>OZ007554.1:173289719-174548697 GCA_963931855.1 Philhelius festivus
CCAATGAAACCTGTGATTTATTTTTCTTTTTTGCTACTAAGTACTTTTTTTTTTAAGTTCATGTGTACGTTTTAATTTTCATGAAAAGGAAGGATATTCTTTTTGTTTTAAATCTACTCCAGAAATTTTGCATTTGCTCCACTTTTTTTTTAAATATGCTCCGAAATTTCATGACTTAGGTTCGAACCCTGCAGCTGGGGTTTGATTTACGTGAATAATAATCAGATTTTAAGATTGGTGACTCTTTTTCCCAGTATATTTGACATAAGGAACGCGTAACTAATACAGCTAAGAAAATATATTATAAATAAGGATTTGTTTTACGTGGCGTAAACCCGAAGTAAGTGCTTTGGCTCGGTTTAACTATTCCGAGGTTAAATCCAGTATTAGTGAAAAATAATAAATAAGGCTGTTAGAGTTTATTTCAGTTCAATTCCGAGCAAATCGAAAAGTTAGCTTAACAAGATAATCGAGACTGATCCAGCTTATAAAATAATTTATTATTTATTAATTGCAATTTCAGCATATCGTCGCTGTAGTTCTTATACCATGTAAGCCAGGAAAAAAAAACGATTTTTTGATTATGATCCAGTTTTATAGTAAAAAATCCTCCGAATCGGATGGACAAAGAACGTTAAAATGTTTGCGAAAATGTAATACCTCATATCCCAAACTGAACTTTTTTTAGTGAAATATTTCGTAACCCTTGACCCTATCTTTCATTCCATGTAAATTATGCCATGAAAATATGTACTTCATAACCGAGAAAAATTGCTCATAATCCGATACATTTCAATACCTCTTAAGCCATTTTACTACGAGGTATTAGAACTATACAGCCAGCGACGACATGTCAAACATTTTTCTTCAGTTAATTCAGAGCTCAACTCACTAAATTCACTCGGCTTAACTCCGTCTTTAATATGTTCGTGGGTTCATTCGTGTTTTATCTCGAAACATGTATATATATTTTATGATCCTGCACTGATACTATATATTGCACTCCAAAATTTTAAATTTATTTTTTGAAGTTCTTTTATTTTATTAGATATTACTAATATCTAACCTAATACAAGCTGCTTTCAATTCTTGGCCTTTAACAACAACAACACTCAGAAAAAAAACGTTGTTAAACACAGAATTTTGCGTTTTCAAATGATTGTGAGCTAAAAATTGTTAGAGCACCAAAAAGTTAATGGTACAAGAACGGGTTTTTATTCTTTTAATAATTCAATTCTTAGCTTAAGAAAGAAATTGTTGAAATCAAATGCTTAATATTTTAAATCTTTTTGAAAACCGAAAAGTTGTTTGTTCGACAGTTAAATTCTTGTCTTACATATTTTTCAAGACAATTGAACCTATCAACCACCGAATTTTTGATTTAACAATTTATTCTTAAGGTATCAAATATGAAAGTTGTTGACTTAAGAATCTAAAATGTTATTTTTTTTGTTGGTCTCACAATTTAACTGTTATTTTAAAAACACATTCTTGACGTTTAACAACAAAATGTTAAACTGTCAACAACTAGATCTTGGAACAAGAAATAAATTGTTGACACGACAACCTTATTCTTAAAATATGACAAAGCTAACTGTTGCTTTGCACAAATCGGAGTTTGTGTCATTATTTAAATGTGGCCCAGGGGCAGTGCAACGTGATTTAAATTAAGAAATTGAAATTAACTAAAAAACATAACTATACTGGAAAGTGGTGATAAAAGTGAACAAACAGTGATTAAAAACATTAACCGTGAATCCGTGAAGTTGGTCCCTTAAAAAATATTTGGTGCTTTAGATTTGAAAGAAAGCATCAATATTTTAAGCAATATTGTCATGTTGTAAATTCTAGAATCAATGTTCCCTACACCTTATGTCTTAAAAGTTCCCTTCAATTAAATATTTTAAGTTTCTGAATATTAAGTGTTTTTCTTTATTTGCAAATAGTTGTTTTATATTTTTTAAGGAATGGATTCTACTTTCAAAATGCAGAGAAATTTAAAACATTTGAATCAAGTCATACTCGTACTTCAAGAACGCGTCGTTAACAAAATTTAAAAATTAATTCTTCGTTTAAAAGACAAAAATGTAACCTCAGGTGAATAATGTACCTTGTTGAAAAGTTGGAAAGAATAAATAATGAAATTAATAATAATAATAATAGATTCAAATTAGCTTTTTTGGCCTTTAGTCCACAAAAATTGGCGTTTCGTCCGGGTGATCTCACATGGACTCATCAGTTGACTTGTGAGGACCTTGTCAATACGCAATTTTTGTTAAGTTCAGTTCATCTTAGGTATATGAATTTTTTGACAAAAATCCAATGTGAACTATATCCAACAAAGATTAGAGTTGTAATCATTAATGTTGGAATTAATGTTGGAAACAAGTCAACTGATGAGTCCATGTGAGATCACCCGGACGAAACGCCAATTTTTGTGGACTAAAGGCCAAAAAAGCTAATTTGAATCAATAATTCAACAAGTCCAATAATAGTGCTAAGTCTTCTACTTGGCTGATTTATTTCAGTAGTATATAGAGTTTGTATTATAAAAACCTTCATATAAATAATAATAATAATTAATTAATAATAAATTAAATAATAATAATTAAATTAATGAAAATAATATTTCATAAATTGTTGACTATTTTTGTTTTTTTTTTTTTTTAACAACAATTTATATTCTTGAAAGGTTAACTTTTTTTATTGAACCAACAATTAATTCTTAAATTTAGTTTACAATACGTTCTTGCAGTAATAATTTTGGTTGTTGGCGTTTTAACAATCAGGTTCTTGTTATTACGATTTTAGTTGTTGAAATTCACCAATAATGATGCGTTCTTGTAACAACAATTTCTATTCTTGGAATTTTGACAATTTTCATTCTTAAAGCAAGAGTAAAAGTTCTTGCTTAATAGCTAACACTTGCGTTCTTGTTACAAGAATTGCAAGTTGTTGGGTTCATTTTAACCTACGAAAGTTGTTGACCCAAAGTATAAAGTTCTTGAAATTAAAACTTTTTTTTCTGAGTGAACAAGCCCATGCTTACTACTAATTATATGCCAAGCTATGCATATGCATTCATAAAAAATAGAACTTGAGATTTCGATCAGACTTGACATTACGATGATATGCATTTTTTAATTTTTCCCCCACGATGTTTTTTATTTTTTTTAAGACCAAAAATAACGGTACCTGCCATAGGAAATTTCGACATTTTATAAAATATTTTTTCTCAAAAACTGTTTCACAGATTTTTTTTTTAAATCACATAATGTTATTTAGTCCAAGCTACGTAATGTCTGAAAACTTTTTTTTTTAAACTTGGAAATTGTAAGTTTTTTTTTAATATAGATAGTCTACAAAATGCTAAAAAAAATACAAATATTAAAAAATGGTTTTCGAAAATCATATTTTTCTCAAAAACAAAACCTAGAATTTTGATAAAGAGGATTTCAATATATGTATGTCTTTAAATTTATAAATTTGTTCCTAGATTAATCAAAACATAAATTAAAATGTAATCACTGTACAATGCTTGCAAGGTTCTAAGAATAGGGACCTTAGTAAAAATAGTAAACGTATTAACAAACATGTTTAATACAATCTAACCAACTTAAACTTACTCGGGTTATACTGTTGAAATTGGTACTACAAGCATAAGGTTTAAACTGCGTAAACTGCATTTTAAAATATTTTATTAAATGAAATTTAGGGCAAAACCTACAAAATGTAAGTATTCCCACGCCTAATCTCTATATAAGTAGATATCTAAAGGTTAATTTAACAAGAGGTTTCATTTTAAAGCATTCAGTGGTGATATTTTGATTTATATCTGAAGTAGGAACAATATATACAAACTATGCGATTAATAATAGAAAAGATTAGATATCTGCCGGATGACCGCCTCGGGTCTTAATATAAAACGTGATTCGTTTGATGAAATTTTACATCGTGTTTTCAAAAAGTTGAGGCTGTTCATCACGAATAACAGCTCTGATGTTTTCTAACTGCATAAAATGTTGGTGGAGTATTGGCTGAGACTTTTTTTTTTAATGTACCCAAAGAACAAAATCTTATGATACAAAATCGCAAGATCTAGGCGGCGGCGGATTGAAGTACCTATTCATTTCTATAAAATCACTCGCCCAGAAAATTTGTTACGCACTGGGACTATTGCCGTACGAGCAATGTAGTATATGCGGTCTTGCTGCTAAGAGTTATCATCGCTGATGACCATAGCATTATTTTCTGTCAAAATCGCTCGGCAATGCAATCCATTCACTGAAACAATTGCACCTGCGTTACTTTCCTTTCGAAGAAATACATATAACTCAATGGTCCCGCCGCCAATCCAAAAACCGCAATAAATTTTCAATCACTGTGGATAAAGAGGTTGTTTTACTATTACTCCTTGATATTTAGAGCCCCAGATAATTGGAAAGGAGCCTCATCACTTTCTGAATATTTGTGTGTCAGACAATCTAGAAACGTTTCTGCGATATTTTCATAATTTGTTTAGCGAATTTTGACTGTTTCAACACTTTATGCGGTTGATTATCGATTCATGATTAATAATCGCCTAATTGTTACTAATCAAAAGTGATCGCAATGACAGTTTAAAACATGGCACGAAGCGACTTGTTATAAAACCTTATACCTACATGCATGCTTATTTATTGAACAAAACAGTAAGTGCTTTGAAGCGACGGTTGGTTAAAATCCGAAGCAGCCAAAACTTACTACATATTTCAATGCCATTTCATTGTTACATAACTACAAATACCTACTAGTTATTATACTCCATTTTCTTCTGTTAATTTTCGACGCCGCCGTTGACTACCTATATATCTACCTATATCTACATCCTATTTATCTGTAAAAGAGACTTTTAAGTTATAGCCACTTGCTTTTACTTTAAGCCACACATTTAAAATACTTTTCACCTTTGTGTAAATTCTGAACTTCTTAATTAGTATTTTTCCTGTCAAATATGTGTATGCCCTTAACTGTATTGCGCTTTAAATCTTTAGTTATTGAAAACGACTTACCGTCGGCTTTATTTTTTGGCAAAACCGCCTTGAACGCTGACAACGGTTGACCATGATTTTGATCCATTTGTATTCTATTATGCGAATTCGACATCGGCCCCATCAAGGCTGTGACATCTCTTAAATCCAGTTGCTGATGATGGTTGTTGAGGAAATTACTAGGGAAACCATTGTTGGGCGGGAATTCATTTGATTTAAATTCGTTTTTAAATCCTAAACTATAGTCTAACGGTAATTGGTTCGAATTCGCGACATCCATTTTCTTATTTCTTGGTGATTTTTTTTTCTCCAGAACAACAAACTAAGTTTAACGTTTAAATACACAAAATATCACAGAAAATTACATTCAAAGGTTATGTACCTATATGAAATGAAATTAAATCAACCACAAACCATCAAATTTGTTTAAAAGTAGGTCTACACAAATAATCTTTATAGGTAGGTAATTTGATCTGCGTTTACAATAATCACTGCGTAGATTTATGTACCTTAAGGGTATCTATATACATACATACAATTTCAAAACGAAAAAATGTATTCACTTAGTTTTAAGGGTAGGTAGTTACCTACCTATTAAATCTGTAGGTAAAATCACGCACTAACTAATATCAAAAACACACATTTCCGTTAAATAATTTCGATAGGTATGTTGGTAGTTCATCTTTTTTTATTTCAACCACAAAAAATCGAAAAACAAATGCACTTGATTACAACAAAGTTAAACGGACAGCAAAGAAATAAAAATCTCTTTATCCCAAAGCTTAAATAAATTTTGCAAATCCAGCTCTCGAACTCGAAAATTATGTTTTCCTCTTCGGGCTCAAAACAGACTGAAAGTATGCTCCCGCTATTATTTTCAAGTGTCCCGTTATAATCAAACGACTGTGATATCTCTGCATATGGCGGAATATACCGTTCGAATACATCCCCCATATTTGTGATAGCAATGATTTTCCATTCCATTCACTCTAGTGTGAATAAACCCTAAGCACCCCATAAAGTGTAAGTGTAGGTAAATTTGTACGCTAGTATGCCGTTAACAAATAAATGAGTGTGCGTCGTTCGTACAGAGCCAGAGTGCCAGAGTGTTGGTTCTCTTGGAAGTACTGCAAGTAAAAGTCGGAAATCGGAATCGACCATCCCACTTTTGGATTGGAGAAATCATTGGAATTGGAATGCAAAGGTTGCAGCAGCAGAACAGGCAAAGGAAAATCTGATTAAGTTGGCGAGCAGGGAAAATCAGAGACACGCCCCAGATTTAAAAAATGTATTATAAGAAGGGATTGGTAGTGAGTAAGGGTTGATTCCAGTGAGGCACTGGAAAGACTTCTTATACCAATGGAAATTGCACTATCAGTGTCAATGTCAATGATTGACTTGGCTTTAGAAAATGATGAAACAGATTTAATTTTGGAAGCGGATAAGAACAAGAATACATTTCGGATATTCGTTTGATTAGTCAAGTTCTGGTGGTCTATCGGAACGTTCCGATAGAGAAAGATGACTGCACTAATTACAGTGTAGTGATGTGATTTTGAAATGTTTAGGAAAAAGGGATTATGGTAGGTACACCACCTGTTGACTCCAACGCAGATTAGATATGTAAATAAATAAAAAAGCTTTCACTAAAAAAAACTTAATAGACTTAGTTGTGACGAAAAATCACTGAAATTGAAAGACTGTGCCAACTACATATTTTAATCTGTATAATTTACCTAAATCTAAAATATATTATTTTATTGTTATCGATAACTAACTCCTGTTAGATAAGTTTAAAATAAAATAAAGTCTTAGCTCTAAATTGTTAATTCTGATCTGCATAAGACAGGTAAATCCAATTCTTACTTACATTTTTGTACATCTTCAAAAGCTCGTCCCGGTTGTCAACGGAGTGTGAGGACGAAAAATGTCATTCGAACAGTGGCAGATCGAATTGACGAAATCCCTTACGAAAGCAGAAAATCATGCCGCGAGAGATGGCTATTTCAAGAAGAAGAAACTATGTCGCGGCTCCTTAAAAATTGATCTTGAATGAGTAGTTCAACAATGTTTTGAAGAAAATAGATATAAGAAAGCAAAAGCATTCCTCACATCTCAGATGTTACGATGATCGGGGCTTCCGATAGGAAAAATTTAAACGTAAAAATGATAAGGCAGCTTCGATCCCATCCTCTGGATTATTTCTTTGAAGCTAAAGTGCGAGGCTTCGATTTTGGAAAGTTTGAAATCAAGGCTTTTTTCGAGCAGAGGCGAAATGGTACGTGCTTCTATAGACAATTAGCCGGAGTGACTCAATGCTTGTGTTAAGGCTAAGGGTCTCTAGTTGAGAAGCTAGTAAAGAATATTATTTATAATAATAATTGGTAAAAATAAATATTTATAATCAAGAATGGCTTTATTGTTTTCAAAATGTTCTCCATGAAGATCAATACACTTGCATGCGTTTGAACCAGTATTTTAAGCACCCTTTCTACTCTGATTGAGTAACCTCCAGTTTGAATCCATCAACCGCTTCTTCAGACGTCGAAAAACGTGGACCTCGACATCTTCACCCATATTAATAAAGATGGTTTAGTGGAGGTTTATCGTTAAGTCCTGGGCTAAGTGCGAAATTTCATTAATAAAACAAATTTTCTGTTAAGTGACGTTTACTAACTATGATTAAGTTAAACCACCGAAGTAGGTGGTTTAGCGAAGGAATAAGAAATAGAAATGTCAAATTCGTTTTTTTAATCAAAAAATTAAACAAAAGTGAGAAGTTTCTAAATTAATTTTGAAAAAAAATAGTAATAGTAAAAATAAAAATGGTACAAAGTTTGGATTTGCTGGATAATCCTAATTTTTCTATTAGAAGACCAAAAATCTATAAACCCCGATATGATCCGATAAAAGAGCTAAGCGAAGAGGAATTCCGAAAGAAATATAGGTTTTCCAAGAAAAACATGGAAAAACTTATACCTAGCTATCGTTGAAGCAGACCTAAATGCGGACAGAAGAGGTGGACATATTCCTGTGGATTTACAAGTAATGGCTTCCATTAGATACTGGGGCCATAATGAGGTATAATCATTGACTGGATGTATATAAACATAATCTTAAATAACATTACTCATTTAAAAAAAGTTCAAGACGATTGTGCTGATATCCACGGCTTTAGTTAGCCTACATTGAGTATCATGTCTTCGCGAGTTGCCAAAGCATTTGCTTTGAAAGCAAGGCAGTTTATTAAAATGCCCCAAACAGCTTCCGAGCAAATAAAAACAATGGAAGAATTTAAGTTCATACGTGGATTTCCGCAAGTCATTGGTGCAATTAAGCAATATCCACAATCAGACACAAGCAATTGACAATCAATTTAGGTAGCCACAGAATATAAAAAAGAGATTGCTTACTTTTGTAGAAGATTTTCTTAAAAGGATTTTTGATAAACGTCATTTTACTATTCCGGGAACATTTTGTTTTTATTAATGTAAATATTTAAGCCTTAAAATTATTTAAGGACTAAACTCCTATTCTATGGTTTAGTAAGATAGTGGACTATAGAAGGAATAAGAGTTTGTTATTAATATTGGTGCTTATGTTTAATCTGCGGGAATAAGAAGAGGTCATTGGGTGCCAAATCAAGAATGCTCAAAAATTAACTTCCTTGGGCCGATGTGTGGGAATTTCCATTACATGACGGAGAATTATTCGTCAACTGGAACTAGTTTCCCTTATTTTTCTGAACACTTATTGCAATAAAATGGGGGTGTTCCATTCAGAATTGAACGTTCTATAGTGCTCTAATGACACGAAGGCATTTGGCCATTTAGTTTGAAGTGCTTCGTGCGGATTTGGTTCGTCTTGAACGACATAGTCGGTCATACATTCGATTTTATTTTTAACTTCATTTAATTTTTTAACTTAATCTTTTACAATGGGATTTGAAGCCTATAAATAATTATTAAAAGTTAATTAAATTATTCTTAGGTCATATGCATAGAGCCTTGATTTGTAACCTGTCACAATTTTATTGACGTCATTCGAATCACCGCGATCAATCAATCGACAATCTTCTGACAGCCATGCAGTCATTCAACTTCCTCACTTTTCTTTACCTGAAGTAGATGACGCACAGATTTACCTGCAGCAACGAGGACTGAGTGTGGATAAGTGTGCTCAGAAACTCTGCGCTTTAAAAGCTTTCCTACTGGAGAGCAGAAACCGTTTCGCCCAAACCGCAATCGACTTTGCTAAGACTCTCTCGGAATCGAACTCAAAACGAGAAGAAATCGCAGGAAAAAACGCATTCATGGTGATGAATCCGCAGATGCACCTTTGCCTCAGAAGCAGGAACTCCGCCGAGAGGTGTTCGCATCATTTGACAAGATCATTCAAGAAATGACGACTCGATTCCAGCAAGTTCAAGAAATAGCGGACAAGTTCGGATTTTTGACGCCAGCTAAACTTTTGTACAGCAAATACGAGTGTGATCTTTCCTATGTATTAGAAGACATTGACAAGGACGAGTTTCAGATGGAGCGGAAGCGTCTCCAGCAGTTTGTCGCCAGTTCTGAATCAGAGGAAGATATAAGATATATATTTGACTTTGGCAATTAGTGTCGCTAGTTGTGAAAGAAGTTTTTCGAAGTTGAAGCTAACCAAAAATTATCTCAGATCCACTATGAGCTCCACTAGACTATCAAACTTGGCTATATTGTCGATTGAACAAGAATTGGCTGCAAATATTGATTTTGACAAAGTTATTTCTGAATTCGCTGCTCGTAAGGCCCGTAGAAACCGTTTCTGAAACCGCTGATTCTATTTGACCTTCAATAAAAGATACCACATTGCCTGTGAAATGTGGTCTCGAAATTTAATTTTAATTATGTATTGAATGGGGGCGGCAAAATGGGTCTCCCGCCACGGGCGCTGAGATGGCACGCTATAGGCCACTGCCAAGACCTCAATCTCCCAAGATGTCACATGCCGATTTTGCATCGATTTTTTCTTGCACAAAGAGCGGTTTTTGACGACCGTCACAAAAATCGTTCTGTAGCGATGTGCGACCACGATTAAATTCCGAAAACCAGCTCGGTATGATGCTTCATTACGAAAAGTCGAAACAAGTATATCTACCACTTTTATTTGATTAATTCACGTAGAAACTCATTGCAAGTAATGTTCACAATTCGATTTCATGGACAAGATGAATATTTTAAATAAATGTAAACAGCCCAAATGACAGTGTCAAATTTGACATATTTACCCCTGTGTTGCCATATGTCAAGATATGTTCTTATCAATTCTTATTTCAAAGGTACACTCCTTTTTCGATTACAAATTAAAGATAGGATTGAATGCTGAATACCAAATAAGTTATTTATTATAACGACATTTAAAATTTGTTTTTTTTTTTTAATTTTTGTCATTATTTTCGAAAATTAGCTGTCCTGCCTAAATGGAAAGAATTTCTTTTTCTGTTGGAAAATGTGAACAAAATTTTGTCTTTTATTTATAAACTCAATACTTATACAAAATGTTAAAAAGTAGTTTTTGGAAATCGTATTTTTCTCGAAAATGGAGAATAAAATTTTGGTACAACTTTATCTGTTTCAATTAATTTTAAAGAATAATAAATTCATTAAAAATTGAAATCAAGGGATTACTGTCTGATTTAAATTTCTTTTCTTCGTGACATTTTTTTAATTATTAAATAATGTTTGTCCTTAAGTGGGCTTAAGGTCAATTTTTGTTAATATTTGTTGATTTTTATGTTTTGACGTTTCGGATGTGGTTACGGCTTTCTTCAAGCAACTTTAAAAAATACAAATATATTTTTATTTGCTTGTTTTTCGTTTTCGTGTTTTTTTAAAAAATCTTTAAAAGACGTTTTAATTTTTTTTCTTTTCGTTGCTTATATCTTATCTCTTTTGTCAGCAGGCTTCAATTGTTGCATATTTGAACTTTAGAAGGATGGAGACGCAAAATACGCTATATGAGGTGTACGACACGTTCAATTGCTGCCAACGACGGGAAATCGCTAGGTTCGGATCATCAGCAACATTTGCACTTGCAGCGACATCAGTAATGCGTTGTTCGATTGCTAAGCAATCCATTAATGTAAATGGTCAACATTTGTTTGACAGGTGTCAAATGTCAGCCCTACAAACTTGAAACCATGAAATGAATGATTCTTTACTTTACTGCGGGCTGTGTAAAATTGATACTACAGATCTGAAAATGGAGTCTGTTCTTAAAAGTCATATACATTTGCCCTAGTACCCTCCATCACGAATCTTTGGATGGCACCCTTAGCAGCACTTCCTATAGGTGAGGGACAAGCCCCATTGCTTAATTGGGCAAGTTCTCATTGCTTCAGTAATGCACATGCATGTGAGTCCTTGAAGTTTTACCGGCTTTTAGTAAGCTGGGTGCTTTTGTGCCACGCAACTGCATCTCAGGTAAGGATGAGTTTTACCATCATGGTGTACATCCATCTAAGGATGTTATGTGTGTAACCCCATGAGTATTATCCATATTGTTAAAGTAATGTCTTCGTTTTTCCTTGCCAGTGCTTTGTTTTCAGCCTCATAAGAGGTGTTCTCAAAGGCAGTAACAAAACTTATAAAAAAATATCAAAACTTCAGGGGAGCAATATAAACCCAAAAAGGTAAAGGCTGGCCGATCTCTTTTGTAACAAATATTAATTTACCTGTCCCGAATTATAAAGAAAATAAAATTTTTCTCTGTCAATTATTAATATAATAAATCTATGGAGCCCACATTGCAAAAATTGAATTACTTCGCATTATTAATGTGAACTGACCAAAAGAACATACAACATTTTTTTATAAATTATTTACTTTAAACACTTTTTCTAAACTGAGCTTCATAACCAGTTTGTAAACTGAAGGAGAAGTTCACTACAAACTCTAAAAAAAATCTTATTCTAATAGAATACCTATATTAAGTAGATATCTTAAGAACCGACGGTACTCTTTTGCCACAAACACTTGCAAATTTTATTTAAGTTGAGTAATATAAAATTTTCTTAATTTACACTTTTGTTGCTATCCGTAAATACGACAAAAATGAAAAGAAAGCGCTTGCATTGAATTTCGGGAGTGCGCTGCATTGGATTTTCATTATTTTAACATAAATATTATAAATAGATAAATAAATAAATTTGGTGGTGCAACAACTCAAAGATAACCAGGACCTAGAGACTTACAACTCTCAACCATTCTTGTGTGTGTGTTACCAGGAACGGAGGGAACTTACAATTTTCTGCCGATTATGCCAAGCGGTACCGAAGTAAATATTACAATAGTATAAAATTTAATATAGATTTTCCTATTTTTCCTAAAAAATAGTTTTACTATTAGACCGAGAGCCCACAGCAAATTTTTGGGTGTGATTGATAACAAAAAATAATAAGCATAATTAGATAGGCCTTTTATAGTTATTTACAAATGTGAAAGTCTTGCATACTCTAGTGGGCGCAATAGTGCATTATAGTGCATCAAGTATGCAGTTCTTTCCATATTCGAAAAAATTGGGATACAAAATTTGCCATAACTTCAAAATGAACAGCTAAGTGCCCTGATTGCAAATATCGAGGTCCAAGACGTTTTGAAGGTGGCCTTCTTAGTGCAAGAAGTAGCCTATTCTTATCGCGTCTGGCAAGCAGAAGGCTGTCTGTAAAACGTTTCGGACCTCGATATTTTCAATCAGGGGGCTTAACTCTACATTTTGGCAAAGTGGTTATCACAACTATTTGGACTTGGAAAGAACTGCATACTTGATGCACTATTATGTACTATTGCTCCCACTAGAGTACGCAAGACTTTCACATTTGTAAATAACTATAAAAGGCCTATCTAATTATGTTAATTATTTTTTGTTATCAATCACACCCAAAAATTGCTGTAGGCTCTTAGTCTATATTTAAATTCTATTTGAATTCTAAGTGTTGGTCGTATTTAAAATTAACGGCACAACTACCATTATGCTCAGTACTATTTGGTATTTTCCTCAACCACTTCGGTTGAGATTCTCTTGATAACATAATGGTCTTTTTGCCCTTAAGCCTTAACTAAGATTGTGCTACAAAGGTAAATATATATGGAAAATATATATATCTATTTTGATCATAAATGTCACTTCTTTAGAAGCTGTCAAAAATGATCTTGAGAATATTTAGCAATATTAATCCCCAAATTCTTTCCAGTATTCTCTGAATCTTAAACAAAATCAAAACTGTGTTCCCTATTATAATAAGAACATCACCCCAACTGTCATTCTTGTCATCTGGTTCAAAAACTTCAAGTCTATTGTAGGATGGCAGATCATAAAATCTGAGTGTGAAATATTTCCTTGAATACTTATCCAGCTAAAGCAGAGTTAAACATTGACCCATTTTATCACGCAGTGATGTTTATTTAAATCACGTTTTCCAATTTGACAACATTATTTATTGTGGTTTTTGAGATAAGATTATAAAGTGTTTTTTGCTCGCACATGTGGAACAACTAAACTGAGATACTTTATGAGATCATGACTGCGTAAATGAATGTCTTTAGTTTTGAAATGGGAACAGCCAGTTTCTGCATCTGTACGGCGGCAACGTGGCGTGGCGGTGTTAATGATCATCCGTCGAGCACAGCAAATGTCAACAGAATATTAATAAATGTAGAGAAATATTTTGATTACTAATTTGAGGATATTTATATAGGATAGACGTTACAATAAAATGTACGACTTTTTAATTCCTCCTAAAGCAAATGGTAGATTGACTTTTTACTTTTATACTGAGCCTTTACATAGTTACCGTTGTGTTAAGACCAAACAAATGTCGCACAGGTATTTAAGGGCCATTTCACTTTGAATGCCAAGCTTCCAAGCTTTATTAAAATACATTCCATGAATTAGCCAATTTGTTGCCTAGCGCCATTTCAATGAAAACTAGAGGATATGGAAGAACTAATAAATGGCAATGATGACTTCGTACGCTTTGCAACTGTTTAAACACAAAATGGGACTTTCAAGTGAGCAATATAAAATGTATGCTTTCTTGTTTACTGTGTAACAATCCTAACGCGGTAGATCAGCCATACCGCCATGTGACCTCGAATCAGCTTAAAAAAAAAATCTGTGTATTTTGACTCTAGTGTTCTGTGTAATCCAAGTCATCGACAAAGACACTCCCTTTCAAATACGCGAATCTTTTCCATATGAGATAGGATAACTTTGAATCACACCTCACAATCATATATATCTATGTACCTAATCATCGGCCGGTTGAGGGCCATGTATCAAATCTACTTCACCCTCCTATTAATCTGCCTGCTTTAAGACCACCGTTTCGTCAGGGTAAAAACTTTCCTAGTCTTCTCCAGAGCAGCATTTTTGTGTCGAACACTGGTCCAACCAGATGCCAAGGTTGCTTTTATTACCCCTTTATTCACCAGTGGCTGTCCATGTGGTGTGCACCTATGATCACTAGATTGCGTCAGTCCTTTTTCGTATCTCCTGAAGCTCTTCAACAGAGCTCTTCTAACAACCTTTTCAAATAACTTGCGAGCTTGGAATTGTAAATATTTTCCCTTTTTCGAGAGAGGACTTACCACGGCAGTCTTTCACCGCATTTGACAATATGCATTACTCAGTGCGTTGTTCTATTATTCCTGCATTGATTGATTGATTCCACAGATTGTCGTTATGCACGCTCTCTCCAGAATAAGAAATATACAAATATAGGAACATTCGTATCTTCTTACACGATGAATTTTAGCTGGTTAGCTATGAAAGTAAAACAAATACAAATGTCATGGTTTTCATTCCGTAGGAAGGCCTCCCCACAGATATGTCCATTCTCATGAACATCTTCATAAGATACAAGAATGTTCCAATATGTCTCCCCCAAAAAGGGGCGAATGAATTTATACTTTGAGTTAATTATATTAATTCAATAAGACAGATATCGAACCTTCGGTACAGCAGAGCTGACCATGACCATGGAGTTTTCTATCTTAATCTGCTTCTACCTGTAGTCTTACAACTAACCCATACTCTACCTTTTGAAATATACGCCCGCACCGAAAGGAATCTGATCCCTAGAATTTACAATCAGGAATCGTTTCCATTTGCTCAAGGAAAATCCGTTCAGATAAAAAAGACGTCTGAGACAACAACCTTCAGTCTCAGAACATCGTGCCACACATCTTTTCTATCCTTCTTTCTCTTCTTAACTTCAAGCCCGCGCTGTGTTGAAACATTTAAAGGGTAATCATAATCCCTTGAGCGCGGGTAGATTATAAAAAAAAAAAAAAAAAATACGTATAAAGTTATAGGCTTACTTTATTGAATTCGTATCCTTTAGTCTCCCAGCCTTAGAGAACGGAAAGGAAGTCGATGTTGTCTCAACCGATTTCAGTAAGGCTTTGATAAAATTGCACACAGACTAACAGCCCGATTCTGTCGTGCTGATAAATTCAACATAGCTGATAAATTACCAAGTTCCTTATAACTATCAGCTTTTCGTATTCTATGCCTTAAAAAAAAGCTCTTTTACTGACAAATTTATCAGCTGTGTAAAAGGTACTGACAATTGTATTTGTTTATATTTTGAACGCGTAAAATATATACAAAACATAAAATAATAATAAATATAAATAATAATAATAACAATAATAATAATAATAAAATAAACAATAATAAAAAAATTTATTAAAATGGAAGAAGAGTTGTTGTTATTATTGTTATTGAGTGACGATGAAGCAGAGATTGACGAAAAAAAGAGAGAAGAGTGCAACTGAAAGCATTGAGAGATGCCAGCGATCCCTTTGCTGCTGGTTCCTCCATTGTTTATGTTTTTTTTCTCTTTATTTTGACACTTCAAATTCACCACCAAGAGAGGTGAATTTAAAAGCTGTTTATAGCTTTTATTCTATCAGGTGTTTTGTAGAATACCTAATAATTTGTCAGCTGTCGAACTTCCAACGGTTCGTTTTAAAAACATAAAAACAAAAGTGGCAAAATTATTTGCACATAATATTAAACTGGCAAAATTATTTGCACATGTTTGAATTACTGCATTTAATACCACTGGAAGCCAAAAAATAATTTTTTTTTAAATTAAATGAAACGTTGTTATGAAAATAGCATTACCTAGTAAGTTGTGCTTCCTCCTTTTGTCGCAATAACAGCAGCGAGGCGCCTTGGCATTGAGTCTATCAAATTTTGAATCTGTTCTGACGGAACTGTACTCCAAGCTGTTATAAACTCTTCCCAGGTTTCATTTGAAGATCTTCCAATGTCTTGAGGAATTTTTGATTTAACAAGATTTTTTTTTTTTTTTTTTTTATATGAAGGTTTTTATAATACAAACTCTATATACTACTGAAATAAATCAGCCAAGTAGAAGACTTGGCACAACAACAAGTCCAATAATAGTGCTAAGTCTTCTACTTGGCTGATTTATTTCAGTAGTATATAGAGTTTGTATTATAAAAACCTTCATATAAATATTCAATACCAGGCCACGGGCAAAAAATTCCAACATTAATGATTACAATTCTAATCTTTGTTGGATATAGTTCACATTGGATTTTTGTCAAAAAATTCATTTAAGATGAACTGAACTTAACAAAAATTGCGTATTGACAAGGTCCTCACAAGTCAACTGATGAGTCCATGTGAGATCACCCGGACGAAACGCCAATTTTTGTGGACTAAAGGCCAAAAAAAAGCTAATTTGATTTAACAAGATGCCAAACACTCTCAATGACATTTATATCAGGGCTCTGTGGGGGCCATTTTAAAACTTCTTGGTCTACCCCAGATAAAAAAGTTTTTATTGTCCGGGCCGTATGTATAGGAGCATTATCTTGTTGCAAGATAAAATTACTCCCGATGAATATTGACCCTGCCACTAGTGCAACATCATTTAGTATTTCCAAATAATGCGACTTTGTCATAGGGTTGGAGCACCTATAACAATTGGTCCTACGCCACAATATGATATGCATGCCCATATCATTATTTTACCTCCTTTGGAATGCCTTGTGAGTTGTGCAGGGGCGAACGCAGGTAGGGGTTTTAGGGGTTCAAACCCCCCCCCCGAAACGACCAAAAAAATAAAGGTTCATTTCGTTAAAGAAAAAAAAAGTGTTATTTTCGTGCCATAAATTCTTCTGCTAGTGTTGTTTTTTCTTACGACTTATAGGTACTATAAGGCAAGTAATGTATTCGTAAAAAAAATCGAACTCAAGATTTTTATAAAAGTTAAAATTACTATGATAGCGAAGACGAAAAATGTGGGTCCCAAAATTCTGTCTGTCTGTTCGACTAAGGCCTAAAATGCTGGGCTGATTTTCGTTAAACTTGGTAGATATCGTTTTGAATTTTTTAAGACAAAAAAAGGGTGGCCGTGGCGCGATGGTTGTGTGCTCGCCTGTCAACCTCATTATCACAGGTTCGACCCTGCCGTCGTCTATGTCTTCTTTAATTCCATTAAACCTTCTAAAATTGTCATCAATGGGTTGCTGGTTTACTCATTACATGTTGTTTAGGCATACCACTAACAACATGTGATTGAGTTAAACTAGTATGCCCAACAAGAATGAATAAGAATAAAAAATAATGTGAATTATAAGGGAAATAGAAATAAGACACGGCAGTTCTCCGCTTTAGTTCAGCCGCCATCCCTGGAGATAAAAAAAATCTGAGACAACTACCTTCAGTCTCAACATCGTGCCACACATCTTTCCTATCCTTTTTTCTCTTCCGTAACTTCACGCCCGCGCTGTGTTGAAACATTTAAAAGGGTAATCATAACCCCTTGAGCGCGAGTAAATTATAAAAAAAAAAAAAAAAAAAAAAAACGGTACCTGCCATACGATTTTATTTCGAAATCTTATAAATATTTTTTTCTCAAAAACTGTCCCACAGAATTTTGAAAAAATTTTAGGTAATGGTTGGAAAAAATTTTCCACAAAATGGTTATTCTTGGAAACCCCCTTGGAACAAATTTTTTGGTTTTTGATTTTCTCGAAAACAGTACAAACGATTTTAATCATTATAAATCCCTCCAAGGTTTAAATATTTTTGCGTATTTTGAAAATAAAATTTGAACATTTTTTTCTGGAAACTCAATACATATATCGAAAACCCCATGCTCGATTTTTTTTAAACTTGATAAATAAAAGTTTCTTAATATAATCTACAAGATCTGAGGAAGAAAATTTGTTTTACTTAAAAATAAAGGTACAAACAATAAAAATGTTAAAAAATGGTTTTCGAAAATCGTATTTTTCTCAAAAATGGCTCCGAGAATTTTGATAGTTTTTTTTTTGTTTCAATTAATCTTCACTTTTAGAGAAGCTTCTAAAAAGTTTAAAAAAACATTGCATTTTAAGACTTAAAAAAATATTTTTTGAATTTTTGAAAGAAAAAAATAATTTTTTTTTTGAAAATTCGATTCCTCAAAAACTGCTCAATATTTTTTTTTGTAAATTAAATTTTTATTCGAACAAAAATAAAAAGTTTAAATATGCGCACCAAAATTTTTTCTTGAATATGTTTTAAAAATTTTGTATACAAAAGCTTATTTTTTTAAGAAACCACAAAAACGAATAACAATTTTGTTCTTGCATAAACTAATATTTGCTCAAAACACATGACATCCTGTGTTTTAATTTTTGAAATTCTTAGTATTTTATATAACAGCAAGTTCGTGCGATCCAGTCGTGTATTTTATTTTATGTGTCTTCGTATATTTTAACGCAACAAATAGACACGAAGTGAACAGCAATTGCGTTTTTGATAATTTACATTATGTACTCGTATAGGGCAGAAAACGGACTAACGGAGCAAGTATGAGTTATTGATGGCTCCAAGGTCAAAGTGTGTTGAAAACAAGTTACGAATGAGTAGCATATATCACCCTCTGAGAGCGTTTTGGTTATAATTATTATGTAGTATACTTAACGTAGGTACCAATTGAGTATTTCTGGTGTCCTTATGTTTTCGTATAATTCTTTTTCCTATGATCGCAAAAGTACAACAAGTTATAACTTCACGTATTAATATATGCCGGATTTAGTTTTGCAGATTTGGACCACTAGGCGAACCTAGAACTTATTATAACTCTATTGTTATGGAATCACTTACACTCTTTTTCTTGTTGTTGCATTAATGATATTTTACGAACCAAATGATGGCCTCCATCACAGGGCCCGTAGTACAATCCTATGTCTAAGAATTAATTCCGGAATAAAAATGCCCAAATGGGAAGCACCAGAAACGCCCTCGTAGTGAATATTTTCCAACTTTTGGTAACATTATTCAAATTTGCAAAATAGGTATTCGTTGCAACATCTTTATGATGTTTTGTTTTTGTGATTAGCTTTATGAAATTGTTCCGATAGGTCCTATCCCTAAGAGCAAATATTATTTAGTTATAACATATTTATGTTAATTACAATAAAGAATATGTAATTAATAAGTAGGTACCTACAATATAGTAATAAAATAATATATTTATGAAAATCTCATATTTTTTTGAAAACCCCCCCCGAAATTATTTTCTGCGTTCGCTCCTGGAGTTGTGTAACGGGTCGTTTGTTTTTTGATTTGCCATCGGAGTAATAAAATTTTCGGCCATAGTTACCATCCAACGAACAAGTAGTCTCATCAGTCCAAAGTACGCTTCTCCAAAAAGCTGGTGGTTTATTGATATGCTCCCTAGCGAATTCTAGTCTGAGGATTTTATTTTTTCATGATAGGTATATGGGGCTTTTTTTGAATAATGTAGGTGTTTATTTTATTTTATTTTTACCTCCGTCTTGTCGTCCTTTCACTAACAGCATTTTCACGATCTTTGTTCAAATTATTTAGGACATTTTGAACTTTTACACAGCGGTTACTTTTAAAGGAACGAATAATTTTTGTATCTTTCCTTTTGGTTGTGGCCCTTTTTCTTCCTCTACCAGCAATATTTTTTACGCTTCCATGAGTTTTTTTATTTTTCTATAAGGTAATAAAATTTCCTCCGGGCACAGCGATATTTAGCTGAAATGATTGCTGCCGAAACACCAGATCGGAACTTAGAAACAATAGCCGCGCGCTTTTCTGTTGATAGTTCATTCGTTTTAGAAATTTGAACAACTTGCCCAACGACAACATCACAACAAACTAAAAAAATATCTAATTGCACCGTTTACTATTGATTAGTCGGGTAAATAAACTAAAGTTAGACAGTGTAAGCAGTTCATTGCACTTGTGCAAATAATTTTGCCAATTTAATATGATGTGCAAATAATTTTGCCACTTTTGCTTTTATGTTTTTAAGATGAACCGTTAGAAGTTAGATCTTGTTATTTTATGTACCGTTTTGAAAATATGCATTCATTATTAATAAAAATAAATATTAACAATATCTTTTTTATTTTAAGAGTTATAAGGCTTCAATGAAGAGATGCTGTGTAAATTTAACGTTGTGCAAATAATTTTGCCAACGACTGTATATCATCTAAGAAACAGACATCTAGGGAGACACTTCTTCAGCGACTTGGAGGAGCTCTCTGTCATTCCAAGCAAAATCATGTTAAAATTTGTTAATGATACCAAATGGCTTGAGAATTCCTGATCTATGAAAACCGCCTTCAACTACAGTACAACAGTGTAGTACGAACGAAAACGACAACGAGAGCAGCACCAACAGAGAATAGGCATCTCGCCTATACACCTGTGGTTGCCACTCCTACGTTGAATACGAGCATCAGTGGGTCGGTGGGGCCACATCTACCTAAGATTGGTAAAATCCTCTTTGGTATGGAAACAGCCTTTTCGACTTAACTAACGACCAAGCAAACGAACATATACACCAAACACTGACTTTTCAAACTCATCTACCAGACGTTGCAAGGAGCCACATGCTCCTACGGGCCTGGTGGTGGGAATGATTGCTCAAGTGGAGGTAAAGGAAAAGAATACCCCCCGAGAAGGCGTATACCTCTCCCTAGCCAGGCTATTATGTGACGATAGAAATTTCAATACTTTAGAAATACCGTCTAAAATTTCAGGCTAAAACTTGCTGTAACCCATCTATACCCTTAACGGGCTTGATCGACATAGGATTATCATAGGTTTCAATACAAGGGGTACCCTAGGGTATCACAACGGATCTGCACTTGTTCATTTGCATCATTTGCATGAGTACTGAAGAGTCTCAATGTGCACAAATCTGCTGTCTGAGGGGGCTTAAAAATATATTTAAAATCTATTTGAAGTCTTTCTTGTTCAAATTTAAATTTCAGTAGTTTTTCTTTAAGACTACAAGTAGTTGAAGTAAAATTAAATTCTTCAAAATAACATTTGCCCTTTGATAACTCAATGTAGGTCGAATCCCTCTAAGTCGAAGTTCCCTCTAACTCGAACACTTTCTCTTGATTATTGACCTATTTTCTTTCCCTCTAAGTCGAATTTTTTTCTTTTGCCGAAAAAAAAAATCAAAAAAAATCTCTCAAATCGCAACTCGTTATTGTTTGTAATTCTTATTAAAAGCACACACTCGAACTCTTTGATTCTCTATATGTTGCATCGCCTGCGCCGTCACCGTCATGTCAGTGATGTGCTGCGCTGCTATACCTGCAATTTACAATATTATCAAACACAAAAATCTCTTCCTAAAAATATATTCATAAAAAAAATTGCAAGGCAGTAATAAAAGCATTTGTTGGTTGGATCCATTCCATTCCAACTTCAAAACATTTTGTGCTTTATTTGGAAGCAGTAAAACAATAGATCTCAGAGGTCGTCGGAAAAGCTAAAGCTTCTGGTTATAGGGAAAAGCAAAAATCCTCGTTGTTTCAATAAAATTAAAACTTTGCCGGTGGACTATGTAGCAAACCATCGTTCTTGGATGACATCAGACCTTTTCACAAATTGGCTTTTGAAACTTGATTCTAAATTTGGAAGATCAAAGCGCAAAGTACGAGTATTACCTATTCATTATCGATAACTGCCTAACTCACCCAAAACAAGTTAAGGATAAATTAAAGTTTATAAAGCTTGAGTATTTCCCCCCAATATGACCTCAATAGTTCAGCCAATGGACATGGGTATAATACAAAATTTGAAAGTACACTATAATCGCCGTCTTCTCACCAAGATCTCAAGGGTTTGGGAAACCAAAAAAGAGCAATATAAAATATCACTTCTCGATTGTGTGCGCGAAATCCTAAAGGCATGGGGACGTTACTCCATTGACAATTGAAAATTGTTTCAAAAAGGCCGGATTTAAGTCTGAGACGTGGGATGACGAAGATGATATTCCGCTTAGCTTACTTAGATGTAACAACGAAGACACCCAAAAAATCGAGATAATCTGGGAAAGGCTAACAGAAGCTCATTATAATGTTGAAGGCGTACATTGGAAGGACTATGTTGAAGTCGATGACGGCATCGTAGCCACTGAAATACCTGATAACGAGTCAATTTTGGAAGCAGATGCTGATGATACTAATGACGGTGAAAATGGAGCTGAAGAAGAAGATGGAGCTGAAATAATAGACTTTGAAATACCAGAGAAAAATTAAATTGAAAATGCAATTGGTACATTGCAATTGAAATGAAAGAAGAAATTCAAAATTGCTTATTTAAAATAGAATCTTTTTTAAAAAAGGCGATCACTGATGACACGGCGACTGTGTTGTCTAAAATTACAATTTTTTTTAAATAATTAAGTTAAACAAATATTTTTTTATAATACATAATTATAGATTAATGAGCGATAAAAGCAAGAAGATTGCTTTATTTATTTATTTTACTTGTTATTAAATTCAATAAATCATTAAAAAAAAACTCTCTAACTCGAATTTTTCTAAAACTCCCTCTAACTCGAACTAGTTTTGATATTCCGTGAAAGTTCGACTTAGAGGGAGTCGACTGTAGTTATGTATTTTACTTTTTAAGTTTGCTGGTTTGTTAAAAATATAATCTCTTTCTCAATTTCCATAAAACCTAAAACTATGTTAATACCAACCGAAGGCTGAAATTTCAGCTGAAAAATGTTTAGATTTCAATGTTGAGATAGCAATATGTATTTCATTAAGATCTTCCCCTGTTCCATTAATTTTAAATCTCGAAATCAGCCGAAACCGAAACCTCGTATCTTTTTTTTTGTTGGAACATACATAGTATAAGTCTACTTCAGTAAAGCATTTTTATTAATAATTAATTGTTCCTGGAACTATCGAGTATTTCACTGCGTATGTGTTAAATTCAGTTCGATTTCCACTTTTTGAAATTGTGATTTTGAATTTTTGACAAGCCTTGACAAAGGTATCTCATTCAAGGTTGATATAGTAATTTATTTGTTTATTTAATGAAAATGTATTTATTCAAAATTCAATGTAAATTTAGTGGAAGGCAAGTTCAGCCATAATCAATATAATATTTTGAAGTTGCTAACAAAGATACTGATACTTAAATCTTAGAAATAATCGTAATAGCTAACCGCTGATTTCTTGCTATTACGGTCTTTTAAAGGTGACAAATAATATATTGTCACTGTAGTTACGGATCATCATCATTTGTTACAATTTCTTAATTCGATCTGATTCAACAGTGGTTGTGAAATATAATTACTGACGAAATTATTTCTATTAAGCAAAATCCACTGCCAAGAAAATTCTAAACGTTATCAAGTCATAATACCCATATCATGATTTTTTGATAATTTCTTTAATGTATTTTTTAAGGTTACTTAAGCCTTACTACATGATAGGTAAATATTATTTTATCTATACGACAAAGTACATGAACCCTTTATTAGAGCAATAAAATATATTTGACATGAATTTTCAATCAGAATTTTAATAGCACCAGCTAATAACATGGATATCACATATCAGAGGACCTAAAGGCAAACAACTCACTGATAACGCAGTTTAGTTTAAATATATATATAATTTACAACTCTAACCACATTATCGGTTTTAAATTTTTTGTTGGCAGATATATGGCTATCTAATCAAACGTATTTTATGATGCATCCTTTAATCAGAATATTAATTTACCAATAATCTATACGCATAGCTTCCAATCTGGAAACGAGCAGTGCAATTAGACGACACGTCGAATCAATGTACAAAAATCAGTTATATAAAGAAATTATAGGCGGTAGGTGAAAAGTATAGGTAGTTGAGTAAATATTAATTGGCGATTAATCTATACTTTATACTTTATAGAGGTAATCGTTTTTTATTTATAATTTAAGTTCAATGAAAACCATGCACTTACAACTTATCTTAAATATATTTAAGGAAAACGCAGCGGTAAGGTAAATATACAATAAAAACTTGAAGCAAAGAATTACCGCTTCTTTTAATTTATTTATAATCGATAATTTGTATAACAGGCACGTTTTGTGTCAAGAATGTTGCTTTGCTTATTACAAGTTCAAATTGTGGACAGATAAGCGAAGTCCGATTGAGTGTGATACGATTTTAAAGATTTAGTTTTTGATTTAAATTATTGATCAATTAGTCGTTAAATTTTTAATGAATTCCTAATTAATTCTTTAATGTATGTTTCTCTATATTCTGGTCTGTATTTTAAACTTTCTTGGTGATAGATGAATATAGCCCTAAACAATTTACTCCACAGAACAATATTATGTAATATCCCTCAGATCAGTAACTTATCAAAGGGCACAGTAGTGCCCACCAATAGAGTCAGAAACTTTAAATTCACAGTATTTACTGAGCTGATCCAATACAGGTGTATCACCTAATTTCAACTCTTTGGATTAGTGGTTCCTGAGATATACGACTTCAAAAATCTCATCTTCATCCAACAAAAATATGCAGTACTCGTCTTATGGGAGAGCTTTTTCAAAATAAGTAGTGTTCTATATTTTTGCACCAAACTAAATTGAAAGAACTCCTCCATAAAAAAGTGTTTGTGCGCCCATAAATTTTCGATTGCGTCTGACGCAGGCCCGACGTCCTATTGACTGCACATCTGACTGTGCACTGCACTGTTGGTGCTATTCAATTTCAACCCCCATTAAATATTGATGTGCGTTCAGAGTTACCCTTGTTCATTTAGTAACTTGTTCAGTTTTTTTTCCTTGGGTTTCTGTTGAGGTGCTTTTGATTTTAGAGCTTTAAAAAAAGGGTCCATTTAAAATCAACACTACGATAACCCTGTGAGAGCTTTAATGAAGGACAGATTTATGCAATTCACTGTAGCCAGAATGCGAGGCAAACGTCCTATCTTGCCCACACTGCATATTTTTATTGGACAGAGTATAACTCACTCACTTACTTACCTACTGAATGACTGACTCACTGACAGATCATCACAATCATAGAGCAGTTCCCGACACCGTCTTTTGGTGCATACAAAGGAAGAAGTCTATTCAAAAGGGACGGCTTCCACCCACTTTCTCAAAAATTCTTATTAACTATATGGACATACTCGTATTCCGATTGTTGTTGAATGATGACATTTTTCAGATCGGTGCGAGTTGTTTCGGCATGACTTTACTTATGAAATTTGATATTAAACTTTATAAATTTAGAACTTGGAGTACTTTTAGATCTCACTAATTTTCACGTCTGACTTGTAACACAGAGGGTTTTTATACATATGAGAACTTAGCTCTATTTTAACATTTATTTTTTTTTTGTTGAGATAGAATTTTTTTGAATGAAGGCAGCTGTTAAAGGGGAATAATGACACTGAGTTGCTAGAGTTTTTGTTATTGTTTGATTTCACGGAACGTGATTCCAACGGCAAATATTTACAGAAAATATTCTTCAATGGTAAATTTATAATTTAAAACAAAAAGTTCTTTCATGGAGCAATAGCGGAATACCCAGAAAAATATTAGAATACACGATCAACCACAGATCCTTTTGGTTAAAAAAATTGATGGATATAACAGAATTCGGAAACTGTAATTTCGAGTTGTCTCGACATAATCAGCTTTAACAAAAATTGGATGACAACTATCGATTCCAATATTTTAAATCGGTGGGAGCATCTATTACACTGCACAACAAAATTGCAACTTTTGTCTGATGATTGACTTTTATCACATGATGTTTACTAATTTGATGTCGCTGATTCTAAATATACCCTCGTTTTTCTTGTAACAGCTCTTGTTTACAAGTTATAGCTTTCACAATAAATTCGACGTATGACCGTGTTAATTTGCTGATAATAATATTATTTATTTCGTTTTTTAATATAATTTGTTATGGCGTTGTCAAGACGAGTTTGTGTGAATGATCCGAATCATTTTTGTTTCATTTGCTGAGATTATATGTTTAAAAAATACCATTTGAATGTGACTACGTTCCTAAATGAGGCTTACAAAAATTACTTTGGTCACCCGCTGGAAATGAAAAACAAGCCTTGGATTCCGCAAAAGGTATGCAAAACGTGTGTTGAGTTTCTACGTTTATGGACAAATAAAAAAAGGAATAGATTAACGTACGAAACGGCTGGAAAGAACCCGTGAACCACCACGATGATTGTTATTTTTGCTTGGTGAACATAACTGGTATTAACTGAAAAAATCGAGCCAAATGGGAATATCCTTTCATACGGTCGGCAAATAGAAGTGTTTTGAGCCCTAAAATATTAGTATCAAGGGATCGTATAATTTTGCATCCGTTACATATAAAGATAGGCCTTATAAAACAATTTGTAAAAGGTCTTGACAAAAATGGAAATTGTTTCCTTTTCCTATCAAAAATGTTTCTAAAACTGAGTGCAGAAAAGATAAAAGCGGGAATTTTTGACGGGCCATAAATAAGTTCATTAATAAAAGACTCAAATTTTATGAAAACTATGACAAATATTGAGAAAAAGGCATGGAATGAGTTTGTTTGACTGGTAAAAAATTTTTTGGGAAATACGAAACATTCAGACTTTTCTCAACACGTGAAAGAACTAATGAGTCACTTTCAAAAGCTCGGATGTAACATGAGCATCAAGTTACACTTTCTTCACAACCACTTAGACTATTTTCCCGCCAATCTTGGGGATCTAAGTGAAGAACAGGGCGAGCGATTCCACCAGGACCTTCGTACGATGGAGGAACGCAATCAAGGCTACTGGAACGCTCACATGATGGCTGAATATTATTGGAGCATTCAAAATAGCTCTCTGCCTTCAGCTTCAGCAAGAAAATCGAATAAAAGAAAGTTTTTTTTCCACTTAAAATTAAATAAATTGAAATCATCTCCAAATATAAAGTGTTTTATTATAAAAAAAACATGCGTCATATTTTTTTAACTAGAGCTGATACAGAAATTTCAATCACAGATTTGAAATCGTCATTGAAAATTGGACTTATATCATATAACATAACCCAATCATCAGAAATGCTGTTGTGCAGTGTTATCTATAGATATACAGGAATTATTGTATTCAGCTGGATTACGACTTGGAAGCAAGCAACAATTTTCAGAACAATAATTATGTCGAAGCAAATCGCTAATTTTTAAAGCAAGATCAGAACTTTAATGCTCTGGGATCTTGACACCATAAACAAAAATCTATGGCTGGCCAATTACTCAAACTAACTGACCATTTATCACGATTTAGTAACATATTAATTTGTGTAATTTTTCTTGGAAAATTACGGAAATCATTACAAAAAAATCTATAGCTGACTAATTACAGGAGCTAGCTGACCTTTTATATGGACTTACAGACTTTTCAGGTGGTATACATATTTAGCGAATATCCCACAAATCTATTACTGACAAATTACTGAAAATAGCTAACCTTTTTTGATCTTGAAACAAACTTTAAAAAAAAATGTAGGGCTGATAATTTACTGAAAATAGTAGAACTTTATCATGATCTAGTGATCTTTCGGATGGTATTTTGCCGAATATCCTACAAATGAGGTGCAAAATCGTGATCTTGGTGCCAAGATCTCAGAGCCGAACTTTTGAATCTAAAATTTATTCCATACAGAGGATAGAATATATGCAATATAGGAGAGATAGAAGATGTGAAGCATTATTTATGCATATATTTTGAATTTATAGAGATAAGACGTTCGATATGAAATACAAAAGTTGTTCTTATGCACGAAATCTTAAATGAAGAGGACTAGAGGAAACTTTATAAGTTTTGCAAATGAAGCTTAGATTATCGAAGGAAGATTATTCAATATTTTATTATTATTATTTATTGACTCATTAAAATAATATATAAAGTATACAAACATTTTGATAATTAAAGCTAAGAGTATATTGGTTTGGCCGAAAGCCGTCTACCAGACTGACATACTTTGTATTAAAATTTTGATTTTGATTATGTTTTAACAGATAATATATACATCAATTATAATATAATACATAATATATACATTATTTAAAAATCTTCGTTTACAATGCAGTTGCGATATTTGAATGTTCTAACGGTGAAATTATAAAGCACTTTCCAGCCTCGAGATCCATTTAAGATTTGTATGGTTTCTTCTAAATCCAATGATTGCACTCCAAAATAATGAACTCGAAATTCTTTTAAAACGGGACACACAGCTATAAAATGAAACACATCTTCTCTTTCATTACGGTTACATAAAGTACATAAAATAGGTAATTCAGGACGGTGTGGTATAAAATTGAGGTTTAATAGTTCTCCTCTTAATCGGAAGATTATACTTATTAATTCCGTCGAATGTTCTTCTAAAAAATAAGTTCTTTCATTTAAGTAGTGATTCAACTTGCTATAATATAATCTATACTGCGAATTCTGAGCTTCCTCCATGAAGTTTTGATACATTCTGTTTCCCGTTTTCTTCAGCAATTCTTCCACTTTTGGTTTTAGGGATTCCACGTGCTCTTCAGCTGTAACCACCAAGTTTACTCCACATTCCGACGCCAGTTTCTTCCATTCTTGGACACATCCTCCTTCAGTCGACATTAAGTGCATAAGTACTATTTTTGGTATTATCTGCTCATTCATTGCTAAAACTCGCATTATGTAGTTGAAATGAATCTTAAGAGTATCCAAATACATAGGGGGAACACCAGACTCTAAATGTAACATATAGTTGGGCGAACTAGTGGGTATTCTAAAGAACCTCCTAATAAAGTAACGTAGGAACTTCTCTACTGTTTCGTAGGGACGGAATCCCCAAGCTTGTGCTCCATAAAGAAGAATGGAAGTTGCAGTTGAACGAAATATTTTTTGCTTAGAAATATGTGAAATACTCTTCTTATGGATACAACTGCCCCAAACCGAACATATAGCTCGCTTTGCCTCTGCCAGTTTGACTTGAAGATGTTTTTTCATGTTAGAGTTCGATGAAATCAACACTCCCAGATATTTGTACTCCTTTACAATTTCAATTTCCTCTCCTTGAAACGCCCACCTCTCGATTCGTGAGTGTCTGCCTCCACTACGATTAAGATTATTCAATAAATGTCCTAAGATTATTTACTATTTATTAACATATATATATATATATATATATATATATACATATACAGTAGAACGCCGATTATCCGGGGTCGATTCGGATAATCGAAAATTCGGATAATCGGACATAGACTGTTAATAAAGAAAAACGAACTGTTACACATATAGAATAAATTTTATTAAGTTTAACAAACAGTTCTACATTATGTAAGTATGTAGTGCACTAAAGAAAGAGCGAGAGAGAGAGAGAGAGAGCATCAGCGTCGCGGCCAGTGTGGCCAATTCATAATTTGAGTTTATGCTAAATTCGGCTATTTAGCATGATTTTTTGTGTACTAAATATGCTAAAAATCATGCTAAATGTTTTTTTTAGCCGGAAACCTGCCAAAAACTTTGCATTTTAAAAATAATTCACTCTGGTTAAAACTAAAATATAAATATCAAATCATTAAAAAAAAAGAAAAATGTTGAGCCCCATTCAAAAGCCTCTTCAAAAATATCACGCATATTTTCTTCTTCTTCCTGGGTAACATAAAATTTTGATGCTCCAACCTGTTCATTGACTTTATTAGGAACAGCGAAATTATCACAACATGTTTCAGATAAATTATCCCTAATAAGAAGAATGCTATTCAGCATATTTTGCATCCTGTTTCGCCGCTGGTCTTTGACGAGATGAAACTAAAAACTCTTTCAACAGCAGCATTGGTAAGACCATATATGAAATGACAAAGTTTGAGAGGTCTTTATATGGATTTTCATTAGAAGCGTCAGTAAATTTATTTACTTCACACCAAAATTCCACAGTGTTTTCCACATTTTCCCAGGCATTTAAATGTAAATTATTCCACTGTGTTTCTATTTTAGATATAAGCTTGGAATTAATTTGTCTACTTTTAAAAAATCTGTTAACGGTGGCTTGTGTATTCTCAAACACTTTTGAAACGAAAAAAATTCATTTTCTGTAAAATTCTCAGATTTTCTGGTGTCCTTTTTTGAAGCTCTTTGATAAGCTTCAAAATAAAGTTTTTACAGTTTTTTCTAAATTCATTTTCATCCTCGCATGTTATTAAATCTTGTAACTTGAATTCTTGTAACTTTTCTTCACACTGAAAGCCGAAGTAAGAATTGGGTAATAGTTTGTCGATAGTTATATCTACTTTTAATTCATCTTCAGAAAACACAGCTATCTTTTTAATTAGAGATAAAATGAGGCGAGATAAATCGTTAAAAGCTTTCCGATAGAAGGTGGTTCGTCAAGGAATATAATATGTTAGTTTGCTAAATTCGTTAAAACTTAAAAGTGGTTCCGTTCAACAACACCTACAATAAATATTACATTGAAGTCGGCACACACTTTCGTAGGTTTTGTTTGAGCTTTTCATAAATTCAATTTAATTGCATGGTTCGTGTAAATTTCTGCTAAATTTTCATGCTAAGACCAGATTTAATGCTAAAAAATATGCCGGCATGATTTGAAAAAAAAAAATGCTAAAAAACAATTTTTCCTGCTAGATTTAGCAGGAAAAATGCTAAATTGGCCACACTGGTCGCGGCAGATAATATACGAAACCCCGTGCGCTCACTTGAACATCTCGATCAGAGTAAGTTGCCTCGACGTTGAAGCTCGTTTCCGTGCGGCAAGGTCACGCAGACGCCGGACAGCAAGAAGTTGTATACCGTCGCATTCGGGTTGCCTCCAGTTTTCAACCTTAACAATTGAAATATATCTGGACTCCTGCGAGTTTCAACTTGTTACAACAAAACAAAACAAAAATTACATTAGATACATATGTACTATGTACTTACTTACTACAGTATATATGTACATGTACATATACTTGGTTTTAATTTTTCATATTACGTTACGCTTAGGACCGATTCGGATAATTATTAGCGATTCGGTTAATAGGCGTTCGGATAATCGGCGTTCTACTGTATATTTTGTAAACTACTCAAATTACTATACCTACCTGAAAAAAAAAACAATTATAAATGTCTAATCTGGCAGACGGCCTTGGGTCATTGTCTAATTTCATTATTCAACTTTTAAAAATTTTTTTAAAGTAAAATGAATTTTAAATTGAATTAAATTTTATATTAATTGATATGAGGTGACTTTGAACTTTGAGCGCTTTGCTTATTCTTAATACTGCCTTATCCATGAATAAAGTGTCATCTTTAATTAGCTTTCAAGGCGCAGATTTATACTTAAGTCGATAATTGTTCAGAATCCGATTAGATCCTTTATTGTCAACTTTCTACAAACATTACAAATTTGTATTATGATTTTTGAATATTACAACAACAACTTGAATGAACTACCACCAAATGTGTTTTTATTTGGCTGGAGTTATAAAGGGTGGTTAAATTTTAAGGGCCGATGTTGAATGGGAACCACACCTAAACGTCAAGTTTTTTTCTGCATTTCATTTGACATTTATTTCAGACTAACTCAATTTGAACCATGGAAAGATACATAATCGAGCAACGCGTTAAAGTTATTCAGGTTTATTATGAAAATGGGCGTTCAAATCAAAATGCATATCGTGCACTTCGTGATTTTTTCGGTCAATTTAATCGTTTAAATGTGCGTACAATCGGAAAAATCGTGCAAAAATTTGAGCAAACCGGGTCTGTAGGAGATGTGAAAACACCAGTGCCTGCTCGTGGCTGAAGAGCCGTCCACCTCAACTCGTCGTCCTGCCCAACGTCCGTCTCGTCTGTCTGTATATCTGTATGTCTCTATGTCTGTACCTTGACCTGCAGCCTGAACTACTGGAGGTATTTTCTTCAAACTACTAAAAAATCTTCGGTCATTCCCTAGAGGATAAATTTAGCTCCAAACTTAAAGGCAGCTGCCATACAGCCGTTATGCAAAATCTTATTTATAATAAAAACGGCTCTAACGATTTTGAAAACAAAACTTAGGTGTGTATTCTGGATATGGGCAACATTTTGGTAAAAAAGAAATTTTATTAAAAAATGTTATAAACGGTACCTGTCATAGAACTTTTTTTTTTTTTTTGATTTTCCCATTAACGGCTCTCACCAATTCGACAAAAATTAATTTTTATACAGGAGTTCCTTTGAAATCGAAAAAATATTGTAAAAGTTTTGGAAAAAATAGTTTTTGGGTTTTTGAAAAAAACGATTAAATTTTTTTATTGAAAAATCAATATCTTGGAAACGAGTATTATAAAATACTTTAAATTGACATCAAACTAGATTTTATGAAATTTATACTGCACGGAAATAATATATTATTTTCCTATTGCAATGGACTACACCGTAACCCACTGACGAAGATATATATAGCAACTAAGAAGCTGTTCGAGGAATCAAAACATTGGAACAATATTTTCTGCAGCTCTAATCATCCAGACCCTGAAATCTAACAACTCCTCCTGAACTTTACACCCGAGCCATCATTGACGATCAATTTGAAGACATCATCCATAACGACCATCACGCACCCTTTTACGAGACGAACAACAATCAGTAGGTACTACAGGGGATAAAAAGCCCATTCTACAAAAATCATGAATTAGATTATGAAAAAAATAATATGATATTGTAAGCAAGTATAGCATTATATTAAGCTAAAAGAAGAACATTGCGCCTTTATTTAATTTAGGGCCAACATGATTTAATTTAGTATTAAGTAAAATAAAATTTGATATAAGAACTGTTAGCTATCTTCTGGCTTAAGCATCTTCTATAGTCATATCTCAAAGATTTTAACATTACTTAATTATTGGATTACCCTACCAATTTTATAAAAATTAAAACATACGAGTATATCTAGCCTAACAAAAAATTAAGAAACTTGGTTTCATAAGAAATCCATAGGTTTGTGACCAAATTCTGATTTCAATTTTTTTTTATTTTTTGAAAACAATCATTTTTTGAAATTCTTTTAAAAATCAATTTTTATGCCCCAGAGCCGTAGCTAGCCCTGTATCAGGCATATTAACGATAAATACGGGGCCTCCGAGATGTAGTGACTCCTAAGCACTGACGACCCGACGCCGGCGCGACGTGTGTAAAAAAATAGAAGTCGAAAACCTAGGAAAATTACATGCAATCGTGTTCAGTTAAAATAAAAAAGTGTTGATTTCAAAAGCTTTGCTTTGCAATTACCTTATATGCCGATGCAAGTGTTTAAGTTTATTTTGTTAGAACTCGTTTATACCTAAGGCTGTCCCTCAGCAAAAGCGGGAACCTAAAAAATTTGATACGGGGCCCTCAAAATGCTATAGCTACACCACTGATTTTTTCGTAATATTAGAATGCCCTTAGAATGAAATTCATGTGGCATATATACTCGTAGTTTATAACAAGATTAGAAAATACATTTTTTCTTATTAAAAAGTAAAAATTTCAAATACCTTCCAAAAATTCATATATTACGTTTTCATATTTATATTCATACGATCTTATATGTTTAACTTATAACAATTTCTTGTGAACAATATTTGGAATAATAATAAAAATAATAATAATCCTTCGACTACTCCTACAATTTGTTTACGAATCGAACAAATAAGATTAGAAGCACTTTTCATTTTATTCATTTAAATTCGATCCCCATATATACAGTAATATACAGTAGACTCTCATTAAATTGAACATACGATAACTTGAACATTCCAATAACTTGAACAAATATTTTTTCCCTTTACACATTCTACACCTTGAACGGACTATTCTTAACACTCAATACCTTGAATTTTTCCCTTAAGTACTCTATAAGTTGAACAAAAGTAAAATTTATAGGAACTCTGTAACTTGAACAAAGTTTAATATTGAATTTCTTAAATTTTTGAATTTATGCAAGGTACCTGGGATGTTGGTACAGAATGCAAACGGTTTTTGCAAAGGGGAATCCCAGGAAATTTCTTTAACATTTCCGTATAAGGTTTTATTCTTCATAATCGGTGAATTTCTGAATTTCATTTGAACACGTGCGTATTTAGGAATCGAAAAACGTTTCAATTAAAAGTATTTATTAATAATATCATTATTTATGTTTTAAAATCATAAAAATGAATCATTATTAAATAAAAACAACAATTTTTTAACTTGATCCAGTAACTTGCACAATCCTATAGCTTGAACATACCTGGTTTCGTCCGTGTTCAAGTTAACGAGCGTCCACTGTATAATATCTTATAAAATAGTGATATGTTCAAATAATATCTTAACTATCGAAACATTACAAAGTATAAAGTTTAAAATGTATGCTAAAAAATAGATAACATTTTTGCTCTTGTCGGTTTTCATTCATATATTGATCATTCTATCATTTATTACTCTTTTTTTAGCTCTATCGCTTCCTTTCTGCTTTTTCCTTTTCTTTTTCTTAAGACTTAGGCGACCAGGCGTTTAAAGTAGTCTGATATTACGCGGAGGGCCTTTCCAAGTGAGGATACTATTCACAAAAAGTGTATCTTGGGTTATTAGTTGAGCAAATCTGATCGACGAAGTCATTTTTATCCTTTCAAAAAGATAAGCCGTGCAATACAATACTAAAAGACTTTAGTCATAGTTCATAGACCAAGTTTAAGTGCGAAAGATTGTAAAAAATTGAAATTTGTAAACGAAAAATTTATATTCTGAAAACAATGGCAGAGTATTGTACGTGTTAACTCTACAAAAGTATATAAAAAACGAAGATCGGGAACTGATTCAAATTTCAAATAACTGTATCGCTTTGATCGATAAAATGTAGAGTGGTTAAGTGAATATTTCATTGGTCAGTCTATAATGATTAATTTGATTCATTATAATTATAATAACTATTATTTGTGTTATTTTATTAATTTCAAAGGTTTTCACATTGTTACCAGGGGAGGTGCTAGTACCCATCACAGATGCGGGTGCTTTCACTGTACGTTCGAGATCGTGGATTTCAAACTGGTGTTGGTGAAGATACATGTAGGCGTGCACCAGAGTACCGTCTCTCGAACAATCAACTATGTTGCAAAACTCATAAAAGATAACGCATCGAATTGGATAAAATTTCCATCGAACTATGAGGAACAACTAAGGGCGAAACAAGAATAGAATGGAGTGGCACATATCGTTTCTCAACATGCATTGGAGCCTTAGACTGTACTCATGTAGAAATTTTGAAACCCCATTCCCATCCAGAAGAATACATAAATCAAAAAGGTTATTCTATAAATATTCAAACAACGTGCAATGCGGTGGAATATTTTTCAAGCGTTGATTGCCAGTGGCCAGGGTCAATTCATAATTCCAGAATTTGGAGAAATAGCGCCGTGGAATCAATTACGCGAAATTCAACAGACGTTGTTTTGCTCGGAGATGAAAGCTATGGAATTACACCATGGCTTATGACCAGTGACGTGCCGTGGTGGTTTCAGTAGGGTGTTCACTATAACTTTTTTTTTTCTAATCATTTATCTATTTTAAGTTTTAATCCAGGATCACGACGAGGACGTAATAGACAACCATCCCATTTAATTTTTTTTATTTTTTTATTTTTTTTGTTATTTTGTTTTTATTTTTATTTCTTATATTTTTTTGTATATATATTTTTTTATTTTTTGTTTTTTTTATGTTGTTTAGTAGTTGAGTAATTAGTAAAGTTCACGCAGTCCAACAGATATTTACTTGTATATAAAGGTCGATTCGACGGGATTTCTTCAAAAAAAAACTTGTAGAACATAATCATAAAAAATATTTTTTGCTTTAATTGCCTTAAAAAATGATTTTTCTATTGAAATAATTGCCAGTTCTGACAATCTGTTCTCTAGCATTTTATTTCTGGCATAATTATGATTTTATGCGCTTAAGAGCAGAAAAAGATCGCTCGACAGAGCTACTTGATACTGGAATCGTCAAGATTAGTGAGCTTAGTTTTAAAATTTCCAAAAAAAAGTCTTTTAGTTCCATATTATCGAGCATTTTTGGAATGTCCTTAATGGAAATATTTTTGAATTGTGACTGAGTAAGTTTAAAAAACACAGTAAGTTCATTCTCAAGCTTCACAAAATCAAAAAACGGACCATAGGAACTTTTAAGACATTCGAAGCCATCAGTTTGGAAATTTTTTTTCATTTTTAGCAAATTTTTTTACGGAAAGACCAGAACGATTCTTCAGATTTTGTTTGAATAGCAGCACTGATCATAGAAATAAATGTGCTCATAACAAAATGTCAAAATTCAAAAAGATTCTTGTCTCTTTAGTGCAGGTTTTGTCAGCTATATAATATGTACGTTTTTAGTTCTACTACTTTTTAATTTGTTCTTGCTTCAAAAAGTACAAATTTGTAGATGGTAAATTTATTTTGATTACCTAGCTTCATATATTTTTGCTAAAACTATGCATTTTCATTATCGAGTAAGAGTATATTTGTTCACAAATACTACGTAAATGAATCGCTGATTGTTAAAACAACATAACTGAAATTTTTATTTTTTTTACAGAAGATACAAAAATATCCTACATTTTTGGCCTTGTAGTCATTGTCAATAACCCAAAATCCTATTAGAGTGTTTCGATTTTTAAGGATTTTTTAATATGTATTTTTTTTTCTTCCGTGAAAAATTAAAACATCACTTATGTTGTTTTAACAATCAACGATGATTTAAATGTGATTTACAGCCCGATTCTCCCCAAAGTCAGTGATGACTCACAAGTCACAAGAAGAGGTGAAATTGACTTTGTGACTTTTTCGAATTCTGCCGCTCAGTCACAACTTGTGAGAGTCACAAAAACAATCGAAATTGTGATCTCCTTCAGAGCAGGTCACAACTCATAATTTTCAAAGTTTCTTGGATTGGCATTCAGTATACTTTGTAAGAAAATTTAACTAGTGAAAGTAGACTTTGTTCTAGTGAATATTATTGCTGATTTTTCCCACAAAAATGAAAAGTAACATTTTTAAACAAACAACATTTTTTTAAGAAACTAATCGTATCAAGAAGTTAGCAGCGTCGACGGCTTTTAAAAACTTTGTGAGATACAAATGATCCATTCGCTCTCCAAAACAATACATTTATAAAGTTTTTTCGCTTTCTGTAAACTTTATGCTTGGATAATAAAATAATAAAATATAATTATGTTTCCTTGCATTTTGTAATTTCTTCGTTTTGAATAGTCAGCTGTTCAAATATTGACACTTAAAAAGTTCACCATGCTGTGGTGAGTTTTGTTGTGAGTTTTGTTGTGACGATTAGGGGGAGAATACCAAAATGTTATCGAGTCACAACAATCCTCACAAGGAATAGTCACAAGAGCTTGTGACTTGTGACTCCTCACAAGGGGAGAATCGGGCTGTTAACTTTGGTTCCTTTGTTTATAATTTGTTGTTATCTAATCAAAAAAATATATGTATTTTTACTGCGAAAATTTTAGTTTTACTGCGATTTCTTTGCCAATTTACTGCGATCTGCGATTTATGAAGTACGAACCCTGGTTGTGTGCTGTTCTGTTGTACACTTGTGACCTTGTGTACAACAACAACTGGTATACAATGAATTCGCACTCCATAATGAAAATGAATCATATCAGAGTTCACTGTCTCTCTCGATGCCGAATTGAGGATGGTACGCTTAATGAAGTTGAACACCATACACCAAACCAATTTGTCTTCTTTTCTGTAGTTTGAGTTGTTTCTGTATGTTGATTTGCTTTACGTCGCGTTGCCCTTGCCATTCGTCGGTGCGTTGACATGCAGAGAACATTGTAGCGTGAGAATGAATTCTCTATCCATTCGGATGAAGGATCGTGGTGCGCTCGATGAAGGTGAACACCAAGGAATATAGAATTTTGGATTTATATATACACATTTTGTCTCTTCTTTGCATTTTTTTTGTGTGGATGGGGATGTGCTTTGCTTTACCTTGGTTTCGGAGGTCGGTCGGTGCGATTACATGAGGAGAACACCCTAGAGTACTATTTTTGTTATTTAGCTTGAAAATGTATTCTTCATCCATTGCATTTGAATGAATTGCCGTGGTGCGCTTGAATAAGAAGAACATGGAGAACATGAAATATGGAATGTGACTTATATGTTGATTTTGGTAGGGTGTGCGGTGAACACCTGCGTACCTTCGAATAAACGTCACTGCTTATGACCCCTTCTAAAAATGCAAGGATAAATCAGGAAAAGGCATTTAATAAACTTCACTCTAAGAAGAGAGTCATAAAAGAAAGATGTTTTGGGATGGTTAAAAAGAAGATTTCCGATTCTTCAAAATGGCTTACGGCTAAATTTGATAAATGTTCCAAATTTAATTATAGCTTGCCTTGATGCAAGACAACGTTGCAAAATATTTAAAGGACAACGAAGATTTTCAACAATTTGAAGAAACATTGATCGAACAACTCTCTTGAAACTCGAAGATTAGGCCAAATGAAAAGAATCGAATTTGCTGAAATGATATACAATCATTTTAATTTGTAGAATTTTGATATTAATTATTCAAATTATTTGCTTTATGTTGTACATAAATTAAACAAAAAATAAATTGTCAAAAATAATTTTTTTTCCACGTATACCTATGCACAAAAAAATGTTGTTTTTTTACAATTCAAAAAAAGTTGACCCATTATCTGTTATGATGTTGGTGGAGCTATGGGAAGAATAAGTTCTTATTGGTATTTCATTGTTGCTATGTTTTCTGTTCTTGATTTCATCTTGCTGCATCCGTATAGGTATCAGTTTTAATTGTTCCAGCAGGACTAAGCGCTGGAGCTCACCATTTCTTAGGTTTTTCGTTTCATCGGTATCGTTAAACTTCCTTTTTTTTAGGTGCTGGAGCTCCTCCCGCTTCTTCTGCAGATGATGCGTTAGACGCTTCTTTTTCCGCTCGTCCTTGGTTATCATCATTATCTCCAATAGATAAACCACCTTTATAAAACAAATATTAATTAAAAGTCATGTACATAATTTTGATTTTAAAACTTACCATACAATTTAAATACTTAAATACAATTTATTGTTGGATTTTCATCGGCGCACAGTGCGGCGACTAGTGGAAAAAAATAAAAAAAAAAATGTGCCAAAAATGTGAAGCAAGTATGCCAAATTCAAGGTAATAAGTCTAAATGAATGAATCGACAGTTTATTTATGATAAAGTTCAATTTTCTGTTGTCAGAGATCATCAGAAGATCAGCAAAATAACAAATAGTGATTTGTAGGATTTGTACTTACCGGTTGAAAGAGCGTTTACTGAAGAAAAGAAAAGAACATACGATATTTTTTTCGCTTACCTCACAATCAGGAGAGAAAATATAGTTATTCTAACTGCATATTTTTTTTTTACATGTAAATTTAAATTTTTTTTTGAGAGTCCAATTCAAAGCTTCTTTTTTCGTGTGAAGCACTGACTTTGATAAGTCATATATTTTGTGTGGTGCCATATGGGAAAAAAGTGTTTTTATTTAAAGAAAGAAAACAATCATATCTTATAAAAAAAGTAAGTTTTTTTTGCAACAACTTGCACTCTTTCTTGCAACAAGTGTTTGTTTACGAGCATTTTTTACAGAATGTGTTCAAACAGAGAGCTTTTTGATGTTTGGTTTTCCAACTCAACAGTCCCAGTACCTGGTGTATTGCAGTTTATGGATATAAAATTAAATATGCAATCAAATTTAGAAACTGAAGATCAGAAAATCTAAACAAGACACGCATCAACAACTTGCTCAGAAATAAAGAAACGTTGTCACTTCCATCGCTTATACACTCGAAGACTCGGATAGTGATTTTTTTTCGTAATTTTTTATTTTTCGGTTTTTCTTTTTGTTATTACTTTTTTTGAACAATTATTTTTGTCAACAATAAAAGCATACATTATATTTTGCAAGATCTTTTATGCGATATATTCTGTGGTCGTTGTGCTTTGAAAAAATGTATATTTTCCTACTAACCTTTAAAATATTACAAATTTTGTATATCGAATAATCATCAAATTTTTTAAATGTTTGGCTTCTAACTAATCATTTTACAATTGTAGGCGTGGCAGTGGGTGGATTTTTGTTCAAATAAATTTTTCTTATCAAACACATTAATTTTGTACATTTTTTCAATATCATACGAAAAATTAAAAAAAAAATCAATTTTATAGCAAAAGTGGGCGTGTCAGTGGGCGAAATTTGCGCTATTTTAACTCATAATTTCTTCACCGACCAGAATATTAATAATTAAAATCACTATCGTACTAGAAGTTTTCGTGTAACCAATTTATTACCAAAAATGGGCGTGGTAGGGGGCGTGAAAATTCCTCAAATTGAGTAAAATCCCCTATTTATTACATTTAGCAACCAATTTTTGATCACAGTTATCTTGATTTTGAAAAATAGATTTTTTTCCACTACCTGCGTACAATCGACGCACTGTGCGGCGTTAAGTTAAGAAAGTCAAGGAAAACCTTCTCCCATTCTTTTAGTTAAATGGGCTTATTTCCCGTTTTCTTCAAATCTTTTTTGATGTTAAACATCAGTCTTGAGATTATTAATTTTTTTTTATTTGGTCTGCATTAAGTTTAACATCCGTTTCGTTTTTATGTTCATCATAATTCTAGAGCTTCTGCTTTAGATTGATAGTTGATAAAACAGAATGCACACAAAGTGCATTTGGCTGATAGAAAATAGAAAGAAAAATGTGTATGTCCTTTAGTTGCCACTATGTACTTTGCTTTCCTCTTGAAGAAACGAATTAAGAATGACTTAAAACCTCAAGGTGATGGATGTTTACAATAAAAACGAAGTATTTACTATTTACTGGTAATGTTTTTGGATGAATTTTAAGTATTTACTTGAATGAATTCAGTAATTACTTATAGTATTCGCAATCAAGTAAAAACTTTTTTTTATGAAAATCGGAGCTTCTACTTAAATTTTAGTATTTACTTAAACTTTTTACTTTAAGTATAAATACTGCAATTTTATGCATACCACCCATTATTGCTGGTGTTGTTTTCACATCCATATGTAAGGATAGGTACTATCAACGCCTTGAAAAGCATAATATGGATTTTAACTGAAGTGAAAGGTTGGACTGCACTCGGAAAACACATCATAAGCTTTTCCGACTAGAGTTAATTTGACTATCCCATGTCAGGTTGGGTTCGAAGAGAATTATAAGATTCTTTGTTGTTTCACAATAATTTTCTTGAAGGTTGTTCAATAACACAGCGGTGACTTTAGAAGTTTTCTTGTGATTGCGGGGCGTTTTGACTTTGATACGGACCTAGCAAGAGACCAGTTCGAAATTGGACAACTCAAATGCAGTTCATTTATTAAGGAGGAAGGGGACCTAAAATTGATCCTTGGGAACCCCTTTTACCGTGAATACAAATCAGAGAGGATACTGTTAACTTCATTATAGCTTGCAATCTTCTAGGAAGGTGAGAATCATTCAATATAATAGCCCAAGATTGGCGAGAATGTTCGTGGCACATAACAGAATGATCCACAGAGTGTAACACTTTGGAGAAGTCTAGTATGACGTCAGAGCTGTTTTCGAGATAAATAATCTTTTTCATAATGGTTTTATTGCAACCGGAGCTAAAACAGAATTTAAGTTTTCCTCTAGAGTACCTACCTAAGACAATTATCGATTAAATTTGAAGAAGATCATCATGTTTTATCTTTCATCACTATGTTAAGCCGGAGCTGCACTTTACAAATTCGAAATTTTAACGATTTTTTCGTGTTTTTTGCTTGATTATGTTAATATTTCTCTCAGTCAATCTGTTATTAAGAGAACTGCTTCACAACACTTCAAACTGCCTTCTTTAAATAAACAACCCATCACCTGTAAATCTACCTCAAGTATTTTAGCTCAATTAGATATTGCTGTGTGGGTTATAAATATGTATCTTCATAAATCATTTCATTGACATAATGTACGTTACTGCTCGAGCTATCAAATAATTCAAATGCCAACCTGCCTTCCTAGATTTCAATTGAATTGATAGCTTTTTAATGAATATATAAATACCTTCCCAAAAGGGAAGGTATAGGTAGGTAAGTCAACAAAACACCCTCACCATCTCAACCCATATTGCACACTTAATTATACAAACGTTACATCAACATTATAATGTAGGTATCCTCTAATAAAAAGGCATAAAGCTTAAAAAAAACCTTATAAGAGGAAGCACTCAAGAATACATTGCAACGATTTGTTTATCAATCAGAACAAGCTCCCCATTTGAAGAACCATGCGCAATAATCAACTAACGCTATTGGGCACTGATTCGGGAAAAAGGAGGAGCTTTGTAGGGGAGCCAAAACCAATTCAACGCACGAGTCATGATAATGAACCTGTTCGAGCAGTTGTACTGTGTGCCGTGTCTGTGCGGTGTACTTTGCAATGGCACCTCGGGCGTATTGGAATCCTAAGGAAATCGTTTTTTTTTTTTTGTTAAAATCTGAAATCTGCTGCGAAGGGAAATCTTTTACAATATTCTGGTAGGTAGGGATGTGCAATGGAAGGCTGCCGAGTGCCTGTGGATTGCATGCTAGGGATGAGTACATTTGTTCCATGCTAAGCCGGCGAATACGAGTAATACGTTTTGAATACGCTCAGCCTCCATATATGTATGTTTGCGGGAATGGAACGATCAATAGAAGTGACAAACAACACGACACACATACTATTTGTTGTTAAAAAGGTGGAGCCAAACTAAATCACAACTAAGATATTTCGTAATCTGTTTATAGGTAGATTGCAGATTGTAGGAAGGCAACGCAGGTAGATAAGGTATCAACCTACTTGAAGAAAATGATTTCAGAGGCGCTTGTGGCAATAGGTAGGTATTATGTTTTCGTAATCATTAATATTTTACATATATACCTACATTCATGCACACATATGTACAGATTCGTATGAGTTTATTTAAAAACCGGACTAATCTAGTTATATAAGATCAAATAAAACAGAAATTCCAAGGTGTGTTTTCGCTTAGATAACAAATATAATGCTAAGAACAGAAGTGATCCAAGTACCTACCTAACTTTTAAAAAAAGACGAACTGCCATTCCACTTTTTAACTTCGATGTCATCAAATTAGTTATTGGAGAACTAATCAAAGCTCTATTTAACACTATAATTTTCCTAACAAAGTCTGGTAGCGGTTGCGGTAGGTATTTAAAATACTAATTTATCAGTCAGATATGATTTAATTCTATTCTTAACCAAATATATGAATGTTTATGCTGAAATAGGAAACATGTACTAGATGTTGTTTTTTATTTGAACATAACGTTTTTAAGTTGAGTAGTACAAACACACTGAGAAAAATATCAAACATATTCATATTTAAATCAAACTCAAACACATACGATTTGGCATGGAATCGATATCTATTTAATTTTAATAGAAACGTATTTACCCATGGTTGACCCGATTTGAACATGATTTCCTTTAAATTAACCTCACATTCTATTTGATTTAAACATGTTTATCTTTGTTTTAAATAACTTTATTTGATGTTGTTTCAAATATAATCATATTTATTTTTTTTTTTGAATATTTCCGTGTTTGAATCAAAAATGTATTTTGTTCAAAACAAATACTATTGTATTTATAAATATACTTACCATTATCTATCTAAAACTTTAATCACATACATACATACATATGTATATGGAGAAAAAACACATTCAGGTCAGTGGCGTAGATAGGGGGGGGATCAGGGGGATATATCCCCCCCCATTGGGATCGATAATTGTTCAACAGTCATGAACCAAATAAGTTAAAGAAACGCACTCTGAAATTTTTTTTACGTCTCTCACCAATTGATAAAATAGGTAAACGTGCAAGAAAAAGCGCTTCCATCCAGCTACATATATATATTTTATTAAAGATATTAGCTACACTGCCGGTTTCAACGTCAACTCCCGAAAGAACTTTCTCCAGTCAGTAAAGAGAATAAAAACAATACAAAGAAGCATGACCAACGAAGTGAGATTATTAAAAAGATGTCTATTTTAATAACAGTGTGATAAGCTTTGGATGTTTAATTATTTGCAGGATCGCTTGAATGGTTTGGCTGCTCTAGCTATTCATCGCGAAATACCTATACTAGCAGACCAGATTATAAGTGTTTTATCTAAAAAGAACAGAAAACTGGATTTTATTTTGTGATTTATTTTTTAAATTAATATTATTTTACTTAATATAGTGCCTTACATAAGTATAACCTGTAAAAATGCGTTTTGTAGAAGATTAAAATGGGAATGACACCCTACTATTTTTTATTGAATGGCATCACTAATTAAGTAAATTGAGAAGAAAAAAAAGTTCCGTTAGTTTCTCTTCTGGTGGTTAAAAATTAAAACAGATTTTTTTTTGTATTGCAAAAGTATAACCGCTTTTTTATTTTGATCTGTTTTTTTTTTTTTTATTTTAAGTACATTTTTTCGGCTAAAAAGGACATTGCTGCCCCTATTTTCGACCAATCTAAAAATTGTTTTTGACATACTGTTGACAAGGTTATTTAATATGGAATCGTCTATACAGTTCCATTCTTCCACAATCGTCTCTCGCAGCTCAGCAACACTGTATAATTGCCTATTATGGGCATACATTTTGCAGGTCAACATTCCCCAAAGATTTTCAATAGGGTTACCATCTGGAGAATGTGCCGGGAACACCATAAAATGTATGTTATTCGATTCGTACCATCCCAAACTTTGACGACTAACGTGAATTGGGGCATTATCATGCTGGAAGACATGCCGAACTCGACGAAATCGTCTTAAGTAGGGTACCAAATTATCCTGAAGCACTTGGGTGCAAGCTGAACTGTTCATCTTTGCAGAGGTGAAGGCAAGGGCAATCTTACCACGGTCGCAGAAGGCCCCCCAAACCTTACAACTGCCACCGCCAAAATTCCTCTTGAAAAAAAAACTTTTTTTCCATTTTCAGATCGTGCCAATATCCGTTAAAACCACCAGACCCATCAAGGTTAGACTTTTTTTCGCCACTGCAAGTAATCTAAAATAATCTAAAAAAAACATTCATTGAATTATGCCATTTGAAATAACAAAAGTTAAGTGTAAATTAATGGAATGTTACTTATGGTTTTCCAATTCCGTTTCATGTTTTGCTGGGCAAAGTCTTACTTTTTTTTGTACACTGTTGTCAAATTTGGAGCTGGCATCATTTTGCACCGAACAATCACTTTACTGCTTTTTAAGGCACGAAAAACCGTTGAAACCGAAATTCCTAAGCCCAATTCGTCACGAACGTCTGGCAAAGAATGCGCCGAATTGGATGCAGCATTTATTAAACGCCTCTTATCTCGACGTGTCAGCTTCTGCAGATGCCCGGGTCTTATTTTCGTCTCATAAGATTCTGGATCTTGTAAAAAATTTCGGACGACAAGATCGGATCTTGAAATTTTTCTACCAATAGCCCTTAAGCTTAGCCCACTTAACCGAAAAGCTTGAATGTTAACTTTTTCCGTATCGCTTAAATGTTTACCACGCGGCATTGTTTCTTGTCATTTCGAAGCACATAACTGAATGAAGCTTCAGAGAGGTTTGCATTGTGCGGTTATACTTTTGCAATATATAAAAATCTGTTTTTAATTTTTAAACACCAGAAGAGAAAATAACGGAACGTTTTTTCTTCTCAATTTACTTGATTAGTGATGCCATTCAATAAAAAAAATAGTAAAGTGTCATTCCCATTTTAATTTTCTACAAAACGCATTTTTACAGATGCGGTTATACTTATGCATGGCACTGTATATCAATATTTATTCTACACTGAAAATAAAATCTAGGTGTATATGTATATGATAAAAATGTAGGTTGATCTGACAAAAATTTTGTCAATATACGTCCAACAAAAAGTTTTATCAAATTGACAAAAATTATAGAATTTTGTTGAGGTAACAAAAAATATTTTGTTGTATCCACAAAATTATTTTGTTATGCTAACAGATTATTTTGTTGAAATAATAAAAATATGACAAAATTCCGTAGAATTTACAAAATTAATTTGTCATATTAACAATTATTCTTTTGTTGTATTAACAAATTTTTTTGTTTATGTTAAACATTTGTTTTTTTTTTATTATTATCGGATTAACAAATTTTTTTTTGTTAAATTAACAAAATTATTTTGTTAAATTAACAAAACTTTTTTGTTAAATTAACAAAATATTTTGTCAATTCAACAAAATATTTTGTTAATTTTACAAATTTCATTTGTTGAATCCACAAAATTAATTTTGTCAAAATATTTTTTTTTTGGATTTAAGTCCACAAAAATTGGCGTTTCGTCCCTATGATCTCACATGCAACCATTTGTGAGGGCGTATGTACAATACGCAATTTTTGTTAAGTTCAGTTAATCCTACATCGATTTTTTGACGAAAACTAAATATGAACTTTATCATAAACAAAAGAAAATGTCATGATCAAAAAAATATACGCGCAGAATTGTTTGGTTTCCTTACAAAATAGTTTTATCTATTTGATAATATTATTTTATCAATATTACAAAATAACTCAACCCCAGAACAAAATATTTGTCATTTTAACAAAAAAGTTTTCATTTTTTGTTAAATTGACAAAAAAAAAATTAACAAGGACTTTGTGACATTGACAAACATTTACAAAACAGATTTTTTGTACATACAACAAACATTTTGTTTGCATCACAAAAAAGTTTGTGGATGTGACAAAAATCGCTGTTTTATTTTGTTATATTAACAAAACTTGGTTTGTTAAACCGACAATATTATTTGTAGGGCATATTTTGTTAAACTGACAAAAAATCATGCTGAATTATAAAAAAATTGTGAAATCAACAAAATCATTCTTTCGTATTGACAAAAATTTAGTCAAAACGATAAAATTGTTTTGTTGAGGGTTAACAAAACGTTTTTATCAATATTACCTAGGAATTTATTTTTAGTGATAGTTCTTATTCAAATTAATGCGTTTAATATATTATCTTTAAAAAATATAATTTTTGTATGGCATACATAATGAATTCAATGAAGTCTTGTTATTTGTTTTTTTTTTTTTTAATTATTAAGACTTTAAAAAATATGAGCGAACTAGATCTATCCCCCCCCATAGCGAAAAGCTATCTACGCCACTGTCAGGTTACTTTTTACAAACATTTATTTCCATTATTTACAGTATGAACCTGTAAAGGAGGGCTCGTAAAAAAAAGAAATATTTTATATACATAAATTACTTAAAAATAATATAATTTTATAAAATATAATAGAAGCATTTCAATAGAAAAAAAAGAGGATAAGTAGTAAAGATGTTGCTTATAAATTTGTCCTTAAAATTCTTGAAGCAGATCTTCAGGTTCATGAATATAAACCGTACTGTGGGGCAGTTTGTATCTACGATATCCCAGCTTTCTACGGTGTACGATGGTATAATTTCTTGGTTTTCCATTTTTTTAGTTTATATAACTCACTTTATTTTATCACAAATCAAATATACTCGCGGAACACAAACCGATGTACGCACGAACTCATTTGCAATGACTTCCAACTTTAAGAAAAAAAAAATTCAGTTGCCTATTTATTTCGTTTGAATTCAATTCAAACTTCTTCAAGTTTAAATTTAACATGTATGTTTAATCTATTTATCTTATAAGAATTTCAACTCCGCTTATATCTAAAACAAACTCGTTCATGGTTATTTTGTGTTAAACATTTTAACTGAGTAAAATAATTAAACTAGCATTTCAAAAATCAAACTCAAACTAGTTTGAACACAACATACAAAATTACGTGCAGATTCTGATGCAATAATCAAACATGAATGAATTTGATTTAACCATACTTTACTTTAAAATACTAGTTATTTCGAATGTAAATAGATAAGTGTTAAGTTGTAACCGAATTCTATTTGAACTTATTTAAACATATAATTAAACATGCTTCTATTTGAATAACTCATAGTTCAATTTTCTCAGTGCAGTGGCGGCCAAGACCTAAACTTAATGTGGGCAAGATACATTTCGCGAGGCCCTCTGATGGTGCAAGTAGAAGGCAATATAAAAAAAAATCACTTAATTAAACAGTTTTTTTTATTTATTAAGAAACAAACCTAAATGTATACTCATACTTCTTTGGAACATTAAATAAAAACTCCTCATACAACTCATAAGGTTCACTGAAAATAAAATCTAGGTATATATGATAAAAATCTAGGTTGATTTGACAAAAATTTTGTCAATATACGTCCAACAAAAAGTTTTATCAAATTGACAAAAATTATAGAATTTTGTTGAGGTAACAAAAAATATGTTGTTGTATCCACAAAATTATTTTGTTATGCTTACAATTTAATTTGTTGAAATAACAAAAATATTTTGTCAATATGACAAAATTTCGTACAATTTTTAATTAATTAATTTGTCATATTAACAATTCTTTTGTTGTATTAACAATTTTCTTGTTAGTGTTATTGTTTTTTTTTATTATCGGATTAACAAATTTTTTTTGTTAAATTAACAAAATTGTTTTGTTAAATTAACAAAATTGTGTTGTTAAAATAACAAAATTGTTTTGTTACATTAACAAAATATTTTGTTAAATTAACAAAAATTTCTTGTTATATTTTGTTAAATTACAAATTTCTTTTGTTGACTCCGCAAAAAACAAAATTAATTTTGTCAAAATAGTTTTTTTTTTGGGATTTAAGTCCACAAAAATTGGCGTTTCGTCCCTACGATCTCACATGCAACCATCTGTGAGGGCGTATGGACAATACGCAAATTTTGTTAAGTTCAGTTAATCTTACATAGAATTTTTAACAAAAACCAAGTGTGAACTATATCATACACAAAAGAAATTTTTTGGTTTCCTTACAAAATAGTTTTATCTATCTAATAATATTATTTTATCAATATTACAAAATAATTCAACCCCAAAACAAAATATTTGTCATTATAACAAAAACGTTTTCATTTTTTGTTAAATTGACAAAAACAAATTAACAAAAACTTTGTGATATTGACAAACATTTACAAAACAGATTTTTTGTAGATACAACAAACATTTTGTTAACATCACAAAAAAGTTTGTCGATGTGACAAAAATCTCTGTTTTATTTTGTTATATTAACAAAACTTGGTTTGTTAAACTGACAATATTATTTGTAGTGCATATTTTGTTAAACTGACAAAATTTTGTGAAATCAACAAAATCATTCTTTCGTATTGACAAAAATTTTATCAAAACGATAAAATTGTTTTGTTAAAGGTCAACAAAACGTTTTTGTCAATATTACCTAGGAATTTATTTTCATTGTTGGATGTCACTGCTCTCACCTTCTTGCAGAATTTTTTTTAACTTGTTTAAGTCATAGAGAAAACCAAAATTTTCAAAATGTTGATTTAAAGACATAAATCTCGATTCTATGTTACTTATAGCAGAATCAATCATGGTATTAAAAAAATTTGTTTCATACCGGCTTTTAGCAGACTTTGTTGGTTGATCGCTACCTTCATAATCAAACATCCTTTTCTTTTTGACTACTCTTTTATTTTTAAAATCTTTTGGCAAATCATAACTGTTTTTCTCACTAAATTGAGGAGCGTTTGTTTGTCGATATTCTTTGATCCCGTCACAAAATGTACGCAAATGTTCAAGAGTAATGCTTAAATATAAACGAATGATCAGAATCGACAGAGATGAGATTTTTTAATTAAGGGGAGGTTCTCCTTTTTCGGCGACTAAAAATGCATTTTTTTCATTTTTTTTATTTTATACTAGAACAGAAACGAGACCTTTTTGTCTCGAAAATTGACATTTAGCGGTATTTTGAGCGTAGCATGTTTTACATAAATATATTTTTGAGTTTTCCGCCTATATATCCATACCATGGTAAGCTGAGGTACCATATGGGCCACCCGGTGTCGACACATGAGCCATAACTCGAAAAAAAAACTTTATACGCGTTTTTCTCGAAACCACGTTTTTCAAAACGTTGGCCACGATTACTTTAAAACTACTTGACGGATCGTCATAATTTTTTGTTTGTTTTAAAGCTTATTAAATTTATTGGAGTCTGGACGAAAATCAGGCTTTTTTTTTTGTACAGCGCTCAGAAGAGCGAAAAAAGTGAAAAAAACGAACACTAAAATTCAAGCGTCCCCCATTTTTTTAATTTTTGACTTTGGGGCAATTATTTTGGTCCAGACTCCAACTACACTCTTCTATTTTATAAAAAAAATTGATTTTTTAATTTTCAATCTTTTTTGCAGGAGCTAGAGTGTCCAACAGCGAACAACTTTTTTTGGAGGTGGTCTCGTTCCGAGGCGCATTGTTTTTTAACGGCCCGGTATTTTTTGATGAAAAAATTATTTTTTGATGAAAAAATTATTTTTTGTAGGTACTCAATATGATAGTAAACAAGTAAAAAAATTTTAATTGATTGTATCATTCCTTCCATGAAAAAATGTCATTTTTGACACTGAAAAAGGAGAACATCCACTTAATTAATATATCATAATATAATGTCGATTTCCTTTACACATGAGAAATCAATTTCTGTGTGAAGATTTTGATCTCTCGACAGATTTTACGTTCCTTCACACCAAAAAATCGAATTTTTTGACAAAGATCAAATTCTTCGAATCCGTATTTGAAGAGGGATTTACATGTATAAGAAATATGCACACCACAAGAAAAAATTTGACACGGGATCGAAATCCCTAGTGTGTAAAAACGAATTCGACATAAGTAGTTTATCAGAAATATCGATTATTTCATTGACATTCATTTCGTGCGCCGAATGGTGGAATATCCTTAAGTTGAGAATTAATTCTAATTTTTATAAGAAAACCCTTGTGGCGTGTACTTTTGGATTTTCCATACTTTTTCAAATTTATTTTCGGCTGTGAAGCGCGAGGCCCTATGAACCGCGAGGCCCACACACCGCCCACGCCTTACGCCGCCTCTGAGTACAAAAAAGGGAGATTAATATAATTGTTGTTAAAAAAAAGTAAGAATTTGTTTTAACCGAAAAGACCAATACTAAAGTGAAATTCTAAAGATGGATTTTAATTTAGCGATAGCAAATAAAATGCACGTTTGGGTCGCACGAACTTGCTCCTATGTAATAGACTATACTCTGTTCAATTTATATTTGCAGTACAGGCCTTATGGGAGAGCTTTTTCAGAAACACTGGTGCCTGCTGCTGTTTGCACGGCACCTTAACTTAAGAAATTGCCACTGAAATAAGAAAGAGAGTCTGAGTTCGTAATTGCAATGTTTGTTGCCCCTGCCCTGCCTAGAACATGCTTCGAATACATTTATGAACACAATTATAACAGCATGTGTGCAGTCATCATACTTTGTTAAAAATGAGTTCATAATTGCCAAAATAGTTCGATATCAGCTTCGGACCAGATTTTGGCCTCGTATTCAATCCTGTGGATGGATAGTTATTAATTTCTTATCAAAGATGTACAAATCAATATTTGTACGATTATAAATTAATTTTGCAAATACGAACTCAGCCAGAATCACTGAGTTACATTAAAATTGTTTGTGTAATCTTCTTTGAGCTCACGCACAGCCCACATTGACCTATCTGCTCCATGGGTGAAAGACTGAAAGGAGACTGATCGCCAATTTGCAACCAACCCTCTGAATCAGAGTTACCATTGCCAAGTTGATAGAAATTCATATGGCATTTTCTTTAGTTTGTGCTATGTAACTTTCAGGATTTAAGCTTTTTCGAGCTTTTGGTAGCAAATATTTTTCTGAGATTTGCGGCAATTTTTAATGCTCCTACGGCAATCCTGTAAGAGCTTTAAATTAAAGATAACTTATTGAAATCCATAATGGTCAGACTGAAAGGCAAATATCCTATCTTCCCTGTACTGAACAGAGTATAGGAATTTTGAAAACGAATGTTATTAGATAAAACTGTTCATAAGAAATAAAAACAGAACGCTATGCTAATATAATTTATGCAAAAACAAAAACTATAAGTCGTTGTAATGGTTTCTTAAAAAAATAAGCTTTTATATAAATTTTTTTTTAAAACAGAAACAAATTTGGTACGTCAAACTTAAAGTTTTTACTACTGTACGAATAAAAATTTAATTTCCCAAAAAGAAAAATATTGAAAAATTTTCATTAAAATCCGTTATGCAAATAATGAGAAATTCAAAATTTGAAAAAAATGGTTCTATGGTAGGTACAGTCAGTAATATCTTAATTTAAAAATTGTTTTTATTAAATTATAATTATTATAAAATATAGATCGCAGAAATCAATCGAGAGAAAATAAAATGCACGACCGGATCCCACGAACTTGCTCTTATGTAAAAGTACTTTGGAATTTAAAATACTTACATTTTATAAATATAAAACATGGATTTAATGAGGTAAAAATGTTCAAATGCATGGAATTGCGGTCTGATTTCCGGAAAAGTATGAATTTGCGCAAATAAAGTTCAAAAATCGTTTTATTAAAGTAATTTTTTATATAACAAATTTCTTTCAAATTTTTCTAGAACAAAATTCGGGATGCCAATTTTACGTGCTTAGTAATATAGATTTGAGAAAATAATTTCAAAAAATAATCGTTAACACGTTTTCAAGACATAGATTTTTCAAAAAATAATTGGATTTTTTTTTCAAAAAAATTGTATTTTTTTTTTATTCAAAAACAATTTTTTGGAAAAAATTTTTTTCAAATACAAAGGAGCTCCTGCATAAAAATTTTGGTTAAGATCGTTAGAGCCGTTAATGAGAAATTCGAAATTCAAAAAAACCGTTCTATGACAGATACCGTTAATAACATTCCCCCCAAAATTTTGTTGACCAAAATGTAGTCCATATCCAAAATATCACGAATAATTTTTTTCGCAAGTAAAAAACGAGATTGGCGGGATTAAACGGGATAAATAGGGATTTTAAAAATAAGATTATAACAGATCAGGATTTTTAATAAGCGGGATTTTAAAAAGGCACTATTTTAGAAGACGGGATTTTAAAACAATTTTTTCGGGATTTTTGAAAAAAAACGGGATTTTAAAAAAGCGGGATTCCAATACGCTCCCCATCCAGTTCATGGCTTGACCGATGGAGAACGATTCAAATTTTGATTTATGGATGTAGAATTTATATGTTTTCGTGACCTTTTTTTATTAATAAAATAGTTCATGAGGCCCACTTAAGGACATATGCATGTAGAATATTTAATTCGAAATTTGGTATTATATGGTTTGACAGATAAGGGACAAATTAAATTTCGACTTATAGGTGTTAAGAATATTTCGTTGAAAATGTCAGCCAATTGCCCTCACAATGCATTTTTAAGAGTAGAAAATAAAATGCAATCGTTCATTCTTAATACGAAGGGGATTTGTTTAAAACATTAAATGAACCTACAAAGAAATTTGACATTAGTTGTTTCGTTTGTCTTCTTTCTGACATGTTGGATTGTAGGTAAAGAAATGTAGGGGGAAAGAAGATACATATTTAGTTCTAATCAATGGATATAGTACTAAGATCGAGATTTAACTCTTTTTGAGGCGCCTCAAAGTTTCCAATGCAAACACGATGGAGTAAGTATTCAACATTCTCAATGTATGCAGGGCCATTAATGCATTTTTCCGTAAGGTAAATTGCTACACCCGTTTTTGTAGTTAACCTCTTCAATTTCTTATATTAAATTTTTAATAGCATCATAATTCACCGTTAGGTGTGGTTAGGTTAACGTGGCTGTGAGCAGGAGAGCCGAAACAGTTGGACCATAATTTAGTCTATTGTGATACCATATTAATTCGTCCAGCCTTTCTCCCAAATCGTTAAACCAATTGGAGTTCGTTGTGGAGTAAACGAGATTGCCTACATCTGTATTTTCCAGGTCATTGTATTAGAAATCTCTAAGAGTCTACGTCTTTGTGATAATGCAAGATATGTACAGAGAAGGTGTCAGATCGATTTCTTCTCTTCTTTGTTCATGTAGGTATCTTCTGCAGAAATTGTTAGAACAAAGCCGCGTTGCGTGCATTTCTATCAAACGGTGTTCTGTTATAACACCTATTATGGAGCCTTTATGCTATCAGCTTAAACTTTTGGGGTGCTTCAGATCTAGCATTGACCGAATCTGTTTTGACGCCAAGAAGGTGGTGATATTGTTCTACCTAAGGTCTGTACTCTGTATAGCATCTTCCTTTAGCATTAGTTTACACTTAGCGATGGGAATACCTAAATTTTCCTCATTTGACAATAAAGGTACCATTGTTCCACTTTTGGCGAGTTCATCAGCTTTACAATTGCCAGGAATGTCAACCGGCAAACTGCAGATGTGAATGTTTAACTGCTGCGCCATCTTCATCAGAGCCGATCAGCCGTTAAGTGTTGTTGTTTATGAGCTGGTAGAGACAGAATAAAGAGATTTATTGGCTGCTTGGCTGTCCGAGAAGATGTGGATATCGTTTAGTCTGTCTGAATATACACGTCCACCAACTCCTTGATTAGTTTTTGATCAATCGGTGTAAAAATGGATTGAATCATCTTCCAGGAATTCTATTTCCTCCCAGATTTCTTTGAAAGGGATGGTTCCTAAAAAGTTTTTATCAAGTCTGAGGGATGGTGTAATCAATGCTACTTGGAAGTAAACCAAATTAGTTCAGAATGATGGAGTGGCTGATTTCATTAGTGATGCACAGCGAGTAATTCGTGTGAGAAAAGTGCCACTTTCGCCGCCTGCATTGCTATCCAGTTTTGAAACGAGTTTCTTGCAAGTTTTTGTGTATGTATTTAAATTTTCTGGACTCATATACTGGAATGGTGTTGGATGGGATGGAGCTTTCAGAATGGTTCCAAACGACTCCTGATGGTGTCCCCCAAAGATGTATTTTATGCCCAATACTCTTCGCTTTGTACATTGACGATATTTATAATGAACTTTCAGGAGGAATACTCTTCGCTAATATCAAATAGTCTTTGTATACACTGACGTTTTAGTGTTACTGGCCGAAAATCCTTTAGCCTTCAGTTGCAAACAAATTGACTGAACTCCTTTTGCAAAGGTTAGGTTAGGTTAAAGTGGTTGTCATTAAAGCGTCTGACACACTTAGACCATTAGAGGTCCATTGTGATACCACGATCTAATAGGGAACAAAAAGGTTTCCTACTAGTTAAAACCATTTGGAGCTTCTGATGAAGCGAAGGAGACTTTTAATGTCTTTGTCTATGAGATCGCTTGGTTCATTATAGAAATGTTCTCCTAGATGAAGTTTGCGTCTGTAAGAGAGAGCAGTGCATGTACAAAGAAGGTGTGGGATTGTCTCCTCTTCCTCCTCGTCCAAGAAACTCCTGCAAAAATCGTTTGGTAGTACACCGAGACGTGCGGCGTGTCTACCTATGAGACAGTGTCCAGTTATGACCCCTATTACAGAGCTGATCTGAGATCTACTGAGGGACAAAAGACATTTTGACCGTTTCAAATCCAGTTTAGGCCAGATTTGTTTTGGTCGCCATACAAGTGGTAGTAGCCATCTTGTGTTTGATTGTTCCAGAGCGATACGTTTCAGCATAAGTTTACTTGTAGCTATGGGCATGCCTATATTTGCCTTTTCGGGTAAGATAGGCATTTGCGTTCCAATTCTGGCGAGTTCGTCGGCTTTGCAATTCCCCGCAATAGGTGAATGTTAAACTGTTTGGCCATCTCCATCAGAGACGATCGACAGTCGTACGGCGTGCTCGCCGCCATTTGTTTGCTGTAAATAGGGGTGTCAGGTTGAGAAGTATGTCTAGTGCAGCAGAAGGTGTCGAGCGGAGAGCTCCGCTGATGCACATACACGCTGAACGTTGAACTCTGCTTAGTTTATCGCGATTTGTCGCTTTATCTAAGGCCGTCCACCATACGGTCACCCCGTAAGTGAGTATCGGTCTGATGACCGCAGTATATAGCCAGTGAGTAATTTGTGGAGACAAGCCCCACTTGTTCCCTACGGCTTTTTTACAAGAAAAGAGAGCTACCGTGGCTTTCCTAACTCTTTCCTGTATATTAGGTTTCCAACTTAACTTTTTGTCTAAAATAAGACCCAGGTATTTAGCTTCATCTGAGAAAGTAAGTGGAACGCCTTTAATCGATGGAGGGTCTAGTTGAGGAATTTTGTATTTCGTTGTGAAGAGGACTAGTTCAGTCTTGTGGGGGTTAACTTTTGCAAAGACTTTGGGCTGAATTAAATTAATACCAGTAAAACCAGGATCATGATTTTTGAAGCGCGTAAACGGAGAACATAACGCGAAGAAAATTGGAATTTCAACAATCAACCTATCGAAGTTGTGAAAGAATTCAATTATCTAGTTTTACTTACATGCACATAACATACATTTTTCTAAGCAAGCTAAAGATAAAAGTGCTGAAGCCAAACTAAAACTAAACCTAACATGGTCCAAATTCTTTTCAAACCAAAAAATTGATCTGGTATCCAAATATCTTGTTTGCCACGCCACAGACAACACATTTATGTGCTATGGTGCACAGGTTTTTGGATATTTGCCCCTCGAGGAGTTTGAAGCCATTCAAAGACATTTCTTCAGAAGTTTATTCAAAATACCAAACTCAACACTTAATTATGCAATCTATGTAGCGTCAAGTGTATCGGTTGTATTTATCCAAAAATCGTAAAAACAACTCAGATTTTACAATAAAAGTGATGAACCAAAACGAAGGTAGTCTTCACAAATCTTTCATACCAAGCCAACTACATAAACCAACGTTTCCCCTTTTAAAGAATGGAGCCAGCGCTGGCTCTTTCCTATGAGGCTAACCTATCTTTATTGATTCAAAAATGGAAGAAGGGCGGTCTATGTTTGCAGATCTAATTGCTAAACTAGATAAACAAGTTTATACTCAAAATTTATCGAAAGCATTCACAACAAAATCCAGAAATATAAACAGAAACCTTAAAATCGGAAGCTTATTATTTCAGAAACGACATAACGATGGAAACTATAAGCTATAGCGCTAAATTTTAACCAGCCTTACAGTATTTACGTATAAGTATGATACTTCTTAACAATTTGCTAACTTGTTAGTAGATTACTAATTCTTTCTCAATTTTAAACATTTTCTAACTCGTATCGTGCTGAGGCTATTTTTTTAATAAACTGCTTATGAACACACCTGAAGTAATGGCAGTTTATGCAAAAAACCAAGTAAGCAGACCTGCTGTGATGTTTTTAAATGTCTAAGAGTATGTTAAGTTTGCACGAAAATTTGCAAAATCATCGTTTTAACCAAGTTTCATACTAAAAAGCTTTAACATCGTACTAATTCAACTAAAATTTTGCGCCTATATCTTTAGAGCACGAGTTTGAACTTAACTAGCCGACCCAGCTCTCGTAATTCGAGTGCCAATTTATTTATTTAATTCATTATCATTCAATAAAAGACAGAGAATTCATGATTTTTTTAAATTGTTGAATGCAATGAGAAGTACTTACTAAGCACTCAATCCTGGAGACTGGAGTCCAAAGGAAAACAGTTAATGGTAAGCAAACTTTCAAACCTATACACATTTTTGACACGTTACAGATTGGTTGTTGATGTTGTAGGCCGCAAAAATAATTTTTGGGTTGAACTGATGTTATTTGATGTATCAGAATCCGGTATGTTTAATGTGGATTTTTGGACGTTTTTTAATCCATGTACAAAGTAGCCATCATTCGATGTTATTTGGCAATTTATGGCTTACAATAACAGAGTATTTTGTGAGAACTATCAAAGCCATAAGTCAATGTTATCATCTAAATCGAAATCGAATAGGAACAGTATTGAATCATTTCAGTGAAATGAAAATGATCGAATGATCGGATCATTTTCGTAATCGATTGTTGAACGATTCAATCATTTGAAATGAACGATTTACTCAGCTCTAATTCGAATTTGATATTTTGTTTGTTTGTTAACGTATTTGAGAATATTAACGCATTCTTGTCAAACCAGGGGGATATTTTATTTTCAGGGAAGATTTGAAAACAGTAACGCATAGAATAAAGCTAGAACTACATGCTCTCTTTTTCCAACTCATTTCAAATATCTATCTTCCATCTCGAAAAACACAAAAAGTAAAAGTTGAAATGGTTCTAAATTTCACTTTTTCACTTTTTGAAAACACTAACACAGAAATTGCCCGATAGACGTAGTTAATACTTTAAGACTTAACTACATTCAAACTTCAAAGAGGGAAAAGTGAACAAAATGTGCTGTATTTTTCCAAACAACAACAAAAGCAAAAACTAAAATGGTTCTAACTTTTACTGAACTTAAACTGTATGACAGTATAGTGCAAATGTATGCTCTATTCAGTAACAGATGTCGCTAGTCGATTTGACATTTCTAATTGTTTTTGTCTTTGTTTTCCGGGCATTTTTTTGCAATTTTGTGTAGTATATTTAAATAATTTTGGCATTCTGCACACAGGGCCAGACAAGCTACGAGTATACGTGCAAGCTGTGCAAATGCGCAGGGCGCTGAACCCAAAGAGCGCCTTGGGCAAGCGTTAAAAAAGCCACTACTTTATAACCACTACGTACCTTCTTTTTTAAGTCTCATTTCTTTTTATAGCTCACACCATTTCATTATATAACTAACAGCTAATTCTGAATTTGAAGACAGATATACGATACGTATATATACGAATCTACTATTCCAAAAACAAGTCTATGTTTAATTTCCTTCACACACCCACACTCCCACAGTAAAAAAAACTGCATCACAAAATCTTTACAAAAAGTGCACGATTTTGTTCTGTTTAACAACAGATACCTATTTGCTATTTTTCTTTGTATCAATCTACTGTTACGTTATTCATCACACTCACCATCGCGTGTATGAGTGAAGGCATTTATTTTATTTTGATAACCCTCCCCTATGCAGTGTAACATAAAACAAATTTTCAACAGCAAATACAGACAATTAACAGCTTGCATGTTGATAACATGCGCCGATGTCAGTTCTTCTATATGAAATCGAAGTCAGCAATGTTACTCAAACAGAAATTCTGACGTACAAAATTCATACTCATTGACATAACAGCGCGCAAAATTAAAAGTTGCGTCTATGAATTTAAACTCTTCCGGTTGAGTATTTTTTTGTACTATGTTTTAGTTTGGCACTGGCCTCTCTTTATGAGTGAAATTTTATCACTGTCATGTCGTGCGGCTCGTTTGTCGAGATGAGACAAAGGGTTGAAATATGGAAATAATGAGTGATGATGATGCGATGACTAATGTTGAGGTTTGTCGTTAATGAGTAAATCTGTTTTATTCAATTTCTCCTTTTCTCTATTTTTTTGTTCTTGCCAGTTATTGTTTACATTTAAAAAAATGGATTTTTTGACTAATCTAATTACTTTATTTGTCCATTGTTTAAAAAAAGAAAACTCAAAACAAAAGAAAGAGTAGGGAATCTATATTGAGAATAAAACTTGCTATGCTACTATTTCAGTAGTGTATATCTGTGGTGTTTGGTACAAACATGATAAGTCCATAAAATAATTTGCCTTTTTACGTTCACTTTACATGGAGCTAGGGCTGAAACGGGTTGACTGAATTTCTTCAAATTTGGAAAACTTTTGAAAATATTTTTTGAAAAATTATGTTCCAAATTTTAAGAAAATCAGTTTACCCGTTCAGGTTTCAGCTCGATAAAAAATGAATGTACGGTTGCAAATTATTTTATGGAGTTATCATGTTTCTACCAAACACCACAGATATGTATAAGGTTATGATAATGGTTCAAACATGAAAGGAAAAGAGGCTGGTGTTCAAAACAAAATTAAGTGTCTTGAACCAAGAGCTTATTTTGTTCAGGCTGCTTCCCTTTGGTTGTTCTTGGTTTTTAATGATTCAGCTTGCTGTTCATTGGAAGCTGTAAAGTTTTTTGCCATTGCTCAATGCCTATAAAACTTTGTATCAGGTTCAACAATACGTTGGGACATACATAGATATATAAGAAGAATTTCGCTGGTTTGATCTTAGAACCACTTTCTGAAACCAGATGGGAGTAGACTAAATGATTAAAAACCATTCATAAAAATCTTAGGAGATATAATGTGAAGCTCTTATTGAAATATCTGGGGCTGGAAACTTTGAGAATAGAAACACTGCAGAGTCATTAGGAAGTAAAATTTTAGTTTCAAGTTTATATGTTGCATATTAATCTAGTTTGATATTTTAGAAAAAAATAATATAACTAGTAAGTATTTACAAAGTCCGTCTGTTAATTTATCTAACAGCGTTCTAGTTCTGGAAGTTATGTACTTACTTAAAACTCTCTAGTGGAAACGCGATCAGAAGAACAATTCACTAACGTGCGATCAGCTGAAGCCATAGCTCTAAATCTAAAAATACCATCACAGTTTCCTCAAATAAATTTAAGAAAGATAAGTTGAAAGAGATAAGTGAAAGAGCTTGTCAAGTCATTAGATTATGATGATCTGGTAATTGAGTTTGCTAAAGCAAAAGCCAGAAAAGTTAATCTATTGCAATAAATTCGTTTCCAATTATTTTTATTAAAATAATAATTTTATTATTACTTCCTAAACTGAATATATATGTAAATATGAATATAAAACTTTTAATTCAAGAATAATTAACGAGTTAATTATTTATTTGTATGTGTTATGTTTTTGTATCAGTTTTTAAATACTTTTTACTTCAAAAAATATTTTTTCAGTTCCTAAATTTTTGTGATATATTTTATGACTTTAGTTTACAATTATTTTTGTATTCTTTAGTTTTTATTATTTTTGTGATATATTTTTGAATTCTTAGTTTTCAATATAAATCATATTTATTTTAATTAGATATAATTACTATCTAGGAATAGGCCTCTTGGGTATACCTCGTTAAAAAAAACGCATTGAAAAGGGTACCCCTTGGGTGATGAGGAAATGACTTCTTCGCAGGGCTCTAATTTAGCTTGGGCCGGTCCTGCTGCACATCTATGCAAAAAATGATTTCGTTTAATATGTAATTGATGCCCCTTCGGTTCTTGTGGGCCGCGAAAAGTGTACCACAAAAAACATGTTCGCCGTTTTATTATATGATCTTTATGCCTCATCGAGCTAATCTCTCTCTTTAGCATGGTAGAAAGTTTGAACGGCCTCACCTCCAAAGTGCGTTTCGCACAGGTACGACAGTGGGCTCATCAGTTAGAAGCTGCCGTACCCTTCTAAGACGCAATTATTATTTGTCGATGTTTAGCGACGCTTATAAATTTCACAGCAGTAATATACTGTGAATTTTATTTTCCTAGGGGAATTTGAATAAATTCAGACGTCTAGAATCTTAATGTCCATGATCATACTTTATTTCATATAAAAATCTTCGTTGATTAAAAAGTCTGACCACGGACATTAAGATTCTAGGCGTCTGACTTACTAACTTAAAACTTGAAGTCTAACCAGTTATTGTAGTTTGTATCTTCTTTTACTTATTTTCTGTCTCAAATCGCCTCAAAATTGGAAACTTTTTGTATATCAAACCATTACAAAATTGATATTTTTATTTTCGTTTCAAATTATTACAAAATTTATAATGTCATTTCTTTTTCAAACACTTTCAAACAGTTTCAAATTGTTTTAAGCTAACTCTATCACGTTATTGGAAACTGTAAATCTCTTATTCTATAAACCACTTTTATTAAGATAATAATTGAATAAAATCAAATAGATTAGTTTTTTTACTTTTAGTATGTCTAAAGTTTAATAATTTACTTTTACCTTATATTGTTTTCTTATTCTTAAGGAATAACTATTATTAAATTATTTTATGAAATAAAAAATTATCTATCCATCTATCTATCTAAACAATAATTACTTAAAATGTCCATTGAATTGACAAACATCTATAAATATGATTGTTAATTACATAAAGTTTTTTTTCGGTAGAATAATAAATTAAAACTTTACTTAATCGCTTCAAGCTCCTTTGGAAAAAGAAAACTCCCGGGTTAACTCAGTGCCATACACAAAACTTTGATGAAATTCGAACATTTTAAACTCTCAGTTATGTAGTCGGCAATCGCAATGTTATTAAATGCGGTGATCAATTTAAATTAAGAAGATTTTTTAATTAAAAATCTCCCTTCTTTTAATGGCAATTAATTGATCAATGCCATTTGGTTTCATATAGTGGATGCGGTGGAGTTGTTCCGATCAACAATGATACTCATCCTTTGAATTAACAGTGACTGTGGTGGCGGCCGATATTTATATACACAAGAGGGCTTCAACAAGTTGGATATAGCACCCAGTCACGCAATATTGCCGGCACTTTAAATGTGAAAAAGAACCCCTCAGATTTCGAAAGTCAGTTGTTTTAATTAAACTAATCAAGGCAACATCCCACGCCTGGTCATGATACACACACCCGCTATATTTTGATATTTCAAATGCCGCAGGTTCTAAGCGTTGGAGTATAAAAATATTGAAACTTTTATTGATGCCTTTGACAAGCATTGAAAATAAAACTAATTGAATGTTATGTATTGCAGCAGAAATTAGGGCCTAGGGGCGTTTGAGAAACAAACACAAACAATACAAATTCGCTGGCCATTATAAGCCGTGTTAATTTGCTCACAGGTCCGTAATCCATCTTTGTGTTAATTTTATCATGAAATATTCCCCGCATTGGGGGGTTTTCGATTAAGACTGAAAATTATTTACAAAAAAAAAACAATGAATATAAAATACCGAGAGGTGAATAATCAAACTTAGGCTTCGGTCGCAAGTAGAATAACCATCAAATAAATTTGAAGAGCCCCGATGATGATGGTTTGAGGTATAATTTTTGGTTTGTATCTGAAACAGTTTGAACACATTGATAATTAAGGTAAATATGGGTATTAAGGTAAGGAAAACTCATCGTGTTATTTGTTTTTGTATATCACCCAATAGTCTAATTCTTTAAAATATATGAAATTCATAAATGTAGAAGAAGGGACTCAACGGGCCGTAAGGAAATTAGGTCATAGTATTGAGATAGTATTGACCTTTAATACTGTGCTTTGGTTTTGAAAAAGTTTTAATTACATTTAATTCTTTATTTTTACAAAACAATTTTACATATTAATTTGTCCAACAGAAAACTCAATGTAAAAACAGAAAATTGTTCTATAATTTGTTGGAATTGGTGATCTGGTGTTTAATATAATAAATTAATTTTTAAAAATGACAGGCTTACAGATCCGTGGTTTCCGAATGCAAATAAAACTATTTCATTCCTTCTCGACGTTTCGTTGGTTTTTTTCCAACTTTTCCAAGAAAAAAATTGTTCTGTCAATTCCTCGACTATGCTTAAATATAATTCCTAAATCAATCATGGCCATACTTTTGGGTTCAATGATTGACAGATAGAGGACAAACTATATTTTTGCATTTGTAGATTACTTTGTTCAGAAAGTTTCCCTGAGATAGTCTTTTTCTAAAGAAAACATGCAAAGTAAATTTTTTAAATTTTTGCAAAGCTGTTTCTAATCCATCTTGAGATTTACGTACATTGTTTAGGGGATACATAGGTCTCAACAATATTCACAGTAAATGGCAGTAAAACTAGTTTCGGGTTTTGTTCATTTGGCATTTAAACAATCTGTCCTACTTTGAAATTCTTTGGGCGAAAATATTTCAGTGTAATAGAAATAATCAGTACATATTCAAGTCAAAACTTTTTCTTGAGAATTTAATTTGAAAAAGTTGACTTTTTGAAAGTTAAAAATTGTTTATATGTACCTATATTTATTTTCTTACTGTTGTGGTACTTTGTAGTTTTTTTTTCGGGTAAATCCAAGTTTACAACTCGCGTGTGAAAAACAAAAACAAAATGTCTTTCAAAATGTTTACCTCAATTTACGCTATGTGTAATATGAATATCCAATGCCAAACATTTAAATAAATAAATAAACCGAAAAGCTAAAGGGTTAACCGACCATGCAAGCAAATTCTTAGTATATCTGCTGGTCAATTGTCGAATGCAAAAAAGAAGTTTTAAAAGTTGAACATACTCTATATCTATCGTTCTTTTCCTTGATTACTTGTTTCTGCTCTATTCTCTATTTCAGAATAAACTCAACATACAATTTAATAAAAATAAGATTAAATCGTGGTTTTTAAATTAGAAATAAACGAAAAATATTTGCAGTCCCTGGTTCAAGTGTAAATCCCGACCTTACCTTCCTCTAGGCTATACTTATAAATAATCTTATAACGAGTGATTTTTTAAGAGCTATCGGAAATTAAAAAAAAAAACACATACAATTCAGAAAAATTCATAAAAACTTTATTTGAATCGATAGTACGGTCGATATAATTTAATATTTGAAGATTATTTCATGCAAATGTTGGCCGCGGCTGCGCCTCAAATGGTGCATCCGCTTAGTCCAATTTTGTCATACTCTTTCTAACATTTGGGCCGGTATATCATGAATAAATGCTTCAATGTTGGCTTCCAGTGCATCAAACGAGGCGGGCTTGTCGCTATAGACATGAGCCTTAACAGCCTCACAAAAAATTGTCTAGATGCGTTAAATCGCACGATCTAGGCGGCCAATTGACCGGCCCCAAACGTGAAATAAACTGTTTACCGAACTCGCCTCTCAGTTGTTCCATTGTTACGTGAGCTGTGTGGCATGTGTCACTGTAGCGCTCACCGTTCACAGTATAACATTACGATTCGCATCATCTTTCAAGAAATACGGACCAATGATTCCGCCAGCCCATAATCCGCACCAAACATTGACTTTTTCTGGATGCATTGGTAGCTCTTGCAATGCTTCTGGCTGCTCTTCACTCCAAATAAAGCAGTTTTGCTTGTTCACGTATCCATTCAACCAGAAATGAGCTTCGTCGCTGAACACAATTTTTAGATAAAAAAGTGCATCTTCGGCCAACTTTTCAAGAGCCCATTCATCAAAAATTCGGCGTTGTGGTAGGTCGTTCGGCTTCAATTCTTGCACCAGCTGAATTTTGAAAGGCTGCACACCTAAATCCTTCCAAAAAAATTTTCCACGTATAGGAGTAACAGAGGCCCAATTGTTGCGAATGGCTCCGAATCGATAATTCACGGTCATCACTACCACTGGACGAAACAGCTGCGATATTTTCCTCAGTTCGCACTCTACGTAAGCGTGTTGGTGGTTTAAAGTCCAACAATGTAAATTTGGTGCGAAAATTAGTCACAATAGCCCGAATAACCACCTCAGTAGGTTAATTAAACTGACCATAAAATGAAAATGAAGAAGCGCGCGATGAACTTTCTTAACAGCACACGCATTTTGATAGTAAAATTCAATAATTTGCAAGCGTTTTTTTTGTTTTTTTTTTTTTTGTTTATAATCTACCCGCGCTCAAGGGATTATGATTACCCTTTCAATGTTTCAACACAGCGCGGGCGTGAAGTTAAGGAAGAGAAAGAAGGATAGGCAAGATGTGTGGCACGATGTTCTGAGACTGTTGGTGGTTGTCTCAGATTTTTTTATCTCCAGGAATGACGGCTGAACTAAAGCGGAGAAATATCGTGTCTTATTTCTATGTCACTTATAATTCACATTATTTTATTGGTATTCATCCTTGTTGGGTATACTAGTTTAACTCAATTACATGTTGTTAGTGTTATGCCTGAACAACATGTAATGAGTAAACCAGCAACCCATTGATGACAATTTTTAGAAGGTTTTTAATGGAATTAAAGCGACATAGACGACGGAAGGGATCGAACCTGTGATCATGAGGCTGACAGGCGAGCACACAACCATCGATTCATGGTTAAATTATAGACTAAACTGAAGATGACAGTGACACAAAACACGAAACGTGCGTGAGCTGTCAAAACCAGAAAATAGCAAAAAAATCACCCATTACTAGAGAGCTTGAGAGTGTAAATATTTTCTCGCAGTCTCATAATCGCGGGAGCTCTGAGGATCTTGAAATATACAAATCCGCTGGTCCAGATTGTATATACCCTTTTGTTCTGAAGAGCTCTTCTTCTACGATCGCGAAATCATTACGTAAGCTTTTTAATCCATTCCCTTCTATGGAATTGTGCACTTGAAAAAAAGGGCAATTCTTGTCATTTACCCATCTAATTGTCGACTGATTGCACTAAGCTCCCTTCTGTCTAAGGTCATGGAAACGTTGGTCAACCAGAGCTCCTTAGTGCTCAACAGTACACATTTCGTAGCAATAGATCCACTGGTGATCTGATGACATATCTCATCGAAAAATATAACCGATCTTTACATGATTTTGGCGAAACAAAGATGATATTTCAAAAGCATTTGACAAAGTTTGGTACGAAATTCTTTTATTGAAAATAAGTGGATCTGGTATCAATGAGTCAGTCCTTCGTGAATTAAAATTTACGTTTCTGATCCTTCAATTTGAGTTGTTTTGGACAGTTTAAAGTCTGATATTCAAAATAAATACTGGCGTGGCTTCGTTTTGCCTACGACTCTCTTGCTTATCTTCATAATTATTAGCTCTTGTAATTTAATTAAATGCTTTGTTGACGACAGAACCCTTAGCTTTTATGTTCGTTTATACTCGTAGATACATATTTTCGTGTGCATGCATGCACTTTAAATAGTTGAGGCTTGTTTGAATCATGAATAATTTTGAAATATGAATTTTTACTTTTTAATTTGTGTTTAGATGTAAGATTTTAAAATTATTTAGGCTGATACTATATGACAGGTTATATGCATTCTTAAAAAATCGAACTCGAGATTCTTATCGAACTTTGCATTAAGATGATAAGGAAGACTACAAAAGGAGCTTCTCTCAATCCTGTCTGTCCGTCCGTTTGTTCGACTACAGCCTAAATTGCTCTGCCGATTTTCTTTTAACTTGGTAGATAGCAGTTTTAAAATTTTCCACGTTTTTTTCTTTTTATTTATGACTAAAAATTACAGTATTTTAAAATGTTGGTCGAAATTTTAGAATATATTTTTTTGTTTCACAAAATTTGTTTCACAAATTTAAAGACAAGCAATTAAAACAACTTCACTTCGTAAAATCTATCTAATGGTTGTCATTTTTTTTAAATTTTCTGAAACCGGTAGGACTGATTTTGATCAATTTTGTTAATGCTTAAGCTCCTTAGAAGTTTGAATAGGATTATGTATCTTAATTTTCAAAAATCTTTTCTTTGATATTTTGAATAAAATAATTAAAAAACTGTGTTTGAAAACTCAATACTAAGAATAGCACATGGTCCATTTTTTAGAAACTTGACAATCAACATTTTTTTAACCCTACCTATGAGATTTAGTATACAAATTTGTCTCCTACCCAAAATACCTGTTCCTATAAAAGAATTGATAATGGTTTTCAAAAAGTCGTTTTTCTTCGAAAACGGCTCCTAGAGTTTTAATATCTTCGCTAAATTTTTATCATTCATTCATATTTGTAATTAAGACATATTTATTTAACAGTACCTACCATAAAACCACTTTTTCGATTTTTCACTTTTTTATTTTCCGCAAAAGGATTTAAATTAAATTATTTATACAGGAGCTTCTAAGAAGTCTTAAAAACAATGCATATCAAAACTTAAAAAATAAAGGGTTTTTGGCATTTTGCAATTAAAAATTTTAAAATATTTTTTTTTGAAAATCCGATGTCATTAATCGATCATTGATTTTTTCTTGGAATCTCTAATTTTTATGTGTTCAGTGATAAAAACTTGTTTTTTTTTTAAACTGATGCAACAAATTTAGACAGAAATGATTGTATGTTGTAATAATATATCAGACCAACAACATAAATGTTAAAAAAGAGCCAAGTTCTATACAAAAACCTTTGTGTAACAAGTCAGCCGTGAAAAGGTTTAATACCTAATACTTAAAGTAGAATAATATTGAAACAGCTGCAGTGTAATAGAGAAATTTTATTATTTAATAATTACTGACTAAAATTTGATGGGTTCACTGGTCAAGTTTTTAGAACCTTTCGTATTGGGCATGAAAAAAAAACTTGCCAAGTAAGCCCATCAAATTTTACGTCGGAAGTGCTCCATTCAACCAACACCAATTCGGATAAAATGGCCGGATATCACGCCCCCTGAATGGAAAACCTCAAATTTTCGATTTTTTCCTCTGCATGACAGGACCTACCCTTGTGCAAAATTACAAGATTCTACGATGTCGGGAAGTGCTCCATAATTTTGATGATCTGTCAGTCAGTCAGTCAGTTACGGTTTTTGTGATTTTTGAGGCCTCATATCTCAGGAACCGCTTATGCTAGAAGATTGAAATTTGGTGAAACGCGTGTGCCTAACTAGCTTAGCAAATATTCGGAATTTTAAGTTTCTGTCTTCATTGGTACTGAAGATACGGAGGGGTCAAAAATCGCCTGAGTTTGTTCCTGTAAAAAGGGTGTAGTGCCAGAACTTGGCCGGGCACTACCGTGCCCTTTGATTCAAAAAAATCCGTGTCCTCCCATTTTACATTCAATCAAACATTTACACAAAAACAAATAAATAAATAAAATTTAACTCATTACGTAAAAAAATAAACAAAGATAATTAAATTACAGAATTTAATTAACGATTATTCAACAAATAAACGATAAATAAAAGATAAATGAATAAATATATTAAAATGTGAATACATAAATATATAAATAGATTAATTAATTAATAAATAAACAAACAAATAAATTAATAAATATTTAAGCAAATGCAAAAAAAGCACTAATGTTAATGAACAAATATGTAAATAAAGAAATAAATAAATATGTAAATGAAAATTAAATAATTACATGAATAAAAAATAAATGAATAAATAAGTTAATTAATAAAATGTTTGATAAACAAATATACAAATATTAAACAAACGAAAGAGTACAAAAAACAATAAATCAAAGCAAAAACAATTTGCAAAAAAATTATCATAAATTCTTGTTTGTTAAAAGCTTACGAATCCTTTCAAAAATCGATTCAACCGCTTTTCTGTGTAGATGTAAGGTTTAAGTGTGCATCATTTTTAAAACTTTGTCTTGTGATACCTGCAACTTTTAAATATGGCAAAAAGCTGCTTTACCCCATATTCATTCGACTTCCATATTATACATAGTATTGCTTGAAAAACAACTTTCATTGGTGAGTGAAGACTTTCGATTTATGAAGGGGTAAAGCATTTTAATTGCAATTCTTATTTGTGTTTTGAATATGTTGGCTAAGAGTTAGTTTTCTGTCCAAGATATTTAAAGGATTGTTCCCGCTTTGTTGCGTTACCATTTATTTGAAGCTGAATTTTGGGAAGGAAGCAAGCTTTTCTTTTTCGTGTTAAAATTATGGGTTGCATTTTCCCAGCATTCAACTTAATTTTCAATTTGCTATACAACTTTTGTAGTATTTGAAAAGCATTTGGGAGTGAATTCATGTGAATCAACAAATATAGCTGCTTTACATTGCGGTAAGATGGCAATATCAGAAGAGTATAGGTTGTATAAGGCTGTACCAATAACTGAGCCTTGCCGTACAGAATCAAAGGCTTTTTCAATATCTATTAATACCATTCCCGTAGACTGTCCCGGTAAGCGATGTTCTAAAACATGGTTGTAATCTTTTAACCTGAAGAAGCTATGATAGCCTCGAAGACCAAATTTTATGTTAGGGAAAATTAATGTTTCTAAAAATATTTTTTTTGAAAATTCCCCTATGCTTTCTAGTGGTTTCGCAGTGAAACCACATGCTCAATATTTTTTTCTCTACATTCCTACTGGTGTTACGATGAAACGAAGTGGATTTTTATAAACTATGAACTACGAAAAGGAAGGCCAAAGCAAACCGTATGGATAACGTCAAGAAATTATTTGCTCGGTACGGAAAATGATTCTGAAGAACCGGTCCTGCCATTCCTGATGACTAAGAAAGACCTACCGATGTTTTTCTTCATTTATTTCCGATGGAATTGATTGAACAATTGACATATTGTATTCCAAACAAATGTGTATGCTGTTCAAAAAGCTGAAGAAAATAGCAATATGTTTATTCCCACTAATTCAGAAGAGTTCAAAGCGTTCCTGGCAAAAAAATTAATGATGGGCGTCAAAAAGCATCCCAATTATTGCGATTATTGGTCATCTATGCCCCAACTCAGAGATAATTATATTTGTTCACTAATGTCAAGAGATCGTTTTGCTTGGCTTCTTGGGCATATTCATTTGCATGACAATTTGCGACAACCAGAAAAATCTCAAGATTATGATATGCCTTATAAGTTGCGCCCCCTCATTACGAAGCTGTCAGAAACGTTTATATTTCCACTGAAACCATCTTAATTTCAATCAATAGATGAATCAATGATTAAATTTAAGGGACAGAGCTGTTTTCGACAATATATGCCCCTCTGAAACCTATAAAACTGGGTACAAGGTTTGGATCAGAGTTGAAGAAAAAGGATAAGTTTGCCAGTTTCAGGTCTACACCGGGGAAACTATGGCAGGTGCGTACCGAAGAAGGTCTTGGTTCACGTGTGGTGAAGAAACGTTAGTAGGAAAAGGACATGGTATCTTTTTTGACAATTTTTTCAATACGATACAACTTCAAAAAGACTTACAAGCTGATTTCAAAAAAACTGGCTTCATATTGTAATGTTTAAAATACAAATTATAAACAACAAATAATAACATTTTTACTTTGTTTTTTTTTTCCTTGTTTCCTACTGGTCATGTACTGAGACCACTTTAAAAAACATTAGTAAAAGATTTAAAAAAATGTAAATATATTAATTTGTGTACAAATATTTGAAAAAATTGACATCTCCGGGAACAAGGGGAGTAAACGCAATTTACTGATGTTGCTTAATAAATGAATTGGCCTATAACTTTCAGCTTTTAGCACAAAAACAACAATTGCCTTTTTCCAATCCTGAGGAAAATATTGACATTTTAGGCATGCGTTAATTAAGAATGTAAAGTAACTAATTCCAACTTGCGGTAATTTTTTTACTTGCGATATAGGTAGATACTATGGGGCAAGTTCTGCATTTGGAAAAAAAATCGAACTCGAGATTTTGATCAAAGTTGGCATTACGATGATAGCGAAGACAAATAACGCGGGTCCGACAATTCCGTCTGTCTGTCTGTATGACTGTATGTCCGTATGTCTGCATGTCTGTATGTCTGTACCTGGATCTACAGCCTAAGCCACCTATTTTCTTCAAACTCGGTACTTAAGGGTCTTCGGTGATTCCCTAGAGGAGAAATTAAATTTTTTTTTAGCTCTAAAACTAACGGTACCCCCCATACACCCGTAATACATAATCTTATTTATATCGAAAACGTCTTTAACGATTTTGATAAAAAAAATTAGGTGTAATATTATGAAATGTACTACATTTTGGTAAAAAAAAAATTTGGGGGGAAATTTCTGATTAACGGCTCTAACGATTTTTACCAAAATTTTTATGCAGAAGCTCCTATGCATTTAAAAATATAAAATGGTAAAATTTTTTCGTAAAAATTGTTTTTGGATTTTTGAAAAAATAATATCTACAATTTTTTTTTTGAAAATTCAATATCTTGAAAACGGATACATGAATAAATTTTTAAATTACGTTATAAAATGTATTTTATTCATACTAACAATTTGCATATCAATTTTTTTTATAAAAACTTTACGAAAAATTTATTACACAAAAAACATGTTTCAGTGTGTCTGTATGTCTGTACCTCTCCCTCCAGCATAAGCCACTAGACCTATGTTCTTCAATCCTGGTAGTAAAGGGTTTTCGGTGATTCCCTAGAGGAGAAATAGAAAATTTTTTAGCTCCAAAACTAATGGTAGCCCCCATACACCCGTATTGCAAATTCTTATTTATCTCAAAAACGGGTCTAACGATTTTGATAAGAAAAATTATGTGTGATATTATGGACATGGGCAAAATGTTATTAATGGCACCTGTCATAGAACCGTTTTCTTGATTTTCGACTTTCTCATTAACGGCTCTGACGATTTTAGCCAAAAATTTGCACCAGGATCCCCTTACGTTTAAAATAATATTATATATGTATCTATAAAAATATTCGAAAAAAAAATATTTTTTTTGTTTTTTTTGAAAAAAAAAATCCAATTTATTTTTTGAAAAATCAATATCTTGAAAACGTGTGAACTATTATTTTTTTAAATTATTTCCTAAAATCTATATTACTAAGCGCTTAAAATTGGCATCCGAAATTTAGTTCTAGAAAAATTTGAAAGAAATTTGATATATAAAAAATTACTTTAATAAAACGATTTTTAAACTTTATTTGGGTAAATTCATACTTTTCCGGAAATCAGGCAATTCAATGCATTTGGACATTTGTATCTCATTACATCCATGTTTTATACCTATTTATAATTTTTTTTTTAAATTCCAAAGTACTTTTACATAAGAGCAAGTTCGTGCGATCTAGTCGTGCATTTTATTAAATATGCATTTTGAATTTTGTCGAGCCCTTCGATCTTTCGGGTATCAAGGCTGTTGACTAAATTTATACAACAAATTTAAATCTTTTGTTTTGGAATAAATTCACATCGCTTAAAAAATTATGGAATTTTGTTTTTAGATCCAAATATTCTAAAGGATTTTTTTAGCCGTTTCAAAGAATGAATTATTATGCTTTTGAGCATCCTGTTTTAAAAAATCTAACCTAATCAGTCGTCCATTTTATTTGTCATTGTTTTTTTTAAGGGAAACGAACAAGCTAGCAAATCAACATTCTCCAATACGATAGATATTGTCAATCAATAAATTAGTAAATAAAACATACCTTTGTAACTATAACAGCATTTGTAACATTATTTTTTCTCTTCGGGTTTGTTGACTTTTAGTCGCTAGGATATATCAAGATCAACTCGTCAAAGTCATGATTTAACGTAGTTCAAGTGGTTCACAGCATAATTTCGGAAGTACAAAATTTTTAAATTTGTATTTGTTCCCAATGACCTTCTAAAGTATGTATTGCCTAAAGTAGGCAGATACATAATAGATTACTTTTTTAAATTTTAAATCCAAACCGAAAGTAAATATAAACTCAATCAAATAAAATGGAATTGCTTGCCTCTAAGAATGCTATACTTTTTTATGAAACACCATCCGTTTCCATGATGGTGGCCATATTCGTATCCCATTCTCAATTTCAAAATTCTCAATATCCGACAAAACTCATTCGAGTGAAATTGACACTCTAATCGGTTGGCTTTTATAGCCAGCTATTGTGCGGTTTTGGACAGAATGTACCATTTATTAGTTTCCGATTCAAATATGAATACAACCCATCTATATGCAAAGGTGTGCTACAACAGCAACCCGAAAGGCAAAAGGTATAAGTGTCTATATGGTTTTTATTGGTTTGCTTATAGGTTTATTTTTACTGCGATGGCGATGGCAATGGGCAGGGAATTGCGCTCGAGACAAGCACGTTCCGACTTCCAAATTGTAACGACAAGAAAATAAATTGCTCAAAATATATTTTATAAAATTGAACTGACGTGTCACGCGAATTCATCGCGTCGTTGTCGTCCTCACTAAGGTAAAGGGGGCCAGGACCAAAAAGTTGTGGTTGTGTGCAAGCAACTCTATATCCCGTCACCAACCCGTAAACAAGGACAAATTTTGTGTTCGGCTTTTATTATACGTTGGAGATACATTATTGGACAGGGGATGTTGATGAGAACGGTAGAAATATTGGATGAGATGCCGATGGGGAAAATTATATACGGATAGACACTTGTTGGTCTATAGGGTATTCGGTTGCGACATAATGAATTACCTTTATTGACAACTTAATGTTTATAGGTGTCGTATCCCTATTGCGAAGACCCTTTAGCACTTGAATGTTGTCGATTTGTGTCTTCCTTGAGCTTGTTGTCAGATAAATTGGTTTGGATGGGGATGACAACGGAGCGGCACACGGCACTTGGGGCTGGATGTATTTGCACAGTTAATCAATAATGTATTAGCGACATAGCGGTATACTTAGCAATATCGGTTTACCTACTCTCAAGCAATTCAATTAACATTATTATTTTATTATACGTCAAATGTTTGTCGATTATAGATTATTACAGCGACTTTCAATAGATAATCTGATAATGGATAATAAGTTAAGGTTTACAACTTGATATAACGCATTAGATGTGTTGAGAATAAATATTTTCAGAGCATCACTATTAACAGCTACTGTACGTGGATAGTTGTACTACTTGCAACAATGGTTAGTGCGTTAGACTGTTATGCAGAAGGTCTGAGTTCAATTTGCAGCCGCTTCAAAAATATTTTTTCAGGGGAATGCTACATCTGTCGAGTGGCGAGAAAGTGACAAGTTCTACAAGTACCCTTCTCATGAAGAGTGCAGTTCGGAATCGTCTGAAAATTGTTGGTGGATCCATTCCTGCTAGCACTCACACAGAAATGGTTGAGAGTTATAAGTCACTAGGCTTAGGCTCTCTTGATCCAATGGGCTCTTATTTTTGAGAGTAGAATCGAATCATTTGGGATACATTACACTTTGCAAGCGGGCTTAAATTCTGAAAAAAAAGAAATGAAATCTGCAATTGTTTTTAATTTTATTTTGGACAGCAGATTGTACAATCCACAGTTTTCATAGTCCTAACTTATTGAAGCCGTAAATTCATATTTAGGTATATCAATTTTGCTTTCAGCTTTCAGGATTATTAACTTTTGAAAAAAACAATATTGGGAGGACAATTAGCTCTGGCAAACAATTCGACTTTTTTTAAAGAACTCTGTTTTGAGGTGCATATGTATAAGTTGAACCACAACCAGTAACTGCGTACAAAAATTAGACGTAGATTTGTAGCTTTTGGATAGTACTTATTAAAGGTTTGATACGGTATAATTTTGTATCAATTTTAGACTAAGATGGTTTCCGAAGGTATATCTCTTTGTCTCAAGGAGCACGTTCTATTAGTATTGTCAGTAAGTAATTATACTTTCAAACTTTTTAGAAAGAATAGTAATGAACAGACTTTTGTTGCTTGCATCGGCTAACAACTAAGCTGAAGCACCATGTCGTACCTGTTCTGAGGCCTTTATATTGCTTCGTTGATTTTTATAACCATCATGAATGAACTATATAATAGGTGTATTGCTATCACGAGAGATATTGTGTACCATTAAAAACAAACAATCGTGTCATTTTTGCATAAAATGGTTTTTTTTTTTTATGTAAGGTATTCAAAAAATTCATGAAAAACTAGACTACCTACTTACTTATCATTATCTTACAACTTACTTATTAGTTCTAATCGGGCGCTCTAAGTTAAAGTATAAAATGTCTTTTAATACATACTAATCCATTTCGTCATTGTAATAAATGTATACTTAAAATAAATTCCTAGGTAATATTGATAAAAAAGTTTTTGTTGACCTTAAAACAATTTTATCGTTTTGATAAATTTTTATCAATATGAAAGAATGATTTTGTTGATTTTAAAATTTTTTTATAATTTTGCAGTTTAACAAAATATGCACTACAAATAATATTGTCAGTTTAACAAACCAAGTTTTATTAATAATAAAATAAAATAAAACAGATATTTTTGTCATATCCACAACTTTTTTGTGAAGAAAACAAAATGTTTGTTGTATCTACAAAAGTTCAATTTTGTAAATTTTTGTCAATGTCACAAATTTTTTGATAGTTTTGTTTGTCAATTAAACAGAAAATGAAAACACTTTTGTTATAATAACAAATATTTTTTTTTTGAGGTTGAGTTATTTGCAATATTAATTTTAATAAAATAAATAATTGTCATATAAGTAGATATCCACAACTATTTTATAATGGATTATTTTTTAAACAAAGAGTTCTACAAATATTTTTTTCATCATGACAAATCTTTTGTTTTTTTCAATCAGACCAATGTCAATAAAAAGTTTGTTGTTTAAAAAAGAAGACTTTTATCATATGTACAAAACTGTTATCATTTCAATTTTTTTTTTTTATAATCTACCCGCGCTGAAGGGATTATGATTACCCTTTAAATGTTTCAATACAGCGCGGTCGTGAAGTTAATGAAGAGAAAGAAGGAAAGGAAAGATGTGTTGCACGATGTTCTGAGACTGTTGGTGGTTGTCTCAGATATTTTTATCTCCAGGGATGGCGGCTGAGCTAAAGCGGAGAAATGCCGTGTCTTATTTCTATGTCGCTTATAATTCACATTATTTTATTCGTGTTCATCCTTGTTGGGCATACTAGTTTAACTCAATTACATGTTGTTAGTGTTATGCCTGAACAACATGTAATGAGTAAACCAGCAACCCATTAATGACAATTTTTAGAAGGTTTTAATGGAATTAAAGCGACATAGACGACGGAAGGGATCGAACCTGTGATCATGAGGTTGACAGGCGAGCACACAACCATCGTGCCACGGCCACCCTCAATTAAAGCTGAGGCAAAGTTTTAATTTATCGATTATACAAACATTTCTTTAATATTATTGAAAACATTTAATTGTATACCTTTGTCATCTTTGTAATTTCGACAAAAATAATTGTTAAATAAACAAAATAGTATATTATGATTTTTTGTATTGCTAAATTTTATTACTAGTATATTTTATTTTACCTTTTGTTTTTCTTCATTTTAATTCAATTAATTGAAATGTTTGTTGTATTGAATTAAAATGAAGAAAAACAAAAGGCAAAATAAAACAAAATAGGTTTGCAAGTGCAATATCTTTTAGCTACAAAATCCTTAGTCTTACCAAAAAAAATTATCAATAAGATAAGTCATGAACATGTTTTGTTATATGATTTTACCAAATAACCAAACCAAAATTCATATAGGGTAATTGGGGTAGTTTTGGGCATAAATAAAGATTGTTCAAAAGATGTACAGGCATGCAACATAGTAAAATCTTCAATTAATTATGTCTCTCACATTTGAAGTATTTTATTTAAACTGTTGTGTTTATTCATCGAACTTGCTCTTATGTAAAAAGTAAGAACTATAAAAATGAATTTTATCAGAAAAAAATGTTCGTAACCATAAAATTCGTGCTTTAAATGGCTAAAACAACTTCGTTAGTGCTTGGAACTAAAAACCGATTGCCATGGTATTTCAAAAGCAAATATGAATGTATGTAGGAACAAAAATTATAAATCGTTGTAGTGGTTTTAAAAAAATATATTTCTTTTTAATAAAATAATTATTAAAACATTTCTTAGAAAAAATTTTGGTACGTCTACTTTATGGCTTGTAGAAGTAAAAATTAGATTTAAAAAAAAGTATTGACCCGTTCTTGAGAAATTAAAAATCATCATTTTGTTTTTCAAAACCCAAATAATATTTTTTTTTAGTAAAACGGGGTTACTTTGCCCCAGCAGGGGTTACTTTGCGCCACTGACGCTAAGAGTTTGTTTCTTTATTCACGTTCAGAAATGTTACATTCCTTAAACGGAACCTACCAAATTGTACACACACACACATATGCATCTGGCACGTGTTGCAACCGATCGTCTACCGGCAGTTAGTGAAAAGTAATCGACCTATGTATATGTAGTTCAGTAAGCAAATTTGTATAATTTTTAAGTGCAAAATTTAGTCTATAAAAACAGTTGTGTGAGTTTGAATGAAGTAAGTACCGATTTTCTATTTATATTATGTATTGTTTTGTTAATACTTTACGCATGCCATTTGTTTCTTTTATTAATAAATAATATTTATTAGATTTTTTTTTTGTAACCATGTAGTTTTTTTTTTGATTTTGGGTTTACTTTGCTCCAGGGGCAAAGTGACCCCAAAACATAAAAAAGTGATGGTTACTGTATTTTTATGTTTATATTTATTGAAATTTGTTATACTTAATTTAACTAAAATTGCCAAATTGTTAAAAATTGTTTTTATGATTATATTAAACGTATTTAAGTAGATTTAGTGAAGTTTTTTGTTTGTATTCTTTAGTTTATCAGCTTGATAATGCAATAAAAGAGTCTGTTTTGTTTTTGTTATTGTTGTTGTTGTTTTTTCGATTTGGTAATTTTTTTTTACAGATATGACTCTTGGAATCAGTAGAATTGAAATAAAATACTAACTTTGCTCCAGCTCTTAAGATAAAGGAAATATGGTCAAAAGTTTGAGATGGAGCAAAGTAACCCCGTCCCTTGGACAACTTTGCTCCACTTTTCAACCACAAAAAAAAAGTATTTTAACTATTATTTAAACAGTCTTAAATGCATAAATTTATTATCTAACATCTTATTAATGAAACGGGGTGGAAACAAAAATATATAAAAATTATTTGTCTAACATTTTTGAGAAATTTCTAAAAATAGTGCAAAAAACGGAGCAAAGTAACCCCGTTTTACTAGTCAATGTTTTTTAACTTTTTAAAGCTTTTGTATAAAAACTTCATCAAAATCCGTTAAATTGTTCTATAATAGGGATAGGGACTGTTAAAAATATCTTAATTACAAAATTTGTTTTATTAAATTATAGATCATACAAAAAGCGAAACAAGAAAAATTGTAACAAAATTGTGGGTGCTATTTTTGGGCAAAATATAAATATAATTAAATAACGGGTGATTTTTTAAGAGCTTGAGAACTTTTTTTAAAAAAAAAAACGCATAAAATTCGCAAAATCTCATCGATTCTTTATTTGAAACGTTAGATTGGTCCATGACATTTACTTTTTGAAGATAATTTCATTTAAATGTTGACCGCGGCTGCGTCTTAGGTGGTCCATTCGGAAAGTCCAATTTTGGGTAACTTTTTCGAGCATTTCGGCCGGAATAGCCCGAATTTCTTCGGAAATGTTGTCTTCCAAAGCTGGAATAGTTGCTGGCTTATTTGTGTAGACTTTAGACTTGACGTAGCCCCACAAAAAATAGTCTAAAGGCGTCAAATCGCATGATCTTGGTGGCCAACTTACCGGTCCATTCCTTGAGATGAATTGTTCTCCGAAGTTTTCCCTCAAAATGGCCATAGAATCGCGAGCTGTGTGGCATGTAGCGCCATCTTGTTGAAACCACATGTCAACCAAGTTCAGTTCTTCCATTTTTGGCAACAAAAAGTTTGTTAGCATTGAACGATAGCGATCGCCATTCACCGTAACGTTGCGTCCAACAGCATCTTTGAAAAAATACGGTCCAATGATTCCACCAGCGTACAAACCACACCAAACAGTGCATTTTTCGGGATGCATGGGCAGTTCTTGAACGGCTTCTGGTTGCTCTTCACTCCAAATGCGGTAATTTTGCTTATTTACGTAGCCATTCAACCAGAAATGAGCCTCATCGCTGAACAAAATTTGTCGATAAAAAAGCGGATTTTCTGCCAACTTTTCTAGGGCCCATTCACTGAAAATTCGACGTTGTGGCAGATTGTTCGGCTTCAGTTCTTGCACGAGCTGTATTTTATACGGTTTTACACCAAGATCTTTGCGTAAAATCTTCCATGTGGTCGAATAACACAAACCCAATTGCTGCGAACGGCGACGAATCGACATTTCACGGTCTTCAGCAACACTCTCAGAAACAGACGCAATATTCTCTTCTGTACGCCTGTACGCATTTGTGTGGTTGGTTTAATGTCCAATAAAGTAAACTGAGTGCGAAACTTGGTCACAATCGCATTAATTGTTTGCTCACTTGGTCGATTATGTAGACCATAAATCGGACGTAAAGCGCGAAACACATTTCGAACCGAACACTGATTTTGGTAATAAAATTCAATGATTTGCAAGCGTTGCTCGTTAGTAAGTCTATTCATGATGAAATGTCAAAGCATACTGAGCATCTTTCTCTTTGACACCATGTCTGAAATCCCGCGTGATCTGTCAAATACTAATGCATGAAAATCCTAACCTAAAAAAAATCATCCGTTATAATATGGTAGGTACCGTTACTTTTAGATGAAATAATATTTTTGGTCCTCTAAATTCTTTCAAAAAATAAAATTCCTGTATAAAAGTCTAGTAAAGGTAAGTTAGACGAAAACATGCTAACCTCCAGCAATGTGATATTTTTCATATAAAAACGATTTGGTTCTCCCTGAAGCTGAGAGGATAAATTTTATCTTTAGATGGCATAGTTTCCTCTCCATTATATTGAGGGTTGAAGTTGTCACCTCACAAACCGTACTTTGGCCCCTAGGGGCTAGCCAGTCGGTACCAACTTGCCTTTGGTAACCACCGCCCAAAGAAAATTTAATGTCATTGCTAACTGGAGGGCAGGAGGAATACGTGTTGAACGGACTCCAGCTGGCTAATCCAAAAGATGTAGGATACTTGTAAAAGTATCTTTTGATAATCGAAAATTTATATAGAATCTTTTGAAAACAGAAATTATTAAAATAGTTGTGTATATACACATTATTATTTATTAATCTCTTATTTTCCATTTGATTTGGAATTTCACTATTATGCGGGCGTAAAAATAATTATACCGGCACAAAAATCTTCATTTTTATCGAAAAAGTAAAACACACCAAGGAAACAAAAAAAAATAATACAAAAGTCAAATTCAATCAAATTGACACCTAAATAAATAGGTGTAACTTAAGAACTTCAACAAAAATTGAAAGTCAAAATGACCATCAACTTATGTCGTTTTTATTTGGCAATCCGGAATCTCTATCCGATCCGGAATCCCAACTGAACACTTTTTTTTTTGATTCTGATGATTCTGAAGTTTCTTGTGATTGTATATGTGAGACAACAAATGTGGACAATAATGAAAATCAAGAATAATGTTTGTTGAAATATACACTCTTGAGTTTGACGTTTAAGTATATGAATGTGTGAGTGCTCCTGGTTTCGATTCTGATTTCAAATCAAGAAACAAATTTCCCTTCTCTTCAGAATCAGAACTGTATTTTTTTTTCCAAGTGAACACTTTCAGAAGAGTCCAGAAGGCTTCCGGATTGCCAAATAAAAACGACATTATACAGATGTGGTTTCTTGATTTTGATTGCCAACTAATAAAAATCACCTTACACGACTCCACCTTAGATTAGTAAGTGCAGAAGTAATCTAAGTTCTAACCAGATGTGAACTTTAGCAGTCCAAAACAAGTATAAATAAAATGCACGACTGGATCGCACGAACTTGCTCTTATGTAAAAGTACTTTGGAATTTAAAATACATTTTATAAATATAAAACATGGATTTAATGAGATAATAATGTTCAAATGCATAAAATTGCCGTCTGGTTTCTGGAAAAGTATGAATTTATGCAAATAAACTTTAAAAAATCGTTTTATTATTAAATAAAATTCTTATATAAGAAATTTCTCTAAAATTTTTCAAGAAAAAAATGTGGGATGCGAATTTTAAGTATTTAATAATATTGGTTTTAGGAAATAATTTCAAAAAATAATCGTTCATAGGTTTTGAAGATATTGATTTAAATTTTTTTTTTTTTAAACCCAATAAATATTTTTTCGAATATTTTTATATACAATATTATTTTAAACTTAAGGGGACTCCTGCTAAAAAATTTGGGTTAAAATCCTTAGAGCCGTTAATGAGAAAGTCGAAAATAAAAAAGCGGGTCTATGGCAGGTACCCCTAATAACATTTTGCCCCGAAATTTTGTTTGACCAAAATGTAGTCCATGTCCATAATATCACACTTAATTTTTTTTATCAAAATCGTTAGAGCCGTTTTCGAGATAAATAAGATTTTGCATTACGGGTGTATGGGGGGTACCCTTAGTTTTGGAGCTAAAAAAAAAATTTCAATTTCTCCTCTAGGGAATCACCGAAGACCCTTAACTACCGAGATTGAAAGAAATAGGTCCAGTGGTTTAGGCTGTAGTGAGAGGTACAGACATACAGACACACTGAAACATGTTTTTTGTGTACTAAATTTTCCTTAAAATTTTTATAAAAAAAATTGATATGCGAATTGTTAGTATTTAATAAAATACATTTTAAAACGTAATTTAAAAATTTAATCGTGTATCGGTTTTCAAGATATTGAATTTTCAAAAAAAAATATGTATTATTTTTTTAAAAATCCAAAAACTATTTTTTCGAAAAAATTTTTAGTATATATTTTTTCAAATGCAAAGCAGCTCCTGCATAAAAATTTTGGTTAAAATCGTTAGAGCCGTTGGTGAGAAATTCGAAAATCAAAAAAACCGTTCTATGACAGGTACCCTTAATAACATTTCCCCCCAAATTTTTTTTTCACCAAAATATAGTCCATGTCCATAATATCACACTTAATTTTTTTTATCAAAATCGTTAGAGCCGTTTTCGAGATAAATAAGATTTTGCATTACGGGTGTATGGGGGGTACCCTTAGTTTTGGAGCTAAAAAAAAAATTTCAATTTCTCCTCTAGGGAATCACCGAAGACCCTTAACTACCGAGTTTGAAGAAAATACCTCCGGTAGTTTAGGCTGTAGTTCGAGGTACAGACATACAGACATACAGACAGACAGACGGAATTGCCGGACCCACTTTTTTCGTCTTCGCTATCATCGTAATGTCAACTTTGATCAAAATCTCGAGTTCGATTTTTTTTCCAAATGCAGAACTTGCCCTATAGTACCTATATCGCAAGTAAAAAGTACAGTTCTTAAATTTTTAAGATATCAATTGTTATAGCTTCTGATTGAAGAACTAAATGTCAATTTTCTATGCATATAGATAACCATCTTACTTTACTTAAGCAAACTTGCATTCCCTATGACAGAACAGATTTGAATTAAAAGATTAGGTGTAATATGAGGTATTTGAAATCACTTTCTCTTGCAACCATAATAGATTTTCTACTCGTGCGACAACATTATCCTATAATTACGGGCTTGCACACTTGCAGTGAAGTTACTTTTATTTCAAAATTGTATTCAACCACGTTTTGTCTTTTTTTCCTGCAGATAAACTACCCTCGTTCTTCTGATTGAACCCTTTCATTTTGAAAGGATTGTGAAACAAAACTAATCCCACAGTTGAGCATTTTAAGGATTACCATTATTGCGTTTAGTGATTTTCGATTTATTTTTGTGGATTCGAGCAGGATGCCGTTTAACTACCGGTTGCCACTAATTGCTAGGTAGAAAATTGGAACTGGAAAAGCAATGATGCATTATTATGTTTCACTTTGATATACCTAATATATTAAAGGGGTGGTTTCAAAAGCATCGATTTGCTGGTTGTTGTTCCTTTCGTTCAAATAATTGTTTCCAAGTTAAAAATCTCTCAGAATTTTGGACCATATCCCTCAGGAGATGTGATAAGTACAAATGCAAGTATAAGTAATATTGATTGTATTTGCTATAATCTAGGAACTTTTTTTTACAAAATGAAAGAAGCAGATGTCGTCGTCTTTCAATGGAAACTCCATCACACTAAGATGTGTACAATACTCGTAAATATTCATTTAATACCAACATTAAATACGCGTTTTTCTTTTTTAGTTTAGATCAGAGCCTAAGTTGTCAGGTGAAAATTAAAAAAAAAATTGTGACATCTAAGTGTTCAGGAGTGTTTCAAAAACAACATAGAGTACGCTTGGTTGAGAGAATGTTCAGAACATGCTCGACATGCTCGGACTCTGTTCAGAGCACTATTCTGAACTAAAAAAGAAAAACGCTTAAAGTATGCAAAAAGTCTACAAGTCTTATGTTGCGCTATTTTTTATTTAAAAAAATAATCGTACAACAATGTAGAGGTAAATAAAACGGAATTATACTAAAGATTTCTATTGAACGGTTACAATAATGATCAGTCTCTTGATTTTAAGTATTTTTTTGTCAAAAGGCTTAGACATTCTACTATTTTTGCTTCTTATGGACATAATGCAAACTCTGTCTGTTATGTAATTTGAAATCAAATAAAATTATGTTAAAAATAAAATTAGTTCAAGATGTGAATGTTTTTTTGTCTAAAGCTTTCTAATTAGTTGAGTAGATATCTGGTCAGACCGAAGAAAGTAAGAAAACTCGGTTTTGGTTGAAGAGTTCAAAACTCTAAATAATTCTCAAATTTTATTTAATTTAATAATCTTACTTAATTGTCGATATTACTTCATTAATTCTGCAGATAACAAAATACAGTGCAGTTCAAATGATTAGACGCACCATTGTTCTCTCAATAAATTGCAGTTTTCTTTTTGTTTTTCTTCATGAACTACGAAAGAATTGTATTCATTTGAAAGGTTATTAAATTCTCTGTAAAACAAACCTAAATTCAAGATTAGTGAGAGATACTTAACGGTTGTTTTTATCTCTTTCTTCGCATTAGTGCTAAAAAAGCTGAAATAAATCGGTTCACTTGATTAGACGCACGAATTAATTCAGTTAGTTTCTTAATGCTGGGTAATACAAATTAAATTTGGTTGATGAGTGTACGTTATTAAAGTTTTTCCGAGTGTTTAAGGTGAAAATGGGTAAAAAGAAAATGTTAACTTCGGCGGAAATAGCAAAAATTGAGGCCTACCACTCAGAAGGGTATTTTATGCCCAAAATTGCAAAGAAAATAGCACGAAATGATAAAGCTGTTCGAAATATTTTATCAAATCCTGCCACCTACGAAAAAACAACAAAGGAAGGACAAAAACACCCTTTACACCACACGAGAACCGAAAAATTATATGAATGGCCTCAAATTTAACTAACTCCACGATGAAAATCAAACAATTAGCGGGGGTAAGTGCAATCAAATCAACTGTTCTTTGAGCTTTTTTAAGTATTCAACACTTGAAATTCAAAACGCAAAAAAAAAAGAAAAACTTAACGCTGCAAGAAAAGAACAGCGGTTGGAGTTCGCGCGTCTTCACATGACATGGTATACGCAGGTTGGAAGTGTCTTAAATTGAAGAAATGTGGTGTTTTCTGATAAGAAAAAGTTCAACCTAGATGGTCCTGATGGGTATAAGTTTTTTTTCTATGACATCCGAATGCTTTTTGAACCGAAATCATTCCAAGAAAGGAGAAGTATGGGTGTGGGGTGCCATTTCGTACTAGCGCGCACAAAATGACAGAAATTTCTTATAAAGCTATTATGCAAACAGCTTTTCGAGCCATAAGAGAGCCTTTTTGGACCTATCCAGTACATCTGATAACTAGACAATGCTCCGATTCACAACGCGCACGTTGTAAAAGCATTTATCCCCAGTGAAAATGTGGAATTTTTGCAGTGGCCACCATACTCACTTGATCTAAACATCATTGAAAACCTTTCTGGATGGCTGACCCATCAAATTTATGAAAAAGGTAAGCAGTATGAAAGCTGCAAGGAGATAATTGCCGCAATTAAAGAAGCCTTGTCTAAGATTTCATTAGATCATTAAGAAAATTGTGTGAATCTCTTAAAAGTAGAATTTTTGATGTAATTTCAAATCGTAGAGGTTGCACAAAGTATTGAAACTGTGAAAAATAACTTCAATAACAATAAAAAAGTAAATAGAAAATGTTAGAAATTGAGCAACCTCTTTTTTTTTAACTTTTAACAGGTGCGTCTAATCAAGTGAACCGATTTATTTGAGCTTTTTTTGCACTAATGCGAAGAAAGAGATCAAAACAACCGTAAAGTGTCTCTCACTAATCTTGAATTTAGGTTTTTTTCTCAGAGAATTTAATAACCTTTCAAATGAATGCAATTCTTTTGTAGTTCATGAAGAAAAACAAAAAGAAAACTGCAATTTATTGAGAGAAAAATGGTGCGTCTAATCATGTGAATCGCACTGTATATCTGTGGTGTTTGGTAGAAACATGATAACTTCATAAAATAACTAGCTTCCTTACATTCAGTTTACATCGAGCTAGAAACTAAATGGCTAAACCGATTTTCCTCAAATTTGGAAAATAATTTTTCAAAGAATATTTTCATAAATGTTCCAAATTTGAAGAAAATCGGGTAACACTTTTTAGCGCTAGCTACATGTAAAGTTGACGTAAGAACGCAAATTATTTTATGGACTTATCATGTTTCTACCAAACACCACAGATTTACGATTATATTATTTGAGTAGAAAAGAGGTAATTTCATTCAAATCTGTTATGCCGATAGTGAAAAGTCAAAAATCGAAGAAATAGTTCTATGACAGGTACTGTCTATAATGTCTTAATTTAATTTTTTTTAAAGGTAGGTAAGCGTTTTCGAAAACCATTTTTTAACATTTTTATGGTGGGTAGGTACCGATATTTTTAGATAAAATAAAAAATAAACACAACTTGTAGAAAATGTTAAGAAAAACTATTAATTTAATGTTTAAAAAAATTGACCATTTGGTTTTCGATTTAAAAAATGTTTAAGAAAAATATTTGGAAAATATATGTACTTAATATTTTTCACACTTTGGAGGGGCTTTAAATAAGAAATGGCCGAGATTTCTTGTAACGTTTTTGAGAAAATTGAAAAGTGGAAGACTGGAAATGGTTCTATGGGAGGTATCATTAATAATAATTTTTCGGGTTTTTTTTAGCCCATTAGCTAGTTTTCATTGAAGTTTATCTGTGGAAAAGTTTTTGAGAAAACTATATTTTTTCTTAAACTCAAAAAAAAAAAAAATATGGGAAGAACCGTTATTTTTGGTCTTAAAAAACAATAAAAATGTTTAGTGGAAAACTTTTAAAACGCTATGTACAAAAGTTCAAGAAAATCAAGAAAAAATTGAAGTAACTTGAGAAAAATCGAAATAGATTTCAAAATGACGTTTTACTTGAATTTTGAAACAAATGAATTCGAGATTTTTATCAGTTGACATTACAACACGAAAAGTAGTGATTCAATCTGTCTGTAGGCCTGTAATTCAACCTGCAGCCTAGAGGAGTATATATTATTTATTTCGAACGCTGCTCTAATGATTTTGATAAAAAAAAACTATGTCTAGACCGTACCAACTATGGTCTACATTTTGGTAAAAAGAAATATTATTAAGAGTACCTGTCATATAGATTTTTACTTACGACTTATACATACATATGTAGGTACTAAGTATAAGGCAAGTTATGCATTCGGAAAAAAAATCGAACTCGAGATTTTGATCAAAGTTGACATTACGATGATAGCGAAGACTAAAACAGTGGGTCTCGCAATTCTGTTTGTCTGTCTGCCTGTTCGACTACAACCTAAACTGCTCGGCCGATTTTCTTCAAACTTGGTAGATATGGGTTTTAATTTCCCCCCACACGTTTTTTTCTTTTTTTTAAGACCAAAAATAACGATACCTGTCATACTAAGTTTTTTTCGAAATTTAATAAATATTTTTTTTTCGCAAAAATGGTTATTTTTGGTACCCCCCTTGGAACCATTTTTTTAGTTTTGATTTTCTCAAAAATGGTACCACCGATGTTGATAATTTTTTTTATTATAAGGTTTCCCAGCAGTTTCAATATTATTGTGTATTCAAATTTTCAAAAAAACATTTTTGGATTTTTAAAAAACATTTCAATTTTTTTTTTGAAAACTCAATATTTTGAAAGCCCCATGCTCAATTTTTTTTGAGACTTGATAAATAAAAGTTCCTTAATACATATAATCTACAAGATATGAGAAACAAAATTATTTTACATAAAAATAACGGTACCCTCCCTACAAATGTTAAAAAATGGTTTTCGAACATCGTATTTTTCTCGAAAACGGTTCCGATTAATTCTTACGATCTATAATTTAATTAATAAAATTTTGAAAACAAGATATCAATGACTGTACCTACCACAGGACGATTTTTTCGAATTTTGAATTTCTCATAACGGATTTTAATGAAATTTTTTATAAAGAACCTCCTAAAAAGTTTAAAAAACATTGCATTTATTTCAAAACTTAAAAATATATTTTTTTCAATTTTTGGAAAAAAAAAATCATTATTTTTGGAAAAATTCGATATCTAGCGGCTTCATATTTTTCTTAGAAATTTAATTCTCATTCGTACAATAATTAAAACTGAAAATTGGCGCACCAAATTTTTTTCTTAAAAATGTTTTAAAAATTTTATACATAAAAGATTATTTTTTTAAGGACACGACTTATAATTTTTGTTCTTGCATAAATTCATATTTGCATAGCATTCTGTTTTTATCTCTTACTTCTAAAAGAATTTTATCCTTATGAACAGTTTTCTTTAATAACATTCGTTTTTAAAATTCCTAGTCTATTACATAGTAGCAAGTTCGTGCGACCCAGTCGTGCATTTTATTTTTTTTATTTTCAACTTTCTCATTTCCGACTCTATCGATTTCTATCGAAATTTTCATACAGGAGCTTCTTTAATTTTGAAATAATATTGTATACCAAAATGTTTTCCTTAAATGTATTTTATTAAATACTTAAAATTGTCATTCCATTTCTTTATTTTAAAGACATTTCTTATATAAAGAATTAAGTTATTAATAAAATTACTCTAACATTTTTAAAAGTTTTATTTGCATATGTTTGTTTTATTTTTAAACTTAAACAAACGTTTGACTAAAATAATGCACATTTGAAAACTTTTCTCTAATAATATCCATGTTTGTATACCTATAATTAATAAGTATAACTAGTTTTCTTTTATAAAAAATAACATTAAAATTACTATAATTCAATACCTATAATTTTTGAAAAATTTAAGCTTTAAGCCACTGTATGTGAAAATTAATACCTTTTTGCTGATGCTAAAATTCACACAATTAATTCAAAACCTATGAAAAATTTTCAAATTTTATTCAAATTATTTTTGTCTAAACAAAGAGAATGAATTCTCGCTCCACAAAATGTTGAATAACTCGATTTACAGAAAGAATTTCTTCGCAGTACCTGAAAATTCACTTCCACCAACGGCAATCCCAGTAAGTTGCGTACCTATAACTTACATACTCGTATGTCCTTATGATGTGTTTGTTTTGTAGGTATACTAGACACCTTTTTTTTATTAATTCCACGTACACCTGCGAATCAATGTTTCACAGTCCCAAAGGATATAATGCGCGAAAACCATATGGGGCTGAACCCACGTTCTATCCAAATAGATAAAAACAAATTTTGCCAGTGTGAATAATACTCCTTTACATTCTACGCAAAAATTTTAATTTCGCATTCGAGTTGTATTTAAATTATATTGCTCCCTGTAGATTAACATTACCATCTTATATAGATACAATACTCGTACATCGAATGACTACATGAACCCCAAATTTTGTTTGCAAACCAAATGATTATTTATTTTTTGAGGGTAGTTAAATTAAACTGCATCTGATATGTTGCTATTCAAAGTTAATTTTATTTACAGTTTGTCAAACACATAATGAACAATATATTCATAACTCTGGAAATGTTGACACTTGAGTGCATCGGTATCTAAGATGTGTATTTGCTGTTCAAATTGGACAAAAATTGCCGCAAAACTATAGAATAATTTACACAGTAAGGGTTGCTGGCCGTATATACGTCATTGGACATTTGTTGCATTTGTTCTTTGGAAATGTCGGTCTTCCGATAAGAATTTTTTTTTAATAAATCGCAAACCATTTTCGATGACTCGGCCAAATATGTCGGATTAACTGGCCACTACTTCTCGTTCAATATTAGCTATAAGCACCGCTAACGGCGCTGGGTTGTTGACATAGACAAATGATTTAACGTAGCCCCATAACAAAAATCTAGCGGTGATAAATAACATGATCTAGGCGACAAATCGACAAGTCAATTTCTCTATATATATGTACCTATCTAACAGTTTCATCGAATTGGGTTTTTGATTGTTATATCCGCTGTGGCGCGCGCCGTTTTGTTGTAACCACATATCATCAATGGAGTTGGTTAAAGAAATATCGTTGTCTATTTACTGTAATTTTCATCAAAAACCTGTCGAAGTGATTTTTCTTGAAGCACATGAGGGTTTTCACCTGACCAATATTCATATTCCGTTTGTAAACGAAGCCGGTTAGCTAAAAATGCGTTTCATCACTGACGAAAGAAAGTTGCCGTCACCCATTCGGAAATTTGGTAATAAATTTTAATTATTTGTAAACGTTCTTCATTCGTGAACTTCACCAAATAATGTTGAATATTATTTTTACTCAATATTTTGGCATTCAGAGTTTGATCATTGGTTAAATGTTGAAGTGAAAGTTCAAAGTTATCAAGTCCCAAATGGAAAACCCTTTAATTCAATGTTTCCACACTTAAAATTTTGAATGTAATAGGTACATGGAGAAAGTCTTTAGCAACACCTTTGTAAGTAATGCTTCCCGATGATTTGGAAAGGGCTTTCTAACTGGTTACTGAGGCTTAGCAGAATTCTTTCTAGAGTCTAGAGGTGAATCTCAATATACAAGAGATGAGATCACAAATTTTTAAAATCTTCATACGGGCGCATCATTTTAACAGAAATTCAGTGGCAATTTGTAGGCAGATGTACTTGAAAACAAGTTAATCGACACCTTCAAACTAACTCCTAGACAAATGCTACAAACTACGAAACGATTAACCAGACTTATTGAAGGACAATCCACTGATTCAACTAGCTTCATCATGTTACCAACAGGATGGTGCTTCAGCCAATCATAGTCGTGAGGTGAGTGAGTGGCTCGATGGATAGGACGAAATGGCTGTAATATCTCCCGATAGGATTTTTCTTATATTGGAAAGAAGGAAAGACTTTATTTAATCCACCGAAATTACTTGGAAGAGCATATTCACCAAAAATGAGAAGGTGATGGGCTTCAATAAAATTTTACAGAGAAATCCAAGTGCGAAATTTTGAGCACCCTAAAACAGTTGTAATATCATAAAATTTATATTTTTCCGAAAACTTGTTTATAATTTTTTGTAATGTTACGTTTAAAACAAAAAGTATAACGCTATGTTTATAACGCGTTTTTAAGACAGAAGTTATATTGAAAGTAAAAAATTAGAGCATTGCCAAGAAAAATGAAACGAGATTACAAATTGGATATTTAATATGTATGTATATGTATGAGAAAAGTATTTTTCAATAAGGGCCGGAAGATGTTGAAGTGAAATAAAACAAGTTGTGTGTGAGGTATTAAAAAAAATTCTTTGTTTTATTTGAAAGGCCCATTAACGGAGTTATTTATAAAATATGACAAGTGGCACGGATCGGAGTGGCCAATTTTCAATGCCTCTTTGTTTTGTTTAATTTAAGGGCATCGATCATCGGTGGGTTATATGCATAGACCTTTGACTTCAGGAAACCCTACAAGAAAAAGTCTGAAGCGGTCACGTCACCTCTGCGAGGGATAACCTTCATGCAGAATGCCAATCACGGCGTCTGCTGTGTGCACGCTGCGCCATGCTGCTAAAACCGTCGACAAGAAATTGGTTATCATCGTTCCGTAGCCCTCGCTATTTCATTTTCGAAATAGTACGAACCAATAGCGCGGCTTGCGAACAATTCACACCAAACGGTAACCTTTGAGGATGTATTGTCACTTAGGCTCGTATTCACCGAGCGCTCCTAAACGGCTCTTAACTTTACGAGGCTCTTAACTTGAAATTTCTGTGGGGTATTCACCAACCACTCGCAAGTGTTTTTCGAAGTTCGAAAATGAGAGCCACTCTCTCTTGTTCAGGCATACCCAAACTGTGAAATGTTGTGGAATGTTGGTCTTGACAGCAAATGGATACTCTTCTACTTGGCATTGCTCACATGGATTCGAGTCAAATGCGTGCGTGGCACACGCACAAGCGAACAAACTTTCGAATGAGCGCTCGTAAGTTAGGAGCGCTCGTAGATCTTCACTAATATTGCTTGGTGAATAGGTTTATGAGCTTCTTAAGTTATGAGCGCTCGGTGAATACCGGCCTTAGTGAAACTCTCGGGGATTAATGTCTTGTCATATACTGCAATTTCGCTCATTCACACAGCCTTTTCTTCAAAAATGCGCCTCGTCGCAAAAGATGAGTTTTCAAACAAAATAGGGGTCCTCTTCCAAACGCCCCGAATCGCAATCAGCAAACAAACGATTTTATCTATGGTCGTGAGCTTTGCGCTCGTGAATCAGTTGGATCTTATACAGTGTAATCTCAAGTCCCGATTCAAAATTGATCAAGTTGAAGTCTGTGAAAGGCCGGGTTATTGTGCGTGGTGAGCAATCGATTGCCTTGGGTTCTTCTGTATACTTTCACGCCGATCTTCGCTGTTGATCTTGCGTTCCTTTGACGTATTGACTTATTGATTATTGAATTAGTCGTCTCAAATTAGGCCACCAAACGTAGAAAAATTGACTTGAAGGGCCACCATGCCTACCGTAAAAAATTGGCGCAACGCGTTCAACGTTTCCACTTACAAAAAAACATTTAGATATATAAAGGAAAGTTTTATTTGGAAGTGATGTTCAATAGTGTAACTTTTCATGGTAATTTGAGGTCAATAACTAGATAATAAACAACAGGGGCCAAATTACCGCATCAGTTATCGTGACCAAATTATGTGAGTTTGGCATTACCGCTTACGTTATCGAGCAATAAATTACTCCAATTTGACATGTTCATTCGATCACTGATGGGACTCACATGGCCGCCAAAATTCAAACCAAGATTCAAACACGATATTATATTGCAAAACGCAGTCACAGAGCAAAGTTCTTCTTTTGAAAAAGCTCTTAACAAAGTTTCTCCCAATAATATTAAAAGAGATATTTAAAAAAATCCTTTGAATCATTTTTTGTGTAGTCGTATCGTGAGTTGCCTCGTTTACCATTAGATCCTGCAATATCTACAAACTATATCTCATATGCTTAGGGTATGCACAAAATAAATATTTGAGCTTCATACACTTCCAACTTCCTCCTATCGTTCCCTTTGATATCGACTGTACAGAAAATCGACTTTACGGAATATGCACCTTATTTGGAGCGAAAATTGAGTAATGAATTCCTCGTATGACTTCGCAATGCCTGGCCGCCATCTTAAATGTTAGGATTTCAGTTATCTGGGTTTTTTGGTCTAACGTAAAAAATGATGAATGCAAACATTATCAAGACTAATTTTTCGAGCAGATTTTTGACACATTCTTATCAAATTTGAATATCTGCTACAAAATGAAATTTTAAAGGCGTAAAGACGTGATTTTTGCCACTCTCCAGTTAAGCTTTTGAATGACCGTAGACCATTTTGGCACTTAATGTTGTTTATACACGCAATACATGTTTATACTAATTTATATTTATACCCCATTATGGCACCTTGCAGACCACCGCGTACTTATAATACGAGTAGTTTTGAGAAATAATGTATGACCGTAGGTTATATTTCATTAATCCATGTAAATGAACTGACGGATAGGAGATGGGATCTTTTAGATTATTTCATTGCATAAAATACATCAAGGCTGAAGATCTATAAAGATTTCGAAAATCAAGTGCTCCAACAGAGAAATGGCCTAATGCGCATCCCAATCCCAATACTATACTCTAGACATGAATATGAAACTTCGTTTGCAACTGTTTTCTTTAAACTTTTCCCAAAGCTAACAAATTATTCCAAGACATTCATTTCCTTCCTGCCGTATGCCTTTAATCTTTGCGAACAAAAAAAAAGGAGTGACGGATGAAGTAAAGTTTGGCCTGCGGCATATTCCATTAACATAGGATTAAAGACAATTCCAAGCTCGAATAGCTTCCGTCTCTTCATTTCCATATCAAAGAAAAGTTGACTAAATGCTTTTCTTTTTTTATAGTAATAATATATTGTCTAAAAGTTGTTATATGTATTATATTTTTTTGCATACAGTTTTGCATGGAATAGAAAAGAAAACTGAATTATGTATATACTGAATTACATCATATCGGTATATGATTTGTATAGAGGTACTTGCTGAACTAAAACCTCAGATTGAAAAACTCTTTATCTATTAAGAAAATAAATTGGAAACACACAACAAGATTTAATGGAAGTTATGTAAATCCAAGCCTAAGGGTAGGTTGTTAAAGGGGTGTCATTGGTTAAAAATTTGTTATTCCATCAGCCTTGGAACTGCTGTGTATTTAAGCATTTGCCTAGAGGTGGGGTTGAATAATATTTGAAAATAAATCTACTTCAAGGAATGCCTCTTTGACAAAATGCTTACCGATAAAATAGATTTTCAGTTGTTGTTTAATGCAGAGGATAAACGATAGTGACAACAAAATCGGCACTGGGGGGAATTTAAGTTTAAATTTGGTTTTATATTAAGATACGATAAAACTATTGCCAATCATATTGTTATAGGTCGATCGTTTTTCTTATTAACATAGGTAGCGTGTTTCACGAGCTGTTTGATCTGCATATGGCCATACCAGTCTTGCTGAAGATAAACCTTGCCAATATCGTTCGGTAACGTAATCCATTCACTGAAACGGTCTTCATCATTATCTTCAAAAATATATGTGCTACTTGCAGTAAATGAAAATATCGTTCAACTTTTAGTATTTTTTTCCTTATAATTACAGATAAATGGAAATTAACCTAAGACTTCAAGCCAAAATATTTTCACCAGGAAAAATTAATATGGTGCCTTAACGTAAATAACTTCTTGAAAAACGTTAATGTACAGTTTCAATCCTGTGTGAAGTAATAAAATAGTAAGAGCTCCTTATAACAAAACCATATTATAAAGGCAACGAAAGCAGATTTGTTCGCACCATTAAGCAAACAAAGATTTTGTTTGGTATACAACTAAGAATCATTTGAATCATTTTTAACAATGAAGGTCTGATACGTAAACAAATCAAGAAAAGTTATTTTCAAAAGGCATATAAAACTAGTCGATCACTGCGCTTTAATCATTATTCATCATGTCGGAGAACCAAAATACTACCAATCATTCTACTGTTTCCGATTAAAACTATCCTAATCTTTCCGAATTATACACAAATCTTACCCCATTTCTCACGTTTTCATATCTTATTGCAATCCTGGTGCTAACTTTAAATCTAGCAATATTCGCAACAACCATATCAAAAGTTAAAATTCATCTTACCAGTCATCTGTACTTACCAACAACGATAGTTTGCTCTATTTATCCCATCATATCGTTTTCTGCGGTTGTTACTATTCTTTTTCCGAAATCATGGTTCATTTGTCACACAGTGATGCATTTATCTTTCACCTTTGGAGCTGTTGTGTTTCATAATTTATGCTTTCGGTATGCCCACTCTGAAGTTGGGTATCTTAAAGAGGTCGGCGACCAAAAAGTAATGGATTTGCAGACATCTGCATGCTGCTGTTGCTGCTGTTTTTTTGCCGAAGTTTACGCCAAAAAAGACAAGGCTTTTGGCAGTTAACTATGCCTTATCTGGCAAATGTCTTTGGTCCAATTCAGTATTATGATTGTCTCGAATGTGATATTCTACAAGGATCCGGAAATGTATGAAAATTTTGCGTTATTTTTTGCGCCATTTCTTGTTGCTTCCATCACTAGTGGTCTTTGGGGTCTAAATATCACTGTCAAAATGATCAGTAAATTGTTTCCTGATTACAATTTAATGAAAAAGATGTTTAGTCTTCAATTGGTTTTGTTACTCTGCAAGCTGTAGTACCTTCTTCTAAATTCGCAATTGGTATCCGTTGGTTTTGGTGGAATCTACCCCATCAACAACACAATTCTTAAAAAAACAATATAAACTTATTAATTTTAAGGGAAATAACTTTTCTTTCAATTTTGGTACAAAACGCCTACAGCAAACCATCACTAGAACTTTAGTTATAAATAACCAGTGATAATAATTTTCCCTAGTATAAGCTTTGTTATCTAAATGTATTACTCAAAAGTGTTTTGTATTTTTTGTTATGTACATATATACAGTAAATTAAATACTTTCTCTTAGAACTTCTGGTCATACATGTGTGAATGTTTAAATTAAGTTTTCGATCAAGTGAAAAAGACTAGATACATGACATCATTCTGCGATTCAGTTTCTCAACTACTGGCAATAAATTTACAGAAATTAAGAAACAAATTTATCGTGGTAGACAAAGTGCCAAAATCACGTAGACAAGGAGCAGGGGGAATGTAGATGGGGTCTTGAAACACCACCGAAATATCAAAAACAGTTTAAAAGATCCAGGGGGAAATTTTGTTTGAGTGGCTCAGAAATTGAGGAACAATAAAATTGATAAATTAGTCTGCAACAAATCTTTGAACTAAAATCATAATTCGAGTGTAGGAACAAAAAGCAGAATCCACGTTGATGTGACCTGCTTCCTACAGCCGAATCCACATAAAATACTCCAACGAAAAAGGTTGTCAAGACTTTTAATATTTTTTTACAAAAATGTAAGCCTGTCATCTAAAATTGAGGAAACGACCATGAACTCCTTTAAGAATTCCAACGACTTTCAATACAAGAATACCACAAGGGAAAAGGGTTTTTCGGCTGAATAATAATTTTTATTTTGCATATCGTTACTTAGCATTTTATTATTTAGCCTTCCAACTATTTAGTCTGGCGATCTACATATGTATTACGAAAAATATATAAATATATAATATGTCAAAACAATTTGAAAGCTAACAAAAAGCGGAATAATAAAAAGTATGTTGAATTCATTTACTTCGAACTTTCATTCCTTTTCTGAAGAACCAATCAAAGCACAATCAGATTAAAAGAATGTGTTATAAATAAAATAAAATAAAATAAAATAAAATAAAATAAGGTCATGAAAACGTTCATAAATTATCAGCTCACAACAATACAATAGTTGAACAATAGTTTCACTGTTGATCTTGTCTGACAGTAAAAAACTTTGTATGATGCTAAACGTACATACATAAACATAAAAATTGGCAGGCCTGACAATAAATTGTGTATGTTCACGATTACCAAATATCTTACAATTTACCGCCTTATAATTAATTGTCAGATACATTTTCTGACAATAAATTGCAAGATTACAATTGCTAGCGTACACATGATTGTCAAATTTTTTACAATTAATTGTCAGACAATGGGTGATATGCATAAAACGGAAGTATTTACTACAAGTAAAAGATAATAGTAAATACTATAACTTAAAGCAAATGGTTAAATTTAAAGTATTTACTTCATTCCATATGCATAAAGTTTAGTACTTACTAACTGGCAAATACTTTCAGTATATACTAAATTCATCCAAGTAAATACTAGAATTCATCGGAAATTGATAGTAAATACTTTTTTTTTTCTTATCGAGTTAGTAAGCAAATAGTTTTTTGCCAGATTAACCGTTTAATTCCTATATTAAATTACTGTTGCCCTTCTTGTTGTTTTGTAAACATCTGTTACAAGTTGCCTGGATATTGAAGGAAGCATATCTATCCTTTTCGGTAATGTATTCTTCCGAATGAAATCTAGGTTGTAATATTTCCACGTGAGTACAGTCCAAGGCTCCTATGCATAATGGGAACCTGTATTTGCTTAGCCAATCATTTTTTGCTCCCAGCTGTTCTTCATAGCTCGATGGAAATTTTATCCAATGAGAAGCTTTGTCTTTTATTAATTTTGCAACAAAATTAACTGTTCTGGATACAGTACTATGACGAACGCCTATATCTTCACCAACGCCAACTTGAAATCCAGGATCTCCAACGTATCGTAAAAAAATTCGCATCTTTTCTTGATGAGTGATTGCCCCTCCTGTTATTTCAGTTTGAGCTCCTTAAAAAGTATTATATATATGAACCATTTGTTCAACATAAGACTCTATATAAACTTGGCGACTAAGGGCAAGTTTTAAAACTTCACCAGTAACTAAAAACCACTAACTCCTTTAACTAACGGAAGCCTATTGGTATAGTATCGCAATATACATATATAACAGTTTTCATAAGTGTTTGCGTCTTGTAAAATTATAAATTATATTTTTAAGTTAACAGGCGTATAAGAAAATAGAAAGTTTTACACCATTTCCGCCAACTAACAAAAGGCTCCAAATAGTAAGGGTGTGTCAAGTTTTAAAACTACAAATTACGATTTTGCAATGACTTACCAATGAAGTAGCTATTCACTCAACCAATCTACGTTTTCCCTCTCAAAACGATAGAGTTGTTAAAAATTTGATTCTGAACCCGATCTTCGACTTTTATAGATTTTTTGTGAACTAACGCGTACAAATTCCGCCATTTCAGTACAGTCAACAGTAACTTAATTTTAATTTATATCAGCGACGTGAATCCTTTGAGAATAGAGTTAAGACTGTAAGTTTTTATGGTTTCGAAGCTACATAGTTATGTGTTTAAATCAAAAAAAGTATGTACTTTTAAATTTTCATGTTGCTATCCTTTGACTTTGAAAAAAAGAAGTAATTCCTACAGAAAACAAGTACTTGCTACTTTTTATGCATACGGAATAAAGTATTTACTGAAATAGTTCATCCGAAAAAAGTAAGTACTGTGGCCTCAAGTAAATACTTTATTTTCAGCATTTACTGCATTTTTATGCATATCAAAAAAAGTAATTACTTAGAAATTCTCAAGTAAAAGCATTTACTATCTTTTATGCATATCACCCAATGATCTAACAATTAATTGTTAGACAAATTTTCTGACAATTAATTGTAAGACTACACAGTTGTAAGATATTGTAAGCATGTTTCTTACTGACAGATCTGAGAATATTGTAAACTCTACCAACCGTATACACTTAGCTTAAGATTATTGCACTTGATATTTCAAAAGCATTTGATAGAGTTTGCCATCAAGTCCTCTTATCAAAAGCGCGTGCATTTGGTATTGATCAATCTCTTCTTTATTGGATTAGAAACTACCTTTGGAACCATTAAATACAAGTTCTATTGGACGGTTTTAAGTCTGTAATTCATAAAATAAATGCTGGTGTGCCACAGAACTCCGTTTTGTATCCGACTCTCTTTCTCTGAAACTTCTAATCCATTAATTGGAAATTTGTCACCCCTTCTGATCATCTGGCTGTAATCTGTAAAACCTAAATTCGTCCAAAGCTTGAGTATAATTCCATATTTGGGCAGGTACTCCAATAAAATATTCCATTTGAGTCGCTTTGATAGAATGCAAAAAATTGCTTTAAAAATGATAGGTGATAAAAGTATAACAGAAACATTTGAATCTCTCGAGCTCCACCGCAATGTTTCTTGTCTTTCATTATTGTACGCTTATTTTTATAAATACCTATAGTTGCATTCAATTTAACAGTAATTTTCGTGCTTCAAGGGGTGCTCAGCAGTAAACCCTTGATTCCAACTTCGGACGTACTGTTAAATTCCGGGATTCTTTCTTTAGTCCCACTGCACGAATGTGGAATGATTTATCCGGCTGAATAACGATCGCGAAACAAGTCAAACATCATATGGGAGCCGAATAGCCAATTTTCTCAAAGAAAATAATATTATAATATGGAAAAAAAATCCACTGATAAAAAACAGCTAGGTTCCAAAAATTGCGTGAAATCGAAATGAAAACGAATTTCCAAAACAAGTGAAATTGTTTTCAATGTTCTACATTTCACTCGCTTTCATAATTTCGAAATCACTTTAAGTGAAATTGAAAACAGCTGCCATCTGTCACTTCTCAGTTGGCAAATTAAAACCTATTTCGTTTGTGAAGTTTTTTGACTGCTATTAAAATTTTGTGTTTTAATTTTGATAAAAGTAATTCTATAAAATATTGTAAAAAGTGCTTAATTGCTTGCAGTGGCATTACAACGTACCAAGCGTGAATATGCAGAAATTGATGACGCTGGGTATGTTAAAAGATTTGTATCATACTAAATATCGACTTGATAAACGTCCCTTTTCATCAGTGCCTCCAAATCAGTTAAACTTCCATTACTGCATCGTTGCAGCTGGCTGGTCTTACTTTTTCTTGCCGAAGTAAATTTGCAAAGATCAGTAGGAATAGATTTTGAACCGGTCTTGGTCGAAGTACTGTGTTAAAGATTTTGATTTGGAGAATAAAATTTGTGCAAGAGGAATGATAATTTTAACTTAATTTTTGGCTAAATTTAAGATTTCTGGAGTCATAGGATGCATTGATGGAACGAAAATCAAGTTTCAAAGCAATTTTATAATAGAGAAGGATATTTTTCATTTTTTTTTCTGAAAATTTCAAAATAAATAATAAATTTACATAAGTAAATCTGATAGAATTTAATTCACCTGAAAATCGGGAAAATTGAAATCTGGAACACTGAAATTCGCATTAATTTCACTTCACAAAAATTCAATTGATATCTGTAAAAGTAGAACACCAAATTTTATTTTGTATCGATTTCAATTACATTTCGCGTGAAAGTGAAATGAAGACCCTGGCTGAAAGTACTAGTTTGGCGTTTTTTTTTAATTTTTACTTGTGACATATGTACATATATGTAGGTACTATTATGGCAAGCAATGCAATCGTTAGAAAAAATCGAACTCGAGATTTTGGTCAGACTTAACACTTCGATAATGGACAAGACGAAAAAGGTGTTGAAGTTGTTAATATTTGAAATCAACTTTATAAAACACTTGTTTTTATTTTATTATATAGATTTTCATATTGTTTCAAAATGTAAAAATTAATAAAAATTCAATTCGAAATTTTCTCTTCATCAGAACGGATGTTTTTCTTTTTAAATAAGAATTTATTTTTAAATCTAAAAACATAATAGGTCATGGACCCAGCCACGACCCACGATAACAAGACAATAATTTAAATAAGAAACGCATTTAAATTAGAAACGAAGAAAAGAATATATGAACATAAGTTAGAATTCAAATTTTTTTTAAAAAACCATCCACGATTATTATATATATACCATATGGATATAGCAAGACATATTTAGCCCTTGTCTGGCGAAGCAGATTGGCCAGTTTGGAAACGTAAGGTTCGTGATCTTTTGGATTACCATGAAGGAGCCTTAGACGTTATTGATTCAAAGCTTAAAAATCCTGATCCGTTAGCGTTGGATGCCCCAGAAGCAGAAGTCAAGAAGCATAAATTGCAGAGCGATTTATATCGGAAGGCAAATAGTTATGCAAAGACTATGCTTACAAGTTCGATGACGGATGAGGTTTACCAGAAAGTTATGGATAGTGAAACAGCTCAAGACACTTCCCATGTGTCAGTTTGAAGCAACGTCCAAAGATCAACTTTTTAAGAAGTGTACAGATCTTTTTTCGTTTGATTGGACCCAAGGTGAAGACGTTTCAACACACATCGCCAAGCTGAGAAGTCTCTGGAGCGAACTTAACAATGGACTCAAAGCCAAAAATGAAAATACCATACCAGACTTGTTACTAGTTTGCAAAACGCTTCAGATTCTCCCCAAAAATTTCGAAACGTTCAGATCCAGTTGGATGCTCTTGACCAAGGACACAGAGATAACTTTTGACAAACTCACAATGCAGCTGTGTTTGTTCGAGAGGAACGCACGAAAAGCTAGCGAAGGAGATTCTCAAGAAGCTTTATTACTGAAAGTCCATACGCAGAAAAGAAAAGAACAACATACTAGACCTAGACACGCAACTAAGGAAGACGACATCTGCAACTATTGCAAGAAAAAGGGACACTAGATTAAGACTTGTTACAAATGATTGCTGATGGAAAGTCTAAGAAAAAGTCATCAGGTAATTCTCAAAGCACCCCAGTTAATACCAATGTAGCCCTGGAGTCCATTGCGAATGAAGCAAATAGAGTTGAGCCAAATACCGAGGATTGGTGGATTGACAATGGTGCCACCAAACACGTTACTAACCGTCGAGACCTTTTTGTTGATTTTCAAGAATTCAAGAATGGTATAAGTATACAATCTGCTGGAAAAGAAAGCCTAGCTGCTCTTGGGAAAGGTACAATAAAGATCATCTCAACAGTTGGAGAAGAAAGCAAAATAATGACAATTAATGATGTATGGTATGTACCTCAAATATTTAGAAACTTGTTTTCAGTACTAGCAGCTCAAGATAGAAACCCGAATAGCACATTTACTTCCACACCTTGTAAATGCTGGTTAAAAGTAAATGGGAAAGCAGTACTACAAGAAACACGACAAGTAGGAGGATCACTATTCAAAGCACAAATAAAGTCAATAGCTCCAGTTCAAGAAGATGCTAATGTTACAGTTGTATCCAAGCCATTACTCCAAATTTATCATGAGAGATGGGGTTACCAGGACAAACTTCATACAAAAAGAATTCTAGAAAACGAGTTAGGACTAAAGGTAAAACTGCATTCAGAAGTATGTGAACCCTTCATCTTCGGGAAAGCTCACCAAAATCCATTTGGCACGAGAGTGAACACTTCGGAACCTGGACAGTTAATATCAGCTGATGTATGCGGTCCTTTTGTGGAATCTTTTTCTAAGGAACGATATTTTGTTATTTTTAAAGATTCGTTTTCAAAGTTTCGATATGGATATTTTATACGCCAAAAATCCGAAGTCAAAACTGTATTAAATGAAATGCTTATTCATGCCAAAACTTTAGGATATTCTATAAAACAGTTTTTAAGTGACAACGGCCGAGAAGTCGATAATGCAGATGTGAGAAAAATATTAAAGTCATTTGGAATCACACAAAGGTTGACAGCACCATACACACCTCAGCAGAACGGTGGAAGCGAACATGAAAACAGAACAGTGGTTGAAATGGCAAGAATTTCGAAGTATTCCAACAAAGAAGCAAAATTTCCAGAAGCAATGTGGGCTGAAGGCTGAACTAGTAAATACAGCTATGTATTTACATTTTAAATCGAACTGGCAGGTCTTCAGTTGATAATGTTAGCCCCACACAACTTTGGTTAGGAGAAAATGCCAGAATAAAACACCTGAGAATTATAGGCTCAGTTTGTTATGTCCATGTACCAGTACAAAATCGTAAGAAGATGGATGCAAAAGCCCAAAAAGGATTTCTTGTTGGATATGATGGAGACGAAAGGTACAGAGTCTACCTTAAGGAAAAGCATAAAGTTATTCTGTCTAGAGATGTTCAATTCGCCGAAATATCAAGTGATTGCAGCACAAACAAAGAATTCTCAAATTTCGATAATACTGTTCAATTACCAATGAAAATATATCAAGAAAAAGAACAATTAAAAGACTTGCAAGGACCAAGAAGAAGAAAAAGAAAATAATTATCAAGAAGATGAAGAGATTGAAGACATTCAAAACCAGGAAATACATCGCCAGAAAAACGAAAATTTTGACGAAGATGATAATCTAGAAGAAACATCATTACAAATACGACAGCTAAGAGACCGAAATACCTAAACAAACCGAAGTACCTAGAGGATTACGTACTTCAACTAGAAGAATCCTTCTTAAATGAAAATCCGGAAGATTTTGAAGAAGCTATTAATAGTAAAGATAGCACTCATTGGCGAAAAGCTATGGAAAAAGAGATTGAATCGCTTAAAGAAAACAATACTTGGAACTTAACTGAATTACCAAAAGGAAATAAGGCTTTACCATGTAAGTGGGTTTTCCGTGTGGAAAAAAAATCCAGATGGCAGTATTGAAAGACCCAAGGCTAGCCTGGTTGTCAAAGGATTTAAACAAAAGAAAGGTATAAACTACAATCAAACATATAGTCCCGTAGCAAAGCTAGGAACAATAAGGGCAATATTAAGTATAGCGCCAACCGAAAAGATGCAGCTATCACAGTTTGATGTATCGACAGCATTTTTATATGGAGAACCACAAGAATATATGCATCAACCTGAAGGCTACAAAGATGGAACTGAAAAAGTATGTAAGCTAAACCGAAGTTTATACGGTTTAAAACAAGCGCCACGATGTTGGAACAATCGTTTTGGAAGATTTTTGTCTCAATTGGGATTCAAAGTGAGTGAAGCGGATCCATGTCTCTACACAAGAGAGAAGAACGGAAAGAAACTTCTTCTTGTATTGTATGTAGATGATGGAATAGTCGTAGCAACGGATTCTGATGAGCTTAAAGGATTCATAAGAAGTTTAAAACAAGAGTTCAAAATTGTTTCCAAAAAGGCAAATTATTTCCTAGGACTTGAAATTGAGTACACAAATAATGACATTCGAATTAGTCAAAAAGCCCATGTGAATAAAATTTTAGAGCGCTTTAACTTTACGGATTGCAAACCAGTTTCGACACCAATGTTGAAAAGTTAAGAGGTATTGATAACAGGGAAAGAAAAAACAAAGTAACATAATTTCCCATACAGACAAGCTGTCGAAGTTCTTATGTACCTTATGCTTGGAACAAGACCGGACTTGGCATACAGTGTAGGATTTCTATTAAGGTCATTGGAGAATCCAACTATAGAAGACGTCGGTAGAGTCAAAAGAGTCTTTCGGTACATTAAAGGTACGAAAGATACTGGAATCATATACCGTTCAAATGCTCAAAAGGGAATATTTGACTGCTACAGTGATGCAGACTTTGGAGGATGCACAAAAACTGGTAGATCGACTTCAGGAGTGGTAATTATTTATGGTGGAGGTCCAATTTCTTGGTTAAGCCAGCGTCAAACTATGGTTGCCACTTCAACAACAGAAACTGAAATAGTAGCAGCTAACGAGGCATCCAAAGAAATAATTTGGATAACAAGATTATTTAAAGGAATTGTCAATATAACTGAAGTACCTGTTCTGAAAGTGGACAATACCGCAGCAGTGAGGTTAGCTCAGAATCCTGAATTTCACCGAAGAACAAAGCATATAGCTTTAAAACATTTCTTTGTTTTAGAAAAAGTTAATGAAGGACAACTGAACAAAGAATTTATTTTCAAATCTAAAAACATAATAAAAGGTGCTTAAACCGATCGGCCGATTTTCTGTAAACTTGGTAAATAGCATTTTTTAATTTTCTCCCCGCAGTTTTTTTTTTTTCTTTTTTTAAGACCAGAAATAACTTCACCAGCCGTACGAATTGTTTTTTCAAAATCAATAAACAGAACTGTCGGTTGAGTGCGGAGAAAATCAAGAAGCATTTGTTAAAATGCCCACCTTTAAATCAACAGAAAACTCTTGTGTAATGTGCTTTATGGCTGTTGGAATCATTGAGTCATATTTCTGCAAAGATTATGTCAGCCAGGATGTTATAGTTAGTGCACGGCGCTTTACCGTAATTGCTGTCTTTTTCTTTTCTTAATTAGATTTTGTTGATATGCAAAAATATTATAAATAGCGCGACACCATTAATTCAGAAGAAATCGATTTGAACGTCTTAAGTTTGGTGCCGTGAAATAAGGCCAACTTTCAAAAATCGGCCTTATTGCACTTTGATAAAGTGAAATAAGGCCAATTTTCAGTAGTTGGTCTTATTTCACTTTGACAAAGTGAAAAAAGGCCAAATGATTTTGTGAAATAAGACCAAGTTGGTCTTATTTCACTTTTTGAAAGCGGAATAAGAGCAACTGAATGTATTTAACGATGCCGTGACATAAGGCCAAATTTTAATTCTTGGCCTTATGCCGCTTTTACAAAGTGACATAAGGCCAAATTTGTTTGTGACTTAAGGCCAAACATAAAATGTTTTGTTAAAAATAAAAAAGTAGTTCTTGCTGTTAGATTCGTATAAAACATAATTGTTTATTGGGGGCCATTGTTCTGGGTTTTCTTGAGTAACAGTACCTTGGGTGGCACGCTTCGCGGGTTTCCAGGATTTTAACTCCCTTTTCGGGACTCACACCCGCTCACGCAACTCCGTTGCTCCGCTTAGGGTATGTTCAGTCGCCAAGCAGGCGCCTGTAGTAACAGTTTTCTTGGGCAACAGTACATAACTGTTAGTTGTTTACTCCAATTAATGTAAAATACAAAACTGTTGCTACAGGCGCCTGCCTGGCGACTGAACATACCCTAAGCGGAGCAACGGAGTTGCGTGAGAGGGTGTGAGTACCGAAAAGGGAGTTAAAATCCTGAAAACCCGCGATGCGGGCCACCCAGGAGACTGTTGCCCAAGAAAACCCAGAACGTCGCGTCGGCCCCCGATAAAGAATTATGTATTATACGAATAAATAATACCTACTTATAAATATAAATTTACACTTAAACGTATAGTTTTTCTTGCAATTTTTTCAAATACTTACTTCTGCCCAGCTTTTACAGTTAAAAGTGACATACGGCCAAATTGGCCTAATGTCACTTGGCAAAAGTGACTAAAGGTCAACTCTTAAAATTTGGTCTAATGTCGCTTTTGTAAAGTGACATAAGGCCAAGTATTCAAATTTGGGCTTTTGTCACTTGGCCTAATGTCACGGCACCCCAATGCAGTTCGGCCTTATTTCGCTTTGTCAAAGTGCAATAAAATCAACTGTTGAAAGTGAAATAAGACCAATTTGGCCTTACTTCACTTTGTAAAAGTGCAATAAGGCCAATTTTTGAATGTTGGCCTTATTTCACTTGGCCTTATTTCACGGCACCCTTAAGTTTGCTCCAGGAAATGTCGAAGTGTGAAAATTGAACCTAATTCATCCGTTTAGATTTGTTTACTTAGGCATATATAACTTCAAGCATAAATATACTGAATTGCTTATTATACCAACTTTATTCTTCCTCTCTTTTGTCGTAATGTCAAACTTGATTGAAATCTCAAGTTCAAAATATAGTAAAACTTACATAATTATATATTCATTGTAAGTTAGAAAAAATGTCATCGAGCGTACTGCATAAAAGATTTCGATATTTGAAAACTTACACCACATTCAAAACATAAAAATTACATTTCATAATCAAAATAAAAGCCCTTCTTTGATTGAGCTTTAATCCCATTCAACTGCTTACGGGACACATAAATAGTACGTCATATGATTGTGCTTGAGCAATCCAACAAGCTGTCATCTTAGTTCTTTATGAGCTCTTATGATTCATTTATTTTTATACCAAAGGGCGGCATGGCTGTGTCTTATGTATTTTCTAAGTACCGCGGTAAAGGCAAGCGATAGCATTTTTTTAATTGAAACATTGCGCGTAAAATGCTATTGTGGATATGGATGATGTCATTTGGCTTAAGAATTGTAAATGATTCATTTCGCTCTTCTCTTCTGGATATTGGATGTGTCAAGCTGGCAAGGCAAGCCAAGTGCCAGCGTGCTGTATTCCAAAACACTTTCAGACTTTCAGAGTCAGAGTATCGCTGTCACATTGAATCTAGACTGTTTGGTCAATTTCGTCTGGTTTAGCAAATCAATTAAATCCAATTAATCCCACAACACTCTTAATGAGTTGTAATAGATGGGTGACATAGTGATATGAATTCGTATGAGAAAACGCTTGGATGGAGGCAGCCAGTCGCCTTAATGGCACTGGATAGAACAACAGATTTCTCCATATTATGAATCTTTCTCACGCTACCAGTAAAGGCCACTGTGACTCCCCCGAACTTTTGCATGATTTTCAACTTGTTATGGGCATGTGTGGCATTTTTAATAATTAGTGCAAGTCGAGCAAGTGACTCGGTTCTGGAAAATATTTTGTATGAAATACCATCTGAACATTTTTTTATTTATGATTTTCAGAGATACTGAATACTGGCTTTTGCTAGAAATTGTGAAATATTTTTTTTGTTCGTTTAATTCATAGCCTAGTCGAAGTGGAAAAATCTTGTGATAGGATGCCATGTTGGGGAAACAAAACAATTTATTTAATTCATTTGTAGTGTAAGCTATCTCAAGTTTGCGTAGGTTTTGTGACATTATGGAACTATTTACGGCGCATTATTCGAGAGGAGGCTATGTTTGATTAAACAACACAATGCCTGAAAGATATGATTATATCTTTTTACTAACTTTAATATTCCGAAGCTAAAATGAAATTTAAGCTTAGTAGCTTTATCAGACTTCATTTATCAGACTTCAAAATAATAAGACTTTAGTACGAAACGTCTATTATTAATATTAAATAAATATAATCGTTTGCTAAAGTACCATTTGTACCATTATTTCTTTTCTCATTGGGTTTTTTCTCATTTGTGATATGGGTCGTTTGGTGAATTGATTAATCTGATTTAAATAAGCAGGATCATCAAGTCAAAACTGGGTGGCTTTTCTGCAAAAAGATCTTTCGGTAGAGATACATCCCAAGAAGTCGATCTTTCTTTGGAGCTTATTATTTCCTATACGGAAGATGTGACTTTAGTAGTATCAGGGCTGTATCCTAACACTTTAAGCCATCTCTTACAAAATGCTCTTAGCATTAGTTAACACGCGGGGCAGATCGATTTAGACTGGGCATCCTCTTCCCTCTTCCGCAAATAGACCCCCTCTGTCAAAGTTGTTCCACTGACTTTGTTAATACGAAACTAAATACTTGGGTCTTATCTTAGGTAAGAAGATTAGCTGGGAACCTAACATACAAACAAAAGTTAAAAATCATATAGTGTCCAATTTAGTAGTCGTAAATGGGTATACATATTTGGGTAGAACTATTCTAACTTACGGTGTCGGTGTGACAGTTTGGTAGACTGCATTGGATAAAGCAATATATCGCGGTAGACTAAACAAGGTCTTTAGAACTGAATGCATATTTACAAGCGAAATATTGCTCCCTCCGCTGCATTAGACATTCTAATCCATCTGACATATCTAAATATTTTCAACAACGGCCACGCGAACAGCCTTTCGCCACAAAGCCTCCTCATAGTGCAACAATTATAAGATTGGCTACTACGCTATTCTGACCTCCAAGTAACACTGACTACATCATCCATTATTACAATTCAATTAAAATTTAATGTTACCATCATAACTGCCAGACCCAGCAGGGAGGATGTGGAATTCTTAGAAGTTTAATAAATTCATTTTTACACCGTTCGTTGGTTCAAAGACAAAGGATGAGGTTGGTGGAGGTTTGTACTCTGATAGACTAAATTTAAGCCTCTCATTCCGCCTTCCTAATCACTTTAGCGTATTCTAGGAGAACTTTCCAGCGATAAAGAAGTCTTGTTTCAAAGAAAACGTGATATCAATTTCGGACATCAGCTTCTTCTTTGACAGTCAAGCAGCTATTAAGTCTCTGGACTCTATCTTCTACATCCCTTAACTGTCGAACATCTCTGTTGGTGATGGCGCAACAGTGTATTAATACAAAGCTTTGTTGGGTGTCATGCCGGGCCATAGGAACATTACAGGAAAGTCGTTCAAGTGGCTGCCAATAATCCAAGATCTTTGTGCAGAATTCTCCTCGGGCTAATGCGTGAAATGTTGAGCCGTTGAGATCGATGGCGAGTTGATGTTCGTAAATTGAGTCTCACACTCTCGGCTACAGCAGCCACATTCTCGTCTGTGCGCATCGTACGACGACAGAGCAGAGACCATGAGTGTTGTCCATTAGCATACCCAGTCTCACGAACTTTTGGCATAAGCTTGCTTACAGCAGGCGCGGTGAGTGCTTCATTTCGGCCAAAACTTCTTTTCAAATATCGCACTGTTTGGGTAACACAGCGCTCACTTTGGAAATAAATTTTCAATATCTAATATCAACTATCAACGTTGTTCAAGCGGAGGTATGATACTGATGACTTGCTGTCAAGATTTCTAGCGGAAAACAGCTGTCAGTGTTAAAATAACCTATGATTTAAAATGAAACCACTAGATGGCCTGTATACCTATCACGAAGTGTAAGCATTAGCCGAAGCAGGGGAGTACCCCTTGGCATAATGGTAAGTTTGGACTGTTATGTAAAAGGTCTTGGGTTGAATTATCAGCCGCTGCATGCAAGTTTTTTCAAGGGTGTAGAACCTATTGCAAGGAATTAATAAAACCTTCAAGATTGTTTCTTGCCATGAAAAGTGTTGATCATTACCCGTTCGGAGATGGCAGAAAATTGTAGGTCTCCTCCATTCCTGGTTACACGTACACAGGAATGGTTGAGATTTGTAAGTCACTAGGTCCTGGTTCTCTACGAGCTGTTGCACAACCTTATTTATTTATTTGAGAAGTTTTAGAGAGAACAGACTTAAGTGGAACAACATCACTACTTGTTTGGCGAATTTTAGAATATATTAGCAATACAAAATATATACTCGTATTTATGTGCGTTACATCAAAGCTTACTCCTCGCACAACGAAATCATATGAAGCAGAATAGTTAAAAAAAAGATTGTGTGTACTGACGTACATGCGGTAGAAGTAAAACTTCTTTACCCTCAAGCAAAGCCTCTGTAAGATTCTAAGCTTTAAACGTACAATCATTTTGTATTCTAAAAACATGTTGCTGTCTTTGTGTTATAACGTGTAGTTTTGACATGTCACTGGCAGCTGCATAGAACATTTTTCACCCCCAACGCCGGAAAAGAAGTTTTACTTCAAAAAAGAACATGAGAAAAGAGAGATGTCAAATAGGTGCACCCAAAATCTTACACGCTCGACACACATACCCCGATTAGATGAGTGGATTGGGGGAATCGAATCGAATGCTAATTGAAATTTCTAGGTATGTATATGGCCACCTTGGATCTAAAGTTTGAATTCAGATGGAATCGAAATGACAGTCTAGTTTTAATTGTGTGTGTGCAGTATTCTGGGTATCGTTCCAAATGGCGATACCAAAAGAAGAAATTATTTGCGATCGAAACCGTCTGAAAAAAAATGCACACCCTTTGCACACACACATCAAGAACCAGCTGTGAACTCGATTCTGCAACTCGTCGATTCAGGGTAACATAATCTACATACTTTCGATTCAATCCAGCCCGGCTAGTGGGATCGGATCGAGTAATCCAATTTCAATTCGAATCAGATATGCAAGGAGCTAAATCATGATTCAATTCCGATTCATTATAAATTTAGATATGTGTATACTTATAAACTTAGGAACAGGTCATTTTTTCCGTCTCCTATTTTGGACTGTTTTTCCTCTTTTGCACTAAGGTACGATATTCAAAAAGTCGCACGCGTCTAGATGCATTTTGTAAAAGCAGATTTACCATTACGACAAAATGGCACTACAATTCACTACACTGAAAATAAAATCTATGTTTATATGATAAAAATGTAGGTTGAGCTGACAAAACTTCTGTCAATAAACGTCCACCAAAACGATTTATCAAATTGATAAAAATTACAGAAATTTGTTGAGGCAACAAACAATATTTTGTCGTATTCACAAAATTAATTTGTCAAGCTAACAGATTGATTTGTTGAAATAAAAAAAATATTTTGTCAGTATGACTATTTTTTCGTAAATTTTACAAAATCAATTTTTCCGTTCATCAAAATTCTTTTGCTGTATCAAAAAATGTTTTTGTTAAAGTTACAAATTTGTTTTTCTTTTTTTTTTTTTTTAATTATCGGAAAAACGAAATTATTTTGTTGAATCAACAAAATATATTGTCAATTTAACAAATTCCTTTTGTTGAATCCACAAAATTTATTTGTCAGCTTAATAAAAATGGTTTCTTTCAATTTGACAATGTTTTTTGCCATTTTCCCGCAACACTTAACTGTCCATATAACAAAACATGTTGATGATTTATCTTATTTTTGTCAATATAACAAAGTAAAATTTAAAATTTTTCATTTATACCAACAACTTGTTTGTATAATGGATAAATTTAAATGCTCCCTTAATTTTAATTGAAATGATAAATTTCGTTTTTAATATCTGACTACAACAACATTTTTGATAATAGCTACATATATCTTGATGCGTTTGGGGAACTTTGAAAATTTGGTGATTTTTTTCAAAATTCTCAAAAATTCAGTAAAATCAATTTGGTTAGAAATATTTCGAGAACTAGACCTAGCAGAAGCTTTTCGTTTGTATGTGTATATAGGGTTTGTCATTATAACAAAAATGTCTTCATTTTTTGTTAAATTGACAAAAACAATTAACAAAAACTTTGTGAAATTCACAAATATTCACAAAATAGATTTTTTGTAGATACAAGACAACAAACATTTTGTTTACATCACAGAAAAAGTTGTGGATGTTTTTTTTTTTTTTTTTTTATAATCTACCCGCGCTCAAGGGATTATGATTACCCTTTAAATGTTTCAACACAGCGCGGGCGTGAAGTTAATGAAGAGAAAGAAGGATAGGAAAGATGTGTGGCACGATGTTCTCAGACTGTTGGTGGTTGTCTCGGATATTTTTATCTCCAGGGATGGCGGCTGAGCTAAAGCGGAGAAATGCCGTGTCTTATTTCTCTGTCGCTTATAATTCACATTATTTTATTCGTGTTCATCCTTGTTGGGCATACTAGTTTAACTCAATTACATGTTGTTAGTGTTATGCCTGAACAACATGTAATGATTAAACCAGCAACCCATTGATGACAATTTATAGAAGGTTTTTAATGGAATTAAAGACGACATAGACGACTAAAATCTCTGTTTTATTTTGTTTTACTAACAAAACTTGGTTTGTTAAACTGACAATATTAATTGTAGTGCATATTTTGTTAAGCCGAAAAAAAATCATGTAAAATTATAACAGTTTTGTGAAATCAACAAAATCATTCTTTCGTATTGATAAGATTTAATCAAAACGATGAAATTGTTTTGTTGAAGGTCAACAAAAACTTTTTTATAAATATAACCTAGGAATTTATTTTCAGTGTACTATTCAATATACATGCATATGTAAATATTATGTATGTATATATAAAAATCTGTCAGAGTTTTATTTAAAACTTTTACGTCTGATCATAACCTTTTTTGACAAAATTATTGTTGTTGATTTTGACTTCATAGTATCTATTTTATCAGGTTAACCCTAAGTTAAAATGATATTTCTAGCAAAAGGTGATAAAACAAATGTTGCCTGTTTTACTATCATTTAACACACGCATCACGAAAACTCTTTCCTAAACCACTTACTACCATGACAGCACAATTATGGAATTCAAGATTTGTGAAAATTATAAAAATTATTATAAGCGCTAAAGCAAAACTGTATAATACACTTCCTTTCAGATTTTTATTATCATCACTTTCAATCGTTCTTAACATTCAACAAACTGATGGCCAAAGTTGGAGTGCCTTAGCCAGAAAGAGCGTCAACGCTGACGCACCTACATAATGTAAATAGATGGGGTGACAAACCGCACCTAGTATATCCAGACTCTTGGGAATATAGCCTCAGTATAATAAAGTATTCAAAGGATTATCAAATACACAAAACCTTGGTTATCGTACTAATTAATGCAAGCATTTTTGTATGGAACATGGAGAACAAATCTAAAGGAAGAACTCAGCGCGTTCATCACGCGAGAAGTTAATTAATTGGAAACTCAATAGCTAGGTGAGTGTGTGTGTAGGTATTGGGAAAATAAAGGATTGCTTTTTGTTATGTTATAATGTTGATGTGCATAATAAGAATAATTTAATTTTATAACAGGGTTATTCATATAATTTCATAGTTCTTCACATTCATAGTCGGCTCGTGGCATGAAATTATATGACCAAACTATGAATTGAATGTGAAATGAATTTTTTATTTCCTTTACGAAACATTTGGCACTGAGCAAACTAAATTTTCCAACTACGAGCTACGGTAAGCCAGCTAGAGAACATACAAAAGATTTAAGAGAGATCTTAACATTCATGACTGCAAAATCGAATCTTACCATTCTGAGTTATACAATGTGGCGCTCAATTAATAACCCTATCCGAAGATGTTATAATTTTTGCAAATGGTGTCGTTCGTCATTCATATTCGACAATTGTGAACTAGACAGATGCAATATACAAACACACAAGAAATAGAGTGCTATACTCCGCAAGAGCGTGAAATAATTGTGTAGATTTTTTTTTATCAATACTCCGTTGGTGGTGTTAGCGCAGCGTGAATTCAGACGTCGATTTCTTAATCGAGTATATGGCCGCCATTGGACTGGTCGGCCAAGAATATCAAGGCCGTGGCTGCCGATGTTGCTGTGAACGAAAAAAACATCAACAAGAGGAGAACGGTCCACCCAATTCAAAATCTTCAGGCGTGTTTTTTTTGCTAGTCCATAAGGAATTGTAGAAAAAACGACATCGGGACTAAGCGCTTTGCATGTAAATACACCAACTACTTAAGTCTATACATCAGATTACAGACTTAGCTAAGCCCAGATAATTTTCGGGACTTAATCTAAGACCCGATAAAAACGGTGATGCCAAAATAATATTATCTACATATATGTTATCGATAATTTGTTCAGAGAAGTCAAAAATGACGTTTTTGGATGCTGGTTGATGCTAGTCGTCAATACAGCTGACAAATGCCATAGCGTATACAAAGTGCTTCCAGCTATTTGGAAAGAAGTTCCTAAGTCCCGATGTCGTTTTTTTCTACAATTCTATATGGACTTGCGGAAAAAAAACACGGCTTTCGTTTCTGTGGCACTGAAAATTAAAATTAAATTAAAGGCAATGACGGCTAAACATATTGACTAGTTCGAAAACTTGCAAGAACTCTTGACAAATGGAGGTGATAATTCAAATTTACTTTTAAAAGGTGATTTAAATGCAAGACTGAGTGATAAAAATGAAAACAGTCTAGCTGGAATCAGCAACTCCAATGGTTACAAACTCCTTGAATTTTGTCATTCTTTTGGATTAAGACCATTCAACGGTGACACAAATGGTAAATTTACGATAAGGCCCTACAAAATCATACAATAAAAAATTTCAACAAACAAGACGGAATAATCAAACTATAGCATATCCATGGAAAAAAACGCATAGCATTCAAGAAGCACTGATGGCTCGATGAAAGTTGTAAAAAGTAAGACTTATGATTAACAGAAACTTTTTCGCAAAGCCATGAAAGTTTATAAAAAAAATTTAAAAGTCAATCAGAGTCTTATGTAACGAAAAAAAGAAATTGTATTTTTTCTCTGAACTTGATTACCTATATGGTAATCGAACAAATCGAATTTTATACCAACGATATATTTTAATCTTATAACGGATTTCTCTTAACTGCATTTGCGCTTATAATTGATTTCAGGGCCGTCGTATAAATTCTAAGTCTTTTTGAATCCATCTTACTTTTAAAGGGTCGAACGCATTCTCCACTACTATTCTGACCTTATTTAAATACGCTTTTAAATGAATCTTCTTCTGGTTCTTGAATTTCAGTGTATCCTTTCATAAGTCAGTACAGTAAAGAACGCTGGCATATCTGCACCAATAAATTGTTGTTTCTTCATTTATAAATGAATATAACTTAGGTTTTAAGGAAATAATCGTTCCTTCGAATTTTACGTTTTTATGTTGATGCTCACGTAGAAATTTTTTAAAACTGTGGCATCTGAGCTGATCCCGAACGCTTTCAACTAATATTTCAGTATGCATGGATCAATCAAGGTTGATAAACAATACTTACAATTAGTTGCATCAACTACATATACTTCCTGAACAACCATCTACGGCCATCCCTTTCTATTGATACGAGTATAGTTAATAATTCCATCCGGGGATGGATAAATTGGCATATGTGTACTGTCGATTGCTCCCAATATTTGAGGTACACCGATTTTCTCTTGAAAAACCCAAACTACTACATGACGTTTATGTCCACATCCACCTCCACATGGTTCAATTTGGGCCATCAGAAATTAGTTACTATCGTTCCCTAGTGCTCGCCATTGACGGTAACCGCCTCACCAACGTCGTTTTCGAAAAATTACCGACCAATGACGTCGCTGGCCCAAAGTTCACACCCAACGGTAAGTTTTTGTCGTTGCATTGTCACCTAGTAAGCCTCGTGTGGGATGGTGTCTTATGATAAATGGCAATTTTGCTTGTTAATCCAGCCATTCATCCAAAGATGCGCGTCGTGGTGAAAGATGATTTTTCGACCAACATTATGGTTCTCGTTCAAACGCTCCGCAGCGCAGTCAACGAACAAACATTGTCCATGGTCATGAACTTTGACTTCCTGGGTCAGTTGGATCTTGTGCAGGTATAAGCTCAAGTCCAGACGCAAAATTCACCAATTTAAAGCCTGCGAAAGGTCGAGTTCTTGTGCACGGAAAGGAATCGACTACCTCGGGTTTTTCTGTACCCTTTCACAGACCATGGCTATGTTCTCGACCGATCTTGCGTTCCTTTTAACGTAAAAATGTTGCCTGATTGATTTTATCGATTATCTAAAATTTGTCCACCAAATATTGGAGAGCCAACTGTGAAAGGCCACCACGTTTACCGTAAAATGGGACAAAGCGCGCAACGTTTGCACTAAAAAACTCTCATTTTTATTATATAATTTTATCATTTGGGCGTGATTTTGAATCGTGTAACTTGCCATCAGTAACTTAATGATAAACAATAGATCTGACAGATGTCCTCAAAATTCTCTTATCTCGTTTTTATTTGGCAATCCGGAAGCCTTCTGGACTCTTCTGAAAGTGTTCACGACATTAGTTTTTTTTTTATAATCTACACGCGCTCAAGGGATTATGATTACTTTAAATGTTTGAACACAGCGCGGGCGTGAAGTTAAGGAAGAGAAAGAAGGATAGGAAAGATGTGTGGCACGATGTTCTGAGACTGAAGGTGGTTGTCTCAGATATTTTATCTCCAGGGATGGCGGCTGAACTAAAGCGGAGAATTCCGTGTCTTATTTCTATGTCGCTTATAATTCACATTATTTTATTCGTGTTCATCCTTGTTGGGCATACTAGTTTAACTCAATCACATGTTGTTAGTGTTATGCCTGAACAACATGTAATGAGTAAACCAGCAACTCATTAATGACAATTTTAGATGGTTTTTAATGGAATTAAAACGACATAGACGACGGCAGGAATCGAACCTGTGATCATGAGGTTCACAGGCGAGCACACATCCATCGCGGCACGGCCACCATTTTAAGCCAAGCTCAGCGTGACCATTATACTTGCATCGAAATCCCAATTCTGATTTGATTCGATTCCCTAATCCACTCATGTAAGCGGGTAATCGTACTAATTCGACTAAAATTTTATATTTTAAATGTTTGGTGATCTGTGATCTCATTACAACTACCGAAATCCTTTATCAACATAAAGTATAACCTTACTCACGTCATTTGAAACAATATTTCTCTACTTATCAGGAGCCCAAAATGCTCTCAAGCGAAATACAGAAGTCGGACTTTTCGGGTATTGTTGTGGATACCTTAATTATTGGCTTCTAACTGTATGAACACTGCATGATAAATCAAGTTCAAATAGAAAGTGTGTAGACTCTGCAGTAGGATACAAGTTTTAAAAAACAAAACATTAAGTTTTTTGTTTTACGGATGAGGGAACATGTTGATTGGCAATGAAAGTGAAACATTTTCCATGACTTGTCAAAACTCTGACGAATTTTAACTTACGCCCAATTTACACAACTGGCAAACTATCAAAACATATTCCATTTCTTACTTCCTCGTTTAAAAAATTTAAATTGTGGAATTCGGTGACAAATAAACTTGACCTTTATGCATGATATCAAACTTGAATTGGGTAAATATCGTGCAACATGAAAAAAATAGGATTGTCCATGCTTTTCTGGAATATCGTTCAGTGTTAAGACAATCTACCATAATTTTTTTACAGTCATTAATGAAAAATCATTTTATCTATTATTAACCAGTTTTGTCTATATTAATTATGGCAGTTGAGTAAATATATAATGTGCGTTTTGTGTCTTGACAAATATACGTTAAAACTTGGAGCAGTTTAATATTACGACTTTTTTAGATCTGATAATAATAAAACAATTATGAGCAAACTAAAGACGGAAATCATCTCAAATAAAAAGTGAACTGAATTTTTGTAACGCAATTACGAGCATGTTCTGCACAGTGACCCGTTACAGAAATCGTCGATTTTCGTCTCTGAGCCACTTTGTCGTGTTAAGAAAAGAGATCAAGTCTTTGATAGTTCAGATAGTTCGTTCAAATCGTCGAGGAATAACTTTCCGAATAGTTGGGCTTTCATTCCGGCCAGAGCAGAAGTTGAATGACAGTTTCCTTTTCCTACTGATCCCCACAACTACGACAATGAGTATTGTAAGGAATGCTTCGCTGCATGTTCCCTTATTGACCAGTGTTTACCCCGGCTTTATCCGCGTATTAGAACAATTGTTTTGGGTATTATTATAAGTGCATACATCTTTTAAGACATAATAATAGTTGGTTAAACTGCTCCGCCTAAGGTTGGATTAAGTGAGAAAAATTGGTTGTTGTTGTAATATTCAAAAATTCGTAAAAACCATCATATCAGTTTTAGCCTGGTTAACCCCTAGTCTATAGCTGTTGTACTGTTGTTGTCATTTGATGAGCAATGAGGGTGACAAGAAGTATAAAGGCTTCTTTCATTTTGGCAGCATTTGTGCTTTTCACAACACATTTATTAAAACATTTAATTTTAATAAAATAAGCTCAAAAGAAGTTCCTAAATTATTTAAAACCTTATTTGTGTACCTAAGTCTTTTTCAAACGATGCATGAAATTAACATCTGGTTGTTTTCTTTTCTTAAGGGTTGCATGATATAATAAGATACAATTAAATTCCTTTCACCTCAAAACACTTGTCGTTTTTTCTACTTTCACAAATATTTACGCATTGCGAGATGTGGATTACAATTAAAGCAAAGGTCTTTATGGTTTTATTATTATTTTTTTTGCCATATAAATACTTTGTGATAATAAACACGGGATTCTCTACGAGACTTGTAAAAACATTTCAATTCCAATTCAAATTTCTAAGGGATGATTTCCTCCGGATATTATTGTGTGTGAGATCATGGGGATGCTTTGCGGAAATTGATTGTATACTTATTCATCTACATACACATGTAAGTACATTTTGTGTGGTTATTTAGGATTATCCTAGTTTCAAAATGTCGGAATATTTGGAACTTTTATCCATTATGCAAGTAGATGTTTTTTCGTTTTTCATGTATGAAAGTCAGGCGCGAACGCAGGTAGGGGTTTTAGGGGTTTTCGTTAAACTTGGTATATATCGTTTTGAATTTTTTCCCCCACACGTTTTTTTTTCTTTTCTTTTTAAGACCAAAAAATAACGGTACCTGCCATACTCGAAAACTGCCCCACAGAATTTTGAAAACAAAATTCATAAAATTTCATTTAGTCATTTTAGGTAACGGTTGAAAAGCTTTTGCAAAAAATGGTTATTCTTGGAAGCAGTACAACCGATTTTAATCATTTTGAAACCCCTCCAAGGTTTAAATATTATTGCGTATACAAATTTTAAAAGTTTTATTTTTTGATTCTTAAAACAAATTTCAAAATTTTTTTCTGGAAACTCAATATTTCGAAAACCCCATGCTCGATTTTTTTTAAACTTGATAAATAAAAGTTTCTCAATATAATCTACAAGATCTGAGGAAAAAAATTGTTTTACCTAAAAATAAAGGTACCTACCGCTACCATACAAATGCTAAGAATTAAATGGTTTTCGAAAAACGTATTTTTCTCAAAAACGGCTCGGAGAATTTTGATAGTTTTTTTTTGTTTCGATTAATCTTTACTTTTAGAGAAGCTTCTAAAAAGTTTAAAAAAATATTGCATTTTAAGATTTAAAAAAAAATATTTTTTGAAATTTTGAAAGAAAAAAATCAATTTTTTTTTGAAAATTCGATATCTCATAAACTGTTCAATATTTTTTTTGTAAATTAAATTTTTATTCAAACAATAATAAAAAGTTTATATGCGTACCAAAATTTTTTCTTAGATATGTTTTAAAATTTTTGTATACAATAGCTTATTTTTTTAAGAAACCACTAAAACGAATTACAATTTTGTTCTTGTATAAACTTATATTTGCTCAAAACACATGGCAGGAGTTTTAGTCATTTAAAAAATGAATTTTATGCTTTTTCTCTAATAACATTATTTTTTGAAATTCTTAGTCTTTTACATAGTCTTTTACAAGCGACCCAGACGTGCATTTTATTTTATGTGTCTTCGTATTTTAACGCAATTCTTAATTTGAATTGATGATTAAAAAAAAGAGACGAATCGAACAGCAATTGCGTTTTTGATAATTAACATTATGTATAAGGGCAGAAAACGGACTAACGGAGCCAATATACCGATACAGATATCCGTGTTAATATTAATGGCCGATTTATGGCTAATAAATGATTTCGATTTATATAAGTTTGAGTTATTAATGGCTCCAGGCTCGGAGTGTGTTGAACTACAGCAATAGGAAAAACTCGCTCATTTCGTTTGTGTGAAAGTTACAGTTAAAAATGAGTAGCACATAGCTCCCTCTGAGCTCTGAGAGCGTTTTGATTATAATTATGTAGTATAGTTAACGTAGGTACCAGTTGAGTGTTGCTGGTGTCCTTATGTTTTCGTATAACTCTTTGTCCTATGATCGCAAAAGTACAACAAGTTATAACTTCACGTATTAATATATGCCGGATTTAGTTTTGCAGATTTGGACCACTAGGCGAACCTAGAACTTATTATAACTCTATTGTTAGGTACACTTATGGAATCACTTACACTCTTTTTCTTCTTGTTGCATTATTGATATTTTACGAACAAAATAATGGCCTCCATCACAGGGCCCGTAGTAAAAGTCAGGGGCGAACGCAGGTAGGGGTTTTATGGGTTAAACCCCCCCCCCCCACCGAAACAACCAAAAAATAAGAGTTCATTTTGTTAAAGAAAAAAGAGACAAAGTGCTATTTTCGTGCCATATTAATATTAATGTAAGTTCAATTGATTATTAGAAGTTTTGTGTTTCCCTATATATCGGTTCTCTGAGTTTTTCTTACGACTTATAGGTACTATAAGGCAAGTACATAATGCATTCGCAAAATAAATCGAACTCAAAATTTTTATCAAAGTTGACATTACGATGATAGCGAAGAAAAAGTGGGTCTCGAAATTCTGTCTGTCTCTTCGACTACGGCCTAAGAGCATGGGCCGATTTTCGTTAAATTTTCCTTTTTTTTTAAAACCAAAAATAACGGTACGAATCATCTTTTGAAAGCCCTCTTGGAACCATTTTATTTTGTTTGTTTGTTTGTTTGTTTGATTTTAATCATTATGAAGCTTCTCCAAATTTTAAATATCTATTGAGCGTTTTTCTTTTTTAGTTCAGAGTAGTACCTGAACTGTCAAACAAAATATCGTGTTTATTTTTTAGCTAAGAGTGTACCTATTACAGTTCAAAGATTGTGTTTCTTTTTTCGTTGAGAGCGTGTTCAGAGATTGTTCAGAGCGCACTCTATGAGCTCGGTATAAAATAGCTGAGTAGACAGAGTTAAATGCTGAAATCATTCTGACATACAGAAAAAAAAACTCAAAAACTCGCGTGTGTTTATAAAATAATTCAGAGCTCTTAGAACACACTCGATTCGGAGAAAGTTCAGAGCATGTTTGACATGCTCATGCTCTGTTAAGAGCTCTACTCTGAGGCTGGTATTCACCGAGCGCTCATAACTTAAGAAGCTCATAAACCTATTCACCAAGCAGTATTAGTGAAGATCTACGAGCGCTCTTAAAAGTTAGGAGTGGTCCCGACCACTCCTAACTTACGAGCGCTTTCTTCGAAAGTTTGTTCGCTTGTGCGTGTGCCACGCAGGCATTTGACTCGAATCCATATGAGCAATGCCAAGTAGAAGAGTATCCATTTGCTGTCAAGACCAACATTCCACAACATTTCACAGTTTGGGTATGCCTGAACAAGATAGAGTGGCTCTCATTTTCGAACTTCGAAAAACACTTGTCAGTGGTTGGTGAATACCCCAAAGAAATTTCAAGTTAAGAGCCTCGTAAAGTTAAGAGCCGTTTAAGAGCGCTCGGTGAATACCAGCCTGAATGAAAAAAGAAAAACGCCAATTATTTTTTTTCGAAACTCAATATTCCGAAAACCCCTGCTCGATTTTTTAAACTTGAATAAATAAAAGTTTCTTATTATAATCTACTAGATCTGAGGGAAAAAAATTGTTTTAACTAAAAATTAAGGTACCCACCATGAAAGTGTTAAAAAATCTTTTTCGAAAATCGTATTTTTCTAAAAAATAGTTTCGAGAATTTTGATAATATATATAATTATAATTTCGAATATTGAATTTGTCATTATAGGCAGAACGGATTTCAATGACATTTTGTATAGAAAAGCTTCTAGTTAAAATTGGCGTACCAAAATTTTTTCTTAAATACCTATGTTTTAAAAATCTTTTATAAAACATATTATGTGGTTAGCTCTAACTACTAAACTACTATTTATAAAATAATAACTTAAGGAGTTGTTTTAGTCATTTAAAAAATGAATTTTTTGCTTATGAACATTTTTTCTCTAGAAAAATTTATTTTTTTAACTTTTTACATAAAAGCAAGTTCGTGCGACCCAGTCGTGCATTTTATCTTATGTGTCTTCGTATTTTAACGAAACTGTCCTATTTTGAATTGATCATTAACAAATAGACACACGAAGCTAGCAGCAATTGCGTTTTTGATGATTGACATTATGTGTTTAAGTATATGGGCAGTAACGGAGCAAGTTTGAGTTTTTGATTTCTCCAAGGTCGGAGTGTGTTGTATTGCAGCAAAAAAAATAACTCATTTAGTTTGTTCGAAAGTTACAGTTACTGATGAGTAGCACATAACACCTTCTGGAAGCGCTGTGGTTATAATTATGAAGTATAGTAATTAACGTATGTAGGTACCAGTTGAGTGTCCTTATGTTTTCGGATAACTCTTTTTCGTATGATCGCAAAAGTACAACAAGATATGATTTCATACGTATTAATAAATTCGGGAAATAATTTATTTATGAAAATCTCATATTTTTTTGAAAACCCCCCCCGAAATTTTTTTCTGCGTTCGCCCCTGATGAAAGTACATGTGTTACTCATACATGTGTATGTTTGCTCAATAATAAAATTAGAATGAAATTTATACAAACTGAAATATGAGCAATGGAAACATTATCACTAAAGTAAAAACTTTATACAAACAAAGATAATTTGTATGCGCAATTTGAAAAACATCACACAATCTTTTAAACCCTTCTTCCACCATTTCGCCAGCAGCAACGGCAAAAGGCCTTAGTCCCAAAACACTTATTTAATTTCACTTACATAAGGATAAAGAAGATAATTGGCACCAATTGAAACCGAAGAAATAGGGAGCAAGTACAAGTCCATTAAAACTTTATGAAAACACAATCGTTTCGTTTTATTGCAATAATAATGGAGACTTGAGAGAATATCCTTGGGAATATATATATTTGTGTAGATAACAGCCAAACGCAACCCCTACACACAAAAAGCCGCATGTTTCGTGGCGAAACATTTTGAACAAGTTTATACCAACAAGCCAAACCAACCAACCAAGCAGCCAACAAACCAACATACCTACATATATATTAAGAGAGGAGTTTTGAAACCGTGAATAGCAAATTAGAAAACTTATATTCCGCATCGTTTGAAGTCCTCACAATTTTATACTTGTAACAACTTTGATAAACTTTTTAAGGATGAACGAAAAATGCAAATTTTCTCGCAATTTTAGAACAACCATCAGACGTTAATTAACTTTCGACAATTTTAAATTTGTTTCAAACAATTAGCCTGTAATTTTCCGTTTTAGAAATTGTTCCGTATTCTAATTGAAGGGATTACTATAAGTCTTCTTTAATATACCTAGATATACATTATTATGTGTCTATAATTGTGTCAAAAGTTGAATAAGGGTTTTCGTTCCAAAACGAAAAACCATATTTTCGATAAATTTATTTTTCCACCAAGCAACACTCTTGAATCTAATTTCCTTATAAATGAGTAACTATTATTTTTTTATGTTTTAACACATATGGGGCATTTCACGTGAAGCGGACAACGAAAAAAGTGATGGGTGTTGAAATTCATTCATCTTTGTGTTATTTATACATCATTTGAATCTAAAAATACATTTAGAAGGATTTTGAATTTTGAGGTCTGGTACTCCAGTTATGGGCTTGTAAACTTTCGACAAGCAATGAGTAAGGGTTTTTAAGAAAAATGTTGATAAATTAAATGAAGCAATATAAAAATAATTTTAATAGTTGAATATATGGTAAAACAGATGTTCTTTTTATTTGTGAAATCTAGTCAAACATCAAGTTTAACTGTGCAAAATATTCAAGATGATCCATTTATTTCAGATAATAATCCATTGTGCAAAAATAAAAAAAACTCAAACGGACAAAGAAATCGACAGTCACGAAATTTTAAACCAACTTAAAGACAAATTTCATTTTTAAGTGCCATAGTTTAGGAGATATTTGAGTTTAAAGTTTTGGAAAAACTCGAAATTTTTTTCTAAATCATTGGAAGGCGGGCTTTACTACGGTCAATGAAATTTGTCTGTTTGATTTTTTTTATTTTTGCACAATGGATTATTATCTGAAATAAATGGATCATCTTGAATATTTTGCACAGTTAAACTTGATGTTTGACTTGATTGCAAAACATCACCATTAAATAAAACCGAAGGCGTTTCCGATAAAAGTCGTTTTCTGCACGAATCCCACACGTATACACTTTCACTAAAACCCCACTTCTGTGAGAGATTCTTCAAAATCTTTCTCAAACTTTTATTCCTTTTATGAAAAGGTAAATTTAAAGGGGTTAAAACATCGATCTCCGCTCTTAGACATGATAAATTATGTATAATTAAACTTAAATTCAAGTGCGAAATAACTAAACGTTGTGTTCATTTAGAGCAAGAACTTAAATCAAACAAATATAACGGCAATACAAATCATTGTCACGTGGCCTCATATTATATCTTTCTTTTTCTAGCATTTAAGTTACACTCCTAACAGATGGCGTCTCTTCATTCTATGAGAAGGCAAGAAAGTTAGACCAAGAGGGGCTTATCGCATGACACGAAGTTGCCACCTTAGCACTTAAAAATATGTAACTTCTAAATGAATGGAGATCCCATCTTCAAACTTGGTATTTGGAATCTTTATTATATAAAGAACAACAAGAGAAAAGAAAAAAAAAATATCAAAATGGTCTAAGCTAAGGTATAAGAAATCTGTTTTTTGCACGAGGTCCACGCACTAAAAATTATGTATCTTCTAAACGTATGGATATCCCACTCTGAAACTTGGCATGTAGTTTCTATAATATGTGGGCTTTATTTTGAGACTTAATAAAAAAATATAAAAATGGGCCAAGTTTACTAAAATTTGATTTGAAATGTTAACTTCCGGTTTTATTTATATAAAAAAATTCCATTTCCGGTTTAGATTTCATAAATAAAAAGAACATCTGTTTTACCATATATTCAACTATTAAAATTATTTTTATATTGCTTCATTTAATTTATCAACATTTTTCTTAAAAACCCTTACTCATTGCTTGTCGAAAGTTTACAAGCCCATAACTGGAGTACCAGACCTCAAAATTCAAAATCCTTCTAAATGTATTTTTAGATTCAAATGAAGTATAAATAACACAAAGATGAATGAATTTCAACACCCATCACTTTTTTCGTTGTCCGCTTCACGTGAAATGCCCCATATGTACTCGTATATTTATAACGAAAATATAGCTATCATATGAATGGTCTTGAAGTAAAGGTTATTTCTTATTCAATAAATTGAAACCGGATGTAGTTTAACAGAATCAGAGTTGATTAAAGAAGTTTTATTCATAAATTGAAATAACATGGACGCGTTTTGTGTATACCTACGTCACATAAGAACAGAACGATACCAAATACATACATACATAATAGTTAACAGTCTTTCTTAACGCAATCAAATTCACTTTAAGTATTAAAAGAAACAAAACGGAATCTGTTACCCCGATTAAATGAGTGGATTGGGGAACGAATCGAATGCGAATTGAAATTTCGATCCGCTGGATCGAAAAATTGAATTCAAATGGAATGGAAGTGACAGTTTGCCTTAAATTGTGTACGTATAGGTATCATTCAAAATGGTGATACCAAGAGAACAAATTATTTGCCGTCTGGATCGAATCGAGTAATCCAATTTCAATTCGATTCAGGTATACAAATAGCTAAATCCTGATTCATTTCACATTCAATTCTCCCTATAAGCGTAGTATGTGATGGTTTGGTCTACTAAACTAAAGGTTCCTTTTCGCTCTCAAACCAAAAGGTGATATGACTCTTGGTTGAAGCATTGTTATCCTATCGCTCGATGTATAGTGGGATTAAGATAGTCGATGGGTTTTGACATTCTGGATTTCATCCATATTTTGGTACAGTTCTTATAGTTGGCAGTTCTAAGTTCTGTTCCAGCCGGGCTTCAACCAACAAGCTTCTCCAGTTAGCTCGGTCTGTATCTATAGATGTTTCTAGTTTCGGACGCGAAGTTGGTTGATATCTTCTCCTACATGTGCTCGCCACCTTATTCGTTGACCAAATCGTTATTCTTGTTCAGCCTGGACAGTTCGTACTTTACATCTCTGAAGACAGGATCAAAAACTACCTGAGAATTTTCCTCTCGAGACATCTCAAAACGTTCGCATCCACCATTGACAAGGTTCGTTACTCTGCACCGTTTTTTAATAAGGGCGGATAGATGTATAAATGGAATAAAACAAGCTGTGTGAGGTATTAACAAAATAATTTGAAAGGCCGATGTATTGTATGACATTATGTATGGAATATGACATAGTTCAAATGCACGAATCCGAGTAGTCTAATTTTCGATCATGGATCAGGCTGAATTTTGGTCAATTGTGGTTTATTCGCATAGACTAGCGACTTCAATAAAACCAACAAGAAAAATCATAGCGGGGTGAAATCGCATGACCTCGGTGACAAAAGTACGTCACCTCTGCGAGATATAAGATATAACCTAACCTTCAAATCGTTCATGCAAAACGTCAATCGTGGCGTTCGCAGTGTGGCACCTAGCGCCATCTAGCTGGAAGTACATGTCGTTTAGGTTCATACAGTTCAATTTGGGCCATAACAAATTGGATATCAATATCATCATTCTAGAGCGCTCGCCATTAACGGTGACCGCCTCAACAAAGTCGTGTTTTCGAAAAAAAGTACGGACCAATGACGATACCGGCCCAAAATCCACACCAAACAGTAACTTTTTCAGGATGTATTGTCTGTTGGTGAACCTCTTTTGGGTTGGTGTCGTCCAGTGGCGTAGCGTACCATCTCGGCGCCCGGGGCGGAAGACCCATTTTGCCACCCCCATTCAATACTAAATTAAAACTAAATTTCGGGACATCATTTCACAGGCAATGAAGTATCTTTTATTGAAAGTAAAATAGGATCAGCGGTTTCATAAACGGGCCTTACGAATGAGGCTCGTGAGACAAAACTGCATCTGCGGATTCATCGCCATGCATGCGTGTTTTCCTGAGCAAATACGTTGAGCTGGCTGAGACTAGAATAATCCTAGTTATCTTATCATATCTCGCATGTGCATATCATATGTTTCGGAACAATCCCTTTTAGTTTCGCGAGAGTTTCGGAACGTTTTGTTTTAGTTTCGCGACTCGCGCGACAGTACGGAATGCACTCTTACGGCCCTACTCACCGTCTACGAATTCACGAAAATCAGCCGAGAGCGGTCAACGACGAACCACAGATAGGGTGGCAAATTTCAAATTTACATCATTGTTGTTTGTTGACTTGTGAAACGATCTTTTATGAAACATATGATTTCTACTCTAACCGCATCACCGGCGACATTTTGCTGCCCCCCTAGGCCTGCCGCCCGGGGCGGACCGCCCCCACCGCCCCCCCTACGCTACGTCACTGGTGTCGTCACATATACGGAAATTTGGTTGTTAACACAGCAATTCATCCAAAGATAAGCCTCGTCACTAAAGATGATTTTCTGCCAAAACTGGGGTTTTCTTCTAAGCGCTTAGAAGCTCAGTTAACAAACAAACGACGTTGTATATGATCATACACTTTGTACGCGTCTGGGGCCAACTCCCGATATAAAATTCGATAAGTTGAAGTCAGCCGAGTTCTTGTGAACAGAAAGGAATCGACTGCCTCGCGTTCTGCTGTACACTTTCAGAGAACGCGGCAATGTTCACGGCCGATCTTGCGTTCCTTTAACCTTCGATTTTGCGTATTGATTTCCGAAGCCGCCGTCTCGAATTTGGCCACCAAATGTTTAAGTTTCGACTTATAAGGATCACCACTTCTACCGTAAAATGAGAAACGTTTACACTAAAAAACACTCATTTTGAAAATAAAAACTGCCAATCTAGGCAGCTTGTTGACTGGTGCTAGAAAAGTAGCCAATTCGATTAAGTGATCATCCAGACCCTCGCACCGTAAGCTTCCGTCAAATCCCTCAGTCCGCTACCTCGGGATCTAAAGAATCAAATGGAGTGCATGCCACAGAAGTAACCGAAGTTTGCCCTAGAGCCATTTAACTGTGTTGAAAAAAGAAATTAAATCTTTGATCTTTATTTTCGAAAGTTCGCCAATGCCGTCGAAAAACGCATTTCCTAACGATGGTGCCCTAAATTTGACAAGAGCAGGGCATTTGCAAAGGAAATTGAGGACTCTTTCCTTTTTCCGCTGATCCCCACAGTTATGACAGTGTTGTGAAGAATGCCTAGCTTCACTGCATGCTCTCTTATTGGCCAGTGTCCGCTACGGATAGCTATGATCCTGGCTATGTCTTTAATGGATCTACATATCCGATCAAGCTTTCGGGATTTATTATAGGTGGGCCAAGTTGTTCTAGATATAATGCCGTTAGTTAAACTGCTCTACCTACGGTTTGATTCGGTAAGAAATATTAAGAGATTATTGCCCTTCATAACTCCGAGCGGAATGTTAACTCTTTCCGCAAGTGAGATATTTGTCGGCCAGCTCGTCGGAACCCAGATAAGAGAGTGACATTTTGGTTTATGTTGAGGCTAGAAAGTTCATTCCGTCTGGACCATTTTGGAGGATGATGTACTAGAATTAATGGCTTTAACAGCCACCTGACCGTCTGTGATAAAAGCCTCATTACGATTCTGGTTTGGATCTTGTTTCATTAGCTGTAGTAGCAAAGTCGGGTAGCCTACAAGACTTAAATATAATCACGACGCGACGTAATCATCCAAGTCCATTTATGGAAACATAACCTTAAACTCTATACTGATGCCCATTTTAGGGGTGCAAAAGTCAGTGGGAGTCGCAAAGATTTCTATTGGAATCAACTCCCTTTTATTACTATGACCATAGGTTTGGCAATCCAAGGGTTCGATTCCTTTAGTCTTAGTTCGCTGCAAGATACTACATACTTATTGTGTAAATCAAGCATTAAAAGGTGCAAAAATAGGGCATCAGTTGGTCAAAATCTTAGAGCCCTTGTTGTGCCAACGCTAGCAGTTCTTTGTACATTCTTCAGTTTATCGATTTTATATGATTTTGTAAGCGCAGGCAACCATAAAAGCATTTTAGATTTAAGACCCCAATTTTTTCCAAAGGTTTTACTACAGGCGTAGAAAGCTATTAGGTTCTAGAATATCACCTAGATATCTTACACTGGAAGAGAGAAAGAATGTTCGGCCGTTGAGTCGTGGTAGAGCGAAGGGGTGTATCTTCGTTTTGGTAGTAAATAGCATCAGTTCAGTTTTGCTTTAGTTAACACTAGCTGCTAGGAAAAACTAGTGCTGCCAATTGCGAAGAAGTGACAAATCCTCCAAGACTTTCTCTTGTCGAGAAAAGTGCTTCTCATTTTAACTGTTCAGACTCGGCAGAAAATTGTAAATCTCTTCCATTCCTGACTACAACTTTTCTCTTAAAACGTGCATAGTGACAAGTTTAGAATGACTGTCGCATACAAGAAAAAGTCCAGCGCACCAGCTAAGAAGCTCCTGGCCGTCCCGGAGTCCAAATTGAAGGTAGCTAAAAAAAACCCTCAGCCGTCACGTGCCATCCTCGCAAAAAGGAAGGTAAAGCGTAGCACTGTCATGGCTATCAGGAAATGTGAGAATATGGTCCGTGCTGAGAAATATTCACACGAATATGCCAAAGCCGACCGCAGGGAAATCAAGATAAAGCGTCTTGCCAAGTCTAAGGGACAATACTACGTTCCCGCAGAAGCAAATTGGCTTTTGTCATTTGTATTCGTGGTATCAACAAGGTTGCCCCCAAGGTACGCAAAGTTCTACAGTTGTTCCGTCTGCGCCAAATCAACAATGGAGCGTTCATTAAGCTGAACAAGGCTACCATTAACATGCTGCGTATTGCTGAGCCCTACGTCACCTGGGGATACCCCAACTTGAAGTCGGTCAGCGAGCTTATCTACAAACGTGGATTCGTGAAGCACAGCAAACAGCGCATTCCAATCACAGACAACTTTGTCATCGAGTATAAGATGAGCAAGAAGTTCGACCTTCAGTGCGTCGAAGATCTAGTTAATGAAATCTTCACCGTTGGCAAAAACTTCAAGTTTGCATCAATCTTCTTGTGGCCCTTCAAACTGAACACACCCACTGGAGGCTGGCGCAAGAAGAACAACCATTACGCCGAGAGTGGTGACTTCGGTAACCGTGAGGACAAGATCAACAAGCTTCTCAGAAAGATGGTCCAAGCATTTTAAAGGATAACTTTTTATTTACGAAATAAAACACGTACACGGGAATGGTTGAGAGTTATTACTTTATTAGTTATTAATCCCTGGTTTTATACGAAGTGATGTGCCTCAATTAAAAAAAAAATTTTAGAGTAGGTATTTGATAGATTTTGAATATTAATATGTATTGATGTATTGATCTAAACAAGGGTGGCAAAACATAGAATATCACTGTGCCAGTCCATAACGCACAACCGTTCATTTCTCATTATTCTACATTTTGTGCTTCATTTATTTTTGAAAATTACCTGCGGTACTTATGTAATACATTCCCATAAATTATATGATAGAACGTTATAATTATTAAAGTTTACCTTCTTTTAACAAACCAGTAATTAAATTAGTATTTGCCCCCGATCCCAATGTCTGTATTAAGCAAAACTAAAATGAACTCAAGCCGACGACGTCATATCATGTTAAGAAGGTGCGGCAACGTCCTGCATTAATAAAACAACTATTTCACCTCTGTAACCCTTCTATTTGATAAAGAAACATAATTAAGTAATGGCTATAGTAAGTCCCACGACGACGTCCACGACTTGCAGGCAAATTTGCTAGGCACGTATAAAGAATATGGAAGGTGAAAATGATTCTAATTGCAGATAGGATCAACGTTAGTCCTTGAGTTATGGATGGCCATAGCGGAACTATCATCAGTGCCACTCAACTACTGCCACCCCTTAAAACTTATTGTGTAAGGTAAACAATCATTTGGTTTACTTTTTGCTTTTGATTATTTTAACATTCATTGTATAAGAAATAATAGAAAATTGATTGTTGCGCAGAACTCTTGCAGCTAATCGATTTAATAGATATTCTTATATGTATTTGTGACATAAGTACGTACTCGTAGGCATGTACAAACACTCGTGTACATAAGTGTGAACTTAGAAACAACTTCCTCTCAAAGAGTTTCAATTTTTTATCAATGTTTGCAAAGGCTTCTGTTTCTGAGACAATCAAGGAGAACGTTCGAAATTTATTTTCTTTAAAATTTGAAGTAGATACATAAATAATCAGCCTTATTGTGACTTTCACCCGAACAACATTCCACCCGAAAAATTTGACATTTCACTTTTCGCCTTTTGCGAGTTTCAACCGAAAAATTATTCATGTTCGAAAAACTGCCCTTATTGTGAACAATCATTTCGGGCGGAATGATATGCCATTGACAGCCATAATTTTCACTTATTTTTATTAGGCGAACGAGAGCACAATAAGGCGGAAAATGTAAGTTGTTTGTTTATTTTTTTAAGATAAGATAATTTAAAATTCATGTTTTTTGTTAAAATGCAGGAGCAAAACAATAAAAAAAAGACCAAAGCGATATGCTGCTTAATAAAATGCAGGAGAACCCTGAAATTGCCAAAGGCTTCACTTAAGGCAAATCGGGATAAAGTGGCCGAATTTTGGAAGAAGTGAAGAGTGAGTTTGAGTGGAAAAAAAGTAGGAATAAGGCTAAAAGAGGATTGAGCCAAACCAACATACTGGTCTTTGCCAACTCCTTTTTGCTACCCACCCTCTGCCTGTAGTACTGATGAAATTTGGAAAAAAAATAAGATTAATTCCTTTTCACACTCACGCTTCTCCAAAGGATTAATATTGCTTAGATCATGTGTTGAAGCCGAAAATCATCATCATAAAGATTTTTTTTATTCAATAATTTTAAATAATTTGTTAATATCTTGACTGTAGTTCAAATTTTTGTAACTAGAAAATTTAAATATTTAAATTTAAATCTGGCGCTTAAATTATACCACTCGCCATAATTTTTATATATTTGAATTCGCTTTAAAATTTAAATGTTAAATATAACGTAATCTCTCTTTCGAAATTGACTGAAAAATTGTATAAATACCGCTCTACGAAATAAAATCTTACTGATTGTTACACAAACTTTAGTGAAAAATCTTTGCCGTTTTATTCTAAAATTTTCGTCGTTGTTTTCGCTCGCTTTTAAGGTCTTTTTTCGTAAGCCATTTAAAGTCCTTCATAATTTTATTAATTATATACAAGATATAAAGTAATTGGAAATAAGCCAGTAAGGTTTAAATAGAAATTAAATTCGCTTTTTTGCTACCGTGGACAGTTGTCCACGCATCAACCAAGATCTGTCTATCCTTTCGATAAAAGGAATAAATAGAGATCTCGGGTTGACGGTAGAGTATTTGATCGTTCATCATGTTTATTAACAAAGTTTCTATTTTGGGCTTACTAACATATCACTTTTTCCTTTTAAGCTCTTCCTTTACGTCTTCGAGCTCTTGCTTCAGGTTGTTATTGAACGCCCTAACAAACTTCTTAAATTTCTCCGCAGTCATATTAGTCAAACCACGCCGATCGGCTATGCTCTTCGTCTTGTACATCATTGCAACAACCAGCTGGGCAGCCCTTCTCATTGGATAGCTTTCGGACATTTTCTGAATGAGCTGCTCATTGTTGGCCAGATATCGAAAGAGGATTCGGGGAACCATTTTCTAAAATTGTATATTCTTATATTTTCTAATCAACTGCTGTTTCAGTTGGAGTTGACTCTGGAGAAGCTCTAACTTCTGAAGTTGTTTCTCTTTGTTATAATTTATGCCTGGCAATTGTTTGATTTGATTGCGAGCACTTTCGAAACGTTTTTGTAGCTCGAAGATCTTTTGACTACCCTCCTGAGATTCTCTTTGCTTGGCTGCGTTATCGAGAGGATCCTTTTCCACACAACGAATGGGTGCATTCACTAATCTAGTCACTACGTAGTCAAAAATTCAACTAGCTTTGTGAATGCAAAATTGCACTACAAAGCTAGTCAATTAAAACTGTCATATTAATGACAGATGTAAACATATAAAATAAGAAAACTTGTGTTTTGAGAACTTTAAATAAACTTTTTTTACAGTAAGTTTAAATTAAATAACATCAAATACAAGATATAATATTAATTTGTTTAATAATTTCATATTGAAAATATCTTCCACCAAAAATTAAATTTGTATTTTCAACGAACAGCTGATTGTGAAATGTCAAAATCAATATCCACTAGCTTTGAAGCAGAAATTTTTGCACTACGTTTGAGGGGAAACTTCAACTAAATTTTTAGTTGTCTTTAGCAAATCAGAACGAGTTGACTACGTAGTGACTAGATTAGTGAATGCGCCCAATGATGTCGTAGATAAGAGGTAAAAGTTCGATATCGAGCTGGTCGACTGTCAAAGTCCCGGTGGATTCTGATGGGGTGTTGTTTGGATTAATTTGTTGGATTTTATCAATAGATTCTGAAATCTGAAGGCGAGAGGTCCATTATTGATTAAATTAATGCATTGCTTAATCCAATTAAAAATTGGGAGCCATAATGAGTGGCACTACTAGCGTAGCCACAATTTTATCTCTACTGCATGTAATTTCGACAAATAACTCGTCGGCCTAGTGACACAAAAACGTATGTCAATATTTTCTAATTTTCAGGAGAGACGATTTTGTGATGTTTTTTTATCATTTTTCATTTTTCTGAGTTCCATGAATACTTTTGTAAGGTTCACTTTTAAAAAATTCAATATTAACATACTAGCTATAGAATAGATAAAATGGTCGTCATTTTGTTTGTGGTTTAAAAGATATTTTATTCAATAAAGTGAAAAGATATACTGTTACGTTTATGTGCCTCAACGCTCAACCGATAATTGTAACTTTAACCCATTTTGTTTTGTTACGTTTTTGAATAGAATAATTTTCAAAAAAACTTTCTCATTAATTTGATTTTTATTAATTTTTCTCTTGTAATATAAGTACATAAGATAACACTTTCATCATCTAAATAGGAAGTTTTTAACGATTTGTAGAAATCGTTGTAGTGTGAGAGTATTATACGTTTGTTACAAAGGTCCAACAAATCATTATAATTGTCTCTTTTAATACACTTAGGTCCAGTAAAGCATTGAGTTAATTTTGGTAACTCATCTTTACTTGATTTGGCGAATTGAAATCTCGCTCTATTAGAATTCTTGGTGATTTAAATAAAATCGAAGTTTTTGTGTTTGAGATTTGAAATCGTTTCCATATGAAATTATTGAAAATGAAAGAAGATTATTCAAAGAAATAATTTATTAATAAAGTTAACAAAAAAGAAAATTTATATCATAAAAAGAACGAATAAGAAGAGAACATTTTTTCTGCATCGGTCAAAATTCTGAAAAGAGCAATGAGTTGATCAGAAAAATAATTAATTATTTTGTTCTAACAAATTATCTGAAACTTAAAATGGGTTGAAACTATCTCGTAGACTTCTTCTCAGTTTTAACGGAATTATTTGTACAGCTTTGAACTTTCCAGATTTTTGTCATACTTAAAAAATATGTTTTCATTATACTGCTGCGAAGATATTTTTAGCGAATTAACATTATTCCCTTAAGAATCAACCTTAAGATTTTTAATCCTTACGACAGTGTAATATCCAACGAGGTCAAATATATTTTTTTTTATGAACATCGTTCAATATGGGCATGAACGGAATTGCATTTCATCATAGTGTCCAAGTTTAAAATGGTTACGTTTCGATTCTGCCCTCCACAAGTATCACTCATCAGGACAAATGGTTTACCGTCGCAATGTTGCCTAAAATACATAATTATAAAGACATGAATGCCACTTCGTTCGGCCCTCTTCTAGCCATTCCCCCATGCCACGTAAAACAGGTAGATTCTTTGGTTCCAACTTGTATACGGTCAGCTTGTAAACTGCGAAACGTCTTTTATTAAATATGACTTTCGCATTTACACTAGGCCAGTGCAAATGCGACAACGTTACAATCTAATTTATTTCTTATACTATATTTCTCAAAAATTTTTCAGAAACGTTGAATGTAACGTTGAAAAACCTTTGAATTTGTAGACCATTTTTAATTAGGAAAAACAACTTTGTCTTCGAACGTCGTCGTCGTGAATGTTGAGCTGGAATTCTATCTGACTTTTTTGTATTTCTTCGATCAACGAAGTAGGATATTGTATCTGTTTTTTTTTTGTGCCTCTTAGCTTTTCCCAGAAAGTTGTATGTGAATAATGCCTTGCCTCTTCGTCAAAATAAATGGTACACTTTCTGGGGCATTTTGAACAGTATTTGGGTTGTACACTTTGCGCTTTGACTCTTTTCCAACAGATTGACACATATGACTTCTTACCCAATTGAAATAAAGCCTTTCGAATATTATTTTTCCATGGTTTGGGATCAAGCTTTCGCTTTCCTTCTGGTGTAGCATCGTTCTCTTCACCAACGCTGTTAATGTATCGACTTCAATATCAACAAAAGCTTAATAAAATCTTAATTGATGACATGACAATTAGTTGTTGAATTTGAAGTACACGTGCAGGTCAAACGGTTAAAGCTTATTTCTATAGAAACGTATCTTCATTCAAATTTCTAGAACTTGGGTCATAGAAACGTAACGCCGCATACGTTTGTTTGCTTCGGATTATTTTGAAAAAAATGTTGATACGGCAAGTGGTAACTTCTAAGCTACTTCACTAAGAGGTACAATTTTTTGCCACAATATAGAATGCTATATTTTAAGAAATGTAGCATACCCAGTCCAAAATCGTAAAAAATGTAGTTACGTTCTTGTGTCACTAGGGCGACGAACTGATGCCCAAAATTCAATAATACCTATAACTATTTTAGTTAACAGAGAATTTGGAGGTTGCATTTCATTCTCCGTTTCCATCACAGTGGAGTGAGAATTTATTGCGGGCCTCATTTTTCTGAACGTGCCTATTTTTCGAACTGTCACTCCTGATTCAAAGTGAAATTCGGGCGAAACTCATAATAGCTTTTAAAATTTCGGGGGAACACAAATTTTTCGGGGGAAATGTTTTCCGGGCGAAACTCACAATAAAGCTGAATGTTCAATCAGGTAAGGTCCATGCCAAAGTATGTGATACATAGGATTATCTGTCTTCATCGTATTTTCATGGGGCAAATAAAATTCATAATTATCCCTAGAAGCTGCCGTGCATAAAGTAATTGCTTAATAGATCTAAAGGTTGATATAATTGATTCAATGTACAATATTCAGCCCTATCAGGAGTTTCGCCTGAATGTCATTCCACCCGAAAATTTTCCCTTTTTTCTTTTCCCTTATTTTGAGTTTCGGGCGAACAAAATTTCATGTTCGAAAAATTCCCCTTATTAGGAGCATTCAGTTCGGGTGAAATGCAACACGATTTACATTTGAAATGTTCATTTCTTTTTTGGAGGCGAATAGGAAAAATAACAAGAGAAATCATGTAAACCATATCTTTATTTTAATACAAAAGAAAGTAAAGAAGTATAAATTAAATATTTCTTTATCATCAGGTAGAAATAGGTACTCTATAGAGCTGTTGAAAACTAAAAATTATTTATAGTTAGATATTAAAGAAGTTGAATGTATAATTTAATTCTTACAATGGTTCAGGTAACTGCAACGAATTTGAGTGCTCTCTTAACTGCCTCCGAATATTTCAACGCAGTATTACATCTTCCTCTTCCTCAAGCAACAGGAAATGCATAGGTATGCTTTGCGTTTTAATTTCTTTAGAATGGTTTTTTTAGTTTATCATTTATATTTTTAGATTACACTTATTTCTTTTCAATAAAAATATCAACCAAACCAATTTTTTTTTATCGTCGCTTGATTTAATTCTTACTGGTTGTCAACAACTGTCAAAACAAAAAGTCAGATTGTTAGGTTTGTTCATGTATCGAACATGAATAGTCTTCATGATTAAAAACGGAGAGGGCAATTTTATGTATCCGCTAATTCAGAAATTTTTTTTCTTAAATAAATCGATTGGAGAAGGATTAAAAATCATATCATTGCACTCAGTGGACACCATTTTAACAGGAAAATGCAAAACTGAATTATTTTGAGCTATTTTTTTAAACAAGAAAAAAGTAAGCTCAGATTTCATTCTCTGTTTCATCACAGAGATGGGGAAATTTATTGATAGCTCAGTTTTCTGAACATACCTATTTTTCGAACCGTCAGTTCTTAATTCGAAGTGAAATCTGGTTCGGGCGAAATTCCTGATTGCTTTTTAAAATCGGAGGGAACAAAAATATTTCGGGTGAAAGGTTATTCGGGCGAAACTCCTGATAGGGCTGATTGTTATTTATCAAATTTAGTGTAACTAAAAAGCTATTTTATCGTTAAGTCTTCTACTCAAGTATGAAAGCATTATTTACCTGCTTTTAACTTTCAAGTCGAAAAAAAAACTTTCTATTCCTAAAAGAATGGATTCCTATTGTTTTTTTTTCAAATATCTAGAAAAGAAACCCATTTTTTGATCAATATACGAGTAGCTGTACATATTTAATATAAAACACACAATGCATCAAGTCTGAAAGCTAAATAGATTTTATTTTACTTTACTTAATTCTCACTGAAATATGTATGACTATTTTTGCATTCCAAATAAGTAAATAACAGCTATTAAGGGATAGTCATTTTATGTTCTCAAATTAAGCTAGCATACATTACCATGTGATTCCCTTAAGAAATCAACTAAGTAGTTAACACCAGTTATTTGTTATATCGTTTAAAAAAGAATTGAAGGTGTGTTTCTAATGCAATTATAAAACAAATTTGTAACATGTAACAGAATTTTATTTTAAAGAAGCATACGAAGTTCAAAAGCCACAGAAACGAAAACTTTAATCGCTTATTTTGTTTAAGTTATTCAAATAAATTAATAGATATAACAGTAATGAATCTAAATAATAATATGAAGGTTTTTATAATACAAACTCTTTATAAAGGGTGGTTAAATTTTAAGGGCCGATGTTGATTTTGAATAAAACACAAATTATTTAAGAAGCTATTGTCATTTCTTTTTATTATGATAATGTGGTATGGTTCAATTATGTATGGAACAAAATATCGGCCAAATGGCCGCCTCCACCTCGGCGGCGGCACACCTCCATCCGATGGTCCAAATTTTCGATGACGCTGAGGCATAATTGAGGTTCTATGCCGTTAATGTGCCGAATTATCTCATCCTTTGGCTCTTGAATTGTTGCTGGCTTACCGACGTACACCTTTTCTTTTAAATAACCCCAAAGAAAGAAGTCCAACGGTATCAAATCACATGATATTGGCGGCCAATTGACATCGCCACCACTTGAGATAACACGGCCATTGAATTTGTCGCGCAAAAGAGCCATTGTTTCTTTAGCTGTGTGGCAAGTGGCACCGTCCTGTTGAAACCACATATCGTTCACATCCATATCTTCCAATTCGGGCCATAAAAAGTTCGTTATCATCTCACGATAGCGAACACCATTCACAGTAACTGCCTGACCGCCCTCATTTTGGAAAAAATACGGCCCGATGATGTCGCCAGCCCAGTGCCGGATTAAGCCAGCGCGGGGCCTGTAGCAAATTCTATTAAGGGGCCCTTAGATTGTTTTAGGTTAGGTACTTATCAAGTTTATGGTATTAAATAAAACAAAACTTTTCTTGATTTAATTTGGGAAAATGTATAAATAATGCTGTTGATATCGACTTCTCGGAGTAAATCATGTTCAAAATTCATTAAAGTGAGGTGATTAAGACGTTGTTGGCTCAATTCATTTTTAACACGTTTTAATGTTGAGAAAGATCGTTCACCACTGCAGTTGGTGATCATGAGAGACAAATAAATGCGCAAAGCAATTTCAACGTTCGGGAAACAAGATTGTAAAAAGTTATTTATCAACAGCTTATAAACCTGCATTTCCAGAGCCTCAAGATTCCTGCTGTCAATAATACCAGCCACATCAGAATTGAGCATTGAAGCGAACTGCACTAATTCGTTGCTCAGACTGTCCTCCATCTGCGTAAGCACTTACTATGGTTGCAGATTTTTTCACAATTTCTTCTGGTGGAAGAGATTTTATATGAAGGTTTTTATAATACAAATTCTATATACGACTGAAATAAATCAGCCAAGCAGAAGACGGCACTATTAATGGACTAATTGAATTATTGATTCAAAATAGCTTTTATGGCCTTTAGTCCACAAAAATTGGCGTTTCGTCCGAGTGATCGCACATGGACTCATCAGTTGACTGTGAGGACCTTGTCAATACGCAATTTTTATTAAATTCAGTTAATTTTACATCGATTTTTTGACAAAAATCCAATGTGAACTATATCCAACCAAGATTAAAATTGTACTCATTAAAGTTGGAATATTTTGCCCGTGGCTCAGCTTTGATTCTATATGAAGGTTTTTATAATACAAATTCTATATACTACTGAAATAAATCAGCCAGGTAGAAGACTTCACTATTAATGGACTTGTTGAATTATTGATTCAAAATAGCAAAATATTCCAACGTTAATGATTACAATTTTAATCTTGGTTGGATATAGTTCACATTGGATTTTTGTCAAAAAATCGATGTAAAATGAACTGAATTTAATAAAAATTGCGTATTGACAAGGTCCTCACAGTCAACTGATGATATCACGTGCGATCACCCGGACGAAACGCCAATTTTTGTGGACTGGACTAAAGGCCAAAAAAGCTATTTTGAATCAGGAAGAGATTTTAGCTCTCGGAATATTCCGAAAATGCCAGCAATTTTATGATAACTGTTCTGTTCATACGTTTACCTAAAGCAGTGAGTACGTTATCAATGGTGACAATAAACACCTGCATTTTATACCGTTGTCCAATTTGCGTGTAGTGCGGTGCGAAACATGATTTTTGGTATGACCAGCAGATAGAAAAATAAAATTTTGTATAAAATTTCTTAGTAATTGTAACTAAATCTAATATATAAACAATACTTTTTTATGGTCAGAAAACGTTGGTGCGCGGGGCCCCTAAATGCGCGGGGCCCGTAGCAGTTGCTACTCTTGCTTCGTGGCTAATCCGGCACTGCGCCAGCCCATAAACCGCACCAAACAGTCACTCTTTGTGGGTGCATTTGTTTTTCGACAATCACTCTTGGATTATCATTCGCCCAAATGCGGCAATTCAGCTTATTAACGAATCCATCACTGAGGTGAAAATGTTCCTCATCACTGAAGATGATTTTCTTCGAAAATTGATCATCCACTGTTGCCATTTCTTGCCACCATTCTGACTGTTGACGATGCTTCAAATGGTCAAGAGTCTTTAGTTCTTGAGTCAATTGCACCTTGTAAGCGTGTAAATTTCTTTACGCATAATGTGCATCAACGACGAGCGTGAAGGGTGCAATTGTTGGGCACGACGACAACCAGTTGAGGTGGACGGCTCTCAGTGTATATTTCCTGCAGTACGAGCTGTACGAGCATGCACTGGTGTTTTCACATCTCCTACAGACCCGGTTTTGTCAAATTTTTGCACAATTTTTCCGATTGTACGCACATTTGGACGATTAAATTGACCGAAAAAATCACGACGTGCACGATATTATGCATTTTGATTTGAACGCCCATTTTCATAATAAGCCTGAATAACTTTAACGCGTTGCTCGATTGTGTATCTTTCCATGGTTCAAATTGAGTTAGTCTGAAATTGAGAAATGTCAAATAACATGCATAAAAAAACTTGACGTTTAGAAGTGGTTCACATTCAACATCGGCCCTTTAAATTTAACCACCCTTTACTACTGAAATAAATCAGCTTTTTTTTTGGCTTTTAGTCCACAAAAATTGGCGTTTGGTAATGGGGATCTCACATAGACTCATCAGTTGACTGTTAAACTAAACATACGAGATATAACCTTCTATTTTAAGCGCAGGTGGGTTTGACGGCTTGCTTGTGTAGTATTCAGGGCTCTATTGAATTCGAAATTGTTTTCCACTCATACGCACAGACAGGCCTTGCGCCTGGGTGCTGAGAGGTTAACTTTAGTTGATGTTCTTTGGGGCTTGCCCACTAAATTACCAGTGGGCCGGTATACTGCCTTGCTCATAGCTGTCATTCCATTCCTGTCGACCTCCTCATGGTGCATGTGGATAGGTTAAGCAAGTAACTGAACTAACTAGATGGGAACAAAAATGGGACGGTATCCTTTAAAAGTAGGAATCCGCTAAGGAGTGTGTAAAAACTTACCTGAGGAGTACGCATATCTGGACGTGGTTTCTACTTCGATCAGGTCTAGAGAAACGTATATCTGAGACTGGCAGGTCTTGAGTTTTTGCAGGAAACTCGTCTGCAAGTGTGACCCAACTGGAGGTTGCGAAGCCCACCGGATGCTATATTCTGGTTCCACGGGAGATAGATGCCTATGAAGTTTGTAAACAATAGCGTATGTCTTCGGGCTCTCCTATACTGTCTTCGGATGGTGAGGTGCAGCTGTCGCGTGCGTGTTTGCTTTCTTCAAACTATCTATGAGGTAGGCCCCCTTAGTGGGAGTATCGTGGTTGCATAGTTTATTCCAAATGTGGAGACATATGGTTTTCAAGCGTGCTTGAATTCAAGAGGTGTTAGATAGACCTCGCCTTAAGCAAGAGGTGTGTTCATGCCTGCAACATGTCACAGCTTTGCGACCGAGATGGCTTCGGCTATCTTGGGATTGAATGGTTAGGACTAAATCTGACCCTGATGGTGGTATGCCACCCGTGGGGTAAAGGCTTAATACCAGGTATCCACGTTAAACAAGGAACAGTTCTTCTATTTTAAGCCGGCACTATTTAGAAGTTGTACCCCTTGACATGAAGGTTAGTGCGTTAGACTGTCATGCAAAGGCTATTGGGTTCGATTCCCAACCGCTGCAAAAATGTTATTTAGCCTCTTGAGAAGAATTCCTCTATTACTGCCAATACACACACAGGAAAGGTTCAGACCAGAGCTGTAGGCGATGAATGGAGAGAATGTCGTTTATTGCTCTTCGTTCTTCCAGCGTATTCAAGTTAATTAATATAGTCGGTCTCGATACAGAGGTAGAATCAAAGGGTTATTCCAAGACACACCACGAAGGGCGAAACGTAGGAAAAATTTGTTGATAAGGGGACCACAGTTGACAGGCGTATTGCAGTAGGGAGTGAACAAAGGTTATATATAAAGAACGGGTCACGTAGGGGTCAGAGAATTTTTTGGACCATATCGTTTCACAAAGTCTAGTGCAGAACATGCTTTAAGAATAATCTCGTCAATATGTGTGAGAAAGTAGAACTCTCACATAAAACACCAAGATCAAGAATTGACTCAGCGGTGGATATGGGGGAGATTGAATGCGTTTTCGTGAAAAAGTGATTGAATGACATTTATAAATATTTAGCTCATAGCAATTTTTCAGAAACCAGACGGAGAAATTGTGGAGATCAAGTTGAAGAAGAGTGGAATCATGTAGGGAAAAAATGATCTTGAAAAATTTGGTATTGTCGGCGTAAAGTGAGATATGGGAATACTTGATGAACAATTCAATGTCGTTAACATTAAGAATAACCTGGAGAAGTCCTAAGTGGCTGGCTTGTGGGGCCCCGGAGGTAGCTAAGAAATCATCAGAGAAGATAGATCTGAATCGAACTTTATAGTAATGGCAATAAGAAATCCATCTTAAGAAAATAGGGTCAAGCCTAAGGTTGGACAATTTGAATAGAATAAGCTTTTGTGAAATTTTGTCAAGGGCCTTACCGAAATCGGTAGAAACAACGACTTCCTTTTTGTTCTCTAAGTCAGAGAGGCTAAATGATACGAGTTCAACGAGGTTATTGGTTGTGGACCTACCTTTGCCAAGCCGTGTTGTCTATAGGAAAAATGAGCGTCTTACAACGAAAACTTAAGTTTCGTACAAAATGCTTTCAAAGATTTTGGGAATATGTGAAAGTTTAGCAATTGGACGATAGTTTGTAACTTCACGCTTTGGGCCGTTTTTATGTATCGGGGTTATTAAACAAGTCTTCCATACCTCAGGGAATTCTCCTTTCGATAGGGATAAACTAAAGATTTTTTAGAGGGGAACAGAGAGATTTTAAGAGCATTGAAGTTATCAAAAGCTAAAGAAAAAAAAATGCACGACTATATCGCACTAACTTGCCCCTATGCCTATGAAAAGGACTAAAATTCATTTTTTAAATTACTAAAACAATTCTTTAAATAGTTGGAGCTTAAAAGAGGATCCCATGTGATTTTTCAAGCTAACATTAGTTTATGCAAGAGCAAAAATTATAAATCATTGTAGTCTTTCTTTTTGTGTGTTTAAAAAAAAATTATTTTGTTTTAAAAAAAATTTTATGTATGTATATTGTAATATACAAAATTTTTGAATCATTTTTAGGAACAAAAATTAGAACACCAACTTAAAATTTTAACTGAAAAATAAATTTCAAAAAAATATTGACCCGTTTTTGAGATATCGAATTTTCAAAAAAAAAAAACGCCCACCGACATGATTGTTGAGTAGCACAAATATTTTTTTAAATATTGAAGAATTATTATTTATATAAAAAGTTAAGAAAAGGTGGCTTATGACTCAAAAAATTATTTTTCACTTTTTTTTTTGGTTAGGATAGTATTTGAGACGCTCTTTCACATGGTGAAAACCAGAAAGTCCTAACTTGCTTAGACGTGTACTAAAAATGTAGAGAATGAAGAGCACAAATGAAAGAAAAACAGAATTTTATTGAAAATCCAGAATCAAGATAATAATGGAATTGAATTAACTAACATAATATTTGGAGCAAAAGCAACACTGCATCTCACGTGGTCACCTGGTGCCCTGGAACAACGAAAGGCACTGGGCCAGGGGCGGACGCAGAAAATAATGTCGGAGGGGGTTTTAGAAAAAAATATCAATTTTTTATAAATATATTATTTTATTACTTTATTGTACAGGTACTTGCTAATTACATAATCTTTATTGTTATTAAGATAAATATATTGTAACTAAACAATATTGGCTGTTAGATATAGGGACTTTTGGAACAATTTCATATAGCTAATCGCTAAAAATCATATGGATGTTGCAACGGATACCCGTTTGGCAAATTTGAATAATGTTACCAAAAGTTGGAAAATATTCTTTTTTATTAATTTTTAGACATAGACTTTTACTATGGGCCCTGTGATGGAGGCCATTAATTGGTTCGTATAATATAATCAAAATTCTTAAAACATTTTTAAGAAAAAATTTTCGTACGCCAAGTTTTAGCGTTTATTATTGTACGAATAAAAAATAAATTTCCAAAAAAATATTGAGCCGTTTTTGAGATAACGAATTTTGAAACGCAATATTTTTTAAACTTTTTAGAAACTTTTCCCTGAAAATTTCATTCAAATCCGTTCTGCCTATAATGAGAAATTCAAAATTCTAAAAAACGATTCATTGTAGTCAGTTATATCTTAATTTTTAATTTTTTTTATTAAATTATAGATCGTAAAAATTAATCGAAATAAAAAACACTTTATCAAAATTTTCGAAGCTGTTTAAAAAAAAAATACGATTTCGAAAACAATTTTTTTACGGATCGGTAGGTACCGTTATTTTTGGTATAAAAAAAAAGAAAAACACATGTGGGGGGAAAGTTCAAAACGATTTCCTTGTAACCCGGGGGCATAATGGGGGCAATATTGCTGTTTTTTATTAAATTACTTATAGTTACTTATTGCATACTTTACTAGACATTTAAAGAAACTGTGGTACAAATATATTATAAATAAAGTTGTTTACTTTTGTTCCGAATTTGCGAATTTCAAAGAAAATTGCTTCAATTTTTATTCCCAGGAACTCCTATTCTTGGGCCGTACGTTAATAATATTTGAATTATGGAAATTTTTCATGAAAAGATATAGAAGAATTTATAGCACGAAAATAACACTTTGTTTTTTTTTCTTTAAGAAAATGAATCCTTATTTTTTTATTCCACATGTTTCGGAGGGGGTTTGAACCCCCAAAACTCCAACCTGCACTGGGCAATGGGAAGGAAGGAGAACAACTACCGAGAAACTGACGAAATGCATTGCTTATCTTTAACAGCTGATTTATCGAAATTTTGTTTTTGAATCATAAGCCACCTTTTCATAGACCGGGTAACATATAGTACCTATTACCCTTAAAGCATAAGACTTATGTTTTGCACAATACTGTATATACAAATTTTTTAAAATTTGGATCGCCAACTTTAAATTTTTATTAAAAATTAAATTTCAAAAAATATACTGACCCACTTTTTAAGATATCGAATTTTCACAAACAATTGATTTTTTTCTTCTTAAATTCAAGAACATTTTTTTGAAAAGTCAAGTTTTTCAAATTCTTTAGATCAAAACAAAATTTGGTAATTATTTAGAATTGGGGCTCCAGACAAAAATAGCTCCAAAAAATTTTTCACCACCTGGAAACTATTTTATTAGGTAGAATAAGATAATTAAGGGTGGGGGAGACATGTTTTATGGGGTTTCATCGAAAAAAAACCCATTTTGGTTTTTTTTTTCAAAACTTGATAATTAAAAGTATTTTAATACAATCTTTGTGAGAAAAAAAAAATTATTTTGCCAAAAAAACAACGGAACCCAGTACCCACCATACAAATGTGCGCATGAACTTGTTCTTATGAAATAGACTAGGAATTTTAAAAATGAATGTTATTAGAGAAAACTGTTCATAAGCATAAAATTCATTTTTTAAACTGCAAGCTGTGAGGAAAGTGTTAGCAACAATTAAAACTTATCTATGTACATACATACGTTCAATAAGGTATCAGGAGACGATCCTTGTTTTAGCAAACAGAAAATAATTAAAACTTCCCTTTGTTCAACAAACCGTCCGAAACGTCTATATGAGGAAATCCAGCGTGCTTTAGAATTTTATGTTACTAGCAGATATAAAAATATAGTTCATTATAATAGTTGTTATTGGTGTAATTTTTTAAATAGGACTTAAATAGAAAGATGATCTATGTATATGTATATTTCAACAGAAAATGTTTTAATTTTGAATATACGAGTACAGCTATTTTATTACGTGAAAACAACGAAATTTAATAATTTAATTTGTCCCTTTCAATGTTTTTTTATTTCAAAACTTTGTAACTTTTTGATGCAATGTTTGATCCACCTGAAAATTGAAATAATTATTGTAGTTACTTCACTAAGTATAATAATCTATATTGATATTTGCGTGTGCCACTAATAATATTGAAATGGTGAACTAAGAAAAACACGTCCCTTCCCTCTTTTTGAAAATTAGATCGTTACACTTTTCTTTTCATAACTTTTTGATGCATTTATATATCGTAATAAAATTTTTTGTGCATATTCTATATACAAAAACGAAGAAATTCAGCCAAGAAAAGTTAATGTGCCTCAAAAATTTACAAACTTATCGAGGAATTAAAAAATGTTCGACAGCGTAATTTTTATTTTAGATGTAGAAAATTAAAGAGCACACTCAAAAAAAGCTTAGAAATGCCTAGAAACCTGAAGTTATCCAGAGAGTGAGTGCTGAAAAAGTAGGTAACTGTATTAAGTATCATTTTTTATTCCACTAAATAGATTATTTAAAATGAATTTTTATTTTAAACGAAAATTTTTTAACTTATTTCGTGTACGTTTCTCGGACTTTAATTTTATTATTTTATAATTTTAAACACTAAATTGATGTATAAGATATGAAATAAGGGCATATAACAAAAAGTAAGTAATACTTTACGCTCTGACATACATGCATGAGGAAAAAAAAATGGTCGATGAACTTATCGTAAGTTTTTTACGATTTGAAAAAAAAACTGGAGGGTGGTGGACCAATTCTAATTTGAAATTCAAATTCAGCGCGTCAAAATACGTAAGGATATGTAGGTTCGGTTTTTGAAATTCACTACTTTTTTTATTTTTTTGTGCACGTGTGTAGAAACTCGACATTTTTTATCAATTAATTTTTGATGCATTGATGAATTTTAGTAACGCGACTTGATTTACATTTCTGACGTTACTTTGATTATAAAAACATCAACTGTTTTGGTGTGCTAATGATTTGAATTTTTTTTTTTAACGAAAATCTTAAGGTACGCTGGATTTCCTCATAATATCCTGATTACTTGCCACGTGTAAGTATTTATACAATATAAATTACATAAGCCCCAGTTTTGTAAGATTCCAATATTTTAACTTTCAAATGATAGATACTGAATGTTTCCAGCGGAAATGTCAAATATATACAATTTTGTCGAAACGTCAGGCCAATCGAAAAATGCGCGTATGTCCTGTAATTCACTTTTCTTTTTGCTTAAAGCTATTCACCTTCTGTTTTTTGTAGTTTAAGCTTTTAAGTTCAAAGCACTACAAACTTGCACGTTCAGAACGTATTATGTAAATTAATGTGCTCAAAGACATCAGAAATACACTTTTCTAACTTATGTTTTACTTAACAAAACATTTATGTCTTAATAGCACGTTCCCTAAATCAATTTTCAAGCAATATTTTAAATAGCAGTTCGCCATATTATAAATGGAATTCCGTAAGGACAGCAATATACACCTAATAGGTATATAATGGCAATACAAGAAGATCAAATTACTCTTGCAATATTGAGTTTATCAAGACAACCCGAACGTGTTTGGAATACTATCATAATCATGACATTTGAAAAAAGTATTTAAATGACAATGTCCTCGGGGGTGGCACGGTAAGTTCTTTGAATTTTAAGCACTTAATATTGACGTTATTGGAATTTTAAATTCTTGAACGTTTCACTCGAATGGTTTCGATATACTGATGGTTGATGGTGTTGAATGTTTTTGCTTATTGAGTGTCTTACTTTACGTGTGACAAATAAAAGTGTCAATAGATGTTTTTTGGGGAATTTGTGAGTTTTGACAAAATTCTCGATCAAACATTTTTCTCCGGCACAAAATGAATATACATTGCTTTAAATAAATATCTTATTTAATAGTTATATTGATATACATAGATGAGGTATTATGGACTTATTTTTACTTGCGACTTATAGGTACTATAAGGCAAGTTATGCATTCGTAAAAAAAATCGAAGCCGAGATTTTGATCAAAGTTGACATTACGATGATAGCGAAGCCCAAAAAAGTGGGTCTCGCAATTCTGTCTGTCTGTCTGTCGGTTCGACTACAGCCTAAACGGCTTGGCCGATTTTCTTCAAACTTGGTAGATATGGGTTTTAATTTTTTCCCTCCGGACGTTTTTTTCTCTTTTTTTATGACCAAAAATAACGGTACCTGCCAGCCATACAATTTTTTTCGAAATTTTATAAATATTTTTTTTCTCAAAAACTGTCTCACAGATTTTCTTAAAAAAAATTCAAAAAATTTCATTGAGTTAAATCTAGGTAATGGTTGAAAAAATTTTTCCAAAAAATTATTATTTTTGGTACCCCCCTTGGAACCATTTTTTTGGTTTTTGATTTTCTCAAGAACGGTGCGACGGATTTTGATCATTTTCTTTCTGCTAAAGGTCCCCTATAGTTTGAATATTATTGTGAATTAAAATTTTCCAAAAATATTTTTTGGGATTTTTAAAAAAATTTTCAAAATTTTTTTTTGAAAACTCAGTATTTCGAAAACCCCATGATCGATTTTTTTAAAACTTGATAAATAAGTTTTTTAATATAACCTAAAAGATATGAGAAAAAGGAATTTATTTTATCTAAAAATAACGGTACCCTCCATACAGTGGCGGAGCGTATGGGGGGCGGTCCGCCCCGGGCGGCAGGCCTAGGGGGGCGGCAAAATGTCGCCGGTGATGCGGGTAGAGTAGAAATCATATGTTTCATGACAAATCGTTTGACAAGTCAACAAACAACAATAATGTAAATTTGAAATTTGCCACCCTATCTGTGGTTCGTCGTTGACGCTCTCGGCTGATTTCCGTGAATTCGTGAGTAGGGCCATAAGAGTGCATTCCGTATTGTCGCGCGAAACTAAAAACAAAACGTTCCGAAACTCGCTCGAAACTGAAAGGGAGCGTTCCAAAACATATGATATGCATATGCGAGATATGATAAGATAACTAGGATTCGACGGAAACGTTATTCTAGTCTCAGCCAGCTCAATGTTTTTGCTCCCTCCCGCATCACAGAAGGTTATTTCGATTGTGTTGTTTATAGTTTAAATACTGTTGAATCTTCTTAAACTAAACACTTAGTACTTCACTCAACCTTTGAACTAGATTTTGGAAATGAAAAGAGTTGAAGCAAGCGGTGCGGAATACCACAAGAAAAAGGCTAAGAAAGAAGCAGATGCGAAGAAGTCTCCAGGTGCATTACTGAAATATTTCAGTTCTAGTTCTGGTTCGAAAGCTACGTTAACGTCTTCGGCGGCATCCAGCAGCAGCGGAAGTGATTCCAATGTAAGTATGATTCCTCCATCTACAATCGTGAGTGGCCTAGAATTGTCCTCCGGCCAATATTCAGTGCCGCCGCTGGGTGTTCGTGCGCCCTTGTGCAAGAACCTTTAATTGCCGCCCCATGTCTCGGGTACACGGGGGTATTTACGTTGTATAAGTGAAAGTTTTATTTATTATCCATTTCGCAGTTGAAAAATTTAAGCAAACGTGCATTGTTGTTGTCGCGTTCCGAGCTACTCCAAATTCTTATACAATGAACGTAGTCATTATACTCGTAGCATATACATATGTACAATTTTTGCATCCTTTTAAGAGTATTTACTCTTTTTACTTGAGACTCATAGGTGCTATAAGGCAAGTTATACATACATTCGTAAAAAAATCGAACTCGAGATTTTGATCACAGTTGACATTACGATGATAGCGAAGACGAAAAAACTAGGTCTCGAAATTTTGTCCCCACACTTTTATTTTTCTTCTTTTTTTTAAGACCAACAATTACTGTATCTGAAGTAAGATATTTTTCGAAATTTAAAAAATAAAATTAAAACAATGTTGAACATATTTAAACAAAAATCAAAAAATTTAAAGAATCGGTACAACCGATTTTGATAATTTGTTTTATGCTAAAGCGCCCCAAAATTTAAAATATATTCCTGGTGAATTAAAATTTTCAAAACTTTTTTTTTGGATTTCAATTTTTTTTTTGAAACTCAATATTTCGAGAACCCCATGCTTGATTTTTTTTAAACTTGACAAAGAAAAGTTTTCGAAAATCGTGTTTTTCTCGAAAACGTCTCCGAGAATTTTGATAAATTTTTACGTTCTATTAATTAAACAAAAAAAATTGAAATCAATATATTACTAACTGTACCGAACATAGAACCATTTTGACGATTTTTGAATTTCTCATCACCGGCTGAATGGATTTTAATGAATTTTTTTTTTTGGAAAATTCGATATCTCAAAAAAGGGCTAAATATTTTTTTTTTTGGAAATTTACTTTTTATTCGTAAAGTAATAATTTTTTTTTTTAATTTGTATATAAAAGATTATTTGACTTATAACTTACTCGTATAACTTTGTTATATACGAGTATTTATGTTTATATGGCAATTGCGAATAATTTTCTTCAACAAAACCATTTTCATATAAAATGCAAATACATATTCGAGTTCCTAGCACAGTTTATAATTTATGTATGTCAATTGGTAAAAACCCATAGTTTATAGCTTGACAGAAAGAAGACAAAGTAGTTTTTGATATTTTTAAAAGTTTTTATTTTCACTTTCTTTTTGAAACACTTCATCATTTACTTCCGGATCTGGAAGTATTATATGTATATAATTCCTTGACATCTTAGGTATGCTTTGATGAAATTTGACATTTTGTGGCTTGTGTGGGAACTATATTTTGATATAAATAGAGTCTGAACTCTGAATGTCGATTGAAAACTTAAATTCGAACAACCATTGAAAGGTTAAATTTCTGGGTTATTCTGATTCTGTTCAATCCGTTGACGTTTAAGTTATTTATCAATTCAGTTCCAAAATTAATTAAAAACTATTCGTAAATTCTTATTTAAAAAGAAACATAAATATTTAGAGACACAAAACATGTTTTTTACCGTTGTTTTTTTTTTTTTTTTTTTTTTTTGGTTTCCGTTGTAAAGATGGTTTGTTTACATTTTGCATCGGTAAAATAAGGAATGTTTTAAATCACCTTTTGATAATTTTGTTCTTGTAACCAACTTAGATTTAAGATATTTAGCTATATCATTGCAATCAGAATATTGATACCCATTCATAGAAAAATACGAGTAATTAGTAAAATTTTCGAGACACTGTTTTCGTTTTATTTTAAGGGAAATATATGGGCTGTAAATCTAAAAAAAATCAAAATCCTTTTCGAGTTTATAAGTCTGAGATGAAGGTTGCGTGGAAAGCTATTTCCCAAGTGTCAATCTATGGCGACATGGAGTTAAGAAGTCTAGACTATGACTGCAATCGAAGAGGTTATTTGGTAAGAGAGGCGACAGTCACAAACAAAATATGAATAAAGATTTGTGGTAGATTGTGTGCGGGAACTACGTAGTGAAAGCTTAAGGAAAACTTTTGAAGTATGCCGTTTAGGTTGAGTTAGATCTATCTCTTAATTTTCCGCCCCTAGACGTTGGCGCCCTTGTGCGCCGCACATTTCGCACATATGGTAGCGGCGGCCCTGCCAATATTCAAGGGAATGCATGACTTATTTTACAGGCAGAAGAAGAAGACGTGCCTGCCGTCGAAGTTGGAAGTCGTTCTGGTCCCACCACAGAGCAGGGTCAAGACGAAGTCGACTCAGCAGAAGTACCTCAAGCATCTAGCCACAAGCCTGCAGAAGAAGTGAACCTCGTCTTGCCAAAGATATGAAGCTATAAAGACGCTTAAGAATAAGTTTGTGCAAGTTCTTGAGGTACTGGAAGAATTGACGGATCGGGAGCCAGACTTCTTCTGACAGGCATGCAGTCATTCAACTTCCTCACTTTTCTTGGCTTTTGAGCTGCAGAGCTACCTGAAAAAGATGAAGTACAGATTTACCTGCTGCAAAGTGGACTGAGTGTGGATAAGTGTGCTCAGAAACTCTGCGCTTTAAAAGCTTTCTTAATGGAGAGCAGAGACCGTTTTGTCTAAGCCGCAATCGACTTTTCTAAGACTCTCTGTGAAAAACTTGGAATCGAACTCAAAACGAGAAGAAATCGCAAGAAAAAACGCATGCATGGCGATGAATCCGCAGATGCAGCTTTGTCTCACGATCCTCATTCGTAAGGCCCGTAGAATCCGTTTATGAAACCGCTGATCCTATTTTAACTTCAATAAAAGATAACTCATTGCCTGTGAAATGATGTCTCGAAACTCGAAATTTAATTTTAATTTAGTATTGAATGGGGGCGGCAAAATGGGTCTCCCGCCCGGGCGCCGAGATGGCACGCTACGCCACTGCCTCCATACAAATGTTGAAAAATTGTTTTTGAAAATCGTATTTTTCTCGAAAACGGTTCCGAGAATTTTGCTTATATTTTTTTCTTTGGATTAATTTTTAAAATCTACAATTTAATAAAAAAAAAATGAAAACAAGATATGTATTACTGACTGTACCTACCATAGAACGATTTTTTAAAATTTTGAATTTCTCATTATCAGCAATAACGGATTTTAATGAAATTTTTAAGAGAGAAGCTTCTAAAAAGTTTAAAAAACATTGCATTTCAAAACTTTAAGAAAAATATTTTTTTTTTTTTAATTTTGAAAAAAAAATCTATTTTTTTAAGAAACCACTACAAAGACTTATAATTTTTGTTCTTGCACAAACATATATTTGCTTGAATCACATAGCATCCTACTTTTACCTCCAATTACTAAAGAAGTTGTTTTAGTCATTTAAAAATTAATTTTATGCTTGTGAACAGTTTTTCTCTAATAACATTCATTTTTGAAATTCTTATACTATTACATAGGAGCAAGTTCGTGCGACCCAGCCGTGCATTTTATTTTATTTGGAAATAATTAAAAACAAAAGTTTTTTTTCGCTTTTTTAAACTTAACAATACGGGGAAATTATTTTTGGTAAGATTACTTTAAGCACTAATAGATATTCTTTTTGTTATTTAAGTTTAAATCTTTTCAAAATATGATTCTTTCTATAATATTTCATTAGGTATTCTTAAAAAAAAATATAAAATTTAGTACGAGTATCGTACTATACCTAGTATACTTCCTATGAAAATTTGACATGTACAAATGTCAAAAAACGGCTGAGATGATTGTCACTAACATGACAAGAGATGTTCTTTGAATGTTTGTCATTTCTCACCAATTTTAAGTGGAATATATTGGGCTCCGACCACAGGCCTCCAGGGTGATAGTCCAAAATCACTAACGATTGTGACAGGAAAAAGGGTTAGCAAAGGTAATACAAGATAAAATTGAATGCTATTTCTAGATAGTCGTTTATAGCAACCAGGAAAAACCAGTCAGTTAAAAAAGCTGTCATTTGCTCTTTTGACATTTATGAATTTCTTCAACTAAAGTTCGCTTGTGAAACTACAAAAAAAAATGCACGACTGGGTAACCCGAACTTGCCCTTACGTAAAAGACTCAAAATTTTAAGGCAGTGTTACCCATTAGTATGAGAAGTGTAAGAAGCACAAGATTTAAATGTTTACTTTTCAACTATTTGGCAAATCATTGATAATATCTATCTACTCATTTTTTATTATTTTTTATTATTTGTTTTCTCTTTTTTAATTTTGTTTTCTTTTAAATAAATAAATATATAAATAGACTTGATAAATTAGTCAAATTCAAATTCTTAAATTAATTTAAAGGCTTTCAACAATTTATAAGACTTTGTAAGCGATTTTGAAATAAATAAATACTAAAAATACTATAGAAAAATGTTCATAAAATTCAGTTTTAAATGACTAAAACAACTCTTTTAATATTTAAAGCTAAAAACAGGATGCCAATAGAACTTGTTAGAAGCTTCCCTATAAAAAATTTCATTAAAATCCGTTAGGTCGATAATGAGAAATTCATAATTCGAAAAAATTATTCTATGGTAGGTAAAGACAGTAATATCTTAGTTTTAGTTTTTTTTTAGTTGTAGATGGTAAAAAATTAATTGAAAGAAAAAAAATTATCAAAATTCTAGACGCCGTTTTAGGTAAAAATACCATTTTTTAACATTTGTTTGGTAGGTACCATTAATTTTAGGTTAAATAATTTTTTTTTTCTCAAATTCTGTAGATTGGAATAAAAGCTTTTAACTGTCAAGTTTAAAAAAATCGAGCATGGAGTTCTCGAAATATTGAGTTATAAAAAATTGAATTTTTTTATAAATCCAAAAATTTTTTGTTTGAAAGTTTTAATACATAATACTATTCAAATTTTTGGGGAGCTATACCATAAAAAAATTGTCAAAATCGGTTAAACCGTTTTTGAGAAAATCAAAACAAAAAACAAATGGTTCCATTGCGGTACCATTATTAACCATTTTTCGTAATTTTTTTTTTCAACCCTTAGCTAGCTTTAACTAAATGAAATATTTTGAACTTTTTTTGAAAAAAAAAGTTATTTATAAAATTTCGCAAACAAAATTCGTGTAGCAAGTACCGTTATTTTTAGTCTTAAAAAAATAAGAAAACCTACCAAGTATAAAGAAATCGGCCGAGCCGTTTAAGCTGTAGTCGAAAAGACAGACAGACAGAATTGCGAGACCAACTTTGATCAAAATCTCGAGTTTGAGTCTAAAGTCCAGAAGGAACTCCAAATCATCGAGAGGAAGATGCTAAGAATCTGCACCGGACTCTACTTTGACAGTCAACGAGCAAAACATTTCAGAAACGAAGATCTCTACAGGAAGCAAAGATAATACCGCTGAACAAATAACTACTAAATTCATTAAGGAAACTTGTGCAGAACACCGTCAATCCCCCTAATCGGCTAATGAGAAGAATGGCCACCGAGGAACGACATCCCGAGCCGCGGTACCGAGGTGTGATGGAAACCCTGTACGACACTATTTTCATAGAATCAACGAAGCAGCCGTTTCCTTCTACGCTGACAGAGGGTCATCCTATCGCCGCGGCTAAATACCAACCCTTTTCACCAAACCAAATCCAAACCCCCACTGGACAACTGGGACGGAACAAACTGGGAACATCAAAGTCAACCATAAACCATAAGCCATAAACTTTCTTTTAACAATTATAGCAATATTCGAAAGATCGCCACACAAACAAAAAAATCATTCCGGTTATTGTGTATACTTTTATAAAACTTCAAGAAAACTATATTCAGCTTTGAACAGAAAAGTTTCATTTATTTATTTTCTTTCAGGTTTCAGTAATTCAAATCCAATGTTTAAGGACCCATAGAATTTATTGAAAATCTCAGCAAGTTATCACATTATTAAAACTTTAGTTTTAAAAAAAACACACACACTAGTAAATGTTTCAAAAGAGAGCAGTCACCATTTTATGCTTAAATTTAAACGGCCAATCCAATCCGTCTTAGTCTAAATAGGGAAGAATCACTTCACGAATTACCCTAGGTGATATATGCCAAAGCAAATGATGAACATGGGGCCGTGTTTCAATAATCAATTTGTCGTTGTCTTTAAGCGTCTTGAGGCCGATTTCATCCTTCAAATAAATCTCACGTTGATCAAACGGAATAACATCCAGACTTTTGTTAAAGTATCCAAAGTGACTGAAAGATAGTAATTTTAAAAATTTACTTTAAATCTTTATACAATAAATCAAGAAAAAAAATTATAAACTGTCATTTTTTTTGTTGGTTCCAAAGGTAATGTTATGTATGTTTAATGAATGAAGAAAAAGTACAAGATTGTGCGTTGTATGAGCTTTGTATATGTAACCTTTAGTATTAACTTGTCTGGTGGTGCCACTGAAATTAGCGCTAGATTTTACAGTGGTGAGTAGGATAAGATAAACAAAACATGTAGTAAAAAAGAGAATATATTATTATTAAATTTAGCCGAGGCAAATCTAGAAAGTACTGTCCCTATACTTAAAATGTCGCCACAATCTTTCGTCTTCTTGATAGTACTATAAGTTTTATATACAAAGGTATGTGTACAAAAGTGTTATACAATCTATATTTGTGTTCAGTTTAGCACAAAATTGCATACATTTACTTTTCAGGTAAAGTAAGTGAGAACTGATAGGTGCCATGATGTTGACCTGGTTTGTTCATTTAGCAGATATATGGGTTTATCCGTGCAAATTTTAACTTTTGCCATGCGTCGAAATTTATAGACATTATTATTAAATATTCAGCTTTTGGAACTTATAATATTATATATATCACTGTGTTTTAACTATTCAATTTATAAAATGAACCATCGAGATAGTGCGAGTGTTTGAAATCGAAAAAATCATCGAATATTGAGACTTTTGGCTGCGTGCGTGAATAATTAACATTTTGTATTATTGCAAAAATAATGTTTAACATAAGATTACTTAGTACAATTTTTGTTTTTTCAGATAAATGAAGGTCAAAATTAATTGAAATCATTCATTTTGAGTGCGTGCCTTTCTTATAAATAATCCTATATGATATAAATTTTAGAAAAAACTGCCATGCGTGATTTTTCGTAAATCTTTAACTGTCACAAATTTTCGTGTCTATTTTTTTAACATTGATCATGGGGCATTTTTTTATGGTCTGCATCATTATTTAAGCTATCTAGAGTAAAAAAAACTTTGGCTTCAATGCGTGCTTCATTATGTACAAATTTTATGAAGTTAACAAAACGAACGTAAAAAACGTAACTGTTTCAAAAAAGGCACATTTTTTACTAGCACACCAAAGCATTGTTTGATTATACCCTTACAATGAGCGTAATTAAAACTGTAGAAACTATAAAAAAAAAATGGTAAAAGTGTTAAACAAATAAGTTTGAAAATAGAAGCTGTGAAGATTAAAAATAAAAACCAAATCAATAACTCGGTGCTTAAAATAAATTATTTTAAATTCATTTTTCTATACTTTATAACTCATTTTCTTCTATGGGCCTGTTTCAAATTAATAATGTTAAAAACAGTTTAAACTCTTTTAAACAACTTTTAAACAACTCTATTCATCATAAGGCTATTTGTTTCTCTTTTGATTATTATAATTATGCTTCTGTCTGTCTTAAAACACGGAAAAAATTTCGATTTGCAAAAGCGGATTTTATGGCACTTAATAATTTTTATAATGCTGTTAACTGGAAGGATTTATTTGAAGGCAAGTCTCTAGAGGATATGTTTACAAGTTTTAAAAGTATTCTTAATGAAGGTATAGAACGATTTGTTCCTACCTTAAATAGGAAGAAATTGTTTAAACTTCCTCCTATTCTTCTTTCAAAATGTTCTTATTCACTTTGTAATGTTCTGACCCTTATATTTAATAAATCCTTACAAACTGGTGTTTTTCTAAAAGAATGGAAAATATCTTATGTAGATCCCATTTATAAGAGTGGCCTTAAGCACTTAGTGAGGAACTATAGACTAATCACAAAACTTTCAGTTATACCCAAACTTTTTGAAAAAATGGTCACCCAAAGACTTTATTTTGCTGTTAAGAATTCGTTGTCTCAAAAACAGCATGGTTTTGTAAAAGGTAGATCAACTTGTACTAATTTAAGTCTTTTTGCAAATTATTGCAATAATCACGTGGAAAAAGGTAGACAAGTTGATGTCCTTTATACTGATTTTGTGAAAGCATTTGACCGCGTACATCATGATCTTCTCCTGCAAAAGCTTAAGATGTTGGGATTGAATGTTTCATTTTTAAAGTGGTTGAATTCATACCTATCTGATAGAAAACAAGCTGTTAAGATAGACGAATGTGTCTCAAATCTTATAGATGTGGTATCAGGTCTTCCACAAGGCAGTCATTTAGGCCCACTTCTTTTTATAATCTTTACCAATGACTTACCATCTATTTTCAAATACTGTAACTGCTTGATGTATGCTGATGATGTAAAATTATTTACAGCAGCATCTTCACTTGAAGATTGCTTTTTAATGCAGTTGGATATCAACAATTTTCTTAAATGGTGCGACTACAACCATCTTCGGCTGAATTACTCAAAATGTAAAATTTTTAATTTATCTAGATCTTCATCTCTCATTGATTTTGAATATAAATTGTATGATGTTAATCTTCTGAAGGTAACTGAGGTTAATGATCTTGGGGTGATTTTTGATTCTAAGCTTGACTTCAGATCTCATGTTGACTACATTGTGTCTAAAGGTAATTCACTTTTAGGTTTTTTGAAACGGAACTACAATGATTTTAAGGATGCCTATACTTTGAAGATCTTATTTATGTCAATAGTTCTACCAGTTTTGGAATATTGTTGTGTCGTCTGGTTTCCATTTTATGAAAATAATATTTTGAGAATCGAAAGAGTTCAAAAAAGATTCACTCTTTATGCATTACGCAAACTTAATTGGGTTGGGTCTTTGCCAGATTATAAATCAAGGTGTTCTCTTATTGACTTAAAAACGCTTAAATGTCGCAGGCAAGTCCAATGTATTTTGTTCATTAAAGATATTATTGATAATAGAATAACCTCTTTTGAACTGCTTTCATTGATTCCATTCTATGTTCCATCAAGAGTTTTTCGCAACAGAAATGAATTATTTTATCCTCCTCTTCATAGAGTCAATTATGGTCTTAATTATGGTCTTAATGAACCAATAACGCGTTCTCTAAATCTATTTAATAAGGTTTACAATGAAGTTGATCTTAGCATGAATAGAGATTGTTTTAAGAAAAAAATTCTTCAAATATGTAATTGATTAATTAATTCACTAAAGTATTAAAATAATTGCTAACTCTAGTAAATATGTATATATCTTGTATCTTTATTATTTTATTTTTATTTTTTTGTATTTTTTGTAATCAGCAGATCTTCGAATCGATTGATGAAATAAATAAATAATAATAAATATACTCTTCAACAAACAATACATATGAGTTATTTTGAAGTTTTTTATTTATTCGTGGTCTATAATTGAAGAAAAACTCAAATTTACATGCGTGCCTTAATTTTTTTTTTGTTTTTTTTTTTCAAACTCAAGAAGTTAAAATTTACAGGGATAAGCCCATATATATAAATTAATTGAAACTACGATATTCTTTAAGTTAGTGAATTATAAACTAAGAGGTAAATTGAAGAACTAATATGAAGTGAAGCGAAATAAAGAAAATGTAAGAACCTATTCATAAATTTCAAAAGGCACCTTTGGATAAGTAGTTCGCCTTTATTTTTCTCGTTGCGATGAAGTAAACACTGACTCAGTTGTCTCCCTTCATCCGGTTATTGTTATCAGAACCAAAATAATTTAATAATCGCCTTATTTCCATTTTTAAAATTGTAACTACTTATGTTTAAGGGATTAAGAATTTTAAAAATGTTCTATATAAAAATACTATCAATGAACATCAATAATTCTAAAATGGCTAAAGTCTAGTCTTACCTTAAAAAAGAACATAAATTTCAACTTGTTGTATAGGTTTTTGAGATTTGGTTCGGAATCAGTTTCAAATACACGACCTAACGCGGGAGCTCTAGAAATAAGAATTTCAGCTGATCAAAGAATACTGGAAGCGGTTACAACTTAACCATAAATTAGCATCAGATACTCTTCAAGTCAATGTTTCCATAAAATACCTAATGTATTGCACCATACGCTTGTTAACGAACTGATTTCTGATGATTTGGAAAATATACTTGAGTTTTCTACCTGGTTTCTGAAGCGCAACTTGAATGACAACGATTTTGTTGGCAAATTCTTTGGTCGAGCGAATTTTAATTTGCAAGAGATGGGATCACGGATCACACATTTTTCCAAATCTTCATAAATAGGCTTGGGAGAATCTGACCTTACAGCAGCAGATGAAACTTACAACAAGCGCCATCACAATATTTGTTTTACAATTTAAATTTATTTAATACTAGCGTACCCGTGCGGGAACTCCCGCAAGCAAATTTTTTTTTTTCAACTGAAGTTTTTCAAAATAAATTATGTGTCTAAAAGTTTCTGTAGATTCGCTCAGTTTTTCTTGCATTGGAAATCTTGTGTAAATGGAAATCTTGTGTGAAGTACGGAATGTTGTTTTTGGCTGTTTATTTTACTTCTGTGTGTCATCGTTGAACGGCTCTATTTGAAAAAGACGACTTACCACTGAAATAAAAAACTCGTTTAGCTTAGCCGAGAACTGTCACAACTGATCTCCTGTTCAGTTGAAGTTGAAGTTGAAGTTGAAAGCGTACGAATTATTTTTATTTAACGTATGCATGTACCTGGATTAAAACAAAACAGCATACCAATAAATCCAATCAAGTCCTTTTCTTAAAGGTAATGGAGCCAAGCGAAGGATGTTTTGAAAAAACTAACAAACAATGAGCAAATCACATACGTACATATGTAACTATCCTATAAGCTATAACAATGTATGTATGTAGTTAAACCTGTAGGCACATAAAGTTTAACTTACCTTAAAATAGTTTAAATTCAAAGACACACAAATATTTGTCAAATTTTTTTTGTTTTATTTTTTTTTTTAACTTTTTTGAGTGTTTTTATCGTTACTGCTTAAGTAAATTAACCAAACAATGCCCCTCCTCTGGGCCCGCACCACCAAAGTATGGCACTTCAATGCAACTACTTATGTATATGTACTATATTTCAGTGCAATACGCAGATAGAAGTAGAGATAAATAATTTTGGGGTGTTTCGACCACCTAATGCCCCTCCCCTGATAATAAAAAAAAGTAGCCTATACGGTAATCCAGACTATAACTTTTTTGTGTGTTAAATTTTATCACGATCCATTCAGTTGTTCAAGCGTTATTGAGTAACAAACATCCATACATCGTAACATTCACATTTATAATATTAGTAGGATTCAATCCGGTTTCTGACCTTTACTGGATTCACGTTTAGTTTTGTTGTTACTCGTATTTGCGTGTTAAAATTTGCTGAACTGGCTATTCACTCTTTAAAAAAACAAGATTTTTGTATATTCAAATAAGTAGCAAATAATAAAATTGTTCTTAAAAGGGTGAATGTATTACTTATAATTATGGTAAATTGGTTTCCCGGTTTTTCGTAATAAAGGGTTTTCCAATAGGGATTTCTGAACTTTGACAGGTGATTGCAGCCATTTGTTGAAGCTATATCTGTCATTTATTTAGCCTTTTTTGCCAAATCAACATGGAGAGGTAAAGGTAAAGTTCAAAAACATGTGCAAGTGATTAAATTGTTTTATGAAAGTGATTTTTTTGTTCGAGCAACATTTCTCGCGCTTCGCCCGAAATATCAGATTCAGTGACCTGGCTCATTTTTGGATGAATGGGTTAGTCAACAAGTAAAATTGTCGAATTTGGGACGATCACACACGAGATCCACCAAATTGCAATGCATTTGGAGAAAGTCACTGTTGGAGTGGATTTTAGACTATAGGCATCATTAGTTCTTTGAGAACGACGTTGGCCAGGCCATCACGGTCAACGTCTAGCGCACGAGCGATTCTCTGACATGGTTATTTCACACGGAGGCGATGTAAATTGACCACCGAGATCATGCATTTGACCCCCTTAGAATTCTTCTTGTAGGGTTTTCTTAAGTCACGTCACATGTCAATGCCAATGTGATCTTGTTCTGGGAAGCGCAGGCATTTTAAAATAGGGCAAGTTTTGTTGGAATACCCAAGGAATCCCTCTTGGCAGAATGGTGCGTTAGATTGCCATGCAGAAGTTCGATTTCCGGCCGTTGTCACTAATTTATTTATTTATTTTCCCTCGGGATATTATTTCATCATAGTTCAAAGTTTCTCAAATAGTATGTGATATTAAACGAAACCCATGCAATGTTGCTAATAACCAGTACAGACAGACGCAAACCCAAATCATTAACAAATTTGCACATTGTTTATAACTTAAGAAAGAAAAACGAAAATAATACTGCTTGTGGACTGTACAGAATAAATTCAATTCAAAGTTTTTTGTTACCTATTCTAGAGTCTGATGGGCCCAACACTCGTATCTGGGCTTAACGCAATTCGACTTTAGATCACAAAAAAACTTTTAATTCAATTTATTACTTCACATGAATGGATCATTGAAAGAAATAATGAAAGATGAGAACAGAAACAAAACTATGACAAACCTTTGGAACGATTGTCTTCCAGAAATCAGATGTTCAAACAATTTTGATTATCAAATACTAAAAGTGATAAGAAAGTTGCAATGCAAATCAAATGTGTTTTGGTCTAAATAGTATCATAAATTTACCTTGACTGCCATGGAGTTATGACACCATCGTTAGGACCACCAATAAGTATCATTTTCTTTAACTTTGTCAGGGAGCTCTTGAACTGCGTAGAATTTGTAGATTTTATTTCATTGTTAACTAAGGGCAGAAAAACACTGTACTTCAAGTACAGTTCAAATTTATTTGGATCATTCCAATAATTTCCCACTGATGTATGCTGACCAACTCTGGAATAAAACAACTCAAAAGCAGTACGTGCAGTCAAATTGGGAAAAATCAAGTGAAGAAATTTTGCTGCAATGAAAGAGATATAATTAGTGTTATTTCACCAACTGCCCTTATCATATAAATGAAAAATACTCACCTCCATATTGCCCAGCCTGCGGCGACGACAATGATATAAAGTTGTTGATGTTGTGTTCCGGGAAAGATTGAATGACAGCTCGTGCTATGAGCCCACCCTGGGAATAACCTAAAAGAAATGAAATTGAATTAATATAGCTCTAATAGTGGAAGAATAATTTTATGTTGTGAAAACGTTGAAAACTAAAATTCCACGTTTTTAAATTAAAACACTCGATTTATTATAAATGGATTTATTACCATGTTGCTGGTTCAACCTTATCGGTTGGTGGCTCAAACAATACTACTTACTTTACTTATACAAAATAGCTAATAATGTACATAATGTATGTATCGTTAAACAAATATATGTTGGGGCGTGAACATTCCGCCCGCCTTGAGCAAATTGAGAAATTAGTTCAAAAGTATCTTAAGTTATTAAATAAATACAAGATAGATTTAAAGTTTATAATTTACATTGAAAAATAAAATAAAATATAGATTACTATTTCAAAAACACTTAGGTACATAGGTAATTCAAAATTCATTTTTTTTTTTTTTAATTTAAGATCAAAGAATGCGGTGCAAAAAGTCAATTATAAATTATTTTAATTGTAGTTGCATTGAGATAGGATATACATATGTGCATAATATTTGATTATTAATCATCGAAAGATAAAAGCGGTGAAACTTTGATAAATAATCGGTCGAGTAAGTAGACCGGCGGACGTCTGAATTGTTACGACACGTACCTTGCCGTCTGCTCCAGGATGAACGTTGGTGATTCTTCCAAGTTTCCACTTAGTAGGAGGTAAGTTTTCGTCACGGATAGCGACCAGGTCACCCATTTTTAGATTAGGGCAAGACCGAGTCCACTTTGAACGTTGCTGAAGTTGGACGAGGTACTCAGAACTCCATCGTCTCCAAAAGTGCTGACGTAGACTTGAAATGCGGTGCCATCGATTCACTAGATGTCCTTGATAATCTTCTGTTTCGGGTTCAGGAATAGTTTTGAGCGGTTCCCCAATCAGAAAATGTCCGGGTGTAAGAACTGAGAGATCATTCGCATCTGATGAAATGGAACATAGTGGCCTAGAGTTGACACAGGCTTCGATTTCAGCCAAGAGCGTTGCAAATTCCTCGTAAATCAAGAGATTTTCACCAAGTGTGCGACGTAAGTGAAACTTAACGCGTTTCACTGCGGTCTCCCAATAGCCGCCCATGTGAGGAGATACTGGGGGATTAAAATGCCAAGTTGTTCCGTCATCTGAGAGGTAGTTAGCCAGTACTTCGTTTTTGCAAGCTTCAGACAGCATTATTTTAAGTTCTTTTTCTGCGCCGACAAAGTTTGTTCCGTTGTCACTATAAAGATCTTTACAATGACCTCGACGGGAAACAAAGCGCTTGAAGACTGATATGAATGTTGCGGATGAAAGGTCGCTAGCGAGCTCTAGATGCATAGCACCAGTTGCCATGCATATAAATACGGCAATGTACCCTTTTATAGCTTTCGATCCTCGACCTCTTGACAAGCGGAGCTTGACTGATCCAGCGAAATCGACACCACTGCTGAGAAAAGGTCGACTTGACGTTACACGGGGTCTTGGCAAATCACCCATGAGTTGTTGTCGAAGATGGTGAGTCTGCTTGCGACATTTAAGGCAGGATAAAGATATTTTTCTCAAGACACCCCGAGCACCGATGACCCAAAATCGATTTTGTAGCATTGCTTGCATAAATTGCGATCCAGCGTGCAGCGTTATACGATGAAGGTCGTTGCATATAAGTGTAGTGAGCTTTGATATCTTGGGTAGCAGGAGTGGATACTTCTTGTCATGGCCTAGCGCTGCGTTTTTTAATCTTCCACCTACTCTTAGCATTCCTTTATCATCCAAAAAGGGGTGGAGTTTCGACAACTGGCTGTAATTTGTTACGGGTTTGTTAGATGCAAGGCGTTTGATGTCGTCATTGAAGAAACAACTTTGCGTTTGCTTAACCCAGAAGAGTAGAGCTTCTTCCAATTCGAAAAGTTGAAGATGTTGATGATTTCGAAAAGGATTCGCTTCTCGTTGTTTGCGGAGTTTTACATTTTGTTGGATGTTGAAGATGAATCTCAGAACGTATGCAGTAATACGTTTCAGTTTTCTGAGTGATGAGTAGCGATCGATTAGTTCCCACATCGGTAATGGTTTGAAAGACGTAGTTGCAATGTTGACAGATCCAGAACGCTGGTCTAAATTGGTAGAAAACAGTTGCTGTGGGGGCCAAAAGGACTTTGGTTGTTGTAGCCAAAACGGGCCTTTCCACCAAAGAGAATGCTCGGCCAAGTTTTCTGGTAGTATGATGGCACATGGTACCAATTTTCAGGTGGTATAGTTTCCTGAATTTGAGAAACACGATTAGCCACAAAGGTACACCACTTACCAGGAAATTGTCGAATCCATGCGAGAGCTATGCTTGAATCTGTCCAACCAAAGACATGCTGGATGTTGTTTTCTAAAGTTGGTTTTATCGTCTTTACTAATTGGGCTAGGAGAGCGGCTGCGCATAGTTCGAGTCGAGGCAAAGACATCGTTGTAGCTTTCAAGGGTGCCACTCTTGTTTTAGCTGTAAGCAGTTTAACTGTGATTTCGCCGGTTGGGGAGATCGTGCGGATATATACGGCGGCAGCGTATGCGCTTTGTGAAGCGTCAGCGAAACCATGAATGTCGCATGTTTCATTTGGGATTCCGAAAACAATCCATCGAGGAACTTTAATTTCAGCGAGTTCCACTATGTGTTGCATATAGTGAAGCCATTTTTCATTGACGTCATCGGGCACTGCTTCATCCCAATCAACCTTTGGTTGCCAAAGACGTTGGAATAGAATTTTAGGGATAATGGTGGTTGGAGCGAGAAGGCCCAGTGGGTCAAACAATTTTGAAGCCTCTGAAAGAAGTAAGCGCTTTGTTGACTTTGTTGGTCTTACCTCTAAAGTCTTGACCGAAAAAGATAATTGATCCAAGCATGGGTCCCATTGAAGTCCAAGAGTTCGAACTCCATCTGTGTCTGAAAAGTCTAATGGCTGGAGAATTTCACGTTGGTCTTCTGGCACAGAATTGATGACTAGCGATGAGTTTGAAGACCATTTACGCAAACAGAAACCTCCTTTATTGAGTAACGAGGACACGTCTGTTTGAATACGTTGCAAATCTTCTTCATTGTAGCAACCAGTAAGCAGGTCATCCATGTAAAAATGGTTCCTTATAACGTTTGATGCTTCAGGGTAGTTTTTGCCTTCGTCTAAAGCGATTTGTTGAACTGTTTTGACAGCAAGATAAGATGATGAAGCAACACCATATGTGACGGTCAAAATGCGGTAGTCCTCGATATCATCTTCGGGGGAATTACGCCATACGATGCGTTGGTAGTCGATGTGTTTTTTGTTGATTCTCACTTGACGGTACATTTTGGTTACGTCAGCACTCAAAGCAAATCGGTACGTTCGCATTCGTATGAGCGCCAGGTAGAGATCAGGTTGCAGCTGTGGACCAATCATTTGCGTGTCATTGAGAGAAAATCCGGACGTAGAGCGGCAAGACGCATTGAAAACAACCCTCAACTTAGTTGTAGTACTCGTGTCTTTGAGAACAGCTCGATGAGGCATATAGTAATGCTTTCCAGGAACGGGGGGCTCACTTACCTTTTCCATGTGGCCAAGGTCAATAAACTCTTGAATGAAGTTCTTATATTGATCTCTTAGACATTCATCCTTTAGAAAAAGGTATTCCATGCGATGAAGAGATCGAATAGCAGCATGACGGGAATTGCCGAGTGTATAGTCAGGCTTGAACGGAAGACTGACAACGTATCGCCCGTCTTCTTGGCGGTAGTGAGTATTTTCGAATATCTTTTCGCAGCTTTTCTCTTCAATTGACAAATGTTTAATATCAGGTAATGCCTCAATTTGCCAGAATTTGGCAACAGCTTTGGTAAGTGCAGTGTTGCAAAACAAGCATACGGCTGAATTAAGACCATTTGAGATTGTCGACGTTAAGGCAGTTGTGTTTGTTGCGGAAGCGGTAGTAGCTAATTCGGTTGTAGCATTTGTTGCGGTTGCTGCGGCTACAGTATTTGTTGCGGATGCTGCTATTGAAGTGATATTTGTGGGCGATGAGGTTTGAGCGAACGTTGCGGGTGCAGCTGGTGAAGCGATTGTTGCGGGCGATGCGGTTATAGTATTTGTTGCGGATGCTGCTATTGTAGCGATATTTGTGGGCGATGCGGTTTGAGCGAACGTTGCGGGTGCAGCTGGTGAAGCGATTGCTGCTGGCGATGCGGTTTGAGCGTATGTTGCGGGTACAGCGTTTATAGCGTTTGAAGAGGGTGATGCGTTTGAAGCGAATGATGCGTTATCAATTACCTTTTCAAAAAGAATCCATCCGAGGGTAGATTGCTGTGCGATGGGCGTGCCAATAGGCCCTTTGATTAAGCCAGCACAAAGGAATTGGCCCATTTCGTCTGCTCCGACTAAAATGTCGATGGCTGCTGGGGCGTTGAAATGTGGGTCTGCCAGCTTCAGCGAGTCAAGATGTGACCAGTTGTGTCGATAGAGATGAACCGGGGGCAGCATGCTTGTGAGCTTTGGTATAGGACTTGGGCGTTTATAGTTGTAGAATAACTGTTGTCTGATGATACAAGTTTGATTTGAACTTCTCCCTTAGAGCTTCCAGCTGCTGTAGCACCAATGCCTTGAATCACTGTTGTTTTTGGATATCTCCTTAACTTAAGTCTTTGCACACAATTTTCACTTACGAATGTCAGATGAGATCCATTATCGAACAAAACACGAGCTGGTTGGTATCGTCCAGATTCGTCGATGACGTTGACCAGAGCGGTTCCTAAGAGTACGTGATGTCTTGTAGTTGTCGAATATGATTGCATGTAGTTAATCGAAGATGGTTCATTGGAGCTTGGAACCAGTGCTTCGTGCAAAAACGTGTGATGACGTATGTGGCATGTGCGACAGGTATTTGAACTACGACATTTCTCATCCAAATGTCCAGAACCAAGGCAGTTTGTGCAGAGTTTATTGTCCTTGACAAATGCAATTCTTCTTTTTGCGTGGAATGCTCGAAATTTGTCACAGCTGAAAATCTTGTGATTGTCGGAGCAGACCGGACATAAATCAACGGATGACTTTTTAAGAGAACGTTGGTGCTGTTGTTGTTGTGTGGGCACGGATGCGATAAGAGAAGAAAAGGCTGTTTTTGACTTACCTTTTTGCGATGCTTCTTTCGATGTTGTGGGTTTTATGTGTGAGTCAATGGCATCTAAGGAACGACATCTTTTCTCTAAGAAAGCCACGAGAACATCAAACTTAGGGACGGTGTCTTCAGTCAAAGATAACTCCCATTGCCTATGGGTTTCGAGGTCAAGTTTGCTAACGGTCAAATGCACTAACCAATCGTCCCAGTTGGTCACAGGTCTACCTAAAGCCTTGAGACTCTGCAAATGTTCTTGGGTTGCGTCGACTAAATTCCTCAGAGCGGTTGATGACTCATTGTTAAGTTTCTTCAATGAGAAAATGGCACGAAAATGTGAATCGATGAGCACTCTTTGGACGTCGTATCGCTTTTTAAGCAAAGTCCACGCTTCTTGATAATTATTGTCGGTTATTGGAAATCCATTCACAATTTGTAAGGCACGTGGACTATCTGCCAAAGAACATCGTAGATATTGGAGTTTCTGCGCACCGGACAATGTACCTGCATTGTGTACAACAGAAACAAATGCATCGTGAAAGGGCCTCCAGTCTTTTGGCTCTCCAGAAAATCTTGGAAGGCCAAGAGGCGGGAGTTTGATATTAGCGCGAGTTGGTGCGGGCACAATTTCATTATTCATTGAAATATTTGCTTTTATTTTGAAACTAGCTCGGTTGAAATTGGCGAGCGCTTCGCGATACCACTGTTCACCTTGCTCCCTCTCTGCTTCCTGATCCTGGATAGTATCCTCGCCGCAGGAGAGTTCCACCGCTTCTTGTGCTAGCAAGAAACTGCTCCAATGATCTGCCAAGAGAGTGAAATATGAATCCAGCTCGGCTTGATCGAAGGATTCTGCTTTTTTGCTTGCAGTGAGGCATCTTTTAATGGCATTACGAGACGAATCGCGCTTTATAACATTTTTACCAGCCATTGATAGTAAAAAACTCGAGAAAACTATGATATTATTTAAGAAATAATTGTTTGAAAACTTTAAGTATTTTTGTTAATAATAATCCAGTCTGTACGTTTTATAAGTCACGCCACGCCGAAGGAACTTTCAAGAATGTTGAGAAACCGTTTGCAGTTTTATTACCAAATGGTTCGATTTGAAGTTAACTGTTAATTTTTGAGTTATGTTTTGGATGCAATCGGGAGCGAAAGAGACAAATAGTTTTATGATTACGGAATAATGTTTCAGTAGATTATATACACTATGAGTAGATATGAATACATATGCATATTTTTTGTTTTTGTATATAAATTGTATAGGTATGGTGTTTGCGGGTGATGTGTGTATTCGGGTTGTATGTGGCGTGATGCGTTTGCGGTGTATTTTTTGTTTTTAATACAGAACTTTTTGTTTGAGAACACCAAGTATTTGCGTTGTTTGTGTAATTAACTCGTATATATGAGTGCGATATTCTTTTGCGGGGAAATACGATTTTCGGAGAAAATATCGTTTGCGAATAAATTTATAAAACTAGTAACACTTTTTAATAAATTTTTTGCGCTGAGTATTGAACGAGCCATTTATTAAAAATTACTACTATCCGGCTCGAAGGACCATGAAAACGTTGAAAACTAAAATTCCACGTTTTTAAATTAAAACACTCGATTTATTATAAATGGATTTATTACCATGTTGCTGGTTCAACCTTATCGGTTGGTGGCTCAAACAATACTACTTACTTTACTTATACAAAATAGCTAATAATGTACATAATGTATGTATCGTTAAACAAATATATGTTGGGGCGTGAACATGTTGGATGTTTTTTTTGTTACTTTTATAGAAAAACATTCCAAGGAAAAAATTCAACCGAATTTAGTCGTTTTAGCATTTTAGAATGAATTTGATGCTTTTGAACATTTTTCTTTAGGGTTTAACATTTTTAGCCTATTGAACTTGCTAATTATGATAGAATGCCAGCACTAATCTAAGATTTAAGTGTAAACAAAATAAATACGAGGCAGAACAGAGAACCTGAACCTAAGACTAAAAAGTCAAACCCCTCCTGTATCTGTGTTGTCAGCAGGCTTAGAGGCGACCTACAATTTTCACCGATCATCTAGGTTAGGTTAGGTTAGGTTAGGTTAAAGTGGCTGCTGACCGGAAAAGGTCAGCACACTTAGACCAATATTTGGTCCGTTGTGATACCACAAGGATTTCAAAAATCCCCCTTACTCGTTAAACCATTTTGAGCTAATAATGAAGCGTTTGAGACAGTGAATGTCGGAATTATTTAGATCACTAGGATCGTTATAGTAGTAGTCTCCCAAGTGGAGTCTACGTCTTTGCGCTAGGGCAGGACAAGAGCATAGAAGGTGAGGAATTTACTCCTCTTCTTCTTCATCCATGCAGCTTCTGCAAAAATCATTTGCAGGAACTCCAAGACGAAAAGCATGTCTTCCTATTAGGCAGTGTCCAGTAAGGACACCTATAATGGAGCTAATATGCAATCTACCAATAGAAATTAGTTCTTTTGAGCGTTTAGCATCAAACAATGGCCAAATCAGTTTAGTAGACCGGCAAGTTGGGGTGCTGGTCCACCTGTGGTTAGCTTTCTTTATGGTGTCTTGCTTTAGCATAAGTTTACAAGTAGCTAGGGGTATACCGATGTTAGATTTGCTATCCAACAAAGGTAATATTGTTCCGTTTTTTCCAAGTTCGTCAGATTTACAATTTCCTGGAATGTCTCTATGCCCCGGCACCCATGTAAGGTGAATGTTAAACTGTTTTGACATCTCCACCAGAGACGATCGACAATTTTGGGCTGTTTGTGAGTTAATGGAGACAGAGTCCAGTGACTTTAAGGCAGCTTGACTGTCTGAGAAGATACGTATATCAGTAGTCGATATAACGTTTTCTTTTAGCCAAGAGAGGACTTCTTTTATTGCTAAAAGCTCTGCCTGGAACACGCTACAGTGATTGGGAAGACGAAAAGATAGACAAAGATTTAATCTTTCGGAGTATACGCCTCCACCGACCCCGTCATCGGGGTCATCTAAGATGAGAAGCACTTTTCATGACAAAAGATGCTCTTGAAAAATGTTTCACTTCTTTACAAGGGCCATAACCCCTTGTCTATATTTGGCAGCGGCTGGGAAGTGAACCCAGAGCTCCGTTATAGTCCGTCCAACGAATTAAATGTAAAACAAAATGTAAATAAATAAAAACTTTTCGTTAAATTTTGTAATTATAGTCCATGAAACACAGGGAAAATAAGCATTGGTAATATGACACTTTATAAACTGATACTTCCACAACGATCCGATTATTGTTAGGTCAATTACGAGGGTTCAAAGGCCTTAAATTGTTTTTTTTTTTTGGAAATTTTCCAAAAACCGTTTCTTTAAGAGAACAAATTTGTTCAAAAAACTTGTAAGTGAAGTTTTGAAAATAGTCATAGAAATTTTGTTCGTAAAAATTTACGGTAAAACAAAGAACCGCAGCTATCGCAAAATTAAGTCTACTGTGAACTTTTTTTCACACAATCTTAGAGGTCGAATGTCAGGAGCTATTTTTGATCTCGTATCGACCACCGAGCTAAGTAAAGAAAATGTCGTAAACATTAGTAATCAATCTGTAAAAAGTTAGATAAAAATATTTAATTTTCTTTTTGTGTTGTACCATGTTAAATACTACGTCTTTCTTGTTTCTATATTTTCATATGGATCAATTTGAACAGAATTCGTATATGATTGTCCATGACATTGACTACAAACGAGGGCTCAGGTAAAGTGAAGAGCTCTTAATAGATGTCGATGCACATTTGTCTTGAAAGCTTGTGTATCACAATGAGGTGGGGAAATAGAGAGGACAAAAAATTCCACATAATAGTAGTGCGGCTAAAGAAAGAGCCTCTATATTTGACAGTACGTCCGAAGTTAGGCCCAATGGTAAACTGATGAGCATTGACAGCTAGACGGAATTGTTTGAGGGGAGGAATGCAACTGGCTATTGCAATTGAAAGCTTTTCAGTTTCTTTGATGCCATTTGAGTGCCACTCATGTATAATGGCATGAAAGGTATATTTCGCTTGGCCGACAGACGCCAGCTTTATGATTTCAAAGCATTAAATTCCACGTGGTGGTTAGTACCCCACTGTATAATGCTATCGAGATCGGAATATAATGAGCTTGGCATACGCTGCCGTTCCAGTCCCACAGGGTTGTGAGTCTGGAAACGAATGTGAAAAGCTGAGGGTGCCGTCAGCGAAACAATGAAGTCGATTAGAATTTTAGACAAAAGACCATTTATGAAGATAAGGAAAAGTGTCGGAGACAAAACGGACACATCGGCATTTATATTATTATCAGACTTGAAACCGTCCAATACAACTTGTATTGAAATATCCGAAAGGTAATTTCTAGTCCAACGAAGAAGAGACTGTTCAATAACAATAATGCACGCATTTTCGATAAAAGAGCTTCGGGAAAAACCCTATCAAATGCTTTAGAAATATCAAGTGCAAATACCTTTGCTTCTCCAAACTGATGTAAGATTTGGTACCACTTTTTGGTGAGATATGCCATTAGATCACCAGTGGAGAGTGGACCTTTTGCTACGAAATCCATACTGGCGGTCATTTAAGAGCTTTCGTTCTTCGAGATAGTTCTTAAGCTGATTGTTGATCATGCAATCCGTTCAATTGGTCGCTAATTGGAAGGGGAGAAAGATTCGCCTTTTTTCAGAGTATGACAGATAGAAGTACGCTTCTTCAGAACTAAAGGGGATATAAAGTCTCGACCAGCGGATTTATGTATTTCAAGATCTCTGAGGACTCTAGCGACTGTACGAGTGCCAAAGAAGATTTGTACCATTATCGCTCTCAAGAACAGGAAGTACAGTAGGAGTCATAACACTGTGCGGCAGAGTCAAATTAGCAGCAAACTGTGTTGAAAGTAAATTTTAGCGAGCTGACAAAGGGAGTGTTATTGTGAACGAGTGTTGGAACCGATGATTTGAAACAGTTTTTTATATTTTTTAAAAAGAATTAGAAGATTCTTTTGTAAAAGGACAGAAGTAGACGTATGCCATTTTCAAAAACAATATTGGAATTGTAATTGGCTCTAACCAATACTTCGACACATTTAAGTGGTCTTGACTAAATAGTTCTAAATAGTTTGAAGAATTTGAATTTCTACAATGGTAAACAAGATAGGATACGTGTACCTAATAATAAAGCAACATGCTACACAGAGAACAAAGCTTAGGTCACACAACATCACCACTTGTTTGGCCACAAAACTGATTTTGACAGAACTGGATCCAAGTGTTTGCTACCTTGAAGCAGATCGATTCCTCACCCTACTTGTACAAGTCTAACTCTATCGCAAAGATGTAGACTTTATTAGGAAGATTTCTACAATAATGACCCCAGCGGTCTGGCAAACATTGATATACATAATGTATATTAGGGATTAGGGTGGTCCTTATTTTTCGAATTTATATACCTCTTAATATGAAATAATTTTTTTTTGTTGTTGTTAAGATTTAGAGGTCGCTACCAGCTGTCAAAATTTTTATAAAATTCAGCTTATATGATAGTTTCATTAATGTTTCATATAGACGTTTATATCACATTTTCCGTGCAAGTGAAACTCGCTTCTTATCTCTCCCCTCGACCTCTCTTCTGTACCGACGCGTCGAGATTTAGACCGTTCACACAATCAAAAAGATAAGCCGTAAGACGTACAATTTAAGGCGTACGCGTGCGCAATAACATCTTAGTAATGTCGTTTTTATTTGGCAATCCGGAAGCCTTCCGGACTCTTCTGAAAGTGTTCAATTGGGAAAAAATGACAGTTCTGATTCTGAAAAGAAGAGAAATTTGCTTCTGGATTTGAAATCAGAAGCAAAACCAGAAGCACTCACACATTCATATACTTAAACGTCAACCTCAACAGCTGTGATTTTTGGTATCCAAATTGTGCGAACCAGGGTTGGCCGAATTCACTACACTACATTTTCTACATGATTTACTACGTTTGTATGAGGTGTTAAAGCGAGCTTGAAGCTCGCTTCGAACCTTTATATACCTGTATTGAGTTGAAATGAGCTTCGTTCGACTCGATCCCAATCGCTCAGCGGTGTCGAGTAGAAATGTGGTTCGAAAATCCGACCCTAATCCAACTCGATCTTTCGATACTGCATATAAGCGTAGTATTTAACTACGCGTAGTTTATTGAAGAAACTACGTGCCTAATTTACTACAATTTGTTACGTCTGCTACATATGTATGTAGTTAATTCATAAAAACTCAATATAATAAAGGAAAAACAAAACAATTTTGCACTTTTATGATCTAATGAAGGTTTGCAAAAAAATAGTTTCATTTACCATAAGGATGAAGAATTGTAGGAATAACTGAACGTTTAATTTAAAAATTAAAATTTCAAATTCACAACTGACAGTTAATTGACAGCAATGCTACAATTTGTTACATTAACTACATTAAACTACATTTAACTACATTTAACTACATTTAACTACATTAACAACATAAATTACGTACCAGACGTAACAAATGTAGTTATTTCTAAAAAGTGACAATTGGGCCAACCCTGCTTTCAACAAACATTTTTCTTGAATTTGATTATTGTACGCATTTGATGTTTCACATATACAATCAAACAAAACTTCAGAATCATCAGAAGCAAACAAAAGTGTTCAATTGGGATTCCGGATCGGAGAGAGATTCCGGATTGCCAAATAAAAACGACATAAGTTAAAAATTAGTTTTTGCACATGCGTAGGCGTACGTTCCCGCCCCGCACCTCAGTTCTAATGAGTTATTAACGAGAGCGCACGCGTTTTATTTGTAAAAATCATAGCAACAGTGAAGTTTTGCGTTTTTTTTACTACAAAAATGAAGAAAAGAAAAGCATACGTGAATCTACGACTTTGACGGCTTGCGGAGTTATAAATTTGTGGGAAAAAACTAGTATACCAACTCAATTAAAAAAAAATGTCATCAGTAAAATTGAAAAACTATTCAAAGAATGGCAGAATCTAAAAATAAATAAAGAAAACAAGAAAAAACGTTCAGAAGCATTAAACAAAAAAGAACAAAACAGGCAACAAAAATTAGAAGATTTATTTGATATTGCTCATCGTGATGCTTTAAATATTATGACTTTAGAAGAAGACAAGGAGTTTTTATTAGCAGTGCGAAAAAATCGATGCCAATTTTTAATTGGTTCAGTGGACAGAAAAAGTTTAAACAAATGTAAGAAAATAAAAGGGAAAGGAGAACGCCTTGAACGCAACTTCAGCCAATTAGCTTCTAGTCTTGATGTCTCTAAATTGAGTAACAGACGAGCAACTATGGTCGTGACATCTACTTTGAAAAGTGCAGGCTGTGATCCATCAGAATTCAATGTCAATAGATATTCTATTCGTCGGCAGCGTGTGAAAAATCGCAAAGCTGTTGCAGACTCTCTCAAAAGCGAGTTTAAACCAAATTCATCATTAACAATCCATAGGGGTGGCCGTGGCGCGATGGTTGTGTGCTCGCCTGTCAACTACAATATCACAGGTTCGATCCCTGCCGTCGTCTATGTCGTCTTTAATTCCATTAAAACCTTCTATAAATTGTCATCAATGGGTTGCTGACTTACTCATTACATGTTGTTCAGGCATAACACTAACAACATGTGATTGAGTTAAACTAGTATGCCCAACAAGGATGAAAAACGAATAAAATAATGCGAATTATAAGGGACATTAAAATAAGACACGGCTATTCTCCGCTTTAGTTCAGCCGCCATCCCTGGAGATAAAAAATCTGAGACAACCACCTTCAGTCTCAGAACATCGTGCCACACATCTTTCCTATCCTTCTTTCTCTTCCGTAACTTCACGCCCACGCTGTGTTGAAACATTTAAAGGGTAATTATAATCCCTTGAGCGTGAGTAGATTATAAAAAAAAAAAAAAAAATTGGTACGGTAAACTTTTGGAAGATATTACTGGACACGAAACTGTAGATCGGCTGCCAATTTTGGTATCAGGACATGGAGTTGATCAACTACTCGCAGTTCCAAAATTGAAACGTGGAACGAGTGAAGCATGTGCGTCATTCATGGAATTCGAGCGATAAGGTAAAATGTTTGTGTTTTGACACAATCATTTTTAATCCAAAAAATGGATAAAAAAATGCTTTGGTTTGCTTGTCGTTACCACATAATGGAAATTATGTTGTCAGCTGTAGTGGATCAATCGTTTACCCCATCTAGTGGTCCTGATATACAATTATTTAAAAATTTAAGAACAATTGGAACACTATTGACCAAAGCGACTTCAAAACAATAACAGATGATGCTGAGGCGAATATTTTTGCAGAAGTGGCCGCAGACAGGATTTCGTTTGCCAAAAAGCAGCTACAAGTACATCAACCTCGAGATGACTACAGAGAACTGTTGAATATCACTATCATTTTTTTAGGATGTACTCCTGAAAAAGGCGTTTTATTTAGGAGACCTGCTGGTCTTCATCGAGCTAGATGGATGGCAAGAGCCTTGTAATGTTTGAAAATCTATTTATTTAAGCATCAGCTTAAGCTAACGAAGAAGGACGAAAAGGCTGTGAGAGAAATATGCATTTTCACGGTGATGGTTTATGTTAAATATTGGTTTCAAGCCTCTACCTGATGATCAGCACCAAGAAACGACTTACAATTATTGAAAGAACTTAAAGCCTTTGAAAGCTTTAACAAAAATATAGCTACTGTTGCTTTGAAAAAGATTCTAAATCATTTGTGGTATTTGTCGGAAGAGCTAGTTTCGCTTGCCTTTTTCGATGACGAAATTTCAGTTCAAGAGAAGAAAACAATGGTAGAAGCACTGAAAATTGAAGGCGCAGAAGATTGCTTAAAAAGAATAAACCTTGATATCACACATATCTACGAAAAAAATATAGAAAACTTCGTGAGTAGTAATTCCTTAAGATTCTTCCAGATCCTAGGTATTTCATCAAATTTTTTGAAAAATGACGTGGTAACTTGGAACGAAGACACTGATTATGTAGCTGCCAAAAATATCGTTCATTCTTTGCGAGTAGTGAACGACGTAGCTGAGCGCGGTGTTGCTTTAATGGAAGAATATAATAAATTAATTACAACCAATGAAGAACAAAAGCAATATTTGCTTTTGTTGGTAAAAGAGTATAGGAAAAACTACCCTAATACTAACAAGTCAACCCTTGTATCTTAAAAATAAATGATTCAAATATCTACATAATATCTTAATTTATAACATCAATAATTTTGTAATATTTTTTATGTCCTGGCTATAAAAATAAAAGAATCTAACAAATACAGATTTTGAGTTTTTATTTAAAATTCAAACCTTGGTAGCGACCTCTAAATGTCATTTAAAAAATTCCAAAAAAATACTGAAATACTTTCTTAGGGTATATATTCAAATTACGTGGTGCCCCGCGAAGTTAAAGAAAAAAAATGTTTTCTTATGAATAAGGACCACCCTAATGTATACAGTCTCGCATGCTTCATTAAGACGCTCCAAGGGGTTTAACGATTAGGGAGAAAGTTGTCTAGATTCAACTACGTCAACCTTACCTAACTTTGCCTTAGCCTTTTCAGATTAGATAGCAATAAATCAACTATTATAAAGAGTACTATTACCACTGCCCGTGCTAAATTTCAGCCTATAACTAATTTTCTTTCCTTTCTTTGTCATTATGTTTCTTTCTATTCTTACAATTCTCCCTATTGAAGTTGATTGAAAAAACAATTAGAAACAGACTTAAGGTAAATATATACGGGCATATGTTTGTGCACTCCGTAATTAAAATTCCTATAATTCAGTTAATTTTTTTTTTAAAGTAAACATTTATTGATTGTAATATTGTTTTGGTTAAATATCTTTCAATTTTCAGTTATTTAATTTTTATTAACCTTGAGCTAGATTACAAAGTTCTTTTTAAGCTTGAACCATAGTTCATTTCACAAGTCAGCAATGAAATTGTAATTATAATTGTGAATATGCCAAACCTAATCTCGAAAGCAACTCTCGTAACCAAAACATATCCATTATGTCAGATTGCCAAGCGGCTCTTGAAGCATTAAACTCCTATGCTATTTATTCTAAACTGGTATGAGAGGGTGTGTGCAGGCTAAACGACATCGGAAGAAAATAAAAAAAAGGAGCAACGACCCTAACGGAACTCTGCGGAATGGGTAAAAAGATGATTAAAAATAAAATCAAAACAGGAGAGGAGGCCATAAGGACACAAATAGCGAAAACATCCTGAAACTGAGACAGGCAAAAATGCATCTTGGAAGATACAACCAAGAATGCTTCATATCGGTTAAAGCAAGAACAGCCTCCACACAATCACGGGTTTTCTAACTGGCCACTGCAAAAAACTGAAAAGATGCCTCAATATTCTTGGCTTAGTGAGTGGTGCTACACGAAGATTCTGCAATACTCATAAGGAGACACCTTATATAAGGTAGATGTGATGCATTCATATATCAAAGATAAAGATTTACAGATAAAGTTTTTCGGAACTTACCGCGTTTACTTTTTTAGAAATAATTACAAAGAGACAGTGGCCACGGGATAAGACTGAGACAATAGACATGGGATGAGTCTCATTACGTGGCGAAAAGATCAACTTTAAATTTCAGAAATCTTGGACGTCATAATATAGAAGAAACTACTCCGTATACTTAAGTTTCTCAAGGAAACTAATCTGGAGGAAAATCTGTAAAATGAACGATCCCTCTTAGCTCAATAAACCTATCGCATGCTTAATGGAATACTGACGTAACTCGAAAAGACGATTTTTGGGAAGTTGCAAAAAAAAGATCTTCCTATGAGAATTTGGCCTACTTGTTGACAGATAAAATTAAAACTAATTCATGAATTAATCATGAAAGCTGGTATTGTTAAAGTATGATAAACTATTCATGAGATCTGAGACTTGCAAGAGCCTGTATCTGTACGTAACTCAATTTTGACCTATCTCCTAATGGGTCAGTATTCCATTAAGCATGCGATGTATATACATAGGTCGCAGTCTCGTAGTGCACTTAAGCCATAATTATTTAATTGAGGATCATCCATATGAGCTTGCGAGTAAGATAAAAGTCAATTCAGAACTCTTTCTTCACATGTTCAAATCCTAAACTAAGAAATTGAATTCTACTTCAAGAAGATGGTCATCAGGGGTTATTGTATTCCTTTGTTTACCTTTGGAAAGACATGCAAATTCCACGACACATACCGTACGATTTAGTTGTGTTACTATGAAAAGTTGTATTTTTTTTTTAACCCATTAAAGGCTAAGTTCTGTTGTTCAGAGTTCGCTTGTAAGAACAATGTAAAAATCACTTTTCTATCTTTCTCATTTTTAAAGATATTAGAGGCAAGAAATATTTCATCTTTTATCAGGTCGGTACTTTCAGGATTTTAACAATTATGAATGAATATGAATTCTTAGAGAAACACGAATGTTAACTCATGGAGTTTGTTTATCTTTGATCCTTATTTAAGGCCAATCAACCAACAAGTCTTCTTCAGTTGGGGCAATAGCAAATCAAAAAATGTTCATTATTACCTAGAAAATGAATTCCTTCCGGGTGCAGGTCACTGATTTCCTTTACATAGTCGCGAATTTGTTGAACTTGTTTCCAGGCGGCTTCTAAGCTTGACCATCCACCGAATTTATCGCAATTGTACACTTTGGTACCGGGGTGATTCTAGTATTTGATTTCGTAAAAGATTTAAAACTAATAATTATGTACAATATTTAAAAATAGGAAAAAAATATTACAAATTGGATTTCCTTCTCAAGAATCATCATACTATCGGAGCCAGACATTATGCCATGTAATAGGACTACAGGTTTGTAGGCTTTAGCAATTTCGATAGATAAAAAGCACATAAGCAATGTGCGATACTTGTCACAGAGCCACATTTTATTAATATTAATATTTTAATTAATAAAAACTCAGAATAACTCTTCCTTCTTTGTTTTCTTTCTGTAGCTATTTTTTTATTTCTTTTACGCAAGTGGAATAAAAAAAAATCACTCCTTATCAACACAAATGTCAGCTTGCACGTTACGTTCACATTTACGTCACGAAAAAGTTAGAGATGAGTAATTCGCATTTCTTTTTTAAAATATCATAACCCGAATATAAACCCCGAAGTCACACAGGCAAGTACGGCAAGCAAGTTCGGTATATACACTGCCTTTCAAATTCCTATAAATGTGTATTTGCTATGACGAAGGCGGCACTCCACTTCTACTGATTTCGCTTAAATGTACACCACGGTGCCAAAGAAAACATTTGGATTTATGAACAAGAACGTCAGATGAAAAATCAAATGTCTCAATAGTTAATTTTTCAAATGCAGGTGACAAAACGGAAAACATAAATATTTCTCCGTTTCTTATGGCTAAAACAGATGTGCGGAATGTCTGCGTGCATCTATGCTTTTTTCTTGCTTTTCGCGCTGCACCAGGAACACATGTACATACACTCTGCAATTAATGGTGCATAGTTCTGTCTTTAAGGCTAGACGCGCACATTCAATTTTAGTTGCACAACTGTTTGGTTGCTTATAGAAAACAGATGTCCTATTTGGTTGATATAAATATATGTCACACAAAATAGCGAACTCAATTTAGGCAATCGTTTAGTTTGTGTCAAACCACAAACTTTTTAGTAGCTCGAACCAAGCAGTTGTGCAACTAAAAATTGAATGTGCGCTCCTAGCCTAAGAAAACGATAACATTTCATTATTTTTCTAAAAAGTATACTGTCAATTTTGGTAATGTCAGATATAAATTATTTTAGATTTTTGGGTTTTGTGTAGTGGCTGCAATGAAGCTGAGCAGCTCACATAAGAACCTGTGTAATTCAATTTCGCTTCATGCGGTACATCTGTTTCAGCCATTAGACTGCTTTCAAGAAATGGAATATTACTTTGCGATTTTTAAGCTAGTTGGAGAGCGACGTTTGCGGTGGTTTAAAGTGGATTTACATGTTTTTGCATCTGCAAAATGCAGAAAAGTAGTGAGAGGCAGATGTATGTCGAAACCAAAAAGTGGGAGAGAATAAACAGGTGGTCTCTTTTTTACTTCATATAAACTGCTATAACTTGTTGGCCAGTTAATACGAAACTATACAATGAAAATTTAACTTACCTCAATTTTCTTCCATTTCGATATAATGTTTTTTTTTTTATATCATGCGTCCGTCAACAAAAATTATACAAAAATGTTAACATATCGCAAATTTACAAAATGCAGAGAAAGATGCTCTAATAAAGATGAACATGTTCGTCTTTACTATAATCTTGACTTCTTCATTTCTCGAATTTCCTATAAAGCAGAAATGAAGTTCTTCTGCATTTTGCTTTTTTTTTTTCTCTCTATTTAACATTTATATGAATTCCGTAGGCATCCCATTTTTTTTGTAAATCCACCATGAATCTTTGTATATAAATTTTAATAGTACTCTCATGGAAAACGAAAAAAAGTTTTATTATTGTGCCGCAAAATCGTAAGTGTGGCTATGTTAAGCAGTGCAGAGTTGACGTGGAAGGAGAAAATATAAGCAAAATAAGAGACGAGGTAGAGATATATTTATTCTGACAACAATAAAGAGGGTAAGGGAGAAAATATTATCTGCGTTTCTTTTTGCTGTCAGAATCAATTGTAGGTAGGTATATAAAGTTGTATATGCCAGGCGCGAGATGAATACAAGCAAAAAGTATTGAGAGTGTATGAGAGTTCTGGTTTGTTTAAATTCTGATACGATTAATTACCGAGGTTGCCATTTTGTCGACTTTGTAATAAGATCTAGAGGAATTTGAACTTAATAAACTCAAATTGTTTTATTTCGTTTTTGAAAACTAAATAATTTCAAATTGGCTTTATTTCGTTATGGTAACCAAAATAATAATAAATAAAAAGAAAATAGCTTTTGCATAGTATGTAGGTACATACCCATAGAAAATTGTATGAAATTAAAAAAAAATTAAAAAATAAAAAAAATAATTTTGATAAGGTACAAAAACGAAAAATTATTGTTTTGCGTTGATAGGTATTTATATAATTAAATATAAAAAAAAAATTATATAGGTACGAGTATAGACCAGTTTTTAAAATTTATTCATGTAAACTTTGTTTGCAAAAAATATAGAAAATTTTTAATACTTTTTATGTGTATAAATAACAATTTCAGAAATTCATAAATATTCACATAAAGCTATTTTGAAAAAAAATCAAATAAGTTTTTCAAGAAAAAAATAATTTTACAAAACTTAAATTAATTAAAAAAATAGAATAAAATTATCATTGACATAATATTTAAAAAAAAATCTGATATCTTTTTTGGAAAAAATATTTTTTATGCATTTACATATTGCTTATAAGCAATTTTTGAAAAATTAAAAAAAAAGGAATTTGGTGTCAATTTTAAGAAATTATTGAAAAAAACATTTTTTTTCCAAAAATTAAAAAAAAAAATTTCAAAGCTTTGAGATGCAATGTTTTTTACACTTATTGGAAGCATCTCTATAAAAAATCCCTATTTCGATAATGAGAAAATTGTCAAATGTCAAAATTTGAAAAAATGGTATCGAAAAACGAATTTTTATCTTTAAACGCGATTTGCGGCTAAACGGAGCCTCGTAGACCCCTCAAAGTTGACATTTTCAAACGTGATTTCTGGCCAAACTATTCATTCTACAGAATTAAAAATTACATATTCGTATTCTAGGGAGTGCCACCTTTCAATCCACGTATGAAACGAAAAACGCGAAAACGCTTAAAACGTATTTTAAGCGTGGAACAAAAAAATATTGTTTTTAAGTAAAACTTCCTCAAATCGTGCGCTAGCTTTAAGTTTTATTACTGTACGAATGGAAATTAAATTTCGAAAAAAACATATTGCGCCGGTTTTTGAGACATCGAATTTTCCAAAAAGAATGACTTTTTTCCAAAAATTAAAAAAAAAATATTATAAATATATAAGACTTAAGACAAATGTTAAAAAAGGGTTTTCGAAAATCGTATTTTTCTCGAAAACTGCTCCGCGGTTGAAATTTGTTTCTTTTTATTAATTTTTGTATATAAAAGCTTATATTTTTAAGAAAACAACACGAATTATAATTTTTGTTCTTGGAAGATAGTTTTGAGGAAATATTGAGTTTTCAAAAAAAAAATTTTGAAATTTTTTTTAAAAATACAAAAAATTATTTTTTGAAAATTTGAATACACAATAATATTCAAACTATTAGGGACCTTTAGCAAAAAAAAAAAAATGATCAAAATAATCCGTCGTACAGTTTTTGAGAAAATCGAAAACAAAAAAAAAATAGTCCCAAGGGGGGTACCAAAAATAACAATTTTTTGTACAATTTTTTTCAACCATTACCTAGCTCATTGTTTATATATACAATGCCTAGCTTTAACTAAATGATTTTTTTTTTAAATCTGTGGGACAGTTTTTGAGAAAAAAAAATATTTATGAAATTTCGAAAAAAAATCCAAAGAAAAAAACATCTACCAAGTTTGAAGAAAATCGGCCGAGCCGTTTAGCTGTAGTCGAACTCAAATGTTTAATAAAGTGGTTTATTGAACATAATAGTTCTTCATAACTTAAAAACTAAAAGAGGTAGAAAGAAATGGAGTATGCCATTCGAAAGAGCATGTTTGATTTATAAAAACTGCATTTCTAACTAAATTTCGCCAAAAATGCTCTTTTGAACAAGATATAACTCAGACGACAATATGCACAGAAATAATTTTCTTCTATCCCAAAAAATACGTAATCGCCAAAAAAGTATTGAAAGTATTGACCTTGAAAATATTTGCCTACAGAAAATAACAACTACCAAATCCCCACACACACCTACATTCTACTCCAATGTACATAGTATGTGCCTTTGTTCTCCTACTTTATATACAGTATTCCTATTGCTGTCACTGTCATGTATTAAATGTCTATCTGTTAAAACTCTGCCATAGGCATCTCTGCTAATTTAGTAATTATGGTGCCGCTTGGTTCGCCTTGTCGCGTTCCTATTCATGATAGTACTATTCAAATATATATACAATGATACAATGCATGAATGTTGGAAAAGATTTGAATTTTCTTTGTTTTTGATGCGCCATCTGTGTTGTCATGTCATAGTATAATCCCAATTTTAAATTTGTTGGGTGAGTTCAAAGATACTACCAATGCTGGACACAGAGGAGTGTTTCACCTCAATTTTTTTTAATTATATTGTTGTTTTCATTGGCTTATAATAAAAAGCAATTGGCACCATTATATTGTATTTAAGACATGTAAAATATATAAAGAAAATAGTATTTGATGATAATATTAATCAGATCCATATTCGGATGGTAGAGGGTTAAAGCCTGGAAAAACACGAATGAAGAGGTGAATGTAGAGCGTTTGAGTAACAGATAAACACTGCTCTGGTCAGGAAAATGTTTGGGGAGTGCTCAGCATGGTATTGGAAATTGTAATTCGAAAACATGTGATTTCCAATATTAGGCGTTTTTCTTTTTTAGCTCCGAGCGGGGCACTGAACTGTCAAAAAAAGAACTATGTTACTTTTTTTAACCCAGAGCGCCCTAGGCGCTCAACTTGCATTTCTTTTTTAGCTCAGAGCTCGAACGAGGCTCGCTCGATTAGCTTGATAATAAATGACCGAGCAGACCGAGCAAAAAGCTGAGCGCGGCTAAGGAAAGGGATGATAGTAAAAGAAAAAAAAGAAATAAAAAATCAAAACAATGGAAATGGCGGGCGAAGCTGGTTGCTCTCCCAGTGAAGGTAAGGAAAAATAAATATAATTATGAGCAGAGTATAATATTTTTTTTTCGAAGGGGTGAAGTGGACGAAACAGATGACGTTGTTCTTGATAGAATCTTTAACAAGATTAAAGAATGTCTGGGTTCACACGAAAATGTTGCTTAAAAGTTCTGTCGCTAAATCGGGGTACAATTTCCTCGGCATAATTTTCGTTTTTTTTGGATTCTTCGCGAGTTTTGCTCAAAGTTTTCCTCATCACCAAAATCAAAAAACAAATTGCTTTTTCCATTTTCATTAATAAGAAATTAATTAAAAACAAGTTTTTAAGAATATGAAAACACGAATTTCACAAACAAAGCTGAGAATTTTGACAGTTTATTTGAAAAATGATACAATGACAATTCAGTGCTTAGATGTGTTTCTTAAATAGCTCAGAACGCTCAGGTCACGCTCGGTTCGGAGCAAGCTCTAAGCGCTCAGGCCCCGCTTGGGGCTAAAAAATAAAAATGCCTATTATTCACTTCAAAAGTGTTATTGGAGGAACGGAATAAAATTAGCCTTGATTACAACTAAAAAATGACAAGAGTACTTAGGCGCCAAGAAATTATAACGGTTTTTTGTAGAACAGTTCAATACAAGCATTTTTTACTACGGGAGGGGGGGGGGGTCTATCTCCTCCCGTTTGGGCGGGAGGGGCAATTTTATAAAAAAGGTACTAAAATGGAAACAAAAATATTAAAAAATAACGGTAATACTTACAATTAAGTATTATACCTTTTTTTAAAGCCAATACTCTGTTCTATTAGAAAATTTTTAAATCAAGTGAAATCTATGCACAGTTTTTGAAAAAAAAACGAGTTTTAAACTCAAATTTTAGGAAAAAAAACATTAAAAAAAAAGTTAAAAGTTGAATTTTTCAAAACTGCAAAGTTATCTATTATTATTTTTCCTAAAATTCGTTGCTCTAATTTATTCTTATTCAAAAACTGAAAACTAGATGATTTTATGTCATCTAATTTTTGAGAAAATTGAAAATAACTAAAACTACTTTTCTACGGGATATTTGCTTTTTTTGCTTGCTTACGCATTACGGCGTAAACAGTGAGATATGTATGGGGGGCCATGCTGCCCCCCTGCAACCCCCCTGCTTGGGCACACTATAGGATTTGGGGTAAGTGCTAGATTGGGTGTATGCAAGGTTTCTTTTGCATTTACAGAATCTGGATTTAAAGAAACTTTGAATTTACCCTATGGCCTATATCCAATGTCTACTAAATATATGTACGTAGCCCAAAGTTGCACATTTAAAATGTTCAGACATAAAAATTTAATACATTATGAAAAATTCACATTACCTAGGTACTACACTGTACGAATACAGTAAATTTATATAATTCCTTAATTAATATGTATGTTTATTGTTTGTGTCTAACATTTTTAATGCTTATGTGGTACAGGTTATTGTTTACCAAGGTCATTCGTTATTCAACCCTTGTAAGAGTGAAGCATTTTTTTCTTTGAATAAAGAATGGCGACTAAGCATCCACTATTTCACCCTAAATTGAATAACTTTTCAATATTTTAAGAAAAATATTTCAAAAGCATCGCGTTCCTGGAAGAAATTTGTCTAATTCCAACTAAAGCGTCAACTCCCCCACTGTGTTTCAACTTACCGATAAAGGTAGAAAAACATAAAAATTTCAAGTTCGGTTGGATGGGGCGGTGCTCCGAAAAAAGCTCTAAAAAAAGGTGACAAAAATTGTAAGGATACAATAAACCCATCTATCGGCACACTTTTTCAAGGGCAACAATATTGGCTAGAGATTCGGGAAGTTCTTGCTATAATTATCTCTTTTGTGATCAAAATGCCTGTAAACACGGTTTTAATACATTGAACATTGAAAAATTGACTTGACTATTTTTAATTAACACCTGACTTACTCACAAACTGACTGACTGAGACGTGGAATGCCATGCAATTCTACCTCCTCCTGGTGCATTCTTGGTAACGCTAAATGATTTGCTGTAATTTACTTACAAACGAACCACATTAACATTAATCCTCAAAATGAAATCACCGTAGGTAAATATCAAAAATTGCATAAACAGAAGTTTTAGTAATTTTCAATTTTCTCAAAAACTAGAAGGTATAAAACCATTCGGTTTTTTTTGTTCGATTCAGAATTAATAGTAGCATTGACCACAAAAGGCCCTTAAGCACTTCATTTCACAATTTTGAAAAAAAAATTGGTCTACTTTTTTTTCATTTTTTTTTAACAAAATTTTGAGTTTGCATACGAATTTTTCAAAAACTATTCACATAAATAATTTAATTTAAATTTAGGATAATAGAGCAGACTTCTGGCTTTCAAAACCGGTATAGTACTTTATTGTATGTGTTGCCGTTGTTTTTTAATATATTTTTTTTCTATTTAAGTCATTTTTTTTTAAATCGCCCCTACCTCCTAAATGGGGCCAGATAGACCCCCCCTCCCATAGTAAAAAACGCTTGTAATTAACCCTTCTACAAAAATCCGTTATCAATTTTTGGCGCCTAAGTTATTGTACTCTCCCCTAAAAAATTGTTGAAACAGTTCCAAATCGTCATAAATAAGTTGTTATAAGACAAAAACGAAGGTTCTCGATTCGCCAACCGTAATACTATTTCTCACACTCACATGTTTATTTGTTCGACTCGCCAGCGGTAATAAGGGAGTTCGTATGAAACTATGTAAAAACAACGATTTTGCAAATTTCAATCGAATATAGCATCATACTTTCTCTACCCTTTTACGAATATTAAAGTTAAAATCATCGAATACCTACCTATCTTTTTTTTTTTAGTATCGTGCTATTTACGAGTACAAAAGCACGAACTGTCATTGCATTAAGTGTATTCAGAAGCAATTTTTTAAGAAAATTGCTTTAGTACGATACTAGTTAGAAAATGTTTAAAATTAAGAATGAGTTAGTAAACTACTTTAAAGTTAGCATGGAAACAACATTGGCGCAAGATTTTAAACAGTATTAGTATGATACTACTTAACTTACTTACTTGTTAAGTAAGGTTTTAAAGAGCCTACTGTTAAGGCATTGTTGTTTCCATGTCACGCCAACTAAGAGACGTTATGAAGTCTAAAGGTGGTCAAAATAAATACTGAGTTTTTTACTTAAGTTACTATATTTATAAATAATTTTAAGATATAACAGATGTTTACTTACTTATTTTTAGTTTTTATCAGGAAAAAATGCATTTGTCCGTTTATTGATATTTTGTTTATTTTTTGGTTTCAGTTCCATGTAACTCAATAAATCATTTAGGTGTTTACTCAATTTTGACGCTCACAGTATGTAGGAACTCTATGATAGAGAGTAAGATCTTTGAGTAAAAACTGATAACAAAAAACGGCGGCGTATGCTGGACTCCGCCAGCAAAAACATTCCTATATGTGAGCAGCTGTCGAACAAGCGCACATGAGTACACAGAAAAAATATTTTCCAAAAATTTAAACAAAGATAACTATTTTTTTTTCAAATACTAAGAAAATGCTTTATTGTATGCAGCATGTATTGTTTTGTATCATCATTTGATTTGGTTTATCTAACAAATTCAATAAATAAGTCATTCAATAACAGTTCCGAAAGGCACACAAAATAATTCTACAATTTTAATTTTGTTTTTGCTCTTTGTTTGAAAATTAACAACAAATATATCTATGCAAACATTTTGAACTTAAAGAAAAAATATTTAAAATCAACATTTATGAATTATATTAAATAACAATATCAATTAATAGATTTAAAGGAATTTAAGATAGCGAAATTAATTTATTTTATATGTGGAACTAATATGTATTTAAAATGTTTTAATTGGTTCGGTGGTTTTTATGGGCAAGGTGCAAAACTTAAAAGACAAGGAGCTATAATTTTAATTTAAATAAGACATTATGTACATAATTTCTTAATTTTGTTTTGCAAGCAAAAAAACATTACTAAAATCTTTTTTTCTGATATGCGTTTACATATTTGTTTTTTTTTTTTTTTTAATTTTATATTTTAAAACACTAAACAGTGTATGTATATAAAAAACAATATTTGATTTGATTTGCATTTGTGCATACGTTTTTCTTTTATTGAATTGGAAATTATATAGAAACAAAAAGAAATGTGTGGTAATATTATTTTAAGAATTGATATACATTGTATAAAAAATCCAGCCATCTTGTGCGAGTAAACATTTTCTTTAAATACTAAAATGCACATGTTTTTAGAATTTACATCTGATTTTGTGTTTGTTTAATCGGATGTTGTCTCTTCCCAGCTAAGTCCCGCCCATTCGGGTAATTCAGTTTCATACTCCCAACCAGGACCCTGAAAAAAAAACAAGGAAAAAATATTAGTTTATCATTTTTTACGATAGATTTAAAGTTTTGAAACAAACATAAAAAAATAAATTTGCTATAAAAACCCAATGTCAAAAAAGTAAAAAAAAAAAATTGATAAAAGTATGCAGTTATATCAAAAAAAGTTAATTCCATACAAAGCCAGACTTTTATCTGAAATTATCTAAAACTTCTGAATTTCGTTTTTGTTTTACCAATGCCGAGTACTCCTTGGCATAATGGTTAGTGAGAGCTCCAGCTCCTCTTCGATTCACGAAAGAAAAAGAAGTGCTTGTCTGGTTGATTTGGAGAAGGCCTTCGATACCGTATGGCTAGAAGGTCTTTATCTAAAGGAGACTAAGCTTGGCATAAACCACTTCTGTGTATGCTGTACTGTATGACATGTAGAAAGTTTGTTATCAAGAGTCGCAATGTAACTTCTACAACAGCGTTTAACATTAAAAATGATCTTTAGCAGGGACTAAGAGCTGAGGTCATCAGAATTCTTTTGCAATGTGACTTCGACAATATTCAACGATATTGTGATGACTGAAAGTCAACTTTCAGAAATTAGAAACGATTCTGTTCGGTACTTCGTGGACTGGAGCCCCAAGGGATACGAGGAAGAACTGGCGCAAACTGGTGATCATAAGGCCATATGGACATACACTGGTGAGTCAAAATTTAGTAAAGTACCTTTGGCATCTGGTTGGATCAGTATTTGTATTTCGGGTAAAGATGATTTGATACATGTCTCTCATCAGGTTGATGATTGCCTATGGATGCCCGATATGGTTCAACGTTGCACCATCTCAAATGAAAAAGATGAGAGCCAGTTCTTACTTCGCTGCCTTGAATTACACAAAACACTAGAGTCGGAGTACAAACATTATTATTCCAAAAGGGCTCTATACAACTGAGCCAATATAAACAGAATAGATGATTTCTAACTTAAGCTGATTCGGAGTCACATTGCAAGAGCGATGGTCTCAGCTAATAGCTTAATCTTTGGTGCTTATTACCTCAACAATGAATATTTCGAGTGGCTATATTCCACCAAATGTATTTTTCTATTTAGGCGGTCGAGCAGGACAGAGAGGCGGTTCCGCTTATCTACCACGTCAGTCGTAGCACTGTGGAAAGGTGACTTCTTTCTGATCGAGACATGCTGGTACAAGGCGGCGCTGAGCCACAAAAAGCCAACTACCTGCCAGAGTAAGAACTAAATTTTGGATCTTTGAAATAGATCCAGATAAAGAGCAAGATCCCAAATTCTTTTTGTAATACGTGTTAAAAATTAACTTAGATCGAGATTTATATAGATCCGTAGATATTTTTTGACTTTAATATTTATAAAAAAATGTTTTTTTTTTTCAGTTTGTTTGAAGTACTAAATCAATTTATTCTGAGAGTATCTTTTTTTTAACCCAGTTTTTACATGTAACAATGATTAAAGGATACGGTAGTAACAATGTTTTGCGTTCCACGGTTCCACTTTTAAAAAAATTCTTAGAGTCAAAATATTTTCCGAGCAAATGTAAGTTAAGTTTAGTGGAAATGATGTTTGATGTCACAAACACTACGTATTGGACGGCATCTATTTTTGAACCATACTCTTTTTCGTAGATTTGCTGTTGGATAGCAAACATACCAATTTAAATAAAAGGAATTTAAATTTATTTGAAAACTCGTAAACAGTCTTTGAAATCAAATTGCGAATTCTTTAAATGAGATATAATTTATACAAATATGAAATTTATAGCTGTTTATATTTCAGATAAGTAAGCCTAATTCAATTTTTTTTTTTTGTTTTGTGAATAATGTCAAAAGTAAAAAATTGTAAAATCAGTTAAGTTGTTCGACTTAATTCTTATGTTATAGTAATAGATTTCGACTCGCTCAAGAACAGAATCTTATTTATTTGTTGATAAAGTCGAGTCTTATGGAACATCGAGTCGTGACAAAATGAATTTTTACAACTGTTTACCTATATCTGAATTTAACTGCCTAATTACAAAATTGGGATCTTCCAACTAATAGAATTGTTAATTAGAGTTGTATGAAGAAAACTTAGTAAATAGCTTAAATAGGGGCAAACAAATATCAGTGTCCTTTTGAAAAGTCACAACTTCATTATTTTTCTTGAGAATCAACAATTTAAATGAATTATTTGTAAGCGTAAGTCATTACCAAGTAATGATTTATTAATATCTGAACTATATTTTTAAGTCGACATAAGCTAAGTGAAATACCCTTAGAGCAAAAAACAATCAGATCGATTTTCTATATTTTTGTTTCGATTCTTTTCGCACTATTTCGTCTTCATTTATTCAAAAACTAAAATAAGGACTTAACCGACCATATTGAGTGGCGGACTGTTGTTTTTGCAATTGATTGGTATTTTTCAAAAATGCCCACATAAGTTAGAAACATTTTTTGCTTGCCATAAATAAACTTATATTATTGTAGTTTATTTTTTCTTACTTTATATTTCCAAGCGTGCAAATACATCACTAAATCCTTCGGTTTGGGGTCTCTATAGCGAACTTTACATTCGTAGCAATGTTTGTCTGTGCTCATTTTTTCAGCATTGAATGCCATATCCGGGCATTCATGTCCTGTTTGAGTTGCAACTGTCACCTGAACAAAACAAGAAAACAAGTTATTTAGGATAATGCAAACTACAAAATAAATCGAATTAAACCTTTTCTTGTGATTGTAAATCCACTGCTATATCATCATTGGATGTTGTAACATGTACGTTACTGGAAATATTTATTGTTGTATTGTCATTAATGCTTTCAGCTTCTGTTGCAACTGGTCGTGGACTTTCAGAGCAAGGTGATGTTTCTCGAGATACAATTTCTGAATCATCATCACTCATCAAAATACCTTTAATATGAAGCCAATATTAATAAATCATTTTGTCTTATTTCTATAAATTTGTACCTTTTGATCCACCAGTTAAAATATCTACATCGCCATCTGCTTTGATTGATTTAAACAATGATAGTTCCGAATCACCATCAATACCGAGCCAGTTCTCAGCGTTATGGATATTAATAAGATCTCGAACCAGTTGCTCATCAGTTTTTCCACCTATATCTCCGCCACGGCCCTTCAAAGGTCCAAAAACTTCATGGTTATAAAGAGGATCGTTAACTACGGGATATCCTGAAAAAACAAAATGAAAACTTGGTAATTAGCTTGTTGGTATTTATATTTATGAATTGTTTTTATATGTACATATGTATATTATGTAAACGCTTTACATGTTTTAATACATATAATTAAAAACTTCTAATTACTTCTAATAGCAGGAGTTCCAACCTATACTAACAAAAAACAAAGTCTCTACGAAGAAAATTCTACAGTAATTTGGGCCAGAAGCAGACTTTCAGACTGGTTTAGAACAACCTTGAGAGTAAAGGAAGGATGTCTTTTAAGCCCACTGTTATTGTCAATATTTTTGGACGATCTGGTTACATTTTTTCTTTGCGGAATCGATTTCAATGGTAATGGTTGACCTACTTCCCTCCGCTGACGACATTATCTTATTGGCGCAAACTCCTCTCATGATGCAAATGACGATAAACAAACTTTATCAAAACTGTACTAGGTGAAATTTCAAGGTCAACATCAACAAGTCAAAAATCATGGTCTGTCGAAATGAAATTTGAAGGTACGCCCGTAATGAATGGTGGATTGAGAAAATGAGGAAACTGAAAAGGTCAAAGAGTATAGATATCTCTGAGTTATCATTACGTCAAAATTGTCTTTTAGAAAAAGTAAAAGAATCAAAAAAGCAAAGAATTGTAGCTGGAAGTGACGAGTGTAAATTAAAAGGTTTTTAAAGCGCCTGTCAGATCCAAGATGTGTGATGCAGGATAGGTATGGGGTATTTTTCAGTACGAAGAAGTAGAAAAGTTGCTGCATTTTGTTATCAAGAAAATATTTAGACTACCAACAAGTTCATCTACATAAATGATTCATCTGGAAACTAGACTATCACCGCTTTATATTTTTACATTAAAATTGCACTTTCTCTATATTCTGAAAGAATAGGAACTGCCAGATCAACGACTACCAAAAAATTGTAGCAAAACATTTAATTGGTAGAAATCAACAGTTTTTCAACGAAAAGGTGAGATTGGGAAATCAACAAAATGTAGAATTTGTAAGAGAAAGACCGACGTTGCGATCTGAGCTTGAGAATCTACTGATTAAGGTAGAAGAGCTTACGCATGAGAAGTTTTAGTCACAAGCTCAACAGAGTCAATCCAGGATAACTTACAAACTTCTTCATCATGACCTTGAAGGAAAAAACTATTTTCAAGATGGATGCAAATTGGATGTAATACCATTACTGTTTGAGGCCAGAGTTCAACTACTAGATCTGAGCTATAGATTACACAGAAACGACCGAAGGGAGATAACGATCACTTTTTTTTTTTTTATAATCTATACACGCTCAAGGGAATATGATTACCCTTCAAATGTTTCAACACAGCGTGGGCGTGAAGTTACGGAAGAGAAAGAAGGATAGGAAAGATGTGTGGCACGATGTTCTGAGACTGAAGGTGGTTGTCTCAGGTTTTTTATCTCCAGGGATGGCGGCTGAACTAAAGCGGAGAATTCCGTGTCTTATTTCTATGTCGCTTATAATTCGCATTATTTTATTCGTTTTTCATCCTTGTTGGGCATACTAGTTTAACTCAATCACATGAAACATGAAACTGGACAACCGGGACTGAACAACCCGAGTCAAAAACCAAGACAATTTTTCATAATGCTAATTTTGAACCATGTACATTACAAATATCATAATTTTTAGAGTTTAAGTCATTTTATAAGTTAGGCCCCCTATGTGCCAGAAATACCCTCAGAGTTTTGGAAAAAGATGGGAGACATCGGGTTTAGATGGCTCATGATTCTTGTCTCCAAACTTATACGAGGTGATCGCATGCCTAATCAATGGAGGGAAAGTTACCTTCTTCCAATTTATAAAGGAAAGGGTGATACTCGAAGCTGTGATAATTACCGTTCGATTAAGCTGATGTCACACACCATGAAGATCGTTGAGCGAGTCTTGGGTAGCCGACTGCGAAAAATAATTAGGCTATCTGATGACCAGTGCGGGTTTGTCGGGGGTAAGTCAACCACGGATGCAATCCAGAGTATAAGAATAATTATGGAAAAACATCGGGATTCTTTGGAGGATTTGCATGTCGTATTGGTTGATTTTGAAAAAGCATTCGATCGGCAACCACGAGATCTAATATGGGTGGCCCTCAGGCAACGAGGAGTTCCAGAAACCTATGTGCGGATAATTATGGACATGTATGATGGAGCAGTTACTAAAGTAAGATGCGCAGCTGGAGTCACCGAAGAATTCGAAATCACAGTACACTGAAAATAAATTCCTAGGTAATATTGACAAAAACGTTTTGTTGATCTTTAACAAAACAATTTTATCGTTTTGATAAAATTTTTGTCAATACGAAAGAATGATTTTGTTGATTTCACAAAATTTTTATAATCCAGCATGATTTTTTGTCAGTTTAACAAAATATGCACTACAAATAATATTGTCAGTTTAACAAACCAAGTTTTGTTAATATAACCAAATAAAACAGAGATTTTTGTCACATCGACAAACTTTTTTGTGATGTTAACAAAATGTTTGTTGTATCTACAAAAAATCTGTTTTGTAAATGTTTGTCAATATCACAAAGTTTTTGTTAATTTGTTTTTGTCAATTTAACAAAAAATGAAAACATTTTTGTTAAAATGACAAATATTTTGTTTTGGGGTTGAATTATTTTGTAATATTGATAAAATAATATTATCAGATAGATAAAACTATTTTGTAAGGAAACCAAAAAATTTCTTTTGTGTATGATATAGTTCACACTTGGTTTTTGTTAAGAAATCGATGTAAGACTAACTGAACTTAACAAAAATTGCGTATTGTCCATACGCCCTCACGGATGGTTGAATGTGAGATCGTAGGGACGAAACGCCAATTTTTGTGGACTTAAATCCCAAAAAAAAAAACTATTTTGACAAAATTTATTTTGTTTTTTGTGGATTCAACAAAAGAAATTTGTAAAATTGACAAAATATTTTGTTGAATTGACAAAATATTTTGTTAATTTAACAAAATATAACAAGTAATTTTTTTAATTTAACAAAATATTTTGTTAATATAACAAAACAATTTTGTTAATTCAACAAAACAATTTTGTTAATTTAACAAAACAATTTTGTTAATTTAACAAAACAATTTTGTTAATTTAACAAAACAATTTTGTTAATTTAACAAAAAAATTTTGTTAATCCGATAATAATAAAAAAAACAATAACACTAACAAAAAAATTGTTAATACAACAAAAGAATTGTTAATATGACAAATTAATTTTGTAAATTCTACGAAATTTTGTCATATTGACAAAATATTTTTGTTATTTCAACAAATTTATTTGTTGGCATAACAAAATAATTTTGTGGATACAACAAAATATTTTTTGTTACATCAACAAAATTCTATAATTTTTGTTAATTTGACAAAACTTTTTGTTGGACGTATATTGACAAAATTTTTGTTAAATCAACCTAGATTTTTATCATATATACCTAGATTTTATTTTCAGTGTAGGTGTACACCAGGGAAGTGTCTTGAGTCCCCTGCTCTTTATTACAGTTCTTGATTACCTGCTTGAAGGCAAAGTGACGGATCCAAAAGTGCATCAGTTATTCTTTGCTGACGATGGAGCCATCATAAGTGAAGACCCGATATCCCTACAACGAGCACTTGACGTATGGGTGGATGTTCTAGAAGGAAGTGGGTACCGCATAAGCGCGAAAAAGACAGAATACCTATGCTGCCCATTTTCTGATCCACACAGGCCTATTCCAGACATTTATTTGAATGGAGTAGTGCTTCCCAAGTGTGAAAAGTTTAAATATCTGGGGTCTATGATAAATAACGAAGCTACTAGTGATGACGATATCAATCATCGCGTAAGCGTAGGGTGGATGAAGTGGCGGGAAAATTCTGCTATCTTCTGTGACAGAAAAATGCCCCCTAAGCTGAAAGGAAAGCTCTACACTTCAGTTGTGCGTCCAGCACTCACATACGGTTCACAATGTTGGACAATGTACAAAAAGTATGAGAGTAAGCTAACGGCAGCTGAGATGAAGATGCTTCGTATGACAGCAGGAGTTACAAAGCTTGATCGAATTAGAAGTACGAAGATCCGAGGAAGCCTTCATGTTAAGAATACCATTTCCGAAAAAATTGAACACGACCGACTCAGTTGGTATTGCCATGTTCAAAGGAGAGATCCTGAGAACCCCGTCAAAAGAGCAATATCATACAACGTTCCAATTCGGAGTAAAAAGAAAGGTAGGCCTAAACACTCCTGGTACAAACAAATGCAAAAACACCAGCATTCAGTTGGCCTCAGAAATGGAACAATACAAAACCGGGAGGCTTGCCGCCGATTTCTGAGGTCAACCCGGCGAACCCCACAGGCGGACCACTAGTGTGAAGCAGATACGTGGGAGAGTTATGATCCCCTCGACATCGAGATCATAACAGCGCCGAAACAAAGGAAGAAGAAGAAGGCCCCCTATGTGCCAACAAATTTCTACCCTTTATTTATATTATCCTCAAGTTTCACAATTGTATATATTAAGTTCAATAAAAAACCTTGAAACCTTGAAACCTCAATCACATGTTGTTAGTGTTATGCCTAAACAACATGTAATGAGTAAACCAGCAACCCATTGATGATTTTAATGGAATTTAAAGACGACATAGACGACGGCAGGGATCGAACCTGTAATATTGAGGTTGACAGGCGAGCACACAACCATCGCGCCACGGCCACCCCTGAATATGCCATATCATTACTGAAATACGAAGAAATCATTGGAGTAAAAACAGAAATAATATTAACGTCAAAAACTGGATGAAGCTCCATACTTTTTTAATTCATATGATTCTGTTATACTTCTATCACCTATAACTTTAAAATCTCTTTTTTTTAATTTTATATAAGAGAAATCAAGTGAGTTATTGGAGCACCTGCCCAAATATGGGAATTATACTCGAACTTTGGACGAATATAGACTTTATAGATTATAAACAGAAGATAAAGTGCGACAAATTTATTTCAACGTCGAAGGAAACTTAAACACTTAGCAGCGTTTGTGGCGAAGTCGAATATGTGGTCATTCCACATAAGGTGGCCTGTAATGCACATACTGAGAAGTGAGAGCTGTAAGGTTTCCTTAATGCAAGTGCTGCTCATGAATAGGCATGGGAGGTTGGTGGCGATTCAACGACAGAAGATATTATTGAGTTTTTAAAGCATTAAATTCTGAATTATGATGTCGAATAAGAGAAGCTGAGAGTATTGTCGAAAGCAAAACAAATTAATGGGTTAGAAGTTTCAGACGAAACGAAGTCCTGTGGCACATCAGCATTTATTTTATGAAGTTTAGACTTAAAACCGTCCAAGACAACTTGTATTGAGCGGTTCGAAAGGCATTTTCGTTAAGAGAGCTTTATGCTATACTCTATCAAATGGCTTTGAAATATCAAATGCAATAATCTTACTTTCTCCAAAAAGATGTTAAGATTTGTGCCACTGTTTGATGAGATACACCATTAGATCTCCGGAGGACCTATTGCTACGAAAGCCGTATTGTCGGTCATTGAGAAGCTTTCGTTCTTCAAGATATTTCGTGAACTGATAATTTTTCAGGGTTTCCATGACCTTGGAAAAAAAGAAGTAGATTCACATTTTTTAGGGATATGCTAGACAAATGCTGTTTCCCATCCACTCGAAAAAAATACCAGTACTGTAGGACAGATGGAAAAAATTGCACAATGGTTTTGCCAGCGTATAAGAACACATCTTCAGAACAAATGGGGGGAGATCTAGATCTTTTAGTACTCTTGCAACTGTACGAGTGCGATAAAAGATTTGTACCATAAAATTGTTCACGTTCTCAATTACAGGAGGAATCATGACACTATCTGGCAGCGTCTAATTAACAGAAAATTGCTGTCAGTGTCAGTCATTGAGTGTCATTGAAGACGAAGTAGTATTTCAAAAATGTGTACTGGTCTTTCTAGCTTGTTTGAACTTTTTTTGATCCGATTTTCCTCAGTAGTGTTAGCTTTATAACATCAGAAACCTCTCTGATCCTAATAACCTCTTTACAGGTCGAATCAAACGATGAATTCTCTTTCGGTTTGATAGATGTTTCCCTATTCATTGCGAAAAGCCAATCTACTATTGATAAAAATGTAACATATTGTTCAATAAAATCACACTTCTATTTATCTCTATCTACTAACATAAAATTACTTTTTGAGTAATATACTGTCAAGTTGTCCTAACTGAGAAATAAATAATAACTAATTAACTTAATGATTTTTCTGCTTCGGATATAAAAATAATTTATCACTATTTTTTTTCTTATAGTTGAGAGCAGCTACAACTTAATAAAAAAATAAGTTTCACTAAGGAGCGGGAGTGCGCTAATTCTGATTGATAGCCAATGGAACTGCACAAAATTTTTTTCTCAATTATTCCGAAGTATTATCTTTGCTTATCTTGTGGAAAATGTCATAACTCATAAGCGATGTACAAATTTGTTGAGGTGCAGGTCACACATGCCAGAATCAACTACATGCAGTAGAATATGAACTTCAGGAATTGCCTTTTCCTAAGGACCGATAACTTTTCTAATTTCTATACTAATTACTATTTCTACGTACCAAGATATTGCAGATGTACTCGAATCTGATGCATTCGCCCGGTTAAAGGTTTGCATAGAACCACACTTGTTTTGCCATTATGTGCGATCTTCTGAAAAGTCGTAGTACAATCTTTTCCCTTTGGTGATACTTTGCAAACTCCAATTTTATAGCTTACAACTTCAATTGGTTCTTTACATTCAATTACACCTCTGAAAAGCAGATAGATATCAATTAAAAAGAAAAAAAACTAAAATTTATATTTATTAAAATGTCAAAAAATACTCACTCAGGAAATTCTCCTTCCACACGACAGATGTATTCTTTTTGTACTTGTCGGTTACGAATTTGATGTTCCATTTGTCTGGCTTTCTTCGGACTTCTTCCGAATAACAGAAGCCCCGAGGTAAGCCGATCTAATCTATGAATTGTCCTTAGATTCTTTAAATTGTATTCTTTTGCTAGTATGAAAACAACGGTGTTATGTCTGTATCTTCCGCATGGATGAACCTTAAGTAAATAAATAAAATATTTTGAAACTATGTGTTAAAAAAATTGTATGTAAGATTATGTGACTTGTATTATTTATTTTAGTTTAGCATTTATACTTAACAGTTTGTAAATAAACATGTAACTGATACTTACGAGAGTAAAAAATATTTATAAATAAATCAAGTATCCCATGGAATTAGTATATTGTAATTGTTTTATGGACAACCATAGTGATGAAAATGTATCTCGGGAGCGAGATGTAAGTAGCAGTTCTATATAATTATCATTTTCAGAAAATTTTAATTTTGCTTGAATATGAAAAGAAACAAAATTCTTAGTTTTGCTGTTAATTATTGACGCAAAGGAAATTTTGATTCTTTTGAGCAAATGCTCTAAGGTCGAAATAAATCTATAACATTTCTAATTAAAGTGATAACTTGGATAAGTTTCAAGAATTTCACTTAAATTTAAAAACCGCTCTCATAGTAACCAAGCATTTAATGATAATTTTATTTTTAACTTGCGATTCTTGAATTGAAACAAGTCGCTTCTGTCCAGGAGGTCTAACACGTAACCTAATACATTCGAGTTTAATCGATGCAATCATTCATGCACACATTCTAATGGTATTAAAAAAAGTCGACTGAACTATTTTATAAATAAACTATGCTCGATTGTATTGACAAGACTCTATTCTATCACTCCATTTTTCGTTCAAGAGATTTTTTAATGATAAAGTCAATAAGTGGATAACAACAGTCAAGAAGAGATGCGGTTTCAATAAAAAATGTTCTAGGTGCAATATGGGCACCGGAAATAAGGACTACTTCTCTGTTGTAAAGGTAAAAGCTTATATTTAAAAAAAAAAGTAAATATTGGTATATTATCAGATCAGATTATATTTTAAATTTTGCTAAATTATATTTTTACGAGGTTTTCCCAACATTCTAATGAGTTTCATCATTATATATAACTTTGGTATATAGCTCTTATTATATAAATCTAGGATTGGAGGGAATTTGAAGGATGATTAAGACGGAGTTTCAGGCAGGGTGAACTGAGGTTAAACTCAAAACAGTTAATGTTACAATTATAAATCCTCCGAATCATGTGAGTAATAGGTTCGTTGGAGCCGTAAGAGGTTAGGTCGGTGGGCAGATGGAAGAGACGAGTAATTCTAAGATTACGGGAATAATTGTTGAAGTATATGGAATTGTAGAGAGTTCTGCAGTCAACAGACCCTGAAACTAGTCGACGAATGAAGAGATATCGGTAATTACTATTTGTTCTTTCAGCGTAATCAGGTTTATTAATAAAAGGCTCGATACGGAGGAAGATTCAAAGGGTTATTTCAAATAGACCACGAAGGCCGAAATAGAAAACGGCGTTGAATGCTCTCGATTCTGGATATATGAATTTGTCGATAAGGGAACCATAATTGACAAGCGTATTCAAGAAGGAGGCGAACAAATCCTTCGATCATAAATTCACAAAGCCTAGTGCAGAGTTTGCTTTAGAATAAACTTGTCAAGATGTGTGAGAAAGTTTTTTTTTATAATTTGCAGAGTCAAGGGATTTTTTTTAATAACTACTTTTACCCTTATGTTATGGTGTAACTTAGTACGTGCGCTGAGGTTAAGTGGAGAGGATTTAATAGAGAACATCTACATATATTTGACAGTACGTCAGAAGTCTGTACTCTATTTTGAATTCTATCCAACATGTCTAAATAAGACATGGGGCACGAGCCCAGATATGAGAGTTATACTAAAGTTTTGGGCGGATGTATGCCATATATAGATCGTAGCCAGATCAGAAGGGGAAAAGAATTTCTTGCATCTTTTAAGAAAACGTTTTTAGCTAAGTCGAACATATGATCATTCCAGAAGAGGTGATCATTAACATACATACCGACTATGGAAAGCTTTTCAGTTTCTTTGATGTAAGTGTCGTATATTACGCTTGGCCGACAGAATACAGCTTTGTGTTTTCGAAGCATTAAATTCCACGCGGTTGTTAGTACGCCATCGGAATCTAATGAGCTCAGCATACGCTGGCGTTCCAGTCCCATAGCCGAAGAACAGGGGTGTGAGTCTGGAAACGAATATGAAAAGCTGAGGCTGCTGTCGTCAGCGAAACAATGAAGTGGATTAGAAGTTTCAGACAAAAGATCATTTATGAAGATAAGAAAGAGTGTCGGGAACAAAACGGAGCCTTGGGGCACACCAGTATTTATTTTATGAATATCAGACTTAAAACTTTCCAATAAAACTTGTATTGAGCGGTGCGAAAGGTAATTTCTAATCGAATGAAGAACGACTGTTCGATGCCAAGTTGAGCTCTCTATCAAATAAGATACCAAGGTTGCGAATTGTCTCAGTGGATATATTAAGGGTTACCTTAGCGTAACCAACTTTGTACCTAAGGTCAAAGCATTGGAAGTAGGTGATTTGGAGTAATCGCTCTCGGTTGTATATCTTTACATACTTAGATGTGAGGATAAGCTAAAGGATAAATGAGAAGGACTTGAAGCTTTAGAAGCCGAATTATTCATTTGATTTGACCAGAACTCGACATCCAGTAGACGAGTAGAAAAGTACATCATATAACTTCTCGTTTAACCATTAACGCAGTCAAAATGTAAGAAAAATAAAGAAATATTTTAGACGATATAGCGATGGAAATGTTTTTTTTTTCTTTGTTTGATATTATTTTCCAAAGTTCTGGCTTTAAAAACATCGGTATTTCCAGAGCCGTCAGAAAATGTGTGGTTTAGAGATATAACCAAAATATTGGTATTATGTATGTAAGTGCATGGGTCATGATACCGATTACAAAAGTCTTGCAGGTATTTTTTTGATGCCATTGGTGTGGGTAAGGGGTTAAAAATAGCCATTCTTTCCATTTTTGTGTCAGGGGTACAACGACTTTAATTCCTTTATTAAAAACAGAAAATGATGTTTTGTCATTTTCCCTAAGCCTAAACACCACAATCTTGAACATCCGTTTAACAGAACTGCAGATATATTTACGCTCTTAGACTGATAAGCACTATGTTGTAAATCATGGTGAGAAACAGTGTTTTTCAGTGTCGTTTAATTTAAGCGGGTTTGACTGTATTTAAATTATAACATTTTTTTAGGTACTGATTTTATTTTAATAATTTATTTGGATCCAACCTGAATGATATATTAATCCATTTTCAAAGCTACTACTTATATAAGTAAAATTTCGCCAACATCTCTTCCTTCCTTTGATTTCCCTAGATTTAAGTTTTGACGCTGCTGCCGCGAAAGGTTTTCCCTATTGAAACTATTCATCCTGTACAATAAACCAAATAAAAGCGACGATGCGATGCATTGAAATGCGTCCTTTCGTTGACTATTTAATTATTAATCGAAGAGTTAAAGAATTGGGTAATGAGATTTCGTATTGCTATTTGTGATTTCAACTGGATGGAGTGTATTGAACTTTCAATATGAGTTAATAGACAAGAATTGAACCGAGTTTTTAACGACAAGAAGTCTGTGAATCTCGACTGCATTAAATAATTTATTTATGTTCTTTCTTCAATTCCACTTTCAATTATCAGAAAGGGGTGCTCACATAGAGAATTCCAAATTTGTTTGTGATGCTAATGCATTAACTACTTTACAGGGTGTTTAAACTAAGTGCTTAATTTACTTAAAGTTATACGAAGGGTATATTTATAAATATAAACCGAGAAATTTTGGCCAAAAACTTTGATTTCGTTATTGCATAAAATGAAGATAGCATCATAAATACTGATTTAAACCCAATATATCAAAATCAATCAATCGGCTTTTCAAGTTCGTTTCTAGATCTATGGAAATTATTTATACATAACTGTAAAATTTTATCTTTTAAGGCATCTCCAACATTTTTATGATCAACTATATCTCTTAAATATAAAATAACGTTTCGGATTTTGCCTCAGTACAGCAGATACTAAACCTTCGACAATAATCAATATTTTAATTAAAAATAATGTTAGTTTTATTTTTTTTTTTAATTTTAAACAAACAAACAAAAACAAATGAATAATTACAAATTATGATTACATGTACGAGATTTCGAATACTATGTATGTATGTTATAAAAGTTACGAGGCATACTTATGGCAGTCTTTTAAGCCACTTACAGGTATTGATGCCGGCTTATTCACAACCACAATATCTTCGTCCATGTGTACTATTGTGATTGGTTGACTAGTGACGGGAACTTCATGTCTGTAAAATACATTTATAATTTAATAATATACAATCAAATTCATGACATTAAAAAAAAAGATATATTAATTTAAAATTGATCTAATTATATACTTAAAGATTTTATTTCTGATTTTCATAATAATAAATTAATAAATTTTATTTTTCGTATGATAAATTCAGTATTTTTTTTCCTAAAAAGGGTTTAACTACACTACGATAAAGAAACTCAAAAAACTAAAAATTTTCAGTCGTAATTTATAAAGTATTACACAACTTTAGTCTGTTGCTTAAATCCAAATCATCGATCGTTTAAGACATCGAAATTGACCGAGGTAAGGTAGGTTTCTAGTTTCTAATTGATTATTATTTATCTTCAAATGAATAAAATGTTTATTGAACGCACCCAAAAGTTCACTAAAATTCATTGGCCCTTAGTAATAGACATTCATAGAATCGGTTTTAAAGTCACTTTTTGTTAGATGTAGAAAAGTTGCTTTTAAAATTTCGTAGTAACAGATCAAATTTAACAATAGTCTTATTTATACCAATAATTGTGACTCATTTTCATAATTTCGTTATTGTGAACTGATACACAAACAGATTTCTATTAACCAGATTCGTAAAGTTCTATTGTGATTCTATCATTTTAAATTTAACTTAGTTACAGGAAAGCCGCTTTTAAGTATTTATACTTGAAATTTGTTTTATTTCTACGAATGTTTGGTTAAAATCGAACTTAGGCTAGATTCGGATCTATTACTCAGGGCCATTAATTCATTCAAGAATGTATGATTACAGGTATGTCACTGAATAAATGAGGTTACATTGAGAGAACGATTGGAATGCTTTTATATTGAGATTGCTAATGCACATTGACCAGCTGGACAATCTGGAGATCTAATAAATACTACGCTTTTGCTTGAAAGTTGTCCTTCTAATAATTTTATAATGAATATAAAAATCGCTATTTGAATATGGATACATTTTTTATTTTGTGCTAAATTTATAATTTTAACAAAATTTTATTCGCCTGTGATATTGGATTATACCAATATAGACAAATCAATTTAAATAAAACAACAATGGTTTGGGACATAAAATTGCTCTGGCCACAGAATACCGCCGCCGGTTAACATCGCTCAATACCCAAGACCTTTGATGGTAATGGTGTATCCATTTTCATTAAAAAAGAATAAAATCCGAAAATGCCGCCATGACATAAACCGCACTAAACAGTCAATTTTTGTGAATGCATTGATGCTTGGTGGAAAGTGGAATACCTGTGGATTGTGTTCCCTCCAATGAGGGCAATTTTGCTTGTTGGCGGTGAGCTAAAAATGAGCCTTGCCCGTCAATGCCACAATTAATTGGATAATATAATTTATAAATTATTTTTACTAATCATAAATTGTAACATCGATCCAGGGGCTAAAAACGCTTGAATATTTGAACCTCACATTTTGATCATTCTTGAAATTACAATCCCAGGGTAAAGAAGTTGATTTTGTATGACTGGAAATGACGACAGTTGTCTGTTTTAGGCAGGTAGGAAGGTAGGGAAAAATGGTGATCACGGAGAGACTAACCAATGTTTAAGGTAGTATGATGCAAAAATAAGATGTATGTAAACATAACCACCCATATTAATAAAGATGGTTTAGTGGAGGTTTATCGCTAAGTCCTGGACTAAGTGCGAAATTTCATTAATAAAACAAATTTTCTGTTAAGTGACGTTTACTAATTATGATTAAGTTAAACCACCGAAGTAGGTGGTTTAGCGAAGGAATAAGAAATAGAAGTGGACAGTCAGACACAAGCAATTGACAGTCAATTTAGGTAGCCACAGAATATAAAAAAGAGATTGCTTACTTTTGTAGAAGATTTTCCTAAAAGGATTTTTGATAAACGTCATTTTACTATTCCGGGAACATTTTGTTTTTATTAATGTAAATATTTAAGCCATGGCCTAACTCCTATTTCATGGTTTAGCAAAACCATGGAATATAGGTGGAATAAGCGTTTTTTATTAATACGGCTGACCTAGTTTAAATACTATCGTACACTTTTACAAGTTTCAAGTTAATTCCTAAGAATGTAAATACTTTTCAAGAACTTTTTTTATTTAAAAAAATAATCGGACAAGACATTTTATTAGTAATAATATTAAAGACTTTAAAAGATTAAATTTAATAGTAATAGCATTTTAGTCTATTGTCTTTGAGAGTTCACTTCAATAAATTGACATAAACAAAAGAAAAATCCATTTTTGGGTTCAACAGTTGTTACTCATCAAACTTGGATATCCATTTCATTTTTTTTAAGTGGAAACTTCAAGCTGTAGACTTTGAGGAACAATAAAATGCAGACGGAGTTCGACTAAAGTCTACATATAAATGTGATATGACAAAATCTATCTAGAAAATTCAGTTTGTGCCTGATGCATACGGATACTTGCATACTTCGGAGACCCAGCGTTTGTTTTTAAGCCACGCGAAGCGCGTTAATATGTTTATTGCTCATACTTTTAATGTCGATAAGCTGTTATTTTTTGAATTATCGATTTACAAACATATTTTTTGTATTCTTTATTATTTTGTAAGTTCAAATAATTGTGGTAATAGTTATTAAGATGTTCAGAACGCACAAATACTCGTAACTTAACAATTAACACACTTCATATTTTGCAAAACATGCTTAAAAAGAATTTAAATTTACACTTGTACTTGTACTCAGTTAGATAGTTGAATTTAAAATTATAAAAGTGACTTTATCGAAGTCGTTTCATCATAAATAGATGTATTCCTTGTACACATCCTTAAGTATTCAAAATGCACAGCACTCAAAACATTCATAAGAGGAACAATATGTTGCCTTTGCTAGAACCTAGGATACATTTTCTCTCAAAACTAAAACAAAACATTAAAACAACTGGATAAAAACGAATATGTGATGTACTTTTAATTAAAGCCATTTCTGTGTTTTTTTTTTAATTTTTATTATTTAAGTTCCGCATATGGAAGCGTAGATGTATTCACTGAATTTTATATTAATATTTTCATGGGGTTCATTTCAAGTGCATTGTTTTATTTGTGTGCTTTTTGTGGCCTATGAATTTTTAACTTAATTACGAAAAATAAAATGTCTTAGGTTAAATGTGTTTGTACTGCAGTATTGCGACTTTGTGCATCAAAATCCTAGAATGTAAAGGTTTTGTACACGCTTAGAAATTATGTATAGGTACGTAAGTAGGTACTTAACTATGTAAAGGGTGGGCCAAATACAAGTTTCTTTTTTTTTTAAATGCAATAAAACGAACAAAATATTTTTTTTTATGCATTATGGATTTATTAATAAGAGCAAACATTCCCATTAATTATAAAATACAACGAAACCGGTCGTGCTCTTTCAATTACTGATATTGTTTGTGCAGATTCTCAGGCTAGTAAGTGAAATGTTGAGCTGTTGAGATGGATGGCGAGTTGATGATTGTGAATTGAGTCTCACACTCTCGACTACAGTAGCCACATTCTCGTCTGTGCGCACCTTACGAAGACCACATGAGTGTGTTCCACTAGCATACCGGTCTCCGGAACTTTTTGCACAAACTTGCCTACAGCAGGCACGGTATGGGCTTCATTTTGGCCAAAATTTCTTTAAAAAACCCACTGTTTGGGCTACAGAGAACTCACTTTGGAAATAAGTTTTCTATATTTTTCAACGTTGTTCAAGCGTAAGGCAACTTATTTCATTCCGCGGAGGTATGATACTGACTTTCTGTCAAGATTTCGAGCGGGAAACAGCTGTCAGTGTCAAAATAACCTATGATTTAAAAAGAAACCACTAGATGGCCCACTCTGTATAAAATTTAATAACACAAAATTTTGACTAGTATCTTAAAATAAAAAAAGCTTCATTAATAAACAATACATTGTTGTTGAAGTGAGACAAATTATTATATGAAAAAATACCCACATACATATGTATATAAAGATAATTTTACTCTTATGTATTTTTTGTGTGAATTGTTTAATTGCGTTTGTTATAATTAAAAACAATGGCGCAATATTTTCAACAAGGCACGAGTGTTATTAAAATCTTCTTTGGTGTTTTTAGCGAAAAATATTTCAAATATGTGTGGAGAATGTGTTGTTTCTGTATAAATGCATTTTCATATCTTTGGAGATTGTACACTTAACGCGTCATTATGTTTCTTGGCATCCATATGTTATCAAAGCATTATAGTTTTTGCTAAGCTTATGGACAATTTCATAAATATACATTTAAAGCCTTTTATCAAAAATCCTCTTAAAATTTTATCATCTTTTTTAATTCTTTTTAGTTTCACCAATCTATAAAAGGGAAATTTTTGAAAAAATCAATGGGCACATTAGTGCCCAGCCAAGTTTTGGCACTACACCATTTTTACAGGAACAAACTCAGGCGATTTTTGACCCCACCCTATCTTCAGTACCAATGAAGTCAGAAATTTAAAATTCCGAATATTTGCTCAGCTAGTAAGCCACAGGCGCCTCCTCACCAAACTTCAATTTTCTAGAATAAGCGGTTCCTGAGGTATACGGCCTCAAAAATCACAAAACACCGTAACTGACTAGTCAGTCAGTCAGACAGATCATCAAAATTATGGCGCACTTCCCGACATCGTAGAATCTTGTAATTTTGCTCAACGGTAAGTCTTGTCATGCAAGCAGAGGAATAAATCGAAAATTTGAGGTTTTAAATTCAGGGGCGTGGTATCCGCCAACTTCCTCAGAACTGATGTAAATTATATGGCACACTTCCGATTGAAGTAAAACAATGTAGGGCTCAAATAGCATATAAAAGACCAAAAATAAAAATTGAGGTTTTCTATTCAGGGGGCGTGGTATCCGCCCACTTTCTGAGAAAATGTTTAATTTATATGGAGCACTTCCGATTGCTGTACAACACAAAAACCTAGTTAGTGGGTGACTTATGAATTAAAAAAATTGTAATTCAACAGCTAGTTACTGACTTATTAATTAAAATTTAATTCCTAAGTCAGTTGGTGACTTGTGAATTGAAAAAATTTAAATCATAAGCTTCTTAGTGACTTATGAATTTAAAAAAAAACTATTTCAGAACCTACTAAGTGACTTATGAATTAAAAAAATTTAAGTCATCAGAAAGTAAGTGACTTATGAATTAAAAAAAAAATAATTCACAACCTACCAAGTGACTTATGAATTAAAAAAATTTAAGTCATGAGCAAGTAAGTGACTTAAGAATTAAAAAAAATTTAATTCAAAAGTTACCTAGTGACTTATGAGTTAAAAAAAATTTTATTCACAATCTAATAAATTCTGATTAAAAAATATAATTGGAAAATTTATAAGCTAGCATGATAATTTTATGACACGCAAAAGCTTAAAATCTACTTTCGTTAATAATTAAATAATTATATAGTCAAAACAAGCTTAAACACTAATTTACCAACTAGCTTATGAATTAAATTTTTTTTAATTCATAAGTCACTTATAGGTAGTGAATTATTTTTTTTAATTCATAAGTCACTTAATAGCTTATGAATTAATTCTTTTTAAAATAATCAGTCACTAACTAACTTATGAATTTGATTTTTTTTAAATCACAAATCATCTACAGACTTATGACTTATGTAGCTCAAAAGGATTTGCTTTTGATAAAAACGACAAAATTGATATAAGCAGGTAGCTGGATTATTGAAGGCCGGTATCACTTTCGTTATTTTCCAGGGCGATGGAATATGATGTTGATGTTGATAATGATGTTGAAGAAATGTGCAAGGGCGGGGCGATTGTGGGGTAGAATCATTTTTATGTAAAGTAGATGTACATCGTCAAATCACACAGTAAACAGACCTTTTTTGGCATCTGGAGGTGTCAAAGAGTCATATGAAGTGAGTAAAATACTAAATATACATACACTCAGAGAAATAAATAGTCATTAATAACTATTTTTTGACTATTTCCATAGTCCGAATAGCGACAGCTATGCAAAATAGTTACAGAATAGTTATTTATGACTATTTCTATTTGTTATTAAGTTTTTTACTTTTTTGTCTAGTTAATATTAACTATAAAGAAGTTACACACGACTTTTAAAAATAGTTATTTTGGTAATAACTATAATCCCAATTAAACTTGACTATGCATATAGTTTATTTTGATTATATTGAATAGTTATCTATAACTATACATATAGTTAAACTTGACTATTATACGCACATTGTTGTTACCTCTAGAGGTAGGTAAAAAGAGAACAGAGTATTTGAATCGGTGATTGTTAAAACAACATAAGTAACACATTTTTCGAAATCACTTTTATTATGGTTTTGCACTGCTTAGGGGTAGAGCTATAGCTTGAGAGCAAAACTTGCAAAATTTTATACCTGAAACACACATAAATTCGAGCGCGAAATCAGCATTTAGTGTTAAAACAACATATCTGTTCTGCCATTTTGACAAATGAGTGCTAAAACACATTTAGTACATGCAATTAATTTCTTTTTACACCCAACGCTGGCAAAACGTAGTAGGCCAACTGTTGTTTTTACTTGCGATATAGGTACTATAGGGTAAGTTCTGCATTTGGAAAAAAAATCGAACTCGAGATTTTGATCAAAGTTGACATTACGATGATAGCGAAGACGAATAAAGTGGGTTCGGCAATTCCGTCTGTCTGTCTGTATGTCTGTCTGTCTGTCTGTCTGTATGTCTGTACCTCGATCTAGAGCCTAAGCCACTGGACCTATTTTCTTCAAACTCGCTAGTTATGGGTCTTCGATGATTCCCTAGAGGGGAAATTGAAATTTTTTTTTAGCTCTAAAACTACATAACGGTACCCCCCATACACCCGTAATACAAAATCTTATTTACCTCGAAAACGGCTCTAACGATTTTGATAAAAAAAATTAGGTGTGATATTATGGACATGGACTACGTTTTGGTTAAAAAAAAATTTGGGGCAAAATGTTATTTACGGTACCTGTCATAGAACCGTTTTTTTGATTTTCGACTTTCTCATTAACGGCTCTAACGATTTTAACCAAAAATTTTCAGCAGGAGTCCCCCTAAGTTTAAAATAATATTGTGTATAAAAATATTCGAAAAATTATTTGTTGGGTTTTTTTGAAAAAAAAATTTTTTTTTGAAAAATCAAAATCTTCAAAACCTATGAACGATTATTTTTTGAAATTATTTCCTAAAATCAATATTATTAAATACTTAAAATTCGCATCCCAAATTTTTTTCTTGAAAAATTTTAAAGAAATTTCTTATATAAAAAATTTAATTATTTAATAATAAAACGATTTTTTAAAGTTTGTTTACATAAATTCATTTAAATATCATTTTAAAATAATGTTAAAATAGATTCTATATTTTTCATTATTTTGTATTTTAATGAATTTCTGGCTCTAAGCTGTGTTTTTGTTTATTTTTTGTACTTGTTTTTTTTTTTAATAAAATACTGAAATCTTAATAATGTGTTATTTTATATTGTATTTTATATTCAATTGATTTCGCTAAGACTAACGTGGCAAATTGAGTGTAAAAACAACATAACTTAACGTATTTGAGTTGTTTTGGCTCTCAACAAAACGTTGGGTGTTAAAACAACACAAAAAACAAAGTTAGTTTTTTAAAAATCTCCTTTACTATAAAGATTTTTTAAAAACTTTTAACTGTTTACAACTCGCAGAACTACCACTAATCAGGTTTTAAAGTTAAAATTGTCAATGCGGCCGCGTCCTCAAAAATATAAGGTTTTTTGTCTCTCCTGTAAAAAAACAAAAATGTCACTTATGTTGTTTTAGCAATCACCGATTCATTTGTAAAGGGAATAAAGAAAGACACAAAATACTTTCAGGTTTGTGTATATAATATATGTGCTAAGTCAACAACTTCATGGTTGTGAAAGTATTTATTTTTTAAGTCGATAAATTATTATTATAATAGCGATGTATTATATTTATTATTTTGCACATATGGGAAATGAAATATAAGTGCGGTTGAAATTTTATCTACTAATTCTAACATTTTACGTCAAAAAAAACAAAGCGCCTTCAAAATGATGCATATTTAAATTATTTTATTTATAACTTTTATCAGACAAAGGGTTACCATATATTATTTTTGAAATTACAAACTAATATCTACTACACCATAGTCGTATTCAACTATTTTAAGAAGTCGTTTCTGAAAACAATTTATCCTACCTATTTAAAACTAATTTATTATTTTCTTGACTATTAAAATGTTAATATATGTTATTAAATGTTAAAGAATTGAATACTTATTTAAATAGGTATTTTCTTATTTTGACTATTAAAAAGTTAAAACTTACTATTAAGTAGTCAGAATTCTCCATAGTCGCATTCAACTATTCTTAGTAGTGGTTTATTACAATCAAAGTATAACTATTCAAAATAGTAGCACATTACTTTTTTGTATAGTAATTTATATTTTTAACTATTTCACAGGTTAATTCTAACTATATTTAACTATTTTTTAACTTTTTTCGAATTATTTTTGATAAATATTTTCGCCTGAATGAAAAAAAAAATAACAGTATGAAACGTCGGTGATGGTTATAAAGTCATTTAATGTTTGCCGATGATGTTGTCGTTTAAGTCACCGGATAGTTTTCAGTTAATATTTCAACAGGATTTCTGATAATTTCGAAAAATGGAGAGGAGTTATTTTAAAAAAAATATTCATTACTTTGCGAGAAAATAGATAGCTGCTAAGTTTTTGTAATCATTTCCTATCAAACACAAAATATAATAATATTTAAAGATTTCTTTTTACAATTTGTTTCATTGAATTTTAAGATGTACATTATGTATAAACAAACCTGAATGAGTTTAAGGTTGGGAAGCCTGGGCGTAACAGAAAAGACTGCTTCTGATGACATCTGATACGAGTATTTCCGATATGGTGATCGGCGAATCTAAATGAACTTTTTTAACAACCATTGTAACTGAGATTAAGAAAGAAGAACACGGAACTTGCAGATTGGAAGAAGTCGGACAGCAAAAGGAAAACAGTTACTAAAACTTTTTAAAAAACTATATCACAGATGCCCTACGGATTCGCCAAAGAGGTTTGGGACAAATTGTATTTCGTATTTTAAAAGAATTCATCAATAAGTCTGCACCTATTTCTGCAGCATCAGCCTCCAACGTCGAAGAAATGGCTTAATGAATTAAATAAGGTGGTAAAATGGTATCCGAATTAATGATTGACTAAGGCCACTTGCGGGACGCTATAACTATTTCTTTAGTTGGTCAGTAGTGGTAAAAAGAAGACATTCTCGAATGTTGATGGAATAACTTATTTGCAAGTAAAATTTGTACTTATGAAATCCGTCGATATAAATTTGGTAAGAAATCAATAAAATCGTAGAAATCTTTTGTGTGCCTTGATCTAGGACATTTCAAGGGAGACTGTCCAGAAATTATATGAAGTGATATTTTTGGGAAAGCAAAACATACAGCGTTTTTAAGCTAAGAAATTTTCAGACTTCATAGCCAGTGACAGTAATGGCGATTTACAAGGGGTGTTTCAAGAATTACGAGTATAATCAACTAAAACATGTCCACTACATGCAGTTCGAAAAGTGTAAGGGTACGTTTGTCGTTTTTAATATGTTGTTATTTTATTAATATATATTTTGTTATGTTTTATAGTATATGTATTGTGTTCGATTTTCACGTGTTCGATTTAGTTTAAAATTTATTACTTAAAACTTGTTTTTAAAATATTTAATTTTCATAATATTTTAAAAATCAAATACATGTACATATTTTTGGGGAGAGTGGGTTTAAAAGGAACACTTTTTTTCTAAAACCTCTTAAGATTTTGAAAATAACTTTTTTTCTAAATTTGAAAACCATGTTTCAGCTACCAAAACTTTTAAAAAAAGTAAAGTTAAAGCTTTATCAATTTATTTTTAACTAAAATTATAACTCTTACTTTAATAAAATATTTATTAATCAATTATTATAAAAAACCGTAAGGACGATGACACAGGCCATGATCGAAACAACAAACAAATTACAAGTGAAGAGGAAGACCAAAAGTACAAAAACAAGAGAAGGAGTAGAAGGTGAAAAATTGTTCTCTTTTAAGACATTCTTATCCTTTAGGGAAACTTGTCTTTTTTACTGTTATTTCTAGCCCTGCTCTCTCCTTGATATGTATGTATTTATATTTTTATGCAATAGCAATAGAAATAATAGAATTAGTATTTTTTTTTACAAAACAGAGGATTACAGAAAAAAATTATCAAAATATTTTAAGCAATTTTAATATTTTGAAAACGAAAAAGTGAATTTTTTTTAAGAATTTTGTTTGTAATACCAATGTTAATAGAAAAAAGCTTAGTTATCTTGTTTTAATTAACAAACAAACTAAAAAAGTTATGGTTTAGGAATTTAATTTCTTATTAATAGACTGCTATTTTTCTTAAGATATCAACTCTACTAAAATCAACAAGAACTCTAAGGAGAATTACTAGTTTGCACAAACATTTTCTCGCAGGTAATCGAAATTGTTTATCCTTTCAGTTTATAAATAGCATGCATGGCTGTAGTGTTAATTTTCTTTTGTAAGAAATAAAAGAGGTATTTTAAATTTAATTAATCATTATTCTACTTTATTTAATTAGTTAATTAATTGATTAACCAATTGGCGCGGGTAGATTTTATGCCTCACCATTGCAAGATACACTATTGAACAGCACTTTAAATTTATTATTAGTGCAAAAGCTGGGCGATTTGTTGCCATTTTACGGTAGAAGTGTTTGCTGAAAGCTGAATGGGTTCCGAGCGTATGAAAGAAAACCCCAATTTTGGCCGAAAACCGAAACCAACCCACACGAGGTTCACCAGGCATCCTCAAAAAGTTACCGTTTGGTGCGGATTTCAGGCCGGCGGGCTGTGCACTTTTCATATCATTTTATTGGTCTATTTTTGAATATCTAAAATATAAAAAAAATTGATAATTTATAAAAGAGGCCTTGTATAAGTAGCCTGAAACATTTTTACTCAGAAAAAATGTTTTTTTTTAACTTTTTTAATTTAGAAAAAAGCTTCAAAAGACTTCAAGCAACAAAGTACTCGTATACCAATGTGTGCTCCATACTTTTAAGTTAAAGCACAGAAAAAATTATCTACAGATACTTCCAAATGTGGGAGTTATGTTCTCATTGAATTGGGTTTCAAAAAACACCGTCTTGGCAATGATGTTTATCAAAAAGTTTGAACGAACTGGTAAAGCCCATTATTTTTAGAAAAAAATGTTTACCTTTATTTAAAAAAATTAAATAAAAATAATGCATTGCACGAGGTCTGAGAAATTTGATTTTTTGTGAAACCATTTATTCCTGCGTGCAAAATTTTTCAACTTTCAACTCAAATTTTTGAAAAATGTCTAACTTTTTCACTAATTATTTTTTCTTAACCAAGTTTTGACCAAATATGTATAACATTAATTTTAACATGTGTGTCAAATTTCAATTAAATCCGTTTTACAGTTTAAATTTTACAAATTTGTTTCCGCTCTCCCATAAAAACATGAAAATCCTCCAATTTTATAAAAATGTTAATAACTTTTTTTCTAATTATTTTTTTTCCAACAAAATTTTGTCCAAATATGGTATAAGATTGGTTTAAACTGCCAAATTTAAATCTGTTAAACAGTTCTGATTTAACAGACTTTTTTCCGCTCTCCCATACAAACCAAACCACTGTGCGGCGGTGTCATTGGTTCGTCCGTCCGTCCTTTAATGGCGAGCGCTACAAAACCATCATAATCAATTTCTTATGGTCCAAATTAAACCATAAACCGTGGATCCAGACGACATGTGGTTTCAGCAGGACGGCACCGCAGGCGCTACGTACCACATAACGGAAGGTTTGAGTTATCTCTCGCAGAGGATACGTGAATTGACCCGTCCTTATTAAAAAAAAAAACCCTTCAATCAAATAAAAACAAATGTACAGATTAATCTTAAGATTAACTAACTCCTTAGCTTAAGGGTGTAACTGGATTTTCATAAAACAAATCCAAATGTTAGATTATAAGAAACTTGATTTCGATCGACATACATATTTCGGTTCTTTGGATCGTATAAAATGGTTTCCATTTTATTAAACACTCTGGTTTTCTTTGTCCTGGTTGAGTTAATAACTTTGAACTATACAATGATCTATAAAATTAGTAACGATAACTCTTTGATGACAATCTAATCCTTTAAGTTTTCATTCATAATAAATGACGGCAGAATCATACTTCGAGATTTTACAAGTCGACCAATTTCTTGAATTTGGCCTCAAGGATGTTCTATTAATAAAGCAAAGAAACGCTGTGTTCCATCTTGCATTCCAAACAATATTATAATTATTTTCAATTCACTATTTGCATTTTATTTATAGCGAAATTATTGAGGAGAAGTATTCTTTTAATTTTTTTTTTAGTTTCTTTGATCTTGGTGATTTTTGCAAATAGAATCGATGGTAACTTTATATTATTATACAAAAATGTGACAGTATACAGGGTGTGCCTTAAATCGTGCGTAATGATTAAGGACGTGATTTAAATTTTTATATCACATATCGGGGAAGGCTTACTTTGGTGTACCCTATAACATAAGTCGTTGTACTGAAACGCGATGTTTTGGTTCCACTGTCGTGTTCGTAATACTTTTATTAAAATTATTTTATTTGGGGTCTTCGATTTCCAAGGTTATTTTTTTTTTTTTATTTTTTAGTCCTTAAAAGGTATACCACTAACATTCTCCGACGAAGCAAAACAACTGCATTTTATTTAGGATAAGACGTTATTTTAAAAATCTAAGATTTAAGAAAGTGCTAAAAAGACCACGTAAAAAAGCCGTTGGGACTAAATGGGGGCTCCAATCCCACATTACTTACTGACCGAACACCTCGGTAATTAGATTGATTCAAATGTACGGCGCGCGTGGCAGTATGGTGGACAGCTCTTGACAAAAACATTCCCATCGGTAGGTGTAAGCTAATGCTAGAGGAAGATGCTATTCAGGCAACAGAACTTGAGTGGACCAATATGACCAACTGCTTGGCGACAAAACAGATTTTGTCAATGATAGATGTGAAGCGGTCCAAAGGTTTAAAATCTTTAAGCAGATATCATATAGGCTCCGTAATAGGTGTTATAACAGTACACTGTTTGATAGGCAAGCATGCAACGCGGATTTATTCTAAACGATTTCTGCAGGAACTGAAGAAGAAGAGGTGAGATTCCCTCACCTTCTCACCTTTTTTATTCCAAAGATGCAGACTCCATCTAGTATACTTCTACTACAAAACTACAATGATAATGATCTAAGTGATTTGGCAAATATAGATATACTAAACAATCTCGCTCGCTTCATAAGGAACTCCAAATGATTTAAAGAATAGGGAAAAAGTCTTCAAGATTCAATGTGGTATCACAATGGACAAACTCATGGTCTAAGTGTCTCTCCTGCTGACAGCCACGTCAACCTTAAATATCCAAGTCCTTAAATGACCTCACTATCTTATAAAACTTAATAGTATTGCAGAAATAGTAACTTGTCTGTGTTTTTGTTAATATTTATTTATTTATTTCAAGTTAAGTTCAATTCTCAATAAAATGACACCAAAGTTGGTTTTTAAATATATTTTGATTGTGTTACTGTTTTTAATTAATGAAAATTATTAAGATTCTGCATTAAGTGCAAGAAATTTATATAAATTGGGATCAAAAATTATAAAAGGTAGTTTTTTTTTAATTATTATTCAACACTAACAACTACTGGAATACATGCAGAGTTTTGATTTTTGTTTATATTTATTTATGAAAGCAACACACAAAAAATCTTTCAGAAACTACATAATACATCTTAAAAAAAAAAAAGAAAAAAACTTACCTATGAACAATATTTGCCAGCAAGTCATTATGCTTTAATCTATAATCAATTGGCACTTTATCATAGTTAACTGTCAAGGTACCGGCATTGATACAACGTTCATATTCTTCGGCAGGATGAGCTCTAAATTCTCTAGCGAATACGTCGAGTATTTTTTCGCCAACCCATCTGCCTTTGGTGAATGTGGTAAAAGTAAAATAATACGGATACACCTTTCGAAGTCCTGCAAATAGAATATATGCAAAGGCGACAAGATGAGCAAACGTCGTCGTCATGTTGGGGGAAAATTAGATGCAAATTATACATTTGAATTAAATTAATTTCAATTACCATTTTCAATAAAATATGACGTCTCGTGGTAGCGTTCGTCCGTGAATCCAGGTCTTTTGGCCTTTAGTGCTTTTGTTTCAAGTTTTGCCTGAAAATAAAGGATTTAGATTTCTTCTGCATTTAAAATTTGTTGAAAGTTCTTTCTTAAACTAAGCAGATAAGTAGGTGCATCTATAAATTCTTAAATAGACATCCCGACCCAAGTTGTATCAAAGAAACTAAATAAAATGTTTTTTTTTTTTTTTTTTTTTTTTGTCAAGTCAAATTGTATGAACTTCATCAGTAAGGTATTACTCTCTGTATTTGGAACTTCAGCACTGCACCATTTATTAATTTGTAACCTTGAAACGAAACGTTTAACAGTTTTCTTTGGTTTTTACGATGACTTTCGAGGCAATTGTGAGGATGGATTCTTAGTTTTAAAAAAATAAGTTTTTTATGTATACAATTTTTCTAAAACATTTTTAAGAAAAGTTTTTGGTACGGCGATTAAAAGTTTTTAATATTGTGCAAATACAAAAAAATCATTGACCCGTTGTTGATACATTGAATTTTCTATACAAAAATTCAAGAAATATTTTATTTTAAGTTTAATTATAATGACAAAGTTAAAACAGTGGTTCTGTGGTATGCACTGTCGTAAATGTTTAAATTTCTTTTTTTTTAATTGAATTACGAGTATAGATCTTAAAAAATAAGCGAAACAGAAACAATTTTATCAAAATTCTAGGTGCTGTTTTCTAGAAAAATATGATTTTCGAAATACATTTTTTTAAATTTGTATGGTGTTTACCGTTATTTTTAAATAAAATAATAATTTTTTTAAATCTTGCAGATAGTTATAAAAAAGTTTTTTCTTTTTTTTTAAATGGAGCAATTGCTTTTCGAAATATTGAGTCTGCAAAAAATCAATTTGGAAAATTTTATAAAAAACTAAAAACAAAACTAAAAAGCTGAGCAAACAACACTATTCAACTTTTTAGGAGTTAAAGCATAAGACCATCTAATTTTAAATTTTTCAATAAAATCGAAAAAGAATAGAATTAGGGAAGTACCATTAATATACATTTTTTTCTAGTTTTTTTTTTTTAAATCTGTTGAACATTCTTTTGAGAAAATAAATAATTTTAAATCTGTTGAACATTCTTTTGAGAAAATAAATAATTTCATAGATTTATATAAAAAAAAAACAATTATATTGTAGATACCGTTATTTTTGGTTTGAAAAAAAAAAGAAAAAAAACGTGTGGGGGGAAAAATTTAAAAGTAAAAGTCAGTGGAGAGTGGAGCCGTTAAAGCTGTAGTCGAACAGACAACATTTTAAGACCGACTTTTTTCATCTTTTCTATCATCGTAATGTCAAGTCTGATCAAAATCAAGAATTCGATTTTTTTACGAATCATAACTTGTACCTTATGTACAATGTACATTGTACATTGTATGTACGTATATCGCAAGTAACAAACTTTAATTTTATATAAAATTAGCACTAGGAAAATGCAGAAAACCAAAAAAGTGGTTTTGAAATATCGTCCGTTCCGTTTTCTTAATGGAGAAATTAATTTTTTATTTAAAACGCTTTTGTTTTTTTTCGAAAACTGTTCCTATGATATAGAATAACCTTCGCTTCTGTAACACTATATTACTAATGCAATAGATCTCCGTTTCAGGATTTTCGTAAAAAATGTTCATAGCAGAAATAGGATTTAGACATTTTCTGAGAATATTGCTTTAATTTTTGTTATTTTCTTTTATATTATACATAAATGTGTCAACCGGTGTTGTTCAGTTTTGCAAAAGAGCATTTCTAAAATTAATCTTTAAGTACAGGGTGCGTTTTATGTTCTAGGTCGATGTTTTTATTTATTTTCAAGAAATTTTGAATTAAATACAATTTTATAACTTTTTTTTCATTAATTGATTATTTGCTCTTTAAAATTATGTATGATGTCTGTCAAGTGGGTTCATCTGGTCGTGGCGCAAAGGCGAGCTCTTTAAAGCACATTTTCATAACAATTTCGCAGACTTCTGTTATAATTTCAGCAATTTCGTTTCTTATAAGCATAGAGGCTGTGGTTGGTTTGTTGATGTACACCTATTTACACCTTTTCCTTCAAGGACCCCCATAAAATGAAATCGGGAGGCTCAAATTTTTGGCCATATTCGTTTGTGAAAAATTTCTCGTAAAATTCGGAAGATTGGAAAAATTCGAATTAAGTACACAAAATGGAACTCTTTTTGAAAAACTAATGACTTGTTCCGGTTCTCTTCAACCAATTGCATTTATGGTATAGAATTTGGTGGAATCTAAGATTTATTTTGCCTATTTTATTTCAAAATTTAAGCATTGAAATAAAAAATAAATAAATTTTGTGGCGCGTGGAGAAGGCCTATTTGGCGACTGACAACCATACCTATGTGCGTGTTGTCGGCAGAAATATAGGGGGAGGCTAAAATTTTTCCTCCGAGCTCAAATGGCTCTGAAATAAAACACCCTTTTCAAGAAGAGATATATTCTTGAAGGAATTAGTCATTTCGTTCTCGAAACTGAAAGTACCCCTAAGAAAAATATTTATGTTTTAAGGTGGCATAGACCAAGAATCTATCACAGCACTTTCGATGTGAAGAGTAGTATTTAATAAATTAAAAATTACAAAGTCTGCTTGACACAGGTATCGCGCTATTTGACGAGCTTTTCAACCTTTTCAATTTCATTTTAAATAATTTCATTGAATTAAAGTTATTTGTCAAAGATGAATTATGATTCTCTTAAAATTTTTCGCAAATAAGTGAACAAAAAATTCCTGAGATTTCATTTTGTCAATCATACAACAAGCGTATACTAGGTTGTATACGTTTTTTATTTCGCACGTTATCTTTGTTACAGGCTATTGCAATTTTGTTATTTTTATTTTATTAACTGATTGTTGCTTAATCAAATTATAAATTAATTCTCATGTTATCGTCATCAATTAACATTATGTATGTATGTGCGACGTACGTATGTTAAAGAAATACGTCACTTAACTTCATCGCTTACAATTAAATTAAAAAATCAATCAAATCGATACCAACGAAGAACAATAGCGAATGGTATATACAATGTATACAAATTAATCACTTTTTATAACTGCATTTTCAAATTTAACAAAGTTCTTGTATTACCAGCGAAACCGCTGTAAATTTTAAAATGTTTGTATTATATAGAGCCTTTTTAAAAAGTTCAAAATGCCATGATTTATTAAAGAACATTAAATTCTAGAATATCTCGTTTACTGAAAATCGAACTATATTTGGGTGATTCTCCACTAAAAGCTCCTTTTCGTGGCCCCGACCAAATATGGTAAAAAACATCAATAAATTAAAAATATTTTAAAGTCAATAACAGCGTAAGCAACGTTCCTAACTGGCCCACTTCTCAATTTGAGATATTTGCAAATGTTTAATAAAAAAAAAGTAACATTAAACGGCCAAACGTCATTTCCGTAACGTGTCTCCTCCTCGTTTTAGCACAGAAAAAGTGTTTTATTTAGCTTTTAAATAAAAAAATATTTAAATTTGATTGGATTCCCGCATCAAAAAAATATAGATAATTTCAATTGTCCTTAAAATAAAATTTATTAATTTATAACAATTAACTTACAAACTTACAAACATGTGTCTCCAGGTATTTGCATCATTTCCGTAAAAAAAAATCAAATGCTTTTAAATTCAAATAAAAGACCGGGAGTTAACAAAATTTAAACTAAATGTAGAAAATCAATCATGTTTTCTTTGAAATATATTCAAGAAAAGTGATAATACAACAGTTTCGTGTGAAATTTTCAAGTGAGTGTCTGTATTCATCTCATGTTCCACTAATTACGTCATTTCCGTAAGTGAGTATAATTTTGTTAATTTATAGTAAATAAAAAATATTTTGTAATAGTTTTGTGGCACTATGTTGCACAATTCTTCATACCAAATATCAAAAAAATACATACTATTTTGCGTGACTAAAAAATTAAAAAACATCGATTTTCGTCATTTCCGTAGCGTCATTTCCGTATCCTATCATTGAGTTACGGGAATGACGTGATGGTTACGGAAATGATTTCAATGTGTTTTTCCTTTAATATGTCATTGATAAATTCTAAATAGTTGATTTTTTTTTTTACTTTCAATGAAATTGTTTTAGGAACAATGGCTGGTCGCAAAAATAAAACAAATTCGAGCGCAGCAGCTTTGAAGGAAAATTAGAGAAAATCCTGTAAAAAGGAAGCCACATCCCGTTCCAGATATCAGGCAAGAAGTGAAACTACTTAAAAAAAAAGGTTGTGTGTACTGACGTACGCGCGGTAGAAGTAAAACTTTTTTCCCTCAGTCTCCATAAGATTCTACCCTTCAAGCGTGCAAGCATTTTGTATTCTAAAAGCATGTCGCTGATAGCGTGTCCTTTTGACATGTCACTGACAGCTGCATAGAAAATTTGTTACCCTCAACTCCGGAAAAGAAGTTTTACTTCAAAAAGAATCGGCACCTACGCAAACAAATAAAGAAGAAGCAAAACCAGGTAATTGAAACATTAAAAACAAAAATAAAAGCATGTCAAAAAACCATGAAAACGCTAAAATAAAAAAAAAAATACCAACAACTGATCAACTGACACCCAAAACAAGGGTTCAGCAAATTTTGGACTCTAATCCTTCTTCAAAAAGTCCTGAAATAGTTAAAAGATTACTATTTGGTGAAGTTCTTAAGGACCAGTTGGTATTAAGCTATGAAGTTTCGCAAACAAAAAAGAAAAACATATTATGCATGCTTTTGGCTGGAAAAATATTGAAAAAATATAAATCTTTTTGCCGGAAAAGCATTTAAAAAATCATTGTCTAAAAAATATTACAAGTTTGGGGCGAAAACGCTTACATAGATTACAAGCTGACAAGAAAATGAAAATTTGCGTATTTTTGGAGGAAGACGTAAATAGCCATTTATGTCCTGGCAAAAAGGATTTTGTTTCAAAAGGCAAACAAACAAAACAAAAACATTACCTGGTGGACACATTAAAAAACTTACATTCAAAATTTATTGAACAACAACCGAACTACAAAGTAAGTTATCAATTCTTTTGCCGTTATCGTCCTTTTTGGATAAAAGAACTAAAAGCTACCGATAGAGATACTTGTCGATGTATAAAACACGCTAACATGGAGCTACTAATTAATAGCTTGCATCAGTCAAAAGTTATAACTGAAAATTCAACAAGCAAACTTTTGAGGACCTTTTGTTGTTCAGATATGACTAAGGAATGTCTTTTAAGGACATGTATTAATTGTAACACTAAAATTAGAAAAATATGCAAAAAAAGTAACTAAACAAAATTTTTCCAAGACTGAAAGATATAGTCACTGAATTTGAAAATGACATAGTGCCATTTTTGGAACATGAAGGAAGAATTTGGCATCAATATAGCGCCATCAAGAAATTGAAGTCCAATTTACGCGAGATTTCAGTGAAAATTATAATGTTAAGTATGCCAACGAAACTCAATCCTTTCACTCTGGCGGTTTTAGGCAACAAATTACACTACACACAGTAGTTGTGTATACAAAACCTAATGGTATTATGAGTAGGTACTGATAGTTTCTGTACACTTTCTGAAAGCCTGCAACATGGCCCTGCGGCACTATGAACACATTTAAAGCCTGTACTTGGAAAGAAAACTATCAACCGGTTCTGTTGACTTTAATAAAACTTTAATAAAAAAATATGTTATTGAATTAAAAATATGCTATTTTTTCTTAATTTTAGCAGAAAAAATCATTTCCGTAAGCTACAATAACTTCCGTATATGATATTATCATTTCCGTAACGAAGTCGTCATTTCCGTAGCAAGACAAGATTCGTAAAAACGCTTAAAAACAAGTGGCCGCACTTTTAAATTATCAATTTTTGCCTTATTTACGTCAACAATTAATTGGGCATAATTTTTTCCCCAAATTTAGGTAGGGGCCATTTTCGATGCCAAAAAGGAGCTTTTAACAGAGAATCACCCATTTCGATTTTTTTCGAAAACCTTTTCCATATGTTAAGATTTCCTGGACCCGAATCCGATCTTAGAACTTTACCCCGAGTTTCGATTCGTTCAAATGAAAAAGTTAATAAAACGTAATTAGGTATTTGTTATTGTAGATTTAAACCTCAAGGGGACATTTTGTTTATGCACTTTTGGAAGGTCATACAGTCTTGGTGGTTGAGTTCACATTCTTACATCAGGATATTTTCTTTACAATGAGAAATTTACCCCCCTATTTTGGAAGACAACTCAACTATAGTTTAGTTGTAATTCTTAAAATTGATATTATCGATCACAACCAGTTGACTGTCAAAGCACAACCAGTTGTCGATTAGCAGACAACTAACAAAATGGCCGACTTTTCAGTTGTCTCTTCGTCTTATGTAAGTAAGTTGAGTTGTGCTTCGGTTGTAATAAGCGTCAAAATCAAACAACAAAAATTAATATCACATTCCCACTTTTTTAATACAACTGACACTATCGATTGAGTCAGTCCTAAATCATTGTCACTACACTTTTGGCAACTTCCTTCGCTCATGAAACTAAGAGCAGGAGCAAGTTTAACAATTGGTGGAATCGCTGAGGAAGGTTGGTTGTTTTAGGAAAACTATTTCGAATAAAAAAAATGCAACTAAGTTGAGTTATAATCCATAATAGGGGCATAAGTTTGCTTGCAAGTTGACAGAGTAGCAATGGGCTCTCCACTATGTTGACAACGTATTTTGTATTCTCAATAATTTTATTCTGTTGTAGAAAGACATTTAATCTTATAAACATATCCGCCATCCTGTATTTATTCTCTATTTTATCTCCACTATTTTTTACTTAGTTATGCATTCGTAAAAAAATTTAACTCGAGATTTTTATCAGGTACTACAATTATAGAGAAGATGAAAAAATTAAGTCTCGCAATTCTGTCTGTCTGTCTGTTCAACTACAGCCTAAACGGCTCGGCCGATTTTCTTTTAACTTGTTAGGCCCAGTTATATAGCTTTCATTGAAATGCATCATTGGAACAAATCAGTGGAATGCTGACTTCATTTTTTTGACAAGCCAGTTATAGCATTCACTGAAAAATTGGTTTCAGTAAAAGATCCTGTCAGTGGCTGATTACAACCAATTCTATGCATTTATTGAGGTTAGAGTTGATCATTGAAAGAAAAACTGACATTGGAGAATAGAAAGAGAATCGAACACAGTTTTTTTGTTTTTGATTTTCATAAGAACGGGAAACCCGATTTTGATCATTTTTTAAGCATGAAAAAGCTCCCCATTGGTTTGAATAGTATTGTGTATTGATATTTTCAAAAATATTTTTTTTTCAAAACTGAATATTTTAAAAACCTCATGCTCGATTTTCTTAAAACTTGACACTAATTTTTTAATACCATCAACAGGATGGAAGAAAACAAAATTTATTTTTATTTTTTTCGAATTTTGAATTTCTGACTATCCAAAAAGTCTGAAGAACATTGCATTTCAAAACTAACAAAAAAATTAATATTTTTTTTTGAATTTTTTGAAAAAAGGGAATCAATTTTTTTTGAAACTTATCCCGAAACGATATCCCAAAAACGGGTCAGTATTTTTCTTAAAATTTTATTTTAATTCGTACAATAATAAAATCTGTTGGGGGACCAAAATTTTTTTTTTAAATTTCGTATATAAAAGCTTATTTTTTTTTTAGAAATCGCTACAGCCAATTATAATATTTGTTCTGGTATAAACTAGTATTTACTTTAGAAACCACATTGCATCCTTATTTCAGCTCCAACTACTAAAGTTGTTTTAGTCATTAATTTTATGGTTAAAATAACATTTTTCTCTAGTAACATTCATTTTTAAAATTTTTAATCTTTTAAATAAGAGCAAGTTCGTGCGACCCATAGGTGCATTTTATTTCTTTAAAAACCGAATTTCAAATTCGTAATCAGCGACCCAAAAAAAACTGAAGTAAGAAAATATATCGTTAAATATTTCCATTTTCTATTATATCCCTCTTTTTGTGATGTTCGACCACCACAGGAGTTGACTATCTTTAACGTAACTTTTTTATGGATTTCTTTCTAGAATTAGGCAATAAACTTAGGTACCTTTTTCAAGTCCTTAACTTGCTCGTTTTCGTCCGATTTTCTCTTTTCTGGGTTTGGTAATCTCAGTTTCTCTTTGTCACATTGAGTTATAATCTGAAATACAAAAAAACACGTTCATTATAATTGAAATGTCACTTAAAATTTTATTGTATTGTAATTATTTCCTAAGCACTAAAAAATTATAACCACATTCATCTATAACATTTTTTCTTAAATTTTACTCCACGTCAGCATTGTAAAGTTATTTATTGATATAGACAGAATTCCCCAAAGCCAACATCACATTTTTGAAATCACCCAGTCATAAGGACACATTCTAGTGGCATCATTTTCCATGACATGTTATCTTTTGTATACAATTGCTGACATCAAATTATGCAAACATTGCTTACCAGTCTCTAAGGACAACCAATTCAATCACAACAAATAAAAAAAGACACAGAACGTAAGCATATGCATATTGGCCTAATAAAAAAAGCATACCTACCTGTTTTTATTTTTTGGCAATGTTTCAATATTCTTAAGGATTGCTTATTCTGGTCATAATATCAAGGAGATTTGGGTGTTGCTGAATAACCGAACCACAACTGCTTGATATGTTTTCCTGCATTTTAAGCTGACATTAAATTCAAATTAATGCAACGAAAACCTGGCTTTCAATTTAGAATGCATAAATAACCTAAACAGCTTTATCCTTTAAACAAACAAAAAAAGTAACACAAAACTTGAGTACGTTGGTAAAATAAAACAAATACTGCTTTGATGTTGTTTGTAAATACTCAGTAGCTACTTCAAAGATGCAGTATGGTTTGTGTATGTAGAACTGCACTGCTGTCGTAAAATGTCACTACTTCAAGGTAGAATTTATTTGAAAACTATTTACGATTGCTGAATTTACTTTAAAGGAATTTTCTGTCATTCATGAAAAAGGAAAACAGCAAAAGCCTCCTACATTTTTCAAACAAAGATATTATTTTTCATATAATTCCCTTTTTCAATTAGTTTGTGAAGAAACTTTTTAGGTTGGTTGTTTTTCGTTTTTTATTTTTAATTATAAATAGTTTCCATTTCAACTTTAACTTTTAAAACTGCAATTTTTTTACTCCTTGGGCATTTAACTTTTTTTATGGAATCGGTTTATTTAAAGACTGAAACGACTTTTTGACAGAAAATGATTATTATTTGGGAGGACAACTTGACGGCAGGTTATGCACCAAGCTAGACATAATTTTTTGTACATGAGTTGTGGATACATCTAGTTATTCGGTCTTATAAAATATATTTAAGCGTGAACTGTAAACCGAAAAATTTACATTTACATTATATTCTAAGAGCTAAGAAACAAAATTTTAAAGGCTTGACGAAAAAAAAACGAATGACTGAAATTGAGAAATTAAATCTTTTAATTTATATTTTTGCCTCCTAGCTTTTGAAGTAAAAAGTATAATTTTTATATTTTAATCAAATCGAATCTGGGTGCATAGTTATCACAGCAGTCTCACTTTAAAACTGTCTTTTTGGGTTTTGGCTACTCTTTTAAATGACTAAGCACATTGCCAGCACGCCAGGAGGAGGGAGAATATAGAATATAGCGTTCCACAGTCGTATAGTACGGCTAAAATTAGTAAACTGATGTGAATTTTTTATAATTTTGCGTCCACTAAAAGGAGTATGACTATCTACCCTTAAAAAGTTGGAGCTATGTGCAAACAATTAGGAAAGTTGCAGAAGATTTAAAAGGAGATGCCGATGAACCTTGCTTTCGGATGACTAAATTTCACAATAGGAGGGTAAAATTGAGCCAGGTAAAGCATTCTACATTCGTGTAGTGCGAATAAATGAATCTCTGAAATTATCAGTACGTCCAAAGTTGGGCTCAAGAGTGTTATGGTCGAATTGAAGGAGAGAAATCCATCTGGCAACAATGTTCATCAAATTTTCGATACAATAATGAAATAGATGAAACGTGTCTAGAAAACTCAATTATGCCAAAATAAAAAATGGAAGAATATATTCTTAACAGATTATGGCCAGATCAGAGAGGACAGGGTTGCGAATTTTTGAATTAAAAAAACCATAAGTCATAAGTCTGTAGATGATTTGTGAATTAAAAAAATTTAATTCATAAGTTAGTTAGTGACTTATGATTTAAGAAAAAATTAATTCATAAGCTACTAAGTGACTTATGAATTAAAAAAAAATAATTCACTACCTATAAGTGACTTATGAATTAAAAAAAATTTAAGGTAACTTTTGAATTCATTTTTTTTTAATTCTTAAGTCACTTACTTGCTCATGACTTAAATTTTTTTAATTCATAAGTCACTTGGTAGGTTGTGAATTATTTTTTTTTTAATTCATAAGTCACTTACCTTCTGATGACTTAAATTTTTTTAATTCATAAGTCACTAACTAGGTTCTGAATTAATTTTTTTTAATTCAGTTCTGCTGACTTATATTTTTCTTAATTCATAAGTCACTCACTAGCTTGTAAATTAAAGCCAAGCTTAAGCTAAAAAGTGACTTAAGCTTTTGCTTTCGCAAACAATTACGGCTTTCGCCGGCTACGGTTTTCATCGGCTATCAATAGCTTTCAATGGTTATCAACGGTTTTCATCGATTATCAAGCTTTGCACCGTCCATCAACAGGTTTCGTTGGCTATCAATGGCTTTCGCCAGCTACCAACAGGTTTCTCCGGCTATCAACAGGTTTATATATTTTCAACGGCGTCTTACCTCTTGTGAGGGATGGCTAAAGAAGTCTTGGTACTTCTTATCTCGTTAGGTAACTTTTTACGATTGATCTCGAGGCTCGCTTGTTCAGTACTTATAAAACCTTCTCCTGAAATTAAGTGTGAGATATATATTGGGTTAAGTTGAATCATTGCAATAAAAAACAGGAATCACGTCATCCTCCATCACCGATTGATGATATGTACTTTCAACCATTTTGTGAAAAGACGTTGGTACAGAGCGAGGCAGCCTTTCCCCGTTTTATATCTTTATTATCCATAATAGTTTCAATGGTCATATAACGAGTGATTTTTCAAAAGCTATCGGAAGCTATCAAGCTCTTCCATTTTGAGAAAAAAAAAAGTTTTTTTTTTTCATCGCACGGTAGCGCTCACCGTTCACAGTAACGTTGCAATTCGCATCATCTTTGAACAAATACGGCACAATGATTCCGCCAGCCCATAATCCGCAGCAAACAGTGACTTTTTCTGGATGTATTGATAGCTCTTGCAATGCTTCTGGCTATTCTTCACTCCAAATACGGCAGTTTTGCTTGTTCACGTATCCATTCAACCAGAAATGAGCTTCGTCGCTGAACACAATTTTTCGATAAAAAAGTGGATCTTCGGCCAACTTTTCAAGAGCCCATTCACCAAAAATTCGGCGTTGTGGTAGGTCGTTCGGTTTCAATTCTTGCACCAGCTGTATTTTGAAAGGCTTCACACCTAAATTCCTCCGCAAAATAGAGGCCCAATTGCTGCGAACGGCGCTGAATCCATAAAAGACGGTCATCACTAACACTTGCCGATACAGCTGCGATATTTTTATTTTCCCAGTTCGCACTCTACTTAAGCGTGTTGGTGATTTATCGTCCAACAATAGGTGTGTTTTATTCATTGCTGCATAGCCAGCGCAGCGTTCAAGTGCGAATAAAACGATCAAACTCACTCCATATGTCAATTATATTTCAATGTTGGCCATTATTACAGAAAATATCAAAATCTGATGTCAAATGTATGTACATGTTTACTTCTAAAATTTAATGCATAGCGCCATTTTCATTTCGATAATTTAAAGTTCTATCACCAGCACAACTGTCATTTTTTTACTGGCTTCTTTTTCGCCAGCAATCAAATTGTTGTTGTTTGTCGAGGGAAATTTTGAAATTTTAAGCTTTTCTTTTCGCGGACATTGATCATTGTAATATTTTAGACTTTTTCGGAAACTTACCGCGTTATTTATTAGAAATATTTATTTATTTCTTCTTCCCGACGTTTCGAAGAAATTACACTCTTCGTGGTCACGGGATTAGACTGACGTTTGGTTGATGCTGTTGGTTACTCTGTTAACTGTTACTCTGTTAACTGTTACTCTGTCTCCCTACAATTTTTTTTAGTACAACTTTTAAATTGTATGATGGTAAATTACTTATACATCTATTGTTAAAGTTTGCTTTAACTAAGTTTCCAACTATTTGTATACCTATGTACATCGAGTTGAAATTGGCTTGGTTCGATTCGATTGTGTATAGTTGAATCGGTATTTTGTTATGTCTACTCGTGTCTATCTTATCATGTTCCTTATTTTTTAAGAAGTTTTACTTCTATCATGTTTAACGTCCTGCACGCGAATTCTTTTTTTTTTTGATTTTGTTACAATGTAAAAAAAAAAAGTTAAACTTTAGTGAAGGCCTGCGGCAACGCTATCAACGACTGGGTTTTTTTACGTAGTGCGGAAAAAAAGGTCGTTGACCTTACTAGACGAATTCTTAGTGAGTTGTTGATGACACTAATTGGTGTGCGCATGCTATGCTTGGTACGAAATTTGATTTTGGAATTAGGAACAGGTGCTTAGGTCGCTACGTCACAAAGGCGGAAGTTCAGGGGGACGCAGGGTTGAAGTATAACATGGTCAACTAATGACATATATTTACGTACATACATACATTAATAATTTTGGCAAATGTACATTGCGCAACAATTTATGTCTGGGCTAATTAATGAGCAACATATTCAGACATCGTGGAACCTTTGACCTTTTTTTTCAAACATTTTATACATTCAAAAACCATTATCAAAAAACCCCCGGAATACTGATGTTCTGCACTTGTTAGGAAAGAGGAAGAAAAACCCTAGAAGTACCTAAATAATTCTTGTTTTAATCACGAAACCACACTTGGAGAAAAATATTTTGTTTTGGTTTAAAATAGGTACCGTTTTTAAGGCAGAAAAAATAAGACCTTAACCAAATTTTAATCATTTCGTTATCTAGGTTCAACGCCAGCTAGCTCAAAAGGTGAAATAATATATTTTGATGGCATTTCTGGTAATACCCATCAACGCAATAAAATTTATTTTTTAATTTTCCCTACGAGCTACGAATTGTTGAAGCTAGTTTCGTGGGTGAGTATTTTAAGTTTAACAAGCATAAACACAACTGTGGCATATTTAAGTATTATTTAAAAAAAATAAGCACAGACCTATAATACTTATTATTGCATATGGTAAAGAGCAAAAACAACAAACAGATAGTTTCAGTTTCCAGCTTCAGGAAAATACGCAAGTGCTCTCCTCTTATGAACAAGAGCAAGTATAGTAAAATGTCAATAGAGTGCGGATACTTGAGAAAAGAGAATGCAGTCGGGTGTTTTCCTACCAATAAAGCCTCATTAATACACCACTACGGCACTATGGAGGTACTACATTTTTTTTTTCAATTACTTATTTTAATTATAATGAAACTCATTGCTCTGCAATAAGTCAAGTTATAGAGACTAACTTAATATCAGATTTCTACCGAACGAAAAGTTTATTTCTTTCATTTTTTTTTTCTTTCAAGTCTTAATGATATGCCAGGAAATCAAAATCAGGTCAGTCCGTCAGGCAGGCAGCAGGAAGGCAAGAAATAAATATCCACCTATATTGGTCATTTGACTCCCGCACCCATCAGTAAATGCCATTAACTTAAAAGCCTGGAATGTTATTCTACACGAAATTTAGCATATTTGGAAACTTGGACGTTTATTTTACGCCCTCACACGTTTCGATAAGTAAACTAACACGCAATCTATTTCACCCCAAGGATAAAGCATAAAATATAGGGCGATAAAGAAAAAAAAAAGAGAAGAAATTGAAAGAATTCTTTCCGCCTTTCATCACCGTGGCAGTACATAAAGCGAATGTCAAATGTAGCTCCATTTCCATTAAGAAATAGAACGTGTGCATTTGTCAGTCTCACGAGATATATTTTTGTATCTATGAAAGTTATGGTGGGGCTCTTAAAAAAGGGTACCTACTTGGAGGAAGTATGTAAATATTGGATTCATATGTATATTCACCATTGGAAAAACTCAATACTTTTATATTATTTTGAATGGAACAAGAAAACGGTCCAATAAGGAACTACCAAATTCAAAATGTGTTATGGTTCTCGTAATTTTGGTGAATTGCCGTCGACATTAGGATGGGAAATATGGAATTGAAAAACACTTGGAAGATTGGAAAACTTTATAATTTCATAGAAAAACTGAAGGTGGCCTACTTTACTAGTCAAGAACTAAAAATACGAGTATGCTTTGCATCCTGCTATTCCATTTTGAAAAGGTTTATTTAAAAAAAAAATGTGTGTGTACTGACGTACGCGCGCTAGAAGTAAAACTTCTTTTCCCAAAAGCAAAGCTTCTAAGATTCCTTTCAGTGCTATTCGGAAACATAAAAAAAATCAATTTAAAGTAGTTTTAGTATAGTCTTGTAAATTGTAAGATGTCAAAACCACTTCCAAATACATATTTTTTAAATAATTCTTCGAATTGTTAATGATTTGCAAAATAAGTTAGGAAGTTTAAATTGGAACTCAAAACTGTTTCAATTATACAAATGATGCAAAATAGTTTTGGAATGACCAGTTTGGTCTATCTGCCGATTTCTTGAATTTATTAAGAAAATCAAGAAAATCATGTATAACTTGTTTGTTACCAAAGTTGAGCAAAATGGATGGCGCTATTTTTGACGCACATATGCCGCTTCTTTGACGAATAGATAGCGCTGGGCGCACATCATAAATCGTGAAAGGACACTAATACAATACTAGCCGTTTCTTAGTTCATTTTTATCTTCGCTTAAATTTGTAAGATGTTGACATTGAAATAGCTGATTTTCGTTTCTTTAAGATGGAACACAACCATTCCACTGAATGTGTTCGATTCTCTTTCTATTCTCAAATGTCAGTTTTCATTTCAGTGATCAACTCTAACCTCAAATGCATAGAATTGTTTGTAATCAGCCACTGACAAGATCTTTTACTGAATGCTATAACTGGTTTGTCAAAAAATTAAGTCAGCATTCTACTGATTTGTTCCAATGACTGCTTTTAAACGAAGCAATATTACCTTGCGATGTTTAAGCCCGTTGGAGAGAGACGTGTTTGGTGGCGAGGGTACACAAAATTGCTGGGGTTGGAAAAATTGCAGAGTTATCGTTCTTTCTTCTTTGTGGTTTTCTTTATTTTTCGGGTATGTTTTATTTCTATTTGGCGTTCGGTGAGAAAAAATTTCGGGAAAAATTTTGTCTCCCATAAATTTTTTTTTCTGGGACAAATTTTGTCTTGTATATTTTTCCGAGCGGTTTCGCGCGAAATTCATACTTTTGTGCATTGCTGTACAAAATGTCTCCACTAAATTTTGCCAGGAAAAAGAATGTAACAAGAATTATTTTGCGGACAAATTTTGACAGCCACCGTATTTCTGAAAGTGATTTTTGTCAAAACTGGTTTTATGTAAAAGATGCTGACTCTTCTCTTGAAAGTATCAAGAGGAGATTCCAAAAGGTATGAACGACTTTTGTAAGGCAATCCGTTCCAGAGATACACTACAAAACACATTTTATTAGATTTTATCTCCAAATTCAAACTTTTGGGCGAGATTTGGAGAGATTAAATTTGTCTTGTTTTGATCTGCGTACTAGGCTTTATGTTTCATTTCAGCAACCAAACAGATGTGCAACTAAAAATTTAATGTGCGCGACTGCTCTTTCTTCATTTATTAATTTCATTTAGGCTAGGCGCACACATTCAATTTTTAGTTGCGCAACTGCTTGGTTCGAGCAACTAAATAGTTTGTCTTTTGACACAAAGTAAACGATTGCCTAAAATAAGTTCACTATTTTGTGTAACATATAATTATATACGCCTGCGCGGACATTCAACCAAATAGTGCATCTGTTTTCTATAAGCAACCAAACAGTTGTGCAACTAAAAATTGAATGTGCGCGCCTAGCCTTAACGTGACGACTACATATATGCTTTATTGCGTATATCCTCGTCTGCTTTCATAGTTTGAAACTGGTTTTACAATAACGACTATGTTTCGTCACGCTCACGTCTCTTTTTTCTTATCTCATTCATTGTGTTGGAGCCCAAGGATTTTAAAATTGTAGGTAACGCTTATTTAATTTTGACACCGAATTTTAAATTCTTCGCATATGGCAATGCTAGTTTATATTTGACAACAGAAAGGACTAAAGCAGATAGTTTATTTACAAGTGTTTTTTTTTTATATTTCGCTTTAAGTATTTTGTAAATTTTAGTGCTTAGTTTTCAAGTTAAATAGCATATAATTATTCAGTATTACTAAGGTTAAAGTGTTTAATGTTTGAAATAAATAAAACTATAAAAAATATATACTCGTATTTGCTTGTTTTTTTTTTTTTACAAACGAAAGTGGTTTTCGATCGAAAAATTGTTCGGCCACATAATTCCATCTGTTATCCATCTGTCAACCAAAAAAGACTCGATAAAAACCAATAGAGACTCGATGCAGTAGAATATAACTACTACAATTTTAAATAGTTAAACGATACTTTAGACAACGAATGCCATCATGCAAAAGTAGTCATTAGTTCATTCGATTACTGATGGGACTCACTCCCTCTCACTCACTGAAGCGGTAATTTGGCCTCTGTATTGGGTATTTTATTTCATAATCGCGACTAAAAATGAATTTCTTAATTTGACGGAAAGACCAAAATTAGGCTCGAGGGTGAACTGATGAGCATTCCCAGCAAAACTGAACTGATTTAAGGAAGAAATGCAACTGGCTACTTGCTTGTGAAAGTAGCGATGAAACGAGGAAATACATGAAACATTGCGACGGTGTTCAAGAGATGGGAATGAATTCATGATAGCTCTGTTTCCTATCAGTTTGTTCTGAATTTTATCCAATAAGTGGAGAGAAGTTTGTGCTGCACCTGTCCAAAAATGTGCGTTTTACTCGAGTTTTGGACATAGTATAAACGCCTAATAAATGGTAGCCAGATCAGAAGGGGTGAAAAATGTCTTACATCTGTAGAGAAAACCTAAGAAAACACACATACCGAGTACTGAGAGCTTCTCGGTTTCTTTGATGCAAATTCCATTCAAGGACAATTGCATAAGGGGGCATTTGGCTTCAACGACAATAGACAACATTGAGTTTTCGAAGTATTACAGTCCACACTGTTTTTTATACCACATTTAACAATGCTGTAAAGATCCGAGTTTAATGAGCATACCATACGATACCGTTGCAATTTCACTTCCGAAGGAGATGGACGTGAACTTGAGAACGAGTATGAGAAGCTGATAGTAGAGTCGTCGGCAAAACAATGAAGTGCATTAGAAGTTTCAGACAAGAGATAATTTATAAAATTGAGGAAAAGTGTCGGAGACAAAACGGAGCCCTGGGGAACACCATCATTTATTTTGGACTTTCAGACTTGAAAGTGTCCAATACAACATGTATTTAGCGATCTAGAAGGTAATTTCAAATCCAAGGAATAAAGGTAAAGATCTGTTCCACTCTTCGGTGAGAGATCACCAGTGGAACGCCGTATTGTCGGTCATTACCAAGCTTTCGATCTTAGAGGTATTTGATGCTTTCACAGTTTTGCTGAAGATTATGTTTGTTGCTTTTTATATAAATCCAAAATTTAAGTCAATTTTTAAATTATGTTTGTTAAAGAAAAATTAATTATTGAATTGGCAAGTGAAAGACATCTACCTATTTTTATTTCCAATTTTCAAAAACGGTCTCATTATCATTTATTTTCGTGTTCTAAATGAGCCCTTAGGTCCGTGCACGGCCAGACAATCAGTGCGAGAAGCGATGTCTTTGATTTATTTTTATTATTTTTTTTAAATTTTAATAAACATATACAAGGAGGACTGCTTCAGACGTACATATTTTCATTCATTCTTCAACTGGCGGCCAGGGAAAAAATATACAGGCAAGCTAATGTGGCGGCCAGTCGAAATGGCAATCTGCCAAATTACTGTTTTGCGTTCGACTTCATTTGTTCGGTAAATTGCAAACGTCAGCAAACAATATATTAGCATTCATTTGAGATTTTTTTTTAGAGATATGAAAAAGAAAACCAATTGATTAAAAGATTTTCTGCTTTATATATGTATGCGGAAGTATTGGGTAGAGATAACGCTAAACGCAGGCAAATTAAATTTTTGACATACTCAAACAAAAAATGAAAATCGATAAATTTAAATTTTAATTGATGAATTTCATGGATCATTATTTGATCGTTAGATGGTGTCTGTTGGTTGTAGAGTTTTTTTTTATTAATGAATGCAAATCTGTCATCGTAGATCATTAATTATTAATTTAAATGTCAATCCAATTGTCATTTGTCAAAAGAATCAGACTAATAGCAGTAATGCAAATGTGTTGACAGTTTTCGTATTTTAATTAAAGAGGTGTGTGTTTGAATTATGAATACATTTCGAATTTAAGGTGAGAAAGATCAGAAATAGTCCAAATTCAATTATCTAGCTCGCTTTTATCAAGTGTGAAATCAATTTGATCTAATTGTTCTGCAACTATCACATAGAAGAAAGTTTAAAATTGCAACAAAACTCCATTGATTGTATCCTGTTTCTGTATCTTTGGCAGTCGATAATAATTGGAATGGAATAATTGAATATGCCATAAAATAGGCACATGTATGATCGATAAGGAAAAATTATAGGAGCAAAGAAAAAATGGGAAAGGGGTTTTAGTTGCAGGTTGTTGAGATTAAATTATTATTTTTGTGTGTTTTTTTGTTCATAAGATATTTAAACTTAAAAGTAAATCACCCTTATTCCGGTAGTCGTTTTAATTAAACGCCTTTAAAAAGAGAAGGCTCCAGAGACCACATTTTGGTTTTTAAATAATACGAAAAGGGCAGCGTTCTCTATGTTCTTCACTTTTCTAAGCATTATAATGATAATCGTTTCAAAAAAATTCCAATTTTCGTTTCTAGAGCCTTGTCGTTTTACTGGCGTTTTAGTAAAACGACTATCGGAATAAGGGTGAATCTAAGAACCTGCTTAAAATTCGAGAAATGCGAGAAAATTTTCTATAAGAATTTAGAACTTTCGACTCTTGTCATAAGACAACAGATTGTACCTTCTTTTTCGTTCTCTATAATGAAAAACACTTATAATTAATAAAATTATTGTACTTATACAAAAGTTTTTTTTTAATTAAGATGTAATTGACTAATTGTAGTGTTTGTTGTTTATATTGCTAATTTTTAATATAAAAGAAGACGTAAATAAACTAAAAACTGAACGGAAAAACTGATTGTTTGTTTTTTGCTATATTATGGTTCGTGTGATGAGCGTCCGTTTGACTTAAAGAATTAATTGCTCTCTTTTAATTTAAATTTTCTTTCATTAATTTGATTAAATATTCTATTGCACACTAATTTTATTGCGATACATACTTGAATGTTTCCAACAAACGATATATGTATCAACGAGCAGGGACTGCACTCTCACAGCTGTTTAAATTTCGTGCATTGTGAGATATTTAAAACTAATTTTTACTGTTTTTAGTGCTGTGTAATAATTGGAGTGAGATATTTTATTTTGTATTTTGTTCTTAAAAATAATTGAATTTGTCGTATATTTTGTGTTTGTCGGTGATTTTATTCGGGAAAGATAGAGTCTAGAATGGGAAAAAATAATTTCTAAAATATTAATATTTGCACCCACGCAGAATTTTATCCTCTACAGTTTAACTATATTGGAACAGTAAAACATTTATTTAAGTTATAAATGCTATCTACAGTTTGCTCAGAATTTGTATAGTTAGTTAATTTGAATGTCTGTATTTAAATAGTATCAAGGTTCAATTGTTGCTTTACTATTACTAGACTTTTAATGGAAATTCTAGTTCAAAGGGCATTCAATTATAAGTTTACCGTGTCGATTTTTCAAAGTGCCATAACGGGGAATTTATTTTTGTTCCAAACTCTAGCAATAGCCGTGTTTTTTTTTTTGTAAGTTAGTAAATATAGTAGCACTTTACACGATTACACGAATAACAAATCCAACATCGGCAGGAATACTGCCGATAAAAGCTAATGTAAGATCCTAGTGTGGATAAGTTTAAGACCTTTATTCAAGTACTGAATTAAATTTTTAATTTTAATGGATTCCTTATTCCTTATTCTAATATATTGGTGGGATTGATATTTTTTTGTATCTAGATGGCTTTGTTCATTGAGTTGTTTTGCGTTTTCTATGATGTGATTTTCAATTTGGCAAAAAAATCAATTTTTTCTGTTATTCTTTGAAAAAACATTCATTTTTTTTTTATTTTCATAAATACCAATGTTTTTTAGGTCGCTTTGAGCTAAGACCTCATTTTTTTCATTTATTTTTTTTTTTTTAACTCAAAACTAACATACAGAGCAAAGTTATTTGGCATTAATCCAAACTTATGAACGTTTGCTTTACTTAAAATAAAATGTTTTTGTATCGTGTTCTGTCAAAATATCGTTTTTGATTTTTATTGGCTAACACATTTATTGGAACCCTAGTAAGAATGAACACGGATTTAATTTCTATAATTCAACTAATTTTAACAATCAATTAATGGAAAACCACATACAATTCAATTAACTAAAATTTGTATTCATAAAAAAAAAATTCCGCAGATGACGTCATCTGCCATAATCTAAGAACAAACTCTATTTTTTTCTGCAAACTATTCTGACAGCTGTTCAATAGTAGCAAATGTGAAATATAAAAAAAATAAAAGCAGACTACTGTGGATTTTAATTATTATTAATTACTACGTTAAATTAGATTTGGAATTTTGCTATTAAATTATTTCGATAGGAGTTATTTTACGGCACCTAATAAACAGACATGTAAATAATGAGTGATTTTTTGCTATTTTCCTTGTTTTGACAGCTCACGTACATTTCACTTTTTGTGTTACTGTAAAACATCTTCAGTTTGTGTCTATAATTTAACCATGAATCGTCTTACAACGCTTGCAAATTACTGAATTTTATTATCAAACTACGTAATATGTTAAGAAAGTTAATCGATCTCTTCTTCCATTTTATGGTCAGTTTAATTGACCCACTGAGACGGCTATTGTGACTAAATTTCGCACCAAATTTACATTGTTAGACATTAAATCACCAACACGCTTGCGTAGAGTGCGAACTCAGGAAAATATCGCAGCTGTTTCGGCCAGTGGTAGTGATGACCGTGAATTATCGATTCGGCGCTGTTCGCAGCAAGGAATCTGTTACTCCACTACGTGGAAAATTTTGCGGAAGGGTTTAGGTGTGAAGCCTTTCAAAATACAACTAGTGCAAGAATTGAAACCGAACGACCTACCACAATGCCGAATATTTGGTGAATGGGCTCTTCAAAAGTTGGCCGAACATCAACTTTTTTATCGAAAAATTGTTTTTAACTCCTTCACCGCTGTTTGTACGTCGGCGCTGTGTAGTCTTGTTTGCGTTGTCTACAGAGGTTAAGCATAAGCATTCAACAAAAGTAATAATGATCTAATGAGCGAAAGGGGTTTAGGACGTCTGTATGAAGTAAAAGACATGCTGAAGCAGAACCAGTATAAAGAATTTTAAGGAATCGGTTGTCGATCGAGGTCAATGAATGGTTTCCGAATTATGAAACTTTTGTATTAATGCCAGATGGGGCCTGTCCTGTGCAAACTTATTAACAAGAAGTACTTATCACCTTGTTGACATTGCCGGGTAACAACCCTGACATGAACCCTATTGAAAATATGTTTCAACTAATGAAAAGGGAAGTGGCTAAAGAGTCGATCACAAGCATGTTGCGCAGAAATGAAGTCTCACAACAGAACAAGAGGAGGCTCAACCAAATATTAGAATTTTCCAGTATACTTTTCACCTTTGTCCAAATATTAAAAGATAAATATTTTTTAATAAATAAGGTAAATTTATAACAATTAGGAAAAAAGAATTTTATACAAATAGATCAGATTAACTGAAATCAAATGAGTTATCAAGTAATGATCTCAAGAGAGTTATCATCATCATGTCATTTGATGACAATTCACTTTTAATAATTTCGTCTTTATTGCCGATGGTACATGAAAGATGCCGCACCCCAAAACCATCCAATGAGCGGTCGACTGCAGTCGAAGCTATAGAAGGATTCTCCATAAAATGGTTTCCTCTTGGGGATTCATTACCAGTTATTGTCATAGTTCATGTATTAGCATATATACTTCAACCATGGTGTTTTTCGAGGTATCGATCCATAGCATACACGAGCTCAGATTCGACAGGCACACCCGCACCTTTTATGGTGGAACACATAACTAAATGAGGCCGCCGACCTAGAAACAGACGCCTTTTGTAGCCGCCCATATGGGTTCCATATACCCTTTCCTGCTACCGTTGGCCTATCAAAATAGGCTCCTCCGCCATTAGACTATCATGTCGTTGACCGCCACCTGCAGTTTCTTCGGCCTTTTGGGGGCTTTTAATTATCCCAAGGACAACTCTGTGCCCCGACCAGCAACACTGGTACCGGCATCCATTCGGTTCCCCTGCACGTTAGCGGTACTCACTCTATACAACGGGGAGGTGTGAATTATTAAGTCTAGGGCTGAAGTTGCGTCCTAGCACTCTCCAGTACAGTCTGTTGACAAGAATTAAAACTCACTAAGTGCGTTTAGAGCTTATTGGAGAAAATGAGGTTTTAATGCATAATTTAGTGTAAAAATTTATTTTTTTTTAGTAAATCCATACTACTTCGCAGTTTAAAATAAAAAAGGTTGTGTGTACTGACATGTCACTGACAGCTGCATAGAAATTTTTTTACCCGTCAGCGCCGGAAAAGAAGTTTTACTTCAAAAATAATTTCGTTTTTATAATAGACCTTACATTTTTGACCTAAATACCAAAGTTTTTCAGAAAACGCGAAAAAAATCACTTAGTGAATTTTTCCCGCCGTATTCGCAAACATGGAGGGATAGAATGAAAAACAAAACCATGATCTACTCTGATATTTCATGTTTATTAACAAAAAAAAAAACTGTTTTTTAATATAAATTTTTTTAATAATTTTCCAAATTACTTTCATCATTCGAAGGCTCTGGTAAACGTCTATCCTGGACGTTCGAAATTGATTGTAGGCAAACTTTTATACCATGGAATTATTTCTCCTGGAATAAGTGTTTAACAAAATCAGCTTTTTTGATGAAAGCGTATATCCTGATTTCAACATGAGTACTTTCTTCCGGCGCCCTTTTCCAGACACATTTATATTTGTAAAGTAGTATAATCGTATCTATAAAATATGGTTCGAGGATATTCTTTAAAAGCACATTATTTTTAGTTTTGTTTCGAGTTTTGTACTGTGGAACTTGCTAATTCTTGCAGATTATAAAAGTCTGAGAACTTTAAAAGATGAACTTGGTAATGGTTTTTGTTTTGATAATTTTTACATGATCTAGCTGATTTAAAAATGTTTGTCAAATCAGTCATTGTGTAAGCATTTTTATTTTTCCTTACTAACTCTATGGCTAAATCTATGGCATAGAATCACACTGCCTGTATGAATACCATGACTCCAAAAATTTCAGTTCCACTCTGTTAAGATGGCTTCAAAATTTTGTGCAGCATACATCGAAACTGCTCTCACTTGTTGGTTTCTGTTCTCACCTCTGCAAGTGTCACGGAACAGTGAAACGTCTGTCACGGTTATTGGTATACAGTTTTAAGAAAACGCAACAAAATTGCTCCCTCGCTTACTACTCGTATTCAGTTAATTCCAAATATAGCAATGTGCGATTTCTTCAGTTCCTACAACTGGCTTGAATATGTAAATTGTCAACTGTAAGACAATTTGTAAATCAAAACTGCAAGTAATGAAAGTAGGATCATGATTTTTTCCTGCCGTAAGAATCTTAAAAATTGTAGTTGATGAAACTTAAAAATCTGAATCTGGTATTTTGGTTCGTTTAATGGACAGAACCAGTCTTTCTAGCAATTAGGTTATTTAAAAATAAATTAAAATAAATAAATTTTGAGTTAGTAAGTTTAATCTGTCAACCGACGAAATATAAAATACAGTCGAACTTCGATAACTCCAACCATCACTTGCCAAAAAAATAATTCGAGTAACCAGGACTTCGAGTTATCAAGTAAAACACAAAATTAATATAAAGTACCTACGTCATATTTATTTGCGAATAAAAAAAGGACAGGTGTTGTAATTATTTAAAATATCCTGTTATACTTGACTGACGAGTGGATTTTTACTTGCGATATAGGTACTATAGGGCAAGTTCTGCATTTGGAAAAAAAATCGAACTCGAGATTTTGATCAAAGTTGACATTACGATGATAGCGAAGACGAATAAAGTGGGTCCGGCAATTCCGTCTTTTTGTATGTCTGTACCTCGATCTAGAGCCTAAGCCACTGGACCTATTTTCTTCAAACTCGGTAGTTATGCGTCTTCGGTCATTCCCTAGAGGGGAAATTGAAATTTTTTTTCAGCTCTAAAATTGACGGTACCCCCCATACACCCGTAATGCAAAATCTTATTTATATCGAAAACGGCTCTAACGATTTTGATAAAAAAAAATTAGGTGTGATATTATGGACATGGACTACGTTTAGGGCAAAATGTTATTAACGGTACCTGTCATAGAACCGTTTTTTTTGATTTTCGACTTTCTCATTAACAGCTCTAACGATTTTAACCAAAAATTTTAAGCAGGCGTCCCCCTAAGTTTAAAATAATAAATAATATTGTATATAAAAATATTCGAAAAATTATTTGTTGTTTTTTTTTGAAATTTTTTTTTTGAAAAATCAATATCTTCAAAACCATGAACGATTATTTTTTGAAATTATTTCCTAAAATCAATATTATTAAAAACTTAAAATTCGCATCCCACATTTTTTCTTGAAAAATTTTAAAGAAATTTCTTATATAAAAAATTTATTTATTTAATAATAAAACGATTTTTTAAAGTTTGTTTGCATAAATTCATACTTTTCTACTTTTCATACTTTTTTTTTAAATATAAACGCAAAATACTTAACGAATACTTCGTTTGAAGGTGGTTGAATCAAATTCTCCTCCAAAACATCCTCGATTACATCACTATCGCTGTCATCGTTAATATCTATGTCAGTTTTTTTACACTGTTTATTTTTTCATCTTTTTTTTTGAATTTTTTAGAAGATGCCTACTATTGTTTTTTTTTTCAAAAATAAGACTTAATTCGTATTATAATACATATACCAACCTAATGATGTGTGTTCTAACAGCCAAACATGGCAGCTTTTACCCACACTTAACGGAATCACAATTTTCAACACAATCATATACATACATATACAATGTCATAGAACATATACAAACACAGTGTCTACAAACGCAATGTATTATCAAATGAACTAAAAATCCACAGAATTCCGGAATTCCCCTAAAAAAATTCGACTTATCGAAGGTGACGCCAAATAATATCTTCGAGTTATCGAAACATTCGAGTTATCAGACAAAAACTGTATGTTAACTTCAGGCTTCGTGCTATTGCCAACCAAATTTATTCAAGTTATCAAATATTCGAGTTATAGAAGTTCGACTTATCGAAGTTCCATGTACACCTACATATGTAATGTACGAGTATATCAAAAGAGTAGTACATTTCTGTGGCAACAAGGAATAACAGCATAAGTCGACTTATGTCGAAAATGTGTTTTTGATACCATCCGATGCGCAATAAGCCATGTTACAGACAAAAGAAAAAAAAAGTCGTGTAACCTGATTTGTATTGCAAACTAAACATTCAAATCACTCTCCTGAAAAGTAGCAAAAACTGACTTATGTCGTTTTTCCTTGTTGCCACAGATTTATATTTTGTATAAAATCTACATTGCGTCTAATAATAAGGCCAGAGAATGTAAATACATCTACTTGCATATTACAATAAACCTTCAAAATTACAAGGTGAACATTTTTAACTTTTAAAGTATTTCTCTATTCTAAAATTTTTCAAAAATAATTTGTTAAAGAAGGTATACCAACCAACTACTAAAACAAAATAAAACACATTTCATAGAATTTTTGGTTTTACACTTTTCCTTTAACAATTTAATTTTATTAATAAATTATAATATTTAATTTTCATCTTAAATGCTAAGTCGCTGTACAGGCTTCACTTTAAACATCTAGTACGTTCAAAATTTCATATCAAAATTCTTTCGCACTTTTTTTTTTGGGCCGGGCTTGGGTTTAAAAAAATATTATTTAATCAGTCCAACCACTTGTACTGATTTGCTTGTCACCTACTTCAAAAGAAGAACAAAAATTATTTAAGTACCTATATACATAATGGTATAAAAGATAGCAGAGCTTCAAATTGCCATACGTAGCTCATCGTTTATACATAGCACCCTGTAGCAATCAATTAATTATTTTATTTAGTGTTTCATTGAGGTTGTTTTTTTTTTTGTAGGACAATACTGACGCGTTGATCATTTGGCTGTATTGTAAACCACCTACGCAAGAACACTAAGTAGGTTCAATCTTCTGGCTTATAGCGTTTTTCTAAGAAAACAAAAAACCTGCACGTGATGATGAGAAATTCTCTCCGGATTTTCTAATTTATGTTTCTTATGATGCTAGCTAAAAATGGACTTCAGCGCATTCACAAGGGATTTTAAAACAATTTCTTTCTTAGCTGATAGTCTGATAGAATTCAGCAGCAAACAACCACTGTGTGAATTAATCATTAAGAGCTCACAGTATTATTTCACTAATAATATCATTCGCATAACATCTCCCCTGACAAGATGAATGATGAATAAAGCACGAATTCCAAAAAGCACAGATACGAAGGGCCTTATTTTGCCGGATTCATATGGTAGAATACGAGTACATACATAAAACATAAACAGTCCACACGAAATCTGCGGAATAAAAAGATATAGTTCGGTCTTTGCTGTTCTGCGGTATGTAGCTAAAGCCACAACACAATCAAGTCGTTTTCCCGACCCGTTTACACAAGGCACATAGGAATATTTGAATGGAAATGTCGACAGAAAGTCAATTTCAGAAACACGAAGAAATTATAATGTAATAGATGTCGCAATACTATCCAGTGGACATTTCCGTACGTCTATTTATACAGGGGATTACATCCCAAACGGATTGATGGATTAACTTAAAGTTCAAATAATATACAAATTCTGCTACTCCCCAATGGAGAATTATTAACTTGGTAAATGGCTTCCATGGACCACCATTTTATGTTTGCATGTAAAACACAGAAAACCTGAGTTTTGACATAGTTATTTATTTTTAAAATAACCCTAAACATTTATTAGCTGCGTTTTTTTCGCTGTCCATATAGAATTGTAGAATTTTGGCATCACCGTTTTTATCGGGTCTTAGATTAAGTCTCGAAAATTATCTGGTGGAAGCTAACTCTGTATAGACTTAAGTAGTAGTTGCATTTGCACGTAAAGCGCTTAGTCCCGATGTGGTTTTTTTCTACAACTCTATATGGACTTGCAAAAAAAACCGGCCTACTGAATAAATTCTTAACAAACAAAAATAAAATTAATTGGAAACAAGAAATATAAAAAATAGGGATATTATTTGGGAATTAATTTATTCATTTGTTACAAACATATATGAATATGTTTTTATTTAATTTATTCATTATTTATTTACGCATTTTTCTATTTTATTTACTTAATGTTTGGCGATTGATAGTTGATTATATGTTCGATTGTATAATTTTTCATTAAATATTTATTTAATGATGAATGAATGAAATGGTTATCATAAACTAATTAGCAATTTTTTGTTTCATCTGGTAGTTCTATTAGTTACTTTTAGTCAGCGGATTCATAAATGAAAATCATGTTAGCTGTTAAAACTTATTCTATAAAAATGAATATATAAACAAAAACATAATTTGGTGACAGCTTGCGAGACCGAGGGCTTAGTGACTTAAAACTTAAAAAGGATCTACAATTGTCTGCCTAATCCGAACGGCTAAGATTAGAAATACTATTTTAATGTGAACAGATTCTCTTGAAAAAGATGCAGTAACCCTAAAAAAAGAATATTTTAAGGTGGGAAACGAAACCAAGCCTACGGGCGGTGTGACAGTCCAAAAAAAAAAAACCAAAAAGCCAATGGATGCTAAAAATAATATATCTATCCTCTGACAGATAGCCCTATGCCTGTAATTTATAATACAAGACTTGTTTAGTAACTTGAAAATTTACAGATTAGTATTGGGTTTACGGACTTTGTTTGGAGTGCTAGATGTGCTCCCAAAGCTCAATTTCTAAAAAAAAAAAAAATAGGCCGGGTAATATAGGGTGGCGCACGAATCGTTCTACAAAAGCAAAACGTAATAACTTTGTTTTCTGTGTGAGTAATTGGCAATTTCTTCTTTTATTTTGAAGGTCATTATTTAGATTTATTAAAATGAGTGCTTGGGATAACGAAACGAGTATATCCATAGTGCAGAGGTATCATGATTTGCAGTCCGTCATCTCCATCTAAAAGAAATTTAGACGGAAGTTTCGGGGCACTCCCCCGAGAAGGGGACATCAAAAAGGACTAGCTACAGAAATAGACAGACCGGTTATGGCGGAGCTGCAAAGAAAATTCCTAGATAAATTAATATCAGAAACTCCACTTTCCACTGGCCCCCAACTTCACCTGATTTGATTTTTTGCATGGGGTTATGACAAGCAAGAGTAGTACAAAACTAAACCAAAGAATTTGACTGAATTGAAGCAGTCGATCAAAACGATAATTGAGGCGATGCCGACTTCAATTCTTCAGGCCATAAGGAATAATTTACAGGTGTCGCATAAGCGTGAATGAAAACAAAGCCACCTGTGTGCATAAATACTTTAGCAAGTGTGGAGGCTGAGCAACAAAAAAGATAGTTCAGCATTCTGGAAGATCGCTAAGTGCTTCAAAAAAACCAACCTTTTGAAGCTGCATCAAAGTGTAAGCTCCAATTCTGGCTCAGTTATTCTAAAATCAATTGAACATGGACCGTACTAGAATATCCATACAGTATTCAGCACCATATGTATCGAAACACTAGTTGGGCCAATTTCGCAGTGGGACGTAAACCAGAGTCATAAACCGCTGTAGCCCAAATAAAACGCCAGGCGAAAACCGAATTCCATAAGAAATTTTTAAAAATGGGCCGAATGCCTTCCTTGTAAAACTGACAATGCATTTAACTTTATTTTCAACAATAGCAAAGTGCAAAAAAATCTAAGAAAAAGCATAAAGGTGTGTCCACACGAAAGAAACATTTCAGGAAACATTGTTTAAAACACGTTTCTGAAATCTTTCCCATTTGTTTAAAAAACATTTCAGAAACATTGCAGAAACATTTCAGAAATGTTTCTGATTTGTTTTTTTTTTTTGTGTGGACGCTTTGAGAAACATTTCTGAAATGTTTATTTGTTTCCCATTGTTTCCAGATTAAGTTTTCTGTAATTTTTTTTTCTCGCCTGTGTTGCACTTTAAGCGCATGCGCAAATTTCAGATAGGTATATCATCGGCTATTTTTGATTTTATTTTTAAAATTTTCGTTAAATGGATCCCACAAAACTTTTTGTATTTCATAAATTTTTATTAATTGGATACATTCTCGTTGCTCCACACTTTTCGCGACATTTTATATTTATATTAATAACCACTCACGCACTTTCTAACTATGTAAATGCTTGGGAAACAAATAAAGTTTCCCATTCGGAATGGGAAACAGAAAAACGTTTCATAAACATTTCAGAAATGTTTTGCGAGCGTCCAGACCAAAGAAACATTTTTGAAACATTTCAGAAACATTTAAGAAACATTTCAGAAATGTTTCTCTGTTTCTGAAATGTTTTTTAAATGTTTCTGAAATGTTTCAAAAATGTTTCTAAGGTCTGGACACACCTTAATACATATTTCCTTTACTAAAAAAGGTGATCCAATAAAACCCCAAGTAACTCCAGAGGTACCTATTTCTAAACACGGTTACAACAATTTTCACAAGGGTATTGCTGAAAAGATTCACGGATTGGGTTCATGAAAATAACTTGCTCAGCAAGTATCAAGCCGGCTTCCGTAAAGGTTATTCTACGTCCTCACAAGTATTACTCGCTCACATCTGGAAAGTGTCAAAAACTATGCATTCATTGTGTATTTTAAGACAGCGTTCGATGCCATTGACAGAATAGCTTTATTTTAAAAATTCAGCAATCTTGGGACATCAACGAGAATGCTAAATGTACTGCAGAAACTCTACGATAAAAACTTTAGGGCGGGCGATCTGGGACACATTATATCTGGTTTGAAAAGGAAAATAGGAGTAAAACTCGTTTTAATTCTTTTTGTTTTTACATGACCTCGCTGATTATCTACCAGGAAGAATTACGTACGCTGAGATAAAGTTTAAACCCCTACTGTGCACGGATGACATAGTCAGTCATGCTCGCTGAAAATCCCAATGTGATACAGCTCATGATCAAAAGATACAAACACATTGCACTTTATGGAATCCTAAAATAAAAACATTTAAATCAAAAAAAATATTTTTCGAAACGGTACGGGACGATATGCAAGAAATGAGAAGTGGTTCTGACACAATTAAGAAATAGAGAAAATAATAGATCTAGGCATTCTCAATACCCCACAAGTTTCATTTAGGAAACATCTTTAATAAATGTGGAAAGAGTCAAAATGAGCGATAAGCTGCAGCTGGAGCGAAATTCTTAACAAGAAAGAAGTTAAGATGAGCGGTAAGTATAGAATATTGGAAGCAATGATCCGATTAACTATGTGCTATGCAGCACGAGTCTGCCGTATCTGTCAATTTGAAGAAATGGCGAAACTGCTCAGATACTTCCTTAAAAAATTTTCAAACTTCCACATACATAATACCCCCAACTAGATACTAAAAATTGAAATCGGTATATCACCATTGTACAAGATGGCGCAAAATTAATCACCCTATCGGAAGAAGTTACAATTGTTGCAAATGGCGTCGTACGTCAATAATATTTGACATTTGTGAAACAGACAGCTGCAGTGTACAAACAGACAAGCAATTGAGCACTATACTCCCCAAGAGCGTGGAAAAATTGTGTCGATTTTTTTGGTGTTAGTGTAACGTGAATTTCGACATCGATTTTTTAATAGTGTCGCACCAACATGGCAAAACATTCCGACGCTAAGCTATTCCACTCGAACAGACTGGAGCCACAGGAGAAAATGCGGGACGTGACCGCAACCGGACTGGTCCTTCGGTCGAGAATATCGCGGCTATGGGTGCCGAAGTCACTGAGAACGAATAAACATCAACCACACAGTTGTACATCACCTGGCAGACCCAACAACGAATTTTAATGAAAGACTTACAGATGTTCCCGTACAAAGTGAATTACTGTCAAGCAATCCTCAATCTCAACAACGAAGAGGACGATTTTGTGTCGAAAATCATCATGAGCGACGAGGAGCATTTCCACTTAAGCGGTTTAATCAATAAGCAACATTTTTATTTCTGGGGCACTGAAAATCCGCGTGTCATGCACGAAGAGCCGTTATATTTACTCAAAGCCACCGTGTGTGTGGAGCGGCGTTAATGTGGGAGGAGTAATTGAGCCGTTATTTTAGGGCGCCAACGGCAATACCGTCGCTATTACAGGCGGACGCTACAGGGCCATGATAAACGAATTTTTACTGCTGGAATTGTGGAACATGTGGCTTCAACAAGACGGTGCAACTGCACACACATTAGGAGCAAAAATGGAACCTCTAAAGCCTTAACATACAGCTCTTCAGTGAATGTTCGAGATTTGGCAGGAAATATAATGTTAGACTCATGGAAAGTATGGATGCGGACTGTCTTTGAAATTTGACAAGCATATTTTCTCATTTTTTTGGAATTTGTCATTCATTTTTATTATTTGTTGATACTCGTACTTATGCAGGCATGTGAAAGAATGATAGTTTTTACACAAAGTGCTCAAACGCTATATGTAATATATGGTAGTTCCATACATAATTTAAAACAAAAAATGTTTAAGCACTAATAAGTTAGAGCTTTTGGTGTGACACTCCATTATTGTGCCAAAAATAATAATTGTTTCCTATCTTTTTTTTTCTGTTGCAATCCATATGGACAGAATTATTTAAAAAAATAACACTTTTACCTGATTTTAGTGCAAAAACTCCACTGTTTTGCGTTGTGCGTCGATAGTCCCAGCGATTTTCATTTTGCCCCAAACTGTATAGACAAATACAAATGGAAACTTGCCAAATTAAGCTGCGTAAGCGTATGTTATAGTGTTCCTCTTCTTTTAATTTTTACGTGAACTGAAAACAGCAGTGGCAGGTAGACCATCATGTTTGCTCTTCGACAGGAAAAACATTTTGGTTGGGTGGACAACGAATTAATATTTGTTTGTCAGCAGTGAATTTGATTTTCTCATTGTTAGGTGTTAGATAACCACATCAAATTATAATATTCAACTAACTTGTTATTATTTATTTATGGGATTTCCTTAATGTGCGAATTTTCTCAAAAAAATCACACGCAAGGCTGTAAGCTTGTAAGTTGAAATAATATTGTTATGCATGTTTAGAAATAAAATAGTTAAATTAGATATATTTTAGAAGTCTATGTATATGATGATTAGAAAACATTTTTTTAATAAAGAAAAAAATCTTTGAAACAAATTAGACTAATTGATAATTGTATTTTCGGAAAACTGAAAAGAATACAATATTTAAAAAATATTTCCCTTCCCGTCAATGAAGAACCAACACCAGCTACAAGTATAAAATATGTGTTATATCCAAACAAAAGTTTAAGAACTACAAGAGCAAAGGATCTGATGGTTTGCCAGTATAGTAGTGCTCTTAAAATATGTTACAAACAAACATATAAGAAACTATTCAACGTACCCTGTCAGCGTTTAAAGTCGTTGTGAAACACAATAATCGACCAGAATGAGGTGGCTGGTTTGATAGATCGACCATTGACCAAATCCTGATATTGAGGCAAATTCTGGAAAAAACCAACGAATTTTAAGGCGAGAATCACATTTTTTATTGATTTTAAAACCTCATAACGAGGCTTTCACTGTCAGGAACTATATATGGTGATGTTCAATCTTCGGATTTCTGAAAAACTGATCCAGTTGTGTCGCTGAGAGAAATATTGAGTCGGGTAAGGCATTCTACATTCGTGTAGTGCGGCTAAAGAAAGAATCTTTTAACTGAACAATACGTCCAAAGTTGGTATCAAGAGAAAACTGATGGGTATTTCTTGAAGCGCGAGTATTACGTTCGAATTTTTTAATGGTAGGAATGCAATTGGCTATTTCCCTCAAACAATGTTTAAAAAAATAACGGTAATAAAGGCACGAAAAATTGCGGCGGTGCTCGAGAAATGTAAATCCTTCTGTTACTCGTATACTTCTATCACCTATCATTTTTGAAGCTTTTTTTTGTGAATTATTAACCAGTACCGTTTGGTTAGTGCGTTGGACTGTCATGCGGAAGTTCTCGAGTTCGATTCTCAGCCGCTGCAAGAAAGTTTTTTTTCAAGGGTGTACAAATTCTCCAAGAGTATCTCTTGTCATGAAAAGTGCTGCTCATTAGTCGTTCGGAATCGGCAGAAAATTGTAGGTCCCCTCCGTTCCTGGTAACACGCACCCAGGAATGGTTGAGAGTTTTAAGTCACTAGGTCCTGGTTCACTCCGAGCTGTTGCACCACCAAATTTATTTTTATATCCAAGGGACTCAAGTGCGTCATTGGAAAATCTGCCCTGGGAATTCTACTAAGGCTTTGGAGGAATATAGCCTTTATATATATTACCGGCAGAGCAGAAGGGATGAAAATAGTTTAGTAAGTCGGGAAGATATTTTAACATTGTTCTCGTATTGTTTTGAACACGAGTGACAAGTGACATTTCCGATCAACAGAGTGACGTCTGTCGGTCTTAAAATGTTTGAGCACAAAGCGAGCGTTAAAGTAAGTTAAGGAATTGATATAACGATGCCCATTGGTTTTTAATATCTGAACATCGCAATGGGAGGGAAATATTGGGCCGGGTAAAGCATTCCACATTCGTGTAGTGCGGCTAAAGAAATTTAACAGTACGTCCGAAGTTGAACTCAAGGGAAACTGATGGGCATTCCCTAAAGTGCGAGTATTACGGTTGAATTGTTTTGAGGGGGTAATGATACTAGCCATTTCCATTGAACACTGTTTATTGAAATTGCGAAAAAATAATGAAATTTATAAAACATTGCAGAGGTGCTTGAGAGATCAAAAAAGTATCTATTAATAATTCATTCACCTATCTTTTTCGGATTCTATCCAAGACTCAAGCACCTGCCAAAATATGAGAATTAATACTGAAGATTTAATCGAATATAGACTTTATAGGTAATAGCCAGTTCTAGAGGAGATGGTGCCCAGGGCAGGCGTTAACGGCGAGAGCACTACTATTAATAAATGGGCTCTCCTATTGGAACATGCCGTTTTGAAGTTTCGAGTCTTTCACGTGCTCTTGAAGAAAAAGCGGAAAATTGTTCGTCTTGAATTTAAACTTAAAACCAAGTATATACTATAAACGAACAAACCCTATATTCACCTCAAACTTGGACAGTTTTTTATCATTTTAAACGGAAGCCAAACCCTTTTTTTCTCTGAATGCAATTGCATGATACTTCTTTTTACCAAACCTCGTTATTTTTATACGCGAAAGAAAACCAAAAATATGTTTATTAATAATAAACATTTTTGAAGAAATAATTTCTTAATTGATGTGCCTGGTGTTTTTAGGATCGTGTTCTTGTTTTTTGTTTCTTGGAAAACGGTTTTGTTATGTTTCTCATAATTTAATATATTTTTTGGATTAGTCGTGCAGAGAATAGGATTTTGATTCCGATGAAAAAAAACAAGCGTCGAATATACAAAACGCAAAATGTTTACAATATCATCTTTGTGAGAAATTCAAAGTAAAAACCGAAACATTTAATCAATTAAATAAATAACCCCCCACATCAGATAAGCCCCCAACAATGTAAAGTTTATAACGCCCTCCCCAAGCACAAATTAATGCAAAAGTTCTGACGGGATAAGTAAAGAGTAAAAAAAAGGTTAAATTGTATTAGAGAGTGCTTTCGCATAATCCTATATAACCATCACTCAATCAAACAGATGCTAAACATTAAATGTTGGCGCTCAGACTACATCGTACGTCGAAAAGCACTTACCTGAAAAGTCTAACCTGATGTATAAGTATTTTTTCGCATATTATTGTTACTGCATGACTGGTGAGCAAAATTGTTAGAAATGAACCAATTCATCACTTCATTTTGTACAATAAGCGAATTTCTCTCTTCTGTGGCTTTGATGTTAAATTATGTTTTTCTAAAAATCGAAAACTCACCGCCAAAGGGTAATTCCCATAGAAATATCTTAAAGAAAGTATTTGCCTTTTGAATCATTGACGTGTGAAGTTATATTTTTTTTTTCTTCATAAAATTGTAAGCAGAACAACAGAGAAATGTAAATCGTGCATTGAGGACAAAATATTATTAAGGATTAATGAAAAAAACAAGCTCGGATAGCACGCACTTTTTCTTTTAACAGAACCAACAACAAAATATCTACATTTTTGAATAAGCAGAAATCGTTGTTGAAAAAGATTTTTTAAGAAGTAGTCTATATAAAATTGTGACCTGGTCCTAATATGAAAGGGCTGGGGCCAATTCCTGATATCTTTTTGTTTTTATTATATGAACTCACTCAAAGAGTTATTACTTCCCTTCAAATGATTACCACAGTGCGGGAGTTAGGAAAACGGGGAAAGTTTGGAAAGTAGATACCGATGTACATTAGTTTCAAAAATGTCTGAATATTACAATGGGAAGGGAAAATAGAGCTAGGTAGAGCAATCTACATTCGTGTAGTGCAGCTGAAAAAAGAATCGCTCTACTTCACAGTATGCATGGGCGCAAGTGCAAACTGATGAGCATTCATAAAGGCGCGAGTATTACGGTTGAATCGTGTCAGAGAAGAATGCAACTAGCTAATTCACCAGAACACTGTTTATAAAAATAGCGATAAGATAATGAGAAACATGAGACACTGAGGCTGTTTAGGAGCGATGCAAATGTTTCTGTTATACTTCTAGCGCCTATAATTTTTAAATCTCCATTTTAAAAGACTTAAGTGGTTTATTTGAGCACCTGTCGAAATGTGAGACTTGTACTCGAGTTTCAGATGTATAAAAGCTTTATAGATTACAGCCAGATCCGAAGTGGTGTTGCATTGTCGGAGAAAACCTAAACACTTAGCAGTGTTTTTGGCGACATCGAATATGTGATCATTCTAAAGAAGATGGTTTGTAATTTGAAGGATTTCGCTTTAACGACAAAAGACAGCATTGAGTTTTTTAAGCATTGAACTATACTCGGTTTTTTATTCCCCACTGGACAATGCTGTTGAGATAAGAATTTAATGAACTTACCCGTATTATACGCTGCCGTTGAGGTCTCAAATCCAAGAAGCTGAGGGTACTGTTATCAGATAAACAACTAAATGGATTTGAAGTTTCAGACAGAAGATCGTTGATAAATATGAGGAAGTGACCGGAGACAAAACGGAACCCTGGGGTACACCAGCATTTATTTTACGAATTTCAATCTTGAGACCATCCAATACGATTTGTATTGAGCGGTCCAATAGGTCATCTCTGAACCAATGAATGAAATTTTTGGTAAAAGAGCATGATGACATGAAGTGATGAAAAACCATCAATTTTTTATGTTTACTTTAAGCAAATCTCAAAATCATTATAAAAAATAGCTATGAAAATGTGTTCTAAAATGTCAAACCATAAATGAAATGTTCAATGGAAACAGACAATTTCATTTTGCCTCATTTGATTTGACCCCTGAGAGAAATTATGTCCTGTCCTTCCGGATTGTTAATTGTCCCTCTTTGTCTGTCCTGTATTTGGGTTTTTTACTTACGACTGATAGGTACTATAAGGCAAGTTATGCATTCAGAAAAAAATCGAGCTCGAGATTTTGATCAAAGTTGTCATTACGATGATAGCGAAGACTAAAAAAGTGGGTCTCGCTATCTCTCTCTGTCGGTTCGACTACAGCCTAAACGGCTTGGCCGATTTTCTTCAAACTTGGTAGATATGGGTTCTGATTTTCCCCCCACACGTTTTTTTTTTTAATTTATTTATTTATTCGTCTTAAAAGCTACACACTCTACTTAGACTATTTGAATTATGATAAATAACATGATTAAACATAGTTTGAGGATAAAAATAAAATACATTATTTAACATATAGCATTATAACAAATTTAATAATTTATGTTTCAAAACATTTCTATTAATATTAAAATCAATTGCAAAATCATATTCATTAAAATCCATACAAGCTCTTGTGATAGGATTATGCTTAGCATAACTAGTACTGTGGTAAGGAACATTTAAAAAATTGCAGTTACGCGGGCCGCGGGCGCAAGTTTCGAGAAGGCGCATAAATAAAAAACAAAGATAACAAAACCGGACAGTCAATATTACAATTCAATACATCATCAAAAAGTATTGAGTTTAATTTTCTTCTCTGAGCAAGAGGTTTTAGATCAATTAAAATACACCTCGTCTCATAAGATGGAACATTAGAATAACCAAAAATTTTTCGTAAGGCAAACTTTGTGAACCTTTTTTGAACTTTTTCTATATGACAAATGCTAGACGCGGTAAAGGGGCTCCATTTAAGACCAAAATAACGGTTGATACCTACCATACGTTTATTTTTCGAAATTTTATAAATATTTTTTTTTCTCAAAAACTGTCCCACAGAATTTAAAAAAAAAAAATTTGAAAAATTTCATTTAGTTAAAACTAGGTAATGGTTGAAAAAAAAATTTACAAAAAATTGTTATTTTTGGTAGCCCCCTTGAGTCCATTTTTTTGTTTTTGATTTTCTCGAAAATGGTACAACCGATTTAAATAATTTTTTTTATGACAAAAGCTCCTCCAAAGTTTAAATATTATTACATATTCAAATTTTTTTTTTTTTGGAAACTCAATATTTCGAAAACCCCAAGATAGATTTTTTTTCAAACTTGATAAATAAGAGTTTCTTAATATAATTTATAAGATTGTTTTATCTAAAACTAACGGTACCTTCCATACAAATGTTAAAAAATGGTTTCCGAAAATTTTTTCTCGAAAACGGTTTGATTAATTTTTACGATCTATAACTTAATAAAAAAGAATTGAAATCTAGATATTACTGACTGTACCTACCATAGAACGATTTTTCGAATTTTGAATTTCTCATTATCGGCATAACGGATTTTAATAAAAAATTTTATAAAGAAGCTCCTAAAAAGTTTAAAAAACATTGCATTTCAAAACTTAAAAAAAATATTTTTTCAATTTTTAGAAAAAAAAGTCGTTTTTTTTTGGAAAATTCGATATCTCAAGAACGGCTTAGTATTTTTTTTTGGAAATTTAACTCTTATTCGTACAATAATAAAAACTTAAGGTTGGCGTACCAAAATTTTTTCTTAAAAATGTTTTAAAATTTTTGTACATAAAAGCTTATTTTTTTAAGGAACCACTACAACGACTTATAATTTTTGTTCTTGCATAAATTCATATTTGCATAGCATTCTGTTTTTATCTCTTATTACTAAAAGAATTTAAAAAATTCATTTTATCCTTATGAACAGTTTTCTTTAATAACATCCGTTTTTAAAATTCCTAGTCTATTACATAGGAGCAAGTTCGTGCGACTCAGTCGTGCATTTTATTATTTTTTGGAAAAGTTATGATTGCTGCCTCAATTAAGATTGTCAATTTATCAATAAAACATTTGACATTCATCAAACAAATTAATGAATCTGTATCAAATATGAATTTTTGTAAATAAATTGTAAGGATGTGTAAGCATCTATTGTGAACAGTTTAATTGAGAAACTTAATATTATCATTGTCCAAAGTTCTGTTATTTGTTAAATTTTCCATCAATTCCAAAATTGTATATGGGTTTTCAACTCGTGCGGGTCGATTTTGGCACCCGGTGCTGTCTTTGTTGTTTTGGTTAAAATTGTCAAATTTGTTGTTTTGTTTTCAGTTACTAATTTCAAATTACTATGGCAAGTAACATGATTGAACATCACGCTAAATTGATCAGACTTTAATATCAAAAATGAGTGTTCGTTAGAGCAAACGTTGAACCCATTTTACCGTAGACGACTCTTCAACTTTTGATGCCCAAATTTGATACCGGTTTGGTAATCAATCAGCTTATATTCATACGTTAAAGGAACGCAAGATCGGCCGAGAACACCGCCGCGGTCCTCGATAGTGTACAGCAAAACCCGAGGCATTCGATTCTTCGCCGTGCACAAAAACTCGGCCTTTCGCAGACTTCAATTTGCTGAATTTTGCGTCGGGACTTGGGCCTACTCCCAAACAAGATCCGACTGACCCAGGAGAATAAAGTTCATGACCGTAGAACACGGCGTTTTTCGCTGACTGGGCTTCGAAGAGTTTGGAAGAGGAACCCAATTTTGGTAGAAAAATCATCTTTAGCGACGAGGCTCATTTTTGGTAAATGGTTGTGTTAACAAGATAAACTGCTGTATATTGGGGCGATAATAACCCACATGAGGCTCACCAGGCGACAATGCATTATCGAAAAGTACGAGTACTTACTTCGGTCGTACTTTTTCGAAAAGGACGTTACTGTGTCAATGGCGAACGATGGTAACCAATTTCTTATGTCCCCAATTGAACCATATGGACCTAGACGACATGTGGTTCCTGCAAAACTGCCCGTCGCGTCGCTTCGTGCCACACACTAGAAACCGAGATTGACATTCTGCATGAACTATTTGAGGGTAAGATTGTTATTATGATTATTGAAGAACCCTTTATTTAATAATGCTGTGTTGACTTGAAATCTACATATATAAAATTTTACCGATTGCAATAGAATCATTTTTTGAAAAAAATACAATTTAATAATTATTGAATTTCACGTTGAAAGTATCTATCTTTCATTCAGATTGTCGAATGTGCATTCTCTTCGCTGCATCCATGACTTTTTAGTTCAGATATCTTGAAGCTTTTGTAGGTGATTACCGGCTGGTAGAAAATGATGATGTTTCCATAACCATCGTACTGGAGATCCTATACGCTCGGCGCTGGCTGGTGGCAGAGGAGCCTGAAGATGGTGACAATTTGGTGTGATTGCGTTCAGAGTTGTTGTCATACAAAAAGTCTTTCTTTGCGTTCATTTTTGTTGTTCACTATATTCTTCTTCAAAGCACCTTCATGGAATGGTTTGGAATCGGGGTCAGTAGGTAAGTTATTGATAAGGTGGCTACTTTTTATGAATATTTGTTCATTTGTAATTATGCATTTTAATAACAGAAAATAATCGAATTTTCTCCTAAGTTTTTGTCTAAGCTATAAATGTTGTCTATGACAAAAATGTTGTGTAAGGGTAATCATAAAGTATAAAATTGTACTACACAACATGTCAAATGTATATACAGACGGAAATTCGCCACTCACTCTGTGTAGAATTAGTAGATACTACTATTATTTTGAGTAATCTTAGCACAATTATATGCATAATACAAGGTGAAGGCAACGCAACATTTTGTTTACAATTGTACACATTATGAAATTATTATTTAACAGGAAGAAAGCTATTAGAGACCGGCCAAAGATCTCTTTACGCTTAGGCCTTCAAAAATATTGTGATTATTTTTTTACTTGCTCAACTTGTACAACTATGTAGTAATTAAAATATTGTTTATATGTTGATTAAATAACATGAATAAAATAAGAGACAAATGTTCAAAGACAATTCTGATTTCTGGAACATCAGTTTATATCAGTTTATGCAAAAAAAATAAAGAAAATCGTTAGAACAGTTTCATGATTAGTTTTTTATATACTACAAAATTTCCTTAACATTTTTTCAAAATAAGTATTTAATAACATACATTTACAGATATAATTTCAAAAACAAAAGTTTAGCGCTTTGGTAAGTTAGTGAAACATTTTTCGTTTGTTTTATTTTCCCGAAGATGAATCAATGGTCTTGTTTTTTTTTTTTGTCTGTTCGTAGATTTTGGTCGAAGTAAATGTTGTCGGTGGTCAGCCATCCGACGAATATGTAGCATACGAAAACATGCACGTGCCGTAACTATTCGGGACTGGTAGAAGTGTGATCATAGCCTCTCCGCGGCGGCCGTTAGAAACAAGCCTTTTCAAAAGGTTTGGCTAAAATGATCAGGCTGGTTCCTCAGGTTGGCGACAGGTTAATTCCCTGTCCCGTAAAACTAAAAGAATTACGAGACCGACAACAAGCCTCGGAAACGGACTGATCTCGCGACGACAACCCACGCAACGAAAACGGAAAAACGATTTACGAATTTTCTTATGGAACGTACGATCGCTCTATAGAGCTCGAGCTGCTCAGCAGCTAGCCGATGCCCTGTCAAAATATAATATATGCAACAATCTCATAGAACGCGGTTACGCGAAGAGGAATATAAAGAGCTCAGAAGAATAGAAAAACGGATTCACAGAGAAAAAAAAATCAGCCTGGGAGAAGAACCTAATCTGTGAAATAGAAAATAGCCGAGAGCGTGGTCCGCACCAGGCGCGGAAGTTCTACCAATCCATCCGAAATATGACGCAGTACACACCACGCTGCACATACTGCAAGGACGGAGAGGGAAATCTGATCACTGATCCTGAAAGCATACTGGAGCGATGGGAAGTGTACTTTAATGAATTGCTAAATGGTCAGCTCACTGCAGAAGTGGAGGCTCCACTACTTCAAGAAGAAGACCCTATGTTGCCGCCACCAAGCATAGAAGAGGTTGAGAAGGCTATAGGCCGGCTTAAACAGAACAAAGCCCCGGGAGCCGATGGCATACCAGCCGAATTATTCCATCACGGCGGACCAGCCTTACGTCAAGCAATTCGTGATATTATAGTACACGTATGGGAGCAGGAAGAAATGCCAGAAGACTGGCGAAAAGGTTTAATATGCCCCATACATAAGAAGGGAGATGTCACAACGTGCAGCAATTATAGAGGTATCACGTTGTTGAGTACCGCCCATAAGATACTCTCCTCTACCCTACAAGACCGGTTAACCCCATACGCTAAAACCATCATCGGACAATATCAGTGTGGTTTCATTCCAGGCAAATCAACAACTGACCAGATCTTTGCCCTTAGGCAGGCGATGGAAAAATGTCTAGAATTTAACATCCCAACATACCATCTGTTTATAGACTTTAAGGCCGCCTAGACATAGACAGGGTAGAAATTTACAAAGCCATGAGAGAATTCGGCACCCCAAATAAATTGACACGACTATGTAGGTTGACCATGACCAACGTAATAAGCCAAGTAAAAATAGCCGGATTGCTATCCAGACCAATCAACATCTTTAATGTGGATTCCGACAAGGGGACGGTTTGGCCTGCCTCCTCTTCAACCTGTCGTCGGAGAAAACAATCGGTGACTCTGGCACGGCAACAAAAGGGACCATCGTCAACAGGTCCAGCCAGTTACTGGTTTACGCAGACGACATCGACATCATCGCAAGAACCGAACAAGCTGTACACGATTCCTTCATCCAGATCGAGCAGGCGGCACAAAATCTGGGGCTGCACATTAGTGAAGGTAAAACAAAGTACATGGTGGCGTCGAATGCGAGAGGAACAGTTGGTCAAACAATCATGGTAGCGGAAACAATATAGAAGAAGAAATACGCGGGCGGTTTCACAAATCCAACAGAGCCTACTACAGTCTGTCAAAGCTCTTGAAATCCAGAAATCTCACCATAACTTCAAAACTGCTGCTGTACAGGACCATGGTCCTGCCAGTACTCACATGGGGATCCGAGACCGGGGTGCTTAGCAAAAGGCACTCTGACCTCTTAGCTGCGTTAGAGAGAAAAGTCTTAAGGAGAATTGTTGGCCCCATACGTGAGGAAGGACGATTCCGGAGACGGTACAATCATGAATTGTATGCAATCTACCTTGAAGCAGATATCGTGACAAAATTTAAGCTCGGTAGACTCCGGTGGGCAGGGCACCTAGCTCGCATGAGCGAAGAGGAACCTGCTCGGAAAGTTCTTTGTGGTACATTCTATGGTAGACGACAGCGTGGTAGACCATGCTTGCGCTGGAGAGATGGCGTAGAGCAGGACGCCCGTAGCCTTGGGGTGCGCAACTGGATGGTGTCAGCTCAAGACCGGGAAAGAGGCCAGGACCAGAACCCGGTTGTCGAGCCGATGATGATGATGAAATGTTTTTGTTTATTTCTCATGCAGCAGATGGCATCTTCAGCAGTGTTTTTGTTGGATTAATACAAAAATATGGGTATTCACGATCTGGTGCAGTACGTAAAATAAGGTGTTATTTTTATTCGTGAACGAATTTTGCCAAAATTTGACATTTGTTATTTCAACTAACAAAATGTTACACTTTTAACGTGAAAAATCATAGACTAAAGTCATAGAAGTACAGAATTATCAAAGTCGATCTTTTGACAGAACAGAAAAACATTTTTTTTTTTAAACCAAAGGAAGGTTGTTAGTTAAAAAATTAAATAAAGGATTAATTTTTCTGTAAAATGAAAAATAAAATTTAAAATGATTTTTAACGCCGAATAGAAAAATGAAAAATTGTCAAAGGCAAAGAACAACGGAAAAATGGAAAAACACATCGTTAAAAACGCATCACTACTCAATGAACACAGCCCTAGATATATAAGAGTATCAGTCGCACTATAATATTTTTGTATTAAGCCATCTGCAGTAGGATTTTATTTTAAGCTTTTATCGGCAGAATTTGCCGGCTAATATCGAAAAGATGCATCGAATGAATATTGCAGAACATCCGGTATATCATTTTGAGTATATGGTTTTTCGCTTTCGTAAAAATAAAACATTAGTTTTTTTTTTGCGGCATAGTAGTCAATCAGTTTCTACAGGAAACACTGAGTTCGATAAAATGTTAATGACTTTGATTTTATTTAGAGGAAATATGAGCCAAAAAATGCATTAAGCGCTGTAGAAAGAGCAGAAATTGAATTACGCTGAAAAAACTCACTCTAGGCACAATTTCCGAAAAAATGAAAGAAGTGTGAAAGTTGTCTGTTGGTATCTGACGACTATAGAGATCTATTGGAAAAAGCATAAAATATAAGCAAGGAAGAGCCACATCGGAAGCAGACAAAACTTGTATTCTTAGATTGGCTTTCAATTCAAGTGACTATGTAGCTAAAATCAAAGGATAGAGCTTATAAAAACATTATTGAATAATTTAATTTGGAGCGTCACAGACGGGAAGCAGGAGCAATAACTTGGGTTGTAGTATATTTATATGGAACTGCGTTGATCTTGAGTTTCTTACATTAAAAATAAAAAATATTACAATAATATATCTTGAACGTTCCAGCAAGCTTTTATACCAATCCAAAACTCATGAATTATAAATAAAAGGATGTCCAGCGGAATATTTTCAACTTTAAAATTCAATATAAAAAAATCTACATCATTTTTATTTATTTTTATTTCAATTAAATGCGGAGTAACAATGCGGATTTTATTTTTCAATAACGATATCATCCAAATGATGGCCGTTTTTTTCAATGCACTCTTGCAGTCGGACCCTTACATTTGCGATTACGCGACGGCAAAGCGCTAGAGTAATGCTTTGAATTTCATGGCGAATATTTTTCTGTAGGGCCTGAATTGTCCGGGAATTGTTATTCATGTCTATTACAGAATTCGCAGAATTTTACTCCCGGTGAGTTGACTCGATTCGCATCCGCTGTAAAACTCTATTATGAAATTCGTCGGAGGAACTACATTGTCGACTCCTAAAATTACATTATCATTTATGAACTTTGGTATCGACACTGTCAGCTACAAACATTTATTCAACTGGCCAAGGCTGTGATAATAGTATCGCTTTCGATCAACGAAATCAAGCATCGTTGAGTGGTTAGTACGAAAATGGGGGACGGTTCAAAACCAACCGTGTGCTTTTTTTTTTTTTTTTAGATTTCTTGCTCTGGTTGCGTTGCTATTTGTGCGTTTTCTAATAAAATTTGTTAAACAAACACTTTAGCAATCAGTATGATAAGCTTTTGACTTACATTTTTGTACTCTCCATTGTTTATTCTCGTTTAATCAAAAATCCACTTCAGATTCGTCTCGAAATTGGTGCGAATGTAAAATGATAGAAATTGTATGGAGTGCGAATGAATTGCGAGTTCTGTAATACCATATAAGTTGAACAAAATGTCAGTGGTTCAGGGATTGTTACCGACATTCGTTCAACTTTCATTCGTCGGATTCAGTAATAGCAAAAGTTTGGAAATGCATTGAAACTGTCACTTTAGCTCATTCGCCGAATTCTGTAATAGGGGTGATTATAAACCTTTGATTTGAGGTATCCCCATAAAAAGAAATCGCAAGGTGTGAGGTCTGGCGACCGAGGCGGCCATGGAATGTTTCCGTACTTGCTGATCAGTTTATTCGGAAAAACTGTCCTTAGCCTAGCTGACACCCTAGCTATGTACGGAGTGGCACCGTCCTGTTGAAATTGTGTTCGGTTGTTGAACTCTGAATACAGCTGCAAATGCGTTAACAGAAACTCATCAATTATACGGCAATACACCGGAGCAGTGACTGTCTCACCTTGGTTAAAAAAAATAAGGGCCAATTACCCCGCTCGCTGAAATGGCACATCAAACTGCCGTTTTTAAACAATGTAAACGTTTTTGATGGCGTTCTCTAGGGTTGTTGGGGCACCAGTATCGCATGTTTTTTTTTTTTTTTGTTAACATATCCATATATGGAAATGTGCTTCGTCACTGAATAAAATGTTTCCAAGCGTAAGTGCTGTCCGAAAACGTTCCAGCACTGTTCTTGCTCAGGGTTCTCGCAAAGGATGGTCACTTTCGTTGAGATACTTAACAATTTCGATTTTGTACGGGTGGAGCTTTAATTTCTTTTTCAAAATAACATGATGTTCCAGGCATAGGTCTATTGACCATTGTGCCTTCTTGCCTGAATCTTTGTACCCACGACTAGATAAGTTGCTCGGCCCATCACTTAGTCGTCGAATATTAAAATGAGTACAAAAAGCGCGACGCGCACGTACCATTGATTCACCGCACTTCAAATATTGCTCCACCGCAAACGCGCGGTGCGACTAACAATTCCGCAAATCCTGGGCCCTCATCGCGTAATTTTTAAGACGATCGTCGTCCAAACGATTGTCGAACACGACGTCGTCAAACGTTTGCTTCGTGTAAAGTTTCAATCGCATCGTTCGGTCGTGTCGTCCATCGTCCACAGTTTGAGAAGCAATAAATGTCATTTGGGCTGTCTGGTTGTAATCAAACTAAAGTTTTCGTTGGAAGTGAGAGAGGATGCGATGCATTCCTTATGTTGATTTCCTTTACACATGAGAAATCAATTTCTGTATGAAGATTTCGATTAATCGACAGATTTTACGTTCCTTTACACCAAAAAAATCGATTTTTTTACAGAGATAAAAATCTTCGAATCCTTATTTGAGGATCGATTTATGTATGCGAAATACGCACACCAAAAGAAAACAAATTATCCGGGATCGAAATCCCTAGTATTAAATAAAGGAAATCGAAATTAGTGTCCTTCGCTTTCATTTAATTCGCTTTCATTATCATCGAAAAATAACAAATTGTAATGTAGTAACATTTTTTTTAATTAATTTAAATTAAAAAAAAAAACTTTCAAAAAATCCACAAAATGTATGAGACGATTGTAAAATAGCAATCGTTCAATCGCAATCGTTCAGTCGACCATATTTGACAGTTCAACAAGTTACATAAAGCTAAAGTTGAATCGTCTTAACGACATCGTCCAGACGATTCAAGTTTGTATGTGTTACACGAAGCAGTTCAATCGTTCAAACGACGCACAGTGGGTCCTCTCCATACATATCAGTGCTCAAAATACAATTTTTAATTTTTGCCTTAAAAAAAAAATAAAAATGCATAATTAATATACATATTATAGCACATGTCATTTGTAAGTATTATCTTCCCTCTCTGTCTAATGGCCAAGTTACGGTACATTCAAGTTGACTCTTTGTCATTAGTTTTTATTAGACATGCGCAAGTTTTAATTTTGTGTAGTTTTATTTTATTTTTAAAAGTTAACTCCGTTAAACAAAAAAAAATTAAAAATATGTTGTTTGTTCAAGAAGGCATGTAGATTGCAAATACATTTTTATTTTCGATTGAAAGGTGTTACTTAGTGTATAAAATACATAAATGGATGACGGGTTTACTTACGGGCAATGAAATTTTTAAAATGATTTTTTTTTAACTGGCGCAGAGAACTTTTAAATCTAAGTATACAGCATGAAAGAAGAAATATTTGTTATTAAAAATCCGAAGACAGAAGTAAAAGTTAGGTGCGCCAGTTTGAAATATCACTGTTTGAGTTCGCGGTTGAATAAATAGATAATACAAAGGCCGACAAAAAAATTGGTAGTGGATGTTAAGCTAAAATATGAGTATGTGGGTTTATTGGTAGGTTTATCGTGATATCAAATCCGAAAACTCCGGCAGGTTTTTTTCTCAGCCTTGGGTAGGGGGTAGGGGTGAAGTTCAAAACTATCTATTTTTCCTATCTTTGTTCCAGGAATGTAACCACTTATATAAATATAAAATTTAAATATGCAATTTGATGCTCTGTAATTAAACCTAAGCTAACATACCTGAATTTTGACCATCCGACTGATAGAACTTAAAATATAAGCTTTTTAGTGAGTCATATCGATTTTTTTGTTAATTTTTTGCTTAATATAAGATCGGTTTTCAGATACATGCGGAAGAATTTAGGTGTTTTTTCCCAGAAACAGCTCGACTTTACGTGAAGCTCTGTCCTTGTTATCTCATGACCACAAGTCTGCACCAAATTCTTATCAATGAAAGGGAAATAATGACCCATGCCCTACTTCCAATTAGCCAGTTATCCGAAGAAGACCAGGAGGTGCGAAATAGAGATTTTCATATATCGGCAACAATTCAGCGGGAAGACATCACAAAAAAAAAGAAGGATAACATGTGAGATGTTATAAATAGGTTGTTTATCTCTGCCAATCCTTGATAACATCGCGCACAACGACAGTTATTCACCGAAAAATGTTTTATCCTGAAGTCATAAATATGTTACTCGAAGAACAATTTTTTTCTTAAAATAAATCAATCAATAACCTTGAAAATGCTTACTTTGGTCAGAACTATATTCATTATTAATAATATTTTCATTTTTAACAGCAGTTAGTATCTATTTATAACAGTTCTTAGCATTTGAAACAAGATTTTGAATTTTGAGCACTGCTTAGTATGAAGGGGACCCACTGTGCGACGTCGTCAAACTATCGTCGTCTTACGCGATGAAGGCCCTGCACTTTGAATGATACCCCTCCTGCTTAACTCATACTCAACCCGCTAGTACTTCGATAATCGCATTTAAAGTTGAAAAATTCCCGCTTTACACCCTTTGTATCTTGAAAGAATGTAAGTGTGCTTGAATGGCTCAGTAGTAACCGCACCCTTATATTAGGTGTGAGGAAGATGGTTGGCCTATGACTTTAAAAGAAACATGTATTGACGTTACGGTAGCTTTGAAATTCACTGCTCGAATGTATATATCGAGAAAAGATCATATTATTGCATAGTTGTTAGTTTTTGACCTTATTACTGACTTGTTTATAATTAAGTTAAATACTAGTTTTACAATTTTATTTCTACGAATGAAATTGATTTTATTTAATTGAGAAAATAATTGGATTTGAATTTGCATAGGTTGATGTGAATGTCAGCAGAAGAATCGACACACTTAGACCATTAGTTGATCCATTGTAATTCAACATTGAACCTAGGAGACTTTCTCACTAATCGTTCAACCAATTGGACTTCGTTATGAAGCGAAATTGCTTATATATTATATCTTTATTTGGCACATCATTGGCAAAATTCCTAAACGCAAGATTTGCAAAGCAAAACACTTGCAAGGCAGATAAAGAAAATCAGAAAACGCATATGTAAGAGAATTGCGCTAGAAATTTTTGACATTTGCACAAATGCTTCTGCATTTGCGCAAGAAAGTAGCATCGATTGCATTTTGGGACACTCTGCTTAGCAGAGATTTTTGTATTTGCATTTTGGAACTGTTTGCTTAGCAGAACTTGCGCAAGATATGCGTTTAGGAATTTGCCCATTGTAGTAGAAATCTCTCAACTGGAGTTTTGGGATGAAGAAGGAATTTATTTTAAACATTTACATCTTGATCAAACAAACTAATATCTTTACTATTGAAAATATTAAATAATTTAAAGATTTTATTTAAAGGAGAAAATCCCAGATATCATTCGGAGAAGCAAGTTTTTTTTTGGAGGATATTAAAAACTCGAGGCGGTAGACATAGACAATATGGATTTTCACAACCTAACACTATGAGCTAAAATCTCTAGAATCTTATTTGCATTGTTCAAGCCTGGATTTATGACATTTGTAATGAGCTGACCAAACCTGACAAGAATATCTAAGAATGGTTCAAATAAATGTTGTTAAAACCTGCTCTGTAACAAAAAGTTCAGAAATTGTCTTGATTATTTAAAATAATGTATTATAATAATGGACCAACTCATGTTCTAAGTGTGTCGGCCCTCCTGCTGATAGCCAAGTCAACCTTACCAAAATCCTTGGAAAATTTTGCGGCATGACTTGTGCCTATGTCCGTAAAAACTTCAACTTACCCAGGAGCTCAGAGTTAACGACCATAAACAACGTGTGGGTTCGCTAGCTGCGCTCTCGTGCAATTGAAAGTTTAAGTTGAATCAATGGGCCCGAATTGGATGATATGAACACCGACGGCGACATGTGGTTTTAACAGGACCGGCGCTACGTGCCACATAGGGCATTTTTCACGAACGATTTTTGAACATAGTAATGTCACGCGGAGGCGATGGGAATTAGCCACCGAGATCTTGCGATTTGACCCCGTTAGGCATCCTCCTTGTAATATTTTCTTAAGTCACATGTCTATGCCAATAAACAAAAACCATCACTGCCAACACCAACAACCAAAAGCAAACATAATCAACGCCATTGGTGAAATTAAGCTAGATTTATGCGCCAGAGTTGTGAAAAATTGGACGTTTCGAATGCGTGCCGCCCACCGAATTCGTGTTGGAGTCTTTCATGATGTCATATTCCATACAAAATGGAATACCTGGCCCTTCTAAATAAATATAAAACTAAATAAGTTAAATAAAATTTCAAGGATATCTCACTGACAGTATCAAATTTCAAACTTAAAGATGGAAAACTCTTAATGAAAGATTCTTTATTTTGCCTGCAGTATTTTTCAAGATAAATCCGGCTGTCATAATAATTTTGGTGTCGATTTCAAAATTCATTATTGAAAATATTTCATTCTTTGTGATTGTATTATGTTACTACAAATTTAACAATATCTTAGAGAAAATAATTTAATAATATAGGTTACACGAGATAGTCATGCCAACAAATTGACTTTGAGCCAATTTCAGACTTGAGTAGTTTTACATCACCGCGTTCCTAGGGCCTTGTTAAGTTTTTTTCTTAGAGTTCTGAAAGTAATAAAGATTCTGTATTTCACCACCAGTTTTGGACTCAGTGAAAATAATCCATGCGCCATCTTTTTTCCTGGGCACGGTCACAGTAAACTGGTACAAGTGGTAAGGAAGAGTGTTGCCGCGAACCCAAGTATGTTGTATAGTCATCGCGCTCCATGTGGAACTACCTAGTGGCGCATTTGAAGGATGATTTGTATTTGTCCCGTTTTAGAGTACAATTGCCTCAAATAATATTGCCAACAGACCGTCTACGTGGCTTGGAATATGGCAAAATAGTGGCATACCGGCATTAAAGATGGCGTTCCCTATATACATATTTAATACAAAAAATACGAAAATGTTTTCGGTTATATGTATGTAAAGGGTGGTTAAATTTTAATAGCCGATGTTGATTTTGAATAAAACACAAATTATCTAGGAAATTATTGTCATTTCTTTTTATTATGATAATATTGGTATGGTTCAATTTTGTATGGAACAAAATATCGGCCAAATTGCTGCCGCGACCTCGGCGGCACACCTCCATCCGATGGTCGAAATTTTCGATGACGCTGAGGCATAATTGAGGTTCTTGCCGTTAATGTTCCGAATTATCTCAAACTTTAGCTCTTGAATTGTTGCTGGCTTATCGACGTACACCATTTCTTTCAAATAACCCCAAAGAAAGAAGTCCAACGATGTCAAATTACATGATCTTGGCGGCCAATCGACATCGCCACCACGTGAGATAACACGGCCATTGAATTTGTCGCGCAAAAGAGACATTGTTTCGTTAGCTGTGTGGCAAGTGGCACCATCCTGTTGAAACCACATATTCCCTTTTGCTTTGATTTCTTTTGGCGGGACTGGTTTTGAGTTTTGTGTTGTCTGAGAAAAATAATATTTTTTTATAAAGTTTCTGTACCCTTTTGAAGGGTTTAATATAATTAAAATTGCAATCAACGAATTGAAAGTATCTTTAGAATGGAAAAGACGAATATTTGAAAATTCGCCAAAAGAAACGATACAAGCGAGCCGATGAAATTAAAGAATTGTGGATAAAAAATTGGGATGAGCACAATTATGATGAACAGGAAATATGGTGCGAATTCAAAGTGTGGGATCCGCAACCAATCGATACACCCCAGCGTTACCGCTGTGCCACTTTAGTGTCAAATTGCAACTTTTTTTCAGGCTGTGCCACCGAGCCACCACCTTTCAGTTTGTGCCACTTTTTATTCCCCACAAGTAAAATTAAAGTTAGCAATTCACCATGCCATTTTTCCATACCTTTTCATATCTTTCATGCGTACGATACTTTACCATCAGTTTTAAAATTCAACATAACCCACACATTGAAAAAGTGGGTAACATTAAAAATAGTTTGAATAAATACTGTTGTGAACAGAGCTTTATACTACAACAGCGCCATCTGTTGGAAAACTGCATATCTAATTTATGGAAGAAACAAAAAGCTCTTTTCCAATGTCAAATGTATTTCCCCTTATTCCAAACATCTAGAACATTCCAAGACAAGAACTTTCGAGAACAAATAATTTGAGTATATAAGGGAGTGTTCACGGTGAGCGAGGGACAGTTGATTTTTGATTACGGAAGTGTGCAAAACTCTGCTTATTGGATTGTGTAAAACAAGTGTGATTTTAATTTGAATAAAGTATTTGAGTTGATTATAAATTGAGATTTATTGTTGTGATTTGGAAAGTAAAAATAAAGAAGAAATATTAGAAAGAGTAATAAGTTTTATTTAACGAACCTTGGAAAAATATTACAATACCTATTTTCCGACTTATATGAATTTGTTGCAAAAATTTTAACCTTGCCTCATGGCAGTGCATCCGCTAAGAGAGTTTTTTCCAAGCTAACTTTGATGAAAAACAAACTCACCAACAGACTAAACACTGAAACTTGCGAAAATATGTTGCCTTCTTTAAATTTAGTAAGCAACTGTGATTTAGCTGAGTGGAGTCCAGATGAGCTCCTCATAAAAAAATATAGGGAAACCATCACAGGAAAGTAAAATGTGATACGAATTCTTTTAAATAAATTATTATTTGTTATTTATTCATACTTTTATTTATTTATTTATGTTGAATAATCAATAAAAAATGAACTGTTAAATTTTTTGTTTTTAGCTTACGTTGCAATAAACCTTAAAATGATTGTTTAACTTATGTGTTTTCTTCAACTCCTATAAATTCGTTGAGATGAGTGTGAAAATTGTTCCCTTAAGTCAATTATCATACATATATGGTGTAATTTTGTTTTTAATTTTAAGTGCCACCTTTTTTTCTCTAGTGCCACTTTTTTTGCCACTTTTCCAAAATATCCTAAGGTAACGCTGATACACCCCACATTGACTGCATGAAAAACGCCGAGGTTACTACCAGTGATGGTACAACACCCCAAATAGTTCCAATTTGCATTATTAACGCTGTCACGCCCATCCCCACTATGTACACTTGGGCACTAACTCAGCAGAACTTTATGGTCGAGGATGGAACCGTTTTACACAACATCCCGTATATGGGTGATGATGGAAAGTTCATTGAAGAACTGATCAAAAACTACGATGGCAAAGTCGACGGAGACAAAGATCCATCGTTCATGGATGATACGATATTTATTGAGTTGGTCCATGCTCTGATGAAGAACTATTTAGAGGACAATGAGGAAGGCAGTGAACCGGCAGTCAAACCAGATGACGTTACGAAAGATTCTGAAAATAAAGATGAAAAGCCCAAGGACGCAACCTCGTCTGCTGTCGAAAAGTTGGCTTTCCCGCGTCCAATAATATTTCATGCCATTAGCGCTAATTTTGCAGACAAAGGAACTCCACAGGAATTGAAAGAAAATTATATCGAACTAACAGAACGGCAGGACCCCGAACGACCACAAGAATGCACTACGAACGTGGATGGGGAGAAGGCAGAAAGTGTATCTCGCGGAAAGACATTGCATTCATTTCATATGCTTTTTTGTCGGCGGTGTTTTAAGTACGATTGTTTTCTCCACCGTCTTCAATCAAGTCATGCTGGACCAAATTTGCAGAAGCCCCGCTTCCCCGAATTAAAACCCTTCACAGATCCTTGCGGGAATACTTGTTATATGCTTTTGGAAGGCATGAAAGAAAAGCTTGCAGCCGATAGTAAATCTCAGGCAGCAGATTCTGAAAATGAAATAAGCTCAGAAGATAGCAATGATAGTAACAGTCAGTATAGCAATAAAGAATTCAATGCAGAGAACAAAGACATTGGAAACCCGAGTATAACAGCATCATCGTCTGAAATAAATTCCATGATGAACAAATCCAATACCAAATGTGATTGGACTGGTGCTGATCAATCTCTTTTCCGTGCTCTTCATAAGGTCTTTTTGAAGAATTACTGTGCCATTGCACAGGCAATGCTTACAAAAACATGCCAGCAGGTTTATGAATTTGCTCAAAAAGAAGCTGCTGATTTGATTATTGAAGAAATGCGTCAAGATTTCACGCCACCACGCAAAAAGAAGAAGAAGCAACGTCTTTGGTCCCTGCACTGCAGAAAGATTCAACTTAAAAAAGATTCAACTTCAAACCATGTATACAATTATTATACTCCTTGCGATCACGCTGGCCAATGTGATGCCGGCTGTTCTTGTATTCAGACACAAAACTTTTGCGAGAAATTCTGTAACTGTAGTAGTGATTGCCAAAATCGATTTCCTTGATGCCGTTGCAAAGCTTAATGTAATACTAAACAATGTCCATGTTATTTGGCAGTACGCGAATGCGATCCGGATTTGTGTCAGACTTGCGGAGCGGATCAGTTCAATTTAACTAGAATAACCTGCAAAAACGTTAGCGTGCAACGGCAGCTGCATAAACACCTCTTAATGGTTCCATCTGATGTGGCTGGTTGGGGTATTTTCCTTAAGGAAGGCGCACAAAAGAATGAGTTTATTTCAGAATATTGTGGCGAGATCATTTCACAAGACGAAGCCGATCGGCGAGGCAAAGTCTACGACAAGTACATGTGTAGTTTTCTATTTAATTTGAACAATGATTTTGTGGTGGATGCAACCCGAAAGGGTAACAAAATTCGTTTCGCCAAACATTCGATTAATCCGAATTGCTATGCGAAAGTAATGATGGTCACTGGTGATCATAGAATTGGAATATTTGCTAAGCGCGCCATTCAACCAGGCGAAGAGTTTTTCTTCGACTATAGATACGGCCCAACAGAGCAATTGAAATTTGTTGGCATTGAGAGAGCAATGGAAATCGTTTAGAAAATTTATGTTTTTGAAAATTTTAAAATTTAAGACGAAAAGAACAGAATATATAAAACATATCGTCCACATCCATATCTTCCAATTCGGGCCATAAAAAGTTCGTTATCATCTCACGATAGCGAACACCATTCACAGTAACTGCCTGACCGGCCTCATTTTGGAAAAAATACGGCCCGATGATGCCGCCAGCCCATAAACCGCACCAAACAGTCAGTGGGTGCATTTGTTTTTCGACAATCACTCTTGGATTATCATTCGCCCAAATGCGGCAAATCTGCTTATTGACGAATCCACTGAGGTGAAAATGTGCCTCATCACTGAAGATGATTTTCCTCGAAAATTGATCATCCACTGTTTCCATTTCTTGCCACCATTTTCTGACCATTGACGACGCTTGAAATGGTCAAGAGGCCTTAGTTCTTGAGTCAATTGCATCTTGTAAGCATGTAAATGCAAGTCTTTATGCATAATGTTCATCAACGACGAACGTGAGAGATGCAATTATTGGGCACGACGACGAGTTAAGGTGGACGGCTCTTTAGCCACACTATCGCGAACAGCAGCAATATTTTCTGCAGTACGAGCTGTTCAGCATGCACTGGTGTTTTCACATCTCCTACAGACCCGGTTTGCTCAAATTTTTGCACGATTTTTCCGATTGTACGCACATTTGAACGATTAAATTGACCGAAAAAATCACGAAGTGCACGATATGCATTTTAATTTGAACGCCAATTTTCATAATAAGCCTGAATAACTTTAACAGATTGAGTTAGTCTGAAATTGTGAAATGTCAAATGAAATGCAGAAAAAACTTGACGTTAAAGTGCGGTTCACATTCACCCTTTATATAATCACAACGTCTCGCTCAAAAAAACTAACATAAATCGGATTTGTCAAATCATCTTTATCTTACTTTTTTAAAGCAGAAACTATGTCCTATAAGTCGGTTTGGGCAATATGTCTTTCCACACATTTTTTGTTTATCTGATGGTTTGTTTCAGGCCATTACAATCTTACATGTAACACAGGTAACACAGTAAATCAGGAATAATATTACAAATAGTAGAAATACACAAAACAACGCGTCAATAAAAACTACAAGTCAACTTCAATCTTTTTTAATTTCACAATGAAAATAGAAAAATTCATTGTGTTGCAATTAGTTATGGGTAATTCGAGTTCCCCTCCCTTCACGACTGTTTCAGCAACAACTATTTAGCTTTATTCATTACCTACTTAGCCTTCTAACTAGTTATCTATCAATTGATTTTTTTTTCGTCAGTACGACCAAGTATAAACAAAATTAATTGCAAACTAAAGAAGCTACTGCTTTTGTCAGTAATCATTTCTATTTCGCTAACATTACTTCTCCGGGGTTACGAAGTAGATATAATTGACTGTTTTTCAGATATTTGAATTTTATTAAGCTTAATAATAAAAAACGGATGCGCTGATGCATACATTTTGCCCTGATAATGATGTGAACATAAATAACTTCTCAATGAAAAGTCCAAGAAATGTAAACTTATTTATCTAAAAAAAGATCTTTTTACGAGTAATCGTAAACGAGTATTAAAATACAAAAAATAGATACTTGCTGTAGTGAGATTTGAAAACAATTAAATATTTTTTTGATGCACCTGTTAGATTCCATTATTGTAATTACTTTTTTTTTGTTTTAATATTTATTAAACGTGTGAAGGTCGTCGTGTCGAAGTCTCTCATTTAAATAGTAATTAAGTCTGGATTCTACTATTTCTACTAGAAAATTCACAACATGATGACGGTCAGTTATTATGTTGGTTGTAATATCAAATATTTAAATAACAAAGTAATCAAGGTGAAGGTTTATTTTGAAGGTAAACACTAGGAAGTTTTCCCAAAAAAAAAAAAAAAAAAAAAAAAATCTTAGACAACTAGAATCATTTCAATCTGATTCCATCAATAAACTATGAGTAACTTGAGTTGTTGCATGCGAATAGAACTGTAGTCGTGATTTATTTCACGCTGAATGAAATCAAAAACAGATTAAAATGACAAAGAGATAAAGATCACACGACAGAAATATGAACAAAGAAGTCCTGATTTTTTTCAAAGAATAAAAAAAAAACACCATAGCTAAACAGTATTAGGTTAGGTAAATTGGCTGACAGTTGGTCTTCTAACCGTCACACTTAGATCAATGTAAATCCGTTGTGATTGATTGTGACTCCTCCACCAGGACCGTAGGAGTCCTCCTTGCAACGACTAGTGGATAAGTTTGATAAGTCATTGGTTGGTGAATGTGCCCATTTGTTTGGTCAGGATTGCTGAATAAGTCAAAGGGGCAGATCCTTTCCTCAGGAGGAGTTTAACAATCTTAGGGAGAGGTGACTTCATCAACCCATTGACACTCGTGTTCCCTGTAGGACTGGCAACGCTGGTGTATAGGCGAGGTGCCCATTCTCTGTTTGTTGCTGCTCCTACAACACGGGCCTCGTTCAGTCGTTTTCTTTCATTCTATCATTGTCATCCTGGATTCTTTTTAATGTCTTTTGGCTGTGGAGACGATTTCCAATCTCATGGTTGGCTGGTTGATAGAGCTTAGGAATTTTAAAGGCATTTGGTAGCGTTTTTTTTATAATCCACACGCGCTCAAGGGATTATGATTACCCTTTAAATGTTTCAAACACAGCGCGGGCGTGAAGTTAAGGAAGAGAAAGAAGGATAGGAAAGATGTGTGGCACGATGTTCTGAGACTGAAGGTGGTTGTCTCAGATTTTTATCTCCAAGGATGGCGGCTGAACCAGCGTTGCCGCGAAGGAAAAAACATAGAGGGCCATTTCGAAATTTTTTGAGGGCCATTTGACAAAACTTGGGGCCAAATATTTTACTTACAAATCCGTCCTTAAAACATTAAACTACAATACATTTATATTAAAATTATATTTATTCTTATTTATTTATTCAACGCATTTCTTAAATCTATGTAGTAGGCATAGGCAGAAGCAGATCTTGACTCTGTCGTCTGATTTGATTTCTTGGGAATTACCTTAAAATATCTTAAAAAATTGAAATCACACCAGTAATATTATGTATTTAAATATTTATATTACTTTTTTCATATTTTAATTCAATATATGAATGGACAGCCAACGAACAAACAACAAGCGGCGAAAAAAAAACAAATGTCTATACGATTTATTTATTTATTTTTATTTCATCAAGCAGTTTTATTCAAATAATATATAATCTTACAGACTACCGAATAAAATTTTTATATGGAAAAATAGAAAAACAAAATAATTAATTAGTGGAGCAAACAAAATAAAATTATAAGCTTAATCTAAAATAATAACTTAATACCACCAGATTACGAATTAGACATAAGCAATATGTGATTCTTAAAAAGTGCTCGACTTTGTTGAGAAAAAAATCAACATAATTACAAATAATACTGTTGGCTTCTCTAATGCATCGAGTTAAAAGTTCATTTAGATTATAGTTTACCCGATGATGAGGTTCATTAAAAAGGAAAAGGGATCGCAGATGCCTTGACGAAGCATACATAATTACAAGAGACAAAAGAAAAGGGCAATTTATATGGGATGTAATAATATCGCGCAAAAATATTATTGCAAAATTTTTAGGACGAACGACAAAAGATTGTAAGCCAAGAAGTTGACACTGAGTTTTATAAGTTGGGGTATGAATATTGTATGTTTGTATGTTTTCAATCCTATTAGAATGAACTTGAAAAAATGGATCCAAAATTAGACAGCAATACTTTAACGATGACCTTACATACGCAAAGAAATGAGATCAAAGAGTAAAAGGATCAGTGAACTCTTTAGAGTTCTGATTAATGAGTCCTAACATAGAGTTTCGATATCTTTCTTTTCGTTAAGTATTGAGAGTTCCGTATCTTCTAAATCTATAGAATACTGGAAAGGAATAGATGATAGGCTCCTAAAAAATGATAAAGATTGACGCTTTAATACGTTCAAAAAAAGCTGATTAGCTAAAAATCATTCAGACAAGCGATGAAGATCAAATTGGAGTAAATGACAATCATTAATTGACGTAACACGACGGAATATTTTAATGTAATCCGCAAATATCAAACAGGAAATATTTTTTAAGAAATCAGTGATATCATTAATCAGCAGCCAGAATAGAAGAGGGCCCAAGTGACTTCCTTGTGCTACTCCTGATGTGACCTCAATTAGATCTGATAATACGTTATTAATACCCACAAATTATTTTTTTCCGTTTAGGTAGGATTCAAACCACTTTAAAATATTTGAGTGGATAGAATCCAATTTTTGTATTAATATATGGTGATTTATTCTATCGAACGCCTTAGCAAAGGCGGTATACATGACATCTGTTTGGAAACCATTTTCAAAACTACTAATAATCTGGTTACTAAATATTGCGAGGTCGTTGTTGACCTTCCAGCAAAAAATCCATGTTGAAGTGGGAAAATAATTTCTTTAAGTACAAGCTATCAGAGACAATTCTTCCAAAATTTTTAGTATCGAATAGGAATTTTCCAATCATCAAGAAAATAACTATTTATTAAAAAATAAAGTAAATGGCCCCGATAGAGCAGCTGCCCAGTTTGAAAAACTGGAAGGAATACCATCGGGTCCTGGTTGTTTATCATCATTTAGTCCAATTATGACTGTTTCAACATCTTTGTTACTTAAGTTTAAGTGACCGATATTGTTTGAATTTAAACATGAAATTGCAGAAAGGTTAGAGGGAATACTTTGGGGGTTGTAAACGGAGTGAAAAAAAGTCTGCAAATTGTTAAAATGTATATGTAGATGTCTTTCCAGAATATTGCATGCAATTGGGGATAACATTTGAACATTTTTAATCATTGATAAATGACAAAAAAAATTTACTATTAAGTTTTAGACTCGATTCAGGTCGAATTAAGTAGTCCTTGTATTAAAACTTATTTAAAAAATCAAATTCTTTTTGAAAACGCAAATATTTTATCAGAAGATCTTCATTATTGGGAAATTTACGATATATGTAATTTGTAAGATTAAGTTTTTGATATTTCAGTTACATAAAGCTTTGGTAGAGGGCGAAAGTAAATGACATGAGAGAAGTCAACACGCTGCACGAAACTGACGTGAAAAAAGTCAAATCATTAAATGAGATAAATTAATGAATTCAGTTCCATTTTAAGTATGGTTATTTGTATACAGGGTGATTGGTATAAGGTGTGACAAAAAGCTAGGGCGTGTAGGTTGGACTTAGACAAGAAAAAAATCGTATGGGAGGGGGGGGTCTATTTCCCCCCGTTTAGGCGGGAGGGGCAATTTAAGAAAAAAATCACTTAAAACAGAAAAAAAAATATTAAAAAATAACGGTGATACCTACAGAGTAATGCTATAGCATTTTGAAAAGCCAGAAATACATTCTTTAATTTTGTTTTTAAATAAAGTTGTTCGAGTGAATAGTTTTTGAAAAATTAATTTTCAAAATCAAAATTTTGAAAAAAAAAATGAAAAAATTTTTTTTAAACAATTTTTTTTTCAAAATTTTACGTAATTAAGTATTATTTTTGTATTCAATATTCAATGCTCTCATTAATTTTTGATTAAACACAAAAAACCGGATGTCAAAATGTTTTGTAGTTTTTGAGAAAATCAAAAATAACAAAAACTACTTTTGTTCTAAGAAAAGCCTTTTATTTTAGTTTTTATGCGTCTTTGGATTCTTACGTGAATTTACGATTGAAAGGGTTAACTTTCTTTTTACTATTTTTTTAATTATCGTGTTATAAACATACAATAATGTGACAAAGTACTGGATTAACCATATTTCACACATTTTTTCATTGAGAACACCTGCGTGAGAGCATTGATGGTTTAAAATTGACCTGCCACTTTTTTATTATGGTGGGGTCGGTTTGGCGTAGGTGGATTTACGAAAAAAAGGCTTAACTTTTTTTGTAAAATTTTTTTATTATCAGTCTTATAAGCATACAATAAAGTGACAAAGTACTGGATTAACACATTTTTCATTGAGAACACCTGCGTGAGAGCATTGGATTAATATTAACCTGCGAATGTTTTTTAAATAATTTTTTGTAATAAGCTTTAGTTAAAAAATAGTTAAAAATTTAAATAAACAGTAATTATGTATTTTATCTAAATATGCATGTATTTCTTATTTTAATTGATTTCAAGATTCAGGAACATTCTTGTTCTTATTTCGCAATTGCACTTTTCTGTCACTAGTTAGGGCGTGTAACGTTGCATTATTTAAACAACATTCGCAGGTCAATATTAATCCAATGCTCTCACGCAGGTGTTCTCAATGAAAAAATGTGTGAAATATGGTCAATCCAGTACTTTGTCACATTATTGTATGTTTATAACACGATAATTAAAAAAATAGTAAAAAGAAAGTTAACCCTTTCAATCGTAAATTCACGTAAGAATCCAAAGACGCATAAAAACTAAAATAAAAGGCTTTTCTTAGAACAAAAGTAGTTTTTGTTATTTTTGATTTTCGCAAAAACTACAAAACATTTTGACATCCGGTTTTTTGTGTTTAATCAAAAATTAATGAGAGCATTGAATATTGAATACAAAAATAATACTTAATTACGTAAAATTTTGAAAAAAAATTGTTTAAAAAAAATTTTTTCATTTTTTTTTTCAAAATTTTGATTTTGAAAATTAATTTTTCAAAAACTATTCACTCGAACAACTTTATTTAAAAACAAAATTAAAGAATGTATTTCTGGCTTTTCAAAATGCTATAGCATTACTCTGTAGGTATCACCGTTATTTTTTAATAATTTTTTGTCTGTTTTAAGTGATTTTTTTCTTAAATTGCCCCTCCCGCCTAAACGGGGGGAAATAGACCCCCCCCTCCCATACGATTTTTTTCTTGTCTAAGTCCAACCTACACGCCCTAGCTTTTTGTCACACCTTATGCCAATCACCCTGTATAGTGGAAACACATTGTAGTGGCGATGCATTGTGATGGTTTATATTTAATTTTGTAAAGCTTTTTAAATATTACTAAGCACGATATGATGTGATGTTAAATCTTCTAAAATTTAGATTTGGGGGCCATTTCTAATTGGCCCGGGCAAAGGGCCAAAATGTAAAACAGAGGGCCAAATGGCCCGATCGGGCACTTTGTGGCAACGCTGGGCTGAACTAATGCGGAGAAATAATGCCGTGTCTTATTTCTATGTCCCTTATAATTCACATTATTTTATTCGTATTCATACTTGTTGGGCATACTAGTTTAACTCAATTACATGTTTTTATTGTTATGCCTGAACAACATGTAAAGGTGTGTCCACACCAAAGAAACATTTCAGGAAACATTGTTTAAAAAACGTTTCAGAAATGTTTCCCATTTGTTTAAAAAACATTTCAGAAACATTTCAGAAATGTTTCTGATTTGTTTTTTTGGTGTAGACGCTTTGAGAAACATTTCTGAAATGTTTCTTTGTTTCCCATTGTTTCCAGATTGAATTGTCTGCAATTTTTTTCTCGCCTGTGTTGTACTTTAAGCGCATGAATTTTTTTTTCTACTTCATCTTTATCACAATTTATATTTTCGCAAATTTCAGATATATCATTGGCTTTTTTGATTTTATTTTTAAAATTTTCGTCAAGAGTGGATCCGAGCGTCCAAACCAAAGAAAACATTTCAGAAACATTTAAGAAACATTTCAGAAATGTTTCTCTGTTTCTGAAATGTTTTTTAAATGTTTCTGAAATGTTTCTTAAATGTTTCTGAAATGTTTAAAAAATGTTTCTTTGGTCTGGACACACCTTAATGAGTAAACCAGCAACCCATTGATGACAATTTTTAGAAGGTTTTTAATGGAATTAAGACAACATATACGACGGCAGGGATCGAACCTGTGATCATGAGGTTGACAGGCGAGCACACAACCATCGCGCCACGGCCACACCTGTTAATAAATTTCAACAAGTTTTTGCTTAGAATGTCAGAGAGTTCCTCCAAGTTGTTGAAGAACTTCTAGGAGGCTGATTCTCAAATGATATAGCGCAGGGCATTGACACAGGTAGTGAGGTTTATCCTCATGTATCTCCTTGTCGACGCATTTTCTTCAGAAGTCGTTTTTGAAAGTGTGTTTCATGTTTTTTTGTGGGAACTTAGTTGGTTGTGTCCGGTCGTAATGCTCACAAAAAAAGATACGAGTCCTTTGGGACTATTTCTCGTTTCCAAACATGAAGAAATGGCTCGGAGGTAAGAAATTTGGTACAAATGAAAAAATCATCATTGAAACAAACGCTTATTTTAGGGGCTCGATAAATCGATACAAATTAAAGTGTATCGAGCCGACTATGTTAAGAAATAAAATGTTTTTATGCCTGAAAGTGCTCATTTTTATTATTGATCCACCCTCGTAAGGCCTCACGAAAGTTCCCAATGTCTTCATCTAATTTTATGAACTTTCGAACATGAAGGTAAGGTGGCTGTCATACGCAACAGCGAGGCATGTTTGAACAAGCTGATATCCAATGTTTTTTCTTCGGCCATCGTATGCGACAAGTTAAGCAAGCTTAATAATCTAGCCGAGGTTATAGACCGAAATAGGTTTGCACCAAGTGGCATATGAAGTTTACATAGATGTGGAAGAAACTGAAGTAACAACATTTTAGAAACCAAACTGCATTTGGGCTCAAGTTGTTATTTGGACATTCAAGTCTTCTAAGTGGGTCCTATTACATCGAAATTAAAGTTCAAGGAGGTTATACACGACCATTTCATAGATAATGCTTATAGAACAATTAGTATCATAGTTTGGATGGATAAATAGAAACAGGTTAATGTAGCGAATTGATGGAAGAAGCGTTATTTAATTAATTCACTAATTGCTAATAATTTATTTTTTAATGTTTCGTTTTTTCTTAGAGTTCTTCCAGATATATGTTTCTTAGTTAAAATAAATATTCAAAGCAATAAAATAAAAAAAGGAAAATGAAAAGCTTCATAATCTACACAATATTATGTTTAAAATTAATCTTGTTTTATCCGCAGAGTGTGTTATTTTTACCTTATACGAGTAAAGATAGTAATAAGGGACGACTTATTGCAGCTATGTGAATGCATTATTTTATTGAATTTACATAAAGTAGTTCCAACAAATACAAGAAGCTTTACCTTCTTACCAATACAGTTTCTCTTAGTGGAAAGCATCAACTTAACCGTCTTCCTTATTTACATTATAAAATCAAGTATTCAAGTTAAAGAGATAAAACTTGAAAATGTAAAAACTCACTTCAAACCAGATTCTTTTCCTTCTTTTTTGTCGATAAGGTTTTAAGAAAAAAAAAACGATAGACATGTTTTTGATTGATGTCGCCAAATATTCTTATATTATTTTTATTACTGCAGCAACCTATCAGCCTTTACTCTTTATTCCGCATTTGTTTAATGTATTTCTTTAAATTTATAGTAGAAGAACGCCCTTACTCAACTTACTCTTTGAAATATTTTTGTTTTTAATTGAAGATTCAATCACCAATTAAAAACAATAAAACTAAACATTTCAGAAACAATCATAATAACAATTTAGGTATGTTAACTAACTCATGAACGATTGTCAATTAGTTTTTAGCTCAATATTAGAAGATTTAAAAACTCACCTTTTTCATTGCTACTGGCAACACTGCAGGAGTCGGCGTGTTAGACTGCCGCATCGTTATCACACCTACATTCAGATTCATTGCCGCCGCCAATTGAGATTGATTTTGATTTGATGGATTGGCTTTGAGTAGATGGTTCTGTTGATGGACAGTTCCGCACGGTGTAAGTGTTTGTTGTGCTGCCGCTAGTCCGGCTAGATGTGGCGATGATGACGCCAGAAATGTGCCTAGCGACATTGGTGTGAAAAGAGCAGCTGCTGCAGCTGGATGCATATTTTGAGGATGATGTGAATGTGGATGTTGTTGATGACGAGCGACAGCAGCAGCCGCTGCTGCGGAGGTGTGTAAGGCTGCATTTGAGTTGCGATGAAGAGCAACTGCTGCGTGGATTTGATGAGGCGGGTAGCTTTGGTTTGGGGCTTGCGGAGAATTCGGACAGTGCTGACTTTGAGCTACTGGACAAGGGACTGCTGGTGCGGTAGGGGATTGTGGGGAAGCGTAGGCAACAGCAGCTGGATGTTGAAATGGTACTGCAAGCATTTTTTGTAAAGGAACGCCCCACGGAAGATACCATGATCCTGGATGATGTTGCATTATATTTGCAACAAAAACAACACAGTTCTGCTTATTGTGATAATGATCTTTTAAAAGTAAAAAATATTGGCCGTAATATCACCAAAAAAAAGTTGATATTGCTGCGCGCAGGTACGATTTTTATTTGATATTTGTTTTTTTTTTTTTGTTAATATGTATAAGATATTACGTATTTGTGATTTGATTTTTTATTGGTCAGCATACAAAAATATAAAATTTTCACTTTTGATTAGTTTTTATCGACTCCCTTCATTACACTGTGATTGATTGATCAAAATATGTTTTTGATTTCTAACAAGAGATAATGAATGGTGGTTTAAAAATATGCATTATAATTATTTATATCAAGGGTGTCCCCGATTGATAGCAACCGAAACCTAATTTTTTATAAAGCTGCTTAGGAAGTTGCTCAAAGGCACCTTAAGAAAATAAATAAATAAATAAATTATAAACATGCTTATTCTCATAACCTTCGTATAGAATTAGAGACCTAAAGCAGTATGTACAAGTTCTTAGCTATAGTAGACAATAGAAGTCAATACTACGAACAATAAACCAGGTCTCCGATTTGCTTTCAACTCTCATATTCATCAAAGATCAATCTGAAACTTTTAAACCATTAAACTGCCGCTGAAAATGCCTAAGTGTTTAGGTTTCCTTCATCGATACAAATTCTTCTACCTTCTGATCTTGCTGTAATCTATAAAGCCTATTTTCGTTCAAAGCTTGAATAACAATTTCCATTAAAAGTGCTCCAACAACCCACTTGGGTCACTTGGATAGAATTCAAAAAAGAGCTTTAGAAAAGATAGGTGATTCAAGTATAACGGAAACATTTGCATCTCTCGTGAACCGCCGTAATGTTTCATGTCTTTCATTATTTTATTGATATTTTGCATTCCTGCCCTAAAACAATTCAACAGTAATTCTCGCACTTCAGAGAATGAATTACTCTTGACCACAATTTCAGACTCACTGTTAAATACAGAGATTCTTTCTTGAGCCTCACAACACGAATGTGGAATGATTTGCCTAGTTCCGATTTCGATTTCTAAAACATCAAATTCAATGTGCATACGAGTATATGTCCCTTATCTTAAATCCTTCTTTTTTTACTAACGGTGTGTTAAATACTTTAAGGGCAGTCAAAACCCTTTTTAGTATAGGTTCATCCAACAATAGCTGTCATTTTTAAAAGCAATAGACAAATGCAAAATTTTTATGAAAAGTGGAAATATTTTAATTTTAATTTAAATGACAAAATGTGAGAAATGAGAATGTTTTATACGAATGTTTTTTCGTTTTTATAATTCACACTCTACATACTGATTGAAATAAATCAACCAAGTAGAAAACTTAGCACTATTTAATTTGACACAAAAATTGGCGTTTCGCCCCGGTGAACTCATTTGGATTCATCAGTTGATCAGTGGGGACCTTGTCAATACACAATTTTTTGTTGAATCAGTTCAGCTTACTTCGATTTTTTAACAAAAATCCAATGTGGACTAATGACCATTAAAAGCTATACTGAATCAGAAATACAATATCTGCCAAAATATCAGATTCGTGTCTTTTTCTTGAAAACTATCATCTCGGTTTCGCATAATTATGGCTGTATTCACGATTAAAATTCGCTCCGATTTATTTAATGCATGAATCGTTGATGAAGCATTAGCTTCGATGCTATCTTAAAAACAGGACCAAATGAAAAGGTCTTATGACATTAAATCGCACGATATTAATAGTCAATGGAAGTCTCGGTCGCGAAATCAAAATCAATATCAAGCGTCAAAAATGTTTGTCAAGCAATATACTCTTTGTTTCACACACGCTCAATAATTTATTAAGAACCCTTATAATGTTAAACACTGTACGGGCGATGGAGAAATTAGGGAGGGAGAGAAAGGAAGTGTTGATGAACATTGGTCTTGAATGTTTGCAAATTGAAATGGCACGGAAAAACTGGGGCCAAATTACCGCATCAGTTTTCGAGTAATACGTGACTGAATTATGTGAGTTTGGCATTACTGCTTACGTCATCGAGCAATCAAGTAACATAATTTGACATTTTCTCATCAGTAATCCAACAGAATTGTTTCGTTAGATGAACGGCCGACTGAACTGATAGTGTGTAAGTATTTGATGTGAGTTCTGGAGTAAAACGTATGAAATATGGTATTTATAGTTTTTTCAACGATTTGGCAAAAAACATATCGCCAAATTGTCAGCAAGGGAAAGGAGATTTGAAGGAAGATTTTTAGAAATATCTTCAAATGCTTAAAGCTGAAATACTCACATTTGTTTGTTTTTACCGAAGAATGAAATTTGTTTGTCCAAAAATAAATGAAATGAATACAAAATCCATCTGTCAAGCAAAAAAGACTCGATAAAAACCAATAGAGACTCGATGCAGTAGAATATAACTACTACAATTTTAAATAGTTAAACGATACTTTAGACAACGAATGCCATCATGCAAAAGTAGTCATTAGTTCATTCGATTACTGAAGGGACTCACTCACTCGGTCACTGAAGAGGTAATTTGGCCCCTGTGTTGGGTTATTTATTCCATAATCGCGACTAAAAAAATAATCTCAAAATTTGACGGTACGACCAAAATTAGGCTCGAGGGTGAACTGATGAGCATTCCTAGAAAAAGGGATATCTCGGGTGAATTGATAAAGGGGAGGAATGCAACTGGCTATTTCGAGTGAGCATTGCTTGTGAAAGAAGCGATAAAACAAAGAAATATATGAAACATTGCGACGGTGTTCAAGAGATGGGAATCTATTCATGATAGCTCTGTTTCCTATCAGTTTTAACGCTCTGTTCTGAACTCTATCCAATAAGAGAGGAAAAGTTTGTGCTGCCAAAAGATGAGAGTTATACTCGAGTTTTGGACGTAAAAACGCCTTAAAAATGGTAGCCAGATCAGAAAGGGGTGAAAAATTTCTTACATCGATATAGAAATCCTAAGCATTTAGTAGCATATTTGGCGGTCTCGAGAATGTGGTCATTTTAACGAGATCGTCGTTGACACACATACCGAGTACTGAGAGCTTTTCGGTTTCTTCGATGCAAGTGTCATTTCGAAGCATTAAACTCCTCTCCCTATTTAATAATGATGTATGTAAAGATCGGAGTTTAATAAGCTTATCATACGATAGCGTTGTAATTCCACTTCCGAAGAAGATGGAGGTGAATTTGAGAACAAGTATGAGAAGCTGAGAGTAGAGTCATCGGCAAAACAATGAAGTGGATTAGATGTTTAAAACAAGAAATCATTTATAAAAATGAGGAAGAGAGTCGGAGACAAAACGGAGCCCTGGGGAACACCAGTATTTATTTTGTGAAGATCAGAATTAAAACCGCCTTTTTAGGAACATAGTAGACAAATGCATCTCTTCCATCTTTTAGGGAAGATTCCAGAACAGTAGGAGCGATGGAAGAGCTTACTCAATGGTTTTGCCAGCGATGAAGAACACCTCTTCAGAAGAATGGGCTATATATAGGAGCGGCACTGTTGCTAGCGGGCATCGTAGAGCTAACAGAAAAATGAGCTGCAAGTATACATTTGCCTTATCTAAGAAGCTAGTTATCGATTTGTCATTGCAGATGAGCATTGGAACCGAAGATGAAGTTGAATATTTTACGTTCTTGACAAATGACGAGAAATTTCTACTGCCTTTGGGATATTGCAGGATTTTTTGCCTTAATTTCTGGTCATGTAAGAATTTGGTTCTTTCTATAACAGGGTTGCATTGGTTTTTGACTTTATTATACTTTTCCGATTTTCCTCGGTTGGGTTGGCTTTGTTAGAGCGGAAACTTACTTCTCTCAACCTGATAGCTTCTTTACAGCTTGTATCGAAGCAAGACTTTTCTCTAGGCTGATCACTTCTGTGATCATACCAGCACTGGCATCGTCACTATCAAGGAAACATAGTGACCAGTTAAAAATTCTAAAAAAGTTATTCTAACCATCCGAGTTGGCTTTCTCGTATTGCCAAACGGTCCTAGTGGGATGCTTCTCTTTAACTGGATGAATGGGACACGAGAAATTGACATGTGGTTTAGTCCCGATGAAAATAAATATGGATAAATAAAGTCGCTCCACATCACCATTTCACTGAAACGATCACAGCAGTATGGTTTTCGAAAAAAGCTATACCCAATGATACCATCAATCAGCACAAAAATTACACGAATCTGTCATTCTTTTTGGATGAAATGCTCGTTGCACTTTTTTATCTTTAATTTCATGGGGTTTCCGGATCCTCATCACACATAATAATTTTGTCAGAAAATTGCATTTTTACTACTTGAACACGATGTGTGAGTGTATATCGTAACACAATTATTATTAACTTCTCAGTTTTTTAAATAATCGAAGGTCATCTCAATGGCATTGATATTTATAAAGCTCATATAATCAATATTAAAGAAATTGTCCGTACTTTAGATAGTAATCATTACGTGGCAGTTTTAGGCGACTTTAATTTGAACACTAATTGGATTTATTCTGAGGATGAGAAAACACTTCTCCCATATAATATTGTTAATGAATACGAAGCCATTGTAGTAGATACTATGTTTGCCTTAAATTGTGCACAGACGAAACATGTTATAAGCTGTATTGGTAGAATTTAAGATCTTTTATTTTGTTGAAGAAGACCTTGAAATATGCTTATTAGGAGAGGACTTTTCTCTGCTGAAAAATAGTATACATCATAAAGCATTGTGTTAGGAGATAAAGTTTATCAATTTCAATACTTTCGATTTTAATAAGGCCGATTTTTTAATTTTTAAGTTTTTAAATAATGTAAATTGGAATTCTACCTTGTGTTTTCAAGACGATGAAGGTAATTATAAGATTTTTTTAAGCATAATATACAAAGCCTTATCTTTCTTTGTCCCTGTAAGGCTACGGCCACGGTCGACGAGCGAGCGATTGAGCGACGCAAAAAAATTATAACACATTTAATTGTATGGAGGTGGCCACATAAACCCTGAGCGACTTTCGAATGTTTTAAGCGACAGAGCGACGTCGCTCAGTCACTCGTCGCTCAGTGCGTGGCCGAAGCCTAAAACGAATAAGCACAAATACTAAGCCTATCTGGTTCACGAAAAGTTTATTAAATGCAAAAACTAAGCGAGGTCAATTTGTTTTTTTGAGGCGAATTCTATCGTTTAGGTCATGAATACGATTTTTTAAAAAATTCTTAACATAGACAGCATGTTTGGTCCGTGGAATCAAATATCAAATCAAATTTTAAATATTTTTGGCAGCATTTAAATTCCAAAAGAAAATCTATTTGTATTCCTACTTATATTAGTCGTTTTTTATTGGTAAATGTATAGGCAGCGCAGTAAAATTTTACACAGTAAACAACAACAAAGGAATAGTGCGTATAAACTAGGCAGTAATAAGAGTGCACATAATAGTGCTGATAAAGTTTTGGAGCATCTGGATTACAGTGACACTCAAATTGGTTGCAAAAGTTTTATTTTTCGTGAGGTTGGCAGGTTTTGATTATTCGAGAATGTGTTCGGTGATATTTGTTCATTTTATGGTAAATTTTTACAAGAGCCAAAATTATGTGGTTTGAAATATTAATTTACGACGGTAAACGTTAATAGTAAATGGTCAAAATGTTGCCTCTTAATGCGTGTGCACGTTCTCTATCTGTCACGTGAGAGTATGAAATTCATCGAAGGATGGCTGCGATGCCAAACGATTAAAAAGGACATGAAAATGATTTTTTTCTGACACCGAGCCTTTATTTGACTTTGTGTACAATTGTACATACATGCCATTGAGATTTGTTTCATTAATAATTTTACCATTTGTTTGACAACAAATTTGTCAGTGATGTTAATTCAGCATAAACCACATCAAAACGTATACTTTTCCAACGCATCCCTTAGCTTATTCAAAAGTCGATTGTTTATTCGTAGATATATATATCATTTTTAGTTTTCGTTTCCTTTTACTTTGTTCACTTAATGAGTCTGAAATATCTACTAAATGAAGATGATTTGTTAAAAGAAACTCAGAAATTATGTATAGCCATTTTCTGTTTTGGATCTTTATTCATTTTTGTAAGAAATAACATATTTATTTTACTTCTTTTCCAAATCAGCTGATTTTGACACGGGTACAAATGCAAAGCATACCAACTTTGAAATTTAAAGTAAAAGTGTATATGCAGTCAAAAAAGCATTTTATTCGGACTTCCATTGCTGCACTTTGTATACATTACCAATAAAATACGCCAACTGACTATAATAGTATATGTAATTTATTTTCATCAATTTGTCGGTCTAACTTTATGACATACCTGATATAACTGACATCATCGGTAATATATCTCTTCCAGAAAAAGAAGTTTTATCTGCGCTCGGTAATTTGTACAATAGTCTGAAGCTTCCCCCCGATAATATTCTCGAAATTTTCATTAAAAATTGCAAGTCCAACTTACATATATAAACCACTCCAAATAATTTTCAATCTTTCTCTCAGAAATTGTGTTTTTCTTGATTCTTGGAAAAGTTCATATATTACTCAAATTTTTAAATCAGGTTTTAAGCACTCAGTTGAGAACTATAGACCAATTGCAAAACTTGAATTGTATGACGCTTTTAAACCACATATTGCACTCTATCAACATGGTTTTGTCAGTAGGAAATCCACAGCAACAAACCTCACTGACTTTTCAAATAAAGTGAACCATAAACTTATATTGTTAAAGCATAAATCTTTAGGATTTCACACTCAAATACTAAACTGAAGCTATCTAGAAAATAGAGAACGAATAGTGAAAATTGGTCAGTTGAAATCTGAACTAATATTTAATTACTCGGGCGTTCCCCAAGGTAGTCATCTGGGCTCTCTCTTATTTTTACTTTGATCTACCGAGTTTCGTTTTAGACTCACGATGACAGACATCGTAGGTTATTTTAAGATATACCGAACACTCAATTCGCGTTCTGATTGTATGCAACTTCAAAAAGATTTAAGCTGTTTATCCAAATGGTGGTTGTTTAATGACCTTGACTTAAACATCAAATAAATGATGTGGCATGACATTTACAGGATCTTATAGTCCTTTGAATACTGTAATTCCGAGAACGTTCTTCAAAGAGTCTTTAGTCAAAAGGGAGTTATATGATCATATCGTGTCTAGAGGCAATTCTATGCTTGGATTTTTGTTTAGAAATTCTAGTGAATTTAAGTGTCCTTATACAATTAATCTTTTTGCTAGTTTTGTTCGTCCAATTTTGGAATACTGCTGTATAGTTTGGTCTCCTTATTACAAGAGTGCAACTAATAGAACTGAAAGAATCAAAAAATGATTTATAAAATATTGGCTTCGTACACTTGAGTGGACCCTGCCATTACCAACACATATTTTTTTTTTTTTTTTTTTTAGAAATTAGAAGAATTTATTTCCTGATTTCTCTTGGAAGAGATGTAATAACATAACATAATGCCTTATCGAGGTATCCGTTCGGAGAAAATTTTTTTCTGATTTGTTCGAAATCGGAGAATTTTCTACCAAGGTACCCTGTCCGATTGACATATCGGACAATCTTCCGATAAAATATGACGCTCATCAACGCATTGCGATAAAGTACATTCAGCAAAGAATTCTTGACAGTTGTGCGTTAAATTTCTTCGAAAATTCTCCGACACAAAATAGTTGCGGATTATTTTAAGAAAAATGGAATGGAATGAATGCGATTATGCTTCATTTTTTTTTTTTTTTCTGAAGTGGATACCTCGAACAAATTCTAAGTTCCGATTGGAACGGACTATCGTTTCGGAACTTCTTCCCAACGGATACCTCGATAGGACTGAAAAACTGTGTTCCTTTATTAGAATTGCTTATAAGACATACACCAACTCGTTGTTTTAGGCCAAGGGCTAATCAATTATTCTTTATCGCACAACAATCGACAAATTACGGAATAAATGAACCAGTTAGTAAAGCTTGTCATTTTTTTCTAACAAATATGCCGATGTAATCGAACTTAAATGTCTTAAAAAATTGTTCAAAAAGAGAATTATGAATACAACTGTAATTGACTAAATTAATTTGTATTATACTATTATTATTAATATTTACTTTAATTTAATATTGAGCTAATTTAATATTGAGTATGTACTTTTAGACTAAATAAATAAATAAATATTGAGAGTTCAAAATAAGTTACATCTGCAAACATCTTTTTCCCAAAAATTTTAAGTACACCTTTTACCAATGGTTGCTTGAAGATTGGAGTAGAGAGAGATTCCAGTATACTGAGACTGTTTCGTCACAAATTGCACATTATTAAGGATATCACTGTATTCTTAATTTTTGGTGGGGGCAAACCCTCATTTATTGGGCTTAATGCACGCTTAGTAGTATTTCAAAGAAAATTATAATTGCTTCCCGATATTTTAATTATAGCTATCAACTATCAACAAGATCCTTGATACATATCAACAAATTGAATGAGTTAGTAATATGACTATCAATATTTTTTATTGACTGTGAATTCTATTAGATTTTATCATTATTGTGAATAATTTTTTTGATAGACATAGAATATTCTTACCAACCAAACGTGAAACGTCAAACAAAATAAACATAACTTATTCACAATGAACTTTTGATAAGTAGATATTCACAATCGATCTAAAAATATTAGTTAATACTCATGATACCAAATTGTCAACTAATTGATAGAAATTATCGACTATCAAATTAATACTCACAATAGAGCTGTAAGTAAGATAGTCGTACAGAAATGTGTAAATCATTTAATCACTACCCCTTATACAAATTCATAAAATTTTATAGTGCAAGTCTCAGTCACAGTCTTTAATATCGATATCTAGCATTTTTTAGTATTAGGCGTTTTTCCATTACCAAAATCTCGCTCTCAAAGAAAGAAATTTTGTAAATACAGAATTTTCTAAATTTTGTATCAAGTCTGAGTTTCGAAGATTTACTTTGAAGGGCCAAAAATGGTTAAGTCAAAATCTTTAAAACTCAATATAAGCTGTTCAAGTTTAGACCTTCATATCTCCTTTGACCATCAAACGTAAATTCTCAAATTAAGATTAGAAAAAAAAATTAGAAAAATGCACTATATGCCAGAAAGAAAAAATAACAAACAAAAATTTGCAAAAGCAACACATATTAGACTAAATTTTAAACGCACAATTTACCATAAGATCTTCTCTTGCTGTAAACAACGGATACATCATAATGTATCAAGAGAACAAAATAAATTAACAGATAGTATTTTACCGGGGATTTTCTATTTTTATTGACTGTACACAGGAGGTACCTACAAAATACATATATCTACACATCCATTTTTCGAGGAAAATAAGAGGGAAGAATTTAAGAACAAATATTTTTACTAAAAACAAAACGCGCTGCTGGGCTAAATAAAAACAGAACAAGAAGAACTCTATGTTGCTGAAGCATTTCTTAAATAGTTGGGCAAGTGTCAAATTTAATTTTCGTCTTGTCTGGGCGCATTTGAGGACACAACGCTTGTAACGAGACCAAAACGAGTAACTTGTAATTTATAATAAAATCTTTTGTCGACTTATTGTAAAATGGGGGCCTTAAAAAATATATCTTCGAAAAAGACAAATGAAGATGAAAAAAAAAAATGGAATTCTATTTTCAAGAAACAAAAAAAAATGAACATGATTTACTATATTTGTTCTCCCTGATATATTGACCAGGGTGGAAGAAATATCTAATTTTAATACATCCTTCCTGCAGCGCAGCGTTTCAAATATTCTATAGCTTTGAAATGGATTAACTAAAGAATAACATATGCTTTTACTACGGGTTGCCGGGCCGATTAAGACTAGTGGTTGCCGTTTGATTGATCGAAATGAATGTTAAACCAAGATATATAAAATACATACATAACATTCATACAAAGATACATACTTAAGGAACAAATTTCTTGGTTTGATGTTTGAAGAATTTCCACATTAGCATTTGTATTGTTAGGAAAGAAATACAATTGATAGATACGAGTAGATAACATCTACAAATGCCATGTGAGAGAGAATGTAATATTTCAAGAATACATCACAATAGTCGACTAAGTGCGGTCAGGAAAAGCCTTCCTTTTATTGAAATTCTCCATTTATGAATATGGGTATTGACCCTTTTTGCATTATGAGTTTTATATGATAAAGGCAGGGGGACCTCTTGATTCTCAAAGCCTTTTCGTTAATATTGTTTTTAATTTCAATTCGAATTTATGAATAGATGTTGCATAAGCACATCAGTTCGTACATCTTCACTGGAAGCGATTTCAACTTCACACCTTTTCGAAAGTCGACAATTTGTTACTTTCAAAAACACCAATATAATAAATGTTTCATTTCATCAATAGCTAAAGGAAACTTAAAAAATATTACATACAGCAGGCTCGAGGTAACTTGAACTATTAAAAACCGAGCGTGAACAACTTGGAAAGGGGTTATCTTTCTCTGGATTTTATTTGTTTTTTGCAAATTTCTGAACAAGGCCTTTTGTCAGAGACGTTTAAATGCGCTGATATTTGTTAGACTTATGTTTTCATTTGCCATCCATTCCAAAGATTTATTGAAAATGTTGATTGCTTTACTAGGCTCTATTCTGGTATGTGCTCTTTCCAAAATATTGTCCTCGCTTTCACTTTCATCACTGGTCAAAAACTCGTTCGTTTCAGTTGCGTTCGGAAGATCTTCAGTCCATTGATGCATATCAGCAAATGAAAAACTAACCTGCCTGGACTAACGAGCAACCATTTACGGGGATTCCCCGTTATATAAAAACGATTCGAATAACCGACAAATGCCGAAAAGAACAAGGTTTTGTAAGTTAAAAGCATTTTAAATTTGGAGGTAGTTCCAAGCAACTACGGTAGTCTCAATGATAAAGAAAAGACAGTTATATTGGGTAAACTTATTTGTTCATTATGTATATAAGAAACTACCTATCTTTCATTACATATAACGTTAATTCTATTTATTCTACAGCCAGACGTATCTCACTAAAATTTTTTTTTAAATCAAAGAAACCCCATATTATCTTTTTACAGGAAACAAACATCACAGCAAGAAACACCCTTAAACCGGAAGGCTACACATCCTATAGACAGGACAAGACATCTGAAGGCAGAGGAACTGCCATCCTCTTGAAATCGGACCTTAAAAGCGAGTACGTTAGGGTACCTGTACTGCGCTGCATGGAGACTACAGCCGTTGTGATCATTATGTCGGATAATGAGACGCTGCTTCTCGTCTCAGTATACAACAAGTGTAACGCAACAAGATGTGACATCATACATGACCTCAACGCCATCAACAATCTGGCTAGCCAATATACGTACTGTGTACTTGGAGGTGACTTCAATGCACTACACCCACTTTGGCTGGACACCAGGGAATCTACAAGGAAAAAACAATTGTGGACTGGCTGCAAGACAACCCTGAGCTTCACTCATTGGTGGTTATATCACAACATAGGCCCACATTTCCAAGAACTCCGTCGTTGCTAGACTTCTTTTCAGTGACGTCCACTTTTACGAACATCCTTCCCGAGTTCCAAAACTTCACTTGTGTTGCACACGATAGTGACTCGGACCATCTGGCGGTTGAGATGAGAGTCAGATTGAATTACAGGATTATAACTGAACGTCGTATTCCCGAATTCCAAATCGAATACGAAAAACTGAACTGGATAAGATTCCGTTCAGAAGTTGAAGAACGCCTACCAGAAGTCTCCAGCGTCAACAATCTCAACAACAATGAGATCGATAACACCATTGCTCAATTTGAAACAGTTGTCAACAATGCTTTGGACAGGCAGAAAACACCCCGCACCAGCAGAGATAAATATGCAAACTTACCCCAACATATACAATTAATATATGCTCACCGGCAAAGACTCCGCAAAGGCCTCCAAAGAATATTCCACAGGACATTTAACAGGGAAAGTGTCGAATACCGTCGGCTAAACTCAGAACTTCAGTGCACTAACACAATGTTCAACCAGGCAATAAAACATCATCAGGAAAAGGATTTTAGGAAGAGACTTGAAGATATCAAACCTGGGCCTGACACGTTTAAAAAGATCAATCTGATTGTTGGAAAAGCGAACTCAATTCCAGACACCATTCTTCACGGACAAGAAGTTTCAACAACTTCTGCAGAGAAAGCTGAAGCGTTTGCAAATCACTTTCATGATAGTTTCAAAGATCGCCCTCCCGTACACCTTCCTGACTTTATCGAAGATGTAGAAACTCGCTTTCAAGAGACATCAGCAACCACCGAAACCGTGACCCTGTTCAAAGAGGAAAACCCATCATCGGAGTCGACGCTGACAGATGTTTTCACTTCTCCTGAAGAAGTAGGTGACATTATCTTCACTGGAAACTCCAAAAAATCAGCAGGAAGCGACAAGATTTCTTATTACGTGCTTAAAAAGTTACCAAATCTTGCTGTTCTCCTGTTGACTATAATCTTCAATAACTGCCTGACCAACAGCTATTTCCCTGCAGCCTGGAAAACCGCAAAAGTGGTCCCTGTCCCGAAGAAGATTAACCGCGCAAATGTGGAAGGATATCGGCCAATTTCTTTGCTCAGCTGCATGAGTAAGATACTGGAGGCATTGATATTGAAGAAACTAAACGTTTTCTGCAGAGAAAGAGATGTCATACCGGAGTTTCAGTATGGCTTTCGAAATAAACATTCTACCATACATCCATTACTGGGACTCCATACTGATGTTACAATTGGACTCAACAAAAAGGAAACCACTGTAGCGTGTTTGCTGGACATCGAAAAGGCTTTCGACAACGTTTGGATAAAAGGATTACTATTCAAACTCTCGGAACTTGGACTTGCTAATTACTTGGTAAGAATAATCAAAAATTTCCTAACTTTTTTATGTACAGGTAGAAAAACATGTGTCATCAACCAAAGGAATTAACGCTGGAGTTCCTCAAGGATCAAAACTTGGACCACTGCTGTTCAACATTTACACTGCTGATCAACCAGCCAACATATCAGGTACAAAGACGAAGCTTTATGCAGACGACTCAATCACATACGCCACCGCTTTTTCACCAGAAATTGCTGCCAGGAGAGTGCAAGAGCACATTAAAAACCTATGGGAATACTATGTCAAATGGGGACTGATGATAAACAGCGAAAAGACTGAACTCATTTGCTTCCGAACACCAGTGACTGTCATTCGAAGACGAGCGTTTGCAACACGCTGTGATGCAATCAAAATAAAGCTTCCAGACAACACTGAAGTGACAGTCAAATCATCAACGAAGTACTTAGGAATCAACTTTTCCAACAAATTCAAATTCAAAAGGCATGCAGACTTAATGTTGAAGAGAGCAAACTATTCTCTGCACTTGGTCCATCCGCTTCTCAGGAGGCGAAGTGGACTAAGTAAGAAAACCAAGCTGCTTGTGTACAAACAACTTATCCGACCCGTTCTGACCTACGCCTTTCCCATCTGGTTTACTATTTCACCTACAGCAATGAAAAAGATGAAGCTTTTTGAAAGAAAGATGCTCCGCATTTGCACTGGACTGTACCGTAACACACTGACGAAGAAATATATACCAACAAGGAATCTGTATAAAGAAGCAAAGTTAATACCATTGGACAAGTATTTACTGCAGCTCTCCGGAAAAATCATCAGGAACCTGGAAGATCATCCCAACACAGAAGTGCAACAACTTCTCCAGCATGAACTAGAGCCTCGTGACAAGTATCTATACACCCGAGCCATCACTGACGATCAATTTGAAGACATCATCCATAACGACAACGCACCACTCATCAACAATTATTATTTAGTTAATATTAAAAAAATCATGAATTAGATTAAGAAAACATTAATATGATATTGTAAGCAAATAGCATTATGTAAAGCCAAATGAAGAACGTTGGGCCCCTATTGTTGAGCCAACATGATTTAATTTAGTAATAAGTTAGTTTAAGTCAAATTGTATATAAAACAAATTGAAAAATAAAATTCTTAATCTAAATACAAAAGAGCATAACTTATTGGAATTACATTTGGAACTTGATAAAATCTTTTAGTGAATTATGCCAAGGTTACCTTTTGATGTTATGAACGTAACATTTTTTCCACGTACAACCAGAAAAATCACTCGAGCTCGGGTTCTCTTCTTGAACGTAAATTGAATCATCAATAAAAATCATTTGATTTTTAATGCATAATATTAGGAACTTCAACAAATTAAATTAATTTGTGTCGAATTCTTAAAAGTTTAAATGATTTGCAAATAGTTTAAATCGGTTTGGAAATAGTTTGAATCGATTTGCTAATAGTTGAAAAGGAGATACTGATGCAAAAAGGCAACTTTAAATAGTCGCATGTAAAGAATTCTAAGTTCGCGTAGTGCTCAAGGCTTAAATTATGTGCATTCCTATAAGGGGGCATCCATAAATTACGTGAGATGTTTAAGGGGGGGAGGGGGTCGAGTCAAATCTCACCTAATCTTACGTTGGGGAGAGGGGGGGTCTCGGCAAATATCACGCAATTTTTTTTCTGATTGAAACAAAAAAAAATTATACTATTTTGGTCCATTTAATCCAGATTGTACATGCTTAATACTACGTTTTCACCAAAGGTAAATCCGGGATTTAAGTGGATTTACCATAAATCTCCTTTAAATCTCGTAGATTTACCATACAAATATAAATCACCTCAAATGAAGATTTAAAATAAATCTCCTTGAAATCTTCTCGCAATCAGAAGATTTGCAAAACAAACAAACCTTATTTTGTAGAACGCACCTATGAACACGCACTTTCTTCATTGACAATCAACACAAAATAGAAATATCTGTTTTTTTTCCTGTTTACTACACACGGACACGTTCCAATAATTAATAGTCTTAACTAGTCGTAAATAAAAGCACGAAGCAATTTTTTTTTTCTTTTTACAATAACAATCCAACGCGTTTACGTAAGAAACTCACATTTTGAAAAATCTCACGTGAGATTGAGGGGTGGGGGAGGGGGTTGAATAAAATCTCACAACATCTCACCAGGGGGGGAGGGGGGGTCAAAAAATTTAAAAAAACACCTCACGTAATTTATGGACGCCCCCTAAGTACATTTATTACAATGGATTATTATGGAATTTTAAGGTGAGAAAAATTTCTGGTTATTTCACTATTATTTAACAAGTTGCCAATCGCAACAATGGATTTATATGTATTTTAATATATTAACATTTTTAAATTTTAAATTTTAAATATTCAAAAAACGTTAAAGTTTAATAATAATGATAATATTCTAATAATTAGTCTTTTAATTTGATCTAAAAATACAGCAGCTATAAATTTATCACAAAAGAAACCAGCCTAACTTCTTTCAACTAACTTCACTTTTTAATTTAAACTCAATAAAAACCGGACCAGCACAAGGCATAAGCTTACTTTAATGACTTATCAGAATTGAGAGATCATTTCCTGGGAGATGAAAAGATTTCAAACAAGCAAAACTACATTCACTTGCCTTAAGGTAATGCGGAGCAAAAAAGAAATTAACCATTTACTTATTTCGAATAAGAGTTATTAGCAGCACATATTTAAGTCATTATGTATAGCCCAAGAAACTGAACTTAAGCCGTCTATTCATTGATTTCTTTACAATTGTACAAAGCCTTTGTTTTGAAATATTAGACAAACACAACTTAAGGTTGTTACGCCCACTTAATTTCAAACTATCATTAGATTACTGGCAATGACATTGGCATACTTTTTACAACGCAAACGCACAAACGCAAGTTCTGTATCATTCATGGACCAGTGGCCTACTTAGGCTCTTCGTATTACCTCTTCGTTTAGTCTTTTTTCTTCTCTTCATTTATATTTTCTTTTGATCGAGTCTTTGAAGTATAATACCTGCAAGCTACCTGTTTGATCAAAAATTATTATTTGTCAGGGAGCTACATTTACGAAAAGACTTGTAGAGCACGGTGTAAGGCAACACAACTTAAAGGGCGTTTTATGAATTAAAATTTGATTATATTTTCATTACAAAATATTAGGTTAGCTTTTTCAAACACAATAATTTCATACTAAAGCTTATAGAGAATGTGTCGTTCGACGCGGGGCATTAGAAATTATCCAACTTGGTTAACGCCCTGCTTGACTACACATTAGATCGGGCCTATGCGTAATCTGATATGAATCCCTCTCTGGGCGGATGTGTACGCCTATACGTGTAGCTAATGAGTAAAGAAAATATGACTTAACGTTCAAATGATCGTCGCTAATAAATCAATGTTGAATATCAGTTGTTATTTAATGATGGCTTCATCGTCGTTCAATGTTAAGCCCTTATGACCATGTTTTTTCTTCAGAGCTATTTTGGAATAAGTTGTTGTCTTAAAGATTTTTTTTATTAAGCAATATTAAGTAGATTTTCTAAATTTTGTGAAAATCTTGGGAGCAGTTAATGAAAAAGTCGAATTAAAAACCCAAAGGTCCTATTGAAATTACGTAGTAATTCTTTTTTTGACAAAAGATACCTAACATCATTACTTGAATTTTATTCTGTCAAAAACAGTTTTCGAAAACATATGAATTTTCCTAGGGTTACATGACATGTTTAAATCATTTTTAGAGCAAATAAACTTTCAGAAGTATTTATATTTTCTTTCTGGCACAGCAGCTCAGCGTGTAGGTAGACAAAAACTCAAATACAGGGTGCGTTTTATTTTCTAAGCCGATTTTATTTGGCTGCTACTTTTGTGTGAAGTGGTCGATAACAATTTACCATGGAGAATCCTAACGTCATTCAGCGTATAATTTTTTATTACGAAAATTTTCATACACTGGGTGATAAAGTAAGGACTGGGCGAAAAGTAAGTCAACTAACGCCAGAAAAGATTTATGTAGTGAGGCAGAGTGTTGTTGAATGTCCGGGTACCTCTCATCGACAATGGCGTGCAAAAGAATTGGGATGTCTCTATAACGTTTGCTTAAAATTCTCAAGAAAGATTGACATTTGAACCCGTATAAAATTCAATTGACAAAACAGTTGCAAGAAATTGAATCAACTTCGCTGAGAATGGAGTGCTGGAGTTTTACAGCTCGCTATAGATGGCCGCAATTTTTGGGCAAAAAATCATTATTCGCCACGAAGCACATTTCGACTTGGATGGCTTTGTTAATAAAGAGAATAGCCCTATTGGGGCACTAAAAACCTTCGATTGATAAACCAAAGACCACTACAACCTCGTAGAGTAACTGTATGGTGGGCCATCTGGGCCGGTGCCGTCATTGGGCCATATTTTCTTTAGAATAAAGACAATGCCGTTACAGTTACTGGTGACCGATATAGGGACATGTTGAAAAACTTTCCTGTTCCCGAATTGGAATTTTAACAGAACTAGTGGTTCTAACAAGGAAGAGCCACTTTACACACAGCTTTTTTTTAAAATTTGCGCGCGCACTAAAGGGATTTTGACTACCCTTAATATAATGAACACAGTGCGAGCATTTTAAGAAGGTTGGAGAGGATTAAAAAGGAGATACCGATGCACATTAGTAAAGCATTCCACATTCGTGTAGTGCGAACCTTGCGAGAGATATTTCAAAAAGTGGTAATATCTACTGGCCCCTATATGTTCCGCTGATTTATTCTGACAGAAGCATGCGAAATTTTTATGTTAAATGTGCTCGAACGAGCTTGCTTTTGCCCAACGGCCAAAAGCGACTACATGATCGATATCATTTTCCATATATAATGTAAAAGACCATATAATCAATCAATAAAATATAAATTATAAAATTGTATTTCATTTAAAAGTTTTTTGAAAAAAAAAAACAAAACATCGACCTAAAACATAAAACGCACCCTGTATATAATAATAAATCAGGTCCGCAATACAGTAAACAGAAATTGACTTCATTATTGTTTTTCAATGGCAATCGAGACGCAAAACTCTGAATACCCCTGGTCAACTCCATCTACCCCCTTTTGCACTACCACGTCAAGAAAAAAGACCTTCATTTGAAACTCCGCCTGAGTCAAAGCACCAGGACCCTCAAATCACTATTACATTATAAAAATCATTCAAAAGTTTTGAATAAATTGACATATGTACTCGTAATTGTAACTTAGTAGGACTACGAGGAACCAAAAGACTAGCATAAAACCATAAATAACTCATTTTGCCCAAAAAGTGGAGTCATCCCATTTTCAAAATAAACAATTCAATTAATAAAGGCGATGTAGTGGCGGTTTATGCTCAAGACCTGGATTAAATGCAAAATTTCATTAATCAAACATAAGTTCTGCTAAGAGACGTAAATTAATTGCAATTAAGCTGAAGAAGGTGGGTTTTTACGTTTTAATAATGCTGTAAAGGTTTTCTTAATTAACCTTTGTATTCACCGAATCAACCTACATTTATTTTAGCATTCTTTTGTAACTTGTAACTTGGAGAAAAATAACTTTTCTTTCGACTTAGAATTGCATGGAAAAAACCTAAAATGAATTGATCATTATCTAGACGTCAAACACAAGACTATAATTGCGGGGTGTATGCCTTTTGAATAAAAACAATACAAAAATGTATTACACGACACTTTATATCAAAAGCATTTCTATTCAATCGGATTTCGTAGCAAAACAAAATATATACTACAAGAGTATAGCCCATCAAATGAACCAAATAGTCATTCATTAAATTTGACAGACATGCCATCACAGACCTTCTGAATAAAAAAAGAATCTGCATTTTCGTGTGCCCCAAGATTTTATTTATGACACAGTTCTGTAGTATTATTTTGCTGCATGAGTCGCCTGCCTTTTTGAAAGGAGAAACCTTTATAGCCTAGAAGAGAACGTTAAATTTTTAGTAGTGATTTTTACACCGACTTGATTTCGTGTTACAAATATAAAAGAATAAAAGCGCCTGTTTTTAATCTACATTACTACGGTTTTCTGCAGCTTCTGCAATTCTAAGACAAGAGCGCTGCAGTTGTAAAAACACAGGCAGTCAGTCAGTTTAGTTTGAGAATAAAGCGTGAATATTAATTGACTCAAGACTGAAATGAATGAAGTGTTAATCGAATGCACCCAAAAGTTCAATGAAAATGCCTTCGAGAATGAATAATAACAGAATGCCATTGAATGACAATTATTGTTAGAATGCTTTTTAAAATAAGCAGATGGCTTTATTATTTAGACATTGGGTCTTGTGAATAAAAAAAAAGTTAAAGCTTTTCTTGGAGGAAGCTAAAGCCAACTAGTCATAGCTTTTACTAGCAGCTAAAGCTAGACAGTTCTAGCTTAAGCTTTGTTTTATGTAAATATAAATTGATAGCGCTAAATAGCTTATGCTAGAAAATTTTAGCTTAAGCTTTTTAATTTAAGCTGTTCGTTTTTTATTCACACCGTTTTGACTAGGTAGCTTTAGCTAGAACTGTACATGTAAAAAATGTTTTAATCATATCGTTTGTCAGTCTCTGCGTCTATACGTTCACTATTTTGAGCTATTCCCTTATATTTAATTAACAGCTCGCACAAGTTTTTAGTATAGAATACTGAAAATAAGACCTAGTCAAAGCTTTCTAGACAGGTCGAAAAAAATCTTGAAATTTTTGTAGTTTTAACTACGAGGGCGGGTCAATAAGTCCGTGACTTTTTGAATTTCTGACCTCTTTACTGAAACAGCAACACTGCTCCTGTCAACAGGCATCTGTCAGTTGACTCCTGTCAAAATTTAAACTTGCTACGTTTGACAGCTATTTTTATCAAACTACTCACTAATTTGAGGAGAAAATGGAAAAAAGTGAATTTCGTGTGCTTATTAAGCATTATTTCTTGCGAAAGAAAACCATTACCGAGACCAAGGCTAAGCTTGATAAATACTATGGGGACTCTGCACCATCGATTTCAATGGTAAAAAAGTGGTTTGCTGAATTTCGTTGTGGCCGTACAAGCACTGAAGATGCCGAACGTCCTGGACGCCCAGTTGAGGTCTCTACACCCGAAACAATCGAAAAAATTCACGATATGGTGTTGGCCGACCGAAGATTGAAAGTGCGAGAGATTGTGGAAGCCGTAGGGATCTCGCATGGCTCAGTGGTTTCAATTTTGAATGATAATGGGCATAAGAAAGCTTTCCGCAAGATGGGTGCCGCGTTTGTTCACAGTCGACCACAAACGCAATCGTGTAACAACTTCACATGAATCCATGAATTGGGCTATGAATTGCTCCCTCATCCACCCTATTCTCCAGATTTGGCTCCGAGCGACTACTTCTTGTTCCCAAACCTGAAGAAATGGCTTGGTGGAAAAAGATTTGACTCCAATGATGAAGTCATCTCGCAAACAAAGGCCTATTTTGAGGACCTCGACAAATCATTTTTTTTGGAAGGGATACAAAAATTGGAGAAGCGTTGGACAAAGTGTATAGAGCTCAAGGGAGACTACGTTGAAAAATAAAATTATTTTTTATCAAAAAATCTGTGTTTTATTCCAAAAGTCACGGACTTATTGACCCGCCTTCGTATAATATTCTAGTTTAAGCTATTTTTATTCACACAAATTGAAGCTTAGGCTTGGAAAACAAGCTAAAACTAAATGAATTTGGCGTTGGCTATTTTAAAATAGCTATTACTAGAAAACATCATTTAACTAGCTAGCTTAAGCTTATTTTTATTCACTAAAAATCCAGCTTTTACTTAAAAACCCAAGTTTTAGCTTTAGCTTTTTTTTATTCACAAGGCCCAATGGCTAAGTGGGCAACTAGCTGTACGAGTGTTCTAAGGAGGATATCTTAAAAACACGAATTTAGATTTAAGTTAAGTTAAACTAAACTTAAATTTTGATGTAATGGTTAGTGCGGTGGACTGTCATGCAGAGTGTCTTGGGGGTCGATCTCAGTCGCTGCGAGAAAGTTTTTCAGGGTGTACTACATCTTGCTAGGAATTCAAAAATCCTCCAAGAGTAGGTATCTTTTGTCATGAATCGGCAGAAAATCTCGAAACAAGCACACAGAAATGATTGAGAATTGTAAGTCACTAGGTTTAGGCTCTCTATTAGCCGTCATGGCCTAATTTTTTTTTAAATTTTGACGAAAAAAAAACTATTGTTAATCTTGGTTGTTTTATTGGTTTTTAATATTTTTTATTGGAGTTCTTCAAAGAATCTAAAATAAATGTATCCAACATCTGCAACGCTACCACCCACACTATAAGGATACTATTAAATCTACTGTTTGCAAATATATTCGAAAGTAATGAATGAGTACACATACCTACACTACACATTCACTGTCATTTCAGAGGGTCTATTTTTTTATATCCTTGCATGCAACTTTGAGAGGAAATAAACCAGCATTTGTATATGTACCTACTATGTATGTCTGTATGTTTATATATTAATATAAATATACAATTCCACCTTCTTCAAAGCCCAAAGAAGTCAACAATGACCTATAAAAAGGAAATATACAATTCTTTAATCTTGCAACCGATCGCAATATTTTTTTTTTATTTTTAGTACATATATTTTAGGTAAAACGTTAGTGCACCATGTCAATGTAAAGGGTGTTCTTTTTTCGGTTGTTAGAATTCCAAGGCAAGGATAATTCTCTGTTTAATATTTTATTAATATTTATTTTGTTATTTGGTCTTGGACTCGCGGTTGCTAACGACATTTAAAAGCTTAACTTAAACTATAAATGTTCAAATATTTAATGGTAAGAATGAGAAGGGCAAGTGAGTGATTTGGGGAAATAACATTCAACCGACTTTTTAGCTATTAAGGCGTTCGAGTTCCAAATTCAATCAGGTTAATAGAAACAAAAAAACACCCAGTTCTCATACTTGTACTAGTAGTCGATACTATCTTATGCCAATGCAGGTGAGATGTAGCGCAAGACACTGTGACATATTTATTTCATTGGGCATAGTCGCTTCTGGTTTTTGTGCTTTTGAAGCATGTAATATCGGGCAGGGAAAAACAGTGAAAGTAGTGCATCGGGGCATGCTGCCATGTCAATGGAGAGGAAAACTTACTTCAACAAATTGTCTGAGAACCAACCTGGTATTCATTATTTATAATTGCTCTTAGCATAGTTCTTTTAAGAAATCAGTTTTAATTAAAAATTTGGTTTAGTACCGATTCTATTTAAAAAATGTTTACAACAAAGTAGGCAATAATCGGGTTTTATTTTTTTTCTCTTAGATACAATTAAGGCTTGAGAATTGAAATAGAAAATATTAAAATTGGATTTCATATATTTTACATCTAAACATTTAGGGATATTAATATATGTACATACATATATCTATCTAAGTATGTATTTATGTATGGAAGAGAGAAGATTAACATGGTTGGATGTTAAAAACCAAAATTATTATACAATAAAATATATGCTCTTCGTCATATTTCGGTTAAAAATCGATCAATGAAAAAATATCAAACTAACTTATTTTGAAATTGTACTAAGTAAATTTTTACTTGGCCATATTATATTAGACACACTATGGATTTTTCTGAAATATAGTTTATACTAAATGCTAATTACTAATTAATTTAAATCGACCTCTGTACGTGGTAAAAGGTATAATAAAACAGGACCAGTATAAAGATGTGGTAAGGAATCGGTTGTTGACCCAGATCAGATTTTCGAATGGTGAACCTTCTGTTTTTATGCAAGATGTACTCGTAGCTCCCTGTCATACAGCCCGGTCTGTAAAAAATTATTTTCAAGAAGCTAATATCCCCTTGTTGGCTCGATCACAGCTCTTGAAAAAAATAATTCATGTGTGGAATCATCATCGTCCACAAATGAAGCAGACAGCTCAGTCTTGCATTGACAGCATATGCGGCGCTGAATTGAAGCTCGCATAGCGGCAGGAAGAGGCTTAACTTAATATTGTAATTTTGGAATTTTCAGCTTTGTTCGAATATGGTGTTTTATAATTTTCAAAAACAGTACAATGGATTTTGATCTATTTTTGTATCCTAAGTTTGAATAGTATTTTGTCGTAAGATTTTCAATACATTTTTTGGGATTTAAAAAAAATGAATTTTTTTAGTAAATTCAATACTTTGAAAACCACATTCTCGGTTTTGTTTCAACCTGACAATTAACAGTTTTTTAATACTATCTACAAGATCTAGGAAAACATTTTTAATTTTATCTTTACATAAGAGTACCCTCAATACAAATGTTAAAAATGGTTTTCGAAAGTCGCATTTTTCTTGAAATGTTTCGAATATTAAAATGCCTTTTTCATGAACAGCACGAACGCTTGTAAACATGATTTTTTACCGACACAACGAAGCATTTACATTTTCCAAAAAACGACAGCTTACTGTGCAATTTCTGCCCGGGGGATTATTGGTTTTTATTATTCATCCACGGAAAGACAGTCATTACTTACGTGTATTGCCGAATGATTGACGAGGTTTTGGTGCCGCAACTGCACCTGAGTTCAACAACAGAACACATTTTCAGCAAGATGGAACCACACAAGGTAGAATTTAAATGAAAAAAAAACGGAGTGTTATTGTTTCCATTAAATTAATCAGCAAGTGCGGATAGCGGACCTTAAGGTGCGTGTCCATTTGAGAGCAAAAACACTGAGAGTAGCTATCAGGCCACTCTTGAGAGTAAACTCTCAAGTGGACACAGCCTTGAGAGAAGCTAGCGGAGAGTTGACTTTTCACTCTCGACATACGAATTTTTTGAGAGTTACTCGCAAGTGGACACACTTTTTTATTACTATCGGAGATGAGCTCGCAGAATTCCAACATAGTTCGTATTTTGCGATTAGCTGTCCGAGAGTTGACATGTAAAAACATTGAACAGAAAAGGACAACGAACTTATGAAAATGAAATCAAGAGAAAGCTTCATAATTTGCGAAACCAGGTACAGAAAACAATTTTTGTCAATCATATTGAATCTATTATGTACATTTAATTAATAATCATGAAAATATTAACGGATGTCACAAGAATTAAAAAAAAAATAAAAAACGAAAAGTGGAGCCGGAACTGATGAAGTATAGCACTAGGTGGCCATATTTTCGGGGTTTGCAGGTTTTTATTCCATTTTTAATGGCTGCTTCAACTAAGTCAAATCTGGTACGTATTTGATTTCTTAATTATTTTCTGTGATGTGCCTGTACTGCCAAGGAACTTCACCTTATGGGCTCATAAGGTAATTTTTGAATTCATCCCTGAAATCCTTTTGAGAAGTATTATAGTTGTGCCTTCTTCCATTTTGAAGATCGGAAAATGAGTTTTCGAAATTGTTGTCTTAACGCCAGCTTCCATTCAGTACATCGTGAGTTTCTATTTGTTCGGACAAAATTATAGTTTTGCAAAAATATATCAAGTGGACACGGTTATGAAAGTACTCTCAGAAAATCATCTCCCAAAACTTAACTAGTAAACTCGCGATAGTAAAATCTCAAAAAAATTACTCTCAAATGGACAGGCACCCGAGAGCAACTCTCGAGAGTTTACTAGCGAAAGAACTCTCAAATGGACACGCACCTTTAGGCCGTGGGTCTTTGAATTTATGGGGAAATCTTGGATTGAGGGTTAACAGCTAAAATCTCGAAACAATTCAGACTCTATACGAAAATATGAACTTCCTGCCAGTGAAAAAACGCTTTGATCTCGCTTGATCATAACTTTAAGAGTCCGATTTTAAAAGTCTTTTAAAAGGAATGGACTTCATTTAGACGATATTTTTTTTAACATAAGATCCGCATTGTCAAACTCCAATTTTTTTTTTCAAATAAAATATGAAAATAACGCTTTTTTGTTTAAAATAAAATTCCTGCTATCAAGAAAGGACACCTAACACTAACGTCTTGGACGTCATCTATCTTCAGATATAACCTTGAACTACTTAGGCAGCTCTATACACTCCTAAAACTAACAAGCATTGAGAAAAAAAAACAGTAACCATAATGACAATCGCTGTTTCTTTGGGCTAAGAAAACAATTGATAAGCAAAGCCCTTTCCACAAAAAGTAATGTTTTTCTTCATATGACATTAATTATTCCGATCCTGCAGTGATAACCTTATAAAAGCTGAATGAGCCAGAAGTGCAAAAGTTTAACGATTCAGGTATCTGGTTCTTGTACAGCGGACACCAACTTTTCGGACCGTAAAATCTTTGAGTATAATCACTGGGCTTTTCTTTTTTAGTTCAGAAAAGATCTCTGAACAGAACCTGTTTTGAAGATCCAAGCATCTTCATGTTGTTTTTGAAAAACACCTGAACCCTTAGGTGTCACTATTTTTACTTGCGACTTATAGGTTCTATTAGGCAAGGCTGAACCGATTTTTTTTAAACTTGGTAGATAGCATTTTTAAATTTTTTCCCCCGCACCTTTTTTTACCTGCCATACGATTTTAGACTTAATGCTAGATATTGCTTGAAAATTTTTTCTGAAGAATGGTTATTAATGGTGCTCCCCCTAGAACTATTTTTTTAATCATTTTTGTATTCTAAAGTTCCCCAAAAGTTTAAATAATATTGTGTAATCAAATTTTCAAAAACAAAATTCAAATTCCAAATTTTTTTTTCAAAACCCGATATTTCTGAAACAATGATGACAATAGAGTTTTTGAATACTATCTAGAAGATGGTAAAAAAATAATGTCATTTTATATTAAAGTAACGTTACCCACCATACAAATGTTAAAAAATGGGTTTCGAAAATCTTATTTTCTCGAAAGAGGCACCTGGAATTTTGATAAAATTTTGTTTCTTTCGATTAATTTTTACGATCTATAATTCAATAAAAAAGTACAAATTTTGAATTAAGATATTACTAACTCTAGCTACCATGGAACTATTTTTTCGAATTTTGAATTTCTCATTACCGGCATAACGGATTTTAATGATTTTTTTTATATAGAAGCTTCTTAAAAATTTGAAAAACATTTAATTTTCAAAACTTAAAAAAAATACTTTTTGAATTAAAAAAAAATAATAAATTTTTGTTTGTTGAAAATTCGATATCTCAACAAACGGATCAATATTTTGCTTTTGAAATTTAATTTGTAGTCGTACACCAAAATTTTTTTATTCTAGGAAACTGTACCATGATTTATAAATTTGTGTCCTTGCATAAATTAATATTTGCTTAAGAAATCACATGGTATTCTGTTTTTATCTCGTACCACTAAAAGAGTTTAAAGGCAAGTTCGTGCAACTCAGTTATGCATTTTATTATTAACGATTCAATGATTATTTTTAACGACAAAAATAAAATAGTAATATATTCCTTAAACAAAAAAAATATAGCAAACGAAAATCAATTTTAAAATCAAATGAAGGATTAGAAGTATTTTAAGAAACCTAATATTTTATTTTATGACTGATTCACTTATCTTTGGTCTTATAATAATTAAATCGCATTTAAAAAATGCTAAATCATGCCAGATACGAAGTTGAGGGTAAATCTGTTAAGGTTGTAGCTGACTATTAGTTTATACAAACATGCATACCAAATTGAAGAATTATTATTATTATGTCAGGTTTGATTCAAGTTTCGAATTCGACTTCTAACAAATACAGAACAACATGGATCACGAGTAAAAGTTCTTGAAAATCATAACTTCCAAAACACTAAAAAATAGCAAGAAAAATATGTGAGGTTTAATGATTTATAAATATTCTAAAATAGTCTATCTGGTGCTAGTTTATCAATTTTTAAGAAGATGCTAGAATGTTTAAAGCCATAATTTTATTAGCACTCATCAAGTGATTGGGTTATTCAATGACAAAATAAATAAGAAATTGAAAAATAAAAACTGACCATGATTTATTTATTCGCCATTGGTGTTAACTGATAGTTTAAATAAAATATGACTTTGGCAAACACAACTTGGCAAAAATAGAAATATTTACATTAAATAGCTTTTATGTTTTAAAATTACTCGCATTGCCTACTTATGATCTGTACATCAGTTTTATTTTATTTTGTTTACAAATTATGTAAATATTTTACTGACAAAAAATCAAATAAAACAAAATGTATATTCTAATCAAGACATTATCAGAAGGTTGTGCAATGCTAGATTATTTCTTTTTTTTTTATTGAAATTGTCTTTAAGTTCATTTACAGATTTCATCCTAGAACGGTTTTTGCTGTGATCCAAAAATATTGTAATAAAACAACAAATCTGTCCCTAGTCTAACGTGTAAATGGGGGTATTATGCAAAACAGCAAAATTCCAAAATTTAATGCAAACGCTTGTTCAAATTTATAGATATTTTAACAATAGCTAGTATGTGTAAACATCAGCTTTTAATGCGTTTTAACAATTCTAGAACTGCTGGTACTCGTCTTAGGAATGCACGAATTTTATTAGCACTAATGAAGTCACTACGTGTGACAAAGTTATGCAATGTCTGCAACTATGTACAGCACAAACTGAATAACTTAACAAAAATTAATTTATTCGATAAGTGATAATTTATAGAAAATATGACAGCGAAGAATACACTGTCAATAAATAAAGCGAACGATGCACAGCAAGTAACACGTGCCTAATTTTTCTTATAAATACAAACGAGTATAATCGTAAGTGAAAGCGTAAATTTGTATTAAAATTATTCATTATTCTGGATTATTTTTAATATACTTTTTAAAATTCGAAATAAAAAATATTTTTGACAATATTTGAGATGAAATCAATTTTCATCATCTGAATTCATAAAAATGATGTTTATAGAAAAATTAATTAAAAAATCTTTCCAGCGAAATCGTTTTTTTTTTAATGTTTCTTTGAAGTTGCAATTTATTATATATTAGAATTCATTATATCGAAATCCTATTATTATTTTTTTTATTAAAATTCTGGAAAATTATATTTCGAAATATGGTAATTTTTACTGAACTTGCAAGAAATTATGTTTGAAATTAAGTTAAACAAATGGGACTCATCTATGCAGTTAAAGAATAGCTTTTGAACGAAAATGTTAGAGGGAAATAGATTAAAGGAATACCAACAATCAAAGGAAACTTGGATTTGTAATGAACTGCCAGTTAAAATTTGCAAACTTAAGATGAAAACACTGCAGATTTGGAAATTCTATTAGGTTCTACAGAGAACTACGTTTAAATTTCTAACTCATGATCAATTAATATTTTTCTTCATATGAATCTACCAATCATGGTGAAAAAATTGAAAGACATGGCAGTTCCTTGGCAAACGGTAAATGTGGTTGCCGTTCACACAGTCGATTTTTCAACGTTTGGCGGCCAAATTTGAGACGACCGGTTTGATAATCAATCAGCCAACATTCATACGTTGAAACACAAGATCAGTCGGTGAAAGTGTACACCAGAGGCAGTTGATTCCTCGCCGTGCACAAGAAATTGGCCTTTCAAACTTCAATTTGCCAAATTTTGAGTAGGGACTTAAGCCTATACTCGCACAAGATCCAACTGACCAAGAAGCTCAAATTTCATTACCATAGACAATGCCGTTTGTTCGCTAACAGGGTTTTGGAGATGAGGCGCATTTTTGGATTATAATAGCTGTGTTACCAAGCAAAATTACCATACCTTATGATATTCACAGGGTGGCAATGAATTCCCAAAAAGTTAACTTTTGGTTGATTTTGGGCTGGACTTTCCGTACTTTTCAGAAAAACGCCGTTTTTTAGGCTTTCACCGTCAATGGCGAGCGCTAAAGAACGATGTTAATCAATTATTACGTAGACAATATAAGGTTCCAGTAGAATGGCGCTATGTGCTACACAGCGGACGCCACGATTGACATTCTGCATAGACGATTTGAGGGTAAAGTTATCTCTCGCAGAGGTGACGTGAATTCGGCACACGCGTCATGCGATTTGACCCCGTTTAACTTTTTCTTGTGGAGTTTCCTGCCAATAACCCACAATCGACCGATGTCCTTAAGGTGAACATAACACACAGGCCATGTTTTCAACAAACACCGAATACTGCACTCCTTCTATGGGCCTCAGTAGGAATTTTTAAGCTATATTTCACATCAGAAAGATTTAGGAGTATACAATGTGCTGAGAGACTTCTTTTTATGCAGCCATCTTTATTGATTTCCTAAAGATGCAGTTTGGTGTCGGTTGGGGCATTTTCTCGTGAGTCTTTAAATGTCTTTTTAGCTACCTAATTTTCCCAGTGTCTTTCCAGCTGAACTACTGGCAATAAAGGCAGCATGCAAAATACTCAAACTACATCCAAATCAGAACCGGAATACGTCCATTTTCATAGGCAGACAGGCGTCTGTAAAAGCCATTAATTCTTCAAAGCTATTAATCTTTTAAATTGGTACAGAAATGCCGGGATGAGCTTTCGACCCTGAACATTAACCTCTATGTCATTTTTATCTAAGTTTAATAAGGAAAGTTGCGAGCTGGCGGCCAGGTGTTGATCAGCCATTCATAGCTCACTTGCGGAAATGAAAAAGTTAACATTCCTCTCTCTAGGTGTCGTAAAGGCAAAACTTTCCTAATTTTTCTCTGAGAATCCAACTTCATTTCATCAAGAAAGATGCAGCCCTTCTATAATAAGTTTCGAATAAATGACCTAATATGAAGAGGCAGACACACGCAAGACATAGCCAGGGCAGTAGAAATAGAAACATGCACTGAACAGTGGCCAATAGGGGAACATGCAGCCAAACTGGGCATTCCTCATAATACTCATTTTCGTAGTTGTGGCAACCAGCAGGATAAAGACAGTCATTCTTTTCCTCTGCGAATGTTTTGCTCTGGCCGAAAAGAGAGCCCAATTATTCGGAAAGTTATGTCTTGAGGACCTTTAACATCTATTTGAACTGAAGATCAAAGGCTTGATATCTTTTCTCAACGCGAAGAAGTGGCTCTGAAACGAACCCTGACTACTTCTCTGAAGAGTTCTACTCGATCTTAAAACCGCGAACTAGCGAATTTCAGGTGCACACGCCAAACGAGTACGGGCATTTTTGTCTTGTTCGCCACCATTTCTACCTACGATCTAACCCCTTTATATCTGGGAAACATTCTAAAATCATTTTAAGACACGATCCATTAATTCTGATTTTGGTCTAAGATCACGACTGAGTTGAAAATTTTATAATGAAATAAGTTTTAAGAGCTTTACATCCCGGTTTAGTGAAACACTATTCTTCCACTTGTATTTGACTACACGGAACACTATTTTCAAAATTCGGACTCTCCCCAAGTATGCCACAAAAGACAGAACCAAGCTTATTCGATTTTATTTATTAGTTGAGATCTGTGTATGTTTGAATGAAAATGTGATAGGAAAATCGGAGTCTAAAGTAACAATTTTTTTGTGAGATTTGCAGAAGCTTAACATAAAAGTTCTAAATTTTCTTAAATGTTCTGATCACTGAATCCAAACGAAGTCCAACACAATGTATGCTGTTGTCGGAAACGCATTTTTTCGAACATGAAAACAAAAAAGAACAAAGTCTTTGGTTTGGTATTTAAATGTGGACTGCTAAGCTTAAGAAAATGTCTTAAATAGGTTAAAGAAGCAATTCGTATACTCGTCAATGCGAAATTCGTTGAGAAATTTGTTGATTTTAATTTCAATTGAGGAACAACAATGCAACAATTTGCCCATTTCATGAACAAATATTTATATTTATTTTCGCAGGATACTAAAACATTATTCTATCCCAACAGAAAACAAAACAAAATCACAATCGATCGTCCTCAATTTTCCCTGAAGGTGATGCAATGGAAAATGTGGGAAAATGTGTAACACAGATCCATAATGAAACGAAAATGTCGGATGTAATGAACTGTAAGTCCCATGATACCTCCAACGTCAATGATGGTCTCTCATTCTCTTTGTATTGTGTGTTGGCCAACCGCAATGTAAACGGGAAGAAAAGAAGCAATTTAAAGTAAACGCTACCATATACTTTACGCAAAACGAAAAAAAAAATACAGATACAAAATAGGTTTTCGCAACTAACATAGCAGAGTAGAGCAAGAGCAGAGTTGGTTAGAGAATAGGACAAACGCACTTAGATAGAACCCAGCATCAGCAGCGTCCTCTGGCCGTAAGAATATTTTGCGATGAATATAAAATTCTTGCAATATGCGCATACTTTCCGTTTAGAAAGGCGATAAAAAAAGGACATTGTGCTATTCCAAGGTATGTATTGTTTATATCTATGAGAATTTAACCGAGTATAAGGTGTATACAGTATATCGAAAGATATCCACTACGGATATTACGGACATCGATGTTTCGGGACGATATGATTTATGTAATTCAAGCATTTTTTTTCTTCACATCGCATTGACGTGAATATAAATTATCTAAAAGTTCAAAAGTTTATAGGTACATATACCTCTACTATGATGTTATGATGCTGCTGGGGAATGTTTATTTTAAAGAAGGGTGGTATTTGGGCTTGTAAGGACATTGAGTTTTGTCACGGAATTTGCTTCCTTTTTTTTTTGAAGGGCTTTAATGACCTTTTATACAAAGTTTATGAACAATTCTATGGTTTCAATTTATGAGGTTTTCGGTGATTTTAAGCATTTTACTTTTATCCTTACAAAAAGAAGGTGGGCAAAAATGTAGTCACCCAAGGATGACAAAAGGGATAATTTGAACGATTTTTTAAAAAGATAATTTTGCCTTGGCTCATTAACCATGCCTACACAAAAAATCTTCGGCTTAATAATTTAAGGTAGAATGTAGTTTAATGAATAAAAAATAATATTATGCTTACAATCGTTTAAATGTTAGTTTTAGTTGGACTTATAGTACTGTTATCATTTTTGGTTGTGATCAAAAATCGTTAGGATAAATAAGTTTGTTTAATTTGTTTTTGCTTCCGTCACTCAACTTAATTAAATTAACAATTAGAATACATTTATCTACGCATGCATTTTTGGATAGATACATTCTGTTAAGAGCTTCGCAAGTCAGTTTTCTGGGTAAACTATTTACGCCGATTATGGAATCCGCAACATTGTACTGTCGGTGTGTACTTAATTTATGTTTGGATTTCACTTTTCATGTGTACATGGAAGAAAAACTATATTTTGTTGCAGTGCAAATGGTCCATAGATTCAAAACAGATTCGGACATTTTGAATATGGCAAAAGTGAGTCTGCCTCCCGCGCGCCGGGTTCAAAGATTATAAATAAATTATATAATAGATGGCGCCGAAGTCGTAGCAGACTCAATTAGCAAATATACACTGAAAATAAAATCTAGGTATATATGATAAAAATCTAGGTTGATTTGACAAAAATTTTGTCAATATACGTCCAACAAAAAGTTTTATCAAATTGACAAAAATTATAGAATTTTGTTGAGGTAACAAAAAATATTTTGTTGTATTCACAAAATTATTTTGTTATGCTAACAGATAAATTTGTTGAAATAACAAAAATATTTTGTGAATATGACAAAATTTCGTAGAATTTACAAAATTAATTTGTCATGTTAACAATTCTTTTGTTGTATTAACAATTTTTTTGTTAGTGTTATTGTTTTTTTTTTTATTATTATGTGATTAACAAAAATTTTTTGTTAAATTAACAAAATTGTTTTGTTGAATTAACAAAATTGTTTTATTAAATTAACAAAATTGTTTTGTTACATTAACAAAATATTTTGTTAAATTAACAAAAATTTCTTGTTATATTTTGTTAAATTAACAAAATATTTTGTCAATTTTACAATCCACAAAAAACAAAATTAATTTTGTCCAAATAGTTTTTTTTTTTGGGATTTAAGTCCACAAAAATTGGCGTTTCGTCCCTACGATCTCACATGCAACCAACTGTAAGGGCGTATGGACAAAACGCAATTTTTGTTAAGTTCAGTTAATCTTACATCGATTTTTTAACAAAAACCAAGTGTGAACTATATCATACACAAAAGAAATTTTTTGGTTTCCTTACAAAATAGTTTTATCTATCTGATAATATTATTTTATCAATATTACAAAATATATCAACCCCAAAACAAAATATTTGTCATTTTAACAAAAATGTTTTCATTTTTTGTTAAATTGACAAAAAAAAATTAACAAAAACTTTGTGATATTGACAAACATTTACAAAACAGATTTTTTGTAGATACAACAAACATTTTGTTAACATCACAAAAAAGTTTGTCGATGTGACAAAAATCTCTGTTTTATTTTGTTATACTAACAAAACTTGGTTTGTTAAACTGACAATAATTATTTGTAGTGCATATTTTGTTAAACTGACAAAAAATATGCTGGATTATAAAAATTTTGTGAAATCAACAAAATCATTCTTTCGTATTGACAAAAATTTTATCAAAACGATAAAATTGTTTTGTTAAAGGTCAACAAAACGTTTTTGTCAATATTACCTAGGAATTTATTTTCAGTGTACACAAACTTAAGAAGCAAAGTTACTGCTGAGGTAGAAGGGCGAAAGCAATCGTTTTCTCAACAAAACTGAAGCCCAACCAATCTAGTTCAGCTATTTGGAAGAATAGCTGAACTATATTGATAATTGAGAGTTATTGAAAAAACATTATTCAAGTGTGATCTCGACCCAAATCACATTTTTAATTATTTTCTTAATAGTATTGGGAGTAACAATGAAAGCATTAATCGGAATTAAATATGTTAAATCAAAGGCAGAAGGTTATGATGGGGTATCTTTAAAATTAATAAACATTATTTCGCCTCACATTTGTTATACTTTAACCCATATCATAAACTCTTGTATTATGAGATCAGAATTCCCAGCAATTTGAAAATATTCTAAAGTGATTCCGGTACCGACAAATTCCAACAGAAGTATACCTGAGGACTATATACCTATAAATATTCTGCCATGTCTGTCAAAAGTTTTTGGAATACTAATGCGGGACCAAATTAACGAACATATTAGCCCAAACAATTTAATCACTTTTTCTCAGTCCAGTTGTCATAGAAACCATAGCTATACAGAAGCTATTTTAATAATTGTGGTGAAAGAATTTTAATGTTGTGCCTGCTTGATTTTTTAAAGGGTTTCGATAGTGTTGATCACAAAATTCTTATTTAAGCTCAAACACAACTTTATTATTTATAAAAAACTCACTACTTCGTATTGCAAGCTACTTAGGTGAAAGGTTTCAACATTAACATAATATGTTATTGCATAAGTAAATTTTGTATTTTTCTATCTATAGATATACAAATTAAAAGAATTTAATTTTTCATGAACTCCTCATATTTAATACCAAAATAATAAATAAATAAAAAAATTCACCCCTGTTCTGATTTTCGTTTACGAAAGTAATACTTTCGTTTTCATTTCGTTTCGATTTTGTCTGGAGAATTTGAATTCGTAAATCTAAAAATGTATGTAAGTATTTTTAAAAATATATCTTTAAAAATTATTATTTTGTCTTTTATCAAGGGGAAGACACATGTGTAACAGAAAACCTGTCTGAATGTTGGTACCACTGCAAGGCAAATTCATACGAAATTAAGAACGTCATTTTCAAATCCGTACGAAAATCAATTTCGGTAACATATTCAATTCGAAACGAAAATCAGAACAGGGGTTTTTAAACATGTACCTCTTTTTTATTTTTTAACGTATTTAAGGGGAGGTTCTCCTTTTTCGGCGACCAAAAATGCATTTCTAGTAAAATATGTGTAGAATATGTAGCTAAAACCGTTTGTCCGAATACTTTTTTTTTTTAATTTATAGAACAAAAACGAGGCCTACCTTTTTCTCTCGAAAATTGACATTTAGCGGTATTTTGAGCGTAGCATGTTTTACATAAATATTTTTGAATTTGGCGCCTATATATCCATACCATGGTTATATAGGCGCCATATGGGCCACCAGGTGTCGAAACATGTCGATACTTAGACACATGAGACATGAACCACCAGGTGTCGATACATGAGCCATGTCGTAACATGAGGATTACTTTAAAACTACTTGACGGATCGTCATAATTTTTTTTTGTTTTAAAGCTAATTAAATATATTGGAGCCTGGACCAAAATCAGGCTGATATATTTAAAACTTTTTTTTGTACAGCGCTCACTAAAATTCAAGCGTCCGCCATTTTCTTAATGTTTGACTTTGGGCAATTATTTTTTTCCAGACTCCAACTATACTCTTCTATTTTATATAAAACTTTGATTTTTTAATTTTCGATCATTTTTGAGTGGCCAACAGCGATAAACTTTTTTTGGAGGTGGTCTCGTTCCGAGCCGCATTGTTTTTTTAACGACACGGTATTTTTTGATGAAAAAATTATTTTTTGTATTTAATATGACAATAAACAAGTTAAAAAAATTTGAATTGATTATATCATTCCTTCCATGAAAAAAAAAAATTCATGAAAAAGTGTCATTTTTGACACTGAAAAAGGAGAACCTCCCCTTAAGCTATATACGTCAAATGTAAATCATTTAAAAAAATGCTATTTTTCTACCATAAAATCATTTCTTATTTTAACTATGTTTTCATTATATTAAATTAATTTAGAGTTTAAAATGATAATGTCCCAATATCCCGTTCAATATTTGGGGTTTTAAAATTCATTTCTTTTCACGCATTTGAAGTTTCTTCGTTAAAATTAAAAAAATATAAAAGATAAAGAAAACCTGGATCTTTTTCATACCCGAGCTAACGCAGCGCTGCGCTCACAGATTTGTGTCTAAATGTTTTTGCTTTGTTTGTGTAAAACTGATATTTTGAAGAAACGAAGAACTGCTGATGTAACAACATGGCGCATTACTGCATCGAGTGTCGGGTCTCAATGTGTCCATTGCGCTCCACAGAACATAATGGATGGATTTCCATTGGCAAATTCAGATTGCAATTGGAATATTTTTTTCACGGCGAATGAAATACTGTCGTTGAATTAATGTTTTCTCTGTCTGTCATTATTTCAAAAAAATGTTCATCTTAAATTTACTTTCAGTGTAATATGAGCTAAATGAAGGAATGAATATGAGCTTAAAGAATTTACCCATTTATTTTAAACTGCTTCCTTTTTTTTTATTTGATATAATTTCCTTCGTGTGTTGGACACAATTTTCACAATTAAAATAAATTAAACGAACCTAAACCTAATTTTCAAACTGACAGCTGTAAATTGAATTGGTATTAGAACAGAACAAGGGTCTAATCTGTCTAAAAATTTAGATTTGCAAAGTTAATTTGAAATCGATTTGTTTGCCCAAGAATCGAGAATATTGATCGAGATTGGTCTTATGTCATCTTTGCGGACGAAGGATTTGTTGGTCTTACCGCAGAGAAAGCATTTAGCCAGCACAGCGCACAGATAAACACCCCGTGCAAATTATTATGTTGGGGGATTCTTTTCAGAATGATCCTTCGGTTAAATACAGAAGTGACAACAATTCCAGAGCTCACAAAATGCTGAAAGCTTAACATTTAAAGATATTTAAATCGAAAAACGATAAATTTATTCTACAAGAGGACAAAACTAAAAGCGGTGTTTAGGGCGTTTTTGAAGGATATCGCAATGCTAGTTTGGTCTACACAATTGCAAACAAGACGCGTGTTCGATACAAAACATGTGGGTTTTTAGATGCCAACTTGGAGGAAAAAAAGCCCAGCATGAAAGGAATACGTCAATGCCCGTGAATACGGGAAAAGCTGTTCTGGGTACAAAGGGTATTTCACGTTTAGTCAGAAGAAAGTACATTTTCAGTGTAAAGCTAAAAAATATTTATTTTTGTATTTGTGCAAAAAAAAGAAAATACTAAAGTCACATTCTTATTGAACACGCTCTAGCTAAGTACCTACAAAATACTGCTTTGTGTTGATTTAATGGTTTTTCCAAACAGACTGTCGCATTTGGGACGGGGTAGTTTTGTTTCATCAGGAAAATCCACCCTTTTCCACATCATTATCCAAAATGCTCTAAGTCAATTAATTAAAGCACGAATTGCTTTTTCCCGCACTTAACTTACCAGACTTAGCTGGCCCGGTAGAAAAAGTTTGCAGAAAATGACGATGTCATTGATGCGGTTGATGGTGATTTTGTGAAATCATACTACAAGAAAGTTATCGAAGCTATTGAGCACTGCTATTCCCTATAAAATGCACGACTGGGTCTCACGAACTTGCTTCAATCTCAATGGACTTAGAATTGTAAAAATAGATGTGATTAAAGGAAAATGATCCAAGGATTTCATTAATTTTTTAAAAGGCTAAATAAAATCGCTTAGTACTCGTAGTTGCAGCTAGAAATGCCATGTTACGAGCATTTCCTAAGCAAATGTGAATTTTGTGCAAGAACAAAAAGTTTAGGCTTTTAAGGGGTTTAAAAATAAAACTATACAAACAATTTTCAACTCAGTTTACAGTGCAATTCGATGCAGTCAATTCTACACTGATTTTAAATTTCAGCCTTTTGAAGACAACAGCTTGGCGAATTTCGCATTATGTGATGCCTCAGTCGTACAACCAAACAAACTTCAACTGACCTAGGATTTCAGATTCAGAATTAGAGACCATACACAACAACGTGTGTTACGATCACAATCCACACGAGATGCAATGCATTCAGAGAAAGTCACTATTTGGTGTGGATTTTGGGCTGGCGCCATCATCGATCAATATTTCTTTGAAAACGACTTTGATCAGGCCATTACCTTCAACGGTGATCGCTATCAATCGATGATAACTAATTTCTTTTGTCTCGAATTGGATGATATGGTTTCAACAAGGTAGCACTACGTGCCGCTCAGCCCATGCCACAATGGATATTTTGCATTACTGATCTTCGATCTATCATCAACAACCTGATAGGTCTATATTAGTGTGGCTTTAGATCAGGAAAGTCACATTACGGCAGATCTTGGAAAAAACCCAGGAACTTCAAATCGACACCTACCACTTTTTCATCGATTTCAAAGCAGCTTATGATAGCATCTAGTCCAAAAAGCCAAAACACGTCGACTACACTGGCTCGGTCACATCGAGCGAATGGACAACAACGCTCCAGCCAAGAAAATCTTCGAATCCCAGCCCCCAGGTTCGAGACGACGAGGAAGACCGAACCTCCGCTACAGGGACCAGGCGGTTATAGACGCAAGAGCGCTTGGTCCCGACGACTGGAGGGAGCTCGCGAGGGATCGCAACCGATGGAAGACCGCAATAACTCAGGCAGAGACCCTCCATGGATCGGGAGCCGGTTAAGTAAGTAAGTTATGATAGCATCTATGTATAAGGACGAACTATACATATAGAGCAATATCTAGTTTTGGCATCCCTGACAAACTTGTCCATTTGTGCAGGATGACGATGGAGAACACACGCTGCTTCATCAACGTCAGAAAATATATCACCGATGCATTTGATGTCAAAATTGAGTAGCAAAGTCCTCTCTCGCACAACTTAAATGTTCCTTTTTAAAACTCTTATCATCCCGGTTCTTGTGTGTGGTGCTGATACATGGACCGAACTAACTAGAGAAGCTTGTTGGTTGAGACCCTGGTTCAACCTGGACTGAAGCAAGTAATTAATCTCGGAACATGTTTATTTCACGCCGATGCGATGTAAATTAGTCACTAGGATCATGCGAGTTCACTCCGTCAGTCTTATTTTTGTGGGTTTTTTTAAGCCACAAGTGCATGCCATTGGTCAAATTCAGCCTGATTTATGCGCCCGATTTAAGGAAAATTGAACGTTTTGAATGTGCGTTACCAGAGAAACCGTGGCGGAAATTTGAAAGATTGAATGATGTTATTTAAAATGGCATACATGAGTCTATAAAATACATAGACTAGACATATTCATTGATATTTTCCCACAGTTACACAGTTTGTTTTATTCAAATTTAAAGATAAAAAACTATTAATGCAAAAACGCTTGTTTTATTTGAAGAAGCAATGAGAGTAGTTATTTTCTGTGAACCAAATAAGGACGAAATAGTATTTTCTTGCCCCAGTGCCGAATGTATTCAAGTAACTCAGAGCGTTTGGTTTTAGATTCTGGTACTTTCAATGAGATTTATTGGGTAAGAAGTTGGCAACAGATCTCTTACATTAACAGTGAACTATCTATAAAATTCGAATAGGAACTTTCTTAAACATTGGTAAGAAAACAAATACACGAGTTATTCTACTTATCAAAGGACTTAACGTAGTAACTCATCATCATCAGCCGTCATGGCCTCTAATGAGAACTCAACCTACTAATAAGATCTATTTTGAAAAAAAAACTTCTTGGTTACGCATAAAATATTTGAAGGAGATCTTTCATAACATGGGTACTACTTGTATGTGAGAAGGGAAGCCCGCAGCTAATAGCCGATGATGATGATAAAAATTGTATTTAATATTTCAAAGAGTTATTCAATTATAAAATGGGTTAAAATTCTATGATTATGGAGAAGAAGTAGCATCCAAGCAATACTACGTCAATGGCTTGCCAAAAAAAAAAAACAACTCAACAATTTTAAACCTGTGGGCTATTTAATCTGAATAAATAGGCCCATAGATCACATAAAGCCTTTACAGACCTTTGGGAATATTATGTCAAGTGTGAAATGAAAACAAAACATTTCAACAAAATACCTATAGGGATCAACTTCTGCAGTAAATTCAAATATTACATTAAAGGGTGAAGTGATGCTATGATGTGCGAACTTCACAATCAACTTGATTTAAATTTAACTAAAAAGGGTTTCTGCATGGGACTTCTCTTTCATCTTTTTTATTTTTTTTTATTCGCAATATTTAACTTTTAATAAGATTTACGTCACCATTTTGAAAAGAATCTTAAGGATATCTACAGGGCTTAACCAATAATCAAATTTAAAGACGATTTTAATATTTCTGTGAAATGAAACATTATGCATTGGATTCTTGGATTCTATATATGTAATTAATGATACACATTAGAAACTCAATATTTAAGTGGACTCTTAGTAAGGAACCGTTTATGGTATGCAACTTAAAAAATAAAACGAAGGTTGTATGGCTAATTATTGCATAATGTTTTTCTTTTAACTGAAATATAAAAGTCACCTCTAAATTTAATCGTTGGAAAGTCCCAAGGACTACTTGTTTTTATTAAAATAGAAATATTGTTAATAAAAACTATTGTTGATTGCTCATCGAGCAATTCCAAGTGTAAACACTTATATCATAATTATATACATTACAAAACAAGAGCTGCTCCCCTAAGGAAGCTCTCTATTCCAAGGCTGGAACTGCAGACTTCTGTTTGGAGCAAGATCTATTTCTGAATTACACTCTTTTAAATTTTACCAGCAGATCTTTTGGTCAGATTAATGACTTCGTGCCGATCATATGTGATACAGAAAGTTTGTTGCATTTCGTTTAGGTGAGATTTTAGATCTTAAAAACATTTTGGAATAGCACTGGAATTCGACGAAGCTGAACGTTGCCGACCATAAAACTAAGTCGCAAAAGACACACGAAATTTGGTACGAATAGTCGGTGGTATTAAAGCCCGGAATTTTTGAAGTCAACTCCTGACTCCTGGCCCGGGAAACACATTCTCAACCAAATCACCAAAACCACGAGACTGTCACGAGCTCAAGCAGAGATTCCATATATTTAGAGTTCTGTAAGATTTTCTTGTCAAGAGCGCATAAATAATAGCGCCCAGCCTCTCGCACCAATAATGACACAGCTTCCCCCTACGAGGCTTGCTTCATTTTCACGGCCATTCTCTTTGTAGAGGTAAATTAATTTTGGACAAATGAAAATTACTGTCCACAAAAGAACCGAAAAAAATTGGGGGATTTTACTTATTTGTCTGACCACCAGGGCAGTCTATATTGAGATTGCATGTGCACTTTATCTCTTGCATTATGGCTTTGGGTAACTTTGTTGCAAGACGTGGAACACCTCAAAAGTTTTTCAGTGAAAAGAGCGCAAGTTTTTTAGGTGCGGAGAGGGAATGAAGAGAAGCATTGCAGAGCCTTGATAAACATAAATTGATGGTAGATTTTACCTCAAAAAGGACAAAGTGGACTTTCATACCACCTGGATTGCCACATATGGGTGCGGTTAGAAGCGGCTAGTACGATCCATTAAAGCAATTCTATATAAAAAGATTCCGACTCGCATTTCTTTGGATGAGCTTCTAAGAAGCATGCTGCTAGAAGCCAAAGAATATTGATAACTCTCGTCCGTTAACCTACATTCCGGTCGACGATGAAAGTGATGAAGTCCTAACACCTAATCACTTTCTACTATTGTCATCAAAATGAACAAAGCCGATAGCTGTGACTGGACGAACAAAATGGTTAAAGCCCGTAAGACCCATTGAAATGGGTGATATTGTGATTATTGTAGAGAAATTGTTGGGCTAAAGGAAAAGTTATCCAAACCAAGCCTTCAAAAGATGGTCAAGTGCGGAGCACATTCGTTCAAACTAAAACTGGTGTGTATGAAAGACCCGCTCTTAAATTAGCAGTTTTGGATGTCCTACTCAATTAACTTTAAGTCTCTAGGGAAACTACAAAGGTGGAGTGTTAATTGCTCATGGAGATATTCCAATTGTAAATACTTATTACATATAATGTAACTTCACCCTAAGCTTATCTTTAAAACTTCCCTACCTTCAATTTAAATTGAACCTAACTTTACTTAATATATGTATATGTATCTTTCTCAAATACTTAATACAGCCCACATCTTCTTTCATTTCCGCCTTTTTTCCTTTGTTCTATTTTCTAATTGGATTCCTAGCTTAATATACTTCAAATTATTTTAGTTATAAGTAGAAACTATTCTAAGTTAAAAATTGAAATCTTAAGAAAACTTTTTGAAGATATTTTAATAAATTCATATTTAATAATATATTTTAATATATTAAAAAAAAACTTAAAGCAAACGTTAGCAAAAAGTTTCTGCTGTCGCCAACACTGCGGCAATAACTATTTAAAAGTCAAATATAAAATAAACCACAAAATAATTCATATACATAGATATATGTAAAAAGTAGTACTTTGTAACACCACTGTATTAAGTACACTTCGTTATTGCTAATATCATATTTTAATTTCTCAGCATCTTATAAATCTCTTATAATTATCTCTAGTTTTAAAGCATGTAGATACTCTATTAGAATCAGAAATGTTACGAGTATAACGAAGTTAGTCTTAAACTGATCTTCATTTGACATTTAAACACGTCTTAGCCGCCACTTTACAAAATAGAGAAAATAGTCAGAAATGTCTTATAAAATGCCCGAAAAATTTGGATAATGCAAAACTATAAGAAAACATTTTTTTTAGCGCTTGTTTTTTTTTTCTAATTGAAAGTAGGTACATACTTGCAACTAAAAAAAAAAAACAAAGAATCGACAAACTAAAAGTGGGTATGGCCTATTCAGTTGAAGATTTAAGGAAATAAGGCGTGTCTTCGTCTTCTAATTTTTCTTTATCTTAAGAAGTTTTTGTTTGCATTTGAGAATGGCAAATAGCCAGCATTAATATACGAATACCAAAAAAATGCTTGACAGTTTGCCATTGTAGATATTTTCAATGAAGGCGTACATAATTAATAAACAAAACAAAAAACAATTCCCAAGAACAATACAACAGCATATCTTAACCGCCTGATAACGCATGAATTTGTTTAATGTTTATTTTGGAAATATTCCAACAATTTTCTCACAAAACTAAAACAAAAGAGTTTTTCAAAAAGCATTGGTCAACTTATGTTGTTCATATTTCAACGAAGGTGTCATATTTGTTGACATTTCAGAAAAAAATTAAAATGGGTATTTCCAAAATAAAGCAACCCTCAACTAATAAACAGAAAATATGGCTTAAAAAAAAACTTAAGTTCTTCAATTCTAAAGCGCAATTTTTCATTTAATTTATTATTACTTATTTCATAGTACGAACCAATTTTTTGTTCCAGTAGTCACTTTTAGTTAGCATAAATTGAAAAGCCTATACAGGTCTGTAAATTGTGTGTCGAGTTCAAGGCCGTTGAATATTTTTCCATTATTTACGAGTAGAATGGTAGGTTGTAAATGAAGACTGAATTAATATACAATTGATTCATAATATGTTAAGTGTCACACCCGTAACAAAAATATGAAACTTTTAATGAGTATACAATAACAAAATTTGTAATTTATTTACTAATAATTTAGGTAAGAAAGAAGAATTTTATGAATTTTTAATTGGCGCTGGTAGCGCGGCCATGTTGTTTTGGTAACATCTGTCAAATTTGTTCTTTATTATTCAGTTACTTTTTTTCAGTTGTTGGTAGTCAAATTTGAGACGACCAACATTCGTAGGAATGTAAGATCAGCCGAGAACAAACCCGTAGTCTGCGATAATGTACCGCAGAACTCGCCGCTTCGGGCTTTCGCAGACTTCAACTTGGCGAATTTTGCCTCGGGACTTGAGCCTTCACCTGTACAAGATCCAAGTGATCCAGGAGCTCAAAGTTCACGACAAAAGACAAAGCCGTTTGTTCACTTTGGATTAATGGCTTTGTTAACAAGCAAAATTGATGTACTAGTATATGGGACGACACCAACCCACACCAGGTGACAATGCATCCTCAAAAAGTAATCGGCGTTTGGTGCGGATTTTGGACCGGCGACGCTATTGGTCAGTACTTTTTCGAAAACGACAAAACGACGACCAACGCATTACTTTTTAAGTTTTACATAATCAGTATTTATAGTCGCTTTAATCGAACATCAAGACTGACCCTAAGGCTTTTTGGAAGTTTTATAATGTAAAAAGGAAATCTGTGGGTATTCCTTCCAACATAAAATTTAATGCGGAAACACTCGTGGAAATCTTAGAGAAATATGTAATATGTTTGCAGAGTTCTTCCAATTAAAATTTTATAAATGATATTTCTAATATAGATATTTCGACACCGATCTCTCAAATAACTGATAACTCCATGTTGTTGACCGAAAAAATTATTGCAGAACTTTCTAAGCTGGATAAGAATTTAAGTATGAGTCCAGATGATATACATGCAATATTTTTAAAAGAGTATGCTTGTAATTTATCGATACCTATGATTATTTTTATTATATTCAATCTTTCCCTTGCAAGTGGAAATTTTCTTGATGTTTGGAAATATTCGTACATTACACCTATCTATAAATTGGGTTCGAAACAAGATGTTGAAAACTATAGACCCATTGCTAAATTAGAATTAATCCCAAAAATATTTGAATCTATTGTGAAGAAGAAAATCTATCAGACCGTAAGAAATCATTTATAGGATTATCAACATGGCTTTGTCCACGGGCGGTCTGCATTCACTAATTTGAAACTTTTATTCAAACTTTTGCTTGAAAAATATGGAAAACAGAAATCAAACTGATGTGATTTTCACAGATTTTTCTGAAGCACTTGATAGAGTTAACCATCGGATTTTAATTAAAAAAAATCTTAGCCTACTGGGATTACATTTTAACCTGCTCGAGTGGATTAGGAATTATTTGTTAGATCGTTCACAATTTGTAAAAATTGGTTCGGAAAACTCTTTTAAAATAATAAATTACTCTGGTGTTCCACAAGGAAGTCACCTTGGACCTCTGCTGTTTTTGTTTTAACTTGCGACACATAGGTACTATAAGGCAAGTTATGCATTCGTAAAAAAAATCGAACTCGAGATTTTGATCAAAGTTGACATTACGATGATAGCGAAGACCAAAAAAGTGGGTCTCGCAATTCTGTCTGTCTGTCTGTTCGATTACAGCTAAACGGCTTGGCCGATTTTCTTCAAACTTGGTAGATATGGGTTTTGATTTTTTACCCCCGGATGTTTTTTGATTTGATTTTTTATGACCAAAAATAACGGTACCTGCCATACGATTTTTTTCCGAAATTTTATAAATATTTTTTTTTTCTCAAAAACTGTCGCTGCTTTTTCTTAAAAAAAATTCAAAAAATTTAATTTGGTTAAACCTAGGTAATGGTCAAAAAAATTAGTAGTTTTGGTACCACCCTTGGGACCATTTTTTTTTGTTTTTGATTTTCTCAGAAACGGTACCACCGATTTTGATCATTTTTTTTATGCTAAAGCTTCCCAGCAGTTTGAATATTATTGTGTATTCAAATTTTCTAAAACAAATTTTTTGGATTTTTAAAAAAACTTTCAAATTTTTTTTTGAAAACTCAATATTTCGAAAACCCCATGCTCGATTTTTTCAAAACTTGATAAATAAAAGTTTGGAAAAATAATCTACAATATATGAGCAAAATAAATTCATTTTACCTAAAAATAACGGTACCCTCCATACAAATGTTAAAAAAAGGTTTTCGAAAATCGTATTTTTTTCGAAAACGTTTCCGACAATTTTGCTTAAATTTTTTTCTTTCTATTATTTTTTAATATCTGTAATTAAATAAAACAAAATTTGAAAACAAGATATTACTGACTGTACCTACCATAGAACGATTTTTTAAAATTTTAAATTTCTCATTATTAGCACAACGGATTTTATTGAAATTTCGTAAAGGAAAGCTTCTAAAAAGTTTAAAAAACACTGCATTTCAAAACTTTAAGAAAAATAATTTTTTGAATTTTGAAAAAAAATATCAATTTTTTGTTTTTTGAAAATTCAATATCTTGAAAACGGCTTAATAAGTTTTTTTGTAAATTTAATTTTTATTCATACAATAATACAAACTTCAAATTGGCGTACCAAAATTTTTTCTTAAAAATGTTTTAAAATTTTCTTATATAAAACCTTATTTTTTAAGAAACCACTACAAAGACTTATAATTTTTGTTCTTGCATAAATCTATATTTGCTTGAATCACATGGCATCCTATTCTTACCTTTAACTACTAAAGAAGTTTTTTGTAGTCATTTAAAAAATGAATTTTATGCTTATGAACAGTTTCTCTAATAACATTCATTTTTGAAATACTTACAGCCGTATCTATAAGATTTTCTTAAACTGTATCTTAGAGGTTATTTAGTTAAGCATACTGAAATATTTAATTTGGCTTTAAATGACGAAACTTCAATTCGTATCTATAATCGATTTTTCATTGGTACTTAACTAAACAATGGTTGTGTCACGTAACGTAAAGAAAGGTGAAAATCTAGTACATAAAAAAAAACAAATGCTGCTTCATTTTATACAACACAGCTGTTTTGTGACACCTTCTTTCAGTAAATAATTGGAAGACACATTTTTTTATTTGTGAAATAAAAAAAAAAGGGCTATCCAACACACACCCACACCCGCCGCCACAAATAAAAGAAAAAGATCTGAAAATTGGGATGCCTTCTACAAGGAAACTTTTTTATTTTAGAATTTGCAATAATACACTACAAAACAGAATTATTTTATGCACAGATTCTCTTCCAACAACGAGGAAGAAAGTGTCGATACAAACATTTCAAAGGCTAAGCGGGAAGCGTGGACGAAATTTCTTTGCGCGTACACATACTTTAATCAATACAAGTTTTATGTTTCTTAAATCGTTGCACTTTATAATTCTAATATACGAGTAATATCACAACAAACAATACCTACAAACTCACAAATTGAAACTTCAAAATTTCAAAGATGACAATCGATATGTCAAAATACATTTTAAAATGCCTTTAAGTGACCCTTAAACGCGGTTGATGGCGTTTAAGTTAAGAGGCCTTTAAGTAACGTTACTTAAATATGAAAATTGATTATAGATACCGATTTCATACTTAAGAGCTGTTTAGAGGTATTTTAAGTTAAGTAACCTTTAAGATTTGTTTATAGATTCGCCTGTTAGTCTTTTACATAGGAGCAAGTTCGTGCGACCCAGTCGTGCATTTTTTTTACTTTTGCTTGAGACGTCATAACGGGACATATTGAATGTGTAGCTCTATTAAATTTATTCGATATTTATGCTCCACTAAGACACTAAGACCTAGGATTGAAAATATTTTCTACATTTCTCGGCACACAACAAACTATGGTTGTAATGAACCAATCACTAATGCTTCCGTTAATCTTAATCGATTTGCTAATGTAATCGATCTTAGTTTAAGCAGAAATAGTTTTAAATGCTATGCATTATTTTTGAATCCATTGTTTGATATTTATCAATATTCCTCATTATGCAGTGAATATACATATTTTCTAAATTTATTTAAGTATTTTTAAGTATGTATATTTTTTAGTTAAAGAAAGTTTTGTAACTTATAGTCTATAAGTTATAGACGTCAATAAACTAAACCGTCAATGGCGAACGATATGATAACTAATTTTGAATGACCCATACTAAACTATATGGACCTAGGCGACATGTGGTCTCAGCAGTACAGTTCTTCGTGCCACCCATCGGACGAAATACGCTTAGACTTTCAAAATTTTTTAAGAGATAAACGAACATTTTTTTTTTATTATTTTAACAATGTTTCTTTAAGAATTCAGAACAAATCAAATTATTTATAAAACGTTTTCATTTAAATCAAAATGAACTAACCTAGTTTAAAATACGCTTTTGTTTCTGTTATTTAAAATTAGCTATTTTTAAATTTTTATTCTAAGGCTGTTGAATAACAACTGAAATGAATGAAAATGAATTTGATTTTTTGAACATCATTTCCAAACTATTTTCTTGAAATTTGATTAAAACTATTTTCTTTGTGAATATTAATAGATGTATTAAAGGCAAAGTTATATTAGATAATGGCATAAGATGTGCACTCTTTTTATTATAGCTTTTAATATTCGCATTCAATTTTCTAGTTGAACATTTCCGAAAAATTAAATTCTGTTCTGAAGATATTGTAGTTTTTACTCGCGTATGCGGTGATCATTTTCAAAATATTTATTTGGGTACGCGTAGTAGTTCGCTAGAGCCCCTGCATTTTTGACATTAGAAAATATCCATGTGAATGGAACTCAAGATACTGTGTTTTTTTTTTAAAGGAAGCCATCATCGAAACCTTTATTTTGTCACGCATATCGAATGGCTAAGGTCCCCTTATTGTTCATAATAGCAAATAACTCGTTTCTAATAAAAACCTTGTTGAGAGCATGGAATACGAGATATTGCATTTCTTCTTTTTATGCATCGGTTGACTACCTTGCAGATCTTCATGTTGGTAGGTTTATTGGTAGGTAGGCCAAGGTTCCTGGATCGTCATAGCTAATACCTCGTTTTTGTACAAAAAAAAATGTTGTAGAGCTTTAAGTTTTTTATTGTCAGAAATGATGAAACATAAATTAACAATCGCCCTGCAAATGCAGTTATTGGTAAAGAAATAGATCAATTTTGAGCAAACATCTCTATAGGACCAATATCAAATTTTGTCTGAAAAATTGAACTCAATCGATTCGGAAGCACGCAATTTTGGATTTATAGAATTTTGGAATAATACAAAGTAACAAATTAACAGAACCGAATTTCTGAATTCTGGAGTAGCAGAAGATCGACCCGTTTCCATATCTTTCAAAACAAAACTGTGCAGTGGCGATTTGAAGATGGAGATCCGCAGGATTTACAAGATCCACCGATCAACACTTGAAAAACCACATTATTATTGTTCAGCGATGTGGGTACATTCACCTTTTAGTTTCAAAGATAGAGCTCCGATATTCTTCGGAAACAATTAATACAAATTAGTACAAATTAATATTATATCCAACTTTTTATTACAAGACTGCTTTGCTTAACACCATACTGAAAAATGCATTATTATGCAACTGTATTGCATCCTTTACCTAAAGAAATGTATGCTTCGAATATTGCCAATGGAGCCACTAAGGTTACACACAAATCATCGGAGTACCATTGATGCTCTTACATAATCTAAGATATCCATATTATTTGGGATCTAAAGAACTTCGCACGAGAGCCTATCTGGGTGATCTGAAGACGAAATTTGCTTTATCTACAGATATATTTCAAGACCCTGGACTGCAGAAAGTGTTATGCATTATCTCGAAGGAAAATAATTCTGTTGCCATAGAAATAGTTTCTAAGAACCTGAATTGAATTGCAAAGAAAACAAAGGTTGTAATCATAACGCTATTAATCTAACTAACAATAACTTCTCAACCTTTCTGATTTATATACGGAGGCTGTTTGAAAAGTTCTCGGCCTAACATAGAAGGCGTTGTTTTAATAAATAACTTTTGATTCCTCAAACAGCCTTGTATATATAATAATTGTATGTGAAGTTTCATTGAAATTGGTCGCGCACTTATATCAGTGCAATTTTTTGTTTGAACGAACCTATTGCTAACAACGAAAATGGAAAAAAAAAATGAAATTACAGCCGTCATTAAATATTTGGTCAAAAAGAATATGACACCAAATCAAATTAAAGATGACTTCGATGAGACATTGGGGGAATCTGCACCTTCGTATTCTACGGTCAAAAAGTGGGCAGCCTTATTTAAACATGGCAGACAGAGCGTCGAAGATGATGGCAGAAGCGGAAGGCCAACAACATCCACCTCTTCAGAAAACGTCGATAAAGTTCATAAAATGGTTTTAGACGACCGAAGGTTAAATGTGTGAAAAATCAGCAACACCATGGGGATCTCTTCTGAGCGGGTTTACCACATTTTGACCGAAGAATTGGGGTTGAAAAAATTGTCCGCAAGGTGGTTGCCGCGTTTGCTGAGCGAAGAACAAAAATTCAATCGAGTTGAAATCTCTAGAGATAATATAGCGTTATTTCGGAGGAATACCAGCGGTTTCTTGAGAACATTCATTACCACCGACGAAACATGGATTCATCACTATATTCCTGAGACAAAAGAACAATCAAAACAATGGAAGCATAGCGGTTCTGCTCCACCGAAGAAAGCCAAGTCGTGTGCTTCAGCTGGGAAAGTGATGACGTCAGTCTTTTGGGATTACAAGGGATTATTTTTATTGATTACCTTCCCAAGGGCCAAATTATCACTGGTCAATACTATGCAAACCTGTTGGCTGAAAAAGTTTGCCGAAAAAAGACCAGGATTAGCCAAAAAGAAGATCCTTTTTCATCAGGATAATGCTCCAGCACACAAGTCGGTTGTTGTCATGGCTAAACTCCATGAACTTCAATTTTGTGTACTGAAAAACCCCCCTTATTCACCTGATTTGGCACCATCAGACTATTACCTCTTTCCTAACTTAAAAAAACATTTGGCTGGACGCAAATTCTTCACCAACGAGGAGGTGATTGCTGAGAAGGTGCGGTTTTTCGAAGAGTTGGAGGAATCGGCCTAAAAAAAGGGTATAGAAGCACTGGATCACAGATGGAATAAGTGCATTGATATAAGAGGAGAATATGTAGAAAAATATTTAAAAAAAAGTTTTAAAATTTATTGCGTTTTATTGGTCAGGCCGAGAACTTTTCAAACTGCCCTCGTATAAATTGAAAAGCGATAATGCTGAGAAATTGAGGAAACACTATAAGAAAAAATGAGCCTATGGTCTTTTACAAGATTGATTTGAGGTACCATGTTCACGCAGAATATAATCTAAAGCAATGGATTCAATGCCATTTCCCAATTTAAAAGTAAAGAAAGGACGAACGAGCATTTTGATGATTTACTCACAATTAGGTAATAAAATTCAAAATTGCGTTCAAAATCATTTCTTTCAAAATTTTGAAATATTGTAGAAAAATGTGTTGTTTTAAAAAAAAATTCATTCAAAATTATTATGTCACTTTTTATACCAACATATAAATGTTCCCAACTAGAAAAATAAAGTAAGCTTTTTCAATTTTTGTTCAGATTTTATCTCATTTAAACTGAATTTATGATACGACCCATTAATATCTTATATTGTTGACAAGCATCAATTATCAAACCGAATTCCACAAATTACAAATAAATATGTCACGATTAGGTATTGAGAACAAAATAGATTTAATTTTGAATAAGCCAGTGCAGAGGTATCACAGGATTTCTAAATGTTGTAGGTTCAACCTAGTTAATGACATTTATGTATGTATATCTGCTGTTCAACTCACATCTGCATATATTATATACTACTATTTTATTTTTAAATCTTATCTCTTTGAACCATTTCCTACAAGTAAAAGAAGCTTGGCATGTTTCGCCTACAAGAAAGCGGAGATTCCTTTCAATTATAACGCAAACATAATTTTAAACACATCGTAGTCATTTGTTTTATGATGGAATATCTTATTATTACATAGAACTCAAAACCTGTGGTTCTTTTTCAAAGATTTTCAAGAGAAAATACCACATCTTTCTTTCCAACATTCAGATTTTTCTTTTTTTCCATTTTTTTTTAGAAAATAACTTCACTTAAACGGACCATCATCACAACATCTAGTTTTTATATGTACACATATATTTTTTTTAACTAGCATTTTTCTACTACAACACAAAAAGTGTCCTTGTGAGTGATGACAAGCGACAACGTCGACGTGCAGGCAGTTTGTGTCATTACAGAATGTTATGTGCACATGAAAGACCTACAAAATCCTTGAACAAAAAATGAATCATTCCTAAATGAAAAGCTAAAAACCTCATTTTTACTTGTTTTTTCCTTGTGTCCTACAACACACGACTTACACTATACCGAAAGGAAAATGTTGTGTGTGACTTTTAATGAGAAATTGACAAGAAATCTCAACAACAACATCAAAAACACAAAAACAACAACAATACCTACCAATAAAACAAAAAACACCTAGGCAACAATCTAGCAGCAAAAAATACAAAACAAAAGCCTCCTGCCGCTCCCATCATATTATATCTACATATGACTATAAACATATCCTGGTTTTAATTGCGGAAGCTGTGTGACACAATAAGTTTAAGTGAAGGCGGACTAGCTTAAATTAAAGCTTCGTAATCAGAAGACATAATATAATATTTTGCATGTGGTTCCACAATTGCCAAAGGCATTTTATCATACCACCACCGCAGGCTGCTGAGCGAAAATAATACGACAATGGGTGTAAGGAATATAAAAAAAAACACGGTGAACTGAAAGGAGGTGAAAAGGACTCAAACACGGACCCACAGTCCCAGCATCCCTCCAACAGTCCATTTGCGCGCTTCTTGCGTAGGTACATTGATAGGTAGATCCTTTTAACAAGGTTGCCACTTAAATCAAAACTTGGATAGTACATTACACCACAATTCAAAAAAAAAAAAAACACGTTTGTTCGCATACTTAATTTTTAAGTGCCAAAAATTTTGAACTGCTAAAATTAAAATTAATAAGGAACTTAAAACGGAAATAAAAAAAAAAAAGGTATTAGGTAACCTCAAATCCTTTTTTAGTTTTGAACCATGTTTAAAAGTCAAAAACATTGGTGCAAAATTTTAAACAGCCCAGTGTTAAGGTTAACATTTCTAACTAGCATCGTGCTAAGGCTGTTTTTTAATAAATTGCTTCTGAACACAACTTAAACAATGACAGTTCATGCAAACACCTTTTTGACGTTTGTAAATGTTAGAGTCATATGAAGTTAGCACGATATTACAACAAATAAAATAAAATAGCTGTTTAATTATTTTTAAATGTTATAAATTCTTTGACGTTAAATCTAAAGAATGATGCTAAATTTCATAAAAAATTGTAAAATCGTCGTTTTAACTTAGTGTCATACTGAAACAGATTTAACATCGTACTAATTCAACTCAAATTTTGAGCAATTTCCTTTACACTATTTTAATCTACCTATGCTTTGTTCTTAGCTCCATACAAATATGTACATATAGAGGGGGGTTAGACAGTAACAATTTGGGTTTTGGCGATTTAAAAATTATTTTAAAAGTTTTTTGTTTAAGAAAAATACAGTTTTCGGAAATTCTGGTAATTAATAAAATTAAAAACAAACATCGAAAAAAAAAAGATTTTTTCCATGAATGTTGGGATGTCTAGCGAATATAATTTCCCACTATTTTTGCCTCATTGCCTCACATGATCATTGAATCCTATCTAAATTAAAGGTTTGAATTTGAATAAACTAAATTTCCTGTCAGCTTTTTAAATCCTTATAAATGAATTAATTAATTTAATTTAATTTTCATTATGACAAAAATGAAACCTTTATTTTTTCAACAACTCACATTTCTCACAAAGATAACATTTTGAGAAGAAACATGGTCTAAAATGTATACATTATTTACCTTAAAATTGATGAATGTAAATTTTCAATAAACTAAAAACTTGACATTCTTCTAAAAAGCCCATTTATTTTTAAAATTTGTTTTGATATGTTTAACAAAAACGTTATGAATTTAATTTGACTTAAATCGGTTGTGTTGTAAGCGAGAAATAAAAAAGTATGTTTCACTGAATTCAACTTGAAGAAGCTTTGAAATCAGTATCAAGTATTTTCTTTACATTAAAATGAAAGATTTTCAAAATATAAACAAAAATGAAATGAAAAAAAGAAACCATAAAACTTGATAGAAACCCAGCACCGTGGTAACCATGGCTAGTTCTAGTTATCACACACATCTATAAGTTTTGTAGTAAATTGTTAAGGGTTAAAAATACCAAGAGGAACTCTTGTGGTGAAGCAAAGCAACCGAAGCAACTAAAAGAGCCAAATAACCCACACCACAAATTTTCTTATCCTTTTCACGAATTTGTTTTCTACTTTTTTCTTCTACCTCCTATCTTGAATGTACGTGCTCGAAGGACGTGTACCAACCTATTAGATAAAGGGAAAAGATCTGGAAAATAAAAAAAAAAAAACAACAAAAGTCGTCGTCGCTTTGAAGCAACAACTTCCTAAGCAACATGTCGATTATAAAAATCTTTTTTTCTCTTTTCATTTACCTTCCCCCAATATAAATATTACCACCATTCATTAGTTTCTGTTATCGCAGATTTTTTTTTTAATGTTTCATAAAAAAAAAAAACAATTTTCTTTTGTAGTATTTAACTCAATTTACTTTTAAACTTTAGAAAGCACTTCTTTTTCGCGGCCAAAAAGGCATTCACTTAATTAACAATATTTACGGGTAAGTTTTGCAAAAACACCAAAAGAATTGAACATCAAACGCGAAATACAAATCTAAAACACAATTTTTTTTCTTTTCAAATCTGTCAAACTCATCAATCAATGGTAAACAAAACAATCTACTGGTGCTGCGGCATGACAGTTCGGTTTTCATAAACGAAACAAAAACCAAAGAATATCCTTGATATCCTTGTAGGTACTTTCACTTGTTATATTATGCACCATCACCGTTAAAAGGCCAGTCAGTTTTAATACTTGTAGCATGAAACAAGAATGATGGAGAACAAACCATATCTTAAATTACAAATCTTAAGAACAATTTTATGGCGAATCGTAGTAATAAAAAAAAAGTTCCTTTTATTCAAAAAGGACTTTCATTGTGAGGAAAGTTGAAAAAAAAAACGACAAGTCTTGGAATTTTTTTTTTGATCTGAAAACACAAACAAACAATAAATAATACCGCTAGTTCGGATTAGTATCTTAACAGAAACACGCTCTGGGCGGTAGACCACGATAAACTAAAGTTTTGTACCACGAAACAAACTCAAAGAGGCACACAACGTGTGTTTAATTCAAACTATACAAACAGCTTTGGTGTACCGAAAAGAAAAAGCTTTTTCCATGCCTCCACGATGGGCCGAGCGTGGTTGCCGTTGTTCGATTTTATTTATATTTAAAAATAACTTTTACCTTTTTGAAAACCAACTACTAGACCCTTATTTGGTACTTTAAAAACTTATGAATGTACCCTTTACAGACAGAAAGTTGAAGAGGATTATTTGTTGCTTTCCTTAAAGTCACTTGGTTGAATGTACCCTAGTGTAAGGAAACGTTAGTAATCTTTACAAAGCAATGGAGCAAAGCAAGTACAAAGTAGTGACTTTTTCAATACCCAGATATCCGGAAGCAAAACAATCTCGCATAGATATTTTCATGTTTTTGGAGAAAATTACACAGTAAAATAATGTTTTCCAAGTTTTGAGGAGGAACAATTTTTTTGAAGAACAAGTTATTTACCATTGAGGTGGTCCAATACTACGGTCACTATAGGGTGTCTTTAAGAAATGCAACCTTTAACGTTATTGAGCAGGGGGGTTATGAAAAGGAATGTGAAAAAACGTGAGTGAGAAATGATTGAGTCCGACTGTATCCAAAGAATTGTTTCCCATTTTCCGTATAGTGAAATCGTTGTTACGGGCGATTTCAATGTACTCGTACACAATTCTTCGTGGCTGCGCTATTATGGTCAGACAACACACGAAGGTAGGTATGTCGAGATTTTTGCTGAGTTAAGCAATCTGACTCAACTGGTTGACGAGCTGACCCTGATAAATACACCATAAGTGTTTTTTCGCCCACATCAGACCATTGTGTCATATCTGCGAATTTTTCCCCAGTTAAAGAAAAAAAAACCTGTGCGAACCGTTTGGCTGTACGAGAAAGCCAACTGGGACGGTCTCAACGATTTCTTCGGGAAATTTAACTGGTCACTATGCTTCTTCGATAGTGATGTAGATTCCAGTGCAAATATGGTCTCAAATCTGATTCTTTACGGTATGAGAAATTTTATTCCGAATAGGATAAAATCTATCAAACCGAAAGAAAACTCCTGGTTTGATTGGAGCGGTAAAGAGGCTATTAGGTTTAGAGAAGTAAATTTCCGTAGTTTAAAAGGCAACCCTACTGAGGAAAATCGGAATAAGTACAAACAAGCTAGAAAGACCTGTAACGTGTATATCAGACGAAATAAATTTTTACATGACCAACAATTACGGCAAAAAATACTACAATGTCCCAAAGGTATCTAGTAAAAATTTTTGGTCATTTGTAAAAAACGTACGAAACAGTACAAAATCCTCAGTTCCAACGCTCGTTTTCAATGACACTCCTGTTGTGAGCTCGATAGACAAAGCCAATTTGCTTGCAGCACAGTTTGCTGTTAATTCGACGCTACCAGAGAGTGAAATAACTCCTCCTGCCGTAAGATTATTGCACTTGATATTTCAAAAGCATTTGATAGAGTTTGGCATCAAGCTCTCTTATTGAAAATGCGCGCATTTGGTATCGATGAATCTCTTCTTCGTTGGATTAGAAATTACCTTTCGGAACGTTCACTACAAGTAGTTTTGGACGGTTTCCAATCTGATATCCACAAAATAAATGCTGGTGTGCCCCAGGGCTCCGGTTTGTCTCCGACACTCTTCCTTATATTCATAAATGATCTCTTGTCTGAAACTTCTAATCCACTTAATTGCTTCGCTGACGACAGTACCCTCAACTTTTCGTATTCGTTTTTAGATTCACATCCTTGTCCTTCGGATGTGGACTTCCAACGGCAGCGTATGATAAACTCATTAAATTCTGATCTTGACAGCATTGTCCAATGGGGAATCGAAAACCGTGTAGGATTTAATGCTTCGCAAACTCAATGCTGTTTACTGTCGCTAAAGCGTAACCCTCCCCCAATGCCACTATTTATGAGTGATACTTGCATCGAGGAGACTGAACAGCTTTCAGTTCTAGGCATGTGCATCACAGAACATCTTCTGTCGAGTGATCACATATTTGACGTCGCCAAAAATGCTCCTAAGAGTTTAGGCTTTCTCCGCCGATGCAAGAAGTTTTTACCCCATCTGATCTGGTTGTTATATATAAAGCCTATATTCTTCCGAAGCTCGAGTACAATTCCCATATTTGGGCAGGTGCTCCAAAAACCTACTTGAGTCTCTTGGACAGAATTCAAAAGAGAGCTATAAAAATGATAGGCGACCGTTGTCTAACTGAAACATTTGTATCCCCCGTAATACCCGTACTTCTAGGAATGCTCATCAGTTTAGCCTTGAGCCTGATTTCGGACGTACAGTCAAGTACAGAGATTCTTTTTTTAGCCGCACTACACGAATATGGAATGCTTTACCCGGCTCAGTCTTTCACCCTCACTTCAATGTGCAGACATTCAAAACCAATTTGCATCAGTATCTCCTTTCTAATCCAATCCTATTTTCCTAATTGCTCGCAATGTGTTTAACATTATAAGAGTATTCATAACCCCTTGAGTGCGCGTATAATGTAAAAAAAAGTAGAAAATAACAAAAAATAAGCACATTTTTCTTAAATATCTGGATATTGAAATGAGAAGGAAAAACAGAATAAGACACATGCGTGTAATACGGCTTAAGAAAGAATCTCTGTGCAAGGAAAGCACTATAAAAGTTCCAATGGCTCGCTTGTTTATGTAATACTGGAGCAATAAGAACTTACCCTACAGCATCGATTGAGTTAAATCTTCATCTGCATCCATTACATGTAGTAGTTGAAATTGCTGCTAAGGAAGCCTTTATGAGATTTGCCAAGAAGGGACTTGGTCACAGGGAAAGGCACTGCCTTTTAAAGTCAGCAGTTATTTATATTATCGACATTTTTAGGGATGGAATGATTATAAAATACAGTTTTATATAAAATTTTAAAACAGAATTAAGTTGCAAATAGAGTGAGCAGGCGAAACATGTCATTAAGTGGTACAAGTATGGTTCGAGAAGGACTGAAATAACTGGTGCTGGAGTTTTTTTTTTTTGCCTAGAACGAAACTTTCCATACCAATGAGACAATCCAGTTGCCTTTTCCAGGGGGAAATCAGTGCCATGATTGCAGTGCAGGTCGAAATCTCATAAGGAACTACCGAAACCAAAATATTGCCATTACGTCAGGCTAAACGAAAAATCTGAAATATCTGCACAGATATTTTAGATGATCAGAACAGATAAGGTAGTAATACTCCTGCTTTGGACATGTGTATGTTATATACTCTTAATTGAATGTGTCCAAATATTTGTAATTAACACTGTAAGTATTGAACAGAATTACATATACTTTTTCTTCATGTGCATCGGTTCTTACAGCACCTAACGACAAATTCAGGGTGTTATAATGTTAATATTATGGTAAACATTAATTTTGAAGATTCACATAAAATTCAGTAGACATTTTATCTGAATTCCGATTTTCTAGCAGAGTTGAATTTTGTCTTGCCCAGATGAATAGTAACAGCAACCATATTAAAACTTCGTCTGATTATCTGACGAAAAATTCTGAGCCGTTTGATCTGCAAAGCTACATAAGCAGAAATACGTCTGCAAAATTAAGTTAAAAAATAAAGAAGATTAAGTGTAAGAATGAAAAATCACGATGATTTATGTAATAAATATATGTCACTCCAACATCACAACCAATGGATAGTTGATGAAGTTATAATGCTTCTGAAGGATTGCAAGCTTTCACATTAAAATGAATCTTGTAGATCTTATATATCAAAAGTTTTCAAGAGAAGATAACCACTGTCCCTTCAGTGAATAGAAGAAGAAAAGTGCTTTATACCTGAAAATCTGTTCGGAAAAAGAAGCAAGTTTTCGACAATTGACCTAGTTCGTAAGAAAACTGATTTTATTCAGAAAGCTCTTGAAAAAAAAGGAAATTTGTACGGCAATCTTTTTGAATGTACCGTAAGTGTTGAAGATGTTCGAAAGGATCGAATTAAAAAATATCTAAAAATCAATATTTAGAGTTTAAAAGGTACATATATTGGCTGAGGTACAGCGGGTACCGCGACTCGAGTTACTTTTCATCTATACACAATATACAAGACGCTATCGCCATCATGTTACCTGCCGATACTGCAATAGTAGTAGTTATAGTACAATTGGACTTTGCTTGTAAGAAAAATATAGGCTTACCTATGTCTAGTTGGATTCCAACAGGCTTGTACCTGCGATACTGACTTACTTACTTAACCGGCTCCCGATCCATGGAGAGTATCTGCCTAAGACAAGGCAGCTTTCCAACCTCTACAATCCCCAGCACGCTGGTGCTGCTTCCAGTCATCTAGGCCAAGACCCGAGGTTCGGTCTTACTTGTCATTGCGAACGTAGGGGGGCTGAAATTCCATTCCTTCAATGTGGTCGAGCCAATGAGGTTTTGGCTTTCTGGTTTACATCTACATCTTGGTACAATTGACAGAGTTCGCGGTTATACATATCTTCTCCTCCGTTCGCTCTTCTCACACACGGGACAAATATCCGTGGAAGATTTTTTCTTTCCAATGTGCCCAGCACCATCTCTTTCTGCTCATAGTTCAACACTCGGAATCGACGCCGGCAGTAAGAGAGGACTGGTAGTTTAACGGTTTTGTAGAGCATGCATTTCACCTAACGAGTGAGAAGTTTTGAACCCAAACAACCGAAGAAACAGCGGTTTCTTAAAGTAATTTTTCGTCGGATCTCCACTAGGGGGTCGTTCGTCGAGTAAATATTGATTCTGCGGGAAATTAACTCCCTATATCAAAGTTTATGCTATCAATACTGACGTTTTGCCCTAATCGGTGGACAGATATTTGTTTGTTGTTGATAGTATATACTTGATCTTGTCCTCATTTACTTCAAGACAAAAAAAAGTCTAGCCTGATATTCAACAGCCGTGAAGGACTCTATTACAGAAAGTTGGGATTTGCTTATAGTGTAAACGCCTGCTCTGTGAACATTGAAGGAATCACATGATGGCGCATCTCCTTCGTATTTTCCAATGCCACGCGACACAGTTGGATCAGTTTTCCCGGGATCGCGTGAATGGCCATCGTCATATAGAGCTCCTAACGATGAATGCTATGCGCCTTTGAAATCGATAAAAATATGGTGAGTCTCGACTTGAAATTAGTTGCTCTTTTCCAGGATTTGCCTCAATGTGAATATTTGGTCAATGGTCGATCTGCCGGCCCGGAAGCCACACTCGTACTTGCCGACTTAATTGTTACAGGACGGCTTAGATAAGCCCACCTCTTATAAACTTGAAGATGGAACTGGTTCTTGATTGACTGAAAGTGGGTTGTCTTCTTGTCCTATTAAACGCTCTACATGATGCCAATTTAAGAGCTGCTTGAAAGCATCTACAATTCCCTGTGGTTCGGTGACTAAGATATCTTTTTTCTTTCAAAAATGCATATAAATATCAACTGGGGTCATGGCTTTTAGATACCTATCTTCGGCTTGTGATTCTCCTATAAGCCGATTTAAAAAATTTTGAAAAAATTGAAAAACAAAAGTGCCAGTTGATGTGGTTAGTTTTGCATGCTACATACAATACAAATCCCTACACAAACAACATAATCATAATCCCAAACGAACACTTTAAATTAGAGCAAATAAATTTCCCATCCACGAACCTTTAGTCAATCCGTGACCATAGAGTATAACCTTGTCGAAACTTCATGCAATCAAAAGTTAGATTTTTATGATTAAAATAAAATATGAAATATTTTTATATTTAATTGTTTTATCGATTCATTTATTTATTTATTTTTCTTGCAGTTTTATAATTGTGCAGCGGCAACTCTTCTGTGTCAAGACCAAACTATACCGGCGCGGCGCTCGAGTAGGAGCAAAGCTTTAGCTCCATTCACACATGAAATGATATTAAAGATTATACTTTATTCATTTTCCATTTTCCACCCCCAAAATGAACACAACAACGAAAACAAACATAAAAATGTAAATGTAAAAATTATTATATGAAAACGTGAGCTCTTGGCAAAGTTTTGTCTTGTAGTGATAAACTTCCACTCAGCTCAATGGGCAAATATGTTGTGTTGCGATTGTGGGCGGCTACTCTTGCACTCGTTATGCGTTACCTCTTCTTAGTGGGCTGCTATAGTACCCACTCATACAGTATAGGCTCTTTTGTTTGAGCTCTTGGAAGAACACTCAACATCAATGGATGTGGTAACAGCTCATTTCCTCTTTGGTGCTCGAAAAAAAATGTTCGTTTTCTGCTGTTGCACAGTTTGTGTACCACTTGTCGAAGAGAATGCATTCGTATTCATCATAACGCTAGTTCTTTTTTTTCCGAAGAATAAAAAATAAAAAAATGTGAACTCAAAGTAAGAGTGGTAGAAGCTAGAAGATATAAGAGATGAAAAAACACGAGAAGTAGGTATCCTCAAAGTGTAAGTTGTAAGAGCGGCGGAATTAAAGTGTTACTCAGACACTGAATTGCACTTCCGTAAAGTTTTCCTTCTTTTGTAGAGCAATAGGTTCGTTTTTGTACTTCTTTTGAAGTTAAATTGTACAGTTCATCAAAATTATGAGTAGCTGGGATCGGAGCTGAACTAATAGTAACACATTTGGGAATTTCAAAAGTGTCCCTTTCTCGAAATACTTTGAGGCGAAAATGACGGAGGGTATTGTTGAACTAATGATAAATCATATAAATGTGTAAAATTTAAATAAGACTTATTGATATATCATAACCGAGGGCAGTTGTAAGTTGTGAAAAAATATGAACTCGATTAATCAAAAGTCCACAGCAATTTCGCCCACATATGTATGAGTTATACGAGTAGGTTTACAATCAATTTGTGGATCGAAATACTCTGTCATAATTTACGTATCTGAATTTTGATTGAACATTGTAAAAAAGCGCATAGTTAAGAAAGGGTACGTTATATCAAAAATTAAACAACGCGTACTCATTATCCTCTCCGACCACAAAATTATATTCTGAAAGGGTGCACTTCGAGCGATATGAAATAAAACGCACGAGTATTTTGGAATATAAAAATTGTTTATAAATATAAAAGCATGGATTAATAATTAGAGCAAAGTGCAAATGCATACAATTGACGTCTGATTTCTAGAAAAGTATGAATGTAAAAATCGTTTTATTTTTAAATGAATTTTTTATAGGTATAAGATATTTCTTTAAAATTGAAAAAAAAAAATGAGATACCTACCAACTTTAAGTATTTAAGAATATATGTAGATATTAGGAAATAATTTCAAAAACTAATCGTTCCAACGTTTCCAAGATATTGATTTTTTCAAAAAGAAAGTTTGAATTTGAAAAAGTTTGAAGAAAATTCCTTCAACGATTAAGGCCTGTAAGTCGAGGTGCAGAGGCAGACATACAAACAGACGGACCGAATTACCGGACCCACTTTGTTCGTGTTCTCTATCATCGTAAGGTCTAACTTTGATCAAAATCTCGAGTTCGATTTTTGTTTTCAAATGCAAAATTTGCCCTATAGTACCTATGTACATACATATATCGCAAGTATATCAAAATAGGAGAGGAATATAGAGCCATGTAAGGTATTCCACATTCGAGTAGTGCGGCTAAAGAAAAAACGTATATACATATTTAAAAAAAAAAATCTGAAATTGGACTCAAGAATAAACTGATGTACATTCCTAAAAGTGCGAGTATTACGATACATTGCTTTTTTTTTTTTTTATAATCTACACGCGCTCAAGGGATTATGATTACCCTTTCAATGTTTCAACACAGCGCGGGCGTGAAGTTAATGAAGAGAAAGAAGGATAGGCAAGATGTGTGGCACGATGTTCTGAGACTGTTGGTGGTTGTCTCAGATTTTTTTATCTCCAGGGATGGCGGCTGAACTAAAGCGGAGAAATATCGTGTCTTATTTCTATGTCACTTATAATTCACATTATTTTATTGGTATTCATCCTTGTTGGGTATACTAGTTTAACTCAATTACATGTTGTTAGTGTTATGCCCGAAGAACATGTAATGAGTAAACCAGCAACCCATTGATGACAATTTTAGAAGGTTTTTAATGGAATTAAAACGACATAGACGACGGCAGGGATCGAACCTGTGATCATGAGGGGATAAATGCAACTGAATTTTTGACAAGAATATTGTAAATAAAATGAACGACTAGATCGCACCAACTTGCTCTTATATAAAAGTACTTTGGAATTTAAATACATTTTATAAATATAAAACATGGATTTAATGAGATAAAAATGTTCAAATGCATGGAATTGCGGTCTGATTTCCGGAAAAGTAGGATTTTTCGCAAATAAAGTTTAAAAATCGTTTTATTAAAGTAATTTTTTATAAGTATATCAAATTTCTTTCAAATTTTTCTAGAACAAAAATTGGGATGCCAATTTTAAGTGCTTGGTAATATAGATTTTACAAATCAATATGTAGATACATATTGATTTTTCAAAAAATAAATTGGATTTTTTTTTCTTTTAAAAACAAAAAAAAAATTTCGAATATTTTTATACACAATATTATTTTAAACTTAAGGGGGCCGCTGGTAAAAATTTTGGGTTAAAATCGTTAGAGCCGTTAATGAGAAAGTCGAAAATAAAAAAAAAAACGGTTCTATGCCAGGTACCATTAATAACATTTTGCCCCAAAATTTTTTTCACAAAAATGTAGTCCATGTCCATAATATCACATAATTTTTTTTATCAAAATCCGTTTTCGAGATAAATAAGATAATACATTACGGGTTTATGGGGGGTACCGTTTGTTTAGAGCTGAAAAAAAATTCAATTTCCCCTCTAGGAAATCACCGAAGACTCTTAAGTACCGAGTTTGAAGAAAATACTTCCAGTAGTTTAGGATGTAGTTCGAGGTACAGACATACAGACAGACAGACGGAATTGCCGGGCCCACTTTTTTCGTCTTCATAAGGTCCAACTTTGATCAAAATCTCGAGTTCGATTTTTTTTGCAAATGCAGAACTTGCCCTATAGTACCTATATCGCAAGTAAAAAATCAAGAGATTTAAGTGACCCGTATCTGAGAGTTGAACTTAAGCTTTGGGTTCAAAACTTCGGGCCAGATCAGCAGGAATGAAGTCTTCTTGTATCGTCGAAAAAACCCAAACGCCAGTTAACATTTTTGGGGACTTTAAATATGTGATCATTTCACAGAAAGTTGTCTGTTAAGGAACTATTTAAGACTGAAACCATTTTGGTTGCTTTTATGAATAGAAATGGAATACCAGTAGTTTCGAAAAATCGGGGAATGACTTAGAATCAAAGTACTAAGACTAACATTAGTTTTTATATTACTACCACATATCTTATGACCCCATGAACCAGTCACGGTCATTCTATGATTTATCATTTTCTTTTTCAAGAGATATATTAAGCTTCATACATATACAAAGAAAAAAAAGGCTGAACCCATCGTAAAAAATTAAAAACAAAGACTTGGGGCAATAACAAAGGCCCCTTGGTACATACATACGAAACATCGATCTATACCTTGGTACTTTTGAATAGAAATCTTAACAGAAGTGATTAAAATTGCAAACCGTCACAAACCAATTACATGGAATACTTTTTTTAGGAATATCCCATACATGGCGTTTCAAGATCCCAGAGCCACAAAATTGGGCTATATAGAAAAAAAAATCATGCATTTAATTGTTAACCCCAAAGTAACAGTTGCTGAGAAATGCTATTTGAAATGACTGCTTTTACAAACAAAGAATACGTATATATTATCTAAGTTATGAACTGTGAAATGGAAGCTGCAATGTAGCGTGACAAAGATATCATAAATATTATTCTAACTGACGACTCCATAGTAAAGAAATGTTTCAAAGACTTCGGGAATTGGCAACCTTACGAGACAGCTCCACAAGCATGAAGAATTTCGACTGATGACCCGAAGCTGTAAAATTGATCCATCAATCGGAACCAGACTCTTAGCTTTACAATTCAGTTTTCAAACATTTTAGTCCAATACATGCAGAAAATCTTTGCCCATACCACCATACACCTGTGTAAGAACTGCTTCTCAATAGCCATAGGGCTGGTTGGTGAAGCGGAACTTGTATGACACCAAGTTTATTAGCAGAATTCTTTGGAGAAACGAATCTCAATTTACAAGATGGGATCACGCAAATTTTCACAAACTCCATACATGAAAGGAAACAGTCATTATTTCCACAAAAATTCAGCGTGAATATGTATGTGGACAGGTGTAATTGGAAACAATTTAATCGACGCCGACGCGTTAAACATTAAAGGACATTCTACTGATTCAACTAGTTTCATCATATTACCAGCAACATAGTGATCGAGTACACAGCGGTCGTGAAAAGTTCTTCAAGTGCTCATTAACTACGTTGCTTACATTTTTATTCCTAATTGGCGAATATTTCAAGAACAGTTACACGATATTGTGCTTTCAAAAACCACCAACTTTTATAATCGTTTTATCAAAATCATATCATACATAGATCGTTTGTAGATTATTTACATATGTATATACTCGTAACTTTCTATCAAAAAAAAAATGTTCTCACTTTTTATATTATTATTTTAAAATTTGATCGAAAAATTATTCATACATACTTTCTTGATTATGAAATTCTATACAAAAAAGTTGAGTTGCAGTTTTTAAGTCACTAGCAATAGATTCTTATAATCCAGTCTTAAAATTGCATCTTGCATTTAAACATATGGTATACTTCCTCAACTTCCAATTTATTTTAGTATTCTATTTTATGAACTTCTTTCGCCACTTTCATTTCCTGTAGCTCATTTCTTTAATTTGTTGTCTTTTTTTAGATATTGTCATGATTTTTTTTTCTGCTTCTATTTTTATTTTGTATTTTATTTGTTCCGTGTATTTTTAATTTTCATTCATATCTTTTCAGATTTGGAAATTGAGTTTTCTCCAAGCGAGCGCAGTTTTCAACGTATCTAATAATTGCAATCCTCAAATTGACAAATGCAATTTTGAACATCACAACTGCTTGCTAAAGTTTTCAATGTGCGATGGTCAGCACAGGAGCGAACGTTCTGCAGAGAATATCGCACCTGTGGCTGAAGATGTCGCAGAGGAACCCGAAGTATCAATCAGGCGACGACGCACGTGCCGCACAACTGGACATCAATAAAGTTCAGACAGTGTATCAGCTATTGGCTGTGGACCGACAAGCACTTTTAACCATACTTTCAAGCCATACTGAATGTAGACCGCGAAGGAGACAATCTTTTATCGAAAATCACGGAGCCCACTTCCATCTCTGTTAATATGTGAATAAGCCGCCGTGAGACACTGAGCCACTTTGACAAGCGTATAATCCACGAATAACCATTTCACCAATTCAAAGTTACTAAATGGTGTGGTGCTTACGCTGGAAGCGTCATCGGGCCTTATTTTTATTTTTGCTTGCGATATAGGTACTATAGGGCAAGTTCTGCATTTGGAAAAAAAATCGAACTCGAGATTTTGACGATGATAGCGAAGACGAATAAAGTGGGTCCGGCAATTCCGTCTGTCTGTCTGTATGTATGTCTGTATGTCTGTACCTCGATCTAGGGCCTAAGCTACTGGAGCTATTTTGATTTTTTGACTTTCTCATCAATGGCTCTAACGATTTTAACCAAAAATTTTCAGCAGGAACCTCCTTTAGTTTAAAAAAAATATTGTACATAAAAATATTCGAAAATTTTTTTTTGGGATTTAAAAAAAAATTCCAAGTTTTTTTTTGAAAAACCAATATATTTAAAACGTGTGAACGATTATTTTTCGAAACTATTTCTAAAATATATACTACTAAATACTTAAAATTTGGCATCCCAAATTTTGTTCTCGAAAAATTTTAAGGAAATTCGTTATAAAAAATTACTTTAATATTAAAAGGATTAAATCAGACGGCAATTCCATATATTTGAACATTTTTATCTCATTAAATCCATGTTTTATATTTATAAAATGTATTTTAAATTCCAAAGTACTTTTACATATTTATTTTTTAAATCGCGGGTACAGAGATGATTTTCGCCTTCGTCAATTGGATGGTTTAGATTTGAAGAACATATGGTTTCAAAAGGTTGGACTATGGAAATTCTGATGGCTCCGTTTTTGGGTATGCTAATCTCTCGTTTTGGAAATTTGCACTGGCTGGCAAGATCGCCTAAATAAACCATTCCAGACTTTTTTTTTTGAAGTCGCGAGTGTATTTCAACAACCCTCAGACTCTTTAGATCTTAAAAGGGAATATCCGCGAAGTAGGAAGACTCATTCCCGAAGTTATGGCAAGTGTGATTAGAAATACTATAAATCGGGACCGATTGTTCATCAATTCTGGCGCCGTCACTTACCCGATGTCATTTTCTCCAATTAATGAAAAAATAAAATACCAAATAAACATAATCCAAAAGCAAGGTTTTTCATTCTTACTTGTACTTTTTTATGACAGCTAGGGTCTTCTGATTGGTCTGGCGCACGAATAATTAATCCGTATTTTTTTAAATGGTACTGGCATTGATTTAGCCGTCAATAACGAATATTATATGTAGATCGTTGTTAAACAACTTTTTGTTACCTGAACTGAATGATATCGAATGTGGTTTTAACAGGATGTACGTGTCACACACAACGCAAGCTAAGATCGCTTGACAAGCGATTTGAGGCTATCTCGCAATTAGTTACATTAAGCGTCTTTAGACTTATGTCTTTGGGACTATCTCAAACAAACCACAAACAATCAAAGTCAACACAACTTACGCCATCCTTCAAATTCACTCAAATTTATGAGTCTTTGTCAAGAAAAATTGGATCTTTCAAATATACGTGCCAGCATAAACAAGAAGCCGTGACGACAAAATATCACATACCTTATGCCATAAAATATTCTTTCAAATACAAACAAAATTAATTCTAGTTTATCGAGGGCCCACATTGACGGGGCCTTTAATACTTCTCAATAAATAATTTTTAATATAAATACTGTTTTTATTAACTGTTCGAGTAAATTTAATTTAAGAAACTTCTTAAACGTGTTTAAGCATTTTCTTTCAACCATTTTGTAAAGTGGCTCCGGTTTTATAGAGAAGCAGGGTAAATCCAATTAAATCTTAACCAATTTCTTAAAACTTTCAAATATGATAAATGATGACATAAGTTGTCATCAGAACAAAAATGACATGTGCACTTTGAAAATAATATAACATACGAGTATAGACCTGCTCTAGTATTCACGGCAATTGAACATTAGTTTCATCCAATCACTTTCAATAAGACTTTTAATTCTCCTATTCGTCGGGTGAACTATAATTACTCGATTTGACACTTGTAAACATCAGCTGTTCATTAAATATGAAAATCTTGTGGTGAATTATTCTATTCACAATATTACCGACAGTTGATAAGTTGAATCGAATTCATTGCCAAAAAAAAAAAAACAATAGAAAAGTGAATTGCAAATAAAAAAATAAATAAATTAATAAATATTGTAAAAATCTTTAAAAAAAAAAATCGATACAAAAATTTATTATTATGATTTGGAAAAGTCTAATGTACTTGCTGATAGCTTCTCTCAAAAATCGTTTAGAAGATATTACTGTTCAAAGTTTTAATCAGATGGTCATTCGAACGGCGGAAATATTTTAGCAACTCAGCAAGAAGCAGCAAAAATCGTGCCCACTCTAAAAATTAGAAAAGCAGGTGGCCTCGATCAAATAAAAAAATCTACATTTAAAGAAGACGTTGTCTTAAAATGCAATATTTTCCTACTGCTCGGAAGATGTGTAAAGTTTTGCAAATTTTTTTACAAAAGTGAACAAGGCCTCTTTAAGTGTTGAAAGTTATAGTTCGTTTACTTAGCATCATATGTCAGATTTACTAGAGAATAATTAAGATAATATTCACAGAATCATATCAGATAACAGAGTGTATCCTCATGAACAGTTTCTCATGAAGTGCTTCAAATATGCAACTTCATTAGAAGTACTCGTTCCGAAGGTTTACTCACTGGAATGATATTATTAGACATTGAAAAAGCGTCTGTTTCAGTTTGGCACAATGGTATGATTTATCAAATGATTCCTCTAAATATTCCATCTTATATCAAATCGTCCAAAGTTTTCTGTGAAGCAAATGCTTTAAAGTACATGTCAATAGTGATATTTCCAAATTGATATGTTTTGATTTTGGAATCCATAAAGAATCAGTCCTGGAACTGATCTTGGACAACTTGTATATGTATTTCTGGCTTTTCCAGATAACCAGATTTTGAAGTAGGAGTTTTTGTCGCGGAACCAACAATACTCCTTCAGTTTGGTCTGAATATTATGAAGCTGAAGATCGCTGCATCCGAATCTATTTTTTCATTTGGGAAAGCATATCTCGATAAGTATCAAAGATATTGGAACAATTTGAATGCCAAAATGTTGGGCGGAAATTTTCCTAGGGGCGATGACCGTTACTTTTTTTAAATTGTATTTCGTTATATTTTATTTTAGTGACTTTTAAAACTTTTAAGACAAAAAAATGTTTAGGAGAGGATATAGACCGCAATAATTTTTTTAGAAATAAAATAAATATGACCCAATGTAGAATATACGTTACTCTAGGGGCGATGTTGCCCCCTTTTTTTTAATTTTTTTTTATTAAGCTTATTTAACCATGAAATAAAAAAAACAAAAAGTTTGGACCCTTATAATTTTGGATCAACAAATCGTAGGTAAAAAAACGGTACATGAAAAAATTAGAAATTCCAAACTCTAGGGGCGATGTTTTTTCTTTTTTTTTTATTTTTTTATTTTTTTTTAAACAAGAAATTTAAAAAAAAAAAGTTTAGACCTTTATAACTTTGGATCAACTAATCGTATGTATAAGAACGGTACATGAAAAAATTAGAATTTCCAAACTCTAAAGGCAATGTTTTTCTTTTTCTTTTATTTTTTTTTATTAAATTGTTTTAAACATGAAATTAAAAAAAAAAAAGTTTGAACCCCTATAACTTTGGATCAACTAATCGAACGGTACATCAAAAAATTAGAATTTCCAAACTCTAAAGGCGATGTTTTTTCTTTTTGTTTTATTTCATGTTCTTGAGTCATTTGTTGTCTAGCAATAAATAACAACAAAAATGAAAATAGATACGTTTTGTGTTAGTTAGTTTAGATGTTGGTTATTTGTAATATTTTTATATCTTTTATTGCATTATATTAATTATATAAGTATATTATCAAAATTATAATATTTACTTTATATGAATTTTTATTTTTTCGATTCAAGTTTTAATAATTCTGATAATAATAATACAAAATTGGAATTATATAAAGAAAGATTTATTGTTATACAAACAAAAACAAAATTTTAGCAAAGACAAAGAAAAAGAAAATGCCAGAGTGAATATACTTTATAGAATAACTAAAACAGAAATCCTGAGATAATTAGATAGATATTATGAGATATGTTTAACAAATTCGAATTGAAAAATATGTATTGCTTTTAGTTTAGCTAAAAAGGATGGTGTTGAGCTTTTAGTCTATCTAAAACAAAATTATACTAGGTTTAGTTCTAACGATGATTCAAGTTTTAATCCTCTTGTAACGCCAGCTATCTAGAACAACAGTCACAATTGAATAGAAAATATACATCTTGTAACTCTTCCTCAGTTCTTTTTCAAGTAGTTCAGACATCCAAATTCTGCCCACCGTTTACAAGTATGGCACTGGCACCAAGTTTGCTAGAACACAAATGACTCAAGAACATGAAATAAAAGAAAAAAAAAAAAAGAAAATAAAAGAAAAGAAAAGAAAAAAACATCGCCTTTAGAGTTTGGAAATTCTAATTTTTTCATGTACCGTTTTTTTACCTACGATTAGTTGATCCAAAGTTATAAGGGTCCAAACTTTTTGCAGCGATCTACAGCTTCATGCAATATTGAGATAAACTTAAGAATATTATTTTATAACCAATGGAGTTTTTCAGCGACGTATATTCTGAACGACCTATCTAACACACTGCTGTAGGCAGGTGCACAATGGATAACCGATCACCAATTCACACAAAATATTTTTTATTTCGCTTTGATTCATTTTACATTATAATCCTTAAAGAATACAAAAAAATGTAATTATATAAACGAAATTTTTTAGTGACATTTTGTATTTTTTCGATATCAAGGTATAAAAATAGTGTTAAATACCACTTCAATGGGCTTTTCAAACTAAAACTAAAATGCGTGAGGGTGGGGTGACCTTATATATGTACACACATGTTAAATGATTAACTCAAATAATCACTAGAAAAAATAAATTATTTTATAAAAAATTGTTTATGGAAGCCAAGGAAGTATAAAATTGCTTAATACACCAAAACTTAAAATAGGATAATTAAAAAAAAAAAATAATAATAACTCAAACTCAAACCAAAATATCAGAGAAGAGTGATTCTAAGGTTATAAATTTAATTGAAATTAAAAAGCCAATCCTTTATGCGCTTTAGAAGCATTCCAGAAATTTGCCTGAGGAAGTTTATTAAAGAGACGATATGAAAACACAGAATAAAAATTACGACAGGCCGTGGTACGGAATTGCAGAACAGATACAGTGCTTAGATAGATCCCACGTACACTATAAATTAGAGATCAATCTTAAATTAAGATTTCCTGACCTCATAAAAAATGTCTTTAATACTTTAAAGCAATACAAATGTCTAACAGGAAGCATCTTTAGATTGCAAAAAAGTTCAAAAATTTGATGCCGGCGATGTTTTCGGCAGATTTTTCTAACAACACCTTTCTGGAGTGTAAGCAGCGGTTGTATTTTATTTTGATAAGCTCCTCCCCAACAAGCAATTGTGTACTGCAACTTCGAATGGAAAATACCATAATAAATTGTCGTAAGGAGTTTCGTGGGACAAACATTACGTAAATAGAAAAAATTTCTTAGTGTCCAGTTAAAATATTTCCTTAGGGACTTCGTATGACATGAGAAATTTAACCTCGAGTCAATATTAAGTCCCAAGTATTTGAACTCATTTACTTTTTCTACCGAAAAACAATTGAAGCGCTGAAAGGATGAAGGTCTTAAGTGAAATTTTTTGAAATTTGGCTTTTTTCTTACAGATGACTCTTCTATCGCCTATAGATTCATATTTAGCCAAAGATGAAGGTGTTATATGCAACCACTTTGGTAAAAAAAAGTTATAAGAAATAAGCTTTAAATGCTTGTAACTCAAATGTTTAAAAATGTCGCTTAACACCTTCATCCTTTTAACGCTTCAATTATGGCTGCAATTTAGATTGTCATAAAGGATATAAGATGAATAATCAGTTGAACATTCTGTGCATCTATTTATCTTAAATCTTCGGCATTCAGGAGAATGATATAAAATACAGTTTCAAAAGCGTTTAAGGAAGTCAAATTGAAAAATAAAATTTTAGTTTTTGGACTGATAATCAAACTGTGTTCAGCGAACCAATTTCTTAATAAATCTACATTCCAATTTATATCCGCAACTAGGTTTAGGGCACTCTTAGAACCATAAGTACAACCCATGTCACCTGCAACTGCAGTAAGAGTGCTTTTAAATTCCAATTTGAATAATGAATTAATATAAATTAAGAACAGAATCGGACCTAAGACAGAACCCTGAGGTACACCTATATTAAAGAAATTTATACTACTCCTAGTACTGTCTATTTTAACTCTTTTTGATCTGTTTAGAAGATATGACTTGAACCAGTCCTGCATAAAAGCACGAAAACCAGCGTTTTCAAGTTTTCTCAACAAAATCTTGTGGTTGACTATGTCAAAAGCTTTTGTGATGTCGATAAATAAACCACAGGTACATTTTTTTCATCAATAAGAGAGAAAATACGTGCGCATATTTCTAAAAGCGCACTTTCTGTAGATTTTGCTTTTTGAAAACCATATTGAACTGGGCTTAAGAATTTGGTTTTATTTAAAAATTTTACTATTCTTTCTTTTACAACCTTTTCAAAAACTTTACCAACAGTAGGAAGAAGTGCCGATCCTTTTTTGAAAAGAAGTATGACGACAGCACACTTAAGTTCATCTAGAAAAACTCCGGAAAAAATGTTATTGTTGAATAAGTGTGCTAGAACGTCTATTAAAAAAAAAAAAAAAACATGAACATTTTTATGATAAGCTTTGAAATACCATCTACCCCACAAGCAGTAGAGTTTTTGAGATTTTAAAACTTTTAAAGCAGTGACTAGCTCAAATGCAAAACTATTCCAATGTGATGTTTCAAGGCAACTGTAGTAGAACAGATAGTGCAAGAAGGTTTAATAAAATCAGATTCAGCAATTGCGTATTTATCGGTTATTTCATAGTGTTCAACACCTGTACGGATAACAGTTTGCTTTTTTGAAAACGAAGACTTATTTAGAATACTATTTCAGTTGTGAACGGTAATAGTAGTTGTCGCGACATATCGGAATTTCTTTTTTAAGTTCTAAGCACAAAGTCTTATATCTATTTTTTAAGATATGGTTGGATGGATTTCGAGAACATTTAGTTTTAAGTTTATTTTTAATTTTAACTTTATGTAGTAGTAGTAATCGAAGGTTTAAGTCTTTGCTAAGCTTGCCCACATCAACTACTCCTTTTTCGATAGTTTGTGTGCAAGAGCCTACTTACTTATAATATGTGTATATATACGTGCAAGGTACTATGATTTTGATGAGACTTAAATTACGATGATAGAGAAATAGGTGGAAAAAGTGAGTTTCGCAACTATTTTCAATCCCAGCTTAAACGGTTTGGTCGATTTTCTTTGAACTTGGTAGATACAAGATTTGGTTGAGCAATAGCTCGAAATGAACCACGACCTAGTGACTTACAACTTTCAACCATTCCTGTGTGCGTGCTACCAGGAACGGAGGGACCTCCATTTTTCTGCCGATTCCGAACGGCTTATGAGCACTTTCGATTGACAAGAGATATACTCTTTGGAGAATTTGTCAATTCCTCGCAAGTAGCAGTACACCCCTAAACATTTTTTACAAAGTATATTGTTTTAAATTCAATGCGAGTATACTCGCATTTTGTTAGCTAGTAAGTTTGAACTTTGAACCGATCGCAAAAGTTGTTGTAACGAAATGACAAACGTTCTCATATATGCAGGCACCAAAAGGTGTCAAAGGTGATGATTACATTTTGAGCATTTCTTGGTTGTAACAACTGGCAATAGTTTTCCATTTTCACATATTCACAAGTTTTGAATGTAAAAAAAAAACTGTAATTAAAATCGATGAATAAATATATTTGGAATTCGAAAATTGTGTAACAAATTCCCGTTTGCTAAGCCAATACCAAGACCGATGAAAAAAAATAGCTAACATCTGCTTTTACGATTTATTCACACAATTTAGTTCAATTCCCTTGTTTACTTTCTTTCTAGTTTATTAATTTTTGTCTCCCTTAAATATCTATCTATCACAAGAAAATGTTCGTAAATAGTGTGTTTTTTCTCATACAGCTTTGTTTCGTCTCGACACAATCAAATGTCTCATTTGATACAAAAAACCTATTTTCTGTGTTTATGGGGCGAAAAGTATTATTTATTCCCAGGAAATCTATTTTTACAAGAAAATGGAACATTTCCTATTTTATTTGGCTTTATGTGTGTCTCATCAGGTTAACAGGAGTCGATATACATATCAACCTAAATATTGACAAAAAAATTAATTTACTGCCGAATTTATTTCGTTCATTGCCATGGCAAAATCTATTCGAACACTTCCTTGATGTGAAATTTTGGGGTTCAATTGACAGATCCAACAAAAAAGGCACACATATTATGACTCCAAGGTCATAGACACATTTCATGTTAAAATTTTGAAATACATTTTTTTTTCTATAAACAAAATTGTAAGATACTTCTACAACTACTTTGAAGGCATAATATAACATCGCGTATATACAAAAGAGATCTACTGTAGAGTAATCACAGCACCTGTTTATAAACAAGAGCTTTTAATCCAACAACCAGACATTAACACGCCAACTCCAAATCCAAAAAGCTCTTATGATGTTGAAATTTAATAAATAATAACACAATCATATTGAGTAGAAAATGCAGTCTCACTCAGAGTGACAAAAATAGAGATTTAGAGCGAAAGTAAATGTTGGATTTTCTCTTGAGGTTATCAAATAAAACGGATTGGTTCTCGATTATGGAAAAGCCTTTATAAAAGTACTTGTTGTTGAATGAATTTTCAAAGTATGGGTGTGTGATATATTCAAGATAAGGGCAAAGTATGTATGGACAATATGAAAAGAGAAAAAAAGTATGTTTTTGTAAACCTTATGGCAATGGCGCTTAAATATTGTTGGTTTTATTTTATCTTTAAATTTTGGGCAAGCTTTAAAATTGAGGCGCACATGTTTGAAAGAAGTCTGGTTATCAATACTAAAAATTTCGTTTTCGTTATGTTTAATGAAAACTGAATCTGGAGTCCATTCAGTAAATTTAATGGATGTAAGTGTACAGTGCTGAGCGAAAAAATGTAATCAAATAATAGTGGACGATGATGAAAAATTGAGGCCACAAGTGATGTCATACTTTTGTTTCCTATAATTCTATAATTCATTCGCGGTCAAGGGTTTATTGAGATTTTTATAATGTTGAACATAGCACGAGCGATGGGAAATTAGATAGAGTAGATATCAGGTGTCGATGTTCATTAATTTTGAATGTTCGCAAGTTGAAATGGCGACGGAAACAGTGCAGGGTAAGTTATTACAGATTCGTGTTGTGTGTCGAAAAAACAAATATCAGTATTTGATTGTGCGTCCGACATTAGGCTCCAGGGTGAACTCATGAGTATCACGCGTGGACTCATCGAACATTGCTTGTGAAGGTAGGTAGGTAGAAAAAGCGACCACCGGCAAATTAGCCCCCAATTAGCACTGAAGTACGCCATTTTGATACAATAACTTGTATGAACCAGTGGATGGAATTGATATGGGAAATTGTGGACATTCTCACGGAGTAATCCTGTTTGGATTAAGTTCAAAAATATGAATTTAGTAGGTTTTGATGTCTCTTATTGTGGGTTTGCTTTGGGTCCTTATTCGGAATTACCCCCCCCCCCCCAAAATGCACTTTTTTTTTAATGAATCGATAAAAAAAGTGTGCTGTTGATAAAAAACATCAAATTATGGAGGAGAAACACTTTTTTATGGTAAAAAAGTGAAGTATAAAAAAATTAATATAGGCCATAGGGTAAATTCAAAGTTTCTTTAAATCCAGATTCTGTGAATGCAAAAGAAACCTTGCATACACCCAACCTCGCACCTACCCCAAATCCTATAGTGTGCCCAAGCAGGGGGGTTGCATACATATATCACTGTTAAAACGCCGCCGTAATGCGTAAGCAAGCAAAAAAAGCAAATATCCCATACAAAAGTAGTTTTAGTTATAGTACTGTGGGTGGTCCGCTTTTACTTCACTTTTTTACCATAAAAAAGTGTTTCTCCTCCATAATTTGATGTTTTTTATCAACAGCAAACACTTTTTTATCGATTCGTAAAAAAAAAAGTTCATTTTGGTGGGGGGGTGGTGGGAATTCCGAATAAGGTCCTTGCTTTGGCACAATCATCCGGAAATTGGGTCACTCACTCAGCCGGAAAACCATACTTATCCGACACCATCTACACTGTGCCAAGCTAGGCAGCTTCTTGACTGGTACTAAAAAAGTAGCCAATTGGATTGATTGATTATCCGCCCGACGCACCGTAAGCCTCCGTCAAAGCCCTCAGTCCGCTTGCTCGGGATCTAAGGAGTCAAATGGAGGACACGGCACAGAACTAACCGAAGTTCGTCCTAGACCCATTTCGTCGCGTTGAGAAAAGAAATCAAGTACATATTTGATCTTCATTTCCGAAAGTTCCACAATGTCGTCATAAAATGCTCTTCCTAATGATGATGCTCTAAATTTTACCAGAGCAGGGCATTTGCAAAGAAAATGTAGGACTGTTTCCTTTTCGCGCTGGTTTCCACAGCTATGACAGTGAGTGTTGTGAAGAATGCCTAGATTCGCTGCATATTCTCCTATTGGAGGTAGCTATAATCCTGTCTTGCCTGGGTCTGCATATCAGATCAAGTGTTCGGGATTTATTATAGGTGGGCTAAATCTTTCTATATATAATGCAGTTAGTTAAACTGCTCCACCTACGGTTTGATTCGCTTATAAAAATTGAGAGAATTTTGCTATTGATAACTCCGAGTGGAATGTTATTCTTTCAGCAATTGAGTTATGATAGGCTGATCCTTGTCTGGCCAGCTCGCCTGCGCGTTCATTCCCATCAATGCTGCAAAAACGGTCTCGAGAATGTGTATCATTCCAACGAAGATCGTCGTTGACACACATTACGAGTATTGAGAGAGTTTTGTTTTTTTTCATTGAAAGAGCCATTCAAGGACAATGGCATAGGGGTAAATTTTGCTTCAACCACAAGACACAATATTGAGTTTTCGAAGTTTAAACCCTACACGAGTGTGTATACCTCATTTAACAATAGTGTAAATATCGGAGTTTAATGATCTTATCATACGGTACTGTTGCAATTCCACTTCCGAAGAAGATGGACGTTTATAGAAGTACTACTCACTGAATCTGTCTATTGTTATTGCATTAACCAATCTTTTTTGTGAACGGATCACAAAGACCAAATTAGCCACGATTGACACAACTCTAACCCATGACCTTGGAAAGAAGGAGGCACGTAAGAGAAATCAGTCGGTAGGAGGGGGAAAGGCTCGCCTCTATTAGGAACAGCCTGGACAAATGTTATTTTACTTCGTCCAGGTAAAATTCCAGACTAGTGAAAGCGATGGAAAAGGCAAGGAAGAACATTTCTTCAGCAGAATGGAGGTAAGCACCAGCGGATTTATTTATATTCAGTTCTGAAGGCTCTAACAACTGTACGAACGAAGAAATATACCTGCGTGAATGATTTACGTTTTCAAGTACAGGAGATGCAATGTTACTATTTGGCAACGTAGGTCTAGCTGCAATGATCTACGAGAACATTTGCATAATCTGAAGAGCTAGTTACAGGGTTGTCATTGTAGATGAACGTTGGAACCGAATATGAATTTGAATATTTAACGTTCTTGGCTAATATGGCCGGCCTTTAGGACATTACAGGATTTTTTGCTTTGAGAATGCTTTAGCAAAACCAAAATTTTGCATTTTAATTGGTTTTAATACTAAATCCGATTTAATTGTTGTTTAAACTGATAACTCTTAATTTTGATTATAATTTAGCCAAATCCATTACCTGCCACTGTACTCAATTGAGTACAATATTTTGAAAAAATAGAGTTTTTTTTTCAAGTTGTTTGGTCAACTTTTGTGTCTTGAATTTTTTGTTTCAAGCAGTTTTGTGTTCTTTCGAAAGTCAAAGGTTCGTTAAAATTTAAACTTTCAGCTAATTTTTGAATTACTAGTTCTGTTCAATAATTTTTTTTATCAAAGAACAACATTGTAAATAATTCTCATTAAAAAATTGTTTTTTTTTGTACATGTTAAGTGGTCTACAAAAGTGGTGTACTCAATTAAGTACACTGGCCAAAGCACCGTGCTGATTTTTTTTCTCACTGGATTTACAAAGAAATGGCTATTTCAGCAATTAACTGCAGCAGCCCTTATGGTAGGTGCTACGCAAATCTCTACTTGGCTGTTGATGATATTCCAGATGAAATGAAGTAGTTATAGTGGTTATTCCTTCGGATCTTGATATCCAAACAGACGAGGAGGATGACTCGCTTGATTCCAATATTCCTGTTGGCATCGCAGGTATCATAGATGGATATGAAAGCGAGTAGATCATCCCACAGTTTATCCAAAGTTCAAGAAGAGATGATGACGATTTTCGATGATGAGCAAACCCGGACATACGCACTGAACCAAAACTGCCACATGTTCGTTTTCACCAAAGAAAATTTTGGGAAAAATTTTTGGAACAATGCTTTTTTTTCGGATATCACACTTTGTCTGAAGAGTCATTCCATTGTCTTAGACAAAAAAAAAACGTGAATCCTTTTGGTAACTAACGCCTTGTCCCGCAATGGATTTAAAGAAGCCAAAGGCTATATTCATTTGGCCAAGAATTCATACGAGTATATTGATAATATTGCGAAGGTTCGACAAAAGTCGACGAAATTTCGATTGATAAGGTGATGGTCACATATTTTGGTCATTTTTCTGCAAAGCAGTTTATTCGTGGAAAGCCCTTCTGTTTTGGATATATCTAGGTAGAAGATGCAGTAGCGATGTAACTCTCACATATACTGCGGTGCGTAAAACATAAGTCCAAGCAATAAGTGTTTACCATTTCTATTTCGAGTGGTGCTTTATTTACTGGAAGTAGTAAAAACGTCAAGTGACCACAGCATATTTTTTGACAATTATTTCACCAGCCATGACCTTATGGCTACTTTACGCTAAAAAGGATTTCGCGCGACTGGTACAGTTCGTAACAAGGGAAAAAATGTCCCCTGAAATCCTTGAACACATGAATGAAGGCCAATAGTTGTTAGTTGGAAGGCTAATGCTTTTGTTACAGTTGCAACAGTCTACGACAGTTTGGAACCTCTTCGAAAAGTTAAAAGACAGTAAAAGAGAAGGCTGTCATGCAACAGCCAAAAACATTAGGGGCATACAACAAAGGTATGGCTAGGGTCGACCTTCAGGACCAATTTGTGAACAATTACAGAATCAAAATAAAGGGTAGGAAACGCTCGCTGGTGGCCATTGTTCAGTGTTCACACATATGATCAATTCAATGGTGGTAAAAGCTTGGCGGATCCATTGTTTGGAAACCAAATAAAACCGCTCTTTTCTTTCATTAGTCAGGGCCATAGTGAGGCCTTATTTACATTCAGGGCCATCAACAAAAGCACCAAATAAGCCAAATTTGCCAAAAAGTCAGTGAAGGACATTGCACAAAAAAAAAATCCAAATCAACTAAGCTGCCGGATATGCCACAGCAGAGTTCGATGGATATGTGATTAGCAAAATATTTAAAAAATAAAAAAACTTTTTATTTTTGGTCAAATATATAACTCATTAAATAGAGATGAATTCGAAGGATAATTAAGACTACGGAGTTATAGGCAGAGTGAAGTGTGGTTAAAGTCAAAACAACTATTGTTACAGTTAATCCTCTGCAGCATACGAGTAATAGATTCGTTGGATTCTTTAGGTCCGGTAAAAATCATTAGATGTAATTTTTGACGACAGAAAACACTTGTCTAGATCAAGTTGAAGAAGGATAGAATCATGTGTCTAAGAAATTTTTCTGAAAAACTTGATATCGTCTGACTCTGGAAATATTGTACGACCATTTCAATATAGTTAATAGTAAGGAAAAAAAGATAGGGCCTAAGTGGCTGCCTTGTGGGACGCTTTGGAGTTAGCTAAGAAATCCTTGGTGAAGAGAGAACTGAAACGAACTTTGAAGTAATTGTCAGCTATGAAGAAATGTATCTCAAGAAGATAGGTTCAAACAGTTGGAAAATAATAATCCTTTGGGAAATCAGTTCATCATCATCATTTCCAGCTAAGAAGCTCAAGAATACGAATTTAATAACTATAATCGATGTAAACACGTCTTCGGAAACCATGTTGTGTAAAGGATATGAGAGACTTACAAGGACAACTTAAAACATTATTGAGTAGTTAACTTAAGATTTGGTTAAAAGGTTTTGAATAGTAAAATTGGGAAAATTCTATAAGATTCAATCAAATTTAAATAAAAAAAAAAGGTTGTGTGTACTGACGTACGCACGGTAGAAGTAAAACTTCATTTTCCCAAGCAAATCCTCTGTAAGATTCTAACGTATAAACGTACAATTATTTTGTATTTTAAAAACATGTCGCTGTCTTTGACTGATAACGTGTCGTTTTGACATGTCACTGACAGCTGCATCGAAAATGTTTTACCCTCAACGCCGGAAAAGAAGTTTTACTTCAAAAATATCAAAGCAATAGCGCACAAATTAATTCTTGTTCTTTGGGAATCGAACCTAGAATCTCATTACTAAAAATAAAAAGGACATTTTTTCTTTTACCATTTGTCAGCAATCATTTGGTCACATACATTGATCCAACCAAGCCATGTCATTAAATTAAGAATACTCGTGCATACCAATACCAATATACATACAACTTTGAGAAAAAAAAAATCAATTGAAAAAAGGAATTACCGACAAGGTGTCATGCATGTATGTATTTGTACAATCAACATTGAAAACTAATCCGGCCAATTATTTAAAAATCAATCTAGAATTATTTCAATCTTTTTATATTAACCCGCTAAAGCACGCAAATTAGAATAGTTATTGAAAACGTGAAAAACATTTCAAAAATCCCTAAAGGCTTTTCCAATTACCCGTAAAAAATCAGACACTGTATTATGTATTAAAATCAAACGCCATTTTGAACAAATAAAAAAAATAAATTTAAATTATCCGATAGGAAGTAGCTACTCTGTCATTTTATTTTGTTTTGTCATTTGGATTTAACGTATATAGCTAGGCAATCCTTTCAAAATGCATTCATTCATAGAAATCAAATAGGTACGACGCGAAGTTCGATTTGGAATTTTTATTTGAGCTAGTTTCTGTTGGGTAGGTACCTAATATTAAAATTATATATTAAAGAGACCTACACATTGATTAATAGTACTTGAATACATTTTCAGTTGAAAAGACTCACCTCTCTTTAAACGAAAAAAAAAATACATTCAATATGGACATGCATATGTACATATATCTGTGTCCTTGTTTTGTTACGTGATTAAGGAATGTTATATTCAAAATATATAATTAAAGTGATGACGACTTGGACCTTGCAGGTACATAAATTTACCTACATATATGCTCGTACATATACATATACATATGTATGAATAAATGGTCACTTGTAATCAATGTCTAAAGCTTCTTAACTGATGACAACGCGACGACGAACGTATGACGATTCTATAGTTCAAAAAAAAAACGTAAACACAATATGGTCTTACAAAGGACCCAGCTGGAGATGTGTGTTTTTAGCTCAGAATAAAAATGATGTCACATTCGCTCAGAGCGTTTTCATCGTGCTTTATAACGTTTCGTGCCAATTTGTATCCGGCTATGAGTTTACAAGCTCTGATATCTGATAGGATTTTATATTTTTAAGTAGCAGACGAGGACGAGTACGTCCAACCTGCCCGACACACCCTCTATATACTATATAATTATAATATTCATTCTATGACTATTCGTGTTTTAATCGAAAGGAAGTCCTTTTATCCTTATGTCCTTATAGAACAGACGGTATACGACAAATGTTTCATAGTGTCAAAAATTAACTGATGAAGCTTTATAGATGGAATTAGTCTAGGTATAAAGCAGATATAGGAGCACGAGGATTAAAATAAAATGCACCGCTGGGTCACACGAATTTGCTCTTGTCATTGAAAATGGTTTTTTTTTACATTTTTATCAGTTTACTCACGAGCACCGTTTGGAAACTTTAGCTACCGAAACTTTGAGTAAGTGTCGCATTTTAATTATCGTTTACTGCAATTATCGACCACCACCAGGCTGAGTGTGCGTGATATATTGGATAAATTTAAGTCAACATATTCACTACTGAATGTTCCTGAGCGAGTGACACAAGGTACCGGTCCAATTACGAAAATATTTCAGTCAAGTTCCTAATGAGCCAAATCAATCGATTTCACGCAGTTCAAAGAAATTCCAAATACATACCTTAGCCGAAATGTGATGAATTTCGCTTGGGAATAATTTAATATAATTTCAAGAATTTAAGCTTCTAAACTTCTCCGATTCGGATCTGTAAAAGTTTCAGAAAAAAACGTTCAATTTTCGATTTTGATTGTTATGCCCTCAATGGAATTCAATGATAGAAATTTTGTTGTTAAAAGTGGCTATGAAAATCCTATCACAGCTTTCGATATCAGAAATGGTCTTCAGCAGGGAACGGTGAACACGTCGATTCTATTCACCTATTCTGGTTATATTTTGCGTCGATTCTATTCACCTATTCTGATAGAAAGTCTTACTCAGGCAATTGCGTATGCCGATACGATCTATAGAACAGCTCCAAAAGTCGAAGTCAGAATTCTTTTGGAGCTTGACTTCGGCAAGATTCAGTGATATTGCAATGACCGGAAGTTGAAAATCAATATTCAGAAATCATAAACTATTCTGTTTGGGACTTTGTTGCATGGAGCCCCAAGGGATACAAAAAAGAACTGGGGCAAACTAGTGATCGTAAAAGTGTACTAAAGTACTTTGGCACCTGTTTGGATCAATATTTGTATTTCGACAAACATGCTGTTCTGATCAGAGCTAGGGGAGTTGATTTGCCAACAGGGTGAAGGTGATTTGCTACATGGCCTGATGAGTAGAGTATAGGACTATGCCAAACTAAAATGACAAACTAAAAATAAATCTACGAATTGTGATTTAAAAATCGAGTAGAGACAAAAAGAATGATCACTGTATGTACCGAAACAAACCTGTGTATGGCTATTAAAAGACCCTTTTGAAGACGATTGGTCTAAATTGAATCCCCAGCGCCGAGATACTTATTTTCAATTCAAATGAACATAATAGACTAAGCTGCACTATTATTAGAAGATCCATAAATAAAGGCAGGCCGCAAAGTGGTGCCATATCTCCCTTTCTTTGGAACTTGGTAGAAATTTAGCTCTTAAGATCTCTGGAAGCGGTGAGTTACAGATTGCTTGGTTATGCCGATGACATTAATATTGCCGTATCAGGGAAGTATTCTAACACTCCTCTATTCTCAAAAAAAAAAAATCCCATAAAGACTCGCCCTTCCATCAAAGTTATACAGAAACATTCTCAGGCGAAACAAAATATTCGGGCCTTATTTTATTTAGCTGGAAACTTAACATACAAGAAAGAGTTAAAAAAAAAGCCGCAGTGGCTCTTCTCAAATGCAAAAAAGCCATTGGAATAAATAGAGTCTTCAAACCTGCATTACTCATAGATTATACAGGATGATTTGCATAAGACAAAGAGAAAGAGAGTGTAGGTTGGGTTTAGACAAGACAAAAATTGTATGGAAGTTGGTCTATTCCTTCCGTTTTCCGGCAGTTTTCTAAACAAAATAACTAAAAACGAAAAAAAAAATATTACAAAACAACCGTACCACCACCTATTACAATGCCATGCGATATCATTTTGTGAAGCCAGAAATCTTTATATATCTATATAATTTAAATAGTTTGTTAAAATTTAATTATGATCAAGAGGAAACAAATTTGTGGTGCTTCTTGACAAAAGTTTTTGGCTGCTGGAAGATGAAGAATCCAAGAAAACGCCGAAAAAACTTTTATTATTGTCCTTCTCTATTTATAAAAAATCGGCGAAACTACTGAAATTACTTTGAACTTAATCAGCTGTCAAATCTATGGTTTTCATTGACAATGGATGAAACACATTGGCCAACAATTTTTTGTTGTCTTTCGAAGATAGAGTGACATTTTTGTTTGTCAGTTAAACTTTTCGAATTCGTTGTCTTTCATCGACAAACATTTTTCGAGTATTTCCATTTGTCACTTTGTGAAAAGATGCAAAAATTCGTCTTTCGTATTTTAAAGGATTAGGGAGAAAGTCCCCTGGATTCAATATGGTATCAAAATCGACCTACCCTAACCTAGCCCTGCCTAAATATTTTTTCAATTTTATTTAAGGTCAAAAAATGTCTTAATACAACAAAACAAATAAAACGCACGACTGTGTCGCACGAACTTGCTTTTATGTACAAGACTAAGAATTTCAAAAATGAATGTTATTAGAGGAAAACTGTTCATAAGCATAAAATTCATTTTTTTAGTAGTTGGAGCTAAAAACAGGATGCGATGTGATTCCAGCTAATATTTGTTTATGCAAGAACAAAAATTATAGGTAAGTCGGTTTTTTAAAAAAAAACAAAAAAAGAGCATTTTATACACAAAATTTTTAAAACATTTTTCAAAGAATTTCGGTACGCCAACTTTAAGTTTTTATTAGTGTACGGATAAAAAATAAATTTCCAAAAAAAAATTTAAAGCAGTTTTTGAGATATTGAGTTTTCCAAAAAAAAATTGTTTTTTTTTTTTCAAAAATTCAAAAAACATTTTTTTAAAGTCTTGAAATGCAATGTTTTTTAAACTTTTTAAAGGCTTCTCTATAGTTTGATTTCATTAAAATCTGTTCTGCCCATAATGAGAAATTCAAAATTCGAAAAAATGGTTCTATGGTAGGTACAGTCCGAAATATCTTAAATTCAAAATAGTTCTTATTAAATTATAGATCGTAAAAATCAATCGACAAAAAAAAATTATCAAAATTCTAGGAGCAGTTTTCGGGAAAAAATACGATTTTCGAAAACCATTTTTTCACATTTGTATGCTGGGTACCGTTATTTTTAGGTAAAATTATTTGTTTTTTTCGAATCTTGTAGATTATATTAAGAAACTTTTATTTATCAAGTTTTTAAAAAAATCGAGCATAGGGTTTTCGAAAAATTGAGTAAAAAAAATTTAATTTTTTTAATCCAAAAATACAAATTAATACACAATAATATTTAAACTTTTGAGGAGCTTAAGTATAAAAAAAATTATCAAAATTCGTTGCACCGTTTTTGAGAAAATCGAAAACAAAAATGGTTCCAAGGCTTTACCAAAAATAACCATTTTTTGGAATTTTTTTTTTTTCAAGCATTACCTAGCTTTAATTATATGACATTTCAATTATTTTTTTTAAATCTGTGGGACAATTTACGAGAAAAAAAAAATATTTATAAAATTTCGAAAAAAAATCGTATGGCAGGTACCGTTATTTTTGATCTTAAAAAAATAAAATACACGACTGGATCGCACGAACTTGCTCTCATGTAAAAGTATGTGCTTTGGAATTTAAAATACATTTTATAAATCGCACCCCCGGTGGAACAACGACGTAAGTGCAAATTTTAAATTTTCTGAGTTAAGTATGCCATAGTTCTAAAAAAAGGTATTTCCGTCCGATGAAACAAAGACCCAATTGAAAATGTACTATTTGCATCCAGGGGGCAGAAATTTCTTTGGAACATTTCATTGTTTTCAACCTAATATATCGCGAAAAAATAGCCTTAAATGTCACTTGTGTTTCAAATATCTAACAAACAACACTTTGATTAGTCAGTCAACGACTTATTTGCTATGTTTAATTTTCCTTTAGTAAAAAGTTTGTTCAATAAAAAAAAAGAAAAATTGTATGGTTTTTTTAGTCAAAAACGTCTTCAAAATGTTAAATCGCGTTTTCTGAAGAATCGAGATTTTTGCACTTACGTCGTTGTACCACCGGAGGTGCGAAATGTAAAACATGGATTTAATGAGATAAAAATGTTCAAATGCATGGAATTGCCGTCTGATTTTCAGAAAAGTATGAATTTAAGCAAACAAAGTTTAAAAATCGTTTTATTATTAAAGTAATTTTTTATATACAAACATTTCTTCAAAATTTTTCGAGAGCAAAATTTGGGATGCCAATTGTATGTACATATTTAGTAGTATAAATTTTAGGAAATAATTTCAACAAATAATCGTTCACACGTTTTAAAGATATTGATTACAAAAAAATATCAAAAAACTCAAAAAATATTATTTTCGAATATTTTTATATACAATATTATTTTAAACTTAAGGGGGCTCCTGCTGAAAATTTTCGGTTAAAATCGTTTGAGCCGTTGATGAGAAAGTCGAAAATCAAAAGAACGGTTCTATGATATACCGTTAAAAAAATTTTGTCCCAAAATTTTTGTTGACCAAAATGTTGTCTATGTTCATAATATCACACATATTTTTTTTTTCAATCAAAATCGTTAGAGCCGTTTTCGAGATAAATAAGATTTTGCATTACGGGTGTATGGGAGGTACCGTTAGTTTTGGAGCTAAAAAAATTCAATTTCCCCTCTAGGGAATCACCGAAGATCCTTAAGTACCGAGTATGAAGAAAATAGCGCCAGTGGCTTAGGCTGTAGATCGAGGTACAGACATACAGACATATACAGACAGACGGACTTGTCGGACCCACTTTATTCGTCTTCGCTATAATCGTTATGTCAACTTTGATCAAAATCTAGAGTTCGATTTATTTTACGAATGCATTTTTTTACGAATGTATTTCAGACACCTCCAAAAAATTAATTTTGCATTTATCCAGGTGAATAAAATACAAAACTTAAATTAAATTAAAAATGGTCATCTTTTTTTTAAATAAGTTTTAAATGGTTTATCCTTTATTTATTTTTAAATAGTCAGCCCATATCCCGAGCTATTTTCACGGAAGTTAGTAAATAAAATTAACTCAATGTCCCACCTTTTTCATTTACATTTCAAAAAGGTGGGTGACTTGATAAACGAAGGTGGGCTTGGTTGGTTAGTGGTTGTACATAAAATAAAAACAAAGACATCGTTCTGTTTGTATTACAAAAAATCGAATACAGCAGGCGTTTTCAGATTAGAAAATGTATTTATATATATACATGCAATCAGGTATCAGGTTGAAATATCCTAGGTTCATTGCTTTCACTTTGTGGTTTTCTCACTAAAACACAAATGTATATTTACTGATTTGATTCTTCGAAATATTTGGTTTTAGGTTGACTTTTGTTCAGTTCATTTCAATCTACCTAATGGATGGACATCAGCTAATGGATGAATTGCATGTGTTAGAAAAAAAAATCGGACTTCTATCACCCGGGCCTTTTCTGTATTGTTACTGTTTTTTTATATTTAGTAAGCATAAAAATAAGTAAAAATTAATGAGCTGGAAAGGTTTATTGAAAGCTGGTAAATGAGTACTAGTATGTTTTCGGTATATCCTTTAAGTGTTCTTTATAACAGTGAGGTATTCTATGTTAAATAATCATAAGCCCAATTCATTTTAACTGAACATCTTGCGAATGTCTTTAAGCCATTCTCAACAAATGCAAAGAAGTAAGAAGCATGTGTCAACACAGGTTGTTCAACAAAATATTATCAGTGTACGATCTAATAACTGTTCAAGTTTTGAAAGAAACGCATTCAATGGCCTACAAAAAAAAAACTCCAATTCATAATAAACGAATGCCTTAGGCTTAGGTGTGTACCACATCATTGAAAAATTGCAGAAGTCATTGTTATACCTAATCAAGGTTAGTCACCAACAGAAGTTACATCTTTCAGACCAATATTGTTTATACCAGTGATGGCAAATTTAAAAAAAAAAAACTGCTCGTGAAAAGGCATAGCAAAATAAAAGAAGAATGATAACTAATCCCGAGTGTGGAATTAGAAATAAACATTCCAAAAAAGACGAAGTGCATCGAATTACAGAAGTTTTAGTGTGTTCAGCTTTGTTCTAGGATGTTGTTTAGCCCTTTGATAAGGTTTGGCACTTTGGACTTGAGTACAAATTGCATAGGTACAAATTCCCAAATAGTACTACGAAATACTGAAACAAGAATGCCGTATAAAATTAAACGGATATAAACTTTGTGATAGCTTACAAATAGCACCTCAGATAGAAGCTCTCCGCTTTGCATTCACCTACCACAGACGCCAACAATTAGTAGTCCCAGTATCGCAATATCATCAAAGAGGTACCAACCATCCCAAAGAAAGAATCCGTGGTATGATGATGATGAATGTGTTCCACTGAAACAAGTGAGAGAAGATGTACATGCGAATATGCTACAGTGAAAAACAAGAACAACGAGAGAAGAGTATCGGGCAAAGAAGAGGGAGGTAAAAAAGATCTTGCGTAGAAAAAGAGAGTTTGGACAGTCTTGTAGCTCAAGGAGATTGAAGAGTCTCGCGATAGAAACAACACCTGGAATTTTTATAAAAAAGCTAAGTTTCAAGACCCGAACGCAGGCTCCTCGAAACAACGAAGTCACCAAACCACAGGGAATTGTAGATGCTGTCAGGCAGCTGTTAAATGGACATCAAGTAAAGTGTTAAATAAAGCAAGAAGATAACCCGCTTCCAATCAATGAACCAGTTCCAGCACCCGGTATAGAAGAGGAAGACTTAGCTATAAATAAGCTATAGCAGTTTTGTAACAATTAAGTCGGCAAGTACTAGTGTGGCTTCCGCCCGCGCAGATCGATAATAGACCAAATGTTCACATTTTCGAATCACCATTCATTTATCGGCTCCAAAGCCGCAAATGATAGCATTCATCTTCAGGAGCTCTATATGGCGATGGCCTTAGCTCGAGATCTCGGGAAAACTGATGAAATTGTGTCGAGTGATATTGGAAAATACGCGGTGCATTTGCAACTAGGAAGCAACTCTTCTGAACTATTAAAAACACAGGGTGTTGGCAAGGAGGTGCGCTATCATGTGATTTCTTCAACCTAGTCTAAGAGCAGAAGGTGAGAAGGCCAGGTGTTAACACGGAGAGCACTATATTCAATAAATCTGTCCAACTGTTGGGTTAAGCAGACGATTCGACATCATCAAACTTTCTGTAATAGAGTCCTTCACGGTTTTTGAAGATCAGGCGAGACCTGTTGGTCTTGAAGGAAATGAGTACCAAGTATACGCTATCAACAAATAAACCGATTAGGGCAAAACGTCCCTATTGATAGCAAAAACTTCGGGGCAGTTAAGAAATTCATCTACGTCGAAGCTAATATTAACTCCACGAACGACACCTTACTAAAGACCCGACCAAGAATTACCCTGGAAAACCGCTGCTACCTCGATTTTGCAAAACAAAAGGATTCAAAGCTCCTCATTCTTAAAACGAACTGCACGCTTTACAAAACTCTTAACTGCTTTACAGCGCCGAGTGTTGGACTATAAGAAGAAGGAGAGAAATGATACTGGGCTCTTTTGAAAGAAAAACTCTTCAACGGATATTTCGTCACGTGTACGAGGAGGGCGAATGGACGTTATCAGCTTTACCAAGATGTGGATCTAGTCCAAAAAGCCACATTGAGTGAATGGACAACAATGCTCCAGCTAATAGAGTTTTCGATTCCCAGCCATCAAATTCGCGGCGACAAGGAAGACCCAACCTCCGGTTTAAAGACCAAGCGATCGCGGATGCCACAGCGCTTGGGATAGATGCTCGCAGACGACGGAAGGCTGCCGTAACTCAGGCAGAAACCCTTCATCGATCGGGAGCCGGTTATGTAGGTAAGTAAACTTTACGAATGCCTTAATAATGTCCCAATTTTTATCAACAGCATGGCTGTTGTTAATTTGTATGGAAAGCTAAAATGGAAAGAGTACATGAAAAAGAAAAGAGCAGATCTAAGTTTGAAGTACAGAAAATTGTTTCGTTTATTCTGACATATCTATCACATCGTGACCTTCAAATAGAAATGGTCACAGAAATGGTTAGAAAACATGGTGTATCACACAAACAGCGACTGTCATACCAATTCGCAAATGGAAGCCGTCTTAAATGTACTAGACAATATTTTGAGACTTAGAAAAACCAAGTGTCATGAGCCAGCTATGGGAAAGTATTCAAATGTGATTTTAAACTAGCAGAGAAAAAGAAAAGAGTCTGGTATTTGCCCATTTTCTTGGTAAACTATGACTGTTTTGGTTTCTCGCTACAGTTTAGAAAAGGATATTATTCTTGGATTGAAGATGCCAACAAAGTGGGAGTTACTAAAAGTTCTCATGTGCATATTTGACCCGCTACCTTCTACCTTGTGAAGCTAAAAATACTAATACAAGAAGTTTGGAGAACTGCAATAGACTTGGACGATATAATCCTTGAAGAGCTGCAATAAAAATGGGAAAGCTGGCGTTGTCTGATGAAAGATGTTCAATAGGTGCAGATTCCAAGGTGCTATTTTCCTTTCAATTGCATATCTTCGTAGTGAAAATGCTATAGCTTCTTTTGGATACTTTCTATTCCAAGAAGGGAACGCCTTTGGATGCTCTCTCATCTGTGCCAAGAACAAGGTTGCACCTCTGAAACCTTTGTAAATTCCAAGGTTGGAACTTCAGGTAGCGGTCATGGGTGCTAGATTGGTCAGCTCGATATCGAAAATCATAAATATGAACATCGAAAAGCGATTTCTGGTGACCGACTCGAGAAATGTTATTTATTGGCTGAAATTGAATGTGGTATAAGCATTTTGTAATGTTTTCCGACATATTACAAAGGACTTGAATCGAAGAATAGAGATGGACTCCAAGGCCAACAATTCACGCATCAGTTATAGAACAAAGAAGAAATTCGTCCAAGATATATTTTGGTGACAAGTTCCTTGGCTCAAAGTTTCTTGATCGATTTTGAGCAATTTTCCTCTTGGACCCGCCTGAATCGAACAATGGCGTCGGTGTTAAGATATGTCAAAAACTTAAGAAGAAAAGCACGTCATGAATCAACATGTGATCGATTGCTGTTATCAAATGGCACAGAACTATACGTAGCTACACCGATGAGATCGTGACAAACAGTTGGTAAAATTATTTTCAAGATAATGACTGATTTTTTTGTTATTTCCTTTTTGGCAACACTGGTTTTGACAGCTCACGTACGTTTCGTGTTTTGTGTCACTGTCAAATATCTTCAGTTTGGTCTATAATTTAACCATGAATCGTCTTACAAACGAACAACGCTTGCAAATTATTGAAGAGCAGCCAGAAGCATTGCAAGAGCTATCAATGCATCCAGAAAAAGTCACTGTTTGGTGCGGATTATGGGCTGGCGGAATCATTGGGCCGTATTTTTCAAAGATGATGCGAATCGCAACGTTGCTTTGAATCGTGAGCGCTACCGTGCGATGATAACAAACTTTCTTTTGCGCAAAATGGAAAGAGCTTGACCTGCATGACATGTGGTTTCAACAAGACGGTGCCACATGCCACACAGCACGCTTAACAAACAATGGACCAATTGAGAGGCGAGTTCGGTGAACAGTTTATTTCACGTTTGGGGCCGGTCAATTGGCCGCCTAGATCGTGCGATTTAACGCCTCTAGACTATTTTTTGTGGGACTTTATTAAGGTTCATGTGTATAGCAACAAGCGGATGGACCATTTGATGCGCAGCCGCGGCCAACATTTGCATGAAAAAATCTTCAAACATTAAATTATATCGACCGTACTATCGTTTCAAATAAATATTTCATGCATTTTTGTGACTTTTATGTTTTTTTATATTATAAGCTTTCATAATACATTGATGAAGTTGGAATTTTGCGATTAAAAGGAAGAATCGTCAATGCATGGTATTTTGAAGAAGATACAAAGCGACCAAGAGAATATTATTTGACGATTTTGCTTGTTAAGCACTATCACGAAGTATTCAAACATCAATGCCAGGAAACAATTGTCAACGAAGTTAAGCAAAGATTTTGGATACCTAAGATCCGTTCTTTGGTAAAGTCCGTTATCAAAAAGTGTACCGAGTATCATCAGAGGCAAACTAAACCAATGGTTCAGGAAATGGCCCCACTACCAGAGGTTGGAAGCATACACACGTATGTTGGTGTTGACTATTTTGTGCTAATCATCATAAAAGTAGGAAGGCGAACAGAAAAAAGATGGGGAGTGCTTTTTACAAGCCTCACTGTGAGAGCTGCTCACTTGGAAGTGCATGTGCATCAGGAATTTTATGTCTAAAGGAGGAGTCCCAAAAGAGATTTATTCAGACAACGGCACGAATCTAAGAGGCGCACAGAAAGAGCTTCGGAAAGAGTTTTTTGATCTACACTTTCACAAAATACAAGAAAGGTTTACGTCTTCAGAAAAGAAATAGCTCTTCCATCCTCCAGCTGCTCCACATATGGGTGGTGCTTGGGAGCGACTTGTTGGATCAGTAAAACATGTACTGAAAAACCAACGACTGACCGATGAGTCAATGCAATGTTAATGGAGGTCGAAATGATAATTAACACCCGACCACCTACATAATGTACCAGTTGAATCTCATGACGTAGAAGCTTTGACTCCGAACCAATTTCTACTTGGTTCATCGATTGGATACAAACCTGCAGGACGGTTTTGCGATAATGACCTTTTACTTCATAAACAGTGGCGAGGATATCAACGGGTAGCAGATTTGTTTTGGAAACGATGGGTACGTGAGTTTTTGCCAACGCTAACACGAAGGACTAAATGGTTTGAAAAGACTAAAAATATTGAAGATGGAGATTTAGTCATAGTTGTTGATGAAAATCTACTTATTCCTATCTTGGCCAAAAGGAACCGTTACAAGAACAATCAAAGCAGTCAATGGTGTTGTTCGGAACGCAACTGTGAGAACAGCTTCATTGATTGTTGTAAAGTTGGCGGTTCTAGATGTTAGAAAAATTAAAAATGATGGTGACTCAACAGCTGGAAGCAGTAGAATCAACGGAGGAGATAAATTTTAATGATAGTTAATGGCCTCATCGTCATTTATGATTTGAAAAAAAATCACTGTCGAGAAAACCACTTTAATTTCAGTTACTATTGTATTTTATTTTTCCTTTAAATTTGTTTGCTTGATTTTCCTTTTATAAAAATATATATTTTTCATTCTGAATAAAGAAATCAACCTTAAAATACGAATTTACTCAATGTACTAATTTCAATCCATATAACTCAATACCCAAAACCCATTTATATGTCTATAATTATTGATTTATTTCGAAACATTAATACTGCATACGAGAAATATGAGAAAGGATTTTCATCAAAATAGCCAAATGGTATCAGAGACAAACAATTTTATTATTTATTTGCGTCAGCGTCCTAGTTCCAATATTTGATTGTTATTTCCGAAATCAATGTATTTCAATAAATCAAAGAAAAAAATATGAAAAACATCTTTCCAACTCAAGTTAGGAACGCAAAGAAAATCCATCAAATCCAAAAAGACCCACAAGTTTGGGGAAAATAGAAATACAAGTCAAAGTAAAAGTAAAAGCAAAAAGCATTTGCTTAGAATATTTATCAGATTAAATAAAGACACCTAAATATGAAATATTGTCTGTAAGCAGAAGAGTATTATATTTAGTTTATTGTGTTTGCATTGCTCTATGTGCCGTACAATGGTTTAAAAATATCTTTAAATTTAGCTCGTTTGTTGTTGGTCGGGCTGGCGATAGCGATGGCGATGGAAGGCAATAGCGACTGGTAGCTGGCGGCAAAAGTCATGTAATTACAAAAAATCGTACGAACATATGTATGAAATGATAGGCAGAGACTCTTTAAAAGAGGCATTCCCCTTGAATCGAGGAATGATTGACAGCGTTCTTAGCTCTCGGGAGTCATTTGAATGATATTTATTTTTGAAATGCGCCCGTATATGTTTTTATGGTATTTCCATTAGTCTTGCATCACATGCAACTTTGTCTGTTCTAAATGTCTGCAAATTGAATGGTTCTAGTTGTGTAAGTTATTTTTGTAACATTTCCAACAATAAAATTTATCAAAAGGCCGTTGATTTAATTACTTTTTGCTATTTTTAACAATTTATTGACGAGGTATTAAATAAACACGTGTTTTTTATTATAATTTATTATGAGTTTATAAAAAATAAGATTGTGGTTTGGTGTTCGGAAGCACACAATTAATTCAAGTATAACTCAGTGAAGTGACAACTCTTTTTAATTTGATAGATGTAAGGAAATAAATATTCTGTATTTTATTCAAACCAAACATAAAGCCTTTTAAGCAAAAGGTATTGAAAATACATGTTCACTTTGGATGAAAAGAACTAAGTTGTGTGAACCATCACAAGAAAGAAGATGCTCTGAACTGTGCTAATTACAAATAAATAAAATCTTATTGGTTATACTGTGTGATCTCTTAGAACCTTTGATTAACAAACGGATTGGTCCATATCAGTGTGGTTTTAGGCCACACTCTCATCTGTAGAATAATCACATATTTGATGTTCCTGAAAATTCAGTGAAATACTTAGGTTTCGTTTAAAGCTGAACTATTTTGCCTTAGGATCTGGCAATAATTTATGAGGCGTACGCATTCGCCTAAGGCGGCAAGAGTATAGTTCTTGTGGATCTTAAACATCCTTGCACCTACAGTATAGATCCGAGAATAAGGTTTTTAAAGCTTAAAAGGAACAGGTCAGTTTCGGAAACATTTGTGTCGTTGAGAAATACATATATAAATACTGCCTTGGCCAAAAGAATTAGTGAGCCTTAATTTTTCGTCCTATTCTCATAAGCACTTCTTTTCTCTTTTTTTATTTTTCTTACTAATTAGGTTGCAAACAAAAATTATTTGTTGGGGCTTTCCGGTTTTGACTGAAAATATTTATTTTACAGTACGTAACATTGATTGATTGTTGCTCCAATTGTATTTAGGTGTATTGAAAAGGTAGGTACAAGTTAATTTTTGTTTTATTATCGATTGTAAAACTTATCAAAAATGCCAAAAAAGAGATATCAATTTCTCAAAGCGCATTTGAATTCAACTTTTATTTGATTAAGGGAAAAATCAAAATGAAATAGCGAAAAATTTGAAGTGTTCGCTTTATACCGTACTAAATTCTTTAGATCGGTTTCGGAAGACGAAAACACACCAAAATAAAAAAAAACGCATAAGGGAGATCGGTTTTTAATACGAACTTCTTTAAAAAATCGTAACAGAACGTCAATTCAAGTGGCTGCTGACGTAACGGAACAGTTTGGAAAAAAAATTTCCACAAGAACCGTTAGAAGAAGAGTGGTAGAGGGTGGGATTAAAGGAGGAAGCGTTATGATCTTATGTGCACGGAGTTGGGAAAAGGTTCATTTGTGGTGGTCATATAGACTCATAAAAGTATATAAAGCTGATGGAAAATATATTAATGCCATCTTTTAGGCATCATTATTCCAGCAAGTAAATGCTTTACTGTTAAGAGTATGCTCTTTCCATGCGGGATTGCTCAAAACAGCATTGACCTGCTTCCATGGCCTGCGTAGTCTCCACATTTGAATCCATTTGAGACCTTTTGAGGGATTTTACAACGAAGCATCCGAAAGCACCTGACAACATCAAAAGAAATAATCAAAAATGTTTTAAGACAGGAATGGAACAAAATAAGTTCAGTCGAGTGCCGCAAGCGGGTAAGCTTCATGCCTAAAAGGATAGTAACAGTCATAAAAGCCAAAGGCGGATAAATTTAATATTAAATTTTAATTTTGTTTTTATTTATCTTACTTCCTTTATAAATTGTAGCAGCTTTTAAGAGGTGCATAGCACATTTTGTCAAGGCTATATGTATGTACATATATGTATATATGCACTAAACTCAAGATTTGGTTGGACTAGAAATTATTTAGGTAAAAAGATGAAAAAAGTTGATCTCGGTTTATTTTCTTTTAAATCTATATATACTTAACAATATATTATTTTTACACCGATACTTTTTTTTAAGATCAATAATCAATAATAATAATCTTTATAATATGTATATTGATCAAATCTTCAAATTTCAATGTATTATTTGTTTTATGGGCTTTTTTGATCATTTTTTTTCCTCTATGCGAATTAAAACAATTCCATATTTCCTCCCTACGTTTCGTTGAAAATTGTCAACATATTCAATAAAGTGTTGCCCCTGAGGATGTTGAGAATTTTCAACGAAACGTAGGGAGGAAATATGGAATTGTTTTAATTCGCATAGAGGAAAAAAAATGATCAAAAAAGCCCATAAAACAAATACAGTAATCCCCGCTTAGTTGCACCTCGCTTAATTGAACATCCCGCTTAATTGACCGAAAAAGTTGCATTGCAAAATTTCCCGTATTAGTAGCATAGCTTTTTAGATGGTTAATTGAACCTCGCTTAATTGAATTACTCGGTTAATTGAACTTTAAAATATGCACCCGAAAAAAAAAATATATGGACATTTTTCGGATAATTGGACGTACAAACAAATTATAATGAAACAAATATTAGAAATATTTTATTACTTAACCTGCGTCTGAAGTGGTTTTTTAAAAGACAGGTATCATTCAAGATGAAGAGCAGCCGGAAAATGATATCGTGGTCATAGACAACATAAGTACTTAAGTACAATGCTTAACAGACGCCGAAATTTTAAAAACGGTTTAAGAAAAAGAAGAAGTTGAAGCCATATTATCATCGACTTTCGAAATTCTTCAGGACATTGCAATTCTACGTTTATACTTCTTACCACTAAATAAATTTACAGTTGAGCTAAAAAACAAGAAAACATTGTTCAAAACAATCAATCAAAACCAAATCACAAATTTTTTCAAACCAATGTATGCAAATAACCATTATGAGCCTTTCGTATGTACCTTACCTACTATTGTATTTACTATTTTTTTTTATCCTTTTCGAAGCTAAAAGTGACTTTTTTTTTAAGAATAATTTACTTCTGTTTCATAGTTTTAATTATGTATGTATGTTTGTTTTTTAAATAAAACGTGTTCAAATATTTTTGTGTGTGTATTCTTTTTCAGTTTTTTCAAGGTTTTCGTAAGTTGAAAATGAAATGTTCATAGTAAATTTCTGGGATGAATATTTTAATTTTTAGTTGACCGACTCGGTCAATTAAGCGGGGTTTCGTTAATTGAACCACCCGGATAATTGACCGAAAAATCTGACAAAATGGTCAGTGCAATTAAGCGGGGAATACTGTAATACAATAATAATAATCACTGGAAGACAGAAGCTTCGTTTCCACTGAAAGTCGTGCGTGCGGCGATAGACGCGAGGCCGGTCGTTTAAGAAAGTGTTTGAAGGCTAAGGGGCGCATTTTGAATAATTTCTTATATACTCGTATTTATATTGTAAATTTAATACTTAATAAATGACGTAAAAAGAATTTTGATTGCTTTTTTATTTTTTAAATAAAATGTGTTTTTGTCAGGGACAGAACTTATGGCAGGAGTAGGTATCTACACGATGCAGAAAGAAGAATGTTCTTTAGTACAAAACAACGGTACCCACCATAAAAATGTTATAAAATGGTTTAAAAACGGAAACCTTATATACAGGGTAGGCCATCTAATGGTTATTTTCACACTGACAGCCTTTTTCCACTCAAAATCTTCACAGAAAGTCAGTATCATACCTCCGCGAAACGAAATAAGTCGCTTTACGTTTAAACAACGTTGGAAAATATTGAAAAACTTATTTCCAACGTGAGTGCTGTTAGCCCACACAGAGCGTTTTTTTGAAAAGAAGTTTTGTCCGAAATGAAGCACCCACCGCGCCTGCTGTACGTAAGTTTGTGCAAAAAGTTCGTGAGACTGGTATGCTAGTGGAAAACACTCATGGTCCCCGTCGCCGTACAGACGAGAATGTGGCTGCTATAGACGAGAGTGTGAGACTCAATTCACGAACATCATCAAAATTTATTTTGTTCATTTTATTGCATTTTTAAAAAGAAACTTGTATTTGGCCAACCCTTTACTTTGGCCCTCTCGATTTCCCCCTAATTGTGATAAACAAACTTTCGAGACCAATGTGTATCGAAAGAAAAAATGGGCAAAGGCTACATTTTGGTCAAAAAAATTTTAGGAAAAAATAATATTTTTTTTCTATTTTCGACATTTTAACAGCTCTAACGATTTGGACTAAAATTTTTATGCAGAAGCTCCTTTTAGTTTGGAAAAATATTGTTTATAACAATTTTCGAAAAAAAATAATTTTTGGATTTTTCTATTTTTTTTTTTTTTTTTTTTTTGAAAAATCAATATCTTATTTAGTTTCTTTAAATAATTTCCTAAAATGTATATAATATGTATACTTAAAATTGTTACCCAAATTTTTTTAGAAACATTTTAAAGACATTTCTTGTAGGTATTAAAAATTAATTTAACAATAAAATTATATTTTAAGCTTTGTTTGCTTTTTTTAGAAATCCTACGGCAATTTTATGCATTTGAACATTTTTCTCTGATAAAATCCATGTTTTTATATTTTTAAACAATTTTAAAATCCAAAGAACTTTTACATAAGTACGTGCGACCCAGTCGTTCATTTAATTTTATGTTTCGCTTAATGTTTAAGATCGTTAATTCAATAAAAAAAAAATTTGAAATCCAGAGACATTACGGATTAGAAATGAAACGCCAATTTAGTATTTTATCCAACAGTATCCGAGGGAAGCCAAATGCGAAAAACATATATTTTCGACATTGAACTTTAAATAAATTTTGACTCGCACTAAATTCTAAAATTAACTTTTAAAACAAAATTTCTAATGACAAAATAAAAAAAAAAAACTTCATTTGGATTTTTTCACAGTTTGACCCCAAAAACAGAGCCTTTTTTCGCAATGAAAAATTACCCTAATTTGAAATTGAAAACATCTCAGCAATAAATGAAAAATAGCCTCGAAATAAATTTTTGTATGAATGGAAAAAATATTGGGGCTATTTTTCGAATTCATGCAAAAATGTTGCTAAGTGGATGTTCAATCGCCAAGCAGACGACCTACTCTTTACGCAACTCCATTGCTCTGTTTAGGCTTTGTTCAACCGCCATGTTTTCTTGGGTAACAGTACCTTGAGTGGCATACTCCGTGGCTTATCGGAATTGTGCCTCCCTTTTTGGGTCCTCAGAACCGCTCACACATCTCTGCTCCGCTAAGGGTATTTTTAGGAAACACTACCCCGGACGCATAAGATACTACCCATAAAACTATGGTCTTAAAAACACTGTTGACATGGGTCCTTGCCTGGCAGATCAAGAGGTTGCGCGAGCGGTGCAGATAACCCAAAAGGGAATTAAAATCTTTAAAATAAATTTTTTCCTATAATATAAAAAATCTCCTCATTCAACAAAATGTTATTGATTTTCGTTGTTTTTGTTTTTAAACCAATTTTTTGGGACAGTTTTTCATTTTTGCTTTGGCAACGTGCTTTCAAAATCTAATTTTTGTGTTAGGAAGTAAATCTTAGTGGCAGGTTGCTGTTATAACTCATGGACAAAAATCTGGTGTAATAAAAAAAAATATTAAAACGATATTTTCTCAAACTATAAAATTAATTGCTGCTTTATTTAATTTGAATCAACACGACGAACGATTGCCATATATTATTGAGTTCCATCTGGTAACCAACGGAAAAACAGCAACAACTACATACATACTTTTCTTCGTTCTTTAAGACATTATGAATGTAGGTATTTAGTAAAGTTCTCAATATTTCCATTTCTGTATTTTAACTAGCTTTAAGTCTTATTATGTACGAGGAAAAGTTGAGTTGAATATTCGCTTCAATAGGAAACCATTTAAATTCACATAAATTCATACATTGAATTTCCAACTGAAGAAAATACTTTAAATAAAAACATTGATGTTTTTTTGTATAATTAATTAAAAAGCACACACCCACGCTCCCGCTGTGTTTTCCGAAGCCAAAAACCATGTTTTCACTATTTTAAAAAGAATAAATGTAGGTAAATTCGTAAAGAAAAAAAAAACTATTTATCAAATTCTGTTTTTGAAATCTTAATGACAATGAAAAATTAATAGTTTCCTTCTTTTCACGCTTTTTAGAGCTGAGAAAGATTTTATTTCGAGAGTTCAAAATTATTAAAAAAAAAATATATTCGACGTCACAGCTTATTCTAGTACCTGATTATGTAAGTGTATACATAAGTTGTATATTTTTTGTGGGAAGAAATAATCGACTCATCTAGAAACACCCTGAAAAAAAAAAAAAAGAAAAAAAATACTTATTTTAGTTATTGTTTCAGAATATTTATATTAAATAATTGTTTAAAAATATAAAATTATTTTGTACATGTTGTTGAAAAATGATTTCTGTTAAACGAAGAAGTCAATGAAATGATTCTCCCAACTCGTTTATTTTATGCCTTGCCTGACCATACTTTATCCTATTTTTGAATAAATATCGAGTTTATACAACAAATTAAGCAAACATAAAAGAATTTATTTTCGGTTGAAGTCACAAAGGAAACAAATAGTTTGTGTAGTTTTGTGTGTTTGAATGCAAATAGCTATTTCAAAATTAAGAAAGAGATGGGGTCTGCTTAATACAGGCCATTAAAAAATAGAAAGAAATAAACATTTTCCGCCTTGACGATGGCGAGGGGGCCAGCAATCCAGCTGCAGCTAAGTGAAACCAACAAAAAACAGGGATGGTCATCCAAATTAAAAATTATGGAAAAAAGTTTACTAGATAATAATGAAAACCGAGTGGTGATATACACTCAAGTGTCGGCAGAAATCACGGCTGTCGGCGAGGGCTTGTAGTCCAGTCAAAGCGTCATGAAAAAGGGCCTGACCTTGCGCGCAGAGGCATGGTCAATTTTTTTTTCATGGATCGATAGGTGCTTATGAGAAAAGCTTAAAACCAAATTTGCACCACATGACAACTTTTTTTACCAAAGTTATTGGTAAAAATGTATTTTGTGTCATTTTTTGGTCATTTGCGAATATCTCGGCTCCACTATCTCGTACAAACAAAAGTTAAACATGCGTTTATTCCTAATAACATTATCTATTATGTTCTAAAAAAAAGAATTTGTTTAAACAAATGAAAAAAAAGTTATAGTAAGTTAAACAAATTTTTTGTTGTTTAAAAATCACTTTTTCGTGATTATTAAGAAAAAAGCTCATTTAACGATGAAATTTTTATTTTTTATTATTAAAGTTCTTGTAATTCCCTACAATTTAAAAAAAAAATCAACACTCTACGATGAACGAAAGCCGAGTAATAAATTATTGAACATGGGTAAGTCAGCGCACCCACGCATTTTATGATTTTATGTTTTAATTAATATCTCAGCCCCAGTATGTCGCAAAGTGAAAATAAAAAACTTTATTGCTAATAACAATATTTTCTATCAACTTGCATTTAATTTAATATGTTTGAGCAAAAATATAAAAAGTTACCGTTGGTTTCAACGTTTTTTTTTCTTGTTTTTAATACCTTTTTTTCATAGTTATTGAGAAAAAAACTGTGTTTCACGATAAATACTTTTGAGTTTTGGATTTTCGTTTTATAGTCCTTCTAATTTTCTTCAAATTAAAAAAAAAAATTAGTCCATTACGACAAGCGGGGGCCAAGATATTCATGATTTAAAAACTTAGGAAAGCTTACAATTTAGTATTTTAACCTTGTAGCTTGAAATTTTGTTGTCGCCAGCAACAAGATATATTGGTATCCTTCAAACACCCCACACATACTTACACATATTTGTTGCTTAAGCAAGAATTCTTGTTGCTGGCGACACGAAAATTACAAGCTACAAGGTTAAAATACTAAATTGTAAGCTTTCCTAAGTTTTTAAATCATGAATATCTTGGCCCCCGCTTGTCGTAATGGACTAATTTTTTTTTTAATTTGAAGAAAATTAGAAGGACTATAAAACGAAAATCCAAAACTCAAAAGTATTTATCGTGAAACACAGTTTTTTTCTCAATAACTATGAAAAAAAGGTATTAAAAACAAGAAAAAAAACGTTGAAACCAACGGTAACTTTTTATATTTTTGCTCAAACATATTAAATTAAATGCAAGTTGATAGAAAATATTGTTATTAGCAATAAAGTTTTTTATTTTCACTTTGCGACATACTGGGGCTGAGATATTAATTAAAACATAAAATCATAAAATGCGTGGGTGCGCTGACTTACCCATGTTCAATAATTTATTACTCGGCTTTCATTCATCGTAGAGTGTTGATTTTTTTTTTTAAATTGTAGGGAATTACAAGAACTTTAATAATAAAAAATAAAAATTTCATCGTTAAATGAGCTTTTTTCTTAATAATCACGAAAAAGTGATTTTTAAACAACAAAAAATTTGTTTAACTTACTATAACTTTTTTTTCATTTGTTTAAACAAATTCTTTTTTTTAGAACATAATAGATAATGTTATTAGGAATAAACGCATGTTTAACTTTTGTTTGTACGAGATAGTGGAGCCGAGATATTCGCAAATGACCAAAAAATGACACAAAATACATTTTTACCAATAACTTTGGTAAAAAAAGTTGTCATGTGGTGCAAATTTGGTTTTAAGCTTTTCTCATAAGCACCTATCGATCCATGAAAAAAAAATTGACCATGCCTCTGCGCGCAAGGTCAAATGACGCTTTGACTGGACTATTGGCTTCGCAAGAGGCCAAGCCGCCAGTAAACAAAGTAAACAAACCCGCTTTAATTAAACAACACAACCTTACAGCGGCTCTTCTCCCTGCTCTAGATAGCCTGGCTATTGACAGTAGGGAGACCTCGAACAGACCTCCCTCTATAGAAAGTCGAACCGAGGACGAGTTGCTGGAAGACTGGCGTCAAGAAGAGACTATGCTGAAGTCTACTGCACCGCTCAAAGCTTCGAGGCAACGCACTAACTACAGATCCTCTAAAAGATTCGTGAGTCTTACAGAGAATAAGGACCCAACTACTCTCAGTTCAAGAGACAGGGGCCTTTTAAAGAAACATAGGAAATTGGTAAAGAACTATGAAAGTCAGTTTGAAAAGGCTGCCACTGTACACATTGCTTCGTCCCAACAACAGAACGACAAGAAACCGGTCAGCGAAAGTGTAATTGCTGCCACATCTAAGTCTATTAATAAAAAGATAAACAGAGAACAGGCCAGCAACAACTCTAGAGCTCGTACCGGCAAAAATACGAATATGCCGTCTTCCAGCAAGAAACAGCAAACCATCGCTACATCGAACCTGAAAGGGAACGAGAAAGCAAAGGTAGGCAACTCTTCTGGGAAAAACACCCCGATCGATCTGCAAGTGGCCATTATTAGTCGAGAGGATCCGGATGGGAAGATCACGGCCAAGAATTGGTTACTTGTAGAAAATGAAATCCTTAAGGCCATGATGGCGACATCCGAAGATGATAGCTCTGAGGACTACACCTTCGACGGAGCTGGTTGGCGGAAAGGAGTAAAAGTGGTTTGCTGTGGAGACCAGAAATCCCTGGAGTTCCTCACTCACACAATCACCAATATTGGTCAACTGTTGGAGGGCGCATCTCTCGGGGTTCTTCCTGTCACGGCTCTACCACTTCGCCAGCAGGTTAAGACATGGATTCCTCCTGCTGCCACACACGAGGACTCATCCACTACTAAACTGATGGCAAAACAGAATAATAAGGAGTTCCCCATATTGGAATGGAAGCTCCTAAACTCTAGGAAGAGTTTTAACGGGGAAGGTAAGGACGTAATTTGACAAAAAATCTGACCTCCTCATGAGAGAGAAAGCAGACATGTTGAGATATGGTCTCGGAATCGTAAAGTTAAAGAGGCATGAAGGCAAAGGGGAGCCAAAAGCTGGTGGTGGTGCAAATTGATTTGCAGCAACGCACGACCTAATGCTCTACACGTCTCACGAGACCGAGGATGTGGCCTTAATCGAAAAACCTTGGATTTGTAAGAACAAGGTACGAATGTTGAAGTAAAAAAACTACAACCTTTTCCACCGTCAGAAGGTGATATTAGAATTTCAATTAATGCTTTCTTTTCATCTAGGTACAGCAACAGGGATAACGAGGCAATCAGCGTTGAATACAAGGAAGACCACTTCGTCTTGGCGTCAGCGTACATGCCGGGAGATGAAGAAAATCCTCCATCAAAAACGGTCCGCGATCTTGTAGATTACACCACAGCAAGAGGGACACATTTGGTGATAGGATGTGAAGCCAACGCCCATCACACACAATGGGGTGGCAAAGATATCAACAAAAGGGGTGAGTCAATTTTTGAATCTTTTCTTTTGCTATGTAATAGGGGCAATCACCCAACGTTTTATAATAAAAACAGGGAAGAAATTCTAGGCCTCACTCTTATGAGTAATAATTATGAAATCTCTGTAGGGAATTGGAGAGTCTCTCTTGAGAAATCCTTTTCGGATCACTTTAGGATACTCTTTACCTTAGATAGAAAACTAAATGATATAAAACGTTTTAGGAACGGAACTAGAACAAATTGGACAAGGTCCACAAAATGGTTGAACGAAGGTATGGATCCTCCAGAGGATCCAAGAGGAAACGCTTTCGACAACCTAAATCATTGACACCGCTGTTCAAAATTTTACTAGTAAAATGAAAACGGCCATTGAAAAACACTGCCCATATCTCGTAACATTAAACCCACTAACCCACCATGTTGGCACAGTGATCTTAAGAAACGAAGAACAGGGGTCAGAAAACTTTTCAACAAAGCCAGACTGAAGAGTTAAGAAGGGCCAAAAAGGATTCATGGGCTAGACACTGTGAATCCATTGAGAACAACCAGACACCTTAGATACCTTACAATCAGTACCAGAATTGGAACAGGTTATCACAGAGCAGAAGATTATGTGGGCAATAAACTCGTTCAAACCCTATAAATCTTGGCTTAGGGTAATCTTCAAAAGTTGTATTAAATGGAGATACGTCCCTATCAGCTGAAGACAAGTTAAAGTGGTCTTTATTTCAAAAGTTGGAAAACCGACACACTCGACTTCAAAAAATTACAGACCGATAAGTCTCTCTTCGTTCCTCCTCAATACACTGCAGAGAATTATTGATCTGAAAGTTAGGGACCTTCTCAATCTAAGCAATCTGTGCAACTACGTGTTGGTAGTACCTTAAAGGTAAGTCAGAGGAGAGGCCCCTGCATTGCACGAAGTCGTCTCACAAATTGAGAAAAGTCTCGAGTCTCTAAGGACGAAACAGCGTTTAACAACGTAAAAACGGAGACAATTTAATCTGCTCTGGAAGAAGTTGGAGTTGAACCTGCCATTGTTGACTGGATTTATAACATGCTCAATGGCAGAATCATTAACTAACAACTTGAGGATAATATTGTAGAGAAAGCAGTTACAAGAGGCACTCCACAAGGAGGAGTAATCTCAACTCTCCTCTCGGTCCTTGTTGTTAACAAAATTCTTACAAGATTTAGGAATCAGGGCATTAAAATAGTAGCTTATGCGGACAACATAGTAATTTTGATATCGGGTAAATATTTTACCACCAACAAGGATATTATGGAATCTTCACTTAAAGAACTATCTTCTTGGGCAGCACAACGGTCTCGGGGTTAACCCTTTCAAAACTGAACTAGTCCTGTTTACGAAGAAAAGGAAATTAGAAGACTTTACCCCTCCCAAGCTTAACGATATTCCTCTGAAACTTTCCAACGAGGCTAAATATCTTGGAGTAATCCTTGATTCCAAGCTAACATGGAAACGTAACACAGAGAAAAGAATGAAAAGGCACTTTGCGCTCTCTTCACATGCAAAAAAAAACCTTCGGTACACAATGAGGCATGCGACCGCACGTCATCCAGTGAACGTACCCGGCGATACACAGTGCGTTGATTCAGTGCAACATAAGGAAAAAATTCAAAATAGCTTGATTTTAATATATTTTTTTCTTAAATATTTGTTTTTTATTTCAACTTAAGCAAATATTGTGTAAGTAATATAAATAACCTTAAAAAAAATATTTTAGTTTGATTGTTCACATTTGTTTCATAGGTAGGCATATAAAACATAAAATCGGTCGTTTGGATTAGAAAACCACATCTCAAACAGTTCCCTATTCGTACACTTTATCTATAAAAAGACGTGAAACAAACAGTTGTTACAAGGATGGACGTGGACGGACGTGGATGAATGTTACCTTTTTGGAAAGATCGTATTTCCCACTTTATATCCTATTAACTTTTTTGATGAATACACGTGAATAAAACATGATGCTGCAGTTTGAAAATAAGCTGTTTTGGGAGAAATAAACCGTTACTTAACCGATTATTAAAACGATCGAAGGGTTTCAAGTGCAAAAAAAAAAACAATAAAATATGTTTGGCTTACCCTTCTAAAGAGTATCCAATTAAAAACCGGTTTATTTGGAGCAATTTAACTCCGTGGTGCAGCGCTTCGTAGATCATCACTAAATGGCCTACTTTTGACATGTTACCTTTAAGAGGTTGTATAGCTTGCTGTAGTTGCATTTTACAGAAAAAAATTTTACAGTTCATCTAGTCAAAAGTCTGGCTATAATTTTGCATTTTTCAAAACCGGTTTTAGAAGGTCATATTTTTTGACTTTTTTCCACTGGTCGCCGCACTGTGCGATAGTTCGTCCCATACTTACCTATGGGTCGATCGTCTGGTAAAAGGCTGTAGAAAAAATTTGCTATCTTAAAAACCTGAATAAGGTACAGAGACTAGCCTGTTTAGGAATAACGGGGGCACAGTGTTCTACGCCACAGGCGGGGCTGGAAATTATTTTAAATCTTCCAGTCCTGGACGAGCACATAAGATGCACAGCAGCCGAAAGCGCACTTCGGCTTAAAAAAATGAGCTCTTGGAAGCACAGCACTTATGGTCATGGGTCTATCCTGCAAAGGTATGACACAGTGGCCGGGCTTAACATGACGACTGACTACTTACCACCCAGAATAGATTTCAACAAACACTTCTCTATTAGAATACCCAAAAGGCATGGATGGGAACTCAACTCACTAATTAGTGAACAAGGTATATCCTTCTACACTGATGGGTCACAAATGGAAGAGGAACAGGAGCTGGGGTGTTCTGTGAAGCTCTCAATATTAGAGAATCATTCAAACTCCCAGATGAGTGTAGTGTCTTTCAAGCTGAGATCTACGCTCGTCGGAGATCACATTCTTCGTGGACAGCCAAGCTGCCATTAAAGCTTTAGCCAGTGGGACTTTACGATCCAAGATAGTAACAAAATGGCATTGGCACAATGGCCACCAGAATGGGTGCGTTTGCACCCGATTTCTGTAGGAGGATGTGGAGGAGATTGAAACCATTATACATCTGTTCTGCGACTGTCCGAACTCCAAGCAAATCGCCTCCTCCGTTACTTTGGAAACAGGTTTGTTGGAGAACTGAACGATCTAACGCAAGACTCAATGGCAAATATGAGAAAATTCATAGTAAGCACAGGCTGGTTCGCAAATGAACCAGTCTACATAAGACATTAGTTTAGGAGCATCTCTGCTTTTATTAATAGGGGATCACAATGGATGTAATGGAAACGATGATCAGGGAATCAGAATTTTGAACGACAAAATACTTGGTTTTTATCGCACTTTAAAATTCTTGGCAGAACTTGAAGTTTAAGTACTTAAAATATTGTCGTTAGAATATACAAAATTTCTATGTAAAAAATCGTCAACAATTATGTATATATGGTACCGTGTTAACAATAGATCTTAGGGTAGCAGTGCACAGTGCTGCCGTATGATAGCAATCATCATACAATGTTTATATAGGGTTACATTTCTTGACGACTCAGCATTTAGCTTCACGACGTGGCATGAGGTCCCTAAATTAAACTTTAGACAGACTAATTGGTGCAGATTTCAACGTTGTGCCACTAAGAAATATAGGAATTGCACTTCCTCATCGAGTATTCCTAGAAATAGGAATCTCTCTAATGAGGACTGCGATCTCTATATCGGGAATCTCAACGCCGTGATATTACAAGCTATGGAGTCGTCGATTCCGAAAATGAAATCAAGAAATAGCATGGAATGTTATTTAAATCGTGACATTAAGACATTACAAACTCACAAAAGCTTCCTAATCACTCAGATAAATCGAATACGACGCCAGTTTCAAGACGTTTCGCACAATTTGGAGATACAGAGATTAAAATCTCTCCTGAGAAATGTGAGAACTCTGTTAAACCAGCAGTTTCGGAATAGTGTCAACGATTACTGGAAACAACGTGCTCAAAGCATAATAAAATCAGGCAGTAGAAACATGTTTCCAAAAATAAATAAATTGTACAAACCACGTAACGTTGTCAAAATTCCGAAACTGAGAAGACCACTATCTTCTCAGAGCCTACTATCTCAGGCAGGGATCAATACCCAAGGCTGCCACATCATCGATAACCACTATGTTATAGATGGTGGAGCAGACAAACTCAACCTTATCGGCTCTCATTTTGAGGCGGTTCACGATAGAGAACTCTCCAGCTGCAAGACTGACGAAGTAAGTGATGAACTGCTGTTGAGGTTTCATGACAGCGAAACCGTAAATCTTCTGAGATTTTCGGAGGGATTAGGAGCCGACATACTGACATATGAAGAGACCAACAATTTCTTTACGACTCTTGACGAATTGACTATAATATTCAGGAAACTAAATACTAAAAGGTCAAGCGGCTTAGACAACATTCCAAACATTGTACTAAAGCATATACCGATCGATATCATACGGCAGTATTGCGTTATATTTAACAATGTGCTTAATAACTACTACTTCCCAAGTTGCTGGAAAATATCAAAGGTGTTTCCAATAATAAATAAAATGCACGACTGGATCGCACAAACTTGCTCTTATGTAAAAGTACTTTGGAATTTAAGATACATTTTATAAATATAAAACATGAATTTAAAATGAAATTGCCGTCTGATTTCTGGAAAAGTATGAATTTATGCAAACAAACTTTAAAAAACCGTTTTATTATTAAATAAATAAATTTTTAATATAAGAAATTTCTTTAAAATTTTTCGAGAAAAAAAAGTGGGATGAGAATTTCAAGTATTTAATAATATTTATTTTAGGAAATAATTTCAAAAAATAATCGTTCATAGGTTTTGAAGATATTGATTTTTCAAAAAAAAAATTTTTTCAAAAAAATCCAACAAATAATTTTTCGAATATTTTTATATACAATAATATTTTAAACTTAGGGAGACTCCTGCTGAAAATTTTTGGTTAAAATCGTTAGAGCCGTTAATGAGAAAGTCGAAAATCAAAAAAACGGTTCTATGACAGGTACCGTTAATAACATTTTGCCCCAAATTTTTTTTTTACCAAAACGTAGTCCATGTCCATAATATCACACCTAATTTTTTTTATCAAAATCGTTAGAGCCGTTTTCGAGATAAATAAGATTTTGCATTACGGGTGTATGGGGGGTACCGTTAGTTTTAGAGCTAAAAAAAAAATTTCAATTTCCCCTCTAGGGAATCACCGAAGACCCATAACTACCGAGTTTGAAGAAAATAGGTCCAGTGGCTTAGGCTCTAGATCGAGGTACAGACATACAGACAGACAGACAGACAGACAGACAGACAGACAGACAGACAGACGGAATTGCCGGACCCACTTTATTCGTCTTCGCTATCATCGTAATGTCAACTTTGATCAAAATTTCGAGTTCGATTTTTTTTCCAAATGCAGAACTTGCCCTATAGTACCTATATCGCAAGTAAAAAGAAGAAGGATCCTTCTGATCCTTCCAACTATCGGCCAATAAGTCTCCTGCCTAACATCGGGAAGGTTTTTGAAATAGTTATTAACGTCTATTTTGTTTGTTTGTGAAGAAAAGGAGATTATACCGCGGAACCAATTTGGGCTCAAAAGAAATCACTCGGCAGTGCATGCAATTACAAAACTAGTTTCAGACATTAACTGGAATTTAAATGCAAAAAGGTGTACAGCTGCCTGCCTATTTGATATCAAAAAAGCTTTTGACACGATTTGGATCGACGGGTTAATTTATAAACTTATCAGGTACGAGTTTCCACCTCATCTCACAAGGATGATGGTATACGAGAAGAAATTTTCCATAACAGATAGAGAATCACGACCACTGAAGTTTTTAGTGTCACAAATGGTTTTCTGCAGGGCTTAGTAACTGCACCAGCTCTTTTCAATTTCTACATTTCTGAAATACTTAGGGAGCTCGATGATTCACTGGCGTTCGCCAACGATGCAACTCTGTATGCAAGTGGCTCTAAAATTGAAGACATCCAAACTCGGCTCCAAAGCAAATTCGATAAGTTTCAAGATTTCTGCTCAAATTGGAAGCTTCAAATAAATTATGGAAAATGCGAAACCATACTGTTCCGCACCCCAATAAGACGCGGTAATTCAGATTTGAGAAGCAACTGGAAAATTTTACGAATAACGAGTTCAATTGGTGCTCACATCGAATCAAAGACTATGGTGAGATATTTGGGTGTCCAGCTAGACAAATTCTTGTACATAAATAAATGTCTTGTAAATACATAAATACCCAGTTAGAGAAGGCAAGAAAGGCATTCATGGCCCTCAAAAGTCTATTTTATTCCAAGTATCTGAGATCCCATGTGAAGATTATTTGTTACCAAGCATTCGTTCGTCCAATTCACTTCACACTTCTGTGAGTCCAGTATGGTGGAACATTGACCCATCATATATGGAAAAGCTTCGAGTTTTCGAGCGCAAATGTCTAAGAGCTTGTATGCAGATGTATAGAAGTGCACATTCCGACTTTCGGCATTACGTTTCTAATAAAAAAGCTATTGGATGCTTCCGGAGTGTCTAGAATTGACAATGTCATACTAGACCTGGAGATATCACTTCGCACGATCGGCGAGCGTGGTGGAAAACGAACTTATTTCCGGTTTATTTTACCCGAACGCTGGGTATTTCAGAAATGCCTTGGAGACTGGATACATTCCTCCAGAGACATTCTTATTTCTAGATGCACTTGGCTATCTATCTGACTCAATAAACGCACCAATAATATATCAGTTATAGGTTATAGGTTAAGTAAAACTGGGCCATGCCACGAGATCTATGATCTGACGATGGTGGTAGGAGTAGACTTATGTCTACGTTTCTCTGCTAGTCTGCGGACCAGCGATCACATTACGGGACCTGGTCCTAGATTAAGTTAGTTTGTAAGTTTTAGTTTTTAGTTTCAGTTTTTTAGTCAAAATACAGTGCACTTATGTACGAGTATACCCCAATAGTTTATTCATATGGGGCATTCCACATGAAGCGGACAACGAAAAAATTGGTGGATCCAGTTTACTGTTAAAAAATTATATTTCCAGTTTAAATGTCACAAAAAAGAAAATCTAATTTACCAAATATTCTACCATTAAAATTTGTTTTCTAAGGCATGCTGAAGCTTTAAAGGCCCATAGCTCCAGCTATGCAAAATCCTTTTGCAACTATGTTAAGAACCCAAGAAACTATGAATAACACAATATGGACGAATTACAAGACCACCACTTTTAATGATTCTGAGCCTTCATATACGATGGTGAAAAAATGGGCCCGCATGTTTCAACAAGGACGAGAGAGCTGTGAAGACGACACCTCCGAAAATACCATATAAATAAATGTCGCATGTATAAGAGCTTTAAAGAAAACGGCTATAAGAATTTTAATAAAAATAAATGCGTGTATTGTTAGAAACCATTACCATTACCTCGTAGAGAGCCTGAACCTAGTGACTTACAACTCTCAACCATTCATGTGTGGGTATTAGCGGAAATGTGGGGGACCTACTAGACCGAGAGCCTACAGCAATTTTTGGGTGTGATTCATAACAAAAAATAATTAGTATAATTAGATAGATGCAAAACGTCTATCAGGGGGCTTAGCTATACATTTTGAAGTTATAGTAAAGTTGTTATCATAATTATTTAGACCTTGGAAAAAAACTTCATATTTGATATAGTATTACGTTTCCTGGAGACCACGCTCAATGTAATTTGAAGCGAAACGTTAAACGTATAAAATTGTTTATAGAACGATTTTTTTGAGAACATTGGTATAAACGATTTTTAAAGCATTCAATTGTGAAATTGGATTTATTTTTCACGTCAATATTTTTTACTTTTTCGGATTTAATGAAAAGGTAAAATATATTGAACTTAATGAATAAAGGTATTTTATACTGAAAATTCCATTTAAATTACTTTATTAATGCAATTTTATTTTTAATTAGCTATTAAACACGATTATTTAAAGCCAGAAAGCAAATAGAGACCACAATGCATGGCAGCAAAACAGGCAAAATAAACAGTTTAATATCGCATCCTGTGCTTCGGTCACAATATGCCTATAAGTTAATGGAAGCTTTTAGTGTTTGTAAACACAAATGATTGCATTAACGGAATAGCATTAACTCAACATTATATAAACTGAATAAAGGTACATAATGTTGTTTATTGGTGGCGCACAACCCTTTCGTTTTAAGTTAAACAAACAAAGCATCAAATGATGACAAAATTAGAGCAAATAAAATAGACAGACAGTCCTTAAATTAATGGATAATCCTTGAACTATAGTAAAAGGTCTTGATTTCTGATAATTTAATTAACCTTATTAAATCCTAACGAATGTCGAGTAACCATCATTTTATTCAGATTTGTAAAAACGAAAAAATTCAAACACATTTTGTGTTTTTTTTTTATATTTTTGAATTCAATATATATGTAAGTACTATGGAGGAGTTTTGGAGTCGTAAAAAATCGAACTGGAAGAGATTTAAATCAGACCCAATATAGAGAAAACAAAAAAGTTAAACCCGCAAAACTTTCTGGCTATCTGTCTGCCTGTTTGTGTTTATATGTCGGGTTGAGTTCATAGTAAAGGACTATCCAAAGGGATTTCAGAACATTGACAGGTGATTGCGAAAGTTACTTTTTGGTGTAGGTTGCTGGGACGAAATCACGGGGAGGGGAGAAAGGAGCATTGATCTTGAATGTTCTAATTGAAATGGCAAGGGAAAATTGTGGCGGGTAAATTATTCCAAAAATCGAGGGAGGGAATGCAACCGCCTACTTCGAGTAGGCATTACTCGTGAATGAAGCTATAAAACAAGGAAAGACATGAAACATTCCGTCGGTAAGAGATGGGAACGAATCCATGATAGCTCTGTTTCCTATCAGTTTTAGCGCTCTGTTCTAAATTCTATGCTAGAAATGGAGGCAAGTTTAGCAGCATTTTTGGCGGTCTCGAGAATGTGGTCATTCCAACGAAGATCGAGTACTGAGATCTCTTCGGTTTCTTCGATGGAAGTGACATTCCAGGATAATGACAAAGGTGTACATTTTGCTTTAACGACAATAGACAGCATTGAGTTTTCGAAGCATTATACACTACACCATTTTGTATACCCCATTAACCAATGGTGTATAGATCGGAGTTTAATAAGTTTATCATACCATGCTTCCGAAGAAGGGCGTGAATTTGAGAACGAATATAAGAAGCTGAGAGTTGAGTCGTCGGCATAACAATAAAGTGGATCAGAACTTTCAGGCAAGAGATCATTTATAAAAATGAGTAAGAGACTCCGATACAAAACGGAGCCTTGATTTTGTAAACATCAAGCTTGATACCGTCCAATACAACATGTTTTGAACGATCTAGACGGTAATTTCCAAACCAAAAAATTAGGGTTTCATTGATCCCAAACGCACGCATTTTCGATATAAAAGAGCCTTCTGCCAAAATCTATGAAATGGCTCAGAAATATCAAGCGTTATAATCTTACTTTCTCCAAAACAATATAAGGATCTGTTGCAACAGACTAATTTATAAACCATAGTAATAAAAATTGGACGTTTCGAATGTGCAGCCTCGGTGGACAGTTGAATGATACATAATGGTATCCATGATAAGAGAAGGGGCACCAAGATGGATCCCTGTGGAACACCATTGGATACATACAGAAATTTAGAGATTATCATTCACTGCCACTGCTTGCATCCTATCTGCTAAGTAAGACAATAAAATTTTAACAGCGCATGGTGAGAAGTTCTACAACAAAAACAGCTTTCGACATAAGGATTGATGGTTTACCATATCAAACGCCTTAGAAAAATCAAGTAAGACCAAGAAATATATCTGTTCCTCGCCAAGAGCACAAGGTATTTCTTCGGAATTACCTATAACAGCAGTAGTACAATTGTGTTTCTGTTGAAATCCAGATTGTCTAGGCTCTAGGGGAAAGAAGGCTATTTCTAGAAAGATGGTGATTTATTTGCTTTTGCAAAACCTTTTCAAAAAGCGTTGATAAAAAGGGAAGGATGGAAATCGGCCTAAATTCTTTACCTTTGCCAGTTTTGGGAACAGATATAACTTTCAATGCGAGCGAAATATGAAATATACCTATAGTAAATTTCAGATGAACGACGGTAAGAATTTTGATCATAATTTGTAGGTATAAACATATCGTCACCTGAGTTCTATCTTGTTCAAAGTCCATTTTGGAAAATGTTGGGAAAGTGATTTTTTAACTTCAGAAGCAAAATTTTTACTTAAATTTGAAAGAAAATACTGTGGAGTTTTTTTCTCCATTAAACTCAATAATTTTTGTTTGCAAAATGATTTATAAATCTAGGTTTTATTAAATCCTGAAATAGTTAAAAAATAAAATCAAGTGGGATGTCATTTTGGATATTGAACAACGTTGTATGGGCTGTAAACAAGTTGATTAAATTGGTGGATATTGAACAAAAAAGCTGAATATTGAACAAAATAGAAGCACTTAATAATTAAATCATTGAAACTACGAAAATACTATGAAAATAGAACAAAATATTCTAACTCATTCTTTGAGTTAAGCACTAGAACATAATGGGTGATCAGTAAAAATATTGCTGCTGCTCGGTAGGTAATGAAATTCAAAATTTGTTAAACATTTTTTTGAATTCACTTTTTACCCTTCTTTTTTCAGATTAATACATTATTTATTTTACATACAATTTTTAATTTAAATTTTGTTATTGTTTTAAACAAACTGGCGCAAAATTTTAATTAAATTAGTACGATGTAAAGCTGTTTTAGTATGATACTAAAATCGTCGAATACCTATATTATTTTTTTAGTATCGTGCTATTTACAAACGCCACACAAGGACTTAGTTCTTTGCTCGAACTTTCATTGTTTTAGGTATTAAGAAAATTGCCTTAGCACGACAATAGTTAGAAAATTGTAAGAATTAAGAATGAGTTAGTAAACTACTTTAAATTTAGCAAATCGTTAAGAATTATCATACTAATACCTTAATAAAAGGCTGTTTAAAATTTTGCGCCACTGAGTTTTATTGTAATTGGTTTCTTATTATTTTTTCATAAAAATCGTTGTTTAAACCTAGTTTCATACTAACACAGATTTAACATCTTAATAATTCAACTAAAATTTTGTGCCATTATGATTTTATTTGTAATGCATTGAAAGAAGATCAGGGGCTTGTTGCTCAGATCATACACATCATACATTTTATACAACATACAACATTTTTATATTCATTTTATATTCATTGGAAGTGTTGTATGACATTTGTTTTGTTGTATGATGTGTATGATTCTGACATTTCATTATTATTTGAGTGTGAGGTTAATATAAATCTCAATTTTTAGTGAAGACGTGTTGGAACTAGTTGAAATTAATATACGTGTCAGATGACGCCCTAAAATAATAAAAGAACCTGTTAATTTCAATCTTAAAGATCCATATTTTGTTGAAAAATTTAGATTGCCAAACATTTTTAGTGGAAAAATTGGGAAGATCAATTGTGCGTTCAACTAATTGCAACGAAGCCTTGTCACCTTTGCAACAAATATTGTTAACCCTTCATTAGCTTGGAAATGGAATCCATTATCATGAAATCGGCATAATGCAAGCCCATAAGATAACCCCAATGAAACTACCTCTCTCTATGCCCTACAGGCTCTACCATGTTTTGTGAATGTCGAGCCAGAGAACTTCTCAAATAAATTTTGTTTCCCCAGCTTTGACTGATGAAAACAATGTTGCTGCATGTTACATGCAGCAGCCACTTTACAACAGAATTTTGTGCTGTATTAAATGTATGATCATTTATAGGTAAATTTGCTGTATGATGTAAATGACACATTTCTGAGAAACAGAATCATACAACATTCCAATATTTCCAGTGTAATCTTCAGTCATAGATTGTTGTATGACAGTGGATCATACAACAAAATTGAGAAACAGAAATCATACAGCAGAACTGTCAATATCATACAATGTATGATGTGTATGATCTGAGAAACAGGCCCCAGATTGTCGATATTGTATTTGTCTTTTTTCTTGAAATTACTTTAGCTACTTTCTTTCACTTTGGTTCCGATCTTATCACAAATTTGGAATAAAACTGTCCTTTTTCAGAATCTTTTAAGCTAGGCGCGCAAATTCAATTCTTAGTTTCGCAACTGCTTGGGTCGAGCAACTAAACAGTTTGTGTTTTGACACAAACTAAACGATTGTCTAAAATGAGTTCGCTATTTTGTGTAACATATAATTATATGTTTTCTATAAGCAACCAAACAGTAGTGCAACTAAAAATTGAATGTGCGCGCCTAGCCTTAAGGTCCAAAATGAATCAAATATTTTCACACGTTCATCATAAGCAAATTTGGTGAAACAATTATGACTGCAACTAACGTTGCAAGCGAATGTCATTTGAATATTGCTTACCACCTTGACCCATCCATTTTTGTATATTTTGTTTCCACAAAAATGGTTTTCGATTTTTTTTTTACTCGATCCAGGGCTTCTCTTGGTGTAAAGCATGTAGTTTGTTTAAATGAAACGGAGCCTTCTGCTGGTACTACATTTTCCAATGAAGGTACTAAAATGACTTCTTCAGATAAAGGAGCTATATTAGAATTCTGAATCATAGAATTCTGAAATATCAGATCCTGGATGAGCTGGATTTATCATACTGTAAGCGACAAATATTGTATTCAAAAACTGTCTAAAGATAAAAGGGTTTCTCAAAATACCTTAAAAGCGTTTGAAGATTACGCTCCAACTTTTCGCTTACATCACATTGTGCTTACAGCTTCCAATGTTATATGTATCAGTATTAATTTTGTGTGGTACATTCCAGTGCAGTGATATTGAACAAAAATGCGGTTTTCCGTCCACATAACTTTTTTAATAGGATTTTGTTCAATAACATACAAAACTAAATGGATTAGATATGGACATTGAACAACAAAGAAATACATGGTAGTTTTTTTTAAAGTTAGTATAAAATTGTTCAATTTCATATAAAAACAAAAAGCAGTGGTTGATTGAATAAAAAAGACACTCAAAATATTTAATAAAGTGGTTTATTGAACAAAATAGTTCTTCATAACTGTAAAACTAAAAGAGATAGAAAAAAATGGAGTACGCCATTCGAAAGAGCATGTTCGATTTATAAAAACTGCATTTCTAACTCAATTTCGCTAAAAATGGTCTTTTGAACAAGATAGAACTCAGGCGACGATATGTTAAATGTAGAGCAAGTCCTATCTTATGACCCCATCTCCATCGTTGTAATTTTGGAATTCCGGCGAAAAAACCAGAAGAAACGAACTATATTCATATTTATTTTCTTTTTCTCCAATATCTGCTCAAAATCATTATAAGATGTTCTACCAAGTTCAAGTTTATCAATGGGCATTAATAAAGAAATAATATTCTGGAGTCTATATTCTCTCTGCTTCAACTTTTTAAATTTTTTTCTAATTGAATCTGAGCTTTCGGTTAAAATTTTAGTTGTCAAAAAGCAGGAGTAAATTGTCCTATAACTTACGATCAATGCAAGTGATAGTCATTTACAAACACTGTTAGAATTTATGGTGATGTCCTACTGGTGTTACCATGCACAAAAAACGTACCTGGTGTGGAAGAAGCTGCAGTTTAGTTAATTTTGCGTTTAGAATTGATAATTCTGTTACTCAACATTCGATTTATCAATTCACCAAGCGACAATAGCCATTGTTAAAAGCGCCCTCTATAGCATCAATCAATCAATCATATAGGATATATTTTCGGTGTTCTGCACATCTGTGTAGAACCGTATCTACCGATTTACCATTGTAATAAGAATGTTCAGCAGTTCATAAAAGTCTTTCGTTGATGTTTATTCTCAAATTAATATCAATCAATCTTTCAAAAGTTTTTAAAAAACATGATGATAGACTTATAGATGAGTTTTATTCCAATTATAACATACAGAGTGCCATTTGAAAGTAGAATCAGTAGTATTTTTCGAATAGACGAAATGAAATATACAACTGTATGTATGTACATTAGACTGGGCCAAAAAATTGACTATTTTTTTTTTTTTGAAAGATATATCGAGAATATCATTCAGAATGACAAAAAAAATTTTCGTAAAAGTTTGAGCCCTTAATATCAATTTTAAGAGGGCTATCATCGCTAATTTTGATTTTTAGTCATAATTTCATGTTTTGCGTCAGAACTGACAAAACATTGACGTAAAAAAAATTCATTTTGACTTACTTTTATATAAAATTAAATTCTCTACAAAAAAGGTCTAATTGAAAATTTTCGTCAGACAAGCCGCTTTTGAGTAATTAAGCTTAATAAATTGTTATTTTTCTTCGATTTTACTTTTTTAATTTGGAATTTTGTAACTAACGAAAAATAACAATTTATTAAGCTTAATTACTCAAAAGCGGCTTGTCTGACGAAAATTTTCAATTAGACCTTTTTTGTAGAGAATTTAATTTTATATAAAAGTAAGTCAAAATGAATTTTTTTTACGTCAATGTTTTGTCAGTTCTGACGCAAAACATGAAATTATGACTAAAAATCAAAATTAGCGATGATAGCCCTCTTAAAATTGATATTAAGGGCTCAAACTTTTACGAAAATTTTTTTTTGTCATTCTGAATGATATTCTCGATATATCTTTCAAAAAAAAAAATAGTCAATTTTTTTGGCCCAGTCTAATGTACATACATATGAATGTATAAAACACTAGGCTCCAAACATTTTTCAATTGAATGATTTCCAAGTGTTTTAAAGGACACCCTGTATATAAACTTTGATGGCAAAACAATTACTGGTCGAATTAGTGGTTTTTAACCCAGACACGGAATGTTTTTTTAATGAGCATTTGATTTAAGAATCCCATCATCACCAATCAAATTATTAAACAAAAAAAAATTATTTAATAATTTTCTCACACATAACTTTGGGGGAAAATAATCTTGTTCTTCTCATTATGCACATTAAAAAAATTAAAAATAAACAAGACTCGGCAGACAAAATAAACACTTTGTCGGTTTATACTAAGATACTCGTATGTCTCGGTAGCCATGTTCCCCGACACATCCACCCGGCATCCATCCATATCGTTTCATCTCACCTGGTAATTTTATTAAGTGATTTTTGGTATACGAGTAGATACATTGAACGGATCTGAACAAGTGTGGATGTGGAGTTGTGGCAGAGCATGAATGAAATGAGGTTATGATATACAAATTCGAAAAAAATTAATAACTTTTGTTTTCATTTCAGTTAATCAATGAGCGCCACATTTTTCAAGTCTTTAAATTAATGACTCTATTTTATTTAAGAACAATAAAACGGTTTTATCCGCTTGAACTTTTTTGGTTTATTAGATAATTTGAATAAGGAAGGATTATAACATATTTATATAGTGGATAAATGCCACTCGGTTTTTTAATTAATAAAAACTTAGTAGTGAAGATCAAAGGAAATACAAATTACCAAGTTACTTTTGAGGTTATTAGTGATTTTGGTTATTGGAAAGGAATAAGTTCAAAGAGTCGGCTGTTCTTAGTGGATAGTCCAAAAAAAATACACAAACGGTCATTTCGAGAGGGTAAAAATTAATTTCAGGGCTGTATTTAGATAAGCTGCATAAAGTCAATAATTCTCTGTACATGAGCACTTAAACCAAAGGCCGTCGTTTCAGTATTTCTAACCTATTTCGCAACGCCAAGCGCATAACTTCTGATTTGCAGTTTGCATTCCGAGAAACGTACTGTTCACTTAAAATACACACGAAATAAAATGCACGACTGGGTCTCACTAACTTGCTCTTATGTTTAAGAGATTAGAATCTTAAAAATGGATTCTATTAGCTACAAATGTGCAGAAGGATAAATTTCATATTTATAAGACTGAAACAATTGCTTTAGAACTATTACTACGTAACAATTTGCTAACTTTTAAATACATCACTATCTCTTTCTTAATTTTAAACATTTTCCAACTAGTATCGTGCTTTTTAATAAATTGCTTCTGAACACACCTAAAGCAATGGCAGTTTATGCAAAAAACTAAGTAATCAGACCTGTTTTGATGTATGCAAAAATGTCAAAGAGCCATATGAAATTAGCACAATACTAAAAAAAATAAAATACGTATTCGATGATTTTAACTTTAATAAAAGGGTAGAGAAAGTATGATGCTAAATTATTTGCAAAAACGTTGTTTTGACTTAGTTTCATACTAAAACAACTTTAACATCGTACTAATTCAACAAAACTTTTGCGCCATTGACTTTTTGCTTTTGAGATATCAAACTTCAAAAAAAAATTTTTTTTTGTCAAAATCTAAACAATATTCTTGTTTAAGTTTTGCTATGCAAAGTTTTTTAAACTTTTAAGAAGCTTCTGTAAAAATAAATATTTAAATCTATTGAGAAAGTCGAAAATATACAGAAGGCAATATCAGCAATGTCTTAATTTAAATTTTTACTTGCGACTTGTAGGTACTATAATGCATTATGCGTTATGCATTCGTAAAAAAATCGAACTCGAGATTTTGATCAAAGTTGACAGTACGATGATAGCAAAGTCGAAAAAAGTGGGTCTCAAAATTCCATGTCTGTTCGACTACAGCCTAAGCGCCTCGGCCTATTTTTGTTAAACTTGGTAGATATCGTTTTTCAATTTTCCCCCCACACGAAATTTCGAAATTTTACAAATACATTTTTTCTCAAAAACTGTCCCACAGATTTAAAAAAAAATTCATTTTGTTAAAGCTAGATGATGGTTGAAAAAAAATTCCAAACAATGGCTTTTTTTGGTACCACCCTTGGAACCATTTTTTTTTTTATTTTCTCAAAAACGCTACCACCGATTTTGATCATTTTTTCATGTTAAAGCTCCCTAGTAGTTTCAATATTGATGTGTATTCAAATTTAAAAAAAAAAATTTTCTGGATTTAAAAAAAAAAATCAAAATTTTTTTTTGAAAACTCAATATTTCGAAAACCCCATCCTTGATTTTTTTTAAACTTGATAAATAAAAGTTTCTACATAATCCATAAGATATGAGACATGATATGAGAAACAAAAATTTATTTTACCTAAAAATAACGGTACCCTCCATGCAAATGTTAAAAAATGTATTTTTTCGAAAACGGTTCCGAGAATTTTGTTTAAATTTATTTTCTTTCGATTAATTATTAAGATCTATAATTTAATAAAACAAAATTGAAAACAAGATATTACTGACTGTACCTACCATAGAACGATTTTTTAAAACTTTTGAATTTCTAACTATCGGCATACCGGATTTTAATGATTTTTTTTAGAGAGAAGCTTCTTAAAAGTTTAAAAAACATTAAGAAAAATATTTTTTTTTTAAATTTTGAAAAAAAAAATCTATTTTTTTTTTGGAAAATTCAATATCTCGAAAACGGCTCAATATTTTTGTTTTTATAAATTTAATTTTTATTCACTCAATTTTCACTTTTCTTAAAAATGTTTTAAAATTTTGTTCATATAAAAGCTTATTTTTTTAAGAAACCAATACATAGACTTATAATTTTTGTTCTTGCATAAACCTATATTTGTTTAAATCACATGGCATCCTATTTTTACCTCCAACTACTAAAGAAGTTGTTTAAGACATTTAAATAAAATGCACGACTGGGTCGCACGAACTTGCTCCTATGTAATAGACTAGGAATTTTAAAAACGGATTTTATTAAAGAAAACTGTTCATAAGGATAAAATGAATTTTTTAAATTCTTTTAATAGTAAGAGATAAAAACAGAATGCTATGCAAATATGAATTTATGCAGGAACAAAAATTATAAGTCGTTGTAGTGGTTCCTTAAAAAAATAAGCTTTTATGTACAAAATTTTGAAAACATTTTTAAGAAAAAATTTTGGTACGCCAATCTTAAGTTTTTATTATTGTACGAATAAAAGTCCAATTTCCAAAAAAAAAATACAAAGCCGTTCTTGAGATATTGAATTTGTCAAAAAAAAAAAAGACTTTTTTTTTTTTAAATTGAAAAAATATTTTTTCTTAAGTTTTTAAATGCAATATTTTTTAAACTTCTTAGGAGCTTCTTTATAAAAAATTTCGTTAAAATCCGTTATGCCGATAATGAGAAATTCAAAATTCGAAAAGATCGTTCTATGGTAGGTACAGTCAGTAATATCTAGATTTCAAATTTTTTTTATTAAATTATAGATCGTAAAGATTAATCAAAAGAAAAACATTTTTAGCAAAATTCTCGGAACCGATATACGATTTTCGAAAACCATGTTTTAAAATTTGTATGGAAGGTACCGTTAGTTTTAGATAAAATAAAATTTTTTTCTCAAATCTTGTAGATTATGTTAAGAAACTTTTATTTGTCAAGTTTAAAAAAAATCGAGCATGGGGTTTTCGAAATATTGAGTTTCCAAAAAAAATCGAATTTTGGAGGAGATTTGGCATAAAAAAAATCGATTTAAATCGGCTGTACTGTTTTCGAGAAAATCAAAAACAAAAAAAAATGGACCCAGGGGGGCTACCAAAAATAACAATTTTTTGTAAATTTTTTTTCAACCATTAGCTAGTTTTAACCAAATGAAATTTTTCAATTTTTTTTTTAAATTCTGTGGGACAGTTTTTGAGAAAAAAAAATATTTAACAGAAAAAACGTCCGGGGAGAAAAAATTAAAACCCATATCTACCAAGTTAGAAGAAAATCGGCCGAGCCGTTTAGGTTGTAGTCGAACCGACAGACAGACAGACAGACAGAATTGCGAGACCCACTTTTTTGGTCTTAGCTATCATCGTAATGTCATGTAATTTTATGCTTATGAACAGTATTTCTCTAGTAACATTCATTTTTGAAATTCTTAGTCCATTACATAAGAGCAAGTTCGTGCGACCCAGTCGGGCATTTTATTTTTAACTATTAGCTAGCTTTTGGTAAAAAAACATTTTTTTTAATCTGTGGACTTTTTTATACATATAGTAACCAAGTTACTTACGAATGTTCTCCGAATATCAAAGAAACGAAGTCCGGATAAGACGACTTTATGAGATCTACCAGCCGTGGGGTATCAAAATCAACTCTGTGTTATTTGAACTTCTCTTATTTTCAAAAAAATGAGACATCAAATATCTACGAGTTAAATTCAACAAAATGAAAAGCTATATTTGACTTTCACCGTATTCACCGCTTGATGAGAAATTAGAATTGAATCAGTCAGTAATCGAAGCACCTTTAGCATAAGGTACCCATCAAATCGGTAATTTCTTATATACAAACCAACAATTTTCGAGAGGCAGATCATGCAAATCTGCGAGGGAATCTTCAAACTATGACAGAATACGAATTAAACAGCCAATATAAATAAACTGAACAGACCATTACCTGCTTCAATCCAGAAGAAGATGACTGCAAAACACTTTCAAACACTTGAACCTACTGATAGGAATATTTGTAAGCCAGCAATCACATTCAGACATACTGTTCTTTTAAGCAATGGGACATCTTGACGAAGATCTAAGACCATGAAGAGGACGTACGGGAATAATTGTCGGAGTGTACGAATGAAATGAACATAGATTTTAGAGTTATACTGAAGTTTTTAGCAGATTAAGGTCTTATATAAATGTCGTACATATAAATTGTTATTTTTCTTCGATTTTACTTTTTTAATTTGGAATTTTGTAACTAACGAAAAATAACAATTTATTAAGCTTAATTACTCAAAAACGGCTTGTCTGACGAAAATTTTCAATTAGACCTTTTTTGTAGGGAATTTAATTTTATATAAAAGTAAGTCAAAATGAATTTTTTTTACTTCAATGTTTTGTCAGTTCTGACGCAAAACATGAAATTATGACTAAAAATCAAAATTAGCGATGATAGCCCTCTTAAAATTGATATTAAGGGCTCAAACTTTTACGAACATTTTTTTTTGTCATTCTGAATGATATTCTCGATATATCTTTCAAAAAAAAAATAGTCAATTTTTTTGGCCCAGTCTAATGTACATATATCGTAGCAAGAACTGAATACTAGGGAAAACCTTAATATTTCGCAGCGTTGCAAAAGGGGATTATTTGTTCTATTGCAAAAGGGGATCATTTGTACTATTGACCAAGCTTGATAAGGCTGTATTTATGTACATATATTTTCCTTTCCTCAAATATCTGCTATTGCTCAACATTTTTATAGCGTGAACTACCACACTCAACCTTAGGATTGGGCATTAATTAAGAAATACTGTTTTGCATCTTTTTGGATAACCACTACGCTCCAACTCTTTACAACATTTTTTTTTCTAACTGGATTAGAGCTTTCAGATTAAACTGTCAAAAATAAGGTCTAAATTGCCCCTTATCTTATGATCACTGTCAGTGACAGTCATTTACAAACTCTATTAGAATTGTTGATGGTGTCGAACACATATTTTATGTGCCAAGAAAAATACAGCACCCTGACGTTAAAATACCACGAAAAACGAAAGCTCTTAAGGGATCGACAGAACGGCTTTCCTAGCAATAGGTGCACTGATGATCTGATCGCATATCTCACCGAAAAGTGGAACCAATCCTTACATCATTTTGAAGAAACAAAGTTAATTGCACTCGATATTTCTAAACCATTGGATAGATTTGGCATGAAGCTCTTTTATCGAAAATGGGTGCATTTGGTATCAAAGAATCTTTTCTTCGTTGGATTAGAAATTACCTTGCGCACCGCTCAATAAAAGTTGTATTGTACGGTTTCAAGTCTGAATTACATTCTTAAAATACAAACAAGGCTTCGTTTTGTTACTTTTGCTTATCTTCATAATTGATCTCTTGTCTTGAACTTTTAATCCACCTCATTGTTTTGTTGACGAAAGCAAACTTAGCATTTTATATTCGTTTCCAGACTCACAACCTTGTTTTTCGGCTGTAAAACTGAAACGGCAACGTATGCTAAGCTCATTAGGCTCCGATCGCGACAGCATTATAAAATAGTGTACCAACAACCGCGTGGAATTTAATGCTTCGAAAACACAAACTGTCTTCTGTCGGCCAAGTCAAATATAACAGCCATGCCATTATCCATGAATGGCACTTTCATCAAAGATACTGAAAAGGTTTCCATTTTCGGTATGTGTGTTAATGATCATTTATTCGAAGTAGAAGAAGTTATTTTTTCCTTCTGATCTGGCTATGATCTATAAGGCATACATCAGCCCAAAACTTGAGTATAATTCTCACTTTTGTACTGGTACCCCTATTATTAATTTGAACCTGTTGGATAGAATTCAAAATAGAGCAACCTAAGACTGAGAGTAAACTTTTTCCTCTTGAACACCGTCGTCGTAATGTCTAGTTTTTCAATTCTCTTTCATTCCTCCCATCAAACAATTCCGTCGAAATACTCGTCTAGCTGTTAATGCTCATTAGTTTACCCTTGAGCCTAACCTCGAATGTACTGTCAAATATAGAGGATCTTTCATTAGTCGACCAATGTGCACCGACATCTCCTATTAAATCCTCTCCACTTTACCCTAACCCTCGCACTGTGTTACACCATGTCATTATAAGGGTAGTTATAATCCCTTGAGTGTGTAAAGTCAAATACAAAATTTTAGTGTGGAACACTTTGATGGGAATTTTTATTGATGATTATGAATATTTGTCGATATATTTTTGTGTCAAGAATACGAAAGTGCATGAGGGATCATCATTGCGTTTCCTTCCCTTCCGAAAATAAAATGCTTTTAAATTTTCCTACATAATCGAGTATTTAAAAACTCGTTCTACCACTTTTTCAGCGGTTATAAAAATTGATTATTAACAGAAAGGTTGATGTATTTTTAAATCACGCTCCATCATACCATTTTTCTGCAAACAACTGCATCAAGTTGCTTCATCAAAATGGCTACGACAAGAAAACACAATTATGATGAAATCAAGGGGGATGTAACGTATAATTGCATAGAGAGTATGGTATACATTTTCACTATTGCCATTACCAGGTTAATTTGTGGGAGAAAAAAATGAAGAAATCAGGAAAAAAGGAGTAGTTTCATATTATGAGCCTTTTAGTTTGTGCACAAAAGTTTTTTTTAGAACAATGTGGAAAGTTAGAAAAAAAGGAAGCAAAATTTTTCCTAATGTTATTTTTTGTACTCTAGAGAATAAAGAGACACTGTGGTAATAATTTCTTTTGTTAAGGTCTCGTCTGAGTGCTTCATCAAGATTTAAACTCGATTATTTCGTCGTAAGGCAATAATAAATGCATCTCTGCTTGATTATGAGGCAGAAAGTAAATTAATTGCAAAACAGCAATCAGTTTAATGAAATGTTTAACAAATTTTTACACACACGAGCACCTTAAAATGTCCGATATGCGACATAAAAATTAAAGTACATAGTTTTATTGAAAATTTAAAAATATCCAGTATATTTGAAATTCTAAATAATAGGTGAAGCGTAGATATGTGAATTCAAGAGATACCAGCCTCCACATTTTTTTTAAACGAAACTCTGTCTATCAACTCTTCTACTGAACTTTCCATGGTGAACAACATTTGCCTAGGACCTTGACTGGAGATGATTTATTAATCCCTGCCGCAAACGAGAAGGGTGATCCTACTAAATAAAGGAACAAATGGGATTTAAGATTTAAATTCTTCACAAAAAGGTAGAAGACTTATTGAAATTAATATCAAGTTTTTTAAAGGTGCGTTTGAATTACTAAGATAAAAGAAATTTGAGAAAAAACATTACTTGTCACGAATTGCAATCTGATTCTTACGAACTGTCAAACTCTATTCGCGTTCCACATGGCATCCACCCTACAACAATAAAGTGCTTTGCACATGAGACACGAACTGCGAATTGCGAATGGTCGCGAATTTTGACATTTCGTTCACATGAGTAATTTTTTTGGTCGCCGAACAGAGCGAATAGTCAAAAAAAAAAAAAAACAAACACAAGTAAATAAATTAAAGTAAAATGAGTGCTTAGCAAAATTATTTTAAGAAAAGGTGGCTTTTATGCAGTTTCATTTGTTACCAAAATTTAAAAAAGAGAGAAAACTTACATGTCGTCAGTTAAAGTGCAGGACCTCGTAAGTATTTTTAGCATGTTTTGCAGAAATCACAAAAAACTTCTTAAACAGATTATTTTAAAAAAAAAAATAATGACAAAGTAATTGATTTGTGCTATTTATTAGTTAATTGATTATATTAATAAAAATGAATGTCTTAGTAATGCATTATTCTCATTTAACGGGCACTTACGAGGTATTGCTTTATTTTTGGCGCGGAGTTTTATACGAGGTTTAGATTTTCTTTTTTTCTACAAAATGTTCAGAACAACATTAGTACACTAAAAATGCCAAAAGGTGGCTCTTATTTTTCTGATTTTTTTGATATAAAAATATTTTTGTTGATTTTTTTGACTTACGAGGTCCTGCACTTTAACTGACGATGTGCATCTTCTAAATATGAATCATCATTGATTCATCATTGAAAGAGGTTAGATTCGAACGAATTTTGTAGTCGCCGGTTTGTGGAATGCGTTCACTTGTTGTGGATTGCGAATTTACATTTGACAGTTCGCAGAAGATACGTTGTTGGTCGCGTAAAAATTTTTAAAATACAAAATATTTCAATTTATAATTATTTTATGCAGTGTCTTCCTTTTAAATAGCTAATTCGATCATTAATTCATTTCGCCGTAAAGTAAAAACAAAACAAAAATTGATATTAGCTGTGAAATTCGCTTAAAAAGATTTATTCGCATTCACAGGTCGCAGCTCATGTGCAAAGCACTTAAATTGTTTGTGTGCGACTAATCTCAAAATCATTCTTGTTTTTATTTGTTTTGTTTGTTTTAATCGTCATTCGTGACGAATTCACCGAACTCGCCTCTCAACTGGTCCATTGTTAAGCGTGCTGTGTGGCATGTGGCACCGTCTTGTTGAAACCACATGTCTTACATTTTTCGCAAGAAAAAAGTTTGTTATCATCGCACGGCAGTGCTCACCATTCACAGTAACGTGAAATACGGCACAATGATTCCGCCAGCCCATAATCCGCACCAAACAGTGACTTTTCTGGATGCATTGGTAGCTCTTGCAATGCTTCTGGCTACGGCAGTTTTGCTTGTTCACGTATCCATTCAACCAGAAATGAGCTTCGTCGCTGAACACAATTTTTTGATAAAGAAGTGGATCTTCGGCCAACTGTTCAAGAGCCCATTCACCAAAAATTCGGCGTTGTGGTTGGTCGTTCGGCTACAATTCTTGCACCAGCTGTATTTTGAAAGGCTTCACACCTAAATCCTTCCGCAAAATTTTCCACGAAGTGGAGTAACAGAGGCCCAATTGCTGCGAACGGCGCCGAATCGATAATTCACGGTCATCACTAACACTGGCTGATATAGCTGCCGTCCGCACTCTACCCAAGAGTGTTGGTGGTTTAATGTCCAATAATGTAAGCTTGGTGCGAAATTTAGTCACAATCCGAGCCGAGTAGCCGCCTCAGTAGGTCGATTAAACTGACAATAAAATGGAAGAACCGCGCGATGAACTTTCTTAACAGAGCACGCATTTTGATAATAAAATTCAATAATTTGCAAGCGTTGTGCGGTTGTAAGACGATTCATGGTTAAATTACAGACCAAACTGAAGATGTTTGACAGTGACACACAAAACACGAAACGTGCGTGAGCTGTCATAACCAGTGTTGCCAAAAAGAAAATAGCAAAAAAAATCACCCATTAGTAGTTTCTTTTTAGATCATAGGTTATTTTGACACTGACAGCTGTTTCCCGCTAGAAATCTTGACAGAAATTCAGTATCATACCAAACAGTGCGTTTTTGGGAAAGAATGTTTGGCCGAAATGAAACACCCACTACGCCTGCTGTACGCAAGTTTGTCCAAAAAGTTAGTGAGACTGGTATGCTAGTGGACAAGACTCATGGTCCTCTTCGTGTCGTACAGACGAAAATGTGACTGCTGTAGCCGAGAGTGAGACTCAATTCACGAACATCAAATCGCCATCGATCATTTCACGCTGAGGGGAATTCTGCACAAAAATCACTGATTATTCGCTTACAAGGTCCAATCGTCTAATTGACAGAGTAATTGAAGGCCCGCGACCAGTCAAGGCAGCCACTTGAACGATGTTGCATTCTATAATTAATGGGATATGTAATTATATGGGAAAAATTTATTTTGTTCATTTTATTGCGAGTAATTCTAAGCCTATTCAGACGTGTGTCCTATTTCGCCCCCGCATTTTTCTATCTTTAATTAATCTTACTGTGCCCATTTTATCTCAGTTTATCAAAATTTGCAAACCCTACATATTTTTTTGACAAAGTTATATCATTTTTGAGTTGCGCTCGATAAACTAAAGTGTAAAAAGTTAAAAATCATAAAATTTTATACCTAAGTGGTGTCAATAATAATTAAATTGAATTGAGAAAAGTGTTTTTTACTCTAAAGTCATTCTCTCAAATTTATTTGCTCCCGTTAAGACTTTTTGTTTCCTTCTTGCCCGGTGAGTGAAACATTTTTACGTATATGTTCTGCCCATGAAGCACAATTTTGAAGCTACATCGAATCAGGCATGGAAAATTCGGTACAATTGTACCGAATTCGATACAATTGAGTTTGTACAAGTACAAAAGTACAATTGGTCCCAATTCAGTACAATTTCAAAATTTCCATCTTTTATGTATTTCAGAAAAAAAAAACAAAAAAAAACACATAAAAGGAGATTGAAAGTTAAATACATCATCCTGGTCTGAATGCATTCGTTTTCATACCAGAACAATAACTCTCAGCTGTAAACCTTTGTATCTCTTAATTACAGTTTTCACTTTTAGATGGCGTCTTGCTTTCCTGTCTCTTTATCGGTCAGCTGTCTTTCAGATACGAGTATCGCTTTGTTTTGTTTACTAAACACTAAACTGTAATTTTGTGCGCTTGTGGATGTGATATGTGATTGCGGTTTTTCGTCTATACAATTTTCAGATATTTAATTTATGAATTTTTGTTTTACATTTCAATTCAATCAATATTTCAAAGTATAAGCTGTGTGCCGCAAAAATGGAGAAGTATAAGATTTAATTTCGTCATTTATTAGACAGTTTTTTGTATTGTTGTTTGTGTTTTAGGTGGTTGATTAAGGAAAATAAAACAAAAACATCGAAAACACCTGAAGAATCTTTTGAAGAGTAAGTTGTTTTTTTTTCTGTTGTTTTTCTTGGTGTGATAATAACAAAGTTTGTGCTTAAAAGTGTTCCCTCATGTTCCACTGAATGTAATTTTGATGTTCCTGCTAAGAAAAAGAAATACGAGGTTAATTTTCAAACGCAATGGAAAATACAATATCCTTGGCTTGAAGTGGATATAGAAAAAAAAGTGAAGAGATGTATTTATTGTAATACTAGCATTGCGGGGGGCAAAGCACATCTCGATAGACACGAATCAAATGCAGGACATCAAAAGGCTTTTCTTGCTGCTAAGCAAAATGTTAAAATAGATAAAATTGCAAGAAAACAAACATTTAAGCTATCAGAGAGTGCTAAAAAATTAGAAGTTGCCCTATCATTGTTTGTAGCTGAGCATAATTTGCCATTTTCCGTGCTAGACTACCTCACGCTTTTATTGAAAAACAATGTAAAAGACTCAGAAACAATAAAAAGATTTGTTTTAAATAGGCATAAGGGCCAAAAAATTATTAAGAACGTAACTGCACCAGAAAATTCCAAAATAATTTCTAGCTTTGCAAACAAACAATACTATTCTCTAGTTATTGATGAAAGTACCAGTTCAACAGTTTGTAAAAATTTGGCAATTATTATTAGAATATTTGATATCAAATGCCAAGACATGTTCCTTTCCTTGACTGAAATTAAAGACGGTTCAGCTCTCGGAATTTTTGACGTAATATCAAAAGTATTCGAAGAAAAAAAAATACCGTTTAAAAACATGGTAGGATTTACAGCCGACAATTGTTCAGTTATGATGGGTAAAATTAATGGAGTACAAGCCAAAATAAAAGAAGTTGTTCCAAATATAATTGTTAATGGATGCATTTGCCATAATTTAAACTTGTCTTCAAAAGCTGCCTCTGTTGACCTGCCAAGCAATATTGACAATTTAATAAGGGCAATTTGCCATCATTTTTGCAACAGCGCCTCTAGAAGACAAGATTTTAAAACTTTTCAAGAGTATTTCGGAACAGAACTGCATGTCATAATAAGTTACAATGCCACGCGATGGCTTTCCCGTCAGGTATAACGACTGTTTTTAAAATGAAATTATATTTTTTTCGATCCATATCTTACTTATTTTTAATAGGCTGCAATTGATCGAATGATTGAACAATGGGATGCACTTAGATATTATTTCAACTTAGCGGACTTCGAAACCAATAGTTCCAAAGAAAAATTAAACTTTATTTCAAATAACCTTAACAACTCTACCAAAGTGTATTTATATTTTTTATCTTACGTTTTGGGAATGATAAATAAAATAAATATAGAAATGCAGGCGGAAGACGCCAGAATCCATATCATCATCCCGCGAATCAAGACTTTGTTTAAGCAATTCTGTAGAAATTTTATGATGAAAAATGTAGTAGAAAATGAAGATATTTTTAAAGCTAATTTAAATGAAAATCACACGACCATTGACAATGTGTTTTGCGGTGATTTAGTAGAAACTTTTTGTTTGGAAAATAATATAAATGATGAAGATCTTACAGATTTTAAGGAAAACGCCAAAAAATTTTACATAAATTTTTTGGAAGATATTAAAAAAAGAATCGATTTTGATAATAAATTTTTAAATTCCTTGGAATATTTCATTCCAGAAGTGGCAATTTCAGGAACATTTAATTCTATTTCAAAATTTGTGTTTCAATATTTTCCAAATGAAAAAGAAAATATCCAATTTATAAATAATGAATACAGGGCAATTGCCGATTGTGAAGTACTGAAAAAATTTAAGAAATCTTCTATATCTGAGTTTTGGACGGAATGTAGTTTAATTAAAAATGAATGTAATGAATTCATGTTCAAGAACATATATAGAATTATTCAAGCAGTACTTTCTGTTCCACATTCCTCGGCTAATGTTGAAAGGATATTTTCTTTTCAAAATTTAATAGAATCAAAGTGCCGGAACCGCCTTCAGGTGGAAACATGCTCGGCATTAATTGAGACGAAAAATTTATTAAGAAAATCAACCTGCTATAATTTTGAAATTAAAGGTAATTTATTAAACACAAATCTGCCCAATGAGAACATAAGCTTGGATGAGTTTATAGATTTATTACATTCATACATAATGTGCAAAAAAATTAATTTTGAATTCCTGTTTTTTCTTCGTTATTTAAATGAAATATTTTTATTTATTTATTTACATACATATGTACTAAATGAACTGTTATTTTTTGTTGTATTTTTTTTGTTAACTAATAAAATAATTTTGTATGTATTTTTAATTAAATATATAGGTAATATATATATATATACATATATTTAATATATTTGTTATGTACATAAATTATGTTATCATTAATTTATGTCTTGCTGTGATTTATAATAAACTTTGAATTAATTGATTTTTTTTATTTTTATACATTACAAACTTACTAACAATAGTTACGTATATACTTTTAAAATGAAGTATTTTTTTCTGTGGAGCTATTTATGTTTTTTAAATTAAAATACTTTAGAAAATGTTTAAATCGTTGAATTATTGATTTTTTTATACAAAAATCGTTTTCGGTACAATTGACATCATTTCAGTACAATTTTATTCCAGATTTCAGTACAATTGAAAATTTTCATTTTCCATCCCTGCATCGAATACCTATTTCTTGTGTCCATTTGCATTCATACATGTTGCCGAGTGCCTGAGAAATTCCTGCTGCAAAATTTCATCTTTTATTCACCAGCCGTAACTTGGACTTTGGAACTTATATAACCGACTGAATAGCAAATTCTAATCCAATCTCATCTTACATCTTACAAAAATACTATTTGCTTTCAGTCTTACCTTTCTGGGTGAGTCATTTTAGTATTGTTCTGCCAAGCAATCCTCTTTTGGTATTACACCTCAATTTCTCTTTGGTGTTTTTTTCTTTATTTACATATTTCATCCAACACACTACCGAGAATTTCACCTCTTCAACATTCTAATCGCTAATAACACGGTTCGTGGATTCGATTGATTTAGCAAATATCTAAACCACTTTTAATTAATATTCAGTGTACTGTCCGAACAAACAATATCTTTTATATCGTAAAGAAAATAGAAAACTAAAAAACAATATTTAAATATTTAAAAGCGACAATTAAAATATCAAATTCGATAATTAATACTCTTTCGCCTGCAATAATGGAAAATTCGTGTGACTCTAGTATGTGCATCCTAGATAGCAAATACACCGAACGTTTGGCATGTCGTGGTATCTGTGGAAAATCATTTCATCCGCTATGTCTAGGGCTAAGCAAGAAATCGTGTACTTATCTCAAAGACTATATGAACCATTTTGTTTATCTCTGCGATGAATGCAAAACTATCTCTATTTCACATGTTCTTCTCGCGGTCAAATGCTTAAGTGAAAAAACAAACTCTATTATCGCGGATAATAACCGATTTCATAAGAACATATTGTCTCAATTTCAGCACTTTGACGATTTCTCTAAAAGCATTGAAGACTTAAACAGTTCTATAGAGACTCTCGGTAGACAATTTTTAAGTAATCAATCTTCATTTGAGAAGCGCCTTTCTTCTATGGCAGATTCACTTAAATCGCGAGTTGACCACACTCACTGTAGTTTCGATAATATTAAAGGTGTAATTCATTCTACGCTCGAATCAGTTTTCAACTCTTATCCGTTAGACAGCATTTACGACACTGTCAAATCCATCCGCTCCGATCTCGAAATAAATTCACAAAGTTCCTCGAACTCCATGACTTCAGCATCTTGCCATCTTACATCTATACTTCTTGACATGGGTTCCAAGATTAATGAAATTAGTAACGACTTAATTACAACGCGCTATTCTTTTAATGATATTATTGATGAAATCAAACAAACCGCCTGCAAAATCGATCAAATTCCGGTTAACGTTCAACCCATTGAACCAAATTTTAACAAATCTATACTCGCTGAAATTTCTGAATCCAATCAAAGCCTACCACCTTCTCAGCCACTCCCCGCTCTGCCTTCTGTGGAAGTCCTACACTGCATTACATTAAATTCCATTAACTCTCCTACTCCGGATGTGCCTACCATTAAACGCTTTGGAACAACTTGGACTCTCGACGAATGGAACAATAGGCTGACAAAATTAAAAAGCCTAAACGAATATGAACCATTCTTCCTAACAAATACACCCAGCAACGCAGATGTCTCCTGGATCCGTAAACTTTTTATACAAAGATTTAAGTTCAATATTGGAGAGTGTTTTAAAATTAATAAATCATGTTTTAAAATTTTTATTCCTTCACGATTTCAATGGTTATTTTGCTCATCCTATACTGATATTTACTTACTTGGAAAAATAAAAATCTCAAAATGGGTTAATAAACCAATTCGAAAACATTCCAATACAAATGTATCTAAAAGAAAAACTGTTACTAGATTAAAGGCCAATGTTCCTAATTCCTACCCCATTCATTATCCTCAAGATTCAACCGCCCAGTATCAAAAAAATCTATCAATCCCACAAAGCAAACAGGTTCATCATAGTACTGCACAAATTGGTTCCAACCTACACAAAAAAAGTTCCTCTGGCGCGCATTATAGTAACTTCATACACTCTCACACCCTAAATCCTTCTTCTTCGTCATCTAACATCCCTGTTTCAACATCTAACAACTCTTTTCTTTCCCCACCTGTGTTTGATCCAATGTTCCCTCCAAAAGTTAAACTTACATCCAAATTTGTGGATACTAAAATAACAACTGATACGTTCAATGGCCGGTATTTAATGTCTAGATTGCGAGATACCAAACTGTATGAAAACGTCCGTCTCTATCTTTCATACTTACATAATAAATCTGACTCTGTGTGCATCAATGGTAAAACTAAAACTAATGTAATTGTATCAATACAAAAAGAAGGCCTCCCAACTGATCCTGCTGCACTTTATAGAATTTATACCCGCTTTCATGAATCGTTTAATATTTCTTCTTCGACTGTATCTAAGGACCTTGCTACATATGCTTCACATTTGGGTTCCAAACGACTCCCACTTGCAACACATAAGCAGAAGCCTCGTCTTTAACTGTAATACTTCTTTACAGACAGCATCTTTTGAATTATCTTCCTCTACCTTATCTATATATTATCAGAACGTAAGAGGCCTCCGTACCAAAACTTCAAGTGTATATCTTACATCTCAAAAACTCCCTTTTGATATTTTTGCCCTCACTGAAACCAATCTTTCCTCCGGTTTTCTTGATAATGAATTATTCACTTCTGATTTCGTCGTCTTTCGTGCGGATGGTCAATCTTCTGATCTCGCCCCCTCAGGTCGTGGTGTCCTTTTGGCCGTGCACATCCGTTTTAATGCATCATTAGTGGAAGTCTCAAAATCGCCATTCTTTGAATTCGTCTGCATAAAGGTAATTATCTGTAATCGATGTTTTTATCTTATTTGTTGCTATATTCGCCCTTCACAACCCACTCAAGTCTATCAAGAATTTCTCAACTCAATCGATTTTTTAATTGAAAATGCTGCTTCATGTGACAATTTTATAATTATCGGCGATTTCAATTTGCCAGACTTACACTGGATCCCCTCTGAGGATGAATCTTGTTTTGTTCCTTCTAATCCTACTTCTGAAAAAGAATGTATGTTTACTGATCGGTTACTTGAATCAGGCCTCTTCCAACTAAGTGGGATTCGTAATAATTTACTAAGACAACTTGACCTCATCTTCTCCTCCGACCCATGTAACTCTATCGTCTCCGAAAGCTCACATCTTCTATCCACCCTTGACCTCTATCACCCCCCTCTATCCCTTATTTTCTCTATCGATCTATATATCCCAATTATTGAATCTGAAAATTCCTCTCATTTCAACTTTCGTAAAGCCGATTTTAATCAACTCAACCTACTCCTTAGCGAAATTAATTTTGGCCTCTTTCTCAACACTGAGACCCCCATTGACATTGCTCTTTCCCTCTTTCTTACATCTATTTTTGATTGTCTTATCAAATGTGTTCCTTATACAGTTCAAAAAAGTTTTGTGTCATCACCTCCTTGGTATACAAAGGAGTTGCGTACTCTTCGCAATATTAGAAACAAATTGTGGAAAACTTATTTGAAGTTACAAACCACTGAAAATTACGCTAATTACCAACAAGCATCTGCCAACTTCTCTATTCTTTGCGATGCACTCTACTATAAATATCTCGACAAAATGCAATCTAGCCTTATATCCCAACCTAAGCGATTCTACCAATTTATTAATGTTAAGAAAAAATCCGACGGCCTCCCCACCACACTTAATTTCCGCAACACAACATCTTCTGACCCTCAAGTGATTGCTAACTTATTTGCTACTTTCTTCTGTGAATCTTACAGCATCGGTCAAGATCTTCCTGATTTTGAGTACCACAGATTTCTCGATCTCTGCTCGCAAACCACTCTCCAGTCCATTGACATAAGTCCTCAGAATGTCGCTGAGAAGATGACTTCTTTGAAAGATGACTTTTCCCCTGGTCCTGATGGCATCCCAGCAATTTTTCTTAAAAAATGTGTTAATACACTTTACCTACCCCTTACCATGCTTTTTCGTCTTTCGCTTGCACAAGCAGTCTTCCCCTCCCTTTGGAAAAGCTCATTTATTTTTCCAATCCATAAAAAAAGCTGTAAAAATGAAATTTCTAACTATCGTCCGATAGCTAAGCTCTCCTCTATCCCTAAACTGTTTGAAAGCATCGTGTACGACGCCCTGTATTTTCATTGTAAGTCAATCGTCTCCCCATTTCAGCATGGTTTCCTCAAAGGAAGGTCTACCACGACGAACCTTACTCAGTTTGTGTCGACAACACTCTGCGCTTTGGAAAATGGGTACGAGGTTGACGTTATTACAACCGACTTTAGCAAAGCATTTGATAAGATCAGCCACCAAATAATCTACTTCAAATTAAAAGCCCTAGGTTTCCCACCATCATTTATCAAATGGGTTAAGTCATACTTAGAGAACAGATTATATAACGTTGTTTTCAGATGTGCTGTGTCTAATCCCATCATTGCCACTTCAGGTGTTCCTCAGGGCAGTCACCTTGGACCTCTTTTATTTTTAATTGCAATTAATGATGTAAGTTGTATTGTTACCAACTCTCAGTTAACTATTTATGCAGATGATATAAAAATCATGAAGGTAATCTCTTCTCCATTTGATTCCTCTTCTCTACAGGAAGACTTAAATTCTTTTCTTACTTGGTGTAAAAAAAATTTCCTAGATCTAAATGTAAATAAATGTCAATCAATGACTTTTTCTCGCAAACGTCTGCCCTCTTCCCCAAGAACTTATCACTTTCATAATGCTCTAATACCTGTCGTTACTTCAATTCGTGACCTTGGGATTGTATGTGATAAAGAGCTCAATTTCCGCACTCATATCAATCAAATTATTGCAAAAGCAAATTCATCCCTTGGTTTTATCAAGCGCTGGTCTAAAGAATTTTCTAATCCCTATGTCACCAAGACCTTGTATATGACTTTCGTACGACCCATTCTAGAGTATGGCAGTCAGGTTTGGTCCCCCTATCAAATTACTCATTCCCTCAGAATTGAATCAGTGCAGCGAAGATTCCTCCGCTTTGCCTTACGCAGATTACCATGGTCAGACCCTCTTATCTTGCCCCCCTACGAAAATCGTCTTCTTTTGATTAGCCTGCCTACCCTCGTCAGGCGCCGCGAGATAGCGGATATACTTTTTATCCACCAACTTATCACTGGTACCATTGATTCACCGAATCTCCTCGAATTGATTCCCATTAATATAAATCCACGTAACCTTAGATCGGTCCCCTTCTTTCGCCTCCCTACTCATCGTACCAACTATGGTCATTTCAACCCTCTAACTAGAATGCTACGCCTAGCCAACAGTGCACATAATGTCCTTGACTTTAATAAAAGCCTATCATCCCTTCGTAAAGAATTGTACACTACCTTACCTTAACCCTCCTACCCGTAGCATAGTTTTTCATAAATTATTTTATTTTATTTTCTAATGTTAAGATTATAATTTTATTGTTTTTTTTTTTTGAATTTTATATAATTATTCTATATTATTATTATTGTTATTTATTAGTTTTGCTTTTCATATATTTTGTTCGCTTGGATTAAGTCAGAAATAAATAAATAAATAAATGATCTATAGCACCATCAAACTTAATCTTCATATAATCTTCAAACTTAGAAGAGAAAGAACGGAAAACCCCTACCTCAGAATACACGCATTTGGTTCACCTTTGACCTAGAATAATCTTAGACAAAAATACTGTTGAGCGGATTGATTTACGCTATTTTACAAAAATACATATTAAATGTCTTTTGAAATTCTATTTCGTCTCCTCTTTTTTTTTTGTAAATTGGACTCTATCTTATAAACATTCAGCATTGAATAGCGGAACGAAATCCAAATAGGCTATATTTTACGCTCCAAATGAATTGTAAACAAGAAAATCGCTGGCGTATAATTTGTTTTTACTGGAGATCTTCCAACTGGTAAATGTATACACAATCTAGCCGGACAGTGCAGATATGTTCTTCGTAGAAGTAAATAAGCTCGTTGTGTAATATTTATGTCTTTGAAGGCTTTGAATATTTATCTATTGAGATGTAGTATTTGCAGTTCGTCGTTCTTTGAACATCTATTTTAAAAATAGAATTTTTTTACAAGATTCTGGCACGGTTAGGTTTTTTTGGAAGCTGTAGCTAATTGTGTTATTATAACTGAAAAGATTTTCATGGGGAAAGCATTGATATATAACTTCTAAGACTTTCTGTAAAATAAATCAATTACATAATTGAAAACAGATAGACAAGAAATTTATACTTATTAATTTAATTTGACTTAATTGTCAAACTTTTGAAAGGAATTAACTCAAACCTTCGAAATATGAATCGGTTGTATGTTTGGAGTTTTATGGACTATTAAACTTAACAGTAACGTTGTCTCCTTCCTCGTTTCGAACGATTTAAGGTTCGATGATGCCACGCTGTCATAAACCGCACCAACGAGTCAATCTGCATTGATTCTGTCGATTCTGTTCGCTTAAATACCGGATAATTCGGCCTTGTCCGAGCAGATGATTTGTTGGCCAAAATCCAGCTGCCAACTAGCGAACTCACCGTGGCGAGGCGTTGCCTGTGGTCTTCCGGATGAAACGGAACACCTTTTAAATATTTTGACAGCTGGATAATATTTGTTACTTTGACAGATCTTTTAAAAATGACAATTGGAAAAACTGTCATTGGTATCTGGTTACCCTATACAGCATAACCATAGGAAAACTTGAACTTTTTATTAAAACTTCAATATGCCGACAAAAAAGATTAAGTTCACATAAACCCTTTGAAGTTATAAAAGCAATTGGTGACACAAATAAAACTCTATAACTCGAAAGGATAAGCGAATATATGAAATGGCACACCTTCCAGAATATTTTGACAGCTGGATATTATTGGATACTTTGACAACCGTTGAAAAATGACAGTTGGAAAAACTATCATTGGTATCTGGTCACCCTATACAGCATAGACCATATAAAAACTCAAACTGTTTATCAAAACTTCAATATGCCGACAAAAAAGATTAAGTTTACAGAAACGTTTAGAAGTTATAAGCCAATCGGTGACACAAAAATAACTCTATAACTCGAAAGGATAAGCGAATATATGAATGTAAATATAGAACAACACTGTCTACTTATATTTTATTTAGAGGAAACACTATGACGTCACAGAAAGTTAAAGCTGTTTGCAAAATACCATTTTTCATATCAAAATATTGGCCAACCTTTTTGCACGTTCTTCAATAATTAGTTTTTCGGTTTATTTTCGGACACAATCAGTTTGGCAAATGATCAAATTATGTTCGGAAACTTTTGCAATAAATGGTAAAAAAAAATCCTTTTTAAAGTTCTATATATTCTCCTTGCCAAAAGTGAACACAGAAATTAAGTTTTTAGAAAGCATTCCTCCCAAATCACTTGCATTAAAAATGCATCAAACTAAAAAGGTTTAAAAGCAGTCGTAAAAAGGAAATACCTATAGACCCATGGTGGTGTCGTGCCAATGTTTAAAAAATGCACGAGTCAAATGATTCTTAACCTGAAGGGTGAAAGTATTAACCTAATGTGTTTTGATTTTATCCAGGTGCACGTATCATGGCTGGGTAGTTACATTAGCAATTTATAAGGTTAACAGTTTTACGCTATAAATCAATTAGCTGGTTGAATCAAGGTGGTTCTTTTTAGATAGGTATATTGAACGTTTTAATATTTTTTTTATATTATATTAATATATTTTTTTTGAATGTTGGGTTTGCTGCAAAGTTTTTTTTTTTTTGAGATATAAGCAATCAAGGAAAACGTACATGTCAAGGAAAGATAGCGACATTTTAACAAACATTATCATCCTTGAAAAATAAAGTGGTGTGTCAAGTTCCTAGTATTGCATTTATTTATTAACTCTCACAGATATTTGGTTAAGAAACAAAGTAGACAAACTCAGGAGCTATGTTCGAACGTTGCTATCAAAAATCGAGATAAACATGTTAAGCTTGGAAGACATCGAGGTAGTTTCATATCATGAAGCTTTTACTTACTTACTTAAGGTGGCGCTACAATCCGGGGTGCATCAGGGCCTCAACCAACAAGCTTCTCCAACTAGCTAGGCACCTAGCTCACTGTCTCCAATTTTCCACGTAAGGTTGGTTGAGGTCCTCTCCCACTTGTGTGCACCACCTGAGACGCGGACTTTCTCTACTGCGCTGTCCCTCGGGATTGCATTCGAAGAATTTCCGTAGTTTCAGTCGTTGGACTTTGATTCGTTTGACTAGGTCGGTTTCACTGTACAGCCCGTATTCTCCTCCACTCTACATCTATATAGATAGACGGGACCAAAGATCACATGAAGAATTTTCCTCTCGAAAAAACTTAAAAAGTTCTCATCCACTTTCAACAAGGTTCATGTCTCTGCACTATAAACATGTACCGGAATGATAAGAGTTTTATAGAGCGTGACTTTAGTTGTTCGAGAGGGGACTTTCCTTCTTAGTCCAAAGCAATGATTGGCAAGAGTTATTCTCCGTTTGATTTGCGCTTTGGTGTATTTGTCTAAGTTAATCAAGAAACTATTGCAAATATAAAAAAAAAACTTAATCAAACGGTGTGAATACAACAACGACAACGAAATGCATATCAAACCAAAGAAGTAAACTCGTTAAACTTAATACATTTTAACTAAATAATATCAACCACTATAAGTTTTACAATTGGGACATGAAAACTTTGAACTTTCACTATAACCCCGGACCTTTAAATCAATGACCAAACTGTTAACGACAAAGCAACAATTTTATTATGATGAAGTTTACGAATGAAGAACGTTTAAAAAATATTTAAAATTTATTACAAAAATTTCGAATCGGTGACGGTAGATTAGTGATTCAAAGATTAGTGAAATTTAGTTTTTATTGCTGGATGTTCCCGAGCCAGTAAGACAAGTGCCAGGAATATTGCTGCCGTTCAAGTGTCAGTCGGAAACGCAATTGCTCTAGTAAAATAGCCAGTTGCATTCCCCCCCTCAAACAATTCCACCGTAAACGGGTAGCGTATTGCCAAACTGTATATCATATCAGCACAGATCTCCTTAGTCTGTGCTCAGCCATTTTCTGCTCACCGAATTTGAAAGTATTGTAGAGCAAACTGTATGCTACCACAGAGCGCTCTGTGGTCACATGCAGTATTAAAAAAAGCTGAAGCAAACTATATACTATTTCAGATCGAGCAAAGTACCTGTGATTACAGAGCCATCGTTCACGTTGGTGTGGTTATTGTGTGTGGTGCCGTGACATAAGGCCAAGTGACAAAGGCCAAATTTGTTTGTGACTTAAGGCCAAACATAAAATGTTTTGTCTTGAGCAACAGTACCTTGGGTGGCCCGCTTCGCTGGTTTTCAGGATTTTAACTCCCTTTTCGGAGCTCACACCCGCTCACGCAACTCCGTTGCTCCGCTTAGGGTATGTTCAGTCGCCAGGCAGGCGCCTGTAGCAACAGTTTTGTATTTTACATTAATTGGAGTAAACAATTAACAGTTATGTACTGCTGCTCAGGAAAACTGTTGCTACAGGCGCCTGCCTGGCGACTGAACATACCCTAAGCGGAGCAACGGAGTTGCGTGAGCGGGTGTGAGCCCCGAAAAGGGAGTTAAAATCCTGAAAACCCGCGAAGCGGCCCACACAAGGTACTGTTGCTCAAGACAAAACATTTTATGTTTGGCCTTAAGTCACAAACAAATTTGGCCTTTTGTCACTTGGCCTTATGTCACGGCACCACACACAATAACCACACCAACGTAAACGATGGCTCTGTAATCACAGGTACTTTGCTCTTAGTTTCCTGAGCAAAATGTATACCAACACAGAAAAATCTGCTTTTGATCTGACACAGTATATAGTATGCTCTTAATTTCAATTAGCATTCTGTAGTCTATTATAGAGCGTCGGAGCTCTGTACTGATATACAGTTTGGCAATACGCAAACGGGTATTACTTCTAGGAATGATCATCAATTTACACTTGAGCTCAATTTCGGACGTACTGTCAAGTACAGAGAATCTTTTTTTAGCAGCACTATAGGAATGTGGAATGCTTTACCCGGCACAATATTTCCCACTGATTGAAATATGCAGACATTGAAAACCAATGTGTATCGGTAGATCAACTCTGAATTTTTGCCAAAAGTTGAAAAACGGTAAGTCATCTTTTGCTTCTCGAAATGAACGAACATTTAAGATGTTAGACACATGCTTTGCGTCGGATAGAAAATTTCCAAAAGTTCCCGATGGCTCTAAGGATCCTTAGCCATGGCAATTTGGTGCTTCTTATCACCATATTATCGTTTTATGGAGGTTATTTTTAGCAACTTATCCGCCAAAGATATATTCGTTTCCGGCTTTAGAATTTTCATAGCTCAATTTTGACATCGTACTCTGGGTAGAATCCCTAGTTTCCGTACAGGAGGTTATTAAACTCTAACAGCCTAATTTACTAACATGACATCGTGTGAAGTTTACGTTACGTTACGCTTACGTCTATAACAACCAGAGTTTAAGATTGGTGAGGTTTTTTGGTAGTATATTTGACATAAGGAAGGCGTAGCTAAAACGGCTTGGAAAATATATTATAAATAAGTATTTGTTTGACGTGGCGTAAGCCCGAAGTAAGTTCTTCGGCTCGGTTTAATTATTCCGAGGTTGAACCGAGTATTAAATAAATACTCGTAAATTTGGTGGTGCAACAGCTCGGAGTGAACAAGGACCTAGTGACTTACAACACTCAACCATTCCTGTGTGCGTGTTACCAGGAATGGAGGGGACCTACAATTTTCTGCCGATTCCGAACGGCTAATGAGCAGCACTTTTCATGATAAGAGATACTCTTGGAGGATTTGTCAAATCTTTGCAAGAGGCAGTACACCCCAGAAAAAAACTTTCTTGCAGCGGCTGAGAATCGAAGTCGAGACCTTCCGCATGACAGTCTAACGCACTAACCATTGTGCCAAGTGGTACTACAACCGAGTATTAGTGAAAACTAATAAATAAGTCTGTTAGTTAATATGTTCCTCAGCTTATTCGGTAGGGGCATGTTTCCATATTTGGTTTGTTTTGGAAATTGGCTTTGATGCAGATCACAGTCGATCTTCAGGCTATGATCGGTTTAAAGTCAAAAAGTTTACTTCTTAAAAGATTTCCGACTTTGCATAAGAATCTTAACCTGCGGTGTTCTCACGTTCCAGACATCCAACCTAAATCGATATCTTTTGACGTTCCGGGTTTTACTACAATTTGAGGATAATCATAATCCATAGATCCTCTTATGTCCTTGATAAGATAACTTATTTTACGTGGTAGGAAAGTTAAGTTAGAGGATACAACCCCCAGTCCCGGAGATACATCCATCTATGTACATATGTACATATATACATGGTGGCGGGCGTCCGGCTGACGGTTGGGTTAAAGAAATCAATAGAACCCAAACCGTTTTAAAACTTCAAATTTTAGTTTAAGCTGTTTAAAATATTGTATCGGCCAAATGGCAGCCCTTACATTCCAAACATGGTCTTAGCTTTTTTCGAAAGCTTTCATGAACTTTTTTAAGCATTTTTATAGGAACTTACAAGATTAGATGATGCGCGTTCGTATATTTCGTTTCAGATCTGTCAGAGTCCTGGAAAAATTGTTATAAATAAGAGATTTTAGGTATCCATACTGAAAAAAAATCGAGACAGTGCGTCAGCCACAGTAAATCGGTTCTTAGAGAGATGAGGCGCCCAAGGAATCTGTCTCGCAGAAAGTCCATGCAAAATCTGGCTGTATGGGATGTCACTCCGTTCTGCTGAAAACACACATCTTTCAGCTATGTATTTTCATTCAAATTGGGGCAAGCTCAAATTCTGAATCATGGTCAGGTAACGTGCAGAAGTCACACTAGCCGCTCGATCATTTTCTTCAAAAAAGTAACGACGATATTGCACACCAGACTGTCACACTTTCGGAGTGTAAGGACATCTGGCGGAGCTCCTTGGGGGTTGGTCTCACTTTGGTCAAGCATATTTTGCTTATTACCGGATCCACCGAGGTGAAAATATACCTCGCCACAGAAAAACAAGATAACGTCTCAAGACAATGTAGTAAGCAAGTTTTCGCTAGCGAGTTGTCTGGCTTTAAAATCATGTGACGACAACCCTTGTACAACCATCTTGTAGGGATGTTAAAGATGATGTTCTTAAGTGATTCCTTGAACGGAACGTCTCGAAATGTTAAGGTCACCCAACTCTTTTCCAAATTAACGTCTGGGCGTTTGTTCAAATGCAGTTCGAATTCCTTTTCGATGTTTTCAGGGGTAGAGATCGTTCTCGAACGAAAGAAAGATGGACTTGTACACAAAAAACACGCTGTTGAACAGACCGGTCAATCTTGGCGATTGAAACTAAGAGCTTCCTCGTCCCTCTGTTTAAAATGACCCCACATTTAACAATCTTCAACCGTTAAATGAATTATTGATAATTGAGACATCTACGACCGTTAGAAAGGAACTTATATCCGATTCAAATCCATCCGTCTACCGTGCGTCACCCTGTATTTACTTTTAAAACAATAATTGCTTTTCGACGAAATTTAGTACAAAGTACTGACAAAAATGCATTTTTTCAGTTACTTGTATAAGAAAGATTAACCACACTCTTGACAACTGTGAATTAGTATTTTAAATATTTTTACTATTGCGATATGTGATATCTTCAAGCTTCGATCAGCATATCCCTAATTCGGCAAAAAACTATTAGGGTAGATGGAACATGCAATGACGCCAAATGATGATTGTCAACGTTAAGATTTTGATTCAAAAACGTCACAAATGAATAAGAACTATACAAATACATATATGAGTGTGAAAAGTACATTCGATAAGTTTGTGCAAAATGGCGCCCGTGTTTGTAAAACTCACCAGTCACCACTAGAGAGCGGATGTTTTTCGCCACGAACTCAACATTTCTCATGAACAGTGCCACTTTACGAGTTCATAGTGAAAATTTCGAAGAAATCTATTATTAAAAACGCCATAAAGCAAATGATGAGTTTCTTTTTTAACGAATTGCAACCATTACAAAAATTCCTGGATTTCTTGTTTGTCTGAAAAATCGGTATTATTTTTCTGTAATGACGTTGCTCTACTCACCGTGCGAAATTTAAAATACATTTTAGCAAACAATTTACAAAAAAATGTGTATGTTATTTACCAAATATCTAAGTAGGTATGTTAGTATATCTATTTATGCATTAATGGCCCATTAAAATGAGATGCAAGTAAACAATGCAATTATGTTCGTTGTTCGTGTTATAAAGTAATTGGTACATACATAATTGCATCATGCACTAAATCGCATATGCATTCTCGCCAATCTGTTAATTAATCATGCACATAACAATAACTATTTAATTCAAGAGGCAAATACGAGTGTGTCCATCGTGTGCATCATAAATACCTGAATATCTCGGGGAATATCTAAGGGCTAATCTTTTGTAATAGTGCAGAATAAGGCCGAAGATTGAAAATTAAAATGGTTTTTGACATTTGCTTTTGTTATAAGGGAATGAGTGAGATATACATATGTGGTTTTGTTTTTTTGGTGTGCTCTTCTGATTCGAGAAAGTACCAACCGTTAAATGTTTGCATAAAAATTCTGAATTTTATTTATTATGTGAGAACACTACCTTCTAGGCGTCTAGAAATATGGAAAAATTTGACAGACTTCGGCAAATTGGTCAACAAATTTAACGAAAAGAAGTTTATTATAAACCAAGATCTAACGTCGCATGTTCTCTCTGCCCACTTTAAGGAACAGCTGGATGTGGATTGTAGTAGTGACACTATTTTATATGCTGCACTAAGTTTGAAAATGATACACTAGATCCTTGCAATACTTTTTATGAAATTGATAACTCTCTAAATGCCTTAAAGATGAATTTTGAATTTATTATAAGCTTAAAACAAGTAATTAACATAATTAAAAATAGAATAACAATTTAAATCTTAAGACTAAATTAAAAACTATGGAGCCAGAAAATAAGGACAAAAGAAACTAAGGATTAAGTTAGGAGAGCGCGTAGAAGGGAGGATTTGGAGAGATTAGGATCTAAAATGGTTGAGCTGTTAGCATTTTAGTCATCCATTTGGCCATATTCAGTTCGATGAAAGGGAATACATAGAAGTGGTATGGTTCTTAAATGACGTTGGCTTACGTTCCATTTAATTTTTTACTTGCGACTTATAGGTACTAAAAGGCAAGTTATGCATTCGGAAAAAAATCGAACTCGAGATTTTGATCAAAGTTGACATTACGATGATAGCGAAGACTAAAAAGTGGGTCTCGCAATCCTGTCTGTCTGTCAGTCTGTCTGTCTACAGCCTAAACGACTCCGCCGATTTTCTTTAAACTTAGTAGGTAGTATTTCTAATTTTACCCCCCCCCCCCCACATTGTATTTTTTTTAAGACCGAAAATAACGGTACCTGCCATACGATTTTTTTTGGAAATTTTATAAATATTTTTTTTTTCTCAAAAACTGTCACATAGATTAAAAAAAAATCAAAAAAAATCATTTAGTTAAAGCTAGGAAATGGTTGAAAAAATGTCCAATATCCCCCTACTTGGAACCATTTTTTGATTTTTGATTTTCTCAAAAACGGTACAACCGATTTTGATAATTTTTTTATGCTAAAGCTCTCCAGCAGTTTAAATTTTATTGGGTATTCAAATTTTCCAAAAAAAAATTTTGGATTTAAAAAAAAAAATCAAATATTTTTTTTTTCAAAACTCAAAGTTTCAAAAATCCCATGCTAGATTTTTTTAAAACTTGAAAAATAAAAGTTTCTTAATATAAATTACAAGATGTAACAAAAAAAGAATTTATTTTACCTAAAAATAACGGTACCCTCCATACAAATGTTAAAAAATGTTTTTCGAAAATCGTATTTCTCGAATACGGTTTCGAGAATTTTGCTTAAATTTTTTTTCTTTTGATTAATTTTTACGATCTATAATTTAATAAACAAAATTTGAAATCAAGATATTACTGACTGTATATCTACCATAGAACGTTTTTTTTTTTGAATTTTGAATTTCTCATTATCAGCATAACGGATTTTAATGAAATTTTTTATAGAGAAGCTTCTAAGAAGTTTAAAAAACATTGCATCTCGAAACTTTAAGAAAAGTATTTTTTTGAGTTTTGAAGAAAAAACTCTATTTTTTTTTTTTTGAAAATTCAATATCTAAAAAAACGGTTCAATATTTTTTTTGTAAATTTAATTTTTATTCGAACAATAATAAAAATTTTAAATTGGCGTACCAAAATTTTGTCTTAAAAATGTTTTAAAAATTTTGTATATAAAAGTTTATTTTTCAAAGAAACCACTACAACGACTTATAATTTTTGTTCTTGCATAAATTCATATTTGCATATTTGTTTCTATTTCTTACTACTAATAGAGTTTAAAAAAATTAAATTTATCCTTATGAACAGTTTTCTCTAATAACATTCATTTTAAAATTTCTAGTCTCTTACATAGGAGCAGGTTCGTGCGACCCAGTCGTGCATTTTATCAAATAAACACTCAAACCTCTTTTATTTTTTTATTTTGAAACTTAATTTGTTTTTCTCTAAAATGGCAACAAAAAAACAAGCTGTGTATGGAATATGTAATAATAAACAGCCCGTCTCGGCTTCTTACGGTGGTATGGATCCGGCTGCTCCGATTTTCAATAACTCTTTTGCATCCGATCCTATTCAGCTGAATTTGAGCGATGGCCTGTGTTATGTTCACCTTATGTGCATAGCTCGATCGGTTTATTCGCTATTACGCTATTACTCTACGAGAGATAACCTTACTCTCCAATTTTTCAATCAGAATGTCAATCGTGGCGTCCGGTGGGTGGAACGTAGCACCGTTCTGCTGGAACCACATGTCGTCTAGGCCCATATGGTTCAATTTGGACCATGAGAAATTGGTTACTATCGCTCTTTAGCGTTTTGTAGAATATCAAAACGAGAGTCGGAGACAAAACGGAGCCCTGTAGCACACCAGCATTTATTTTATGAACTTCAGACTTAAAACCGTCCAACACAACTTGTACTTGATCCCAAACTCTATCAAATGCTTTTGAAATATCCAGTGCAATAATCTTACTTTCTCCAAACCGATGTAAAGATTTGTTCCACTGTTCTGTGAGATATATCCTCAGATCACCAGTGGACCTATTGTTACGAAAGCCATACGGTCATTAAGAAGCTTTCGTTCTTCAAGATATTGCTTAAGTCGATAATAATTTATCAGTGTTTCCATGACCTTGGAAAGAAGGGACGTAAGTGCAATTGGACGATAGTTAGAAGGGAAAGAAGATTCGCCATTTTTAGGGACAGGCTGGACAAATGCTGTTTTCCATCCACTCGGAAAGAGACCAGTAGAGTAGTACAAATGGAAAAACTTACGAAATGGCTTTGCCAGCGTTGAAGAACACAGAACAATGGGAGGAATACTATCCGAGCCAGCGGATTTGTGTATGTAAAGATCTTTTAGGAGGACTTTTGTAACTGTACGAGTACGAAAAAAGATTGGTCCCATGGAAAAGTTTGTGTTCTCAAGTACAGGAGAAGTCATAACACTCTCTGGCAGTGTCGAATTGACAGCAAACTGTGCTGCAAGCAAATTGGTGTTATCTAGTAAGCTAACAAAGAGAGTGTCATTGATAACGAGCGTTGGGACCGAGGACGAAGTAGTATTTCGAATATTTTTTACAAATGACCAGAAATTTTTACTATACACATTGTAGTATTTTTTGCCTAATTTTTTAATCATATACAAATTTGGTCTGTCACATATGATCATTACAGGTCCTTCTAGCTTGTTTGAACTTATTTCGGTTTTCATCAGTAGGGTTGGCTTTATAACATCGAAAACTTACTTCTTTAACCGTAATAACCTCTTTACAGCTCGATCAAACCATGACCACTGTAATTTGTTTTTGATGGAGCATCAGTGGTGTGTTTTTTTTTTTCTTTGCACTTTTTCAATATATTATTATATTAACAACGCAGACACTGGCACTTGATTAAAATACATGGCGGTGAGAGGGAGAGTTTAAGATCGGCACTGTTTTTGTTTGTTAACACAGCCATTCAGCCTCGTCGCTAAGGACGATTTTTCAGCCAAAGCTAGGGTCCTCTCCTAAACGCTCCGCAGCCCAGTAGGCGGTACAACAAACCGCGTTGTCTATGGCTATGAACTTTGAGCTCCTGGGTCAGTTGGATATTGTACGGATCCAACGCAAAATTTGCCAAGTTGAAGTCTGCTAAAGGCCGAGATTTTCTAAACGGCGAGGTATCGACTGCCTCGAGTTCTACTGTACACTCTCACTTACGTTCCTTTGAAGTACGAATGTTGGCCGGTCATCTCAAACTTGGCCACCAAACGTTGAAGAGTCGATTGTGAAGGATCACCACGTCTACCGACTAACGAACACTCATTTTGACGATAAAATTTTAAGGCGCCAATTGAGAAAAACCCATTATTGCAAAGATTTTCCCCGGCTGAGCCGTTGGATTAAGTATTAGTCAACAGTAAATTTAAACAAAATTAAGTTCTCCTACCAAACCGTTTTTTTGCTATAAACCGATTTTGCTTTTAAGTGTTCTTGTCGAAAGCATGTTTTCTATAAATCAAAATCTTGGAAATTCATCTAATCCTATTAACGAATTAGAACACCCACTTAATTTAAAGAATTCTTCATTACTTTAAATTCACAGTATCTTATATGTATGTATACGTATGTTATGCAATGTATAACAATTTTTCTCGGTAGAATACAATATAAATTAAACCGCGCATTAAGACGAGAGTTTAGTTAACAAAGGCAAACATTTCCCCAGACTGCTTACAATCCTTGACACAACAATTAAACTTCCCCGTTCAAAAACCTTTTCAGGTGCGATTAAATTATTTTCATAAAGTGCTTTCACCTTTGGGACCCTCAGGTAAACGAGACTTTTCTGCAATGAAATATATAAAAAAAAAGCTTAGGAGTGCGCACAGGATAATAAAAAAAACTAAATCCTTTGGTAAAAGCAAAAGCAAATATTTGACAATGAGCATTGGCAACCACAAGGGAGTTATTTTTTTAAGGAAGTATAAAAAAAAAACAATTTTTTCGTTTAATGTTAATGCCAGTGTTTTTGTTTTTTGTTTGGTTGGCATTTATGTGAATGAAACCCAAATACGAATAGTGACAGTGGGGAATCATGAAAAATTAATTTTTAATGTCAATTTTCACTCTCTGATTATTTAATAAAGAAAAATTAAAACGAAATTTTAAATTGCTTTGAGTCTTCTGTGCGTTGGTTGCACCTAAACATGTAAATTATTTTAGTGTCTCATTAATATAAACGTATGTTTAACCGTTCGAGTAGGATGAGGCGTGATAAAATGTAAGCGATGGCAAATGCAAAGAGCAACCGAAGGAGGTATTGGATGTCCAATCGAATTGATCAGATTTCCCAGACAACACCTTATTGGTCTATTGGAAAAAAATTCCATATAAAAAGTATAAGTTTCATATCCAGTACTTATGTATTTTTAGTACCCTTTGACATAATGGTTAGTGCGTTGGACGTTGGACAATGGCAATCGGTTCAACGGTGTTCAATCTCAAATGGAACAGTTTCGGGTGTTTGAGAGGCAGTGTCTTAGACGTTGCCTAGGATTATACAGCACACCAGAGCCGAAGTACAAACATTATTATTCCAACCAGATTCTATACAACGGAGCCTTCGGTTCAAGACTGTTTTCGAACGGGACTGGAGGGACCGGGTGCAACAGGAATTATGTCTTGAACGTGACATAATCAATTTTATTGTTCAAAGCACAAATTTGTATACTAATGTAGACAAAAATAATCTAACATTCAAAACTGAGTTCAATGAGATTCATAAATTCATTGGAATAATGAATTTTTCTGAAATGCTTACAGTGCCATAGTTGGATTTATATTGGTCTAATAGAGCAGTATTTTAGGTTGGGAATCCGAAGGATTTCCGAATGAGTGGAAAAAGGGAATGATAGTCCAGCTCCCTAAAAAAGGAGACCACACAGTACGAAAACTGGAGGGGGATTTGCGTCCTGCCTGCCGTTGCCAAAGGCTTTCGATAGCGCCAATAGAGAATTTATTTGGCTTGAGGTATCCCGGATAAATTAAAAGCTATTATTAAGGCAACTTATGATGGATCCAAATGTCACGCTTTGCACGAACGAAGGGAGGCTGTCAGAAGAGTTTGAAGTACAAAGTGGAGTCAGACAGGGCTGCATTCTGTCACCAATATTGTTTCTGTTGGTGATAAGCGATGTCCTGCGAGCGGCCTTGACGGGAAACGGAGGAATTCGATGGACTCAGACGTCTCACCTGAAAGAACTTGACTATGCTGACGACGCCGACGTATGCTTGCTCTCTCATGGGATCATGGATCTCCACCAAATGACAACAGGGGTGGAGAGAGAAGCAGAAATCGTGGGGCTGAAAATCAACTCCGGCAAAATAAAAATGATCAGCCTCGGAACACAGTCATTTTCTCTCATAAGTATGTATATCTCAACAACCGGTAAAGAAAGTACAGAGCTTCCAATACCTTGGAAGTATTATCTCTACCCAGAGTGGCCCCGAACAGGACATCAGTAGTCGAATCGGGAAGGCAAAGGCTGCTTTCGGTATGCTTAGAAATATATGGAGGAATAACTCTCTAAGCTTAAGAACCAAGCTACGGCTGTTTCGATCCAACGTCGAATCCGTTTTACTTTACCGTTGCAGCACTTGGAAAGTAACAGTAGGTGTCACTAAGAAGCTGCAAACGTTCATCGGACACACGCTTCGAAAAGGCGACAACTGTATTGCGCTCACTCAAGAAGGGAGAAGAGCTGGACGACCGAGAAGATCATGGAGAAGGACAGTCGAGGAGGAGTCAGCCCAACTAGGCAACAGTTGGAGGGAGTTACGACTCATATCTAGAAACTGAACACGATGGCGAGCTGGCATTGTGGATGCCCTTAGCCCCTCTAGGGGTTCCCCACGGACATAAAAGTTCTGAGGACCTAAGTAAGTAGTAAGTAATCGAGCAATATTTCGATGCGATATATTAAAAGATACTATGAGTTGAGAAAGATCACGTTTGTGATAAAACTGCAATCGATCCCAGAGAAAAGTTTGCTAAATTAACAATATGCTCAATGAAAGATTTAGGCAGTTTGGATGAACAAATACAGTACTACGGACTCATTTGGCTAAAATGTTCATTAGAGAAAGACCCATTCGTTTTGGATATAAGTATTGGAACTTGGGCTCACATGATGGATACTTGTTTTAATTCATTCCGTAGAATGGTGCAAGTAGTGAAAACTACTCTGAATTCGGTTTGGTAGAAAATGTGGTACTGAGATTACTTTTGAAAATCGATATACCAACTCATTTGATGGACCAATTAATCAAACAAGCAAAACGGTTTGATCGAAAAAAACAGAAAATATTTAAATTCCTAATGCAGTTCGTGAGTACAACATAACGATGGGTGGAGTTGATTTCTTTGATAACGCTACAAGCAACTATCGCATTTGAAGATACATTGCGTTTACAAAAAAAAAATTGCTAAGGAAACACCAATGCCACATTTAGAATTTAAAACATTTGTCGTAGATTCCTTGTTGCGATCAGGAAACAATTATCCATCTTGTGATTCAAACGAAAGGAAACTCTAAAGGCCAAAAAAGCTATTTTGAATCAATAATTTAACAAGTCCAATAATAGTGCTAAGTCTTCTACTTGGCTGATTTATTTCAGTAGTATATAAATAGAATAGAGTTTGTATTATAAAAACCTTCATATAGAATCAATGCCAGGCCACGGGCAAAATCTTCCAACGTTAATGATTACAATTTTAATATTTGTTGGGTATAGTTCACATTGGATTTTTGTCAAAAAATCGATGTAAGATGAACTGAATTTAACAAAAATTGCGTATTGACAAGGTCCTCACAGTCAACTGATGAGTTAATGTGAGATCGCCGGGACGAAACGCAAATGTTTGTGGACTAAAGGCCAAAAAGCTATTTTGAATCATTGTATCGTTGCGAAAACGCAACGTGAATTTTGTGGAAAACCAGAAGCTTTTTGAATTTTTTTTTACAGATTTCCACTAATTACCCAAAATCTAGGCAATGTGAAACTGGAACGGATAGCCTCCTAAAATGGGTTAGAAACACCAGAACAGAACACCAAAAAAAACATATTAACTGAAGCTGGACTCCCACCACAAGATATTAGAACCGAGGTTCTTACCTGGCAGATGCTCTAAAAAAATTAAATCATACCCTACACCTGATCAATGGAAGAAAGGACCAAAATATCCCTAAGCACTTCAAAAAAAAAACTCTTAACGCAGCCACTTTTATTAACATCCCAATCGCCATAGAAAACAAATTGAAAACCAATCCTCCATGGAATTTACCTAATCATACCTAATCAACTCGCGGATTATCCACAGACATCTACAACAAATAAAATGCACGACTGGGTCGCACGAACTTGCTCCTATGTAATAGACTACGAATTTTAAAAACGAATGGATCAAATTAATTTTTTAAATTCTTTTAGTAGTAAGAGACAAAAACAGAATGCTATGCAAATATGAATTTATGCAAGAACAAAAATTATAAGTCGTTGTAGTGGTTTCTTAAAAAAAAGCTTTTATATACAAACTTTCTTAAAGATTTTTAAGAAAAAATTTTGGTAAGCCAATTTAAAGTTTTTATTATTGTTCGAATAAAAATTAAATTTACAAAAAAAAAATTTTGAGCCGTTTCTGAAATATTGGATTTTTTAAAAAAGAAAAAAATTGATTTTTTTTTTTCAAAAATTCAAAACATATTTATTTTAAAGTTTTGAAACGCAATGTGTTTAAGACTTTTTAGAAGCTTCTCTATAAAAAATTTGATTAAGATCCGTTATGTGGATAATGAGAAATTCAAAATTCGAAAAAATGGTTCTGTGGTAGGTACCAGCTGTAATATCTTAATTTCAATTTTTTTTATTAAATTAAAGATCATAAAAATTAATTGAAAGAAACAAAAATTTATCAAAATTCTAGACGCCGTTTTCGAGAAAAATACGATTTTTGAAAACCATTTTTTTAGGTTTTTAACATTTGTATAGTGAGTACCTTTATTTTTAGGTAAAATAAATTTTTTTTCTAACATCTTATAGATTATATTGAGAAACTTTTATTTATCAAGTTTAAAAAAATCTAGAATGGGGTTTTGGAAATATTGAGTTTTAAAAAAAAAATTTTGAAGTTTTTTTTTAAAAATCCAAAAAAAAAATTTTTTGAAAATTTGAATACACAATTCTATTTAATTTTTTGGGGAGCCTTAGCAAAAAAAAATTATCAAAATCGGTTGTACCATTTTTGAGAAAATCAAAAACAAAAAATATGGTTCCATGGGGGGTACCCTCAATAACCATTTTTCTGAAAATTTTTTTCAACCATTACCTAGCTTTAACTAAATGAAATTTTTTTGTGTTTTTATTTTTAAAATCTGTCGAACAGTTTTTGAGAAAAAAAAAAATATTTATAAAATTTGGAAAAAAATTCGTATGGTAGGTACCGTTATTTTTGGATTTAAAAAAATAAGAAAAAAACGTGTGGGGGGAAAAATTAAGAATGATATCTACCAAGTTAAAAGAAAATCGGCCAAGCCGTTTAGGCTGTAGTCCAACCGACAGACAGACAGACAGAATTGCGAGACCCAATTTTTTAGTCTTCACTTTCATCTTAATGTCAACTTTGATCAAAATCTCGAGTTTGATTTTTTTTTAACGAATGCATAACTTGCCTTATAGTACCTATAAGTCGCAAGTAAAAATATAAGAAAACTATCAAAAACCAAGTTCGAAATTTGGGTTTTCTGACTACTTACCTTAATATATCAAAGAAACTCCTCTTTTAGGTCTAAAGCTATGCTGTCCTGGATAAGCTTTCTTTTCCATTAACCAATAAATTCGTCCAGCAATAATTTTTTTTTTTTTCAAAAATGTATGAGAGAATAAGAAGGAGGGAAAATGGACGATATTTGATATAGTCTTCATGGTTTCGCGATGTTTTCGGAATTGGTTTAAGTTTTGCACTTATGCAATCATGTGGAATAGTTCCAGTTGATATAATGTCATAATAAAGACAACAAATTCGGTCTTTGAGGCTGTCGTCGCATAGTTTTACCATCGTGTATGTAATTTTGTCATTGTCTGGGCTGGTTCCTTTGGATTTCTTTAATAGACAGTTCGAGTTCAGTACGCGTAATACGTTCCGCTAGATATTCACAAGGTCTGTGATTTGAGGTCGATGCAAGGATTTGTAGACCGAAGTTCGTTCCATTTTCGATAACACTCGCCTAATAGGTACTATCTGCACTATTTTCTATAATTTCTGGGTCTATCTGCATTTGATCTTCTAAAAGCATGTAAGAAAATTGTCTATCCGAGATTGGGGATCGAACATATTCTTGCTGAATGAAAATTTATCAAAAACCAATTAATATGCATCTTCATCAATGACGAAATCAAATACTGAAAGTAGTCATGTCATTTAGTAACGGTAGAACTTGTCGAGTAAGTTTTAATGGCTATAACTCAAAGGGACACCGCAAGGTTCCCCTCTTTCAGCTGTCTTATATAATGCATATATTGGTTCACTTTCCCAACCGCTACTGATACTCCACTTTATTGGAGTTTACGCACACAATATTTAAATTTTAAATATTTAAATTTCCGGAAATCCTATCCAAGAAATGCTAGTAACATCAACTCATCCATCAACGAATGTTTTTCGTACAGCCTCAGAAGCATTAAGAGCCACAAAATTAGAAGCTCTAAGATTGGAAGGAGGCTATGAATCTTTTGAAAACTTTGGAAAAAAAGGGCACTCAATCTCTTAAGTAAAACACTTACTGATTCAAATCATCCTCTCTTCAAGACTGCTGAATTAGCGATCAACACAGCAAAAACGAATAAGAAAAATTCTACCTCAGCGCTTATAAAAATGATATCTCTAGTTTCCAATCTAAGCTCTTTTTCATCCAGTAATATGCAGATATTAGAAGTTACTTCCCATTAACACAGCTTGCAAAATTCAAAAAAAGAAAATACTAAGGACGAAGAACGTATCTCTGCTTCTAACACTAATAGATTCCTTTATACAGACGGTTCACACAAAAAAATAAAATTGGTGTTCGTAAGCAGCAGAATCCGCAGACAGCTACATTGCAGAGCTAACAATTTATAAAGGCATATCTATTGCTCAAAAATACTCTAACCGATCGTTGATTGTAATTAATAACCTTCGCATTCTCATGGGTTTCAAAAATGAGACAACTAAATGTCCTTTTATTGAGATTATAAGAAGATGTTTATATTCCAATAAAAACATTATGCTTGAATGGATTCCGAATTCAAAGGAAATGTGGATGCAGATCTTGCCGCAAGAAATGCTATCAACTACCCACTCATTATAAAGTACCCAAAAATTTTACCAGCTCTTACGCCCATCGTTCACTGAGGACCATCAAAAAAGAGTTTATTGAAATTTGGTAAAACATTTCTACGAAAACATCAACCTGCTTTCACGCGTATCCCAAACAATCGGTCTCCTAACAGAGCATAAACCTTTCCCGAATTACAGTTTGAAAAACACTTTTCAACACTAAACACTATTACAATGCTGGAGATGCTAAACAATGTTCTAATTGTCAAACGATACTTTCCGTTTAGCATATCCTTGTCGAATGTCCTATATCTCGCCCACATTGCTGAAAAACTTGTCGAAATGTCTGAAGTACGGTCCATTCAATATATTAAAGATGAAATATGATTTTTTTTGTTCTCAATGATTTAAACCTAATTTTATTTAATTTTTTTTTTCCTACATTCGTTCCTTGTTATTGTTAATGTTAACATAGAATAAAGACGACATCATATGGTTTGGCTAAACTCATACCTTTAAATGCTTTTATCTCTGTCACCATTTTTGAATAAGTTTGTAAGATTTTAATAATCAATGTGCATTTTCAAATGCTCAAATAATTGAAATATTGACCGGATGATTTTTGGACATTTCATTTGTAGACAAAATTGAAATAAAATATTAATCAGCATGTATTGTTTTGTATTCATTTTGAAGCCAACCCAAATTCAAACTATTTTAATAGAGATGCGTCGTTAAAACGGCGGAACTCATGAGAGTAAATAAATTCCTTAAAACGACATTAATTAATTAAACTAACGTTAAATGTGTAGAAGAAATTAACACGAGGCCAAGCTAAAAACTAGGCGCAGTATCCGCTTCATTTTCAGTTGATATCACTTAGTTTAATTAATAGTATTACTTTTTAAATTAGTACAAAATCAGGAATGATGGCATACACCAGCTAAATAGATTTCCACCTTTCATGGGTTTCATGTGAAACACCCATTATAATACCTGCAACTGGAATAGGTCACGAAAGCTTAATAAAACTTGTTTCATAATCTGACATTGTAATATTTAAAGGTTTCAAGTCCCAAGCAACGATAAATCCGTTTAAATCTTCGCCATATTGGCAAGAAGACTAGTGTGACGAACGGATAATTAAAGAAATTATTTAAACAAAATGTGTTCTAGAAAAAATGATATTAATTGCTGGTGGAATCATATGATTTTTTACTTGCGATATAGGTCCTATAGGGCAAGTTCTGCATTTGGAAAAAAAAAATCGAACTCGAGATTTTGATCAAAGTTGACATTATGATGATAGCGAAGACGAATAAAGTGGGTCCGGCAATTCCGTCTGTATGTCTGTACCTCGATCTAGAGCCTAAGCCACTGGAACTATTTTCTTCAAACTCGGTAGTTATGGGTCTTCGGTGATTCCCTAGAGGGGAAATTGAAATTTTTTTTTTAGCTCTAAAACTAACGGTACCCCCCATACACCCGTAATGCAAAATCTTATTTATCTCGAAAACGGCTCTAAAGATTTTGATAAAAAAAATTAAGGTGTGATATTATGGACATGGACTACGTTTTGGCAAAAAAAAATTTGGGGCAAAATGTTATTAGGGGTACCTGCCATAGAACCGTTTTTTTGATTTTCGACTTTCTCATTAACGGCTCTAACGATTTTAACCAAAACATTTTCAGCAGGAGTCCCCCTAAGTTTAAAATAATATTGTATATAAAAATATTCGAAAAATTATTTGTTGGGTTTTTTTTTGAAAAAAAATTTTTTTTGAAAAATCAATATCTTCAAAACCTATGAACGATTATTTTTTGAAATTATTTCCAAAAATCAATATTATTAAATACTTAAAATTCGCATCCCACATTTTTTTCTTGAAAAATTTTAGAGAAATTTCTTATATAAAAAGTGTATTTATTTAATAATAAAACGATTTTTTAAAGTTTCTTTGCATAAATTCATACTTTTCTAGAAATCAGACGGCAATTTCATTTTAAATTCATGTTTTATATTTATAAAATGTATTTTAAATTCCAAAGTACTTTAACATAAGAGCAAGTTCGTGCGATCCAGTCGTGCATTTTATTTCTGTTTATTTTTATTCCCTTGAATTATTATTAAAATATTGTTTTAGTTTTCATTTTGCAGAATTATTTAATATTAAATAAATAAAATGTTTTGAACCCATTATTTATATTATTTGAATAAAAAAAAATTAATTTAAAATAATTTATTTGATTTTTTTTTCAGTTAGTGGAAAAAGGAAAACATTCCACTCACTTTAACAGGAAATATTAAGCCAGAGCTTAAAGTTTTTAATTTCAATTGTTTGGTATGTTACTCTTCTTTACTAGCTTTACATTTGTCCTTCAGAATGTTTTGAAGAATAACTTTCAGAAATAAACAGTTTTCTTCGATTTCCCACACATCTTTCGTAACCTTCTTTCTCTTCCGTAACTTCACGCCCACGCTGCGCTGTGTTGAAACATTTGAAGGTTAATCATATTCCCTTGAGCGTGTGTAGATTATAAACAAAAAAAAAAACTAGGATTAGTGGAATGTTTTTCTTTTCCTTCTCAGCGGTTCAATTAAAGGATATAATATGTGACCCGGTCTATGAAAAGGTGGGTTATGAATCAAAAACAAAATTTCGATAAATCAGCTGTTAAAGATAAACAATGCATTTCGTCAGTTTCTCGGTAATTGTTCTCCTTCCTTCCCATTGCTCAGTGTCTCTCGTTGTTCAAGGGCACCAAGTGAGATGCAGTGTTGCTTTTGCTCCAAATATTATGTTAATTAATTGCTTCACGTTGCTACTTTCGAATTTCCTTTTTTTTTCATTTTCAATTCCGTATTATCTTAATTCTGGATTTTCAATAAAATTCTGTTTTTCTTTCATTTGTGCTCTTTTTTCTCTACATTTTTAGTACACTTCTAAGCAAGTTAGGACTGGTTTTCACCATGTGAAAGAGCGTATCAAAAACTATCCTAACAAAAAAATAATTTTTTGAGTCATAAACCACCTTTTTATAGGCCGGGTCACATATACATATTAGAAAAATATTTTTTTTTTCGCTGTAGAACAGAGTTTTCTGCCCAAAATCGGTCCAGGTTGGTAACAAGGTGCACCTTCGCGGCCCGGATACCCTAAGTCTTTTTGTTTGTTTGATTGTTTTTTATGAGGTCTAATCCCAGAAACGACAGCAAAGGTCCGATTTTCAAAGTTCTTTTGGTTTTTGAAAGGCTATACACAGAAGATGGGTTTACGGCTAAAAAAATTGCTTTTATGTAGAAAAACGAAAAAAAAAAACGAAATTCGATTTTAAAAATTCTATTTGTGTGAAAGATTAGAGAATCGACTTAGCTTTAGGGTAAGATATTTTGGAAAATTGAACTATTTATATAGTGAATTGAAGTAAACTACCATTTAGAAAAGTCTTTTTGTTTTTTTAAAAGTTAAAGTTAAATAATAAGAGTAGGGCGTGAAATTGGGAAAAAAACATGATATTTGACTATTATAAGCCTTTTATTGAAGAGTTGTACTTACAACATTTTTTTTTTATATAATCTACCCGCGCTCAAGGGATTAGATTACCCTTTAATTAAATGAAATGTATAACATACAAATGTATGTACATATGTGTGTCTGAAATCATACTTCAACTTAATGGCGCAAAATTTTAGTTGAATTAGTACGATGCTAAAGCTGTTTTAGTATGAAACTAGTAGGTTAAAACGACGATTTTGCAAATTTTAATCTAATATAGCATCATACTTTTTCTACCATTTTATTAAAGATAAAATCATCGAATACCTATTTTAATTTTTTAGTACCGTGCTAACTTCATATAACTCTTTGACATGTGCAAACATCAAAAAAGGTTCGTGTACTTACTTTTTTACACGAAATGTCATTGTCGATGATTTGAACTTTAATAAAAGGGTAGAGAAAGTATGATGCTATATTCGATTAAAATTTGCAAATTCGTTGTTTTAACCTAGTATTATACTAAAACAGCTTTAGCATCGTACTAGTTCAATTAAAATTTTACGCCATTGTTTTTAATTATTTTGTCATTGCAGATCATCCATACTATTGGTCCATCACAAAATTAATAAAATCTTATTTTTGTTCTTCAAAAAGACACACAACAAAAAGCAAAAATACTAAAAATCTTAAACGATTGTATAATAAATACACCTAAATACAATTAATTAATACACCTATTAACATTAATATTTTAACCTCTTTTTTCAGAAAATGAGAAAGACGAAATTAATTTTTGATGTGTAAACATCTTTCCCGGCGGTAGAGTGAATCGAAAACGTGTGTAAAACTTATACGTCCCGTGTAACCCGTTACGGTTACACATTACGGTTACACGTTCCGGTTACACGTTCCGGTTACACGTTCCGGTTACACGTTCCGGTTACACGTTCCGGTTACACGTTCCGGTTACACGTTCCGTGTAGCAATCTACCTTACCGACGATTGCATTTAACACCATGTTTACATTGTTAATATTGCGTACTTACGACATCGTGTTTACATTGGAGACTTTGAGTACTGAAATCTCGATTTTATTACTTTCCATTGCTGGCTAGAACTTAATTCAATCCCTCAACATTTCTTCACCTCTCGACCAATTAGGCCTATTCTGTCACATTGGTTATTCTGCTATAGATTTTCTGTTAATCATAAAAGATTTCCACCTTAAAAGATCTTTTATGATTGGTATTCAGAGGTTCGAATTTTTATAAAAGTCTGTTAGGCTAGTCGCGCACTGGCAACTGTGATCGAAATCAAATAGTTTAATCACCAGTTGAAAGAGAACCGCGCACTGGCAACTCTTTACTCACGCTCACACTCTTTTCTCTCTTGCGCTTATGGAAAACAGCTCAACTATTACGAATTAATTTTAGGCAATCGTTTAGTTTGTATCAAAACACAAACTTTTTAGTTGCTCGAATCGAGTTGCTTTAAGTGCGCGGTGTCCCATATAAGCCCATTATGTTTCATTTTAGCAAATAAACAGTTGCGAAACTAAAAATTGAATGTGCGCGCCTAGAATAAGGCTATTTTGTGTAACATAAATGCCCATACAAAAGCGAAGTACTTTGTCGAATAGGTTGACCGATGTGGCGTGTGAGGGGTATATATCTAAAGTCACAAACCAGTACGATTGCATTGTATGTTTATTTGGTACGTTCGATAACAAAAATGCGGCACTCGGACGAACGTTGATGTTTACACATCTTAACCGTGAGTCCTGCCACTCACACTTTTTGATGTGTAAACATCTTTCCCGGCGGTAGAGTGAATCCAAAACGTGGATAAAACTTGTAGCCCGTTACGGTTACACGTTACGGTTACACGTTACGGTTACACGTTCTGTGTAGCAACCTACCTTACCGACGATTGCATTTAAAACCATGTTTACATTGGAAATATTGCGAACTTACGACATCGTGTTTACATTAGCCGTGTTTTATTGGTTAGTGAATACACTACATATCAAAATTTAACATTGAAAACAACAGCAAACGATTAGTGAATAAAAATAAGCTAGTAATTGAAATGGATAATTTAGTGAAGATAGAGTTTCGGATGTTGAAATGTAGGAGGTGTTTAGGTGGTGTCCGAAAAAGTATATGTGGCATACTTGAGCGTATGTTCGTTGGTATTTATTTTGTTATACTTTGCCGTTACTAATCCAAAGTGTGATCGCTCCGAAATTTACAGAACAAATATTTTTTCAAATGCAAAACTTTAATTCATACCATAATTCCGGCTTTACACTACTGCCATTAATTTTGTCATAAAATATTGAATCAATTTACGCGAAGGCGATTGGTTTCGATTGATATATTTTATCAGTTCACTGGCATTTGTTCAAAAATGTCATGTAATTGCGGCATTATGTTGAATTTATATAACAACTGAAAAAATTCACATTTTAGTTGAATTAATACGATGTTAAGGCTGTTTTAGTATGGAGCTAGGTTAAGACAACGATACTTTCTCTACACTTTTATTGAAGTTAAACTCTCAGAATAGGTACCTATTTTATTTTGTTAGTATCGTTCTAACTTCATATTGTAAGACATTTTCATACACTTTAACATTAATGTAAAAATATTATTTTGTATTACTTAGTAATATCTTTCATTCAAGTATTGACTACATATATTATTAATAAAGTTTTTGCTGAAAGAAGAAGTCATTGATTTTTAATTAATTTAGAAATATTTTGCATAAAATAATTCAATATATTTTTCTTGTGTTCAAATCAATTTGAGATTTTTTTAAATAATCTCTCATAATATGACTCTTTAACATTTAAAAACGTCAAAATAGGTCTGTTTTCTTAGTTTTTTACACGAACTACCATTGTTTTAAGTTTCTCAGAATCAATTTATTAAAAGAAATTGCCTTAGGCTAGGCGGTTTCTTAACTGTTTGGTTCAAGAAACTAAAAAGTTTGTGTTTTGACACAAACAAAACGATTGCCTAAAATGAGTTCGCTATTTTGTGTAACATATAATTATATGCACCTGCGCGGACATTCAACCAAATTGGTCATCTGTTTTCTATAAGTATCCAAACAGTTGTGCAACTAAAAATTGAATGTGCGCTTCTATTAGTTAAAAAATATTTAAAGTTAGAAAACTACTTTAAAGTTAGGAACTATATAAGAAGTATAATACTACTACCTTAATAAGAGGCTGTTTAAAATTTTGCGCCAATATTATGTTATTGAGTACAATGTTTTATTTCTCCAATACTCCAATACATATATGTGAGAACATTTTGAGTAGATTGTAGAAAAAATATATATTTTCGCACTTTTGTAAGTTTTAAATCAAATTTAACAGTGAGAAAAACTCTAAATCAACTCGATCTGCATTTTCATGAATATTTCAACTCCAGCTTAAAACGAAATACAGATCTTTCGAACACATCCGTGTAAGTTAATTCAACAAGTAGGAAGGAACAGTGAGTTAAAGAGTGAATAAAGCGTTTTTTTGGTGCTTGTATTACTGCGCTAGATATAGATTACCAATAAAACGCGCCTATTGGAAACTTTGGGGAGAGTACGATAACTTGGCCGCCAAGATTTGACTACGGGTTTTTGTAGAGGGGTCAAAAATAAGCACTTTTTGCTATGGGAGGGGGGGGTCTATCTCCCCCCGTTTAGGAGGTAGGGGCACTTTTAGAAAAATTGGTTTAAATTGAAAAAAAAAATATTAAAAAACAACGGCAACACCTACAATAAAGTGCTATACTGCGTTTGAAAGCCAGAAGATTGTTCTATAATCCTGCATTTAAATTAAACTACTCATGTCAATGGTTTTTGAGAAATTCGCATTTAAAGTCCAAATTTTGATAAAAAAAAACGTGAAAAAAAAGTTTAGACCGATTGTTTTCAAAATTGTGAAATGAAATTGTAAATTATCTTATATGTGTTTCATGTATCTATCAGTTCTTAATCGAACACAAAAAACCGCATGGTTCTATGTCTTCTAGTTTTTGAGAAAACCTCCGTTTAGGAGGTAGGGGCACTTTTAGAAAAAATGGTTTAAATTGAAAAAAAAAAATATTAAAAAACAACGGCAACACTTACAATAAAGTGCTATACTGCGTTTTAAAGCCAAAAGATTGTTCTATAATCCTGCATTTAAATTAAATTACTCGTATCAATGGTTTTTGAGAAATTCGCATTTAAAGTCCAAATTTTGATAAAATAACGTGAAAAAAAAAAAGTTTAGACCGATTGTTTTCAAAATTGTGAAATGAAATTGTTAGTTAGCTTATATGTTCCATGTATCTATCAGTTTTTAATCGAACACAAAAAACCGCATGGTTCTATGTCTTCTAGTTTTTGAGAAAATCGAAAATTACCAAAACTGCTTTTTTTGATTTTTGGTGGTGACGGTGATTTCATCTTAAGGATTAATGTTAATAAACATAATGAATCTTTGTTAGTTCAGTACCGCAATTCATTTAGCGTTACCCAGAATGCACCATGAGGAGGTAGAATTGCATCTGGGTCAGTTATTTTGTCAGTTAATCAGGAGTTAGTCAGTCATAGTTAGTTAAAAAAGGTCAAAATGTATTAAAAAGGTGTGTAAGTCTCGTCAATAAAGCCATCGTCCGTACTATAACTGTCGAGTTCGTTGAGTTACTCTTTTATGGTGGGAAGCCGAGGATGTTTTGGCGGTAAAACACTTTCTAAATTTTCGCTCTGAAGGGTGGGAGGATCGATGTCTTTTAACCCTCACATATATCACCATCGGTATAACAAGGGTAAACTTTTTTTACATCTGATAAAAACTCTATTATTTGCGAACCCCAGTCGTCCTTATATTTCCTTTCTAGGCAGTATTTTCGATAGAAAAATAGTGCCATGTATTGGTGAACATGGTCGGAAGTTTGTTTTGGTTTTCAAGATCGTTTATTGTATTTTATATGTATTTAGTGGACATTGGATAAATAGAATAAATTTGATTTTTTTTAAATACAGATTCTGTGAATGCAAAAGAAACTTTACATACACCCAACCTCGCACCTACCCCAAATCCTATAGTGTGCCCAAGCAGGGGGGTTGCATACATACTTTACTGTTTATATATTGTAATGTTGGAAGCTAGCACTGATTTATTTATGTAAGGAAGCAAAAAATATCAAACATTTTGTAGAAAAGTAGTTTTAGTTATTTTCGATTTTCTCAAAAACCAGAAGATATAGAACCATGCGGTTTTTTGTGTTCGATTAAGAACTGATAGATACATGAAACACATGTAAGCTAATTTACAATTTCATTTCACAACTTTGAAAACAATCGGTCTAAACTTTTTTTTTCACGTTATTTTATCAAAATTTGGACTTTAAATGCGAATTTCTCAAAAACTATTTACATGAGTAATTTAATTAAAATGCAGGATTATAGAAAAATCTTCTGGCTTTCAAACGCAGTATAGCACTTTATTGTAAGTGTTGCCGTTGTTTTTTAATATTTTTTTTTTTCAATTTAAACCATTTTTTCTAAAAGTGCCCCTACCTCCTAAACGGAGGTTTTCTCAAAACCTAGAAGACATAGAACCGTGCTGTTTTTTGTGTTCGATTAAGAAGTGATAGATACATGAAACACATATAAGCTAATTTACAATTTCATTTCACAATTTTGAAAACAATCGGTCTAAACTTTTTTTTCACGTTTTTTTTACCAAAATTTGGACTTTAAAAGCGAATTTCTCAAAAACTATTGACATGAGTAATTTAATTTAAATGCAGGATTATAGAACAATCTTTTGGCTTTCAAACGCAGTATAGCACTTTATTGTAGGTGTTGCCGTTGTTTTTTAATATATTTTTTTTTTAATTTAAACCATTTTTTCTAAAAGTGCCCCTACCTCCTAAACGGGGGGAGATAGACCCCCCCCTCCCATAGTAAAAAGTGCTTATTTTTGACCCCTCTACAAAAATCCGTCATCAAATCTTGGCGGCCAAGTTATCGTACTCGTGCCGAAACTTTGAGTACTGCAATCTCGATTTTATTACTTTCCATTGCTGGCTAGAACTAAATTCAATCCATTAAGGAAAGATTTCATAGTGTGTTCATTCAATGTTTTTTAAACAAATCCAGTTCACGTTAGTGATGGACAATTAAATTTTATTTTATGCTCCCAAAAATGTATTTTCAGAATTGACATTAAATAAAATGTACGATTGGGTCGCACGAACTTGCTCTTATGTATTTGCAAAATCGTCGTTTTAACCAAGTTTCATTGTAAAACAGCTTTAATATCGTACTTATTCGACTAAAATTTTGCATCTTTGTCTTTCTAGAAAAAAATTGGAATTTTGTTTCTAAATACAAAAAAAATAATACTCAAACTTTTGAGGAGCTTTAGCATAAAAAAAACGATCAAATTCGGTTGTACCGTTTACGAAAAAATCAAAAACTTAAAAAAATGTTCCAAAAACCATTTAAAATGTTGTTCAGGGCAATCAGTTGACATCTACAACGAAATATTCTCGATACGTCAAAATTTAATTTGTCCTCTATATCTGTCATATACCATATAATTATTTTAATTATCGAATTAAATATTCTTTATTATATCAAAGTATACTTTTGGCATTCACTATATCAAAATATAGATCGTTCTCCATCTCTCAAGCCATGAACTGAATGATGACTGCGAACTTCAATGGATTAAAAAAATTAGGTTTTGCCACTTATAATTCCATTACAAGGTGAAAATGATGTCAATCGGTTTATAAATCTCTGACGAAGGGAGTAAGATAAAGTACAGAAACATAAAAAAAAATTAAAGGATTGGTTTGATTTTGATAAGATGAACTCTCCATCTAGTGGCTTGTCAAAAAAAAGAGTTTTGACAATTCGCTGCATGATAAGTATATTTGTTGGCGGCGTTAAGCCAGATATACATTGTTTAAATGCATGACAAGCACGTGCAAGTCTATTATTTCAGTGGCAAGAGGACGTTGCCCTTTGTGAGTTTTTTTTCTGTAAAATTGTGTTTTTACGAATTTCTTTGAGATTTTTTTAAATTTTATCCGAGTAATTTGTTTTATTTTGTCTGTCCATTTCATCATATAATTTTCGTTTGGTGTTTTAATATTTTAATCAGTGCTTATTATGCTGTGCTGTGTTCTCATCTCTTCGACGTACTATACGCAAATGAACCAATAAATGCATGATCAATCATCAATCTTGCATATACAATATTTCTATGCAGTACGCTAGATTGAAAGGATTTGGATTTTTCTTCAAGCCTACATCCGATCTATATGTGTGACTTTTTCAATAATATACTTACACGCGTGCTTGTCATGCATTTGAACAATGTATATCTAGCTTTAAACGCAATTGCTGAGGTTGAGAAAAAGGCGGAGTTATCGTTCATTCTTCTTTGTGGTTTTCTTTTTTTATATTTGGCGTTCGCTCAGTGAAATTCACTTAACTGAGTAGAGTAAGGAGTGTGAAAAGATGTCTCCTTTTTGCATGAACAAAGTTAACTTACATTAAAAATCGCTGTGTTTAAAAGCACTGATGTACTCGAAATTAAGCCAAAAGAGAAACAGAGATTAAAATCGGATTCGTGTAAAAACAGTCTATTTTCTATCAGATAACATCCCTGTTTGAATATATGTAAGTGCAAAAAGCAACATCCCTGTTTAAACATAAGTCAAACAAACTTTACGTTACGCAGCGGAGTCCACTTACTCCTAACACACGCCACGAACTACTTCATCGAAGCATATTGTCGATAAGGTTTTTGGGTTGTGTGAAATGAATAAGTGCAGACACGGCAGTTCACAACTGCTTGGCTCGAGCAACTAAAAGGTTTGTGTTTTGACTAAAAGGTTCTGTTTTTTAATAAGGAATAATCATAGATGTCTATAGTTTCTATGTGTAAAGCTACATATATGTAGAGATATTTTTAGATTTAAGTACATACAAGTGAAAGGGTTAAATTGTGGGAAAAAAAGTGGCTTCCATTTGAATATATTATGTACATACATATCTAAAGTCACAAACTAAATAGTACGATTGCATTGTATGCAGGGTTGGCCGAACTGTCACATTTTAGAAATAACTACATTTGTTACGTCTGCTACGTAATTTATGTAGTTAATGTAGTTAAATGTAGTTAATGTAACAAATTGTAGCAGACGTAGTTTAAAATGTCATAGCTGTCATTTTACTGTCAGTTGTGCATTTGAAATTTGAAATCAAACGTTCAGTTATTCATTTTTAATAAGCGATGTGAGCTGAAGGTGGATTTACTCCAATTTGAATGGAAAATGATCGTATTGGAGCTTTTTGTGACTCGTGTGCTGCGCTTCTTAAAGATACAACAGTTTAAAGATTAAATATAACTAAACTTAGTTCTTGATTTTCATTATTTTCAAACAGTTTTTCGGTAATATTTGTATGTATGTACCATGTATGTACATAAGAAATATCTTTAAATCATGTGTTCGTAATCCATATCCTTTGATTATGTCAAAGTAAATTGTTTGTCTCTAAAAATAAGCTTCAAATCTATCATGGAAAATACCTACAATTCTTCATCCTTATGGTAAATCAAACATTTTCAGTTTTTTTACAAACGTTGAATAGATCGAAAGAGTGAAAAATTGATTGGTTTCCTTTATTCTATTTATTTTTTATGAATTAACTACGTATGTAGCAGACGTAACAAATTGTAGTAAATTAGGCATGTAGTTTATTCAAATAACTACGTGTAGTTAATGATGTAGAAAATGTAGTGTAGTTAATTCGGCCAACCCTGATTGTATGTTTATTGAGTACGTTCGATAACAAAAATTTGGCACTCGGACGAACGTTGATGTTTACACATCTTAACCGTGAGTCCTGGCACTCACACTTTTTTTTTTATTTTCCTTATATTTTGCACATACTAGGCAGTCTGTATAAATTGTATTTTTATACAAAACAAAGTAAATATCACGTTTTGGAACTCACTATCTGAAAAATGTTACCTTTCGACAATAATTCAATGAAAATAAAATTTTCTGATGAGTTACTTTATTTTTTTTTTATAAAATACATGGTGTCCCCTTATGTATCAAGGATATTTTAGGGTATGATTCTTGGGTATATTCTAAGAACAAAATCGTTCTACAGTATTGGTCTACCTCCAATGTTGATTAAAGAAAAGGCGTTCTCTGATCTACACTCGCCCATGATAACAAAGTTGCTCTGTTAATACGAATGGTAGGAACTTTATTTAGGGCTTTGTTTTTAGAAGATATACAAGTCTTAAAATAAAGTTGTTGTTGGGGTCTTCAGATATACTATTTCTAAGATTGAGAATTTTTTTTACCTACGCTTGACTTCGAGGTCGATTTTCTGGTGAAAATCATAATAAACATAACCTTTTACTATTTTTTGTAATCAACAGAACAATAATAAAAATAGAAAAATCCAGATCTTATGGTACTTGGGAAAACCTACAGTAAGTACAATTTAAAAGAAAAAAAAAATTTTTTTTTGTTCAATCTCTAAAAGCTATAAATAAAAATTTATTTTGACCTCCTTGGTTTTGTATGCATGCTAGAGCCTGTTTTTGAATTTCACTTCGAATATCTATTGATGCTAACATCCTTCCTCACTTTTGATGAAGCTTCGAGAATAAGTTCTTCTAATTTTCTTAAAGTTGCTTTTTCTGTTGAGTAAACAAATTCATTCATTCTTCCATTCATCCATTTCTTCCTATACATCGGTTAATATATTCTTTATCTAGCCAATTCTTATCCTTTCGGCCATATTGGGCTCGAGCACCATCCTGTTGGAAATATAATGAAGCTAGTCAAATCAGTGGAATGTCCTCTATTAGATAGTTTTTATAATTCAGCCTGGAAGGGGCCGTTTTAGTTGTTTTCAATTTAACCTACCCACATATTAAATGTAAATGTGTGTTGAAATGATGACTGTGACTGGGCTTCATACCCCAAACCTAACACTTTCTAAGAACTTTTAAGGAACAGAGTAAGAAATGGGATTTTTGTCAAATAAATGAAGGAAATATGGGTTTTGCAGGTAATCAAATAAAAAAGCACGCTTCTAATAGCTATTCAAGATTACAGATTAAAATATAATATATATAATAATTCTTCCAAAACAACTGTTAATGTTAACTGTTGATAGAAACGTACGAGTATGTAAACAATCTTAGATTCCTTTTTTTACGTACTGCATGTTTTCCCATAAAATACATGGCCTTTTCCGCAAACTTGTTAGTTATTTTTATTATTGTTTCGTTCATTAAAGAAAATAGTAAAATGTTATGTTCATTATCTTGTTGTAAAGTCCTAAACGAAGTTTCTACCATCGTGTTAACAAGGGTTCGAAAAACTGTTGAAAAACTAAATTTTAGGGGAAAAAAATATTTTCTAACTCTATTTTATTATCCAAACTCATATCTTCGTGGTAAGCTTTTCACCAACTTTTGTCACCAACTCTGCGGAATGGAGTTCCACGTTTCCTGAATTGCAATCCAAAGTTCGTCCGAAATTTTGAATTTTGTCTGCCCGATTTTAACCTTAACATCATTCCATAGATCTTCTATGGTGTTAAGATCGGGAATTTGCGCCGGCCAACTCAAAATCTCAATAGATTCATTGGTAACCCAGTCCTTTACGATATTTGCTGCATGTTTTTGGGTGATTATCATACATACAAATCCAGTTGACTGCTATTGACACAAACGGAAATGGTTCCATATTGTTTCTCAATATGTTGAGATATAAAAATGTATCCATTCTACCATCTATTCTTACCACACACCATACCAGGAAAAAGCAAACCATCAGGCTGCATTCACCGTGCTTTACTGTTTTCAAAGTATACTTTCAGAATTGTAGGCTTGACCTTTAGGGCGATACACAAATGTGTTTCCATTAGGTCCGATTCGATTTATCTTAGTTTCATCTGTCCGTAAGGCTCTCTTGCTACATTTAACATCTTTCCTTAGAGTTTTGGCGAAATCCAATCGAACTTTGATGTTCTTTTTAGAAAGCAACGGTTTTTCCTGCTAATGAGTCTAAATATTTGAGCATCATTGAGTAGCCTTCTTACAAGTCTACTTGAAATGTTTAGTTAAATTCTACGTTGATTTCGGTCATGATGTTTCGGGATGCTTTAAATAGATCTTCTTTTTTCACGATGGTCCTATCAACACAAATAGAAATTTTTCTGGTATGTTTATATCTTTAACTGAGAGTCAGCTTTAACCGAATTAATTGCATTGAAAACCATATTCCTTTAAAATTTTAATAAGTGCAAAATTTCAGTTGGATTCTAACCTTGATATCAACCTTCGATAAATTTGCAAAACAATCAAAACGAACAAGTTTTGTACGTAACTAATGAAATTTATAACATACAAAATAACTGTGCTATTTCTCTGTACATACCCTATTGAGCTGTGAAAGGCATAAAAGGCAATAACAAGAACCTGTAAGTGATAATGGGTTAAATTAGATTTTTATTTGTCGTTTCAATTGTAGCCAACAAAAGACAAAAAGTTCATTTACATTAACATCACATTTACTTTAACGAACATTTTTGTTTAATTGGATGTGCTATTTCTCTGTCCATGGCTGTATATACTTAAGCTTATACCAAACAGTTTGGACAAAAAACAAATCAGTTCAGATAAATATTCAATTTAAAACATTGAATTACATATTATTAGAACCAAATAAAACCCAAAACAATTTTATTTAAATAGCCACCAAGATTAAGTTTACACAAATCGACTTTGTAGCTTCACACCGAAGGTATGACGATCAATTCCCAGCCGCTGCCACCTAAAAATAAATTTTGCTTGCGAAGTAAGTGTCTCATCGAAGAGTGCTTCTTTTCTAAGCCATTCTGAACAAGGAAGAAAATTGGGAATTTTAAATAAAATAATTGTTCAAGAATGCATTGAACATTTTTACCATTTTCAATTTAAAACGAAATCCTGGAATTCAAACAGTAATAGCTTATAATAGACTTAACTAGGATGTTTGAAATTTGAGTGTAAAACATAACCCCTTAACGTATGTAGTTCAATTTATTATGTTTTTAATCGGTAGTATAGGTAGACAGGTCAAAGGAACAAACCTTTAAAGCCAAATTCATGTGTGCGAAGGTACATTCATACAAGGATTCTAATTTCTGAAAAAAATCTTCCTCATGAAAAGTTAAACAGTGTTGGTAGAGTTTTCGCTTGTGGCTAAAGGTTCGCCAGATGCAAAAGCGGCATGTAATTGTTTAGAAAAATAATATGTCAACTTTATGAGACGAAGAAGTGTTGGCTAAATTCGGGGCAGATTAAAAAAACAAGTTTTAGATCAAGTAGTATTTGGTAAATTTAAAAACTTGCATCACACGTCCAAGGGTGAGAATATACACACTAGCTTCTATCGCATGTAATAGTAATTACCGTTAATGTTATAAAAAAATAGTGTTACAGGTCCGTCAAACCTTCATGTATTACATTTGATACAATTTTTAATTAATGCATAACATGTACATATATGTAACAAAGTTAAATTTTAATAATGTCGTATGGTATGGTGTGGTTTCTCAATACTAAAATACAAAAAAAATCAGCATTAATATATGTACATATTTGGTTACATTTATTAGAACAAATTTTCACTAATTTGGCGGGGTTTACCGGCAAACCATCTGCCAACACTTTCCATCTTTCATTGGTTTAAACAGAAGATTTTCCATATCTAATTAGAATCCATGACTTTTTTCGCACCTTAACGGGCAAATTTGAAAATCCTTTTCCAATACGAATCTATAGTGTTCCGATGACAAATTTTTAATGTAGCTATCTCTCGATCTAAAATATTCAATAACATAGGAATCATATGAACGTTTCGCTACTCACCACCTCCTTATTTTGTTCGATTTTTTGGACTTCATAGAACCAAACACATTCGTCATTGGTATCATTGTTTTGGGCAGCTTCGTCCCATAAACAAGATTTAATCAAAACTATATTTTCTTCATCGACAGTTTTGGAATCACCGTGTTGAGTTTGGGCATCCCGAAACAATTCACTCGAAGCCATTTTTATTGATTTGAAAAACTTTCTGCTTTTACTAACAACGGGTTGTGTAATTATATTAGATCGCTAAAAGCAAGGAATGCAACTGAATTAGGATTTATCTATTTTAAACAGGAAATTGATCAATCAATTAATTTATTTTTCAAACATCAAGCAATTCAAAACAAACTAAAGGTATTTGCACGTGTATAAACTCTGAAGTAAACAAACAAGTGATTATATTTGTGGTGAAGTATTTTTCAGTTCCTTTCTTTTTGTTTTGGATTAGCACTTATCTATAGTCATTAATTGTTTCAATTAACCATTCTTACTATAAAATATTTCGCTAAATTTAATAGTTGCATTTGTTGTTTTGGTTTTTATAAATCAGAAACGAAAAACACAGAAGAAACAGTACAAATCAGCGCGGCACTTTTCCTGTTATGTGTCAAAAGTCAAACGTCAAATCGATCCGTTGTGCAATGGGTCTGTTCAAAGCTAGAAATTTGAACTAAAGTTTTTAGTTCTATGCACAGGCGAAAAATCGAGTTGGAATTCCTGCTTCAGTTATGTCGATTTCCTTTTACACTAGGGATTTTAGGGATTGCGATCCCTTGTCAAATTTTGTCTTTTTAGTGTGGGTATTTCGTATACATGTAAATCCCTCTCCAAATACGGATTCGAAGGATTTGATCTCTGTCAAAAAAAATCGATTTTTTTGGTGTGAAGGAACGTAAAATCTGTGGTAAAAGTCAAAATTTGACAAGGGATCGCAATCCCTAAAATCCCTAGTGTAAAAGGAAATCGACATTAGAATCAGCTAGATTATAGGACCAAATTTCGCAAGCGGGAATATGATTGGAACTCTATTTTAAAAAATCAGAGCCTTATCCAACGTCAAAAAAGAAACTGATTGGATGCTTTCTAACGAAATCTAATTTCGATTTCCTTTACACATGAGAAATCAATTTCTGTGTGAAGATTTCGATCTCTCGACAGATTTTACGTTCCTTCACACCAAAAGAAAACATTTTTTTTTTTACAGAGTTCAAATTCTTCGAATCCGTATTTGAAGAGGGATTTACAAGTATACGAAACACGCATACCAAAAGAAAAAATATGACAAGAGATCAAAATCCCTAGTGTGTAAAGGAAATCGACATAAGACAGCTCACGACTTCCTGTCAACAAAAATTTCAATTTGAATTTGCAGTAATTGAGATTTACTACATACGAGATTTTGGCTGAAGATTTTTGATATTTAAAATTTATAAAACAAGATTTCATGGAGATTTTGACAAAATCTGAATTAAAACTCTGGATTTCAACGAAACCTTAGAGAAATGGTCGGAACATATTATTATTTTGCTTCCATGGCGTCATATTATTGATATAGATCCTCAAAAAGTAAGTGAAAATGGTTTTTATTTCCAGAACATTGTAGAGAACGCGAAGAAAAAGGGCAAGATAAGAACAAAATTGTAGACAGCCGAAATATTGATTCAATACTAAATTTGACAGTTGGTTTGAGGTAAAAGGAATGTCAAATGAAAACATGTAAATTTTCAGTGTGAATGCCTTACGAGCTTTTGAAAACTTTTCACAGAAAATATCGTTTTTAATTTAGTGTAAAAAGTCTTCAGTGAAGTTAGCTGACCGAACAATTGATTATAATTTATTATAATCTAAGGTATATATATACCTATGCATATATTATTTACAGAAACGACTTAAGGGTTTTTTCTTTCACCTGACATGCTATAGTTGTAGGAAAATGTCCACATTAGGAAGCATGTGATATTTTTGTCTGGTGCATATTAAATGGGATCAATAAATTCTTGTTGAAAACTAATAAGCATTTGCTAAAAGCCCATAAACGGAGTGTACAAGCGCGTTTGAATTTTTAAAAGGAGATCCGGTAAGTTGAAAAACAAAATATTATACTGTGTTCTCACCGAAACCAAATACGAGATATTTCGGCTGAAAATTTTTGATATGTGAAATTGAATTTAGCGAAATATTAATTAAAAGCCTGAATTTCAACGAAATCTCAGATTTTAGTTTGGCGGGAACATAGTATTTGAGAAATTTTCGTACCGATTGAACTTATCTAGTAACGACACAGAGCGATATTGATCGTGAATTAGCTTGAAACGAAGAAGTTGGGAAAAAAGGTTTAACATTGCTTGATTTCAAGATCATCTGGCCTTTTTTAAATGCAAATAATATAATAGTAAATATGAAATACAATGCTGAATCAATTAGTTTTTTATGATAATTTTTTATGAATTATTATAACGCTGAATAATAATATCAATTAAGATGACCGTGAAGAAAATAAAACACTGAATTGAAAATTAAAAATTATATTATATTAATATCCGTTTACGGAAAGTGTTACTGTGCATTAATTATTACAATTCAAATAGAATCAATAAGATATAATTGTTAGAGAACAAATACAATATAATTGCGAATACTTTGTAAACTTCTTAAATTGACACTTCACAAGAATATATTATATAGTTGCAAACAGCTCTTACATATATCTAGATAACATAAATCTTTTGACTTACACATCTCAAGCATTATTGTTTTGATTTTATCGCCAAAAATTGAGGAGAGTTAAAAGTTTTTCTAGTCTGAACGGCTAAGATGAGATGACCTGTTCATGGTAAGGGAAAGACGGAAAGCCGGATTTGTCGCACTACTGTACGCATAGCCTTAGGTTGCGCGTACAGTAGTGCGACAAAGCGATGCGATGCGAGAAGCGCATTCTCGCATCTCGAATCGCTTGTCGTATCGCTTCTCGTATCGCATCGCTTTGTCGCACTACTGTACGCGTAGCCTAAAGCGCGAAACAGATTGAACCAGCAACAGCACCGTCAACAGCAACAGCGGTCGCCATTAATTTAGAGCCAATGTATTTCAATTGTTCAACACACATAAGAACAGCAACAGCAACGGCAACAGCGTCGTTAGGCCAAAGTCCTAAATTTGCTGTTGCTGGTGCAGTGTGTCAACTTTTCCACTGCAATATTCAGTGGCACCACAATGAAAAACTTTTTTTCGATATGAAATGTCCAACAAATGAAATGACGTTGCTGGTGGCAATGTGTTTGAGAAATGTTTGCTGGTCAGCGTGCGGTTTGCTGTTGACGATGCTGGTGCTGTTGCTGGTTTAATCTGTTTCGCGCATAAGGATGCTCCATCAACGACATGACACGTGGGTTCTCGGCAAAACTCTCTTTTACCGCTTCAACCAGTTCATTGGAATGTCTTGGGCGTTACTGAGCGGTATGTCTCGCATTGTCCCGTTCTCAACAAAATTCGACATCCAAAGACGAATAGTGTTGTCAGACGATGCATGTTGGCCAAGACATTTTGTACGATATGCACGTTGAGTTACAACTGAACGACACTAAAAATTGGAATTGCGATATACACACATATTTCGCAATTTTTCAAAGGATAGCATGTCCTAGAGGCACCCTATAGGTAGTTAAATTTTATTTTCTTATTAAGCTCATTTTTAGCTTGTCTAAAAGAAGATCCAAGTATTTAGCTTCGTTTTAAAATTGGTAACGGATTTTTGTAGAAGGGTTAAATACAAGCCTTTTTTACTATGGGAGGGGGGGGTCTATCTCGCCCCGTTTAGGAGGTAGGGGCGATTTTAGAAAAAATTACTTAAATTGAAAAAAAAAAATTAAAAAACAACGGCAACACTTACAATAAAATACTATACCGGTTTTGAAAGCCAGAAGTCTGTTCTATAATCGTAAATTTAAATTATTTATGTCAATAGTTTTTGAAAAATTTGCATGCAAACTCAAAATTTTGTTAAAAAAAATGAAAAAAAAAAAGTTTAGACCAATTTTTTTTTAAAATTGTGAAACGAAGTGCTTCTTGTGGTCAATGCTACTATTAATTTTGAATCGAACACAAAAAACCGAATGGTTTTGTCCTTTCTAGTTTTTGAGAAAATCGAAAATTACTAAAACTACTTTTTATGAAATTTTTGATTTTTGGTATTTAACTATACGGTGATTTCATTTTGAGGATTAATGTTAATGTGGTTCATTTGTAGGTAAAGTACAGCAAATCATTTAGGGTTACCAAGAATGCACCAGAGGACGTAGAATTGCATGGCATTTCGCGTCTCAGTCAATCAGTTTGTGAGTAATTCAGGTGTTACTTAAAAATAGTCAAGTCAATTTTTCAATGTTCAATGTATTAAAACCGTGTTTACAGGCATTTTGATCACAAAAAAAAATTATAGCAAGCACCTCCCGAATCTCTAGCCAATATTAAGGCCCATGGAAAAATGTGCCGATAGATGGGTTTATTGCTCTGAGATTACCTAACTTTTATATGGATTGCACCAGAGAAACTTTTAAATCATTAGTTTTAAGCAAAATTTAAGTAACGTTATTTATTAAAATAAAAGATTAACTATGTAAATCATTTAAATGTAATTTGAATTTTATATACCCACCTACAAATTTGTAACTATATATTTACTTATGTATCTTAGTCTGTAAGAGTATAATATGCTCTGGTTGATGAATAAATAATAATAATAATATTGTATTCTTACAATTTTTGTCACCTTTTTGAGTTGGAGTTGATGGGAGTTGACGCTTTAGTTGGAATTAGACAAATTTCTTCTAAAAACGCGATGCTTTTGAAATATTTTTTTTTGAAATATTGAAAAGTTATTTAATTTAGGATGAAGTAGTGGATGCTTAGTCGCCATTCTTTATTCAAAGAAAAAAATACTTCACTCTTACAAAGGTTGAATAACGAATGACCTTGGTAAACAATAACCTGTACCATATTAGCATTAAAAATATTAGACACAAACAATAAACATACATATTAATTAAGGAATTATATAAATTTGCTGCATTCGTACAGTAGTACCTAGGTAATGTGAATTTTTCATAATGTATTAAATTTTCATGTCTGAACATTTTAAATGTGCAACTTTGGGCTACGTACATACATATATTTAGTAGACATTGGATATACCCCATAGGGTAAATTCAAAGTTTCTTTAAATCCAGATTCTGTAAATGCAAAAGAAACCTTGCATACACCCAACCTCGCACCTACCCCAAATCCTATAGTGTGTCCAGGCAGGGGGGTTGCAGGGGGGCAGCATGCCCCCCCATACATATCTCACTGTTTATACGCCGTAATGCGTAAGCAAGCAAAAAAAGCAAATATCCCATAAAAAAGTAGTTTTAGTTATTTTCAATTTTCTCAAAAACTAGATGACATAAAATCATCTAGTTTTCAGTTTTTGAATAAGAATAAATTAGAGCAACGAATTTTAGGAAAAATAATAATATATAACTTTACAGTTTTGAAAAATTAAACTTTAAACTTTTTTTTGTTTTTTTTTTTCACCAAAATTTGAGTTTAAAACTTGTTTTTTCAAAAACTGTGCATAGATTCTACTTCATTTAAAAATTATCTAATAGATCAGATCAGAGTATTGGCTTTAAAAAAAGGTATAATACTTAGTTGTATTATTTTTTAATATTTTTGTTTCCATTTTAGTACCTTTTTTATAAAATTGTCCCTCCCGCCCAAACGGGGGGAGATAGACCCCCCCCCCCTCCCGTAGTAAAAAATGCTTGTATTGAACTGTTTTACGAAAAACCGTTATAATTTCTTGGCGCCTAAGTTATCGTACTCTAGCCCAAAAAAGCTATTGGTAGTAAATAGTAAATGGGGCTTCCAACCACACATTTTTCAGTGGCCTTTCTTAAACTTGCGCACACTGAAGGGATTTTGATATCAACTTCGGATATCCGCATTTTCTCTGATATTCAAGCCCTACTAGAACAGTCTTTAACTATAATGGATCTTTATTGGAAAAAGCTCAACAGTTTATTATTTATTTTATTTTGGCATCAAGCTCTCTTATCGAAAATACGTGCCTATGGTGTTGATGAATCTCTTCTTCGTTGGATTAAAAATTAGCTTTCGGACCATTAACTACAATCAGTATTGGACGATTTCAAATCTGATATCCACAAAATAAACGCTGGTGTACCCTAGGGCTCCGTTTTGTCTCTAACACTCTTCCTTATGTTCATAAATCATCTCTTGTCTGAAACTTCTAATCCACTATTTTGCTGACGACAGTACCCTCAGCTTTTCATATTTGTTTTTAGATTCACATCCTTGTCCTTTGGATATGGACTTCCAGTGCATCATAAGCTCATTAAATTCTGATTTTGACATCACAGAATATCTTTTGTGGAGTGATCACATATTTGACGTCGCCAAAAACGTGCTAGGTGGTCAGGTTTTCTCCGCCGATGCAAGAAGTTTTTCACCCCTTTTGATCTGGTTGTAATCTATAAAGCCTTTATTCGTCCAAAGCTTGAGTATAATCCCATATTTGGAAAGGTGTTCCAATAACCCGCTAGATTCTCTTGGATAGAATTAAAAAAAGAGCCTTAAAAAATCATAGGTGACAGAAATATATGTAATGGAAACATTTGAATCTCTCGAGCACCGCCACAAAGTGCTCTAGTGATATAGCCAGTTGCATTCTTCCCCTCAAACAATTCAACCGTAATACCCGTGCTTCTAGGAATACGCATCAATTTACCCTTGAACCCTTCGACAAGAGCCCTCAGTGGTATAAGTTTCCTGGATTCATGTGGTTTCGCGTCGGACCATTTTGATCTAAGTGTGCTAAGTCGTAATTACTGGCCGAAATACTTTTGTCTGGACCACGTTAATGATTTTTTCAATAATATGGTGTCAATATTGCCTATTGCAAGTTTTATCACGTGAAATTTATGATTTTGTTGAGGTAGTCTAGTGAAAATTTTATATTTTGTAAAACATGGAAATATTTATGCGAGATTATTTTGTTCTCGGTTTTCGGACCTATCGATAGTGAAATGAAACCCAAATGTTATCAAATCCAGTAAAAGTTATGACAACTAAATAAAAGAATGAATTAAAATACGAGCCCAAACGCAAAATAGTTGGACTACCTATGATAAAAAACAAAAATCTTCTGATTCTTAAATTCTATCGGAAATAAAATCAATATTTTGGTATTTTTCTTAAGATATATTTATTTTGAATAGGAATAAGTAACAAAAACAAATTGACTTCAATTAAATAACGATATAGAGCAATAATACAAAATAAAATAACGATTGATACTTTTTTTTAAGCGCAAAATAGTTGGCCTATGGGTCTTAATTTTTATTTTACCATGGTGTTACGTCGCCTTTGGCCTTGATAACTGCTTCTATGCGTCGTGGCATTGTGTCAACTAATTTTTGACATTCTTCGGTGCCAACAGATCCTAAATATTTATGATTTTAGCTTTAAGGTCTTGAAGAGGTCCGGCATGGTTCTTTTCGCGGTTTTTGTTTCATTTTATGCCAGACAGTTTCAATTGGTGAAAGGTCAGGGCTGCTGAAAGGCCATTCCAGTAAAGGAATAGCTTTAGCAGATAACCACGCCATTTTAGACCTTGCTGTATGGCAAGAAGCTCCATCCTGTTGGAAAATATAGTCTCGATCACTAGCTTGAAGTCGTGTTATTGATAGGAGAAGCTCATTTTCCAGAATATCCCTGTACTTGGCAGCATTGACACTTCCATTTACAAAATGTAAATCGCCCAAATCCCGCCCCGACATGCATCCCCATATCATTAGAGATGCTGGAAACTTGACCGTTTTTTTAAGGCAATCTTTGTGAAAAACCTCTTTTGAATTTCTAATGACTCGTTTTCGTTCGTCGCCCACGCAAACTTCAAACCTGGACTCATCACTCCAAATAACGGACCGCCATTGACTTAAAGTCCAGTTTTTACGTTGTTTGGCCCACTCTAGCCGCTTTTTCTTTTGTTTAGGTGTTAAAAGTGGTTTTTCTTTGGCCTATGTTTTTAACGAATTAAAATTGCTCTAATTTAAATAAATCTAAAACAAACCTTATAAAATTTGTATCCAATTTTTTTCATAGTCCGTTTGCAAGTGTCTACCGAAACACTTTTTTTTATTCTTTCCCTCCATTGAACAGTTATTGCAGCGGCCGTTTGACGTCGATTTTCTTTTATTATTTTTTTTTAAACTTGGTAATCTCGAGGTTTTGCAATTGATTGGCGTCCCGTTTTTTTACCGATCTCCACATTTCCACTATTTTTGAACTTTGAGATAATGTTTCGAATTGATGAGCGCGGTAAATTGAATTGGTTTGCGATTTTATAGCTCGATAATCCCGTTTCGAAGGCTTTATTAATGGATTCCCTAAGGTCTCTTGATAATGCAACGCCACGCACCATGGTTGACATTAAACTGTTGCTGGCTTGCATAAAACAAGAGATCAATAAACAACAAAACAAGTGCATGTCATTTTTTTAATAGCGGTTAACTGAAAATCTATTTAAATCTTCATAGGCCAACTATTTTGCATCCCAGAGAGAGTAGTCCAACTATTATGCTCTATCTTTGTTTGAGAGAATGCAAACTGGAGCCATATGTGCTTTCTCGAATTTAGTTCTGTTTGGTCTAATTTACTTATTAAATGTAATTTATTACATCGACAAAAAAAAATTAAAAAACAACTGCTTGGGGACCAGAAAATATAGGCACATACAAAATGTTAATTTGTTAATTGATGAGTAGGCCAACTATTTTGCGTTTGGGTCGTAGAGCCAAGTTCGCAAGTGTATAAAAACCCATGTGTGTAACAAGTTAGCCATGAAAAGTAGTGAGATCTAAAAGTACGCCAAGTACTCTAAGTTCTACGTGAAGTTTTAATAACCTTCAAAATTGTAAGTAGTAAAAGAAAACTTGCCAAATAAACCCCGCAAAGCTAAGTAATAATAATATCAAAGTTTCCGTCATTATATGGAGTTGTTTCGATATTACTCTACTGAAGAAATTCGTTATTAAACTTCATAAACTTAGAACTTGGTGTAATTCCATCATTCAGCTACAATTGGAAGTGCTTCTTATAAGTTATAAGAATTTTCGAGAAAGTGGGTGAATGCCACGCCCCTGAAAGGAAAATTTCAAATTTTTGATTTTTTCCTATGTAAGCTTCTAAGGGGGCATGAAGTGCTCCATAATATTGATGCTCGGTCAGTGAGTCAGTCAGTTACTGCTTTTGCCACTTTTGAAGTACTAGGGGAAGATGGCTTAAAATGGCCCACCAAGGTAAAATGGCCCCCTTGCTAGAAATTGTAGAATCGAACAGAATTAGAAGGTTTTGGTAACACAATTCTTTAGTTTATCTGGCATCCCTGACATAAACGAAATATTAGCAGCTTCAAGCTATTGTTTGAAATTTTACAGGTCAAACTGTCTCTAGCCATCTACAAAAGTAGAACCAATAAAATGTTGTAAAAAGTTTGTTGACAAAAAAAATTATAAAAAACATTAAATTATGGAGAAAACAGTAATTGCATGTAAGTATTAAGTATTTCTTATTAATTTACTGAAATTAGTTGGCCTATAACTATTTCAGTGTGTCCGGAATTAAAACTTAAATATAAGAACCTTAAATGGGCAAAATCGCCTACTAAGCACTCGCATAAAATGCTATAGTGTGCCATTTTATACGAGTACTTACCTTTACATTTTCATTTTCTTTATAGTGAAAATGGTTGAAAAATATAAACGACGTACAAAGAGGTAGTCCTGGACTGATAATGCATTAACAAAAGCCCTAAATGCCGTAAAAAAAAAGTACTTGCAATAATTGAGTATTATTATAATTTCTACTTTTCCTTATTTTGTTTTGAGTGAAGTTGTTTTAAATGAATTGTTGTTTTTATTTTTTTTTTGTTGAGTATTGTTTACTATGAACTATGATTTGTTTAAATTGAAAATGGTTTTCAGTTTACTTGCCTAGTTGGTTTACTTGCAAGGATAAAATGACATACAGTATGCCATTTTACCCGGACAATTTTAATCGTTGGAATTTGAAGAGGTTTTGAACATTAAATACTATAAATACTTTTTGAAACTTTTTAAACTCGTAAAGCAAAAAAATGTAAGCGTTATTGATTTAGCTTTGAAAAGAATATAACATTTAAGTTTAAATGTCACATTTTTGCGAGACATGACACATTTTCCTTCGGGGTGCCATTTTAGGCCACCTTCGCCTATACATATCTCAGAAACCATCATCATCATCGGCTCGACAACCGGGTTCCGGTCCTGGCCTCTTTAAACAAGTCTCTCCACCTATCCCGGTCTCTAGCCGACGCCATCCAGTTGCGCACCCCAAGGCTTCGGGCGTCCTGGTCTACGCCATCTCTCCAGCGCAAGCATGGTCTACCACGCTGTCGTCTACCATAGAATGTACCACAAAGAACTTTCCGAGCAGGTTCCTCTTCGCTCATGCGAGCTAGGTGCCCTGCCCACCGGAGTCTACCGAGCTTAATTTTTGTCACGATATCTGCTTCAAGGTAGATTTCGTACAGTTCATGATTGTACCGTCTCCGGAATCGTCCTTCCTCACATACGGGGCCAACAATTCTCCTTAAGACTTTTCTCTCGAACGCAGCTAAGAGGTCGGAGTGCCTTTTGCTAAGCACCCAAGTCTCGGATCCATATGTGAGTACTGGCAGGACCATGGTCCTATACAGCAGCAGTTTTGAAGTTATGGTGAGATTTCTGGATTTGAAGAGCTTTGACAGACTATAGTAGTATAGTATCTCAGAAACCACTAATGCTAAAGAGTTCAAATTTGGTGAAGCCCCTTTGTTTACCCAGATCAGCTGAATTCTGAATTTGAAGCTACTCACTTTATTGGTACAGAAGTTAGAAGGGGAACAAAAACCGCGTGAGTTTGTTCCTGTATATAGAGTGTAAACGTTAACGGATTAAATAAATCATCATGTAGTGCCGCGAACATGGCTGGGCACTTTAATTTTTAATGAGATATGTACGAGTAGGTACATGGAAAAAGACCTTAACGAATCTCTTCGAAGATAAATAAAAATAGAACAGAAAGAAAAATTCCTATTAGAATTGCTGCCTATGTGTCTTGATCCATATCAATAATATTTATTATTTAAAAAATTTAAAAATGTAGCCATGATGAATATCACATTCCGCCTAAGGTTTTTCTTTAATGTTTGTATATATTATAATAACCCTACTTAAACTTTCATTCAGGAAATGTAAACAATCAAATTTTTAACTGACTATAGAGGGAAGAAAAAAGATACTTTTTTATATCGTCATATAGAGTGAATCCTTTCAGATACCACAAGAACCATCAGGATACTTTAATTAGTTACATGCGACGTGCCTCAGTATTATGCATTTTGTGAGCTACCATAGTGGAATTATCATAGAAATGAATGAATAGATCCCGGAAAAATGTAGTGAGTGCTAACGATGATTCACTTTACCATGACAATACACCCCCTTCGGTATAGTCAACGACATTTCAATTTCCAAGGAATACAGAATTATTTTTATACATACATTCAACCAAACGTTTGCAGTCGTTTCATAGCAAACTGTATTAATTAATAATGCACTAATTAAACAAAAGAATAACATTCAGAGAAAGTCAATCTCAAAGGATTTGTCAGCAGGAAGCATAATTTATAAGTGTGTCTGGATAAAGGATACACTTTGTTCGGGTAATGAACTTTAAATTCACACAAATACCAGGGTCGTATATAAATATGTACGTATGAATAAAAAATTTATAAATGTGTATTGGTATGGTAAGTAAGATTTTCATCCATATCTCTGACAGTTTTTGTGACCTTAATAAAAAATGGCATTTAATTAGTCATCTCCATTAATTTCTCATAAATATGCTTACTAATCGAATTATGTTTAATATTCGTTCAGTCTTATTTATAATATCGAAGCTAATAATACAAACAAAAAAGTCATATACAATAAAAAATTATTGCTGGTTGCCAATAAAAAAAAAAACAGGGATACTGCCTCCTGCAAAGAAGTGACAAATCCTCCAAGAACATCTCTTGTGATTCGTATCTTTGCCGTTCGGATTTGGCAGAAAATTGTAGGTCCTCACTATTACTGCAAATACTGCCTACAGAAAGCAGACACGAATTGTTGAGAGTTGTAAGTAAGTTTGGTTCTCTATGAAGCGTTGGCCTCTTATTAATTTTATTTGTGAACGAATATGGCCAGTGGCGTATTTATCCTAGGGCCATGGTACGGGCGGTACAAACTGCAAAATATGGCAACACGAAGTGTAATGGTGAAAGTGAGAAAAGAGAGTTCGAAGAGGAATAATTTTATGTGTAAAAATAAATTGGGACAAGCTGATTTTTGAGCATTTTGTCATTTATTTTAAATAATGTTCAAAAACATGTACAGTTGCGGTCAAAATAATAGCAGTGTTAACTTACCATTGACATATTTTAGTACAAACTAAGATATAAGCAACTTTTTAAAATATTCTTATACTATTTTTGTAATAGAATATTTTATCTTTTGTTTCCAGAATAAGAAAAAGCCATATCATAACGGTTTTCTCCCAAAGGTCATTTTATTTCACTTAAAGTGTATTTTTGCGCAGTCAAAATAATAGCAGTGTTTAATAGTTTGTGATTTTTTTTCATTGTTTTTGAATCTTAGGAATATTTTTTTTGTTTGTTGTTGAAACTAAAAGGTAAGGTATAAAAACCCATAGTTTTCCTACATTTATATTCCTTCAAACTTACAGTATGGGTCCTAATAAGCATTGCACTCGAGAAATGCAGCAAATCATACGTCAACTCCTCTCTGATGGAAAAACTTGTACGGAAATTCAAAAAACCTTAAAAATATCTGCTAAGGTGATTATTAACGCAAAAAAATATACACAAAACCCCGAAGCCAGGGGCAGAAAAAAAGTTATTTCTCCAAAATCAGAGAAGAGAATTATGAGATACTCAAAGGTCTCTCCCCATTTGCCGGCTACTGAAATAAAAAAACAGCTAAATCTAAGCGCTAGCTTAGAAACGTACAGAAGAATATTGCGGGGCAATGATCTCAATGCCAGAAGCCCAAGGAAGGTTCCTCTTTTGACAAAAAAAACACATCGCCAAAAGAATGCAGTTTGCCAAAGCCCATGTCGATAAGCCCCTTCAGCATTGGCGAACTATTTTATGGTCTGATGAGAGCAAAATTGTTCTATATGGTGGTTCTGGTTCCCGGGAATATGTGCGACGCCCACCTAATGCTGAATATGTGTCTAGGTACACGCGGAAGACTGTAAAACATGGTGGTTCAAGCATAATGGTATGGGGTTGTTTTTACTATCAAGGTGTAGGGCCCATATATCGCATAAAGGGTGTAATGGATCAGCATCTTTATGTGGATATTCTTCTTAGAACCAAGCTGCCTTACGCAGAAGAGGAAATGCCAATAAGATGGGTCTTTCAGCAAGACAATGACCCAAAACACACGAGCAAAAAAGCCAAAGAGTGGTTTCGTGTCAATGAGGTTTCTGTTATGGAGTGGCCTGCGCAATCCCCCGACTTGAACCCAATAGAGAACCTTTGGGCAGATGTCAAGAAATTCGTTTCAAATGCAAAACCCTCCAATAACAACCAGCTTTGGGAAGCGGTGGAGACTGAATGGAGAAATATTTCATATGAGAGATGTCAAACTTTGGTGGACTCAATGAAGAGAAGATGCGAAACTGTTATAAGCAATAAGGGGTCTACCACCAAGTATTGACGTAAGAAATACAAATACATTTTTTTTTACTTTTTAATCCAATGTAATTTTCTTATTTTCTCCATTTTTATGAATACTGCTATTTTTTTGACTGGACTATTTTCTAATACATTGAAGATATTTTTTTTTTTTTAATTTTTTTTTGATATTTTTAAATCTTTCTTTTATAATTGATTTCATATAAATGTAACCTAATAAATAAAATTTTATTATAACGTTTCATGAGCACTATCTTTCCTTTTTTATTGAATATTTCTTGGATCTAATTTCACTGCTATTATTTTGACCGCAGCTGTATATTAATTTTGAATTGTTATTTTATATACCCCCTTCCATAGTCCAGAAGTCGACAGCAAATTTTTAGTTTGGAGGTATAACCAAAATATGGGTTTGAGCTTTTATATGTCTCAGGTATAACGTCTTCAATTCATTTATTAAAAACAGGAAATTATACTTTGTTATTTTCCCTAAGCCTAAAGCACCTAAATCTTGAAAGAACTCAAGATATAAGCTACTTACGTGTACCTTATAGACTTTTTTTGTTATATCTCCAAATATAAATCATATTATATGTAAGAGTTCTTTAACTATATTTGGCATTGATTTCATTAACTTTCCACATATATTTTTCATATTTTAGTCTTGGAGTTGTGCAGTTATTTTTTTCGAAAGCTCGTATTTATAATGGTACATAGATTGTCAATCGGATTGAGGTCAAGGGAGTTGTTAGGACATTCTACCACTTTAGTTCTTATATCCTTGAAGAATTTAATCATTTTTTTTTCTTCGAAAAAATTCTAAAAAATGATATCCTGCCTAAGTTTTCTTCTTCTGAAATTAAGAAAGGAAAGGTGCCTTAGGTTTAAGAAGTACGTGTACCTGCTGGTATTCATTATACTCGTATCTTCGATTGGCTTTAAGTTTCCAACGCCCTCGGACGTGAAATAATCCGAAAATATATAACTTTTGACGGGATTTTATGGGACTTGCATATTATGTGCTGGTCAGAGTTATTCGTTTTCACTTTTCCTCACGACACCAACTCTGTAACATTGCAGGTCAAAGCGTTTCTAGTCTAAGAAAGTAAGTGTTTCTCAGTCAATTTGTGTGCCTTTTGGCCCATCGTAGTCTTTTCTTAAGTTTCTTAAGCGTCTTCGGAACTTAAGGCCTACTGCATGAAAACACAATTGAATAGCACATTAATGCACCTGTGTTGTATATTATATATATTATATCTATGTGTATATTATATCTATGTGTCCAACGAATGTACAGCCAGGTTCTACATTTCACTTTCCCTCGAAAGGGAATTGAAATCGATACAAAATACGAGTATCGGCAGTGATCATACTGCGGATGTTGTATTTGTTATTCATATAAAATCCTACTGTACTACGGATAACTTTTCCGAAAAAACACGGCTGAAATTTAGTGTTCTACAATTCGCTTTGGACGATATCGATAAGGGAGAAGAGTGACTTTAGCGGATAGAAAAGAAGAAAAAAAAAAGGAAAGATTTTTTATTTTACAAATTGCCCCGCTGTATCAAGCAAGGCTGCGACGAATAGTATTTAAATGTATTCTTTATTATATTTTTTGTTATATTTGCTAAAATGGCCCGCTGTCTCAAGCTAGGCTGCAATCAAGTTAGCTATTAATTCTATTCTATGATATTTCTGAAATATTCCTGCCCTTTTATACTGTTTTCAAAATACTTTCCTATTCCAATACACACGCAAATCATCCAAGTATATATCCACCAACTGATATTTTATAATCGATTTTCTAATTGGTAATACCTCCTATATATTAGTCCAATTGGAATTACGAAGAATATTTACCAACCAAATTGTAACCTACATAATTAAGTGTTTTTCACAAATCTGCCGCCGCATCATATTTCACGATACACTTCGCTCATAGCGACACTCGCCCATGCTAAGATGCATTAGGTGCGTTTTATTATTCACAAATCTATCTGGATCCGGATCTGGATCTTCCCTTGAAAATAAAACGATACGGATCTTACTGACAGCAGTGTTATAAGCCCGTCTCTTCTTATCCTTGGGTTTGGAAATTTTAAATTATGTTTTGTCTCTTTTCTTTACACTATAGCTTACACTACCTTACCTTAAAAAGCCATCTACTCGCCAGTGTAATAACTAATTTTTGGATCTTTGAAATAGATCCCGATAGAAAACAGGATCCCAAATTGTTTTTGTAATACATGTTAAAACTTAATCCAGATCCGGATCCAGATAGATTTGTGAATAATAAAACGCACCTTATATTTGGCATTGATTTCATTAACTTTCCACATACATATATTTTTCATATCTTAGTCTTGAAGTTGTGCAATTATTTTTTTCCAAAGCTCGTATTTATAATGGTACATAGATTGTCAATCGGATTGAGGTCAAGGGAGTTGTCAGGACATTCTACCACTTTAGTTCTTATATCCTTGAAGAATTCAATCATTTTTTTTTTAGTTCGAAAAAATTCTTAAAAACGATATCCTGCCTAAGTTTTCTTCTTCTGAAACGAATTTACAGCCAGGTTCTACATTTCACTTTCACTCGAAAGGGAATTGAAATCGATACAAAATAAAAGCCGTGTTTTTTTTGGAAAAGTTATCCGTAGGATTTTATATGAATAACAAATACAACATACGCAGTAGGATCACTGCCGATAAAAGGAGAAGTGAAATCCTGCTGCGGATAGAGATTTGACGTTTATTCGAGTATCGGCAGTGATCATACTGCGGATGTTGTATTTGTTATTCATATAAAATCCTATACTGTACTACGGATAACTTTTCCGAAAAAACACGGCTGAAATTTAGTGTTCTACAATTCGCTTTGGACGATATCGATAAGGGAGAAGAGTGTCTTTAGCGGATAGAAAAGAAGAAAAAAAAAGGAAAGATTTTTTATTTTACTAATTGCCCCGCTGTCTCAAGCAAGGCTGCGACGAATAGTATTTAAATGTATTCTTTATTATATTTTTTGTTATATTTGCTAAAATAGCCCGCTGTCTCAAGCTAGGCTGCAATCAAGTTAGCTATTAATTCTATTCTTTGATATTTCAGAAATATTCCTGCCCTTTTATACTGTTTTCAAAATACTTACCTATTCCTATTCCAATACACACGCAAATCATCCAAGTATATATCCACCAACTGATATTTTATAATCGATTTTCCAATTGGTAATACCTCCTATATATTAGTCCAATTGGAATTACGAAGAATATTTACCAACCAAATTGTAACCTACATAATTAAGTGTTTTTCACAAATCTGCCGCCGCATCATATTTCACGATACACTTCGCTCATAGCGACACTCGCCCATGCTAAGATGCATTAGGTGCGTTTTATTATTCACAAATCTATCTGGATCCGGATCTGGATCTTCCCTTGAAAATAAAACGATACGGATCTTAGTGACAGCAGTGTTATAAGTCCGTCTCTTTTTATCCTTGGGTTTGTAAATTTTCAATTTTCAATGTCTTTTTTCTTTACACTATAGATTACACTACCTTATCATAAAAGCCATCTACTCGCCAGTGTAATAACTAATTTTTGGATCTTTGAAATAGATTCCGATAGAAAACAGGATCCCAAATTGTTTTTGTAATACATGTTAAAACTTAATCCAGATCCGGATCCAGATAGATTTGTGAATAATAAAACGCACCTATTATCAGCATTTTGTTTTGGGACTCCCTCAATTGTTTACAATCTGTTGGATATCGGGTATCCATTACTCATAGTAACGGGTGATTTTTTTGAGGTTAGGATTTTCATGCATTAGTATTTGACAGATCACGCGGGATTTCAGACATGGTGTCAAAGAGAAAGATGCTCAGTATGCTTTGACATTTCATCATGAATAGACTTACTAACGAGCAACGCTTGCAAATCATTGAATTTTATTACCAAAATCAGTGTTCGGTTCGAAATGTGTTTCGCGCTTTACGTCCGATTTATGGTCTACATAATCGACCAAGTGAGCAAACAATTAATGCGATTGTGACCAAGTTTCGCACTCAGTTTACTTTATTGGACATTAAACCAACCACACGAATGCGTACAGTGCGTACAGAAGAGAATATTGCGTCTGTTTCTGAGAGTGTTGCTGAAGACCGTGAAATGTCGATTCGTCGCCGTTCGCAGCAATTGGGTTTGTGTTATTCGACCACATGGAAGATTTTACGCAAAGATCTTGGTGTAAAACCGTATAAAATACAGCTCGTGCAAGAACTGAAGCCGAACGATCTGCCACAATGTCGAATTTTCAGTGAATGGGCCCTAGAAAAGTTGGCAGAAAATCCGCTTTTTTATCGACAAATTTTGTTCAGCGATGAGGCTCATTTCTGGTTGAATGGCTACGTAAATAAGCAAAATTGCCGCATTTGGAGTGAAAAGCAACCAGAAGCCGTTCAAGAACTGCCCATGCATCCCGAAAAATGCACTGTTTGGTGTGGTTTGTACGCTGGTGGAATCATTGGACCGTATTTTTTCAAAGATGCTGTTGGACGCAACGTTACGGTGAATGGCGATCGCTATCGTTCAATGCTAACAAACTTTTTGTTGCCAAAAATGGAAGAACTGAACTTGGTTGACATGTGGTTTCAACAAGATGGCGCTACATGCCACACAGCTCGCGATTCTATGGCCATTTTGAGGGAAAACTTCGGAGAACAATTCATCTCAAGGAATGGACCGGTAAGTTGGCCACCAAGATCATGCGATTTGACGCCTTTAGACTATTTTTTGTGGGGCTACGTCAAGTCTAAAGTCTACACAAATAAGCCAGCAACTATTCCAGCTTTGGAAGACAACATTTCCGAAGAAATTCGGGCTATTCCGGCCGAAATGCTCGAAAAAGTTACCCAAAATTGGACTTTCCGAATGGACCACCTAAGACGCAGCCGCGGTTAACATTTAAATGAAATTATCTTCAAAAAGTAAATGTCATGGACCAATCTAACGTTTCAAATAAAGAATCGATGAGATTTTGCAAATTTTATGCGTTTTTTTTTTAAAGAAAGTTCTCAAGCTCTTAAAAAATCACCCGTTAGTTTATGGGTCTTCGTTTGTGTTGTACTTATAGTCCAGTCAAAGCGTCATTTGACCTTGCGCGCAGAGGCATGGTCTATTTTTTTTTCATGGATCGATAGGTGCTTATGAGAAAAGCTTAAAACCAAATTTGCACCACATGACAACTTTTTTTTACCAAAGTTATTGGTAAAAATGTGTTTTGTGTCATTTTTTGGTCATTTGCTAATATCTCGGCTCCACTGTCTCGCACAATCAAAAATTAAACATGATTTTATTCCTTATAACATTATCTATTATGTTCTAAAAAAAAACATTTGTTTAAACAAATGAAAAAAAAGTTATAGTAAGTTAAACAAATTTTTTGTTGTTTAAAAATCACTTTTTCGTGATTATTAAGAAAAAAGCTCATTTAATGATGAAATTTTTATTTTTTATTATTAAAGTTCTTGTAATTCCCTACAATTTAAAAAAAAAATCAACACTCTACGATGAACGAAAGCCGAGTAATAAATAATTGAACATGGGTAAGTCAGCGCACCCACGCATTTTATGATTTTATGTTTTAATTAATATCTCAGCCCCAGTATGTCGCAAAGTGAAAATAAAAAACTGTATTGCTAATAAAAATATTTTCTATCAACTTGCATTTAAATTGATATGTTTGAGCAAAAACATAAAAAGTTACCGTTGGTTTCAACGTTTTTTTTCTTTTTTTTAATACCTTTTTTTCATAGTTATTGAGAAAAAAACTGTATTTCACGGTAAATACTTTTCAGTTTTGGATTTTTGTTTTATAGTCCTGCTAATTTTCTTCAAATTACAAAAAAAATTAGTCCATTACGACAAACGGGAGCCAAGATATTCATGATTTAAAAACTTAGAAAAGCTTACAATTTAGTATTTTAACCTTGTAGCTTGTAATTTTGGTGTCGCCAGCAACAAGAACCAACAAATATGTGTAAGTATGTGTGGGGTGTTTGAAGGATACCAATATATCTTGTTGCTGGCGACACCAAAATTACAAGCTACAAGGTTAAAATACTAAATTGTAAGCTTTTCTAAGTTTTTAAATCATGAATATCTTGGCTCCCGTTTGTCGTAATGGACTATTTTTTTTTAATTTGAAGAAAATTAGCAGGACTATAAAACAAAAATCCAAAACTGAAAAGTATTTACCGTGAAATACAGTTTTTTTCTCAATAACTATGAAAAAAAGGTATTAAAAAAAAGAAAAAAAACGTTGAAACCAACGGTAACTTTTTATGTTTTTGCTCAAACATATCAATTTAAATGCAAGTTGATAGAAAATATTTTTATTAGCAATACAGTTTTTTATTTTCACTTTGCGACATACTGGGGCTGAGATATTAATTAAAACATAAAATCATAAAATGCGTGGGTGCGCTGACTTACCCATGTTCAATAATTTATTACTCGGCTTTCGTTCATCGTAGAGTGTTGATTTTTTTTTTAAATTGTAGGGAATTACAAGAACTTTAATAATAAAAAATAAAAATTTCATCATTAAATGAGCTTTTTTCTTAATAATCACGAAAAAGTGATTTTTAAACAACAAAAAATTTGTTTAACTTACTATAACTTTTTTTTCATTTGTTTAAACAAATGTTTTTTTTTAGAACATAATAGATAATGTTATAAGGAATAAAATCATGTTTAATTTTTGTTTGTGCGAGATAGTGGAGACGAGATATTAGCAAATGACCGAAAAATGACACAAAACACATTTTTACCAATAACTTTGGTAAAAAAAAGTTGTCATGTGGTGCAAATTTGGTTTTAAGCTTTTCTCATAAGCACCTATCGATCCATGAAAAAAAAATAGACCATGCCTCTGCGCGCAAGGTCAGGCCCTTTTTCATGACGCTTTGACTGGACTATTATGACGAGTGATCGTTTTATGATGACGTAGTGAGGATTCATTTGTGGGCCAATATTTTATGGTTTTATATTGGTGGCGTTAAATTGGTTTGAATTATCAGTGGTTGGAGTGTCTTTGGAAGATGCGTGGGAAAGGAATCAATTGTGTTAGAAGGGCGTTATGTAGTGAGATCACCACATCGATTTCATTTTTTCGAAGTGAAATTGATGCGAATTTCCATGTTCCAGATTTCGATTTTTTTCGATTTTCAGGTGATTTAAATTCGATCAGATCTAGTTGTGTGAATTTATTATTTATTATGAAATTTTCAGAAAAAAAAATGAAACAAATCCTTTTCTATTAAAGAATAGTGTTGGAACTTCACTCGCGTCATATCACATCCATTCTATAACTCCAGGAATATTTATATTTTTTTTTAAGGTTTTCATGTCTCTTTATTGGACATTTCAAGTTGAATTCAACTTACACAAATTTTATTCTCCGAATCAGAACCTTTGGCACAGTACTTCGACAAAGACCGATATCAAAATCTTTTCCAACTGATTTTTGAAAATTTCCTTTGGCAAGAAAACGTAAGACCGCGGCCAGCTGTGAATGATGCAGGAATGGAAGCCTTACTGATTTTGAGGCAAGGCTCGTTTATCAAGTCGATAGTATGATACAAATCTTTTAACCACATATACGTAGCGTGACCAATTCCTAATGGGTTTGAATGATCTCCCAACATTTGCATCTTTTTGTTCCTTCTGCATATTTCCGATTGGTAAGTTTTAATGCTATTGCAAGCAATCACAATATTTTATAGAATTACTTTTATCAAAATTTACACAAACAATTTTAATAGCAGTCAAACAAATTCACAAACAAAATAGTTTTGTATTTTCAAACTCAGAAGTGACAGCTGCTTGCAATTTCACTAAAAGCGATTTCGAAAGGATTTTGAAATTATGAATGCGGGTGAAATGTAAAATACTGAAAACAAATTCACTCGATTTGGAAATTCGTTTTCATTTCGATTTTACTCTTTTCCTCCATTGGCCTTGCTATAACATAGGACCCAATTAATCAGTTCCCCGGATCGTGAGTTTTAGCATCGCCATAAAGAGCTATTTACGACTAATGCTATCATATGAGGTTTTTAAGTCTACAACTTGATTTGCCATTACATCGTGCAGCCATGTTGTTCTTAAGCTTTTTCTTCATTGACTGTATTCCCATTATAAATCGAGGATCTCCGAAAAGCCGCAAAAAATTCACATCCATTGGGAAAAAATATTTCTACCTAACTTTTTTGACGTAAAATAAATTGAAGCAGCGAAGCCAGGCAATCGAGCCGACAACCAGTATTACGAGATTACGACACCATCAAAGAGGCAGGAGGCAGTGAAACCACCGTAAGTTACAAGCAACTCTAGTCTCTGGAGGAAGAACACGTGATATAATGATGGATGCACATATCAGAAAAAGGTGATAAAAGATGTAAACGAGAATAAACTGCAGAGTGTAAAATATGAAGCGGGGGAAGATTATAGAACAAGAAGAATAGTGGGAGACCAAAGGAGATGTCTATTTTAGGCTTAAAATTATTTTACAATGAAATAAATCTATATCTAGTTGACAATTACCCCATAAGAGCAAAGAGCAACATCGCCTATCAATATGTAGTTGACATTTTTGACTCATGAGATATAAAAATAGAGCAACATCTTCGTCATCATGAGCAGAGCATAGAGCTATATCCCCACCATCGTGAAAGCTCAATCATTTTTAAGTAGCGTTAGTTGCTACCGAAAAATAATAAGTGACTTGTATTTTTAAAAGTGGGATATAATATTATTTTTAGCTCAGTGAATCTAAGGATTTTAATGGTCAAAGAGAAGATACAGAAAAAAAAAGACAATTTTAAAATGTATACAATAATTGATGGAAAGATATGATAAAATGACGAAGGAACATTGTTTGAAACATGAAGAATAACTTGACGAAGGAGTGATCCCTTAAACAAAATATTGACACTATATCCCCTGCGAGCTTGCGACTTCATGTTTCTAATTTTACAAACACATTTTGGAAAATTTAATAGATATTACTCAAAAATATCTGCAAATAATTGCAAGCCTAAAATTTAAAAAAAAAAACTAACAGGCAAACTTTAATATTCTGTTTGCTTGATCCTACCGATCGAAGATATTACAAAGACATTTTAAGTTATTCTTCGATTTGTTCAGTCAAAATATTTTATAGAGGCATTTGACAATGAATTAAATCCAACAAATAAGGCGAAGGAATTTAATAGCTTTTTTCTGGAATTGACAATAATTTTTACGAGTACAATTTAAAATTACCGAGCTGAACCGACGCATGGGTTAAATAAATTTAATTTAAAAAAATTGTGCAAAGCTGTTTAAAAGTTTTAAAAATAAGAGAAAAAATATTTCACTTTTTGACACAGTACAAATATTAAACATACTTAATTAGTTTTCGATTTGAGTTCCCTATTCTACCGATATACACTCAAAACAAAAAATAATCACGCATATCCATCGTCTTTACTGTCTTCGCCTTCGTGCATCACACGTCCCAGAAATTAAGATTTTGCTTATTGACGTAATCGCTTAACCTCGCGCTTATGATCATTTTCGGCACAAAATCTTCCTCTTCGTTGTTGAGATTGAGAATAGCTTCACAGTAACACGCGAGGGACTTTGTACGCGAACATGCGCAAGACATCGCCACCCACAGCCACTATAGTCTCGGCCGAATGACCAGTCTGATGGCGGCCATGTCCTGCATGGTCTCCTGTGACTCCATGTCTGTTCGAATCGACATAAGCGCCGGAATGTTTGCCCAGTTGACGCTTCACGATTAGGAAATTGACGTCGAAATTCACTAAATGCGCTAACACCACGACCGATTATTGATCAAAAAAATTGACAAAATTATTCCACGCTCTTGCGGTGTACAGCGCTCCATTGCTTGTCTGTTTGTATTCTGCACTGCAGGTGTCTAGTTCACAAATGTAAAATATGACTGACGTATGACGCAATTTGCAAAAATTATAACATCATCCGATAGGTTGATTAATTTTGCGCCACCTTATACTTATTTAATTCATTATGTTATAATAACACTAGAGAAATATATCTTACATGAAAAACATCATACGAGAAATCTATTATGCGTGAAAACTTTTGACTGTGAAGTTTATCATGTGTGGAAATATATCATTCGATATAAATATCATGCGAGAAAAATATCATACGAGAAATCTATATTGCGTGAAAGCTTTCAAGTGAGAAAACTAATATCATATCATATAAACTGTCATACCAGAAATCTATCGTACGAGAAATATATCATGCGATAAAACTATGATCCGATAAATATACCATTTGAGAAAACCGTAATGCGGGATATATATCTTGCGAAAGAGAACTTCCTTGCAAACAATAAATTGCAAGGTCCAATCAAAGGCATGGAATGTAATAATTCATTTTATTTGTAACAGAATTTAAAATTTGTTTTGCGTTACGTAGGACAACAATCGTTTGATTGAGTTTCCATGAATAATCGAAACGTGGTTCATCCTCGGATTGAGATTTTAACATATACCTTTTTCACTGAAACAAGTCGTCACTTGAAGTCTATTTTGTTCTATGTCTATTATCAAAATGTTGGGAAACCGATTTTTAAAGCTCAAATCGAAAATTATAGTTTATGCGTTAGGAATTTTTGTTTGTATATCAATGATTTTTTTTCTAGCAATTTAGAAACAAACGCAAATTATTTTTTTTTTTCGTTTCTTCTAAATTAATTATAAGTTCAAATCAATGGAGAAGACATTTAGAACATTGAACAAAGATATATGAAGTGATGATAAGTTAGTAAAATTAACATTGGACAAGGATTATTTTGCTCCAATTTCATATTAAACGAAATAAAATCGTACGGGTTTTACTATATATAAACAAAATGGGGAGTTTATTTCTAGAAGTCGAAAAACCATACTTAAAATCAAATTAATTGAACGTTGTACTATGTTCCCACCAAATCGAGAACTGAGGATTCATCTGAAAAATGTTTAGATTTTATTTAAACATTTTCTAACTAGTATCGTGCTAACAAAGGCTAACGAAGCTTCTGAACACACCTAAAGTAATGGCAGTTCATGCAAAAAAACTAAAAGCCACTTTACACGATATTATAAGTCATATGCTTTCTCATATGACCTGTCAAAAAAAAACAAATCAAATCGTTTGAACGCACCCATTAAACGCATATCAGTTCTCAAACGAAAAAGCATATGACTTTTTTGACATTAGGACTGTAGCTAATTCCATTTGAGAAGTCATACGAGATTTCTTGTTTTCGTGGGAAACATTGAATGGAGTGTTGAAATTTGAATATAAAATATGGTAAAATTCTGAAAAGATAACTATGTATGCGGTTTTTTTTTAAATATTTCAGATCTCACTAACATATATACTGTAAAATTTTGAATTAATACAGCTATCATTGTTGATAAAACCACTGCCATTGCTTATTTATTTTGGATTTTGGTACTCTGAAAATCAAAGGGGAAGTCATAGACGTGTAAAGCATAGATAAACCAAAACGGTATGACTTGACTCGAAATGACAGGTCATTTGATAAATCATACAGAAATTGTGATGACAGGTCATATGACTTCTATTATCGTGTAAAGTGGCTTTAAGAAAACAGACTTGTTTTGATGTTTGAAAATGTCAAAGAGTTATATGAAGTTGCACAATAGTAAAAAATAAAAAATAAAGTAGGTATTCGATGATTTTAACTTTAATAAAAGGGTAGAGAAACTATGATGCCATATATTCGATTCAAATTTGCAAAATCGTTGTTTTTCAATCGTACGATTTCACCTAAAATTTTGTTCAATTTTTGTTAATTAAAATAATTTGGTTATTGATCAAAATTGAAAAAAAAAGAAGTATAAGAGCATATTGAACAAAGAGCATATTGGAAAAAGATTGAAAAAAGAAGATAATTTTCAAGAGTATATGTACTAGGAATTGTTCAATATGATAAAATGTTACAGCCGTATCTATAAGATTTTCTTAAACTGCATCTTAGAGGTTATTTAGTTAAGCATACTTAAATATTTAATTTGGCTTTAAATGACGAAACTTCAATTCGTATCTATAATCCATTTTTCATTGGTACTTAACTAAACAATGGTTGTGTCACGTAACGTAAAAGAATGTGAAAATCTAGTACAGAAAAAAAAACAATTGCTGCTTCATTTTATGCAACACAGCTGTTTTGTGACACCTTCTTTCAGTAAATAATTGGAAGACACATTTTTTTATTTGTGAAAACAAAAAAAAAATGGCTATCGAACACACACCCACACCCGCCGCTACAAATAAAAGAAAAAGATCTGAAAATTGGGATGCCTCCTACAAGGAAACTTTTTTATTTTAGAATTTGCAATAATACACTACAAAACAGAATTATTTTATGCACAGATTGGGCGTTTTTCTAAATGCAGTGTTACAGCGCATCATGAATTTTGATGCTTTTTTTTATTCACTTGCTTCAATAAAATAACGTTATTAAATACGAATTCTAAATTTTAGAGTTTTTTCTTAACGAATTGTAAAAGTAAATTTCAGAGTGAAGAAAAACGTTGCAAGGGCATCAAAATCCACGATGCGCTGCAACACTGCATTTAGGAAAACGCCTATTGTCTTCCAACAATGAGGAAGAAAGTGTCGATACAAACACTTCAAAGGCTAAGAGGGAAGCGTGGACGAAATTTCTTTGCGCGTACACATACTTTAATCAATACAAATTTTATGTTTCTTAAATCGTTGCACTTTATAGTTCTAATATAATATCACAACAAATAATACCTACAAACTCACAATTTGAAACTTCAAAATTTCAAAGATGACAATCGATATGTCAAAATACATTTTAAAATGCCTTTAAGTGACCCTTAAATGCGGTTGATGGCGTTTAAGTTAAGAGGCCTTTAAGTAACGTTACTTAAATGTGAAAATTGATTATAGATACCGATTTCATACTTAAGAGCTGCTTAGAGGTATTTTAAAGTTAAGTAACCTTTAAGATTTGTTTATAGATTCGCCTGTAAGTGTATTGAACATAAATGACACTGATAATTTATTTATTGAACTCAGCAGTTCTTTATTAACATGAAAATTAAAAGAAATCGAACAAAATAGCTTACGCCACTCGAAAGAGCGCTTACATATATGAGGTAGTCTTCATAACTCATAAGGAATGTCCCATTGAACAAGATAGAACTGAGGCGACGAAAGGCTAAAAGTGGATTTACATGTTTCTGCGTCTGCAAAATGCAGAAAAGTAGAGAGAGGCACATGTATTTCGAAACCCTAAAGTGGGAGAGAATACACAGGTGGTAACTCTTTTTTACTTCCTATAAGCTGCTATAACTTGTTGGCCTGTTAATTCGAAACTATGCAATGAAAATTTAACTTACCTTCATTTTCTTCCATTTCGATTAAATTTTCTTTTTCATATCATGCGTCCGTCAACAAAAATTATAGAAAAATGTGAAAATATCGCAAATTTACAAAATGCAGACGAAGATGCTATAATAAAGATGAACATGTTCGTCTTTACTATAATCTTGACTTCTGCATTTCTCGAATTTCCTATGAAGCTGAAATGGAGTCCTTCTGCATTTTGCTCTTTTTCTCTCTATCTAACAAAATTTGTATATTTAATATGGAATTCTGTATTTTGGAATCCCTTTTTTTTGCTGAAATCAAATCCAGATACATCGCGACCCTAGAACAACAAGGTTCTAAGTACACCAAGGTGTGTTTTGAGAAAAACGCATCTGAATATTTGAACTCTTTTATTCGGATACTGTTGAAAAAAATTAAAATTTTTTTTTATAACCCGATGAATATGCACACAATCTATAAAATTTCTACTTTAAAACCTAATAAAACCAGATTTTTAACCCTTAAATTTGACTTTAAAAATCATTATAGGACTTTGCTGCTCAACGATACGACACTATATTCTAGAACAATAAGGTTCTATGTAGCACTTAGAACCTTGTGAACTTAATTTTTTCGATTACGGAGGATAATTGAGATTGGATGAAATAAAAAGATTTAAATAAGTTTTCTTTATTGTGATAGAGATGTGGAATATTATTTTGTTAATAAAAGATAGTACATAAACAAATAATATTGTTGTTACAGCTGATAAATACACGAAAAAAAATATAATGGTCAAATTTAAATTTACTTGAAATAAATCTCAAAATCTACTTGATTCTATTTCAAGATTGCATTTAAATATGTAACAAAGTTCTATCTGCATGGTTTCTTTTTTTTGAATTTAGTGAAACAAAGTTCTAAGTGGAAGTTAGAACCTTTTTAAATAAATCTCAAATCGAAAATATACAGATAGAACTCTGTAGCTCTGAATATTTTGTGAAACAAGGTTCTAAGTGGCAGTTAGAACTTTATTGATTAAATCTCAAATGGAAAATATGCAGATAGAACTCTGTAGCCCTGTCTATCATGGAAAGGAAAAGAGATAGAGCAAAATGGATTACGGGAATCGAAAGAGCACCCTAAATTTACCCAGATTTGATATAAAACTCATTTTTTTTTTCAAAATTGTCGGTTAGAACCTTGTTGTTCTAAGGTCGCGACATGCAAATCCACCATAAGTCACGTTTGTATAAATGTCTTAAAAGAGCTAGAGACTACCTTCACACGAAAGCCCTTTTTAATCTCTGTTTTCCTTTCAATTGAATGTATGCTTTTCAAAAATGTGACTTTTATTAAAAATCGCTTTGTTTAAAAGCGTCATTGTAATTGAAAGGAAGGCAAAAGAGAAAAAAAAATAAAATATTAATCGCTTACGTGTAAAAGCACTCCAAATGAATTCTTGTTCTGTTTTTGACAGTAAACTTAAAAATCTGAACAGACCCCATTTGACAACGTCTTTTTGAAGTTTTCCTTCTCATGTTTTGTTTGGATATTTTACCGACTCGACTCGACTAGTACGACGTTCAATTTTTACTTTCAGAATTTCAACAAATTTACGAAAATGGTAATACATAATATTCTCCTTATTTTGCACTTAGTCAATATAAACCTTATTTATTCTTTTAAACTTTGTAGTTGCCGCTATCTCTACTTAAAACTGCCCAGAGTCATCCCATGGTAAGTTGCAATTGATTTTATATAAAATGTTTTAATTTCGTTCGTAAAACTTCCAAATATTCTTTAAATTACTGATAATAAATAAATATATTAGTTGGTAGAACTGAAAAATGGAGAGACCTACAATGGACATTTAGTGAGTTGCGATTCATGGATGAATATAAATTTACGGGACGTCATTTGTACTTCAAAGGTTTGATCCTCCCATTTAAAAATATGCTTTTGAAATAATAGAACATTATGAATCCACTAGGATGGTGACAGATTTTGGAGAATGCCAGAATGTTATATTCGAGGAAGCACTATAAAATACTTGCGTATCCCCGATGAAGTTATTGATATGGTTAAGGAGGATTCTCAGGTTAAGTCGAGAAATCGCGCCGAAATGAATAAGAGTCGTGGTGGTGGTGGAGGTGGCGGAGCTAACAACCAAAACCAACGTGGCCGAACTGGCAATCGAAATAATTTTGGTAACCGAAATGCTCCGGGTGGACCGAACAACGGTTCCAGACCTGCATCACAAGGTAATAGACCTCTTGCTTCTGGTGTTAAGAACAACAGAAAGCAATAATTAGAAAACAATTAATTACCCTAAAATAAGTTTTAAGTAGTAGTTGTTATCAAAAATAAAAACTTGTGTAGATTTTGGAGAAATATGAGCCGTATTGATTGAGTTAAAAAGTCTTGGGAAAGTATCTGTAAAGCCGCTAATGATGAAAAAGTCCAATATGAAAAAAATAGTTTTTAGTTATTCTGTTTGCCATAATGTAAATCTTTTTAATAGGAAACGAATTTGTTTTTACTAAATTTCTGAGAAATTTCTCTGGAATCACCTAAAACCTTCGAATTTGAAGAAATTGGAGACGGACGAAGTTGCGGCTTCCACTTTTCCAATTATATGCCGTGTTTGGTCTCCTGGGCGCAATGTGCATTGTCTCTGTGTTTTATTTTCAACTGGAAACACCTAGAAAAAGCAAAACAAATATTTTTTTCAGGATTACTGTCTATTGTGAGAAGTGAAATATCTTTAAAGATTATCTCTTGTCTTTAAAAGTGCTTCTCATCTTAACTTCGGAATCGGCAGAACTTACCGACAGCAAGCACACATAATTGGTTGGAGTTGTAAGTATCTACGCCATCGCTCTTTATTTTATAATATTGTGCGCACTAAAGGGATTATAATTATCCTTAAATTACCTTCACTGGGTACTTGATCACGTAGGATATCATGGAAACAAAGAGGCAGACTTCGTAGCCAAAATAGGCACACTAATCCCTTTAACATGGCCCAAGCCTGAGCCCTATGGAGCAATAGAAGAACAAGTTATCAAAAACAAAACAAAACAAGAAAAGCATACAACATCAAAGAATTGGAAAGAACTCCCAAAGCTTAGGCAAAAAATTTTGGAACTACTACTGGGAAATTCAACCAGGAACGTTTCACAAACTGCATGAACTTAAGTAAAAACTACCTAAGAATAATAACGGGTATCCTTACTGATTATTGGAAACTTAGAAGACACCTAGGTTTACTTGGTGTCGTTAACAGTGCCGCATGTTGATTCTGAAAACTATCTGGGACAATGGTGAAAGAGCGACCTATCCTCTCTGTCTCTGAAGGTGCCCCAAATACTAAGATTAATAAGAGCAATAGATATGGAGTAAGAACTGTAATAAGAGCAATCTCATCCATATTTAGGTGGAGGCAGAGGAATAGATCTCTAGGTCGCATTGGAATACCCCTAATTACACAAAATACAATACCCTTAAAATGCGTGAGCGTTTAGGAAAGTTGGAGAGGATTTAAAAGGAGATACCGATAAACATTGGTTTTGAATATAATAATAGGAGGGAAGTATTGAGCGCAAGTATTAAGGTTGAATTGCTTAAGGGCAAGAGTGCAATTGGCTATTTTACTAGAACATTGTTTATTAAAATAACAATAAAATAATGAAAGACACATTAAAATCGATTTTGGGAATTCCGGTTTCATCGTTCAAGTTTCGGTTCGATGGTTAAGAGTCAATTCATCTTATCAAACATTTTAAAATAGTATTATTTTTTTATGTATTTATACAGACTAACATAGTAATCTTAAATTGCTAGGTTAGTACTAGTTTTAAAGAGCTACAAGCTACAAAGCCTTCTGGCTCGTTGTAATATAATATAATGTAAAATTAACATCTGTTATAGTAATACTCATTGTATATAAATTTGTTATGTTGATATTTTTAAGGATTTCGTAGATGTCATCATTATTGGGTAGAGAACGATTGATGTGGGCAAAGAGGTGTTGGATACCTAGCTCGAACACGTTGGAGGTTTTTCTTTCGTTAAAAGGTACTAATGTGTTGTTAAAGTGTAGCCTAAACGTAGGCGTACAAAGTTTGTGATAGTTTTTTCGCTGAGTTAACTGGATAGATAGGTTGAATTTTATTGCAGTTTATACTTGAGTAGTGGTGATAATAGCTCGTCCAGTTTTTCATCTCGGACTTGATATTACTATTCGTAAAAAATCTTTCTCACTGTATGTGTTGAACAAAAGCGTAGATGTTTTGCTGGTAGAATTAGCAGCTCTGCCTGCATATTCGTTGGCCTTAATACCTACATGAGCAGGTACCCATATGATTTTGATCTGTAACTGTGCTTGAATTAGTAGATCTCTAAGCTTTATCACTGCTGGGGTGTTATTATTCAGATTTTTTATCGTGTAGATAACAGCGAGGCTGTCAGTGCATATTAGTTGCGTACTTTAAGGCTTCATGGAACGCCAGTGCTTCTGCGGAAAAAACTGAGGCGTGCCTAAGTAATTACCCGTTGTCAGTGGTTATCGCAAAGCTTGTGTGGTATCTTGTTTTTGAACCATCAGCAAATATGAATTTCCACTTTCTGTTTTTGAAATCATTAAACGTACATATTATTGAATATCGTCATGTATATGTATTTTTTAGTATTATTCTTAGGGTATTCAGAAAGGACTACACAACCATGATGGGAATGTTTACGTTGGGTTGCAGTAAATTGAATAAGGCTAATTTTTGCAGCTATCGGTAGATAGTCTATCCCTGCCTGGTGTCTATCCTTTTAGTTTGCTAAGGCATGATTCGAGTGGGTTTTTTCAAGATGATGGCTGAGTTCGTATTTGTAAAATTTCAAATTGTAAACAAATAGCATCATCTCCGCATGAGCATGGCGACATTTTTTGTATTTATTCATAAAAGTAAACTTACAGTCAAAATGCGGTCAAGTTGACGTGTTTTTTTTTATGTTGCTGAATTTGCAGGAAAATGGCAGATGAACAAATGTGAGTATAATTTTTTTTTTAAATCAATTTATAATCGTAAAAATATTTATTTTTTTTTATCTTTGATAAGAAATTAATAACTATCCATCCACAGGATCGAATACGAGGCCAAAATCTGGTCCGATGCTGATATCAAACTATTGGTTTGGGAATGGAATCTGAATTTTTAGCTGGGCACAGGAAGAAAAACGTTCTATTAGAAAGGTTTTCCAAGAAATTAAAACTATTTTGCCCACTTTTCCTTATGATAGGGAGGATATTATAAGAAAGTTCCTAAATTTAAAAGCTTCCTATCATAGGATTTAAAAAAAGAAATAAACTAAGCGGTAGAATGGCTTCTTCATGGGATTACTTCCTCGGCACATTGTTGAACTTCCTCCAGAGCTAATGGCTTAGTTATTTGATCGTTTTGAGGAAATTCTTATTTTTTGGAATATGCCGAAACATCATTCTGCCGGTTCTCTTATTCAAAAATATTTTCCTTCGTCTTCGGTTTTTTAATTTTCTATTTTTTACCAATTTTGTTCCATGTTTTTAAAATTGGTTCCTTCCGAAAGACTAAGGACAGAGATTTAAAATTATGTTTTTACCAGCCATTTTTAAAATAACATTAGAAAACCAAATAAAAGTTCCTGAAAAAAAATAGTATTTACTGTTCAGTGTACATACCTACACATCTGACTTTTCCTATGTGTGCTATTTTAGCAATTATGAACTCATTTTAAACAAAGTATGATGACTGCACACATGCTGTTGTAATTGTGTTCATTAATGTATTTGAAGCCTGTTCTAGGCAGGGCAGGGGCAACAAACATTGCAATTACAAACTCAGTCGATCACTTCCAGGACAAGTGGACATAATAATAAACTAGAAGTACATGTTTGGAAGATCAAAATATGTGTAAAAGAATATTCGGAGGACATTCGAGAAATGCAAATTCTGCGATGCTTTCGTTGAGGTCAGCACCTTAAGCTTTATAACCCTTACTGTTTATTAAAAGTTGTGCCAAAATTGCAATACTTTTACTTTATCGCAGTTACATACATGACACGGACGAGTTCCTTTATAAACTTTCTTGACTAAGCAACAAAAAAAGAAGACTGATGATTGGTTTATCATGGTGGTAGCGTTGTTTTGTTATTTCATTAAAAATATTACTTTGAATTATGTATGTACCTATTAATGTGGTAAAGGAATGGGTGATTTATCTGATACCTACACAGTTGTATCATGCTCAGTAACACCTAGATCTAATCAAGATTAGGATATTGTCAATTTATTAAGGTCAAACAAATTTCAAAGTGTTTGCTAAAGGGATGTTAACCTTTTATATATTACAAATGCAATTTGTAAACTTCCTTTTGACTTTAATTAACAAGAAAGAATGTGGACTAAATATAATTAGAAAAATTTAACTCCATAAGCATCGTCCATGCTTATTAGCTCGCATTTGCCACGAACTTCTAATTTTTTCAATGCTTTTATCAAAATTTCTTCGTCGACTTCTGAAAATTCTGGCTTAGCAGAACTTAATTCAAATACAGTGCAAATGGTGTTCGAATGTCCGGTTTCCGATGCCCACGAATACATCATGTCTGCATACTCATCCAAGGTGTACCAGCATAAATTCCATTCGTTTCTTTCTTTATCAATTGGATGCGCAAATCCAGTTTTGTGCAATGATTCTACAATTTGGGAAGCAAGTTCCGCGGATACTTTCCTGCCAATTGAATCATTCTTGAAAAGGGACGAATTCGAAATGCTCAGTTTGTTATTGCCTATGGATTTATAATACTTCAGCACAATGTCGGCCCACACAGATATCTGGCGTTTTTTTGTTTCTTCATGATGCTGTAAACTGATTAGAAGTTAAAACTTGGTAATGTTAAATAGTATTTTTTAAATATTTACGTGTAAAAGGGTGGAAATGAATATTCCCAAGGTAATTCGTATGTAGCCATTTGTTTTGATAAAAAAATATTTAACTGTCAAAAATAGTTGTGTTTGGTAACTTGAAAATTTCATAAAAAGTTTCACAAATAACTGTCAAACCCCATAAGAAAAAAAAAAACAGTTCTCAAAACTAGATGGAAATTACAAATTGCCAAACGGGCATAATAAAAAAAGTCTGTTCCGGTATTTTTATACTACAACTTGTCAGATTTAAAAAGTAAGTCCCCTATTACACGTTGCCTCATGAGACATGTCTCATTTTTGACTTTCCTTTTAAATTTGTATCCCGTGAGGCAAAAGCTATTACACGTTGACTCATGTCTCAAATTTGACTGTTGTTCGTATTTTTTAATGCACAACACAACATAAAATGAATATGAGAAAAAGAAACGTCAAAATGAGACTACTAAAAATCAGCCCGGTACTCACCGGGAATATTTTTTTGCATCTTCTTTCCTCATATCTGCTTTCTTTTTCGCACCTACGTGAGCCTCGTCTCCTGAGACATCGTGTAATAGGGGACTAAGTTCTATACGTTAGATCTGTCATGTAATTTGAGTATTCAAACTCAGTGGCCCCGTTCAGATGTGCTTGTATTCATTAGTTTTTTGAATAACCGAAAAGGTTTGGTAAGTTTGGTGAAAATCAGCTGATACGAAGAAAATTTAGTAAACATATTTTTCTGTCGGCAAATTTGGTGGAGCATGCAACGCAATAAAATAATGGCGTTTAAGTTAAGAGGCTTTTAAGTTACGTTACTTAAATATGAAAATTCATTATAGATACCGATTTTATACTTAAGGGCTGCTTGGAGGTATTTTAAAGTTAAGTATCTTTTAACATTTCTTAATAGATTCGGCTGTTTTTTTTTCGCACGAACTGTCATTATTTTATGTGTGTCCAGAAACAATTTATTAAAAAACTAGCCTTGTCACGATACTTCATTAAATATGTTTAAAATAAGTAAATTGCTAAGCAGAATTCCTCCACAATATGCTGTTGGTTTCTATAGAGGATTACACAACAACCCAAAACTATCCAAAATGCTTTTTAAATGAAATATATATTTTTGTTAGCATTTCCAGTTATTTGTTGGTTTTAAAAAAGTTTTACCTTACGGCTTGAATGTATACCAAATAAAGAAGTACCAAAAAAAGAGACGACAAAGTTCATTGTAGCTTACACATTAGCCGTGTTTTTTTGGAAAAGTTATCCGTAGTACAGTAGGATTTTATATAAATAACAAATACAACATCCGCAGTAATATCACTACTGATGCCGATACTCGAATAAACGTCAAATCTCTATCCGCAGCAGGATTTCACTTCTCCTGCTTTTATCGGCAGTGATCCTACTGCGGATGTTGTATTTGTTATTCACATAAAATCCTACTGTACTACGGATATGTTTTCCAAAAAAACACTGCTCTTATTGATCATATGCAGGAACAAAATTTTATTAGGCAAGTCCTAATAAATGAGCTGAGTTATATTTACAAGTTAATAAAACAAAAACTAATGACATAACGGCTAAGTACAATTAATTTCAGTAACTTGAGACGGTAAGAATAATAACTTTTTATCTCAGTTTGAATGAAAACGTAAAAATATATGAAAATTCAAACAATTCCTTCCAACAAAAGGGATGTCGCTTTGAAATGAATAATTTTACCGATCATTGACTCAAAATTAGGTAGTTTCTTTATTTCTGAAATATCGTGGTTTATTTTTGATTTTTACAAACTAAAAGTATTTGAGTAAAAATTTAGGGAGATAAAACCACAAATAAATGATATTTTTATTAAAAACACGAGTTGAAAATATAAAAGTTGGGTTCATCGTTTTTCCCACTATTTTTACTTAAGCATTTTCTTTAGCAATTTGATAAGCTTTTGATTAGTGTCCGCGACAAACCTAAAGTTAATTAAAATTCTCCGGACTTACCTCCAAAAATCGTTAGATCCGCTAAAATTGTAAAGACAAAAGTCGCTACAAGTTGTCAGAAAAAATAGCAAAAAGTAGCTTGAAAAACATCTGTTTTTGGATAACATTTTGTAATTTTTGTTGAAGTTTCATATTGACAAACTACTTAGGATCATATTAGGTGCGTTTTATTATTCACAAATCTATCTGGATCCGGATCTGGATTAAGTTTTAACATGTATTACAAAAACAATTTGGGATCATGTTTTCTATCGGGATCTATTTAAAAGATTCAAAAATCAGTTATTGCACTGGCGAGTAGATGGCTTTTTATGGTAAGGTAGTGTAAGCTATAGTAGGTGCGTTTTATTATTCACAAATCTATCTGGATCCGGATCTGGATTAAGTTTTAACATGTATTACAAAAACAATTTGGGATCCTGTTTTCTATCGGGATCTATTTCAAAGATCCAAAAACTAGTTATTACACTGGCGAGTAGATGGCTTTTTATGGTAAGGTACTGTAAGCTATAGTGTAAAGAAAAAAGACAAGACATAATTTAAAATTTCCAAACCCAAGGATAAAAAGAGACGGGCTTATAACACTGCTGTCAGTAAGATCCGTATCGTTTTATTTTCAAGGGAAGATCCCGATCCGGATCCAGATAGATTTGTGGATAATAAAACGCACCTAGTGTAAAGAAAAAAGACAAGAAATAATTGAAAATTTATAAACCCAAGTATAAAAAGAGACGGACTTATAACACTGCTGTCACGAAGATCCGTATCGTTTTATTTTCAAGGGAAGATCCAGATCCGGATCCAGATAGATTTGTGAATAATAGGTGCGTTTTATTATTCACAAATCTATCTGGATCCGGATCTTCCCTTGAAAATAAAACGATACGGATCTTAGTGACAGCAGTGTTATAAGTCCGTCTCTTTTTATCCTTGGGTTTGGAAATTTTAAATTATTTCTTGTCTCTTTTCTTTACACTGTAGTTTACACTACCTTACCATAAAAAGCCATCTACTCGCCAGTGTAATAACTAATTTTTGGATCTTTGAAATAGATCCCGATAGAAAATAGGATCCCAAATTGTTTTTGTAATACATGTTAAAACTTAATCCAGATCCGGATCCAGATAGATTTGTGAATAATAAAACGCACCTATTGCAATGTAATACAACGCTTCGTTTGAACGCGGCGTAAAAACGCGTTCCGTTTGACCGAGTCTTAAAACGCACCTAATAGGTGCGTTTTATTATTCACAAATCTATCTGGATCCGGATCGGGATCTTCCCTTGAAAATAAAACGATACGGATCTTACTGACAGCAGTGTTATAAGGCCGTCTCTTTTATCCTTGGGTTTGGAAATTTTAAATTATTTCTTGTCTCTTTTCTTTACACTGTAGTTTACACTACCTTACCATAAAAAGCCATCTACTCGCCAGTGTAATAACTAATTTTTGGATCTTTGAAATAGATCCCGATAGAAAACAGGATCCCAAATTGTTTTTGTAATACATGTTAAAACTTAATCCAGATCCGGATCCAGATAGATTTGTAATAAAACGCACCTAATGTCTCGCAAGAATGCTGATTTCTCTTCTATATTTTTTGAACACACCCATGAATTTGTCGTTCAAGTTTGGTGAATTTTAGCCCCTGAACTGAAATGAACTATACTAAACGTCAAACTCAAACTTAGCAAACGCACTCTTGAAGCTCCAGCTATATTTTCGCTTTATTTAATTCTTGTTAAAATAAAGTTTATTAGGGTAATTATTGCAAACGCTTTTATTTGGGAATCATATTATTTTGTTCAACGATTAATTACACTTAAATTTCAAATGGCTAGTTCCTCCAGGTAAGTTGAGGCATCCATGTTCGGAGAAGTCTCGAGTTATTTAGGTCGAATTCATTCATATAAAATTTGTTTTCTGCTTAATCGATGCAGACCTGATGCTACGAATAAAGTATGCTGTTATGCACATCCAGATGCGCCTCTTATTGAAGACTATCGTGCGGGTGATATGATTTGCTCTGAATGTGGTCTTGTTGTTGGAGATCGCGTAATTGATGTTGGTTCTGAATGGCGTACATTTAGCAACGAAAAGAGTGGAGTTGATCCAAGTCGTGTTGGTGGACCAGAAAATCCTCTTCTTAGCGGGGGTGATCTTTCGACTATTATTGGACCTGGAACTGGGTCGGCATCTTTCGATTCATTTGGTGCACCCAAATATCAGAACAGACGTACTATGAGCAGCTCAGACAGATCACTTATATCGGCATTCAAGGAAATATCTACAATGGCGGATCGCATTAATCTGCCAAAAACCATTGTTGATCGTGCAAATAATCTTTTCAAACAGGTAAGGTTTCTATATACAAAATTACTCCAAAGATAATCTCAACCTGTAAGATCAACAAGTTTATAAAATATAGGTCGCTAGTTTGCAGTTGATAAATGATGCTTGTAAGCCAGAACAAAGTAAAGTTTTTAAATATTTACCCTTTTCCCACACAAAAAGTTATCATTTCTTCTAAACAATGTGAATTGAAACACATTGAGCTAAGTTTTTTTTTTTTTTTTTAAAAGCTGATTTTTTGTGGGAAATTGTGTTTCCAAACAAGGTCGTTGGATCATCGATTTAATTATAACTTGCTGGATATAACGAAGAAATTTTAAACACAACTGCTTCGGCAACGTCACCTAAAAATTAAACAAACCAAACTTTATTGCTTCCGTTTCCTTTGTATGAGAGTATACATTGGTTTTTTATTATTATTATATAGGGAAAGATATACCAAACGGAAAGAGAAATCATAATTTGATTCGAGCTACAAAAAGATTTTTAGGGTCCGATGTTATAAATCTAACCCCTACTATGGAAAACCGGAATAAGTTCAAACAAGCTAGAAAGACCTGTAATGATCATAGTCAAAGAACCATAGAACCAAAAATTACTGCAATGTCCCAAAGGTAGTAAAAACGTTTGTTCATTTGTGAAAAAAACGTACGAAATACTACTTTGTCCTCAGTTCCTAGGCTCGTTTTCAACGATACTCATTATATCAGCTCACAAGAAAAAGCGAACTTGCTTGCAGCACAGTTTGCTGTCAATTCGACGATAGTGTCGTGATTCCTTCTGTAATTGAGAGCGTAAATGATTTTATGGCAAGAGTACTGACAGATCTTGATATACACAAATCCGCTGGCCCGAACAGTATCCCCCCATTGTTCTGAAGAGATGTTCATCTTCGCTGGCAAAACCATAGCGTAAGCTTCTTCATAAGTCCTACTTTACTGATCCCTTTCCGAGTGGATGGAAAACAGCATTTGTCTAGCTTGTCCTAAAAAAAAGGCGAATCTTCTTCCTCCTCTAACAATCGTGCAATTGCACTTATGTCCTTTTCCATTTATCATGGAAACCCTGATAAATTATCAGCTCAAGAAATATCACGAAGAACGGAAGTTTCTCAATGATCGGCAGTATGGCTTTCGTAGCAATAGGTCCACCGGTGATCTGATGGTATATCTCACCGAACAGTGGAACAAATCTTTACATCATTTTGGAGAAAGTAAGATTATTGCACTTGATATTTCAAAAGCATTTGATAGAGTTTGACATCAAGCCCTCTTATCGAAAATGCGTGGATTTGGTATTCATGAATCTCTTCTTCGATGCATTAGAAACTACCAGTCAAACCGCCTAATACAATTTGTATTGGATGGTTTTAAGTCTGAAATTCATGAAATAAATGCCGGTGTGCCATAGGGCTACGTTTTGTCTCCGACCCTCTTTCTGATATTCATCAATGATCTGACGATAGGACCCAGCTTCTCATTTTCAAGTTCAGATGCATGTCCTTGTTCTTCTGAAGTGGATCTTGACCGGCAGCGTATGATAAGCTCGATAAAATCTGACCTCGATAGCATTGTCAAATGGGGAATCCTAAACTGCGTAGAATTTAATGCTTCAAAAACTTAATGCTGTCTTCTATCGTTCAGTTCTTGATATGTGCATCACAGACCACCTTGTGTGGTATGACCACATATTCGACATCGCCAAAAACCCTGCTAAGTGTAAGGCTTATATTCGTCCAAAGCTAGAGTACAATTCAAATATTTGGACAGGGGCTCCAATAATACACTTACATAAGTGTCTTGGGTAGAGTAAAAAAAGAGCTTTAAAAACGATTATAACATTATAATATTCAGACATTCAAACCTCGAACCTGGAAATAATACCAGCTTTTTACACTAAACTTATCGAAAGTAAGTGCATTTGGATTTGGTGATTCTCTAATTCGATGGATTAGAAATTTTCTTCTTGACCGTTCAGTACAAGTAGTATTGGATGGATTCAATTCTGACATCCGCAAAATAAATGCTGGTATGCCACAGGGCCCTGTGTAATCTCCGACTCTTCCCTATTTTCATTAATGATCTTTTAGGTTAAACTTCTAATGTACTTCATTGTTTTGCAGACGCACCTCCACTTTCTTCGGATGTGGAACTTCAACGTCAACCTATAATAAGCTCACTTAATGCTGATATTCGCTCGCAGCATTGCACAAAGCCTAAAAACTTTCAGTTCTCTGACAACTTGCTATCAATGTTCTTGGTCGTTGTTAAATATCTTGTTCCCCATCTGATCTGCCTACAATATACAAGTCATACGAGTATATCCGTTCTTAGCTCGAAAACAACTCTCATATTTGGAGCTTCTCAAACTTTCTTACATCTTCATGATCGCATCCAAAACAAAGCGTTAAAATTAGTGGATAATTGCTCTATTAGTAAAACCATACATTCTCGAACGTCATTGTCATCTAAATGTTTCCTGCCTATCCCTCTTTTATCACTCAGTTTCTAAAAACCAAAACAAATTGTACCTGTAGTTTTTTTTTTTTTGAAAATTCTTTATTGTTCTGCTTTTGATTAAGAGCACTGATGACAACCACAGCAGGATGAATTAACATGAGCAGAGCAACTAAGTTGCGCGAACGACCTAAAATCCTTTGAATTCACGAAATGAGCCAGTCAGGTACCTTTAATCGAAATAACTGGTTCACTTAATTTCCATCATCTAATTATTTCTTATAACAACAGATGCAATTAATCCTATGATACGGCAAGCTGTATCACCTCACACGAATCTCAATGGATCCATTGTGCTCCCCAGGGTGTGGGTAACGTAGGAATGAGGAGGTTAAGAGGAAGGATTTAGTGGAAGTCTTAAGTATGTTTTGCCACCCTGAACCATCCTGATTTCTGAATGAAGTTAAGGATGCTTTTTAGTGGCAAAAATGAGTCGTCGCCCAGTTCGTCAGAAAGGTATTCTCCGAGGGCACCTTTTCTAGTACTGGCAAGGCTGAGGTATTTACAAAGGAAGTGAGATGAGTCCTCTTCGTCCTGACACCCTCGGCATAAGTCGGATGTGCTGATGCCTATTCTGCTCATGTAGGTTCCCATTGAGTTGTGACTCTTAAGGATTCCAACCAAGAGGGACAATTGATGTCTTATAAGCTTCATTAGATACTCTGCTTTTTCTTTGTTATATCTGGCCAAAGATTCCTTGAAATCCGACCGGTGTCTGTGATGTGATGTGCTTTTTGCTTTCCAGTCGAGGTTTTGCTCGCCGGATTTCCAAGGTCGCTCTGAAGAAAACACGAAACTTCAGTAGGAAGCAGCGTTGCCGCAAAAAAAAAATTCGTGCCACACTTTTTTAAAAAAACGTGCCATTTATGACATTTTCGTGCCATATGAAAAAAAAACTCAAGTTCTTTAAAAATAAATTTTAGTTAAATACTATTACAAGCAAAAAACAAACAAAAAATCACTTCCTCTATTCGTGTATATGTATTTTCCAGAAACAGGAGTTTTTGGCAAGTTCATAATAAGTAATAAGTATGTATTATGTAACTACCTATTTCACATCACATGATGAGTAGCTATTATTATTATTTAAAAATATAAAAACGTAATAAAGCTTTGTTATAATAAGTTAAATAAATAAATTAGCTGGAGGTTTGAAATGTTGACAATTATTAGGCTAAATAATTTCATTATATGACATTATAGATTAATTGTTTTGTATGACAGTGTTTTTGTTGTTTGTTTTAATATTATTTAGCCTTGAAAACACTCGCTCTGCTGATGCACTTCGTGAGGCAAGCTAAGAAGAATCAACATACATTTTAAAATATTAATGAACATTCCTTCGTCAATAATATTTTTTAATTTGTACAACTTAACCTAGAACGTTTTTGAATCTTCAAGAAAAATACTTACGGCTAGTCCAATCTCAAAATTTTTTCTTATTTCGCCAAAAAGAACATCTTTCTCGCACTCTAATAGATAAGAAAATTCTGATACCAAAATATTGAAGTGTGGCAAAATACTTTGTATGTTTGGATTATTTTTTAAAAAGGTTGGGTCAATTATCTTAAACGCATTTAGGCATGGCACGATCGTGCCACATCGGCAACGCTGGTAGGAAGGTCTTTAAAACCTTATGCAAAATCTTTATTGAAAACAAATCTTAAATTCATATAAAAACTAAAACATTCTTGGCTTCAATTAATTTACACCTTACATGGTGTATCTGGTAAACATCGGTTATTCTCCTTGTATCGTGGTCCTGTTGGTTTCCTTTAGAAAGCTCTATTCTGGCATCTGGTTTCTTCATTAACTGGTATTCGTTGTCGGGTTACTCTTACAAGTACGAAAAACGCTCTTGGCGCTTACAAGATCAGCAGGTTTAAGTCCCCTGGTAGGCTCTAGATCGGCAGGTTTAGGGCCCCTGGTAGGCACTAGATCGGCAGGTTTAAGGCCCCTGGTGCCTGGTAGGCACTAGATAGGCAGGTTTAAGGCCCCTGGTAGGCACAGCCAATGCATAAATACCGACAGATCAGCAGGTACCAAAGCCCCTGGTGGCAATTAGGACGTTTATTCTTCGAACCAAACTGAGAAACGAAATAGCTGGACAATTTCAGTTGCCTTGTAAACTAAAATCGAGCTCGTCAGTTTCGACCGTAGCAAACAAGTGACTTTCCTTCATAAAAGTAGGTCCTCTTGTTATATTTTCTGTATAAACTGCGTGTGAACTATATCCAAGTGTGTTCACTCGGCTGTGACGTCATGATCTTATAGTGACTGTGTATTATATTAGAGCATGGTATCAAATCCCTTATTTTGCCGAAGTGACTGGTGTCGTCGGTAGTTACAGTGTCGTATGGTGTAGTCGGTCGGTCGGTAACTGCTGCGAGGTATGGTGTCGTCGGCCGTTGCTGCGGCGGCGACTGCGGAATCATGGTTGAACAATGATTTATTATTGATATTGGTGGAAGCATGGAACGCTTCGTTACAGTGACCACAGTGGTTTAATGTTTAATTTTGGTTTTTTTTAAAAAGTTTTATTTCCATTTGTAATTTTATATTAGACACATGCGGGCTTTTTCCCTTTTTGAAGTGACAACAAAACCGATCACAAAAAAGCATTAAGAACCGAGGATGTTTCGCAATTTTTATTATGACCCACACTTAAAGTTAGTTCATAGTTTACTGTTAAATACATACAAAAGCAGTATGATACAACTATGGTTAAGCGAAAGGCTAACCCGATCATCAAACTTTTTTTTAATGCTGCTTATTTAAGTATGCTCAGTTTTGATTGAAAGACTTTTGGGACGGAGCTATGTACCAATATATCGCACTCATATGCCCTACACATCGTGCTACCGAAAGCACATGATTAGCGATTAGCTTTATCCCAATTCAGAATTTATTTTTAAATTATTTAGCTTTTTTTTATTTTTGAATATTTGAATATTTGCAGGTTTCATTCAATCTTTTTTCCAACGTTTTTTCTTTATCAATGACTTCCTTATGGGGAGATCTAACGATTTATTAAATAAAGGGTGGGCCAAATACAAGTTTCCTTCTAAAAATGCATTCAAATGAACAAAATTAAATGTTTTCCATGTATTATGGCTTTTTAGTAAGAGCAAACATTCCCATTATTTATGGAACACAACTACGTTCAAGTAGCTGCCTCAGCTGGCTTCGCAGTAGCGCATTCTGTCACTCCAATTTTCCAGGACCTTGTTGATGGTTTCGGGATGTAGCTCGCTGATTGCTTTGATGATATTGGCCTTAAGTGTTTGAATCGTTTCCGGATTGTTGGCATAACATCGGTCCTTCACGGTTCCCCACAAAAAAAAGTCCGAAGGGGTCAAATCCGAAGCAGCTAATTGACAAGACGACTGGTAACACAATTTGCGAATTTAGTGCGGAAAATATCGATTGTAGCAAGGGCTGTTAGGCATGGCGCGCCATCCTGCATGAACCAAAGGTTGTCTAAATTCATGTCTTCAATTTCAATAAAATTTCGGTTAATATGGCTCTGTAACAACAACCGTTGACCGAAACGTTTTTCCCAACCTTATTCATTTTCAAGAAAAAAGATCCAATCATGTCAAAATAAAATGTGATTTAAAAGGAAATTTAAACTTGGTGCCCTACTCTTAATTTATTACTTAAGCGTGGCGCACGATTGTATTTTATCCGACCTCCCGAAAAGAGCTGTACCAATGCAATTGGTTGAGATGTTTGGGCGCCTATGCGGATCAAATATAATCTAACAGTTTAATTTACTACTCTTTAAATGTTAAATTTTAACACAGTCCGAACATGTAGAAAGTATAGCTAGGGTTATGTTACAGATAACAATGTACATCTTTCTTAAATGCCTTGATATTGGAATTAGAAGGGACAAAAGTTTCGAGTAAGGAATTCCACATATTACTGGTGGATTGAGTATTACTGTTAAATAATTTAAGGAATGCAACTATCAATTTCAGTAGAACACTGTTCAAAAAAAAAAACGTAAAACAGTGATAAACATGAATCATTATTTTGCGAAATTAATTTATCGTGTACCATCTTTAGCCCTATTCTGGGTTATATCCGGATACACGAACCATATATGAGATTTGTAGTCGTGCTTTGTACTTAAATTTTTATGCCATATAAATTGTAGCCTTAGCTCTTGAACTCTTTATGGTTTTGCACAACCAGAAACCTTAGATATATTACAATCAGTACCAGAATTGGAACAGGTTATCACAGAGCAGAAGATTATGTGGGCAATAAACTCGTTCAATCCCTATAAATCAATGGACCAGATGAGATTATTCCGGCATTTCTTCAACATGCTCTAAAGATAATCACTCCATGGCTTAGGGTAATCATAAACCCTTCCTAAGCTTAACGACATTCCTCTGAAACCCTCCAACAAGGCTAAATATCTTGGACTAATCCTAGATTCCAAGCTAACATGGAAACGTAACACAGAGAAAAGAATGAAAAGAGCACTATGTGCTCTCTACACATGCAAAAAACCTTCGGTACACGGTGAGGCATGCGACGGCAGGTCATCTAGTGAATGTACACGGCGTGTGGTGGAAGGCTGTAGAAAAAATTAGCTATCTCAAAAACCTGAGCACAGGGTTCTACGCCACAGGCCAGTCTTGGACGAGCACATAAGATGCAAGCGCACTTCGGCTTAAAGAAATGAGCTCTTGGAAGCACAGCACTTATGGTCATGGGTAAATCTTGCAAATGTATGACACAGTGGCCGGGCTTAATGTGACGACTGACTACTTACCACCCAGAATAGATTTCAAAAAACACTTCTCTATTACAATACTTCGGGTATTGGATGGGAACCCAACTCACTAATTAGTGAACAAGGTATCTCCTTCTACACCGATGGGTCAAAAATGGAAGAAGGAACAGGAGCTGGGGTGTTCTGTGAAGCTCTCAATATTAAAGAATCATTCAAACTTGCAGATGAGTGTAGTGTCTTTCAGGCTGAGATCTACGCTATTGAAAAGGCGACAGAATTGGTACGCATGAAAAAACTGAGACTATTAGATCCAAGACAGTAACAAAATGCCTAGACATGCTGAACAATATTTGTAACACTAACCAAGTCAATCTCTGTTGGGTTCTTGGACATAGTAATATAGAAGGGAATGAAATAGCAGATGAACTGGCACGGAAAGGGTCAGCATTAAATAAAAACAGCATTTAAATATGGGACCAAAAATCCCGATAAGCGAGATTAAAAGGAAAATAGACCTACTAACGAAAGAACAAATCAATAACTCCTGGTTCTCCAGGGACGACTGCGTTATCTCTAGAAGTTTATGGCCTAGAATCAATGAAAAGGAAACTCGATATATTTTATCGCTGAGAAAAAAGAATATTAGAATCTTGATAGGTGTACTAACGGGTGGGTCATTGCGCCATTGGCACAATGGACACTAGAATAGGTGCATTTGTACCCGATTTCTGTAGGAGCTGTCAGGATGTCGAGGAGATTGAAACCATTAAACATCTGCTCTGCGACTGTCCGAACCTCCAAACAAATCGCCTAGGTTACTTTGGAAACAGGTTTTTTGGAGAACTGGACGATCTAACGCAGGTCTCAATAGCAAATATGAGAAAATATATAGTGAGCACAGCCTGGTACGCAAATGAACCAGTCTACATAAGGCATTAGTTTAAGAGCATCTCTGCTTTTATTAATAGGGGATCACAATGAACCAATAGGCCTCCGTGTACGCAACAGCCTCTGTGCTGTGCACGCCCCTCCTAACCTAATCTAACCTAACCTATAGAAACTTAAACAACGGACACGACAGAAAATTGTGATTCCTCTCAATTCCTGCTGACAACACGTACACAGGAATGAGTTGAGGGTTGTGATTCACAAAGTCTTGGTTCTCTACGAGCTGTTGTGTGGCAATTTTAAAAAATCGAACTCCGAATTTTCAAACCTAACTTTCCGATTATAAAGAACTCAGAAAAAAATATCCGCAATTCTGTTCCTCTGTATTTTTTGTTTTAATATTTAAAATACAGATTAATAATAAATATTGATATTTTATTGAAATAAATATAACACACCTTTCTAAATGTTAAATTAATTATTTATTAATAAAAAAATCAGATGGTTTTTTATTTGTAAAGTTCAAAACTATTAAATGATTTGTTTTAGCAGTTTAAATCAAGAATTTGTTGAGTTAAATCCTCTTTTTTTTAATTCCAAGCAACTTGAATTAGAAGAGCAAGTTCATTCGACTCCGTCGAATAAAGCCCAATTGTTCAATGGCTTTGGTTACAATAGTATAAGTTTTAATAATCATTGTTTTTTCCTTCAAAGGTCCATGACGGTAAAAATCTTAAAGGACGTTCAAACGATGCAAAAGCCTCAGCGTGCCTTTATATTGCTTGTCGTCAGGAAGGTGTTCCACGTACATTTAAGGAAATATGTGCCGTTAGCAAAATTAGCAAAAAAGAAATTGGCAGATGTTTTAAGCTCACACTGAAGGCCTTAGAGACAAGTGTAGATCTGATTACTACAGCGGATTTTATGTCCAGATTCTGTGCGAACCTAGGTTTGACTTTCAAGACACGGTGGGAAAATAAAGTTTGGCTATAATGAAAATTTTACTTTAGATCTTCCAAATATGGTGCAACGTGCTGCAACACATATTGCAAAAAAAGCTGTCGAAATGGATATTGTTCCTGGTCGTTCGCCAATTTCTGTTGCAGCAGCAGCTATTTATATGGCTTCACAGGTAATATTCTAGAATCAATACCGTTTGGCTATAACTATATATTTTTAAAAATTTAAATCGACAGGCTTCAGAGCATAAGCGTAGCCAGAAAGAAATTGGGGATATTGCTGGTGTTGCAGATGTTACCATTCGGCAATCATATAAACTTATGTATCCACATGCAGCCAAATTGTTCCCCGAAGACTTTAAATTCACAACACCAATTGAACAACTGCCGCAAATGTAGATATTTTTTTTTCACCACCTGAATAACTATAATATTATTAAACAAAACACTGTGTATGTATTTGTAAGGATGTTTTTATTTTCATTTTGTAATTCGTAGAGAAATAAGTTGAACAATTGCAGCAAATATACAGTTCAAATATTCGCTACATTTTAATGAATTCATTTGTTAGCTTTTTAGTTTTAAAATAAATCAATAAAAATATTTTGGAAAAAAAAAACTAAAAGGATTACTAAACTTATAGAATTATGGTTCTTGAAGTTGGGTGGCTTAATCGTGGGACAAGTTTCGCCGATCAATTGTAAAAACTATTGTCAAAAAACATGTATAACTCTCCTACTGAACTTCTTGAAAAAAAACCAACTCTACTTCGAATGTTTAAATTTTAATGTAAAAACCTAATGTATTGAACTTTTGATTAAAAATAATAGCAAGTTCTAAATACTTTAATATATACATAAATACATAATATTGATATTCCGTGTTACTTTTTAAATTTATTTACTCCATTCGTTACACACCATCGAACAATTTTGATATTTTAATTGAGTTGTGCAATAAATATACATATATTCCATATACATAAATATATGTTCAGGAAGAGCTGTACAAAGGAAAACAAACTGTAGTATAGCACAGAAGAACTTTCGGATTGGTTCGAAAAAACATCTGGAGTAAGACAGGGATGTACACTAAGCCCTACTTTGTCAACACTTTTTATTGACGATTTGATCGATTATCTCCCTGGTGGAGTGGACTTTGCTGGAGTGCGTATTAAGGCATTGCTCTTTGCGGATGGTGTAGTCATAATGATCAACAGGGTTAATGACTACTGTTGATTATGGAACCTCATAGCCAACATAGAAAAATGCATCAAATGAAAAATTCGCTTTTAATGGAGAACGCTTAGAATATGTAATGAGAATATTTTATCAATTGGCGAACGCTCCAAACTACGTTATAGAAACAGAGGCATCGCTTCTTTTCATAAAAACACTAAATCTTCAAGCAGACTATTTGCTTAAAGTTTTTGAGATGCCTGAAAAATAGCCCCCAAAGCTATCCAGTTGGAATCACCTCGAGGATATGATATGAGTTTGAGCATTAACGTTAAAGATATATTGAGTATTAAAAGTCATCTTTACGAGATAATTGAAAAAGTAGATGAGCAATTTATAGCGGAATATATAGCTGAAGCATCTGGTTCGCTGTACAGATCAATCTATAGCAGGCTCAATCACAATTTATTGGAAAAAAATTATTTTCGAGATACAAAAAGTCTACACATGATTGCCACAATGGTCAGGCTCGAAGTGAATTGCTCAATTTGAACTTTATACCCCTCAGACCATTGGAATGTAGTATATGCAACTTAGCGGAAAGGGAACACGTTTCTTTTCGTCGGAAGGTGCAAACATTGTTTAAAATAATTTGGCAAACGTTTTTTAATTTTAAAATGTTAGGATAACTTTTTGCAAATATGTAATAGAAAATATTCTGTCGCCAATCTGGCAACCGGCATTTTGCCATGCTATTAATATTTTGTATAAATTATATGAAATGTATATTTAAATGATTAATTTAATATAATCAATCTTATCTATCCATCTATCTGATCCAAACAAGGTCTAAAAACTCTTGGAATCAAAACTGTGAGATCTCTCTTTGTTGTCTACTTTCTCCTTCGCATTAGATGAGTGGAAGTGGTTTGAAATCTTTTAGTCGGCTTTTTTGCTAACTGCAGTTTTGGAAATGAAACAGCTAGGGTAGAATAGCTTTCCCAACGTTTCGGCAGGGGTTACTGCGTTCTTCAGGAGAACTTTACTAATTCAAAAAATACAAAGAGACGTAGCTACTTGGTGCACACGAAAGTATATCCTTGCAGGATATAACACTTCCTCGAAAGAGCAGTACCTCTGAAAAATAGAATACTGATTGTCAAATTCATGATATAAATTAAAAAAAAAAAAAAACAATCATCTTGATAAAATTCTTCGCTATGCTGTTGATGCTTCTGAGATTCGAATGTAATGAGACTAATAGGAGTTCAACTCAGAAATTAGATTTTCTCCAACCAAAGAGAATTCTTGGTTCGACTATGGGTGTAAAGAGTTAGGAAGAATTAAGCTTCCGATGCGGGGATTACAGACAAGCTGGTATTACCTGCATGCTCATATTCGTAGAACAAAGTTCTTACATGACCATAATCTACGTCAATAAATAATACATTGACCCAAAGCTAGTAAAAATTGTTGGTCTTTCGAAAAAAATATTAAAAACTCTTCTCAGTCATCCAACACTCGTTCACAAAACACAGTGTTTATGACTCTGACGCTGGTTCAGACGGTTTATCCATTTTAGTTTTGAAGAGGTGTTTTTCTACGCAAAACCATTGCGTAAGTTTTTCCATCTGTCATACTTCTTGGGTATATTTCCGAGTAGTTGGAAAACGGTATTTGTCCAGCCGGTCCCTAAAAAAAGGCGAGTCTTCCTCCCTCCCCAATTACCGACCAATTGCTCTATCGTCTCTTCTTTCTAAGGTCATGGAAACGTTGATAAACAATCGGCTGAAGGACTGCCTCCATGAACGAAAGCTCTTAAATGACAGTACGGCCCAATGGTGATCTTATGGCTTATCTTACCGAAAAGTGGAACAAATCCCTACACCGTTTTGAAGAAACAAAGACAAATGCACTAGATATTGCTAAAGCATTTGATAGTGCTTGGCATGAACCTCTTTTATCGAAAATGCGTGCATTTGGTATCGAAGAGTCTCTTCTTCGTTGGATTAAAAATCACCTTTCTGACCGCTCAATACAAGTTGTATTGGACGGTTTCAAGTCTGATATTCATAAAATAAATGCTTGTGTCCATCAAGGCTCCGTTTTGTCTCTGATACTCTTCCTTATCTTCACAAATTACCTCTTGTCTGAAGCTTAATTGTTTTGCTGACAACAGCACCCTCAGCTTTTCATATTCGTTTCCAGACTCACATCTCTGTTCTTCGGCTGTGGAACTGAAACACACTGAATCTCATTAGATTCCGATCTCGACGGCATTATAAAATAGGGTACTAACAACCGCGTGATATTTAATGCTTCGAAAACACAAAGCTGTCTTCTGTCACCCAGCGAAATATACCTCCCATACAAATTTCCATGAATGGCACTTGCATGAAAGAAACTGAAAAGCTGTCCATAGTCGGTATGTGTTATGGACAGCGAAATGCTTATGTTTCCATAAAAGATCAATAAATTTGTTTCACCTTCCGATCTGGCTACGATCTATCTATACGCCCAAAATTTGAGTATAACTCATATAACCCAATAACTCATTTGAACCTGTTTGATAGAATTTAGAATATAACACTAAAACTTATAGAAGGCACATTCATTACGGAAACTTTTGTTTCACTTGAACACCGTCTAAAATCTCCTGTCTTTCACTGTTTTTTATCAACAATGTTCAATTGAAATAGCCAGTGGCATTCCTCCCTTCAATCAACTAGCTGGGAATGCTCATCAGTGTACCCTTGATCCTAACTTCAGACGTAATGCCTAATACAGTGAACATTGGAAAACGTGAACTAATTAAAACCAAGGGTGTTCATGTTTTTGAGATTGTTCATGTTTTGGAATGTAACATTTTATGATTTAAATTGTATTCCTACAGTCGACAGTTACTATTGCTAATAAAATAAAACACATTTTCTTTCATTGTATCTTCTTTTTTCTTCTGTTTTGTTTATAAATTATTTTATTGTTTATATTTTGTTGCTGTTTTATATATTTTACTTACTTAAACTGAAATCAAAAATGTTCTAGATTTAAAACGTTTAATGCATACAAAGCTAAATTTGGCCTGTATTCTTATTATTTAAACAAATAATTTTTTTTTTTGTTTTTTTTTTTTTTTTTTTTTATAATAAAAGATGTTTTAAAACACCCCAAAGAAGCTATTTAAAAAGCATTTTATTTTTGTTTTCTTTAAATAATAATTCATGCAGTAGAGGGTTAAGGTTAAAACCTTCACTTTCTTTGAACACATTTTTAAATAGAGAAAAACAAAACAAAACTGAATAAGGGATGTTAACAATACGTACACGCATGTACGCACGGTACCAAATGCATACATACTCGTACTAGGTACGCATTGTCAATATTATGGGATCCCCTGAATACTGCGCATTGTCAATATTATGGTATTTCCCGAAGTTTTAAAAAATAATTCAGTGCATTTTGATGTAAAAATGTTGGGAAAATATCTGTTCATGTTTTAGAGCTTTTAGATTTGTTCACGTTTTAGAGCATTCAATGTAAAAAATACAGTGTTCACGTTTTGGGGTAGTTCACATTTTGGGGGGTTCACCTTTTCCAATGTTCACTGTATAGAGGTGCTATCTTTAGCCGCTCTACTAGAATGTGGAATTCCTTGCCCGTCTTGATTTGCCCCCCTCATTGTGATGCACAAGCCTTTAGGATCAATGTACATCGACATCTTCTTTTAAACACTCTCCACTTCAGCTAAACGCTCGTAAAGTGTTACCTAAGCGTGTGCAAATCATAAAAAAAAAACAAATAGATTTTCCAGTGCCTCATTCTTGAACGTACATACTTGAGAACTTCATCAATTCCCTTTTTGCCATAGTTTTTTCATAACTTCGCGAGTAACCCCCAAAACTACTGTAATAGTATAGTCACAAAAATTATCTTACTTGCCTTTCAGCTCGTGCATAAATATTTTTATTTTCATCATATTTCCATTATTTTTTTAATATACATAACTTACTAAGCATGATATAGGCATGAGTCGAACAAACAATTTTTATTTAAATTATGCGTAACATAGTATTTGACTTTTGATTTAATATTAATTTATTATGTTTTCAATATAATTACAAGAAGCAATATTAGCTTTGTCTTTGGTATCATCTTGATGCTCTTAAATGTGCTAGCAATGCGAGTTAATACAGAAATACGAACAAAAAAGCGTCAACATTTTTTTGGACTTGGGGAAACTGTACTAGAGAATATTATTTTTTTTAATAGAAATAGTGTGCTGTTTTTTTTCAATGCATTCTACCAACACGAAAATTGCATCCTTAGTCAATTGAAAGTGAGCATTTCTCGTCATCTGTATGTCCAATACACTCGAGAGCAGGTCTATGTTCAGAATCCCACATTCCAGGGCCACAACGCTTACACAACCCCGATAAAGTACAAGGAATTTTGGGGTATTGACGATACTGGTGTAATAAACCACGTGCTTTCCTCAGAATCAACTGGCCGTCCATGTACATGGCAAGTGAACTGAAATGCAATAGCATTTCATCTGCCCGTAGATTTTGTGCGATCACATCATCAGCATAAACGGCAATTATAGCTAGGCATAGGAATAAGTGAAAGTAATCCGTGAGGTAATTCGACCAGCAAGCTTCCCACATACGTATCACAACAGCTTCGGTGAATTCTCGTTTAAAACACAACAAAAGCCAACGGTGGCAAAATAGTAACTCTAGTGCATTGTTGTGCTTCTTCAGATGCTCATAGAACTTGGGCAACATGATGCGTATCAGCTCCCGCAAGTAGCTGAGATTCCTATCGATGTCGTTGTCGGTTGGAGTGCATACGAAAATAGCTCTCTGCATTAAACCGACAAAGCACCAGAACGCCTCGGACTCGTTTTGTATCTCGCACAGGACCGGTGCCAGCAGATCACTCATGCCCTGCGAGTAGGACATTCCCGTGTTGTAAAACGCGTAATTGAGCAGAATGTTCTTCATGATCTCAGTATTGGGATTGTCATCTCCACAAAAAAAGGGATTTGATCTATCCGTGCGAACAACGTCTTTCTCAACAACACATTGGACGGTCTTCCAAAACATAATCTGCTCCTCGGGTGACATTGAGTACAAGCGTCTGCTGGTGATCTCTTCATATTCTTGCCGTTTAATATCGATCAAAACAGCACGATCTTCAAAAGTAGAACTAAATGAGTAACATTTAAGCAGAAATGGCCAAACTGTTTTGCGTAGGCTTTTCTCCAACCCTCCGAAGAAAACGCATTTACGCAGTAACAGATCGTCGTCAATCTGCCCCTTTTCATTTAACAACGTACCATAGAAGAAGTTCGTTGTTATTTTTTTTACATTACCCTCATCTGGATGCAGTTCAGACTTCTTGACCTCTGGGCGGCATACCATAAACTGCCGATAAGGTAGATTCTGCTTCTCTTGGCTGCTGGGCGCTAATGTTATGTTATGTAAAAAGCAATGCCATTGGTGGAGCACCTGAGCCAGGTGATCTAAGCCACCGTAGTGAAAATGCAAAATTTTATACTGTGATTCCCTTGAAGCTATGACCAACTGACCGGAGGTGCAGTTATCGTCGTTGAAGAACAATCGGAGCGATCGCATTTGGCTAAGATCTACAGAAAATCTTCGGCACTTAACCAAAGTTTTTCGTTTAACAGTCGGAGTTGCATTAGCGCTATCGGGAAACGAGAGATTGTGTTTGAAAGCTAAAAGTTCTGGTGTCATCCAATTGGGGTTGTTGTCGTCTGAACAATCAGAAAGTTGCATCTTGTCTCTTTCGGTGCCAACACAGTTGTAAGTTGATGTGGTGTTCTCAATGCATGGATTGGCGATAGTGATGTTCACAGAAGTAACTGGATTTTTCTTCAGCATTGAATGTAAATCCTCGATTGTAGCCGAATTTCCGCCCAATAGTGGTTGAAGTTCGTTCTTTAGTTCCCGCATGTCATCGGCATCCTCTTTTTCGTCCTTAAGGTTAACTCCATCGTTTTCTTCAGGAGCTCTTTCACCATTCACAGAGTTCTTATCAGCAGACACAGTGCTGCAATTGTTCAAGCAACTAAAGCGTTTTTCAAGACTTGTATGGTCTTGAGCACTTATAGCAGCCATGAATGCTGGGCAATTTTCATCGGATGATGAACACTTGCAAAGAGATGAATTGGGAATCCAGGTGAGAAGCAATGTATGGCGTTTGGCATTGTTATATTGATCGATGAATGTTTTTGTGGTAACAGTCAAGTATCCTGGGTAGTGAAGAATATCAGATTCTTGTCGAGCTACTGTCGGGGGATGGATACAAACATTGTTCTTGCAGAAAAGTATTTCGTTGTCTTCGTAGATATTATCGATTTTTTCGTCGCACTTTTCCTCACCCAGGATAAGACTAGAGGCCTTTTTTAGAATATTGACTATGGGCATTATGGCTAGAAGGGAAAAAGGATTCAAAGAAATAATTTAAATGTAGATGGAAAATATTTGTTAATATTGATTTTTTTATTTTAGTTAAAATTTAAAATTTGGATTTGTAAGTTACCTTGTTGAAGAAGATGATTCACTACAATTTCGGCATGCAGACTTTGTTAAGTTTTTTAGAAAATCATTCTATTTTATTTTATTAACTAAACGACGTAGGTTTTGTTTTTATTAAGTTATTTACACAAACACTTTATAACATACCAAATACTTCTTGCTTTCTTTAAACAAATATGTAAACTGTTTGAAGGAAAAATTAATAAACTTGTCAATACTCATAGGGCTTTTTACCCAATAGCAAAATATATCCCTTTCTCGTTTGCATGCAAACGTCAAAGTCTTCGGTTTGTTGAAAATTTTCTTATTTTGAGGGCAAATGATAGTGTGAGACTTTGGGTAGAAATTGAACGGACCCGTTCAATAGCACCGTTCAGTGAGTAAATCATGAGATGTCTGGCATGAAAGATAGGTGCGTTTTATTGTTCACAAATCTATCTGGATCCGGATCTGGATTAAGTTTTAACATGTATTACAAAAGCAATTTGGGGTCCTGTTTTCTATCGGGATCTATTTCAAAAATCCAAAAATTAGTTATTACACTGGTGAGTAGATGGCTTTTTATGGTAAGGTAGTGTAAGCTATAGTGCAAAGAAAAAAGAATAGAAATAATTTAAAATTTACAAACCCAAGGATAAAAAGAGACGGGATTATAACACTGCTGTCACTAAGATCCGTATCGTTTTATTTTCAAGTGATGATCCAGATCCGGATCCAGATAGATTTGTGAATCATAAAACTCACCTAATGTGAACCAAAACAAACACTCATGTCGCTTTCTATTCGTTTTTCGGTGTTCGAATCCTTTTCAATGGAATATAGAAACTCATCTACTCCAATTAACACATAACCCTGCAATTTAAAACAAATTCTTTCGTTAATCATTCATAACTTTGACAGATAATTCGTCGAAAAGTAACGGTTAATGTACATATAAAGGTTGGTTAAATTTTAAAGGCCGATGTTGAATGTGAGCCACACCTAAACGTCCAGTTTTTTTTTTGCATTACATTTGACATTTCTTAATTTCAGACTAACTCAATTTGAACCATGAAAAGATACACAATCGAGCAACGCGTTCAAGTTATTCAGGTTTATTATGAAAATAAGCGTTCAAATCAAAATTTATATCGTGCACTTCGTGATTTTTTCGGTTAATTTAATCGGAAAAATTGTGCAAAAATTTGAGCAAACCGGGTCTATAGGAGATGTGAAAACACCAGTGCATGCTCGTACAGCTCGTCCTGCAGAAAATATTGCTGCTGTTCGCGATAGTGTGGCTGAAGAGCCGTCCACCTCAACTCGTCGTCGTGTCCAACAATTGCACCTCTCATGCTCGTCGTTGATGAACATTATGCATAAATACTTGCATTTACACGCTTACAAGGTGCAATTGACTAAAGAACTAAAGGCTTTTGACCAGTTTAAGCATCGTCAATGGTCAGAATGGTGGCAAGAAATGGCAACAATGGATGATCAATTTTCGAAGAAAATCATTTTCAGTGATGAAGCACATTTTCACCTCAGTCGATTCGTCAATAAGCAGAATTGCCGCATTTGGGCGAATGATAATCCAAGAGTGATTGTCGAAAAACAAATGCACCCACAAAGAGTGACTGTTTGGTGCGGTTTATGGGCTGGCGGCATCATCGGGCCGTATTTTTTCCAAAATGAGGCCGGTAAGGCAGTTACCGTGAATGGTGTTTGCTATCGTGAGATGATAACGAACTTTTTATGGCCCGAATTGGAAGATATGGACGTGGACGATATGTGGTTTTAACAGGACGGTGCCACTTGCCACACAGCTAACGAAACAATGGCTCTTTTGCGTGACAAATTCAATGGCCGCGTTATCTCACGTGGTGGTGATGTCAATTGGCCGCCAAGATCATGTGATTTGACACCGTTGGACTTCTTTCTTTGGGGTTATTTGAAAGAAAAGGTGTACGTCGATAAGCCAGCAACAATTTGAGAGCTAAAGGATGAGATAATTCGGCACATTAACGGCATAGAACTTCAATTATGCCTCAGCGTCATCGAAAATTTGGACCACCGGATGAAGGTGTGCCGCCGAGGTCGCAGCGGCCATTTGGCCGATATTTTGTCCCATACATAATTGAACCATACCAATATTGTCATAATAAAAGGAAATACCATTACAAAAAAAAACGGAAGTGACAATAATTTCCTAAATAATTTGTGTTTTATTCAAAATCAACATCGGCCCTTAAAATTTAACCACCCTTTATTTTTGTTCAGCGTGCGTGAAATCCAAAACTCAAAAATATCACTGCGAATAGTTAATAGCCGTGTTTTATTATCGCCAATGATCCATATAGCTTATTCTTCGAAAATAAAACGATATGGATCATAGCAATACGCAATACGTGTTAAAAATTAATCCAGGTCCGGTTCCATATAGATCCGTATATAATAAAACGCATCTATTGTGTTTTGGAATATTGGAGTGCAAAAGAACTAATGTCATTTTCCATTGGTCGTCCAGAAGCGTCTGGAAGTGTCCAGAAGCCTTCTCAAACCATTCCATTGGGAAAAAAATATCTACTCTTCTGAGAAGAGAATTTCGCTTCTCGATTTCAAGTCAGAATCCACTCAAGAAGCACTAATACCTTTGTATATAAAACTTATAGTACTATCAAGTAGACGAAAGATTGTGGCGACATCTTAAGGCTAGGGACTGCAATTGCTAGATTTGTCTTTGCTAAATTTAATAATAAAATATTCTCTTTTTTACTACTTGTTTTGTATGTTATCCTACTCTCCACTGTAAAAGCGTGCGCTACTTTCTGCGCCACCACCAGGCTAGCGTTCGCAATACAAAATCACGCTCCATGATATTACTATAGGTTATATATACAAAGCTAATACACATACCCAAATGTCAAAAGTAACTATCGCAGACTTTCACCAACACTAACATTAACTAATACAAAGGCAAAATTTCAAAGTTGAGCAGAAGTAGTGAGCACCGTTTCATAGGATTTCAGAATGAGTGGATCCTTGAGTGAAACCAATGGAAAACGACATAAGACAGGTTGGCTAAGAGTGTCCAAGACAAATCATCAGTATTATAGCTAGGTATGGTTCAATCGCAAAACGGGAGATTTCGGCAGAATACACCACATTTCACAAATATAGATAAAGATATGTAAATGTAATTATGGTTGATTGTGATTTAATTTTCTCGCTTTTCAACTGCAAACATACCAAAAGTCTTCCACCTAACTGTTCGGAGTAGTGTTATGGGTGTGTTTTCATCTTCCTCATTTGATTTAAGAGCACACTGAACATTATTTAAACAAAGTAAATTTTGTCGGATTACCTCTCAAAGTGCAGAATCAGTTTTTTGAGTAGAGTTTATAAGTCTATGACTGCTTTTACATGGACGCGATTTTTAATCTATATTTTGCTTTTGGCTTCTTTTCGATTCAATGCATGTTTTCAAACAGTAATTTTTAAGTTACTTTGTTTAAGCGAAAATGAGTAATCGCTCCTCTACTCTGCCTACTTTGCGAACTTCACTGCGGGAATGCTATATTCCGTAGAAGAAATTTTTGAGGTTGACAAAAATGCAGAGTTATCTTTCTTTCTAGTTTTCTTTATTTCTCGAGTATTTTTCATTTTCTATTTGGCGTTCGCTCAGTGAACTTAACTGATTAGAGTAAGGAGTCTGAAGAGATGATTCTTTTTCGCTTGAACAAAGTTAACATATCGTATTACTTCCCATAGTGAGGTACTATCAGTAATTGAATAGTAAATAACAGATTTGACAGATGCCACCAAAACAACATGGCCGGTCTTGGAAGAGGATTCAGGACTGTATAACTTTATGTGCTCGCTTTAATGAGTTTATTAATATGGCTGCATATCTTTAAATTAAAACAAACACAATATTTTTAATTATGTATCTTCTTTTATTTTTTTATAATAATTTAGCAATTGTGTGTATACTTTTAATATTACGTATACATTTAAAACTAACAATAATTTAAATAAATATGGTAATTATATTGTCGCAATTTTATGAATATGTTCAAAGAAATCTATGTAAATTTTGATATTTTTTTATAGGATTCATTTACATTTTGATTTTAAAAATAAAAGAACAATGCAAAAGTTTGACCGAACGGTATGTATTTCCGGAAACATGTCGTATTAAATACTGCAAAATTTCAAGATGCATATACTTAACAAATTGCACACCTACCTACTTAAATTAACAACAAAAATACAAATTACACTTATAAAACTGTGTTTTATAAAAATATTGATTTAAAATGGAATAGCTGGGCACAGCTTTTGTTTTTATTTTTTTTTAATTATTGCAAATTAAGTTTTTACTTCTGAGGTAGTCAAAACACACTTAAGACATATGGAAACTTATCCAACTAATAAATAAGTAATGAGTTAGTAGGTTTATGAAAATATGTACGTGAATCCGAAAATAAATGCAAATGCTTTTTAAAACACTTAATAATTAATATTTTAGGTTTGTAATGTATTTCCAGGCTAGTTGTTTATTTTGATATAAAAATATGTAAACTTGTTGCTAGGTTTTGAAGTTTTATTTGTTTTAAAAATCTCAAGGTGCTGCAGACATATTGTCAGCACTACAAAATTTGTCTGCCATCAATGCGAGCACTTTCTCCAGCTTAGAGTGACGATCCTCAGGTGTTGCAAAGGCACCTTTACTGCCCCATAAAAATTTTATATGAAATTCAGTCCTGTTTAAGTAGATTATATATTGATTATGACTTAATTTCAAAACTATAAATCAAAAGAGTATATTTTTACCTAAACGCGTCACTTAAAAGTTCATCCAACCTTGAATTCGATTCGTCCATAACTGTTTTTGCGTTCTTTCTAAAAAGTGAAAGATTCCTTAAAAATCCACGGGCTGAATCAAGATGTAAAAAGTAAATTGTCATCCCAAAATCATCTGCTTTGGTCTCCCAAGGTGTAATACAAGTAGAAAAGAGTGACGATTTTTCTGTTTGCGAAGTATTTATTATATTCTCAATTATCCTATCCCTCAGTAAAATGTACAAAAGAACGTGAGGAACTGTTGTATTTGGTGCTTGGGGATTTGAACAATCATTCATGTTTTTCAATGTTGGCCTCAGTTTAGCTTCGAATGTAAATGCACTGTCTGTAAATTTTTGGCGAAGAATATGCCATGCGTTGTCAAGGCGCTGAATCTAAATTTAAAAAGGGTTTTTGTCTTTATGAAAGCCTGTTTATATAAAATTTAAATAAAATTAAATGAAAAGTGTTTCAAAAATAAAATATTTTTCATCTGAATTTAATATTTAACTAACTTACGGTTAACACTTGAAAAATAGTAAGAACGAACGTAAATACAAAAAATAAAATTTCGTTTCAAATGAAAAATAATATACAATCCCATACTTAAAGTAAAGATACTCAATTTTATAAAAAAAGCATTGGGAAGTTAAGCGCGCCACAACAAAAAACGAAGAAGAATTAACAATAATCCGTGGTTCTATCAGTAAGTTTTTAATAAAAAAACGGGTAACAACACATTTTGGGTAGTGGCGACGTATTGTATGTACAAGCTTTCACGAAGAATATGGGAATTGACATCTTCTATTAAATCCTCTCCAGTTAAACTAAACAGCTCGAAATATGTGTAAGTTATAAACAAAAATTACACACATATATACGCACATACCCCTGACAAAAAAATTGCTGTAACTTAAAACAAAATATTTGAATTTTTAAAAATGAATATTGCTAAAAACACGATAATTCAAAACATGACCAGCTTTCGCGATTTTCTCTAAATACTCCAAATTTTGAAATGACTTATGTCGTTTTTATTTGACAATCCAGAATCTCTCTCCGATCCACGATCCCACCTCAATACTTTTTTTGATTCTGAAGTTTGTTGTGATTGAATATGTAAAACGTCAAATGTGGACAATATTGTTATCCATTTCAAAATCAAAAAAATGTTTGTTGAAAGAAAATCGCTTTGCACAATTAGGATACAAACAATCACGGCTGTCGAGTTTGACGTTTAAGTATATGAATGTGTAAGCACTTCTGGTTTTGATTCTGATTTCAAATCCAGAAGCAAATTTCTCTTCTTTTCAGAATCAGAAGTGAACACTTTCAGAAGAGTCCAGAAGGCTTCCGGATTGCCAATAAAATCAACATTAACCGTTGTCAAATCACCATGACCTAATAATATGTATATGACAACCCTTTTAAACAGTATTGGTTTTGAGAAAACAAGCCTCTTTGAAAGTATGTATGTACCTGTGGCATGCATAATCCCAACATAATGGCACTGAAACCAAAAAGATTTCCAAGTGCGGTTTTAGTATCCACAGCAACCTGTATCCATTTGCTAAGAATTTCAGCTCGGTCCAGATCGGTTTGACAAGTAAGAATCGTCACGGCAACCATTAATTTCATACACTGAGTTCTTTCTAGAAGATCATTTCGAAATGTCGTACCATGTGGTAGTGTAAGGAGTTCGAGACCACAACATTGAAGTATATTTGCATCATTATCTTCAACTTCAGCTACTTTGTCAATTATCAAATTAATATCAATACGGGTTATATGTTCTGCAAGTATTTTGGGGCCCGATTCTAAAAGCATCATTTTAAATGTTGACAGAGCATCGCCATCGAGAGGATTATTTTCAATTGAAGGCAAGAGAAGTGTACTGAAATTTTCAATATCGAATTTTGAGACCTATGAGAAAAACAGTTATGAATCATTTTACATGGACTTTAGAAATTTGAGTTACCGATTCAATGATCGGACAATCCATTGTTGATAACTCTTCTTCTGCCTCGGCTACATCAAATTCAGTCAAGCTTTTCAAAGTAACCGATGAAGCTGAGTTGGGTAGAAATCGAGGATTTTTTATTATAACTCCTCGATGTTGGTTCGATTCGCTGGTGTCACCAGGAGTTGAACTGTGCACCGAATCGCCGGAGCCATTTCCGGAATCAGATCCACTTGCGTGATATGAGCCTACTCTATTAAAAGGAAGCTGTTCATGTGGCAGTAAGTCCTTCTCTTTTTTGGGCAGTGTAGGAGGTCTTACTGGTTTTGGTGGAGGACTTGGTGGCTTGTCAGAAACATCTGTCAAATTTTTGCTTTCAATACAGGGACTTAAAGATGCTTCAACGGAATCCCGGTTCAAGCTTTGACCCTTCATTGAAGCAAATCGTAGACTTCCAACGCTCGGTCTCGGCAGCGAATGAGTTGTAAATTTGACATGTTCAACGGATTCACTAATTGTAGATCTTGCAATTGTCTGAAATCCATTACATTGATTGCCCACTGGCTGTGGAGGTATTCCATCAACACTTGTAGATTTATCACCGTTTTTCAATCGTCTTAATTCAGATGCTGTTTTTTGTGCACAACTCTCGTTAGGCTGAATGATTCCATCTGCACTTGAACAAGTTTCAATGGTTCTTACGCTCGAAACGGCAGAAGATTGAGATGGTGTGAGAGATTGCGAGCGCTGTTTTTTTGATGGAAGTCTTGGTGGGGTATCACGTTTTGTCCTAGGTGGAGAAGACATTGGACTCTTGTAACTGTTATTCTGTTGGTTGTATGGAGTAAACCGAAATCCAGGACTAGTCAACGAAGGAGAATTGAGAGGACTACCCCCTCGAATGCCTGCCAACATTTGTGTATGCAGCTGATTACCGACAATTTTGTGTCCGTAGAATGATAAGGGATATGTTCTGTTGCATGGAAATTGAATGCGAGCTCCTGAAGCTGCTGATATGGGTTTACCTGGAATAATATTTAAATTAGCATTTTTAAAAGTACAGTTGATTGCAGTTTTTAAATTTACCTGAACCCACATAAAAAGTTATTAGATCAGGGACAGCGTCAAATGCATCTTCTTCAAACTGGTATTGAACTCGCTCATAAACGGTTTCCGGTTGCAATAAAATCTAAACAAAATCGAATTTATAAGAAATGATAACAAAAATTGCATTTAATATTTATAAAAAAATACGAAAGAAGCTACAAAAACGTACGTACTTTAATTTTTTTCTATTTATCGAATGGAATCCAATTACATCTCATAAATATTCAACTCTCAACTTTTCAACGTTATAAAATTTCAAAAGGGGATTTTCTGATATAACTGTTTTTAAAGCTCGAATTTGAATTCCAATTTATGTAGGTAAATTTTATAGATAAAGTTTTGGATTCGTTAAAAAATCAAACCAGTCATTTTAACAGAAATTTTTAAAGGCAGATACCAAAAATTATCTGTAAATTTGAGTTTAACCGGTTCGGAGGTTTAGAAGGCCATCGCATAATTACAAACATGTAAAGGTATATATGCACATAAGAATGTAGGTACATTGATATTCTATGTAAAAATTAGAATGTTATAGAAATTTTGTATACAAAAAATTAATTTGTAAGAAAACCACACTCCGAGTTTAGTTTTTTCTTTAAGAAAAATTAATATTTATTCAAGAAATAAGACAGAATTTTTCTTCTGAGCTCGGATTACCTCAGGATTTGTCCTTGTCCTTGCAATTTGAGGAACGAGTGATTCGTCTGACGAAGTCGGAAATTTTGTGTCTTGTGCAATGATGGTGCCATGCGCTCGACAAATATAATGCTAAATCTCCATTTCAATTAACTTCCATAGACCTTTCGAATCAACATGAAAGTATTTGAAAAGGTTAACCACAAAATTGGATGTCGTGGATTCATTTACAACTGGTTTGAATCTTACTTCAGTAATCGAAATCATAAGCAAAGTGTGTAAGGTTTCAAGTGATTCAATGTATGTCTTTAAATAAGGTATCCCACAAGTATGGGTCTTTGGGCTTATTCTCTTTTTAATATACTACATGTATTCTTTATTTGATTTACCATTTTTAGGGAAGTGAATGCTTTTGCTGGTGACATTGCGATTAGATATAATTAATTAAATACATTCAATTAAGTTTTCGACGTAAGTCATGATGCCCATTTATTTAGGTTGTGGTTCGCTGACTTTTTAAATTTGTTGTAAGCAACAAGACCAAATTAATGCTGTTCAGCCCTGAAACAAATGCCCAAACTAATATAGAAGTTATGTTTCATGCACCGTACTGTAAAAGTTTTAGCCTGCTAGCAATCGCTTGAGATCTTATATCTAAATGTTGTTTCAATTCAAATTCAAAGGCAGCCTTCAGTAGCATGTGCCTTAATGTAAAAATAGAAAAAGATTTAAAATATCTAGGTGTCATAATTGATCACCACTTAAAGTGGACAAACCATTTTTTCAACCTTAAAAAGTATATTCTTTCTACAATAAGTTATTTTAAGTTATATGTTTTTAACGCTTTAAAAAGTATTGTTCAAATTCTACGTTAAATAATAAATTTACTACTAAATATTTAACTAGAAGTTACAATACGGAATTTGTTGTTTATTACGTGCTTAACTAAATAAAATTTAACAATAATTGACGATCCTTCAAAAGTGTGTGTTTAAGAAAGATATGTTATTTTCATCCCTTAGCTAACTGGCGGTTATATCTATTTAAAAAAAAAGGTTTTTAGTTGAAAAATGCGTTTGAGGATACTTTAAAGACTTCTGGTGGGAGGTTTGCAATAGATTAAATATAATATAAAGTAAAATATATATACGAATATATAAATCTCAGAAAAATATGTGTTACATCCAACCTCCCACCAGACTTCATTTAAGTGCTCAGAAACGCATTTTTCAACTAACAATCTTAAAAACATTTTTTTTTTATATTTTTGACATACATATGGACATCTTAGACGTAAATTTTGATACTCTGAAGATTTTTTTTTATTTGTTTTGTGTTTCATTATAATATAACTCACTTAAATGAAAAAAAAAGTTGTTTTTAGTACAAACTTTGGAGTCGCCTGGTGGGACGAAGGTCTGGGACCTACAATATTTGTAATCAGAGGAATTATTCTGATTTTTTGGGTTATCATTTATATATTTGGTTGGATCCAGAACATAAAAAACCCCCGACACAAAAATCGGAAAGGTACCGTCCAATTCATTTAATTCAGTTTATTTCATTCAGTTTAATTCATTCCAAAGAAGCGCCAGGACTAGTAAAATTACTGAACCAAAGAAATTTGGTAAAATTTGCCATCCATTCTGTTCTCTTTGTACGAATATATTAAAGAACTATTTTTTGAATTTATGCAATAATTGATATCGATATTACTAGACGTATCATCGTATGCGTTCGGAGAAAACTATTCGAGGAAATTTACGACGTTAATTTTGATGTCGAGATGGAGAAGGAGGTCCGGGAAATTCGAAAAAAAAGTTATTTCATACTTTTTGTTTTGTAATTTCTTTTAACTTTTTCATATATTTTGAAAAGAATTTTCTTTTTCAAAACGGCAGTTAATGAAATTTTAAATTTATTTATTATGAGTTCTGGATTTTTAACAGGTTTAGTTAGTATCACAAGAACTTTCAACTAGATAGCTTCCAGATCTGGGAAAGGTATTCTGTTTCCTGAAGTACAAAAATACGCGATTAATGAAAGAAGAGAAAAGCCAGAGACGTTATGATTGATGGCGTGGGATCGCACCATGCTTAGAAATTTCAACAATTTTTTTATTACATAAGTAGAGCTATTTCGAGGAATATCAAGAAAACGAGCCAACTATAATAGTTAATCTGTTATATCGAAATATTCTTTGAAAATTTATTCTTTTATTACAGGAATTTTTCGTCCGTTGCAAAAGAATTCGAATGAAAAAATTTGGCAGTTTTCAACAATTAACGAGATTTAAGGCGTGTTTTATTGGTAATCTATATTTAGCGCAGTAATGCAAGAATAAAAAAAACGCTTTATTCACTCTTTAACTCACTGTTAATAAACTCCCAAAGTTGGTATCAGTGTATTATGAGCCAAAACCTTCCTACTTGTTAAATTAACTTACACGGATGTGTTCGAAGGATTTGTATCTCGTTTTTAAACTGGAGTTGAAATATTCATGAAAATGCAGATTGAGTTAAAATATTCATGAAAATGCAGATTGAATTGATTTAGAGTTTTTCCCACTATTAATACTTACAAAAGTGCAAAAATATATCTTTTTTCTACAATCTACTCAAAATGTTCTCGTATCCCTATTGTTACTATTGTATTTCTTAATTTTAAATATGTAAAAAAAAGCTATTTTATTAGCTTTATACTGAATTCTTTTCAGTGTTGGAGATTTTAAAAAGCCCATTATTAAGGTAAGGTAGTATAATACTTCTTATATATTTTCTAACTTCTAAGTATTTTTCTAACCTATTCTTAACTTTAAACATTCTCTAACTAATATCGTACTAGGACAATTTGTTTTAATAAATTGCTTCTGAGCACAGCTAAGACAATGACAGTTCGTGCTTAAAACTAAGTAAACAGACCTATTTTGACGTTTGTAAATGAAGTAAGCACGATACTAAGAAAATAAAATAGGTATTCGATGAGTTTAACTTATATAAAAGGGTAGAGAAAGTATGATGCTGTATTCGATTAAAATTTTGCAAAATCGTTATCTTAACCTAGTTTTATACTAAAACAGCTTTAACATCGTATTAATTTAACTAAATTTTCGTGCAAATTTTGTCAGTTGTCATATAAATTCAGCATATTTCTAAAGTTACACGACATTTCTGAACAAATGCCAGTGTACTGATAAAACAAACCAACCTATCTATTCGCCTTTGTTTAAATTGATTCAATATTTTGTGACATGGCAGTAATGTAAAACGGGAATTATGGTATGAATTAAAATTTTCCATTTGAAAAAATATTTATTCTGTACATGGCGGAGCGATCACACTAGTATAACAAAATAAATACCAATGAACACACCCTCAAGCATGCCAACATAATATTATTTCGGACACCACCTGAACACCTCCTACACTTCAACTTTCGAAACTCTATTTTCATTAAAATGTTCTTTTCAATTACTAGCTTATTTTTATTCACTAATCGTTTGTTGTCGTTTTCCATGTTAAATGTAGCGATGTAGCGTATTCACTAACCAATAAAACACGGCTTTAGATCTAAGATGCCTACAAATTTCACCAAATACAAAAATCAAACGCACATATTCAAAACTTTGAAGAACAATTATTAACTGTCAAATTCAATTGTCCAACGGGACAACTTTAAAAAGGGATTTAATTTGAATTTCGGTAAAATCTCTATAAAATCTTGTTCTATTAATTTGAAATATCAAAAGTTTTCAGCCCCTTATTTTGTTTTGGGCGGAACAAAGTAAAACAATAGAATACAAAATTTCGTCGCTAGTCATGTTTACGAGGATTTTATAGCTAATCACATTTGTCGATGTAATTTAATTCTAGTAAGTACATATTCGTTTTTTATTGTTCAATTCTGTGAGATGATTTATCGTCGGAATGTCATTATAAATTTTAACATACTGTTATGAATTTTTTTGTCGAAGGATTCTTTAAACTAACGATATTTTATTTACAAAATAGAATAAAATATAAAATTAATAGTGAATATTCTCAATCAAGGAAATATTAAGTTTGACTAGTACGCCCTTTGTTGAATTATTATTTGTATAAAATATTTTAATTCGCTTTCATTACTCATCGTAAATGGAAATCGTATTATAATTTTGCTGATAAGACCGAACCAAAAATCAAATATCATAACACCTACATTTACATATGTAGCTAATCAACTTACCTTATTGATGACAAAATGTAAAACAGATGCCTTTGTCTTGCATGACAAAACAAAATTATCTGGCTGTGAAGCACAATCCCTTATCAAAAAGTCACCTTCTTTTTGAACAATCTCCTCTGCTCGATGCCTTGGCAAGGGTCCGTGGTACCATGCGTGTGATCTTAAGTCTCTTGAGTCCAAACTCAATTCCCATTCTAAGGCCTTTTTCAAGGCAATTGCCTCTTGAGCTTCGCTTGAGGTCGAAATTGGGTCCAAATCATCCATTATTCAAATTGTATTTTTTGTTCTTCTTTTATGCTCATTCAAATATTCATAGCTAGAAAATTCAAAGAGATCGAAATGAAATCAATCAGGCAAGAATTTATCTGTAAATTCATATTATTTTCATATTGCTCAAATGCTTTTCAATAATATCTCTGTTACATTTTCAAGTTGAATAATGTAAGTATTTCATATTCACAAACGCACACATTCAAAGCCATTATTATATTCAAGAGGCAAAAGTCCCTATTTAACATAAGGGAGCGCCCATTCTGTATCCTTCAAAATATGAGTATCGATTTCTTTCGATAAGGACCTTTTTTTGAATAAATTCTTAAATATTGTAACCGTGGTTCTTATAACAATTTTTTTATTGATTAATTCAACATATTTTTAATTGAAATAGATTCGTTTTAAAGAAATACAAGAATCTGAGTTATGCAAAATTTTGGTTTAATGCAACACTGCAGTTAGGCGGCGTCGTTATAGTACTTTAGAATAAGGGTTTCCTTACTTTTATTTTATTTTAAACAAAATGCTATTGAATAAACATTGAATTTAAGTGGTTCCGATGTTAATACTAGGCTTTTGTTTTACTTAGAAATACAAGAATAACGCGAGTATAAAAAGAATACGTGAACATAACCGGCGGTGAGGTAAAATCGTGTTCAACTGCACGCCCATGAAATCTATCCCCGCGCACTTAAAAAATTTGCTACCTCAAATAACAAGGGTAGGTTTAATTCCCAATGTAAAAGGATATTTTTTGGGTGCAAATAAAATCGTACATCGTACCGGCATTTCAAAAACTTTTTTCTATTATGCTTGTGTATTATCTTCCATATGTATAACTAAATTGAATTTTAAGAAACATTTTTATCTTGATATTGTAAGAAAAAACTAATTAAACTGACTTCATATTCATTAAATAACTTGACTTTTTCGTACAGTTTAAATGGACACAACCCAAGGAAGGATATTTTTCGCGCATGCGAAGATTTGTATGAATATAAGATTAAAAGAAAGGCAATTCGACAGGGATGTTAGTCCTTATTACGTAATTCAATATTTCAAAAGGACCTAAACTGAATTGGATAACGAATTCGCGGGGATAGCGAATATTTCGCCTGTGAATTTGTACCTCTTCAAATACTATAAAATATGTTGAAAGAGCTATTTTCTCTTGTAATTATAAGACGATAATATTTCTCTAATAAATTAAAAGATGTCAAAGTTTCTCATGTAATACCAAGAATATATTTGATAGTTATTTGTATCAACCAATAATTTAAAAAAGGAAATGCTTTTGTAAAAATACTGAATATTGCTGCCTTTCTTGCGATGCCTGGTAAATTTAATTGTATTTAAGTATGTTTGTATCAACATTGAAGATCCTTTCAAGTCTTAATAATATCGCATAGCAAAATTAAAAAAAATAGTGTTTTGGATTAAATTTTTTTTTTTAGAAAATTCAATATTTCAAATAAGGGTTGACGGATTTATTTTTGAAATTAAGATTTTAAGATAAATATAACTTTTTTCAGACCCTTTTTCTTATAAAAAAAAGCTTAATGCAATTTCGTCTAGTTTTGTCTTTTATATGAAAAAAGAACATTTATGCATACAAGTTAAATTTATAAAGTACAAAAGAATATAATTTAAACATTTTTTTAAAAATGATAATAAAGATAACGGCGATAAAATAAAGAAAAAAGAGAAAGAAATATATTTGAAAATATGTATATTTAAAATGTGAACTGTTTATTTCTCATATCTGCATTCAATGTTGCGGCCGGTGGCGCGGCGGCGCACAGTGGAACGAAAACATAAAAAAGTGGTCATCGGGCTGTAACTTTTGAAAAAATGGATGGATTTTGAAACGTTTTTCACTAGTTTGTACTTGAAAAATTATAGTTTCATACTTTATTTCAAAAAAATTGAAAAATAAGCAATTTTCCCAAAAAAAAAAAAAAATAACATAACCTCTGAAACTAAAAATTTTCCAAAACTAATTTTATGGAGGAAAAACAATTAATATTTATTGCTTTTAATTCATATTACAAGTTTGATGTACAATTTTGCACTTTTTTTTAAATACATATGTATTTTGAGACATCGTTCACAATTCGATTTGAATGTTATTTATATTGAATGTATATTGTTCTAGTTAATATTTATGTACAAACAAAATGTCTTTTGCTTTTTCATGGTATTTTATTATAAAGTCTTTTGCTTTTTAAGGATGAAGCTTAACTTCACCTTTCAGATTGATTTTTTGTGCAAAAAGAAGCATAGTGCTCCCTGTATTTTGACGTAAAGCTTGGGTTTTACGTCTGTTTTGACGCTCACTGAAGTTTTCAAACTGTTCATTAGTGTTGTAAGGGGCTTATGGGGGTGGTTCTTCTATAAAGGTTAAGTTGATGAATTCGGTTTCAAGTCACGTTTTATACCCTTTTAAAATTAGAAGTTTTTTGTAATTGCATCCTACAAATCTATTTTTCAGCTCCAAACAAAACTTGCGAAAAAATTTAAACAAGTCAAATTTGTTTCCACAGAATTTACTGTCGCTGTTTGGATAACAATATTTATAGCCACTTAAGTTACGCATCACGTTAGCCTTTAATACGTTAATATAATCTTCGTAAGTCAACACAACCATTTTCACTTAGTAGAAGGCTTCAAAATTATTTGTGTACTAGACGATCGCTTTGTTAAAAAAAACCAAACAAAAATGGCATTCATTATTATAAAATCACATGATTACTCAAGAGAAAATAACCGTAAGCATGAGAGTCATACTTTGTTTTGCCATTTAGTCTATAACAAATAATGATAACTTAATGAAAAAATCTCTTTAGCCAGAGCATATAAGATTTTATTGATAAAAGGGGGATCCCCCACCCCTCCCTCTTTCTTACATGTCAATGTAAGCATGTTTCATATTTTTAGATTTCTTAATGTTAGTTATTATTATTTATAATGCAAAGATGCCCCTACCCCCTTCACCAGTTAACAAACTTATTTTACTTAAGCGTTCTTAGCTTTAGGGGAGATTTTTAAGAACCCTATAGGGAGCGGGGTCGGATGCGGTCGGATCCAACCTTTTGAAAATATGACTCCAAATAAGTACAAAATTCATTTAAGACTACCCAAAAACTGAGCATTTTTTTAAAATCATCTTCAAACGTGAAATTAGGATTTTTTTTTAAATACTCACAAAAAGAGTTTTTTGAAGGCTAAAACAACTTTGTTTCAAGATTTTTTTTAATTGTTAAGCTTAAGTGAACCAGTTGCATGCCTACAAAATTTATTTCGAAAATAAAAAATAAAAAGGGTTTGAGAAAAACAAGTTACAAAAATGCGTCAAAATTCCCTTTTTTTTTTGGTTTTACGAGTAAAAATACTCCTCTTTGAGTCCCTATTATTTGAAAATTAAGGAATGTACATAAAAAACTGTTTTATTTATAAAAGAGGTGACAATTTTCTATGGATATCAAACAAAAAATATTGGCAAGAATGAAAAAAAAAAAATCACCCAATGTCTGGAATTTTGTACTAGACGTTCCACTGTGCGGCGGCGTGACGTCTCTGTTCATGTTAAAGCTCTCTTAACTAGACTATGTCCAATTTGAATTTTCAGTAAAGGCCTTATGACAGATTTTTTTTTTTAAACACTGGGGGCTGTAGGACTCATCTAGAGAAATCTTCACTGAAATAAAAAATTAGAACCACTGAGTTGCATCGAAGTTCTTTTTATAACCTCCATTGAACACTCGTACATCCCAAATTCCAGCAATCCTTATTGTGTTTATTAAAAATAAACAAATTGGCGCAAAATTTTAGTCGAATTAGTAGGATGTTAAAACTTTTTTAGTATGATACTAGGTTAAAACGATGAATTTAGCATTTAGCGTCATATTTTCTGAAGCATTTTTATTAAAGTTAGAATCATCAAAATAAAATCATCAAATAACTATTTTATTATCCTGCTGACTTCGAATGACTTTCTGACATTTACAATCGTCAAAAAAGGCCTGTTTCTTGCACGAACTGTAATTGTTTTAGGCGTCTTCAGAAGAAATGTATTTAAAAATAGTTTTAGCTTGATATTATAGTTATAAAATGTTTAAAGTTAAGAAAGAGTTAGTAAACTACTTAAAAGTTACGTAGTAGCATACTTATACTCCATTGTTGAGAAAAATTGTTAAGGTTTTTTCATTGGGGTTTGTTATGGAGCTTTCAGGATTTACGTTTTTTAAGAGCTTTTGAAAAGATTTACTTTAAAAGTGGAACCAAATGATGACTTAGGGGTGTCGGTGTCGGTGATGACTGGAGTGAAGATTTTGAGTCTTTGCGCCCTTTAACATAATTAAACTTCAAGTCTTCTTACTGAAAAGTTTCGCAACTAAAAAGCTTAGTTGGTAGGGAAGTCGCCCCGACACGGTATGGCTCCCACAGTCTCTTAGTATTACTTCAAGAATCGGATAAACAACCCTATCTTTCTAAGCCTGAGCTCCAAATACATAATGTCGTAGTAGCCCATATAAAGTGATCACTAAGTGGTTCAGGCTGAGCTGTGTAGTACATTTTTTATATTGAATACTCCTTCCCCGTTATCTCATTTCCTGCTAGTAAGAACCTTCCAACATCTCCAGTTGAACAACAACGCACCTGATGTTCATCGTGGGGAGCTGAGAGTACGAGTGATAGACATCTATTCCTTTTGAAAAAAAGTTTTTAGCGGTGGCATGGTCGTTATACTAGGGATCGAAAAAGATCAATTTAACTTAAAAAAACACACAAACTCAGTCGTATCTTATAACTTATAACTTATATAGAGTTAACCCGATCGCAAGCTATACTATATATACTAAGGTATATCCATAGTATATAGTTATGGTATAAGTCTTATAAGACTATATATAAGAATGAGGATTAATAATTTACTAGGAAAATAATATAACACTTTGTAATATTATAAATAAACATCCAATAATATACTTAAATTATAAAGATTACGCTCAGCCTTTAAAAAAAAAAAAAAATATTTTTAAATTTTTGTTTCAGGGCCTTCGCCAGCTCAATTCACTTTTTAAAAACAGGAATGATTCTTTGATTCTTTTATATTGAGCGTCCAACTAATAGAATGCAAGATATAAGTTTCTTAATCGAACTCTATCGGGTTATGCTCACTCCTTCATTTTTTGTCGGCTGTTCAACTACATATATTAAAATCACACATTTTCTTATCGGAATTTATATCTGAAATATAAAATTTTATATTTTTTGCAACTTGTCATTAGATTCTGGACATTAAATATTTATTTTTTACAATTATATAAATACAAAATATAAAAAAGTTTTGGTATTTTGGTATCTAACAAAAAAAGGCCTAGAAGATTACCTTAAGATTATTTGACATTTAAAACTCAACATTAGGTGCGTTTTAATAGTCACAAATCTATCTGGATCCGGATCTGGATCTTCCCTTGAAAATAAAACGATACGGATTTGAGTGACAGCAGTGTTATAAGCCCGTCTCTTTTTAACCTTGGATTTGTAAATTTTAAATTATTTCTTGTCTCTTTTCTTGACACTGTAGTTTGCACTACTTTACCATAAAAAGCCATCTACTCGCCACTGTAATAACTAATTTTTGGATCTTTGAAATAGATCCCGATAGAAAACAGGATCCCAAATTGTTTTTGTAATACATGTTAAAACTTAATCCAGATCCGGATCCAGATAGATTTGTGGATAATAGAACGCACCTATTAATGAAGTGGGCTATCCAATATCCTACTATGAATATTGGGACGTATAATGGCAATATATCATTCTTCTGAATTCATAACCTCTCTGTCATCGAAAATAAGGTTCAAAATACCAACGTTTTAGGGAAAGACATTGCGTCCTCTTGTCCATATTAAACATTTTTCTTTGACTTCATAAGAGGTGGAATGAAATAGATATATTTTCGAGAAAACTTCTTGAACGGAGGTGGGTCGTTAAATGCCCAGAAAACACTTTCAGAAAGAGTCAGGAACATTCCGAACTTTTCTGAATGACCAAACGTAATAAATAAATAAGAAACTGATTGTCAATTGTATCGCTTGTCTCTTACAAACAATAAAAATATGGAGGGAATCAAGCAGGAAGGTATATATACATAAACATACATACATACATACATACATACATACTTTGCAACAAATAAAGAAGTGTCAGAACTGTATTTATCTCTGGACTGTCTGCATCATGTTATGTTACGTCGTCGGTCGTTTTTAACTTATAACTGTCTTTGGAGCTTCTTTTGTCATATGCAGACAGCAAACTACTCATGAAATAGTTTGGAAACTTTTCTTACACGTAGAGGTACGAGTATTTATATGAAACGTGTTTTGAAGTTACAGCTTTTAATCTTGGATAAGCACAGCAATGATGTTAATATGTAGGTATGTGTTTTGAACAATAAACTAACTAAAACAAGTTTTCAAGGAAGTCTCTTATAATTCAAACAACACTTAGGTATAGCCATTGTATAGGTGCATTTTAAGGGACAGTATGATAACTTGGGCGTCGCAAAACAGTAACAGTTAAACGGGAGGGGTATTTAAAAATAGATAGCTTTAAAAAAACTACACATATTTAGAAACAACGGCCATACCATTGTGGATCTCTATTGGTAAAATAAATTAATTTTCTTTTAGGTTAGATCTGTCAAAATGCATACTTTGGCATTTTTTTCATTCCATTGGGCAAAAACAAACAAATTTCATCTATTAGTTTCCAAATGTGGTTTTAATTATATCCAAAAAAGAAGGAATTTATTTCTACATAGTTTGAAATGCTTCGGTAAATTCATCAAGCTCATATTTCCCTATCGAAAATTAAGGATGAAATTTTTGAAGTAAAACTTCTTTTCCGGCGTTGGGGTTAAAAAATTTTCTACGCAGCTGTCAGTGACATGTCAAAACGACACGTTATCAGTCAAACACAGCGACATATTTTTAGAATACAAAATGGTTATACGTTTATAGGCTTTGCTTGAGGGAAAAGAAGTTTTACTTCTACCGCACGTACGTCAGTACAGACAACCTTTTTTTTCAATAATTAGACTGACATAAATTACATTAATACTGTTTGAGTAACAATCCGGGTGTAATTCCAAATCATTACTAAATTTATTTTACAACACAATCTTCCTTAAATACTATGTATTTACAGATGAATTTACATTATTCTTATCTCTATGAGTATTCTTATCTAGGTTTTATGCTTATCTAATATAACCGTCAGTGCATGTTCACGATGATCCGTGTTATCTTTATTTATTTTCATGCACATGGGGTTATCTATATTTAGGTACTATGTTCATGTTTGAACATTCTGCGGGCCAACAGAAAGTGCTAAAATAATTTTTTGAATATAATGCTCCTTACGATATAAATTGCTACAATAACAAGCAATATGCTACTTAACATAAATCCGCAGTGACCGCTTATGTGGTGAAGGTCCAACCCTTTATGGTGAATGTTTTCTTCCTTGAACTGTTCTAGGTCCCTTTGAATCTTCAGTAGTTCATGCTTGCTGTTTATTATAGTTGCTTGTATATTCTTTTAATTTTGTCTGCTGGTTGTACTCTCCAGAATATTCGATGATACTCTTGATGTTCTTCAGCTATGTTGTCTGTCGTAACTACATATTTCCATTGCCTCTATTTGATGATGATGTCGAAAATATTGTTTTGTAGTCTAGGTCCAATCAACATTACGTCATTGAGGGTGTTTCTGTTGGGTGTTTTCGCTGTGGCATCAAATACAACTCTTGTTTTTGTTGTAAGGCTTGTATCTTTCTTTATTTGATTTTAACTCTGCCAGTATTTAAGCTCTGACAACGCTTATTCACTATCTTGTTTAAGTTTGCACTTTGCCAGTATTTTAGCTCTGACAACGCTTTCTTCACTTTCCTGATTTGACTTTAACTTTGTCAGTATTTGTAGCTCTGACACGCTATTTTAACTGTATGTTACGAGTATTAATTTTTATGTCAGTATTTGTAGCTCTGACAAGGCTATTATAACTGTATGTTATACGTTTTTTATTTTATGTCAGTATTTGTAGCTCCGACAAGGCTATTATAACTGTATGTTATACGTTTTTTATTTTATGTCAGTATTTGTAGCTCTGACAAGGCTATTATAACTGTATGTTATATGTTTTTTTTATTTTATGTCAGTATTTGTAGCTCTGACAAGGCTATTATAACTGTATGTTATACGTTTTTTATTTTATGTCAGTATTTGTAGCTCTGACAAGGCTATTATAACTGTATGTTATACGTTTTTTATTTTATGTCAGTATTTGTAGCTCTGACAAGGCTATTATAACTGTAGGTTATACGTTTTTTATTTTATGTCAGTATTTGTAGCTCTGACAAGGCTATTATAACTGTATGTTATACGTTTTTTATTTTATGTCAGTATTTGTAGCTCTGACAAGGCTATTATAACTGTATGTTATATGTTTTTTATTTTATGTCAGTATTTGTAGCTCTGACAAGGCTATTATAACTGTATGTTATATGTTATTTATTTTATGTCAGTATTTGTAGCTCTGACAAGGCTATTATGATTCTAGTTCGTTTATTTTAAAAATCTCTTATCACTGGTGGGGGAAAATTTTTAAAAATACTCGAAGGACCATGTTTGAGTAACAATCCGGGTGTAAATCCAAATCATTACTAATGATCCGGCTCGTAGAACCATGTTTGAGTAACAATCCGGTTGTAATTCCAAATCATTACTAAATTTATTTTACAACACAATCTTCCTTAAATACTATTTACAGATGAATTTACATTATTCTTATCTCTATGAGTATTCTTATCTAGGTTTTATGCTTATCTAATATAACCGTCAGTGCATGTTCACGATGATCTGTGTTATCTTTATTTATTTTCATGCACATGGGGTTATCTATATTTAGGTACTATGTTCATGTTTGAACAAATGCAACGACAAAAATAAATCAACTTGAAGTCACATTCTATTAGCCACGAAAAAAAAAATAATTATGATAGAAATATGAATTTATCAAAGGAAAACCCCATTTTTAACTTTCGATATAGGTACTATAGGGCAAGTTCTGTATTTGGAAGAAGCTTACATTACGATGATAGCGAAGACGAAAAAAGTATGTTCGACAATTCCTTCTGTCTATCTGTATGTCTGTACCTCGATCTACAGCCTAAACTCTCTAAACTACTAAAAAAGATTTTGCATTACGGGTGTATGGGGGTACAGTTAGTTTTGGAGCTAAAAAAAAATTTCAATTTCACTTCTAGGAAATCGCCGAAGACCCTTAAGTACCCAGTTTGAAGAAAAAAGCTCCAGTGGCTTAGGCTGTAGATCAAGGTACAGACATATAGACATAAAGACAGACAGACTGAATTGTCGGACCCACTTTATTCGTCTTCGCTATCATTAATAATGTTTCCTCGATACAAGTTGCATTTATGTATAATAACAAAGGCGGTATATTCCGCTTTAACGCTTTATTTAAGATTTCATCTCTTGGATTTCCTTCTGCTTTCGTTCAATGGATCAGGTTTTATTTGAAGGGAAGGACATACCAAGTTCTTTTTAGGGGAATCGTTTCTGATCCAATTAATGCTGACTCTGGTGTTCCACAAGGTAGTCACCTTGGTCCACTTCTTTTCATAGTATCAATCAATGATGTTATTTCAATTGTAAAATCATGTAGGGTTCTTATCTACCCAGATGATATTAAATTATTTAAAATCAGCAGAAAGCAATCCCATTCTGTTTCTCTTCAAAATGACAATAAATATGTTTTCTGAATGGTGCTCATATAACAATCTCTTTCTAAATGTTTCAAAGCGCCAATCAATGTTCTTCTTTAGATAAAAAACCCAATATTTTACAATTACAGCATAAATCAAGCCATTCTAAGTAAGGTAGAAACAACATACGACCTGGGCGCTCACTTCTCGCAAAATCTAGACTTTTCACTCCACATTGAGTAAATTGTCAGCAATGCAAACTCAATGCTTGGATTTATTAAGCGTTGGATTAAAGAATTTTCTTCTAGTCTTGTAACATCTTCGTTGTACAACACCTTTGTTCGTCCCCAATTACATATTCTGTATGTTCTGTATGATCGCCACTTTACTTAATACACATAGATCGAATCGAATCTGTCCAACGTAAATATGTATGTACGCTTCGTAGATATTAAGTCATCTTAATTGGAGTGATCCAAATCATCTTCTTCCATACAGCAATCGCTTTCTTCTTTTACATGAATTCTCTAGAAAAACGCCGGAAAGTTAGCGATGTTATGTTTTTACACCAGCTCTTGGTTGGTTCAATAGATTCACCGGTTCTTCTAGAACAAATTTGTTTTAAAGCTAGAAGCCACAGCTCTCGGAACTCTGAAATTTTTCATATCGACTGTACCAATTATGGTCTCAATGAGACTAATGCAAACCATGATGTTTTCGATTTGAGTTACTCAAAGTTTACACTTAAGCACAGTTTATGGGCGTTCCCATTAAGTATTGGAAACTCACGCATTATAAGTTTTTGCATAAAAATAGTTGTTTAATTCCTAATAATTTATTGTTTCTATAGCAATTAGTATTTGACTTGTAGTTATTTTTGTAGCTACAGAGGTAGTAGATCAATATTTATTATTTCTTTGTTTGTCATAACTAACACCACGCTAAATGATGACTATGACAAGTTTATGTTTCCCAGTATCTACAGGTGAAAAATCCCGAAGAGAAAAGAAATATTGTTACAAATGCTTGCATTATGCAGTACTGATGGCGTATAAAAAGACAGCTTTGAGTTTTGGAAGCAATAAATTCTATACGATCATTAATGCTTCGTATAAAAATACTGTTCAAATCTTAGTTTAATGAGCTCAACATATTCTGCCGTTGCAACTAGACATTCGAAGAAGAGGGAGATGAGTATGAAAAACTATAAGGGTGCAGTCATTAGCAAAGTAATTTAGTGGATTAGCAGTTTCAGACAGGAGATCATTTATAAAAATAAGAAATAGTGTTGGAGACAATACGGAGTCTTGGGGCATACAAGCATTTGTTTTATGAATTTCAGACTTGAAACCGTCCAAAACAACTTGTATTCAATGGTCAGAAAGGTAATTGCTAATCCAGCGAAGAAGTAACCCGACAATACGAAAAGCATGCATTTTCTATAACAGATTTTGATGACAAAAGCTATAAAATGCTTTAGAAATATCAAAGGCAACAATTTTTGGTGACGGTTTACTGACGGTCTTTGAGAAGCTCTTGTTGTTCGATATATTTTTTATGAGCTGATGATTGATCAGCGTTTCCATGACCTTGGAATAACACATTTTCAAGACAATTGGTGATATACCATTGGGGCCAGCAGATTTGTGAATACCGAAATATTTTAGTAATCTAGCCGGGGTGGTGGGGGTGGCCGTGGCGCGATGGTTGTGTGCTCGCCTGTCAACCTCATGATCACAGGTTCGATGTCTGCCGTCGTCTATGTCGCTTTAATTCCATTAAAACCTTTCTTAAAATTGTCATCAATGGGTTAACTGGTTTACTCATTACATGTTGTTCAGGCATAACACTAACAACATGTAATTGAGCTAAACTAGTATGCCCATCAAGGATGAATACCAAATAAAATAATGTGAATTATAAGTGACATAGAAATAAGTCACGGCATTTCTCCGCTCTAGTTCAGCCGCCATCCCTGGAGATAAAAATATCTGAGACAACCACCTTCAGTCTCAGAACATCGTGCCACACATCTTTCCTATCCTTCTTTCTCTTCATTAACATCACGCCCGCGCTGTGTTGAAACATTTAAAGGGTAATCATAATCCCTTGAGCGCGGGTAGATTATAAAAAAAAAAATCTAGCTACTGTACGGGTTCGAAAATATTTAGTGGTCCCAAAGAAAACGTCCTCACGTACAGGTGGAACTCTGTCACTATCAGGCAACGTAGAGTTTTCTGCAAATTGTTCTAAAAACACATTGACCTGAATGCAAGATTAGGTGGGAACTGATAACAATGTTAGGTTTTTAATATTTAAGAGTCAAACAAAGAGTTTTCTTTTGATTTGATACTCTTTTTTGTGTGAAGAACAAACGATTTAAAAAAATTTAAAATTATTTTGGTTACCATGTCACCAAAGCATCAACGTTTCCGAAGCTAATCCACCAGCTAAAAACACCAAAAAAGATGTTGCCAAACAGTTCTTTTCGGGAGTTTTTTCTTAAGTGGGGTATTTGGACTCGAAAAAGAGCCGAAACATTCTTTACAGTAATGAGAAGTGCATAGAGGAGCTAATACAATCAATTTGCCGTGAAGTTGAATATGACTTATATATATTGTCTTTTACAAGAAAATGAAATTTTTTTACTAAGCTTTCAAAATGCTTGGGAATAGCGGAAAAATTGCAAATATCCGTATAATTTCCACACCTATTTTAAGAACCCAATTTAAAAATGGGAACCAAGAAAGAAGATTTCCAGTCATCTAAATATATCCCAATTGACAAAGATAGTTCGAATGTTGTAGGCAACGGAACGGTACACAAAAAGACTTAGAACAACTTTTTAATATTATGGCACAAATGCTTAAGAGAGTTGAGTGCTTTAATGAAATCAGAATATTCTAAATGCAGGGCCATTCTCCTAGGCTGAGAAAAGTTTGTATTGAAATTAGAATACAACGATTCAAACTGTGCAAAGAAATACAGAATTTTATGAACATTCAACGGTTTGAATTTATGAATAACCAGGATAAGTCAAGCTCAATATTCAAGATATAATTTCTGTGCGAGAAGATACTAAGCACCATAAAATCCTTGGGTTATTTCCAAAATGTATTTTTGTGGCCTTAATTTTAGTCTTTTTAGTTGAAGCAAAATATTCATTTGTTGGATTGTTAAGATGAGCCATTTTCTTGTTATACCATGTTACATAATTCCGTATTTCTCATTATTTTCATTGTATTAACAAACCTTTACTGACCCCTCCAAAGCCTTGAGCCACAAGAGCAAGTTCGTGCGATTCTGTTGTACAATACATTTTTTTTTGTTGACTACTTCCCAACTTAAAAGTTTTATAATACTTACTCTAACTGGCCGAAAATGAGTTGCTGAGGGATGACACTTATAGCATTTGAAGAATCTTTTACTAACCTATACATTATGTATTTATGTATCTATCTTTATATTATATCCTGTGTAATGTTTTGTGCTCATACGTATTGTAATTTATTAAAATTCGATAGAATAAGTATTGTATCAAACTTTCCCCAACTTAATTTTCTTGTGCAAAGAAAAGAAAAAGTTGCTCCGTATTTTACAACGGCAAGTTTAAATCCCTCACACAAACAAAGGGTCACAAATCTTTACTTTTCTCCACAATATTAATGCCTTCAATTGGGCATGCACAAGCAACTTGAATTTAATTTACGAGTATACAATATAGAGAACTTTTCTTTTCCATTAGTTTATACCCAAATCTCTGTTTCTAAGGAAAACTTCCAAAATTATTCCCACGTCCTTTTAAAAATCCGTAAAGAATACAAGCCAGCCTTTCCAGTAGATACTTATTGCAGCAGAGGCAGGACCAATTAATGATTATTTCAAACGATTTTAAATGTTGAGAAAACTCGTTAAAAGTTTTAACTTTAATGGCTCCCTCTCTTGTAAAGAAGGTCCAGTTGTGTACTTGCCTCTCTGTGTCTCTATATTACCAAATTCATTTGGCCTATCGATATTGCAAGCCTATATCAAGTTGATCCACATTCCCTTATTTTATGCTTTCAATAAAATCATTAAAATTCCACCCAAACACCATCAATAATGAATTTGATCCCAGAAGTTAATATTTGCGTGCAATAAAGAAAAAAAAATGTGAAATTAATACGGTTTTGCTTTGGTATGGGAGTATTGAAATTGGGACTTAAAAGTTTTTCATTTCCTGCAGAAACAAAAAAAAAAAACAAAGAAAACTCTCTTCAAATGAATGCAAGCGGAATTCTCAATGAGGACACTCCCTCCTCTGGTGATGTGGAAGTTCTTTTAATAGAATGAAAATCGAGGTTCAATGGTTTAACTTCTGGCCGTGTCCTTGGAGTACTTTGAGTGGTAAGTGTTCATGCATGAAAACAAACACTCAATATTTTATAAATTAGTTTTAAGTCATGCACTACTTTAGTTTTGAAATTAAAGTAAATAGAAATATTGACATATTTGGATATTTGAGCAAAGTTACGACATTTTTTTTGAATGGTTTGAATAAAACGAAAAAAATAGGGTTTATATTTTGCGCCCAAATATGTATGTATAACCGAGTGCGAGACGGAGAAATATAAAAGCTAACTTCTAGCGTACAAAACGGATGTGACAGAAAAAAACACCTTCCAAAATCCCTAGCTCCGACTTAAAAAAAAGAAACAAGTAGGGTGCCGAACAACTCCAAACCGGTTAATTCTGTCCCTCTGTAAATCTTACCCAGATTAAATTGTAATACAAATATGTCAGTGAAAATTCGTCGAAAATTCAGATTTTTAAAATATCAGCAATTTTTAAAATATCCAAACTGTTCCTCAGCAACAGTGAAACCAAACATCACATTATTATATGTACACTGCAGGCCAAAATATTATGTCCAGTCCCATTTTTCAAAGGAAATCTAAATTCTAGCACCGAACAAAAAACAAACTTTTTAGTAAAAAATAATAGGCCCGTTTTATTATCAACGGATCTGGATTTATTTTAAACACGTATTGCAAAAACAATTTGGGATCCAGCTCCCTATCTCGATCTATTTCAAAGATCCGAAAATTAGTTCTTACTCTGGTAGGTAGATGGCTTTTTATTATAAGGATGATAGATAGATAGATAGATAGATATATTCTTTATTTTTTCATCATAAGGTTTACAAATTTGTATACTTAAGAATAAGGACATGGCAATAATGCCGTCTGCCTGAGATTACATTTCATAATATGATTTAAAAATAAAAGAAATAATAAAAAGCAAAAATTTTAAAATATAAAGAAAAGAAAAAGAAAAAAAATGTTTAACAAAAGATATGAAGAAATATTTTTATATAAAACAATGATATCAATTTTAACGTGATTTGAAACACAAAATATTACACAATTTGGTTAAGATTAGCTGTTTATAGAATATTATCAATTTTAACGTGATTTGAAACACAAAAGAAATATTATCAAATTTTGTATGATAAGCAACAAAACAATAAATATTTAGGTATAAAATTTGGTTTAAATTGCAATAAGCGGGTAATCGACTAAGTTTAATATGTGAAACTGTTACGGTAAGAAAGAGCATGTTGACAATATTTAAAGAGACTGAGCCAGCCCATTGCTCCATTTAAAATTTCAAAAAGTTTGTCCAAAGATATAAAACTTTCCCGAAAATGCAACCGACGAATTTCTTGTAGAATAGGACAAGCAGCAACGAAATGGTAAATATCTTCATTCATTCTTCCGTTACATAGATCACATAGCTGGGGCAAGTCTGATCGATGAGGTACAAAGTTTAAATTTAAAATTTCAACTCTTGCTCTAAAAATAATACTTATAACCGAGGCTGAAAATTCATTACTAAAGTAAGAGACTTCCAAAGGCAGGTGGTGGTTTAAATGACAATAAATACTCGTAGCTCTTGAAGTAGATGAAGATGCTCTGGAAAGATTATCCAGAAACATTTTGTGATCCACCTTAGCAATCACATCAGAAAACTGAGCCTGCAAATCGGTCACATTAGTTTCTGTTAAGTTTAAACTTGTTTCGTGAGATAAAGCTAGTTCGTTCCAGTCTTTAAACGGGGAAGCATTCACTCGAAGTAATTTTCTTAAAATGATTTTGTGAAGACAAGTTTCACTTCTTTTCATCACTCTAGTAATGAAGTTCGCACTTGCCTTCAAATTGTGTATATATATATAGGGACTATTCCTGACTCTACATATATGGCGTAGTTGGGTGTTGAGTTAGGCAAACGAAGTATCCTCTTAAAAAAGTTCCTTTATACAGTTTCAAAAGCTTCGAAGTGTGTGTATCCGAAGACTTGGACGCCATATGCCATGCATGCATTTACTGTCGCGTTGAAAACTTTGTACTTGGACGTTAAATCAACATTTTGGTTCGAAAAAAACTTTGGCCACATTATATTAAGTGCCAATTTAGCTTCATTGCTTTTTTCTTTGGAATGCTTTAGATAGCTTAAATTGTAGGTCAAGAGGACACCCAAATATTTAAACTCCTGTACAACCTCAATGCGTGTATTGTTTAGAGACCATTTTTCTTCCGCTCGCCTTCTTGATTGTCTTTTTTCAAATATAACAATCTTAGTTTTTTGGGTATTAATTTGCCAGCCCCAAGACTGGCAAAATGAACTTAGACGGTTTATTTGCATTTGTAGCGTGAAAGGATTATCAGCAAACAACTAGATCGTCCGCGTACAACAGGACTTTGATTATAATGTTAGCAAAATTAACTCCACCCGGAAGAAGCTCGCAGACATCATCTATGAACAGGGCAAATAATAATGGGCTGAGGATACAACCCTGAGGAACACCTGTAGTTGTTTCAAATCGATTTGAAAATGTGAAACCGTCCCATACCCTTGCATTTGTTGACGAAATAAAACTTGCATACACTTCGAGAAACTTTCGTGACAAACCAATACAAGAAAGTTTGTATATTAAAGCTTGTCTATTGACTTTATCAATTGCAGCTTTAAAATCAACAAAGCAAGTGTATAGTTTCTTTTTTCTATCTATAAATTGTTGAGCAATGCTTGAAATGGCAAAGATATGATCCATGGTTGAAAAACCTGGGCGGAAACCGGCTTGAAAGATACTCAAAAGACTGTTATCCTCAATCCATTTTGTGAGCCTTTCATATAGGATTGCAGTAAAAGTTTTTCTTATTAAATTTAAAATTGAAATACCTCTATAATTTTCCGTAGCGTTAGCATCACCTTTTTTAAAAATGGCAAAAATTACAGATTCGTTGAAACTGTTAGGGACACATCCATCATTGTACAATTTGTTAAAGAAAGACACGAGGTAGTTTTTAAAATCAATAGTGCTGTTTTTATAAAACTCGACTGGTATGCCGTCTAGGCCAGGAGCCTTGCTGTTTTTCATTTTTTGGAGCATTTCTTCCAATTCAGGCAATGAGAATTCTAAATCCAGCTCGTTGACTCTAGTATCAGGTAGCGCGTAATCAAAGGTATGAAGGTCTTCATCAGCTGAGAGTAGAGTTTTAAAATGAGCTGCTAACGTCTCAGCTTCTAAAGAAAACTTCATACCCTGATTGCGCCCACCAAGTTTGCGCACTGTCTCCCAAAATATCTTTGAGTTTGTGCAGTTTTCCAATTTCTTAGCCACGTTTTTAAATAGGTGATTTTCTTAACTGAGCACATTTTTTTTAAAATCATTATTAAAGCGAAGATAGATGTTTTTGAAAAATTGAGAATTGGTCGTTCTAAACAGTTTTAAGTAAACAAACGAAAGTTTACGGAGATTTCTGCAATCCTTATCAAACCATACATTTTTAGCTACAAAAGTGTGTGTACTCTTCAACGGAAAAGGGGCTGCGGTCTTTATAACCCGTTCTATACTTTCACATACAACTTCAGACGAGACTGCGGATTGTTGGGGCAGAGATAGTAAGTGCCGAGAAGGAGGCTTCTATAGAGGGTTGCATTGTTCTCCGACCACTTCAGCTTATTAAAACTAGAAGGTGTAGCTTGCTGGTTTAACTCTGTTAGCTGATAGTGTGAATTACAGTGTAAAGAAAAAAGACAAGAATCATTTGAAAATCAACAAATATGAGAAAAAGAGAGATGAGCAATGCTCATTGAGCATACAATACTTCTGTCACTATGATCTGTATCGTTTTATTTTCAAGGGATGATTTATGTCGATCTTTGGCGATAATAAAACGCGGTTAATATGTAGAATTTATGAGGAACACCTATAAAACAAAAATAAATGGAATTTATTTAAAAAAGAAAAAATGCTTTGAAATTTTTCGTTGAAAAAGCTTTAAATAATAATAAATAATTTTTTTTACAATTCTTGGCCTTCTAGCTATAAATTTTGAATGGTTTCATATGGTATATTATTCCCGGTATTGATCCCGGACCCAGCTCTTCCCATAGTACCTCTATATGGTTTATAACTCTTGATTGTGGCGGCCATGTTATAACTATTAAGATCTCCTCATCTTCCCTTTGTTAAATAAGCCTGGTAAACTGGATCTAGGCCGTCTTATTTGAGCTAATAGTTGTTTTCTCAATTTTTGAAGAATCTCAAATAAAAGCTTATGACTTCAAATCGTAGCTCTTACATAAAAACCTTGGAATACATATGTACATACTTGCAATAATTTCTATGTAGATACTGAGTCATTAAAAAGTGCTGAATCAACTATCAAAACTCATAAAATTTTATGATTACGAAAAACCCAAATACTCGTACTTCTCGATATTCCATATAGTCGATTTTCCCACATTTATATACAAAACACCCTTTTTTAAAAAATCTGGATAAAAAACCCAATCTTTATTTTCTCAAACTGTTGCATTTTTTTCAGGCAAAAAACCTAGGAAAAACATCCAATTTTTAATTCATAAAATACACCCCCAGGCATGAATGAAGTCAGTTCACTACGCCAGACTCAAACTTTTGCCCATGTATTCCACACAAAGGGTGTCCAGTAAAAATTAATAAGGCTGTAATACCTTATAGACTTTATAGATTTTATGACCGTATCTCAAGAAAAACAAATGTGTGTTCAATAAAATGAAAAAAAAAATAATTTTTTCCCTGTATTATGGCTTTATTAGTAAGAGGTAAGAGCAAACATTCCCATTAATTATAGAACACAACGTGCGTCGTTCAAGCGATAACGAAGCGGATGGTCGTGCGCCTTCAATCCTAGCCTTCAATCCTTGGACCTTGTACGCAAATAATCCGAGATCTTTGTGCATAATTCTCCTCCGGCTAGTGCGTGAAATGTTGAGCTGTTGAGATCGATGGCAAGTTGATGTTGGTGAATTTAGTCTCATACTCTCGGCTACAGCAGTAACATTATCCTCTGTGCGTTGTCCACTAGCATACCAGTCTCACGAACTTTTTGCACAAACTTGCGTACAGCAGGCGCGGGGTGTGCTTAATTTCGGCCAAAACTTTTTTGAAAAAACCCACTGGTTGGGTTACACAACATTCACTTTGGAAATAAGATTTCAATATTTCCCAACGTTGTTCAAGTGTAAAACGACGGAGGTATGATACTACTTTTTTCCAGATTTCGAGCGGGAAACAGCTGTAAGTGTCAAAATAACCTATGATTTAAAAAGAAACCACAAGATGGACCACCCTTTATATGTATTTCTTTTCTAAGATAAACCTATATGATCTAGCTCCTTATGCACAAGCTTATGTGTGTTCATTTACTTATCCAAAAATACGAATATTTACGAATTTTAATCCAAAGTCAGTCAAAGTTCATACACAAAAATAAAAATATGTAGAAATTTTAAGTTTTGGACAATACACGAAAAGGCATATCGTTTTGAGCAAAATTACTTTTTGTTTATAAAAATCTATATTGTAATTTTAAACATACACCTAGTTGGGAGATCCTTCCAGAATTTTTTATAGCTTTAAACATAAAACTATAAACTCTATAAATAGTATTATCATGTACATTTTTACTTACGATATACATATGGGTAATGTGGGGAAAGTTTTGCATTTGTAAAAAATATCGATCTCGAGATGTTGAAGAAACTTGACATTACAATGACAGCAAACGCCAAAAACAGTGCGTCCCGCAATTTCAACAAATATTTACATTTTTCTGTAAATATTGTAACAGTATTGTTGAGATGATTAAGTAGTTAATATTAAATCGGCCCGGTATGTACTTTTACAAAAAAGCTTCTACTGAAAATTTTATATTTGTATAGATACGACCTTTTCACTTAAGGGCGCATAGTTGGATGAGTTGCATGAGCTGTGAATCTATCTTATTGGAACCACAGCTCCGAATTGTTCTCTAGCTCAGCTCTGGCCTTAAAAATGTTTCCATCATTGTCTGGTATTGAAAGCCGTCCATATTAACCGCAACTTGTTCGTCGTTTTTGAACTTGCTTTCAACTCGTGAGTCGTGACCCAATTAAATCTTATATAACGGGTGATTTTTTAAGAGCTTGAGAACTTTAAAAAAAAAAAAAACGCATAAAATTTGCAAAATCTCATCGATTCTTTATTTGAAACGTTAGATTGGTCCATGACATTTACTTTTTGAAGATAATTTCATTTAAATGTTGACCGCGGCTGCGTCTTAGGTGGTCCATTCGGAAAGTCCAATTTTGGGTAACTTTTTCGAGCATTTCGGCCGGAATAGCCCGAATTTCTTCGGAAATGTTGTCTTCCAAAGCTGGAATAGTTGCTGGCTTATTTGTGTAGACTTTAGACTTGACGTAGCCCCACAAAAAATAGTCTAAAGGCGTCAAATCGCATGATCTTGGTGGCCAACTTACCGGTCCATTCCTTGAGATGAATTGTTCTCCGAAGTTTTCCCTCAAAATGGCCATAGAATCGCGAGCTGTGTGGCATGTAGCGCCATCTTGTTGAAACCACATGTCAACCAAGTTCAGTTCTTCCATTTTTGGCAACAAAAAGTTTGTTAGCATTGAACGATAGCGATCGCCATTCACCGTAACGTTGCGTCCAACAGCATCTTTGAAAAAATACGGTCCAATGATTCCACCAGCGTACAAACCACACCAAACAGTGCATTTTTCGGGATGCATGGGCAGTTCTTGAACGGCTTCTGGTTGCTCTTCACTCCAAATGCGGCAATTTTGCTTATTTACGTAGCCATTCAACCAGAAATGAGCCTCATCGCTGAACAAAATTTGTCGATAAAAAAGCGGATTTTCTGCCAACTTTTCTAGGGCCCATTCACTGAAAATTCGACGTTGTGGCAGATCGTTCGGCTTCAGTTCTTGCACGAGCTGTATTTTATACGGTTTTACACCAAGATCTTTGCGTAAAATCTTCCATGTGGTCGAATAACACAAACCCAATTGCTGCGAACGGCGACGAATCGACATTTCACGGTCTTCAGCAACACTCTCAGAAACAGACGCAATATTCTCTTCTGTACGCACTGTACGCATTCGTGTGGTTGGTTTAATGTCCAATAAAGTAAACTGAGTGCGAAACTTGGTCACAATCGCATTAATTGTTTGCTCACTTGGTCGGCTATGTAGACCATAAATCGGACGTAAAGCGCGAAACACATTTCGAACCGAACACTGATTTTGGTAATAAAATTCAATGATTTGCAAGCGTTGCTCGTTAGTAAGTCTATTCATGATGAAATGTCAAAGCATACTGAGCATCTTTCTCTTTGACACCATGTCTGAAATCCCGCGTGATCTGTCAAATACTAATGCATGAAAATCCTAATCTCAAAAAAATCACCAGTTAGAAAAAGTTGTAACTGGCATAAAATTTCTTGCAACTTGCAACAACTTTTGTTTTTTCTGCGCTGAGTCTTTCATAAAGTTTTTTTTCACAGTTAATTCTGGAAATAAAAAATGTAAACAAAAAAATTATTCAATAATTAAATCATAACGTTACATAGCTATGCGCCACCCGCTAGTTTTCGAATTTTAGAAAACTTGATCAGTTCTATTGTTCGGTTTCATTAAATAAGTCTGCAACCTCTTACATATATACATAAGCATAGGTAAATCGGATGTATGAATAAATAAATGCGTCAGCGAGATTTTTAGTTAAAATATTTAAAATTAATGTTTATGCCTCGTATATTTGACATATGTACTTGCTTGCTCTAATGAAAATTCCTAGAAAAACATTCCTTCAAAAATCGTTAATTAAACAAAACAAAAAACAAAAATATTATTTCCGAAGGCGACTGCCAAATCTATAAGTTTATTTTTTCCCATACAACAATCTTTACCCCCAATAAGGACAAAAATCATAACAATTTTTTCGTTGTTTATTATTTCTGTTTCATTTAAATCATATTCTATCTATTACACTTTATTCTTCTTCTATCATTGTCTTATTTATATTCTCACTCAGCCATAAAAAGACTCAACCTAGCACTACTCTGAGCTTCCGCACATGGGGCGGTATGTGTTTGTGTCTTCCTAATCGTCATGCCTGATGATAATACTATAAATGTTCATATGCAAAGCTTACAACTGCAACAGGCAGTATCCCTTCAAAAAAATATAATTTGTTGATAGGTAACAACGGCTGGGAATCAAACCAAACTTTTGGCGTGAAGGTACAACCCACTAACCATTACGCCAATAGGAACACTAAAAATTAAAATTATGAAATCTTTCATCAATATAAAAAAGTCACTTCAGAGACAATACAACCTTTCATCCCATCAAACAAAGTTTATTTTAATTGAAGTGTTTCGTTGGGGCAACGAATTTTTCGTATTGCCTCTCCCAAGAGAATCACTTCTCATAAAAAGTGCTTCTTGGAAGAAAATTGAAGGTCCCCTTCGCACACAGGAATAGTTGGGAGTTGTAAGTCACTATGTTCACGTTATCTGCGGTATATTGTGGAGCTTATTGTTTTTTTTCTTATAATTTTATTAAAAAAATTTTATTAAAATATGTTGAGTTACTTTTCTCATTTACTCATTAATTCAATTGTGAACAATTTTCATTGCTTAACATAATATATCTAAAGCATCGAAAAAAATCATTAAGATCGAATCTTAACCTAGTTACTTGACTCTAGACAAGGAATCTATTCCGTATTAACCATTTGCCCCACTTCCTTGATTATTCTATTAACAAATATAAATCGCCCAGGTCCAACTAATAAATCCTCAATTATCTAAATTATCTAAATCCTGTTTTTGATATTCAACAATTTCTTTTAACTACTTGAAGACATTACCTGAAACAAAATATTTCGCGGCTTAATACCACCAATCTTCTCCGACCTTTTATGATGGATAGGAATACATTTAATATTTATTTCAAAATTATTTCATTTCCTTGGTTATTTGCAACAGCAGTTTGAATGCTACCGCCATCACGCGACCTATCAACACAATACAACATACAAAATATCCATCAATTAGGGCTAGGATTTATCCGCAATAATTGTGGTTGGCCGTGAATTGTTCGCGCTCATTAATTGAACAAATTTCCTCTGCAGCATTCAGCTGGCTGGCATGGTGGTATAATTAAAGGTCCATTTGTCGCTTTCAGAGCTTTCTAATTACAAGCCCAAACAAGGGTAGCTATTGCTAGTTTTGTGTGAAGTCAAATTCTGTGTTTGAAAATTGGTGTTGCACGTAACAATACCTCTTTGACATTTTCCGAACGTTGTTGTGGTGAGTATTTTGTCTCCATCAAACGAAATTTAATCAATTGAATTTGAATGCATTTTTACTTGCTTGATACGAGTATATTTCAATTTCAATTTCAATTTATTTATTTTATAGCCGGCGTACAAATAAGACTTAGTCTTTTATAGTACCTTAAAATTGGACTCTTATGTTAATTAAAATTAGAGCTTTCTTTTAACATTACTAAGTTTAAATGAATAGAGTTAAAAAATAAAAAAAACATAATATAAGTTAATAAAATTAAGATTTGATACATAATACTTTCTAGTTACTGTTTTATAAATGTTTAATTAAAGTGAATAAGAATTGCCTTTTTAAATTGTGATATTCCTATTATCTGCTTTATCGCCAATGGTAATGAGTTCCAGAGTTTAATGGCATGTACAAAAAATAGTCTTGATGAATTTAGATATGTGCATATAGGTGAAATAAGATTCATTGTTCGATCAGACTGCGCAAAGCATATTTTTTCATATAAGTATGATGGTGTCCTTCTTTGTAATATTTTGTGCAAGAAAATACAACACCTAGATTCAAAGAATTGTTCAAAAGTATATCCTAGGACAAGTTGATGATATTGAGAAACATGGTCAAATCTTCGCAAGCCAAAAATGTACCTAATTATATCATTAAAAGCAACAAGCAATTTACGCAGTGATTGAGAATCCAGTTTGGGGTAAACTACTGAAGCATAGTCAATAAGTGGTACAAGCAACGATTTACTAATTCTCAGTTTAGTCTCAACCGGTGTTAGATTAGAGAACATATTTAATTTCCGAAGACACCCATAGATACGTCCAACAGAGAGGTTAATATGGTCGACGGCTGAAAGTGAACGATTTATTTTAAAGCCTAGACTTAAAACAGTACTCGAAAACTCAATTTGAAACTGTGCTAGAAAAACAGGTGGTAGATTGCTCGTATCAAATTTCCGTCTAGAGATAGCAATTATTTGGGATTTCGCTGGATTAAGCGTAAGGCCATTACAGAGCGACCAATTGTGAATCTCATCCAGATCTTCATTTATTCTGCACGTTAGATCTTCCAGTAAGTTAAAAGGTCCCGAAAGATAAATTTGAACATCATCTGCATAGAGATGTAACATGACATTTTTGCAAACATGTGGTAAGTCATTTATAAACATGCAGAACAAAATAGGACCCAAAATTGAACCCTGTGGGACGCCAGCAAGTAAGTTGATTGAATCAGAAGAATTATTGCCAACTTTAACCTTTTGAGTTCGATGACTTAAATAGTCTTGAATGAGACGAACCGAACTGTCACTAAAGCCAAAGTAAAGTTTTAGTTTCTTGCACAGAATACTGTGATTAACTCGGTCAAATGCTTTTGTAAAATCCAGCAAACAGAGAAGCGTTAACATGCCTTGGTCATACTGAATTCGAATATCTTCAAGAACCTTAACCATAGCCGTAGAGCAGCTGTGAGCTGCTCGAAATCCTGACTGCACCGGAGAAAATAAGTTACGAATCCGCATGTAGTTTGAAATTTGGTTTGACAAAACGTTTTCTAAGATTTTGGACAAGCAAGGCAGTATACTTATAGGCCGAAAATCTGATGCAGTTGAAGGATTGTTTTTCTTGGGCACAGGAATTACCTTTGCACGCTTCCAACATTTTGGAAAAGAAGAGGTCATGATACAAAAATTTACTATGTGAGTAAAGGTGGGTATAATTTGTGGTAATATCATTTTAATAAAACGTGTTGGAACTCCATCTTCACCCACTGAGTTGGATCGAAGAGAAAGGATATACATGACCAATTCATTCTCAGAAACGACTTCAAATTGAAATTCAGAAGGAGGTTCATAAATGGCTGGGCTGTTAATTGTTAAGCAAGATGCCTGTAAGTTGTTATCCACAAAGCATTTATTAAGATCATTTGGATCCGGAAAATTTTCAACCACTTTCTTTCTACCAATATCAAATGAACGCAGGCTACTCCAAAACTTACGTGAGTGAGGTTTGATCAGGGCTTAATTTTGAAAAGAAATATCTTTTTTTAGCTCTGCGAGTTAAAAAAGATAAGTGGTTACGAGCTTGACAAAAAATCTTCCAGTTTATTGGTGTTGGATACCGCTTCCACTTGGAATACAGCTTACGACGGATTTTTATTGAATCGAGGACTTCAGAAGTAAACCAAGGGCAGTTCTTGTTTCTAATTATGACAGTTTTTAGTGGAATATGCTTAAGGTAGAGTTGAAGCAATAAATGTTGAAAGAAATCGACTTTATCATCAACATTATAAAAGCTATAACAAATATCAAATGGACAATTTAAAGCGTCTTCTTGTAATGCAGAATTATTAATAGATTTAAAATCTCGGAATTGAAATGAAGACGGAGACGAGATGTTTGAAAAATCTATATTATAGGTGCAGAATAGTAAATCGTGGCCAGATATTCCTTCAAGAGAAAGCTGGTCGAATAAAAGAACGTGGGACAAGTCAGACACAATCATTAAGTCTAGAAGACTAGGGGTGGTATTAGGTCCGAAACGAGTAGCATTTGAATTCACTACAGAGAGACCAGTAGCTGCAATTTCATCTTTAAGTTGATTTACTCTAGAAATTGCTATACACTTCTATATTATTATCATACGAGATTTAATTTATAAGTGAAAACTTAAAAAAAAAAAAACAATTAAAAATATCAGCGAAGAAATATTTAGTGTAGGCCAGGGAATCTAAAAGATGACCAGAAAGCAATGTTAGATTTTCTAATTGTTATGTTTCAGCAGCTGTCTAAGTTACCAATAAATTTGACGCCGTGATCATGTGACGTGACACCACTCCATTATTTTCTCTGGTTGTCAAGTTCTTAGACAACGCATATCAGCCAACAACTTTGGACGAGCTCGAAGTCAACACTGGAGACGCATTTCTCGGAAGAACACCGCGAGGCATCAAAATTTGAACCGATCACAGAGAAGCCCATCATATCTCATCCCTTCGGTGAGATATGCCATCAGATCCCCAGTTTCCCAAATACTTCTAAAGCCATACTGACAGTCATTAAATATATATCTTAAGCTAATTGTTGATCGGCTTTCCATAATTTTGGAAAAAATGACGGCAATGCAATTGGTCTTAAGTGAATGTCTGAAGCCTTTCGTCAATGGGTCCATATTAGTGCGACCAGGAAAGTCAACCATCGAATCAAATATTCACATTACGGCAGATCTTGGAAAAAATCCAGGAGCTACAAATCGACACGTACCACGTTTCTATCGATTTCAAAGCCACGTATGATAGCATCTATAGGAACGAACTATATAGGGCAATGTCTATTTTTGACATCCCTGACAAACTTATCCGTCTGTGCAGGATGACGATGGAGAACGCACGCTGCTCCATCAAGGTCAGAAAAGACGACAGTAGACGGAGTAGCAAAGTCCTCTCTCGTGCAACAAAAGTGCCCCTTTATAAAACTCATTGGGTGGTATGCAGAAAGCTTTATCTCAATCTCAAATCTCACTTTTTTGAGCAATTGCTAGCTTTCTCAGAATAATTCTGAGACAAGAATTATTCTTCATGCGAAAGCTAGCAATTGCTCAAAAAAGTGAGATTTGAGACTGAGATAAAGCTTTCTGCATACCACCCATTATCCCGTTTCTTGTCTATGGTGCAGAGACGTAGACTTTGTCGAAAGTGGATGAGAGCGCTTTATGATGTTTCGAAAATAAAATTCTTCGTGTGATCTTTGGTTCCGTCTGCATAGACGGGGAGTGAAGTTGAAGATATGACCATGAACTGTACGGGCTGTACAGCGAAACTGACCTTATCAAACGAATCAAAGTCCAACGACTGAGATGGCTAGGTCATATGGAGCGAATGGACCCGAATGCTCCGGACGGACCGGAAAATCTTCGAATCCAACCCCGAGGGACGGCGCAGTAGAAGAAGACCGCGACTCAGGTGGGGAACACAAGTGGGAGAGGATCTCAACCAACTTGACGTGCGAAACTGGACACAGCTAGGAAGGGACCGAGCTAGCTGGAGAAGCTTGTTATTTGAGGATCTGATCCAGCCCGGACTGTAGTGCCACCTTAAGTAAGTAAGTAAATGCAATTGATCGGTAATTGGAGGGTAGAAAAATTCGCCTTTTTAGTTACCGAATGAACAAATTTTCGTTTTCCATTTGCCCGGAAAGAGGATCGAAAAGTAGAAAACATGTATATGCAAAGGCTTTGAAGCCTAGAAGTACACACCTTCAGCACTAAAGTCGATATAAAATCGCCGGATTTGTGTATTTCAAGGCCTTTAAGGTACAGGAGGAGTTATAATATTGTTCCGCAAAAACGAAATTGCTGCAAGTTGCGCTATTCAAAAACTTCAAAACCTTCATTATTAAGGTATGCGAAAGTTATCGACATAATCGGTTGGAATGACAGGGCTTACAGTAGATCTGTTTTACATCGCCAAGTGATGGATGATGGATGGTAAATAAAATGCACGACTGGGTCGCACGAACTTGCTCCTATGTAATGGATTCCAAAGTAAATGTTATTAGAGAAAAACTGTTCATAAGCATAAAATTAATTTTTAAAATGACTAAAACAACTGCTTTAGTAGTTGGAGGTAAAAATAGGTTGCCATGTGATTCAAGCAAATATAGGTTTATGCAAGAACAAAAATTATAAGTCTTTGTAGTGGTTTCTTAAAAAAATAAGCTTTTACATACAAAATTTAAAGTTTTTATTTACAACAAAAAAAATATTGAGTTGTTTTTGAAATATTGAATTTTCCAAAAAAAAAGAAAATAGATTTTTTTTCAGAATTCAAAAAGAAAAAATATTTTTCTTAAAGTTTTAAAATGCAATGCTTTTAAAACTTTTTAGAAGCTTCTTTCTAAAAAATTTCATTAAAATCCATTATGCCAATAATGAGAAATTCAAAATTTTAAAAAAATATTAAATTATAGATCTTAAAAATTAATCGAAAGAAAAAAATTTTAAGCAAAATTCCGTTTTTCAGAAAAATACGATTTTCGAAAACCATTTATTAACATTTGTATGGAGAGTACCTACCATTATATTTAGGGAAAAAAAAATTTTTTTTCTCATATCTTGTAGATTATTTTAAGAAACTTTTATTTATCAAGTTTTAAAAAAATCTAGCATCGAAATATTGAGTTTTCAACAAAAAAAAATTGATTTTTGTTTTTAAATAAAAAAAAATGTTTTGAAAATTTGAATACACAATAATATTGAACCTGCTAGGGAACCTTAACATAAAAAAATGGTCATACCTACCGTTTTTGAGAAAATCTAAAACAAAAAAAATGGTCCCAAGGGGGGTGCCAAAAATAATAATTTTTTTCAACCATTACCTAGGTTTAACTAAATGAAATTTTTTGAATATTTTAAAAGTCTGTGGGACAGTTTTTGAGAAAAAAAGAATATTTATAAAATTTTGCAAAAAATTCGATTAGCAGGTACCGTTATTTTTGGTATAAAAAAAAAAGGAAAAAAGCATCCGGGGGGGGGGGGTTTGAAATTAAAACCCATATCTACCAAGTTTGAAGAAAATCGGCCAAGCCGTTTAGCTGTAGTCGAACAGACAGACAGACAGGATTGCGAGACCCACTTTTTTTGGTCTTCGCTATCATCGTAATGTCAACTTTGATCAAAATCTCGAGTTCGATTTTTTTACCAATGCATAACTTGCTTATAGTACCTATAACCCGCAAGTAAAAAAGAGTGCTGGGATCTTTCGAAAGAAACATTGTTCAACGCATGTTTGGTTCTGTGTGCAAGTTGGATTTGTTCATTGATTGGGTGGCGATTAGGCTCGTAGGTTTCCATTAAAGAAATACAATTGAAAAACTGCCGAAATTTGGAGTTGGAAATAGTTTGAACGGCATTTAAAAATTATTTCCCAAATCACTACTTCCCCATATTCACAATTCATCTTGCTCTCGTTGCGATTTGTATTTCACGAATTTCCATTTTACTTTTATCTAACTCGGTAAATAATTACTGTTATTAAAGAGTTTAATTTTATGATGTCGTATCAACATTCAACAGTAAAGAATAAAATAATAAATACAGATTACTCGTCCAGGTTACAATACAACTTGTCTATGCATGTTTGTATGAAGATATTGTATGTTAGTAGGATCAATGAAGAGCCATAAGCATATCACTTCATACAATACAACATACACAAGGCCATAGGTACATGTTCTGTGTATAGGAAAACAATTATTTCATTTGTATTTTCACTTTGAAAAGTAATCAAGATAAAATTTAAATTTTCACAACTTTTACCAACGAATTGTTTCTAAAGCAATCAGTTTCCAAACAACATGTCCACTGCAGCTGAAGTTTAAAGTTTTGAAAAGTTTGTTGAAGCTGTGAAGGTGATGTCAATTAATGGATGTTTGGCTTGAATTAAGTGTGCATTCAGTAAATATGCACTTAGTGGTGTATTGTTGTAAGGAGTTAAGTTATGAAGTAGTTCGTTCGATAAGGTGGTATTTAATGAATTTTTAATTTAAAAAAAGACAACTTATGTGAAGGGAATCGATTGCACAAAAATATAAGGGATTCGAACTTGTAATAAGAATAAATTTATTTCATTATAGGAACAAATTGATAGATATTGATTAAGTGTGTCAATATTTTTATTTTTTTTTTTCATTTTCTTATAAACTGTGTAGGGAGTATGTAATATGTTTTTTTGATGCCCTGAATTTAAATTCAAATCTTGCCAGATATTTGCTCCATCTCCTCACGTTCCCTATAAATGTTACATAGCGAAATACTTTGTCTCCGAAAATGCATCCGGCTATCTGAAATTAGTTATTTTTATATTTTAAATAACTTTTGAATTTATCCAATATTTTAATTTAATTTAAATAAAATCAATGGAGATTAATACATTTTTGAGGACAATATTTCTAACTATATTAATATTTTGGAGACCATCATGTTCAGTGCCTACCTACAGTGCTGTGCAAAACATTTGCAACTATTATCACCTATCAAAAATACAACATATTCGTCATTTCTAAGTTGTTAAAACGAAATTATTTCCATCGCTCTCGACTTCATATGTATCAACCTTACTGTACAAAATTCGAAACCACTAACTACAACAATTGCAACATTGTTTAACAAAAAAAGTAATGCATTTGGCTGTGCAAAACATTTGCAACTGACGGCCATGACTCATTTTGATAACGGTTAATGTGATTCATTTTGAAATTGGTAAATTTGTTTCTGTAGCTTGGTTCGTTGAGTAAGTATAAGCTTCGTGTTTGATCGAGACAAAAGCTTTTTAATATAAACAAAAATAAAAAAAAGTAAAAAATAAACAATTTTAATGAAAATGGCCGGAAACAAGTATTCATCAGAAATTAAATCCAGAATTTTGAGTGACTTCAAAAAGGGATTATCCCAGAAAGAAATTTCAATCAAATATTCAATACATAAATCTACCATTTGTCGGATAGTTAAGTCTGGAAAGTTGGTGTGTAATTATAGAGGAGGAAGACCATGTAGTACCACAGCAAAAGAAGACAGGAAAATTATCGGTTTCTTTCGGAAAACACCAACAGCATCTTCTAAAGAAGTGAAACTTCAATTACAATTAGCCATTGACTCATCTACAATAAGACGCCGCGCACTTCAGGCCGGATTGCGTGGTTTCCAAATAGTGAAAAAGCCATTTATTTCAAAAAAAAAATTTAAAAGCCCGTTTTGATTTCGCACGAACTCATCTCAATTGGAAATTGTCGAAATGGAAAACAATCTTGTTTTCTGATGAATCAAAATTTAATATGCACGGATCTGATGGAAGGCAACATGTCAGGAGGCCAAAAGGTGAGAGACTAAATCCAAAGTATACCAGACCAGAGGAACAGTTATAAAGACGGAGGTGGATCTGTGATGGTCTGGGGCTGCTTCTCTGGCCAAGGAATAGGTCCAATTCGACAAGTAGAGGGTATAATGAAGTCAGAGGACAACGTTGAAATTCTAATAAACACCATGCTTCCTTATGCGGATTGGGAAATGCCACTTGCCTGGACGTTCCAACACGACAATGACCCCAAGCACAAGTCGATATTGGCCACAAACTGGCTTCCTGAGAAAAACATCACGGTTTTGCAATGGCCAGCGCAGTCCCCAGACCTAAACCCAATTGAAAACTTGTGAAAAATAGTAAAAAAAAAAATCGGGTGCCAAATTTTTAAGCGTAAGAGCGATCTTTATGCTGAAATTCAAAGGCAGTCGAATGGCATACCAATAACTATTATTAATAACCTCATTGCTTCTATGCCTAGAAGATGTGCTGCTGTTATCAAAAATAAAGGGTATGCAATAAAATATTAGCATTTTCTTGCATAAAAGTAAGAAAATTTTAAGACATGGTTCAAAGTTGCAAATGTGTTGCACAGTACTGTATGTATATTGTAATGTATTTTAGAGTTTTCTTCGATTTATAATTTGTTTCAGTGAATAATGTTGTTTTTTTTTCTAAATTCATATGTTGTTATAAATAAAGTTTTCAAATTTGTGAAAAGAAGTTTGCTGTTTGCTTTTTCAAACACTTTTTATCTGCTGGCTTAAGTTGCAAATGTTTTGCACAGCACTGTACCTCACGTCAAGGAATCTGAGCAGTCGCAAAACAAGACCCACTCGGCCTTACCAAGAATTAATTGCTAAACACGCGTTTATGTAAACACCAGATTAAACTTTAAAGACTGGTTAATTTTCGCGTCTACCAAAAACCAAGTTAAACGCGCCTTTTACTAAACAGCGCTCTATTAAAAAATCCACTTAATTCGCTGTGAAAAAGACATTTGTTGCAGAGACATTTGTGTTATTTTCAAAACAAAGAAATATAGTTTGCTTAAATTCTATTTTGATTTCATAATTTCCGACGATTAGAACATACATAATTGATGATATAAATATTTTAATGTACCCAGTATTATTCTTTCTGAAATTGAAACTGGCATTAAACTTAGCGGCAAAGTTAAAGACGAGTTTCTTCACTGTGAAATTTAAGGCAACGTTTAGCGTTAAGCTGACTATTAAATTGATTATTATTAGTATTGTCAATTGTTTAGAGTCCACTTAAATATTTTAAGTCATCTCTTAATTTGATTGTTAGTAAGGTCGACTTTCTAATGCTCTAACTTAGATTGTGGCAGGAATTTAGGAAATGAAGTGTTATATAAAAAAATAAAGCATTTTAATAAGGTTTTTTTTTGTAAGAAACAGTGTTAGGTACCACCCACAGTAAATTTTTTCGGTTTTTTTATTTCTTAAATTTTTAAAACTCAACTTGTATATGCAGAAGTATATTCTTGTTTTTTTTTTTAACTTGCAGTTTTTAAAACACTTAAAAAATGTTCTTTTATTCAAGATTGACCAAACCACATGCTAATAAAGCGTTCCTTAATTTTCTCCAATTTTCTTGGCTTTTATAATTTTGATAATTTTTTTCTGTACTGCTTAATTGGTACATCCAATAAAAGACTATTTGAAATTACAACATTTACATACCGATTCTCCCCCTTGTGAGGAGTCACAAGTCACAAGCTCTTGTGACTATTCCTTGTGAGGATTGTTGTGATTCGATAACATTTTGGTATTCTCCCCCTAATCGTCACAAGAAAACTCACAACGAAACTCACCACAACATGGTGAGATTTTTATTGTTTTGGAGAGCGAATGGATCATTTGTATCTCTCAAAGTTTTAAAAAGCCGTCGGCGCTGCAAACTTCTTGATGCGATTAGTTTCTTAAAAAAATTTTGTTTATGTAAAAATGTTACTTTTCATTTTCGTTGAAAAGATCAGCAATAATATTCACTAGAACAAAGTCCACTTCCATTTTTGTGTACTCACAATTATTCACAAATCTAAAAAATTTTCTTACAAAATATACTGAATGTCAATCCAAGAAACTTTAAAAATTTATGAGTTGTGACCTGCTCTGAAGGAGATCACAGTTTCGATTGTTTTTGTGACTCTCACAAGTTGTGACTGAGCGACAGAATTCGAAAAAGTCACAAAATCAATTACGGAGAATCGGGCTGTTAGAGTCAGTTTCAAGACTGGCGAATAAATCTAGCATAGCCTATCCAGAACTTATCTGCAATATAGCGTTATGTGTCGGATAACTATCGAAACCCTAACCGGAACCTTTGAAACTGGCTCTTATTCTCTTAAAAATAAAAGCAAGTTTTCGATACTCTTTCCAAGTAAATAGATATCGACAATCTGTCCAGCCGGTAACTAAAAAGGCGAATATTTTCACCCTCCAATTACCGTTCAATTATCACGGAAACACTTGTCAACAATAAGCGTAAGAAATATCTTCCTTATCCGCACATCACTCATTGCGATGTTCAAGCTTTCAAGATCAATGTGCATTAAATGTGCATCTCCTATTAAAATTTCCCCATTTATCTAAACTTTCGCACTTTTCGATCTTTAATAATATTGAATAGTTATACTCATTTTAGTGTGTATACATTGTAAAAAAAAGTTCGAGGAAGCTGTTCATTAGTTTCACATTGAATCGCGTATTTTATTTTTCAATGTCACGCTACACAACAAGATCAGATATTCCGGGATCCCGATTAATGCTTTCATATGCAGTTAAAAGGTTGTATATCTCGACTTTAGATTTGTTGGTTTGTTCTGCCGACCCAGAAGCCACAATAATATTTGCGGATTTTAATGTTGCAGAACGTTTTAAGACATACATATGTAAGCATCTTCGATTTATTTTGATCATTTTGATGTTAAATGAAATTCGAAAGAGTAATTAAATGAAAACTAAAACACCAACAAGATAGCGGCCTTTCTCTAATTCTTACAACCCCCAAAATAATTTATATCAGGAGATACATATGTACATGCAAACACATACAAATCAAGCCAACGAAAAATATCATACTATTAGATTTTTTCCACTACATGGCCGACTTACATACATATGTATATAGATTTAAGTGTAAAATTATGTAGGGAATGTCAGGGTGGAACTAGCTGTGGCTAGTCTTAAGTAGTTTTAGTTCATTTTAACTAGTTTAAATTAGGTTCATCATCATCGGCTCGACAACCGGGTTCCGGTCGTGGCCTCTTTCAACAAGTTTCTCCACCTATCCCGGTCTCTGGCGTCCTGGTCTACGCCATTTCTCCAGCGCAGGCATGGTCTACCACGCTGTCGTCTACCATAGAATGTACCACAAAGAACTTTCCGAGCAGGTTCCTCTTCGCTCAGGCGAGCTAGGTGCCCTGCCCAACGGAGTCTACCGAACTTAATTTTTGTCACAATATCTGCTTCTAGGTAGAAGGCGTACAGTTCATGATTGTACCGTCTCCGGAATCGTCCTTCCTCACATATGGGGCCAACAATTCTTCTTAAGACTTTTCTCTCGGACGCAGCTAAGAGTTCGGAGTGCCTTTTGGTAAGTACCCAAGTCTCGGATCCATATATGAGTACTGGCAGGACCATGGTCCTGTACAGCAGCAGTTTTGAAGTTATGGTGAGATTTCTGGATTTGAAGAGCTTTGACAGACTATAGTAGGCTCTGTTGGATTTAAGAAGCCGCCCGCGTATTTCTTCTTCTATATTGTTATCGGCTGCTATTATTGACCCAAGATATTTAAAGGATTGTACCACTTCAAATTCGTGCTCCGCTACCTTGATTGTTGGACCAACTGTTCCTCTCAAATTCGACGCCACCACGTACTCTGTTTTACCTTCACTAATGTGCAGCCCCAGATGTCTATAAACAGATGGTATGTTGGGATGTTAAATTCTAGACATTTTTCCATCGCCTGCCTAAGGGCAAAGATCTGATCAGTTTTTTATTTCCCTGGAATGAAACCATTGATATTTTCCGATGATGGTTTTAGCGTATGGGGTTATCCGGTCTTGTAGGATAGAGGAGAGTATCTTATAGGCGGTACTCAACAATGTGATACTACAGGTATGCATTAATAAATAATAATAAATTGCTACACGTTGTGACATCTCCCTTCTTATGTATTGGGCATATTAAACCTTTTCGTCAGTCTTCTGGCACTTCTTCCTGCTCCCACACGTGTACTATAATATCATGAATTGCTTGACGTAAGGCTGGCCCGCCGTGATGAAATAATTCGGCTGGTATGCCATCGGCTCCCGGGGCTTTGTTCTGTTTAAGCCGGCCTATAGCCTTCTCAACCTCTTCTATGCTTGGTGGCGGCAACATAGGGTATTCTTCTTGAAGTAGTGGAGGCCACTTCTGCAGTGAGCTGACCAGTTAGCAATTCATTAAAGTACACTTCCCTTCGCTCCAGTATGCTTTCAGGATCGGTGATCAGATTTCCCTCTCCGTCCTTGCAGTATGTGCAGCGTGGTGTGTACTGCGTCATGTTTCGGACGGATTGGTAGAACTTCCGCGCCTGGTGCGGACCTCACTCTCAGCTGTTTTCTATTTCACAGATTAGGTTCTTTACCCAGGCTGATTTTTTTTGTCTGTGAAGCCGTTTTTCTATTCTTCTGAGCTCTTTATATTCCTCTTCGCGTGCCCGCGTTCTATGAGATTGTTGCATTGCTCGGTACGCAACATTCTTACGTTCAGCCGCTAGCTTGCATTCATCATCAAACCAGTCGTTCCGATTTTTACGACTGCTGCCTAAGATGGAGTTGGCAGTACTAATGACAATATTCTTAAGGCGTGTCCACTTCTCATTTACGCCCAGCATACTGGCTCCAGGACTTACTCTCCCTAAATCAAGTGATTTTAGGGCGAGTCCTAACGCATTACCAAAGGTGTTACTGGTGTTTTCATTGCGCAGGGCAGACGTGTTGATTCGAACCTGATCGGCGGATGCAATGCATCTTCGCAAGGCAATCCGCCCTCGGAAAACCATACCAACAAGATAGTGATCCGAGTCGATATTGGCACCTCGGTACGTTCGTACCGTCATCAAGTTCGAGTAGTGGCGACGGTCTATCAACACGTGGTCTATTTGGTTACGAGTGACTCCATCAGGTGATACCCAGGTGGCTTTGTAGATATCTTTACGCGGGAACCTGGTACTCGCAACGACCATGTTTTTCGATGCTGCCAATTCTAAGACTCGAAGTCCATTGTCATTAGTGTTCTCATGCAAACTATGGGTGCCTGCGTAATGCCTGAATACCGGCTCCTGACCTATTTTTGCGTTCAAATCCCCAAGGATGATTTTAACATCATACCTTGGACAGGCATTGAGGGCCCTCTCGACTTGTTCGTAGTAAGCCTCTTTTTCTTCGTCTGAGGACTCCTCCGTAGGTCCGTGAACGTTAATGAGGCTGATGTTCGTAAATTTGCCTCGCACGCGAAGGGTGCATAGCCTTTCGCTTATAGCGTTAAAGCCGATGATAGTAGACTTCATTTTTTTCGCTGACTAGGAAGCCTACCCCGAGCACATGGTGTTTTGTATGACAGCTGTAGTATATGTCATATTCTTTCTTCTGTAAAACACCATTCCCCGTCCATCTGATTTCTTGAAGAGCTGTTATGTCAGCTTTATACTTTGACAGGGCATCGGCTAGCTGCTGAGCAGCTCGAGCTCTAAAGAGCGATCGTACGTTCCATAAGAATTCCAATAAATTCGTAAATCGTTTTTCCGTTTTCTTTGCGTGGGTTGTCGTCGTGTGATCAGTCCGTTTCCGAGGCTTGTTGTCGGTCTCGTAATTCTTTTAGTTTTACGGGACAGGGTATTAACCTGTCGCCAACCTGAGGAACCAGCCTGATCATATTAGCCAAACCTTTTTTAAAAGGCTTGTTTCTAGCGGCCGCCGCGTAGAGGCTATGATCACACTTCCACCAGTCCCCAATAGTTACGGCACGTGCATGTTCTCGTATGCTACATGTTGTTCCCCCTATTCGTCTGATGGCTGACCGCCTAAATTAAGTTCAGTGTAGTGTTAAATTTTATATATGTATATTAACAAAAATTATGTTTTAGTTGTAAGTTATTTGATTAGTAGGCTAGTTTTTATGAGTTTGTGTCTAGTGTATAGTGTTTGGCCCTAATAAATTAAAACAAACAACTATGTTTTTTAATATTAATTTAATAAGCTTTTATTAGGGTTCTTAGTGAACGTGTGACGGCTTGACGGTATGTGAAAGGAATATTATTAATTAAAATGAATTGAAAAAAAAACGATAATATTTGTGCACGTTTATCTCAAAACCTATAATTATCATCCTTTTTGTGCAGAACTACATAAGATTTAATCCCATTAAAAAATAAAAATACGACTGGATCGCACGAACTTGCTCTTATGTAAAAGTAACTTTGGAATTTAAAATACATTTTATATATGTATATAAAACATGGATTTAATAAGATATGTAAAAATGATCAAATGCATGAAATTGCCATCTGATTTCCAAAAAAGTATGAATTTATGCAGCAAAGCAAAGAGCATTTAAATAAATTAATTTAATAATAAATTTCTTTAAATTTGTTTAAGAAAAAAATTTGGGATCCCAATTTTAAGTTTTAAGCTTTATAGATTTTAGGAAATAATTTCAAAAAATGATCGTTCACACATTTTCAAGATCTATGACAGGTATATACCGTTAATACATTCAATTTTTTGACCAAAATGTAGTCCATGTCCATTAGCACCTATTTTTATTTATCAAAATCGTTAGAGCCGTTTGTGAGATAAATCAGATTTGGCATTACAGGTGTATGGGGGTAACCGTAAGTTTTGGAGCTATACAAAAATTTAAATTTTTCCTCTAGGGAATCACCTTAAGTAGCTTAAGTACCGAGTTTGAAGAAAATAGCTTTAGTGGCTTAGGCTGTAGGGAGGGGGACAGACATACATGCATACTGAAACATTTTTTTTGTGTACTAATTTCCTTAAAACTCTTACAAACAAATTTCAAATGCAAATTGTAAGTATTTAATGATATACATTTTATAAGTAATTTCAAAATATATTCCTTCCGTTTTAAGATATTGAATTTTCAAAAAAATTTGTATTATTTTTTTAAAAAATCCAAAAACTATTTTTTTTTTTGAAAATTTGTATAAACTATATTTTTTCAAATTCAAAGGAGCATACAAATTTTGGTTTAAATCGTAAGAGCCGTTAATGAGTAAGTCGAAAATCAAAAAAACGGTTGTACGACAGGTACCGTTAATAACCTTTTTTTGAGGAAAATTTAGTCGATGCCCATAATAGCACACCTTTTTATTTTTATCAAAATCATAAGAGCCGTATTTGAAATATATAAGATTTTGCATTACGGATGTATGTGGGAGGGGTAGATCGAGATCGAGGTAAAGACAGACAGACGGAATTGCCGGACCCTCTTTTTTCGACTACGCTATCATCGTAATATCAACTTTGATCAAAATTGTCGAGCTCGATTTTTTTTTTCCAGATGCAGAACTTGTCCTATAGTACTACCTATATCGCAAGTAAAAAACTAATAGTTCTCGAGAAACTTTCAAAGAAACTGAATTTCGAATTTTGAATTTTTTGAAAAATATTTAAGACAAATTTAACATCCAATAAAATTAAGCTTGTCTTGGGCTATAAGAGAAATATTGAAACAACCCTTGTAGCATATTTTACTTATTGTATTGTAACCCCAAACAATATTTGCAGCGCAGGCATTCCTAGGCATGTCATAAACCAATTGATAGTAAAGCTCATCGCATAGCTGGAGCTTTTTCAGAGTAAGAATAACAAAAACAAAGCAAGTCTCAAGCAAACCAAAATATAAACAAACTTTGTTGATTCCCAATTCTTCCACTTGCGCTACTAGAAATACCAGATGATAGAATCAAAATCAGTTCGTTGTGGAACTTCGACCGACGAGGTTGTTTCACGTTAAATATTTTAAAAAGCCTTTCGTCACGTGGACTCAATATTAAAATAGCGTTTCTCGTAGATTTAAACTTGACCTTGTCTTTTTAATTGTATTGTATCTAGTGTCTACAGCCAATTAAAAGAGATGATATTTGAACAAATGCATTTTCGTTTTTTTATCGGTCTGTTCGATCGTTTTTAATTGAATAAATGTTTATGAGTGAGAAAATTTAAAATATGTGGCATTATTATCTACGAAACTATGTGACCATCATGGTTGTGTATACGCGTATTCGATTATGTATATTGATGTTCAAGGGATACGAATAGCACTTGTAGCAAATATTTAAATCATTTAACGGACTTTCTACTCGTATTTAAAGTGCTCTTAATTTGCAAATAAAATTAAGTGTTTAAAATAAGCCACGGTGAAAAATTAAATTAGAATATTTACATATATGGTGTTATGAAAGGAATTTCAGTTGATTTGAGAGTTGCCATTAATTGAGATATTGTTTATCATAAATAAGGGCTTCAAAGTGTTTGTCTTACCTACTAGTTTCTTCAAAATTTATTTCAATAATATCATTTATAAAATTTCATCAAAACTTTAGAACTGTTAAATAAAATATCTTCGTAAATAGTTAGTATCAAGCTAAATATTAACTACTTTTTAGTCTCCACCAGATCTGAAGCTTACTTTTGTCCTATGGTTAAATACTAATTTTTGGAAGAAAGTGTTCAAAAATAGACTTGCAAATCCGAATCCAAAAGCAAAGATATTTCAGTTCTGAGTGACAATAAATACAGATATTATAAGAAGGGACTCTTATAAGCCTTGGTTTATGAATACAAACAAATTGAAGAACTTAAAAACAACATAATTTTTATCAGCCATGAAAAAACTTTCTAAATAAAAAAAATATTTCTTTTGGAAAGAAATTTTTAGTTTATCAGTTTTTGCTAACATTGGAATATGCAATCTGAGAATACTCAAATTCCCAGCGAAATTGATGGTTTTATAATACCTAAATGTACCAAAGTACCCACAACATTAATGCCGCATTAGAATTTAGGTCATAATTTCGTATTAGCAAGATTTGGTTTTCAATATTCTTGATTTCAAGACATCCAAAATTCTGTGTTCCAAAATTATGAAAAAAAATTTATTAATAAAAAGTAAAAGTAACAATTAATGAAAAATTCCACATTCACTCGAAATGAAAATTTGCGAGCTCAAAATTCAATCGACGATCATTTTTGTCGATTAATTTCAACGTCAAACATTAGTGCACATTTAGTTTTCACTTCGCATTCTCATTGTGTAAATCAAAATTTAAAAAAATAATCTTTAAGGTTAATTTTTATTCCCCCTATTACGGTTTGCTAATCAAACGTGTGAGGTGAGATTTTTTCATTAGCGAACTACACATTCGACATACTACGGTTGGCGAACTTTACAATTCGAGTTCGAAATTTGATTGTTTATTAAAAATATCAAATATATGACATTTAAGTCCAATCAAAGGTTCTCGATTCGCCAACCGTAATACTAATTTCTCACACTCATATGTTTATTTGTTCGACTCGCAAGCAAATTAAATACCAGTTTAATAAAGAGGGTATACAATTATGGAGCTAGTGTACGATAGTTCGTAAGTTTTTAATGCATTTTGTCAAAAAGGCTTACGATTTTTTTCATTTAACAAAATACCCAAATACAAATAAAAATTAGGAGTGATGACGGCTCATAGAGAGCTTAATCAAAGTGACTTACAACTCTCAAGTATTTCTGTGTGCTTGTTTAGAGAAATGGAGGGGACCAATAATTTTCTGTCGTTATTTTGTTAAATTTTACCATTGTTTTGAATAAAAATTGGGAAATTATTAAGATAACATTTGATTTTAGATCTTTAACCTAGTAAATACATGAAGCATTTTCCCGATACCTCTATAGGAGAACAGAAAATGTGACTGAAAGTCTCAAGCATTTCAGTGTTCGTTTTTCTTAAAACAGGTCAACACTATTTTTGTTTCTGGATTCTGGATAAAATACTTTTACTTAAACAGTTTGTTAGATATTATAAATTTGCGGTAAATCAACTGGCCCAAAATCCAAGTCAAACGGTTACTTTTTGCTGCAATGTCACTTGGTGTAGTCGTTTACCATATGGTAAATATGATTTTTCGGCTAAAATTGGATCCTCTTTTCTCAAACGCTGCGAAGCCCAGTCAGCGAACAAGCGGTATTATTCGTGGCCATAAACTTTCAGCTCTGATGGATTCTATACGGGTGTAACCTAAGTTCCGACACAAAATTCGCCAAGTTGAAGTCTGCGAAAGGCCGAGGTCTTGTGCATAGCGAGGAATCGACTGTCTCAGGATCTGCTCTACACTTTCACAGACCACGACGATACTCTCGGCCGATATTGCATTCCTTTCACGTAGGAATGTTGGATGATTAATTACCGATACGGTCGTCTCAAATTTGGCCACCAAACGTTGAACACTCAACTGTGAAGGGCCCCCACGTCTACCGTTAAATGTGTGCACAACTCTTACTCTAACGAATACTCATTTTGATATAAAGCAGTTCACTCGTGTATCTTGCCATGGTGATTGGGCATCAGAAATTGAATAATACATTGTGTAATGTTGACAGATGTCACCAAAACAACATGGCTGCCACAGGCCGACAAAATCTACCCGCGCCAATCGGAAAACGCTCTACATGAACAATAAGGACCTCAGGACTTATCTTCTTTTGTACTTAAAATAAGCTTTGATCAACTTACCGTATTAAATTAACATACATTGCCTGAGGATCATTTTAGCTAAACTACTAGTCATAGTGCTTGAAACTCTATTTTCTGACACTGGTCTTTGGATTCTTACCATAGTCGTTTTTTTAACTTTGAGCAGAGCTTCAGCATCTCGAGTATGCTCTGAGCAGGGTTTGATCAGAGCTCTCCGATGTATTTATGAAAAAAAAAAAACTGGAACACTAAACTGTCAAAAGCGTCGATCTCCATTTTTATTTGTTCGTTTCTTTTTTTTTCATTCTCTGTCTTTGTCATATCGCTCGGCTCGGCTTTTTACTTCATCTGTTCGCTCATTTTATTCTGGTTGAAAAAAAAAACACAACCTGAGTGCTCTGATGTGTCTGAGCTAAAAAAGAAACACAGATCTTTCCTTACAGCTTATTTCCCTGATCTGAGCTTAAAAAAAAAACACCTTTTATAGAAGATACTTAGGGTCAGTTACAAAGGTTCCGGTTAAAGTTTCGAATAATCATCCAATACATAACGCTATCCAGCAGATAAAAGTGACTCTTTTCGAATATATTATTGCAAAATAAGAAGCTAACACAAAAAAATTGATTTTAATTAGTAGACTCATGGGGTTATGACTACCCTTTAAATGATATGTTTTAATACAGTGCGAGTGTTTAGGAAATTGAGAGATGATTTAGAGAAGATAGTGATGTACAAGAATGGCATGAATAAAGAAGAAATACCGGTACTTAACTATGCCTACGAAATGTATACTGATGAAAACTGATACTTGGTGATGATTTAATGCAAACACTCTGCTTTTGTATGTTATAAGATTTGCTAATTTAAAAATTTAAAATATGCTTTAATTTACAGAAGATTTACTTATATACAATATCGTGACAGAATAATTTAAACACCTTCAATTTATTTATATACCGAATATGTAGCCATCCTGAAGCCTATGTTTCCATCTGTTATATTTACACAAAATGTTGAGATAAAACCATGCCAGATTTTCAATTCGATATCACGACTTTTATGCCTAACCATACATGTACGCATATTTTGGTTATGTATCCAGTTCCAAAATTTACTATCGACTTTTGGCCTATTAACAAGGTGAATTTGTGAAACAGTGGTGCACTCGGGCGTATACATATTTTTTTTTTATTTTATTGAAATTTTATGGATTTTTCTTATTGTATTTTGTTTAATAGATTGATAGTTGTTTTATCCATATGTTATTCTTTTTTCATTTCGTCTGCGTCAAATAAAACTTCCTCACACGAAAATACAGATTTATTTATAAATTTTTATTTTTAATTGCATGTGGCTATATTTTGAGGAACATAGAATTGAAGAATGTGTGAATGCTTTCATTAAAAATTTAATCATCTTACTTTAGTAATATGTGTTAAATTTTGATGATGTATACATACTATGTTTGTACATATGTATTAAAAATCTATTTAATAGGTTAACTTGAACAAAATAACTCAATGGGTGGATTTTAAATCTATTTAAAATTGCTTAATGCAATTTTTCAGCATTTAATCTAAAGAGGGGCTTGTGAATGTGAATTCTTGAGTTGACTAAAAGACGGTCAACACATTTTAAAATGAAACCAGATAAATGTATGAAATACATAATATATGCACTCATTATGTGCTATTATTTAGTTCGATATATTTTTTGTTAAAATATAAGAAAAACGTACTTTTCTAACAAAAGAAAACAAATGAGAAACTATATTTCTGTGATAATTCGTTCATTTGTTTAATACTCGTATTCTGGACACCGTACTAAGCGGAACTCCGTACTTCTCGCAATTCTGTCTGTCTGTCTGTCTGTTCGACTACAGCTAAACGGCTCGGCCGATTTTCTTCAAACTTGGTAGATATGGGTTTTAATTTTTTTCCCCGGATGTTTTTTCTTTTTTTTCAGGCCAAAAATTACGGTACCTGCCATACGAATTTTTTTTCGAAATCTTATAAATATTTTTTTTTTCTCAAAAACTGTCCCACAGATTTAAAAATTCATAAAATTTCATTTAGTTAAATCTAGGTAATGGTTGAAAACAAAATTTCCAAGAAATTATTATTTTTCGTAACCCCCTTCGAACAATTTTTTTTGTTTTTGATTTTCTCAAAAAACGGTACGACCGATTTTGATAATTTTTTTATGTTTAGGCTCCCCAACAGTTTCAATATTATTGTGTATTCAAATTTAAAAAAAAATTTTTTGGATTTTTAAAAAAATGTTCAACATTTTTTTTTTGAAAACTCAATATTTCGAAAACCCCATGCTCGATTTTTTTAAAACTAATAAATAAAAGTTTCTTATAATAACCTACAAGATATGAGAAAAAAAAAATTATTTTACCTAAAAATAACGGTACCCTCCATACAAATGTTAAAAAATGGTTTTCGAAAATCGTATTTTTCTCGAAAACGGTTCCGAGAATTTTTCTAAATTTGTTTTTCTTTCTATAATTTAATAAAACAAATTTTGAAAACATAATATTACTGACTGTACCTACCATAGAACGATTTCATAAAATGGCATAATGGTTTTTAATGAAATTTTTTAGAGAGAATAGAACATTGCTTTTCAAAACTTTAAGAAAAATATTTTTTTTGAATTTTGAAAAAAAAAAATCTATTTTTTTTTTGGGAAATTCAATATCTCGAAAACAGCTCAATATTTTTTTTTTGTAAATTCAAAAACTTTAAATTGGCGTACCAAAATTTTTTCTTAAAAATTTTTGAAAACATTTTTATATAAAAGCTTATTTTTTTAAGAAACCACTATAAGTATTGTTCTTGCATAAGCCTATATTTGCTTGAATCACAGGAGCAAGTTTGTGCGACCCAGTTGTGCATTTTATTTTATTTACTTCTATTTAACACATAATCGTTTCTAAGGTGATACTCAATTTCTCTATTTTGTATTTTTGTGAGGAATCCTGGGTCCAACTAGTTGCAGTAGTTCCTTAAAGCATTCAATACTCATTCTATAGTATTGTACAAATTTCTATGGCTGTTCTTTTAAACTATCGTAAATTTTATGAAACTGACCGTTAATTTACCTGCTTATAACTTATAACGATGTACACTTTAAACATAGCAAAAGAGCCACTATAACACTTCCTAATAAAACCCATATTAATACTGACAAGAATTAATTTTATTAAAAAATCGCAAGTGCGTGCAGAATTTTTTAAATCCATTTGATTTATTTAATTTTGCAACGAAAAAAATCGTTTGAAAAAATTGAACTTGTTTCATTTTTATAATCGCTACGACTTTTAAGTCGCATGTGGACTGTGGGTGCATTCAAATTCAACGCTAAAAAATCGTGCGATTGCAAATTACAAGTGCGTGCATGCCATTTTTTTATTGCGACTACGATTTTTTAATCGTTGTAATTTAAACCGCAAGTGTGAGCATATCCATTTGAGTTCATTTGTTTCATTTGAGCATTCAACAATCGCATCGCCAGAAAATGAAACAAATTTCGACCTTTAAATCATAACGATTTTTTGGTATCAAATGCGTTCATTTTTCATTTAAACTTTAAAATGGAAAGTGCGTTCCTTGCCTAATGGTTTTAAAAAACTCCAAAAGAGGTTATTAATGGTAATTATTATTTTCTTTGGTTACAACTAATTCTGTTTAATTTTTGCATGCTAAACCTCCTTACAAGTTCAAATTGTTTTGAGTATTTAAATTTTCCAGATTTTTGGTTTATTTCTTAAAACAAATTAAAATTTTTTATTTTAAATCAATTTTTCAAACACACACTTAATTTTTTAAAACTTAAGAATTAACAGTTTTTTAATATAATTTAATTTAATAAATTTAGAAATATTGTTCTTTTATTTAAAAGTAACACCTCCCACCATTTTAATGTTATTAAATAGTATTTTGATAATATTATTTTATTCAAAAATAGCACCAAAATTTTGAATTACATTTATTCAAAGCTTTTATGATCTAAAATTCAATAAATAAAATGCACGACTGGATCGCACGAACTTGCTCCTATGTAATAGACTAGGAATTTTAAGAACGAATGTTATTAGAGAAAACTGTTCATAAGGATAAAATAAATTTTTTAAATTCTCTTAGTAGTAAGAGACAAAAACAGAATGCTATGCAAATATGAATTTATGCAAGAACAAAAATTATAAGTCGTTGTAGTGGTTTATTAAAAAAAAAGCTTTTATATACAAACTTTTAAAAAGGTTTTCAAGAAAAAATTTTGGTACGCCAATTTAAAGTTTTTATTATTGTTCGAACAAAAATTAAAATAACGAAAAAAAAATATTGACCCGTTTCGGAGATATCAAATTTTCAAAAAAAAAAGAAAAAATTAATTTTTTTTTCAAAAATTCAAAAAAATATTTATTTTTAAGTTTTTAAATGCAATGTGTTTTAGACTTCTTAGAAGCTTCTCCTTAAAAAATTTCATTAAGATCCGTTATGTGGATAATGAGAAATTCAAAATTCGAAAAAATGGCTCTATGGTAGGTGCAAGCTGTAATATCTTAATTTCAATTTTTTTTTATTAAATTAAAAATCGTAAAAATTAATTGAAAGAAAAAAAAATTGTATCCAAATTCTAGGTGCCCTTTTTTTGTCTCACATCTTGTAGATTATATTGAGAAACTTTTATTTATCAATTTTAAAAAAAATCTAGCATGGCGTTTTCGAAATATTAAGTTTTGAAAAAAAATTTTTTTTTGAAAATTTGAGTACACAATTCTATTTATGTTTTTGGGGAGCTTTAGTAAAAAAAATGATCAAAATCGGTTGCACCGTTTTTGAGAAAATCAAACACAAAGAAAAATGGTTACATGGGGGAAACCCTCAATAACCATTTTTCGGAAATTTTTTTTAACCATTACCTTGCTTTGACTAAATGAAATTTTTTTGCATTTGCATGAAAAAAAAATATTTATAAAATTTCAAAAAAAAATCGTATGGCAGGTATCGTTATTTTTGGTCTTAAAAAAAAGAGGAAAAAAACGTGTGGGGGGAAAAAATTAAAAGTGATATCTACCAAGCTTAAAGAAAATCGGTCGAGCCGCTTAGGCTGTAGTCGAACAGACAGACAGACAGACAGAATTGCAAGACCCACTTTTTTAGTCTTCGCTTTCATTGTAATGTCAAGTTTGATCAAAATCTCGAGTTCGATTTTTTTACGAATGCATAACTTGCCTTATAGTACCTATAAGTCGCAAGTAAAAATTTTGAGATTAGGACATTTCTGACCATTTCTTTTCAGATTTACAAAAAAGTAGAATTCATTTAGCAACTGTTTGTTTCAATAAAGTTTAAGGAGTCAAAAGCCTTTTCATCTTTGTACTTTGAAGAAATGTTTTTTTTTAAATTTGTAATTTATGGACAAATTCTATATTTGAAAAAAAACAGTCTACCTCAAATAACTAAGTATAATATTTCTTAGTGTGATTACTTATGAAGATGAGAATATTAATAAACTTTTATATTTTATTTTATTTTTTATATTTTCAAAAAATGGAGGTATATATACATACATATTTGAGATATTTGCAATTCATGAAGGGTATAACTTCTTAGAAAACAAAATTAAAATATGCATAGGCCTGCACTTATCCATAGTTTAATTAATATTTGTAAAAGTCGTTGAGCGATGCAAACTTTAATCCAATAAACGCAATTCAGTCAGAATGTTTATTGTTTATTGCTTATGCTTATATATCTTTGCAATATATTTCACGTTCAAACCTTTATACATATGTAATTATTTTTATAATTTGTATTTTATTGAAATGAAAAAAAACCTACCACAAGTTTGCTGCATTGCAATTATTCGCTCTAAAAAATGCAAACTTTTCAATTTAATAAATTAAAAATGTATCTAAATGTAAGGAAGTGTGAACGTAGTACACTCGACATGCTTTAATTCGATTCACTATGAAACTTATAAAACAAAATTCACCTAGAAATGTGGGTTTGAGAAACACTTAAGGCAGAATTTGTTGCTTTATATCCTTTATAATTGGATGCCACCAAGGTAAAACTCACCTTATTCTCAGACAAAAGTTGTCAACAACAATTTTGTCTACTTTATAACTAGAAGCTTGCAATCCAAATTGTACACACACAAAATTTACCTTACAAGCATTTGTTATGTACATTTTTAGTGGAAAACATTGAACGAAGTTTCAGAAAATTTTAATTTTTTTTTAAATTTTAAAGTTGGAGGGATTATAAAAAAAAATTGTAAATCCGTAATAGGAGGTAGTCGTTTCTTCCTTCTAACCGGACTAAACTAAAAATTGAAATGGTTCATTAAGGGAATTAGTCAACATTATAATTATCTAAATTTGAAGGAAGTCGCCCATCTCCAAATCTTTTGGAATTTTTCATATTTGTTATCTAAGATTTGATAAGAATTTAGAAAATTGTTTTCACTCTCAAACGTACTAGACAAACAACTAAAAATTTATTTAATTTTTTCTATAAATATAAACTAAAATTGGGTCAACTGAAACGATTCCTAGTGTAGATAGGTCTCCAAAAGATGTTACTTTTTTTATTAAAAAAGTATATATGATCAACACATAAACATACTTAGTATTTTTTATATTTAAATGAAAACCCATATTTTGTATTTGGTTTGAGCCTGGAAATCTCCCACCTTTAAGCAAACCCATCATCATCATCACACTTTCCTTCAGAATTCCGGTGCATAATAAAAAAGGGGATGCATATTTTTAGAAATGTAATTCCCTTGAGGTTTTTAATAGCCTTGCGAGCCTAAGAAATAAGACCAAAGAATTTGCTTTATCTCTTTATGAAGATATATTTGCCCAGTGGTGCATTAATTTTTACTTTCCATCAGCATCAGCGAAGGGAAAGATACCTACTGTATACGAGTAGTTTGCTACACTTGCAGCGGTATGGGTATCCTGCAGCAATGTCGTCCTGTTTAGCTCATGTTTGCGCTTTTTCAATAAATCAAAAGAATATTCACATCACTTTTTGGATGCGTTTCACTAAAAAAGACACATATAGGATTCGCCTATAATAAATGCAAACTAGTGTACAAGTAATTTCAATTTACTGAATATGCTTTAATTACTTTTGAATATTTGATTAAATTGTGTATGCTCAAATTAATTTGAAGTTTGTGTGCGTACAACGAATGGTTTATAAGGTACTGCGTGTTGAGATGGACTCGGGCAATTGCCATTCGAATGTCAATTACAATGAAATCTAACTACTGCAGAACCAATTCAATGCAATTGCCTTAAATTATTTGTTGGATTTGTTTGTAGGTTTGGTGTTCAGCATCGTCTACGGCTTCGGTTATGGCACTACGAGTATATTCTAGGTTTCTTGGGAAATCAATGCATTCATAGGATCAGGAAGTAGTTAGCTTTGTCTTGCCGCATACGAGCTGAAATGGAAACCACCAGTAGGTCGTCAAAGATAAGGATTTGTTTTGTTCTGAATGATTAATGATTAGTAAACCTGATTTGCATTTGTCAAATTCTCTTGTTTGTTTTTATATTGGGAATTGGCAAGGATACCTGTAAAATTAATGATTGGGAATTAGGGTTCCGTTGACATTATTTTTGATAGTGCGATTCTTTTTGTTACATAACTTTTTGAGCTGTGACTTTGATTTAAATCTATGACAGATGGTGTTTCTTGATTAGAAGTTACTTAAAATTTGAAAGTAATTTAGTACTTTAATTATTTGTTTTATTAAGACACAATAAAGAGCGCTTACTCCAAATTTCGATCGTAATAATGGTTCTACGAGAAAGACTTTGAGTCCTTTAATATAATATGTGTTCCGTCAAGATTATTCACTACTGAATATTGCGTTAGCAGTAAGACAACGCATGATTAGAAGTACCAAAAATCTAGCAGCATAAGCGCATCAGTTCAAAATGAGTCAAATCAGTCGATTTCGTCCGTTTCATAGAAATTTTTTTTAAACGTAAAATAATTTTTCAAATTTTAAGACGACTTTCACCTAAAACAGTACCGCGAACAACACATGATAACGCCATTTTCCCAACTAACTGCCGCTTTAACTTGTCGTTCTACCGCTCTGCCGCTTTGTCGCTTTACCAACTTTATGGCGAATTTTAAGTAGAGCTCGTGAGTTATACCTTTACTAGATCATGCTTCCATGTACGCTTCTACATTTTTCTCAAGACATACATTATGTATGTTTGTATTTATGTAACTATTTGTGGTCTAAACTTTATACAGCGTCAATTTCTTATTAAAACAAAATGGAGTTTGAAATATTTAAAAACAACATCGTCTTATTGTAGACGCGTAGTCTATATGTAATGCCATTGAGGCAGGAACCTAACGACGGATATCTTCTTTTAAGGCCTGAATTGTATATGGGGTCTTAAAGTAACCTAATAAAGAGAAGTCGTTATTGCAAGCAATTACTCCCGGTTTCTCCATTTAAGCTACATATATATTTATATATAGGTTAGGTTAGGTTGGAGTGGCTGTCTAGTTGTTGTTGACTCACTTAGACCTCAAGGGTCCGTTGTGATACCACTAAAGAAGTTACTCATGGGAGAGTAATGAATTTAAACAAACCATTTCGTGCTTTTAATAAAGTTAGAGAGACATTTTGTGTCGATTGTTGCCAGTTCACTGGTATTATCGAAGAAGGGGTTACCGAGATAATTATTCCTTCTATTGGAGAGTGCTGGACATGTACATAGAAGGTGTTGGACTGTCTCCTCTTCCTCCTCGTCCATGCAGCTTCTACAGAAGTCATTTGTGTAGACTCCTAGCCTCAAAGCATGTCTACCTATGAGGCAGTGTCCTGTTATAACTCCTATTGTAGAGCTTATATTTTGTCTGCTCAGGGAGATCAAACCTTTTGACCGTTTTAGGTCTATGCTTGGCCATATTTGTTTAGTTGCCAGGCAGGTGGTACCCTGTGACCATCTAGCATTTGTTGATTCTAGAGCATATTGTTTGAGAAGATGTTTGCATGTAGCAAGTGGTGTTCCTATGTTATGTTTTTGTCTAACAGTAGGCAGAAGTGTTCCGTTTTTGGCGAGCTCATCGGCCTTGCAATTTCCCGGAATGTCTCTGTGGCCCGGCACCCAAATAAGGTGAATATTAAACTGTTCTGTCATCTCATTCAGAGATGATCGACAATCGTGGACCGATTGAGAGTTTGTGGAGACAGACGCGAGAGATTTGAGGGCGGCCTGGCTGTCCGAGAAGATCCGTATATCCTTGCAAGATATAACGTTTTCTTTGAGCCAGGATAGTGCCTCTTTAATCGCCATTACTTCTGCCTGGAATACACTACATTGATTGGGAAGTCTATATGAAAGACTGAGATTAAGTTGTTTTGAATAGATGCCACTTCCAACGCCGTAATCGGTCTTAGAACCGTCTGTATAGAAGTGTACAGCATTGTCTTCCAGGGGTCTCTCTTCTTCCCAAGACGATCTTGAAGGGATGGAAACCAGGAAGTTGTTATCGAATACCATTTTTGGGGTGGTATAGTCTAAGCGATCTGGGATAGATCTGAAGTTGTCTAAGATGGTTGTATGACCAGTGTTGTTACTGATCCATTGAGAGGTGGCTCTAAGTCTCACGCATGAGTTGGCTGCCACCATTTTGGAGAAGATGTCAAGAGGTGTTAGGTTTAAAAGCACTTCCAGGGCTGCAGTTGGTGTCGAGCGAAGTGCTCCTGTGATGCACATACCTGCTGACCGCTGGACTTTGATGAGTTTATTTAGATTTACCATCTTGTCCAGTGCGGTCCACCATACGACAACTCCATAAATGAGTATCGGTCTAATAACCGAGGTGTATAGCCAATGGGTTATTTTTGGGGAGAAGCCCCATTTCGATCCTATTGCCTTTTTACAAGTGAAAAGCGCTACGGTAGCCTTTTTTACTCTTTCATCAATATTTGCCTTCCAATTTAGTTTTTTGTCTAAAATGAGGCCTAAATATTTGGCTTGGTCGGAAAAGCTTAATGGTATTCCTTTAATCTTGGGTGGGTTAATCTGAGGAATTTTGTACCTTCTCGTAAAGAGTACTAATTCTGTTTTATGTGGATTGACGTCCAAGCCACACTGCTTAGCCCACTTTGTTAGCCTGTTTAAGGCATTTTGTAGGAGTTCTGAGAGAACTTGGGGATGTTTCCCAGATACAGATATTGCAACATCGTCAGCATAGGCAATCACCTTGAAACCCTCTGCTTCCATTGATGTTAGCAGTTCGTTTACTACCATGTTCCATAAGAGAGGCGAAAGGACCCCACCTTGGGGGGTACCTCGATTCACCGATCTGGTGGTAGTAAAACTTCTCATGCTGGAAGTTATTGTCCTGCTTTTGAGCATGAGACTTATAAGATCAATGAGTGGTTTCTCTAATTCCAGCTTGTTCATTGCTGTTGTGATCGCCTGGTAGCTGACGTTGTTGAAAGCTCCTTCGATATCTAGGAAAGCTACTAGATTATATTCTGTTTGTAGCTAATTTAGCTTTGTAAAAAATGGGTAAACTCTTTAAAATCTCAAAATCAAAAAAAAATCGCAATCTCAATAAAATAAAACACATCCAAAAACTTTCGGTTAAAAACTTCCAGTGAAGATCTATATTTCGCCCTCCATATAACCTTCATGTAAGTTACATTAAATGGTATAATTTGTGTGTAGGTGTTTGGAAATTAGGTACTGGCCAAGTTCAGTGCGGGTGGATGTCATCAATGAGGGTGCAGCATTCAACATTCTCCCCCGCCAGTGCACAAAGTAAACGAATTCAGCTTCTAGGCATTGACTTACATGAAAAATATAAATTTTATTAATATCGATTGCAAAATAATTTAAACTAATTGTAAAAGAGTTAGGTGAAGTGTAACATAGGGTTAGGTTGTGGTCTATGATTAATCTATTACGTTCCGATCATCGATACTCGAAGTGCTTCGTACTGTCACTGTCTTCCACATTCCAATGACACACTTCATTCAATTTCTAGTTGTCGTTCATGTGCATTTCTTTTTTTTCGATCTTTATTTGTTTTATCTTTTTTTGAATTAAATTTCAAACGGGCAAATGGTTTTAAGAGTTTATTTCGCCCATATATGTGGGGCTATTTCAAAAGGTGAGTATTGTTAATTGTATTATATGTGTATATTTACTTTACATTTGAAACTTGTTAATTTGCGCTTTCAATTGATTTTCAATGGGTTTCTTCTGCAGTGGCTGATTTGACCTTGGATTTGCCGATTGCATACACAACCATGGCGGCCATCTGTGATTTGGTCTGGTAAGTAGTTTTATTTTGTATAATGGTTTGTGTATTAACTATTTCTCTTTTCAGGAATCATTATTTTGTTGGTTGTAGTAGTTGGTGGAATTTCTAAAGGTCCTTTATTGGTTTCGTTGATTATGTATATATTTTTTTTTCTCATTTACTTAACAATTTCCGTGTATAAGAGACGTGCAAGTATGGTATATTTTTGAACAGGCGTGGTTATGAAATGCATAATTATTATTTTTTTGTTTTAACAACTTGATTTTATTTGATATTAATTAATTCTATTAGTGTGTGTTATTTTTAATTGGTTTATATCGATTTTCTTTATATTATGTTTAGTTAAATGTGAATTCATGTGGACCAGTAGTTTTAGTTGTATGAAAGGTTGATGTGTTATTATTTATGTTGTTATATATGTTATGTTATTTGTGTTATACCGAAAATGCTGATCAGATGGGTGAGTTGGTATAATATTTGTGTCGTGTATTTTATTAACCTTTGTTTTTCTTTCAGGTTTGATATCTTCGTATTTTGGAACGCTGTACAATCTCTTGCGATTTGGAAGACTTTTATTTAAAAATCTGGTATGCCTTTTGTAACTTCGTTTTTTATATTTTATGGTTTTATTTATTTGTTCAGTAGGATTTTCAATTATTGTATTATTTTGAATTTTAGGGTTTCGTTTTGATTTCCTTTTCTGAGTGTGATGAATGTTTCATTTCAGTTTGTATGATTGGTGTGTGTGATTTCAAATATTTACTATAGAACCATATTTTATGATTATAATTTTTAGGTTTTGTTTTTATGTAATATTTTTAAATTTCAAATTTGTAACCTTATAATTTTGTTTTAGGTTCGTATGAATGAGTGTTGTTTGAGTGTAATTCATTGTATTTTCTTATGTGTTGTGGAAATGATTAGTTTTTCATTTCCTTTTGTTTTCTTTTAAGTGGACTGTATGTTTGTGTATTTGCATTGTAATCCATGAGTTGGATTTCATATTTTGAAATTAGTGTTGAGTTCATTTTGTTGCCTTCAACCTTTTTTGTTTTTTTTTTTTTTGAGTTTTTAGTACGGTTGAATATTTTCAATTTGAGTGAGTTTATTATGTTTTATTATTTTATTAGATGATGTTTATTTCAACTTCTTAGGTTATTGTTTTCTCGGTATCCGTGTTGTTCGATGGGAGTGGGCAAATTTTGGTGATAGGTCTTTTAAATTCATTGTTCTGAGTTTTTACTTTTACTACGCGTATTAGTTTATCTTGTCCTGGATAGGTTTCAATAATCCTTGCCATGGACCATTTTGACGGTGGAAGTCTTTCGTCCTTTAATAGAACCAAATCTCCGATTTTAGGTTGATTTTCGATTTTCATCCATTTTGGTCGATTTTGTAGCCTTGTTAAGTATTCTCCACTCCATTCTTTCCAGAATGTCTGAAGTAAAGCTTGACTTCGCTTCCATCTGTCTAAATATCCAATTTTTTCAATCGCTATGTCTGCTTCAGGAACTATATGCATCGATGTGCCGATCAAAAAGTGTGCTGGTGTTAGGGCGTTAAAATCATCCAAGCTATCTGTAACCGAACAAAGGGGTCTCGAGTTAAGACAAGCTTCTATTTGTGTTAGAAGCGTACTGAGCTCCTCGAAGGTCAGAGCTTGGTTTCGGGCAACACGTTTTAAGTGGTATTTGACGGATTTCACCCCTGCTTCCCATAAACCACCAAAGTGAGGAGAAGCAGGAGGAATAAAGTTCCACTTGGTACCCAATTTACTCAGTGAGTCAGCTATTTCCATATAGTCGTGTTTGGCTTCATTTAACATTTTTTGAAGTTCAGTGCTAGCACCCTTGAAATTAGTACCGCAATCGCTATAAATGTTTGAACATATTCCTCTGCGAGATGTAAATCTGCGGAAAGCGGCGACAAAGGCTTGAGTTGTGAGGTCTGTTACTGCTTCTAGATGAATCGCTTTCGTTGATAAGCATATGAAAATGGCGAAATATCCTTTAAATTTCTTGGAATTTCTTCCTTTCCAGGCTTTTACTTCCAAAGGTCCGGCATAATCCACACCAGTATGAGTAAAAGGTCGAGACACATTTACTCTTGGTGCAGGAAGGCTTCCCATCAATTGTTGCATTGATTTGGGTTGATTAGTAAAACATATAACGCATTTTCTCAACCATTTCCTTACTGTTCTTTTCATATTGAAAATCCAAAATTGGTTTCGAACGTAGGCAATTGTTTGTTGAATTCCACCATGCAAGGTTCTCTCATGAGCATCTTCAATTATGAGTCTTGAGATGTTGTGATCGGGTTTCAATACAATGGGATGTTTTTGATCATAGGTAAGGCTGGCATTTTGAAGTCGTCCACCAATTCTTACTATACCGGATTTATCGATAAACATGTTTAAGGATTTGTTGAGCTTTGTTCTTTTAGTAGACTCGAGTTCTTTTATGACATCGGGAAACATGAATTGTTGAACACTTCTTATGGCTATACGTAAGGCCATGTCAAGTTCTATGGGTGACAAAACTGATTTCATTCTGAGAACTTCATCCTTTCTAACGTTATAGATAAATCTGTTCACAAATGCTATAATCCGCAAGACCTTAATAAGTTTGGATTGTTTACAAACTACATCGAGGATGCCATTTTCAATTTCAATGGTGACATGAATTTTGATTTCTCTCTTTTCTTCTTCCGTTTCTAATTGAATGGGTTGGGTTGGCATTGAGAAATCCCATTTTTCCTGAAGAAAGTATGGTCCATCCCACCATAGGGTGTTGGTTTTTAATTTTGATGGCAAGACACCACGCGATGCTAGATCCGCTGGATTTAGTTTTGTGGGAATGTGTCGCCAATTACTAACATTGGTCAACCGCTGAATTTCGGTGACTCGGTTAGCGATGAATGTCTTCCATTTCGCTGGCAATCCAGATATCCAACTCAAAGTGATTGTAGAGTCAGTCCATGCAAATATTTGGACGGTTTTGAATGGAAGAACTGATCGGGTATAATCGAGAAGCTTTGCTAATATGACAGCTCCGCAAAGTTCGAGTCTTGGCAAGGAAACAGTGTTAACTGGTGCAACCCTTGTCTTAGAAATAAGCAAATGAGTGTGAATGCAGTTTTTATTGTCCAATACTCGAAGGTAAACCGCGGCTCCATACGCCTTGGTTGATGCGTCACTGAAACCATGTAATTCCACATGTTTGACATCCTTTTGAGTGTTTATCCATCGTGAAATACGGAAGGATTCGAGATTCGTCAATTCGTTTCTAAAAGAACACCATTCTTGATGAAGTTCGGCTGGGATGGTTTCATCCCATGAAAGTCCACTCAACCATAATTGCTGCATGATGATCTTCGCCTTGATAACACAGGGCGAAATCCATCCGAGTGGATCAAAAATGCGGGCGATAGTTGAGAGTATTGTGCGTTTTGTGACTGAATCTTCAACGATTATGCTCTGAAACGAAAAGTAATCGTCAGTAGGATACCAACTTATCCCTAGGGTCTTCGTGTGATCGAGATTTCCTATAGTGAGTGATAATTTGGTTTCCTGATCTTCTTGTGGAATGGACTTGAGAAATTTTACTTCGTTGCTCATCCATTTCCGAAGTTGAAAACCAGCAGATGATAATAATTTTGATATCTGTCTATACTTTTCTTTGGCTTCTTCCATTGTATCTGCACCTGACACCAAATCGTCGACGTACATCTCTTCACAAATCATTTTTGAGGCCAGTGGATATGTGGATTCTTCATCGGATGCCAGTTTCTTCAGTGTTCGATTAGCCAAATATGGTGCTGGGGCAGTACCAAACATTAAAACTTTAATTTTATATAATTTAACCGGTGTGGATGGATCCTCACGCCAATAAATAAGTTGGTAGTAGGCATCTTCTGGGTTGATTTCAATTTGCCTATACATCTTTTCTATGTCTGATGTAAATGTAATTTTGTAAGTTCTCCACTTTAAGACAATCGATAAGATGTCAGCTTGCGTTTTAGGACCAGTCATCAGGTGGTCGTTGAGTGAACTTCCGTCCGAAGTTTTGAACGCGGCGTTAAAAACCACTCGAAGTTTGGTGGTTAAACTTGACTCTTTTATGACTGCGTGGTGTGGAACTACATAGTGATAAGGTGACATTATTTTTGTGTCGTGATGAAAATCTACTTCTTCCATTTGTCCTAGTTCAAGGTATTCTGCTATACATTTGTTGTATTCTTTATGCAAAGCAGGATCCTTGAGTAACTTTTGTTCTTGTTTCAAAAACATATTGAGTGCGTTGTGCTGTGTTGATTTTAGCTTGGGTCGATGATTTCTTTTGAAAGGCAGACTTACTTCAAAACGCCCTCCCGGCAACCTTTTGATGTTTTGTAAGAAATGATTTTCACACGCTACATCTTCTTCTACTTCGGCTTTAACGTACGGGGATTCTTCTACTTCCCAGAACTTCCTCATTTCTGTGTCAATATCATTGGATGTCAACTGAGTGAACACTTGTATTGAAAAAGTTCTTCCGATGGGAGTTTTGCCTAATATAATCCAGCCAAATTCCGTATTTTGTGCTATTGGAGCAATGAGTTCATCAGATCTGATGACTTCGGGTAAGACCACTTCGCAATACACATCGCTGCCTAATAAAAGGTCAATTTGGGCTGGTACATAAAATGTGGGATCGGCAAGTTTTAAACCTTGAATGTGCTTCAGTTTGTTTGGTACCATTTCTTGGTTTGGCAGAAGACCAGTTAGGGTTTTGAAAATAAAGCCTTTTGTTACTGTGACAAAATCAGAGTTATTCGAATGCAGGCTCAATTCGATATAGCTTTGACACGAACCTGTCTTTTTTTGTCCCAAGACAGAAATATCAAGGGAAGTTGGGTGCTTTTTCAAGCCCAAAAGTTGAACAGCTGATTCTGTTATAAATGATGCCTGTGATCCAGGATCAATTAATGCCCTTAATTTGAAAAAGGTTCCATACGCGGATTTCACTTTGACAATTGCTGTTGCGAGTAAAATTTGTGTTTTCTTTATTTCATTTATATTACAGCAATTCGACGAAGTTGATGGTAGCATCTCGCATGGTTGAAAAGCTGGAGCGTTTGGGTTAATTTCTGTAGAAACGTGATGGGATTGATTACGATTTTGGTTGGTTGAATTTGATTGAATGAGTGAACTATTTTGTTGAGTTGGAATGAGTGCGTTTGAATGTGTTTGAGTGCGATCGAAATGGTTTGGGTTATATGAATTATTATTGTTTGTGTTGTGTGGCATTTTATTGTTATGAGCAAATGTTTGATTGAATGGATTTTGTTGGGATGTGTTGTATTGTGAAGCTTGGCGATTTAAATTATTGGTGTTTCCAAGATGCAGAAGTGAATTGTGTTTTTGTTGGCAAAAATAACATCTTTTGCTGCTCGGGCATTTATTTGTTTGATGGCTGTAGGCCAAACAGTTATAGCAATTGCCCTGTTGTTTGACAATTCGTTGTCGTGTGCTAGCATCCATCTTCAAAAATTTAGAGCAAGTTCTTAACGAATGCGTACCTTTGTGGCAAACCTTGCACGAAAATTCATCTCTTGCATCAGAGTTTACAAACAATACATTCTTTTGTTTCCTATTCGATGAGGATTGCTTATCAGGTTGTTGATCCACCATTTCTAGCGACCGAAACTTTGTTTCCAAAAAATCAGAAAATTCCTTGTATGAAGGGATTTCTTTTTTGGTTCCAAGCAATGTTTCCCACTTAGATTGCAGGGAAGCTGGAAGCTTTTTTAAAAGCAAAAAAATTACTATGGCGTCCCAGTGTTGTACAGGTATCTCGAGGTTCTTTAGCGCATGCAAGATTTTCGTAGCATTATCTAACAATTCACGAATTCCTTTCGCAGTTTCTTCTCGAACGACCGGCAATTCGTAAAATAACTTTAATTCGTTATTGACTAGGATTCTTTTAAAATCGTAGCGAGACTTTAATAATTCCCAGGCTTGGTCGTAGCTTGCATCATCTACACTTATGTGTTCAAGCAAGACGCCAGCACCTTCCTTGCAGCTCGTTTTCAAGTAGTGTAGTTTTTCAATTTTAGTCAATGTTGCATTATTATGCACCAAAGAAACAAATTGATCATGGAACGATCTCCAATTTTGATATTCGCCAGTGAACGTGGGTGGATGAATTTTTGGCAGACGAACGTCATGCTTCTTTTGATTGCAGTTATCATTGCTTGAATTGATTGCCATTTTTTCTTTTTCACAATCTGCTTTAAATTTGTCAATTTCGTCTAGCAATATCGATCGATAAATCGTGAAGTTTTCTTTTGCTTCACTGTAGCAGTCTTCGGTTACTTTGAGAGCTTCCTGCTTTATACAGTCATCGCTTACAGCTTCATAGTATAGTTCTTCCAGCTTTTTCCAATTGTTCTCGAGAGTTTCGAGACGTGTATTAACGTAGTTTTTTGTTCTACGACTTGGAGAAACTGTCTTTTTAAAATTGTCGAAATCTTTTGCGATTTGAGTGGAAATAGTTTTTACAATTTTAGCAGCAGCACTCATTTTGAATTTATATTAAATTTTGTTCAAATTGTTATATATATGTATAGTGTATATATTATAAATGTAATATAAAGAGAGCAAAAAATGTACTCACTTGTATTAAATTTCAGCTGAACTGGATGATTGACAAAGAAGCTTGAAAGATTGACGATGGATTCCGAGCAATTGGTCATAGACTGTGATCTTCTTGATGCGATGCGGCTGGCGGCTGGCGATGAAGTTGATGATGGTGTTGGCGATGGTGATGACGATGATGATGGCGATGATTGTGGCGATGATGATGGCGATGATGATGGCGATGATTGTTGGAACCAATTTATTTTTATTTCGATATAAATTCAACTTTGATAATTATTATTTGTAAAATATAACCATAAAAAAAAAACGACAAAATGTCGTCACAATTTTTTTTTTTTTCAATTGATGTTATTCAATGACAAATTGGGTGGTCCGGATATAGGCTCGAAGGACCATAAATGTTTGTAGCTAATTTAGCTTTGTAAAAAATGGGTAAACTCTTTAAAATCTCAAAATCAAAAAAAAATCGCAATCTCAATAAAATAAAACACATCCAAAAACTTTCGGTTAAAAACTTCCAGTGAAGATCTATATTTCGCCCTCCATATAACCTTCATGTAAGTTACATTAAATGGTATAATTTGTGTGTAGGTGTTTGGAAATTAGGTACTGGCCAAGTTCAGTGCGGGTGGATGTCATCAATGAGGGTGCAGCATTCAACATATTCTTTGTATTTGAGGGAATATTCAATACCACGTACCAGCGAATGAAGTGCTGTTTCTACTGATTTTCCCTTAGAGTACGCATGTTGAGCTGTGGAAATGAGACATGGTTTTAAGTTATGTCTGATGTGAATTTCAATCAATCTTTCCAAGGTTTTGAGAAGGAAGGATGATAGGCTGATTGGTCGTAGATCTTTAGGGCTAACGTGAGAGGGTTTCCCTGCTTTAGGAATGAAGACTACTTTTGCCATTCTCCAGGCTTTAGGAATATATCTCAACCTTACGCAGCTCGTCAGAATGATTTCCAATGGTGGAATGATCATGTCAGAGCATTTTTGTAGTTCGGCCGGAATGATTCCGTCTGGTCCTGGAGATTTATATGGATCAAAGCTGTCTACAGCCCATTGCAGTTTTTCCCGCGTTATTAGATCAACTGTGTCGCTTGTAGCGGTTTGAGACTCTGATGTTGAGTTGTAAAGTATATTAGAGCTACCTGGAAAGTGGGTGTCTAATAACAGATTAAGAGATTCTTCATCTGTGGTAGTCCATGTGCCCGCATCTGTCGTTAAAGCACTAGGTATAGTTGGACTTTTTGAGAGAATTTTCCTGAGTCTTGAGGCTTCTGAAGTATTGTCTATTTTTCCACAGAAGTTTCTCCAAGAAGACCTCTTGCTCTTCCTTAATTCTTTTTTATATTGCCTTAGAGCTTGTTTATATAAGTCCCAATCAGAGGGGGATCTAGTGTATTTAGATCTATTGAAGAGTTTGCGACAGCTCTTCCTGAACGGTTCTAGATCTTTGTGCCACCAATGAGGTTTCTTTTTACCCTTTATAATGGTAATAGGGCATGAAGTCCTCATTGATTCGTTAAGGGCTTCGGTGAGATGATTTACCGAGAGGTCTAGTTCATCTTTGGTGGAGGAGCTTTTAAGAAGGTTGTGGTCAAGCAGTTGTGCTAGTACCTCCCTATATCGTTCCCAGTTAGTGTTACGGTGATTGCGAAATCCCGTAGATATATTTGCCACATCACTGAGATCAAACTGAATGTATCGGTGATCAGAGTAGGAATTCTCTTTTGAGACATACCAGTTTGAAATCAGGTTATGGATCGAGTCAGAGGTAAGTGTAATATCAAGTACCTCTTTCCTGTTCTTGGTTACAAATGTAGGTTCATTACCAATATTATTAATGAGTAGATTAGTGCTTAGTATGTAATCAAATAAGGACTCACCTCTCTCATTTATGTCAGAGCTACCCCATACCGTGTGATGGGCGTTAGCGTCCATACCGATTAGGAGACCCACTTTCTTCGATTGCGCGTCCGCAATTGCCTTCCTTAAGGTGTTTCCTGGAACTGGGCTGTCGTGGCCAAGGTAGGAAGATATGAGCCAGTAGGTGGCTTTATCCGTTGTTAGGACAGCGGTGGTAGTGTCCTTGTCGCTGTAATTAGGGAGTAAAAATACATTTAAGTCTTTTTTTACTAATATGCATGACCTTGGTTCACCTTTCTCCGATGCATATAATAGAGTATAACCAGGAGTCCTGAGGCCCCTTATGATGGAGTTAGAGACCCACGGCTCCTGTATCAAGACGATGTCCTCTTTGTTGCTATGCAGTCGGAGTACCAGGTTATTCGTGGCCATGATGGCGTGATGGAGATTAATCTGAACTAATCGCAGCATTGCTACTTTTAGCCAGATCAACCTCCACCACTGTTTTGTCGGCGTTTTCATCGTCTGAGGAGGAATGAAGTAGGATTTCCTCACTCAGAGTGTTGCCTAAGGTCGAGTCTTCAGTATCCATGTCGGAATTGCTGTCGACTATGGAATTAGCCTCCACGTCGGATGGCTTGTTCGGGGCTTTGGAGATCGGTGGTTCCGCGTGTGGTGTTGCATCGACCTCCATTATTTGGGGTTGTGAAGCGTTTCCTTCCGCTGAAGGGGCTTCTGTGGGGGGCGCGTTTAGCGAATCTTCATCTTTTTTATAGATGCGAACTGTGACTTCGTCGAAACCATACCTAATCACGCCTTCGGTCGCGGCCAGTGGAGCTAGCGATTCCCTATTGATCACCAAGAGAGCTGATCTATAGCGACCCACTGTCTCCTTCTCAACCTTTGGGACTTTCCAGTCGTGAGTAGGCAGGCTTGGATTGCTGGTTTTGATTAATTTCAAAATCATGTCTGGGCAGTTATGTAGAGCCGGGACCATTATACGTGCTCTTGGTCGGCAAGGGATATTCTCCCTTGTAACAACTTCGAGCTTGGCACCCGGCCAGACTTCTGGCAAGCCATTGACAGCAGCCCTGTACAGATCGAAAGATCTCTGATCTCCACAGGCGATGAGTTTGATACGATTTTGGTACCATCCTGCATCGGCTGTGTCAGGGAGAGGTCCCGGATTCTCCTCGATGACAGATAAAAATCTGAAACCAAGGTGAGCCTTGACGTCTGCCCATTGATCATGAGAGATGTTACCATCCACATGACTCCTGTCAATGACCGCGGCTATGATCTTGTCTTTGAGCGCGTCTCTAAAAGAAAGATCTTTATTGAAGGCTGTTGTGCTGCTGGAATGCACTTTCTGCATTTTCGCTTCAGGCTTGTCGCCCTCAAGAGACCTATTACGCTTTGACGTTGAGTCGCTGCAGGTCGTTTTGGTTTTTCTGCTAAGGAAGCCACTAGCCCACTCGAGTTTTCGCGTTTGCTCGGGGGTTCTTTCCGCCGCCGGTATGACACCGACTGCGGCCAGAATCCGCGCAGCATTACGCTGATCTCGACTGGCCTGTGCCTTCATGGACCTCTTTCTGGCCGACCCAGAACTATGTCCGTGTGACACAGTTGTGGATCCACCTCCAGAGTTAATCGCTACCGATACCAATCGGGGTGCGCCCACATCCTTCGAGTCATTTCCACATGTCGTAGATTTTGCCTCTCCGGATGGAGTGTCCCTTCTTGGGGTCGCTTGCGACGTCCTAGCAGGAGCGGGGATGGGGTTGGTTGTGGAATACCCGCCCTTGGGACAGCCGAGCGTCACAGCTGTACCACTGACGGGTAGTTCCTTCATGTAAAGGTTGCGGCTAGTAGAGGGAGAAGGATTCCCGCCACCAGTAGCAACCACCGGGTTGGCAACCCGTTCGCACCGCTGAGTTGACTCGACAGCCTTTTCAGGAGATGCGACCGCATTGTCAGCCCTGGCTCGATTTATTTTATTTATTATTTTTCGATTGGATTGTTTGTTTTTCATTTTATTCCCACGAGTAGTGCGGAAAGACGGTCAGCCCCGGCAGAGCCGCTTACCGGGGCAAGGCAAAAAATATGACGGACCTTGCCACAGCATCCGAAAGAGCTCGTTAATGGCTGGTTTATCCCCCAGCCTTTCATTCTTCGGCACGGTTTAAAATACGCTCACACCACCACTGAAATTAGGAACCTCTAAACTATGATTGAATTGGGTTTCCGAACGTTGCACTATTGAGGAGTTATAACAATTCGGCGACCCAACTCAACCTGAGCTAATCACCATCCTGCCAAAAACGCACAGAACTACTGTGGTGATCATTGCCCGCCTGGCACCCACTGGAGGGTTTGAATGAGGATTTTTGCCGGGCAAAGCAAAAAAAAACTGCTTGAGTACACATTCGTAAAAAAGTTAAACTCCAGATTATAATCAGTCTTGATATTACTTTAGAAGGGAAGACAAAAAAATTTATTATATACATACAATTTTTTTTCCAAATTTCCGAAAATATTTGTTCCTTTTTAAACAAAGATTTAAAAAAAAAATCAAAAAATTTTATTTCGAAAAAGTTAATGATAGAACTCTTATTTCTTGTTTTGATTTTCTGTAAAACGATGCTATTGATTTTGATAAATGTTATTGGCCGGATTGTGGTGGCCAGTTGCACGATTGAACAGTCCAAATGATATAAATTTCTTATCAAAATGAGTATTCGTTAGTACAAACGTTGTGCGCGTTGTGCCCATTTTACGATAGACGAGGTGGCCCTTCACTCCTCAACGTTTGGTGGCCAAATTTTAGACCACCGGTTTGGTAATCAATAATTATAGCCAACATTCGATGGCCAAAGGATCGCATGTTGTTTGACCGAGAACATCGCCGTATGAAACAAAATAAAAAGAACCCAATGCCGTGCACAAGAACTCGGTCTTTCGAAGACTTCAACTTGGCGAATTTTGCTTCGGGACTTAGGGTTACAACCATATTGACAAAGATAACACCGTTTTTTCGCTGACTGGGCTTCATCCTCAAAAACTTACCGTATGGTGTGGTTTTGGGCCGGTGGCATCATTTGTTTGAAAATATCTTTGGTGAGGCGGTCACCGTAAATGGCAAGTGCTACAGAACGATAATAACCAGTATGTTGTCTACCAACTTTTGCACAAACTTGCGTACAGCAGACGCGATGGGTGCTTCATTTCGGCCAAAACTTCTTTTCAAAAAACGCACTGTTTGGGCTACACAGCGCTGTTTTTTTTATAATCTACACGTGCTCAAGGGATTATAATTACTTTTTAAATGTTTCAACACAGGGCGGGCGTGAAGTTAAGGAAGAGAAAGAAGGATAGGAAAGATGTGTGGCACGATGTTCTGATATTTCCCAATGTTGTTCAAGCGTAAAGCCACTTTCGTTCTGCGGAGGTATGATACAGTTCTGTAAAGATTTCGAGCAGGAAACAGCTGTCAGTGTCAAAATTACCTATGATTTAAAAAGGAACAACTAGATGGCCCACGTTTTGTATACTTACTTGTTATTTTGGCGGATATTGTAAGCTGTCTTATATTTAAGAAAATTCCTGCCAACAAGACGCACAAAGGAATATTTGAGAGTTTTAAGTTACGAACTAGGACCACTAGGTTCATGGAGTACTAACTCCATGAACAATTTTTTGTATGGTTCCATTTATCCAATGCAGCAACTAGCGCTATTGGTGCAAGGGCAGACAAAATTTTTTTTTTTATTTAGAATCATTTGTGCAAGTTTTCCATTGTTTAATTTATTTCAATTATGAAAATTTGTCAAAACAAAAAGAAAACTTTCCCCAGCATTCAACACGAATAGGTACATTATAAATCAAAGTCACGTAATTAGATGACTACATTGACAAAAGAAGCGTTTTTTATGTAAATAAAATTTGAACGCTACTTTTTTTTTTCATTCAATATTAAATTTGAAATATTACCGCTGAACATCATTAATATGTTATTATTATTATATTTTGGATAACGTTAAAATGTAAAGTTCAATTGAAATCGATGTTTCTGTTTTTTACAAAAAAATGTCCACAGTTTCTATGAAAAAAATTCTAGTTCGGGCCAAGTGCCAAGAGATGGCCTCTGGAATAGTTTGCACCAATAGCACTAATGTAGGCAGTATAAGAAACTCATATGCATTGTAGTGTTTGCATAGAAATTATATACGACTAGCAGTCCATGTATAATAAGTCAATGTTAGTTATAATCGTAGTTCTACTTCAATCTATGCATTTAAAAATAAATTATATAAGTTCTTAAGAAAACAATGAACACAATTTGTAAGCAAAGTCCTTCTAAGGGCAAGTAATACGCTTTAAAGATTGTTAAACCCAATAGAAGAATTTTGACATTCGATTCGCCGTTGGATTTTGATGCAATTATACTATTTTTGGTTTGAAATTTAAATTTAAGTGTTAAAGCATCCCGAATAATGACGATAAATAAGAAAACGAAAACATTTGATGAAATAAAATCACTTTAAGAAACTAACAGCAATATGGAAAATGGAAGTTGGAGCAGTTATTTTGGGCATATTACTTTTTATAAAGCTTTCGTATACACTTGGTAAGTAAAAAATATAAATATCAATTAATTTAAAATTTAACTTTTGAGGTTTTCGTGGTTGTTAACACATGACATTTTTAAATTTTCGGATTATAAAAGATAATTAGCGAGTGCAACACTGTACCCACCCCGAACGTTTCGCTACAAATTTAATTGAGCGTGGCCTGGAAAATATAAAAATGTCATAATTTAAAATTGTTTAAATTTTTTTTTTTTTTTATAATCTACCCGCGCTCAAGGGATTAGATTACCCTTTAAATGTTTCAACATAGCGCGGGCGTGAAATTAAGAAGAGAAAGAAGGATAGGAAAGATGTGTGGCACGATGTTCTGAGACTGAAGGTTGTTGTCTCAGATATTTTATCTCCAAGGATGGCGGCTGAACTAAAGCGGAGAATGCCGTGTCTTATTTCTTTGTCGCTTATAATTCACATTATTTTATTCGTGTTCATCCTTGTTGGGCATACTAGTTTAACTCAATTACATGTCGTTAGTGTTATGCCTGAACAACATGTAATGAGTAAACCAGCAACCCATTGATGACAATTTTAGAAGGTTTTTAATGGAATTAAAACGACGGCAGGGATCGAACCTGTGATCATGAGGTTCACAGGCGAGCACACATCCATCGCGCCACGGCCACCCCCGAAAGGGTCCTACTTTGTGAGGTTTACTGATTTTATTTGGCGCTATAAATGAAATACCGATTGATTATTGTAAATACATATATTGCTATTTTGTTAAAAAAATGAATTTTTTCGTATCTGCCATATTTGTCGGTCACGAAAGTGGAGTAATAGTAAAAATGGAAATATAGTCCATGAAAAACGATGTCGTTAAGACGATTAAACTTTAGCTTTATGTAACTTGTTGAACTGTCAAACTGCCGACTGAACGGTTGCGATTGAACGATTGGTATTTTGCAATCGTCTCATACATTTTGTGGATTTTTTGTAATTAAAAAAAGTGTTACGACATTACAAATTATTGTTATTTTTCTATGATAATGAAAGCTAATCAACTATCGAATTAATGCGAATGCGAAGGACACTAATGTCGATTTTCTTTACACACAATCAGCCTTATTTACTAACTCGTTTTAACGACGGAGTAAAGTTACTTCGAATTTACAACGGCTCTAATCCTGAAAACCTGGAATAAGCTAAAACTAGTTCATAGGAGGTTTAAGGCCGTTTTAGTATCTAAATGTCATTTTGAGATGACATCTTGTGAAATTTACAAAAAGGAGTGTAAGCTATTTTTTTTCGTTTGTTACTAAGACAAAAAGGATAGATATTTTGCATTAATAAATTATTTATATTTTCCAAACGCTCTAAAGTTGTACGGTATTGGGAACGCAATGTGGTTGGTATTGAACTTTATACAATCCAAATTTAAATGTATCCAATTTCCATTATGCATACAATGATAATAAAATGAATAATAATGGAAATCAGCTGGGGTTTGATTTAGGTATATAATAACCAAAGTTTTAGATTTGTCACTTTTTTTTCCCAGTATATTTGACATAAGGAAGGCGTAGATAAAACGGCTAAGAAAATAATTTTAAATAAGGATTTGTTTGACGTGGCGTAAACCCGAAGTAAGTGCTTCGGCTCGATTTAACTATTCCGAGGTTGAACCCAGTTTTAGTGAAAAATAATAAATAAGGATGTATGGGTTTCGATAAAATTTTTTCTTTTAGTATGCGTATTTCCTATACATGTAAATCCCTCTTCAAATGCGGATAGTGCATAGTGCCTCGAATTATTCGCACTGATGGACGATTATGAGCACCATAAAATGCACGTAGAGCCCAATAAAAAATCACTAATTGTTCGTTTTTTTTTATCAAAAATGGAGTTCCTACCATTTTTTACATTTCTTAGGAACAATTTTAATTCTTATTTGGTCAAAAATTTGCCGAAAATCTTAAATTTGGTCAATATATTAAATTAATAGAGACAGTTTGTAACTGTGTTTAATATGAGTTTTGGTTAAAGTAAAATAACGACTAAAAAAGTGTGTTATCTTTAATTTTTGGGCCAAGAAAAAATTTGTGTATCAAAAAAAAAGCACCATCGGCAACGCTGCTCCAAACATCAGCTAAAATCCTTGTTTAATTTTTACATAAGAGCTATTATGAAGACCATGTTAAAAAAAAGCAGTTTCTTTTTTGAAATAAATCCTATTCAACCACTACAAGAAATTTGATTTTCAAAAAATTTTAACTGAATTAAATCAAATAAGGGGAATATTTTTTTGGACTGGGATAAATCGATGATACGCAAATATTCTTTAATTTTGATTATCATTTGCACAACATAAATGAAACACAAAGACAGAATCTGAATGTTTTCTTAATTTCGAAACTAACGGACATTTAATGTTTAATTAGAAATTTTAGAAATGTGTACAGTATACGTACACTGTACAACTCGGTTAAAATGCCTGGAGCAAAATTTAAGTCAGATTATTACAATGTCATTGATATTAGGTTAAACGATGATATTTTAAATCAATGAATTTTTTTAATATCGGACTAATTTCATATGATACTTTGACACCTTCAAATGATGAAAAGGTGTGTTTGTTAAGAGATCATGCACTCTGATTGTATGAAGAGTGTTCTGAAGCACAATTCTGATCGCGATCCAAGTGTCTGGCTGAAATCATATACTTAAGTCTTTTACTGAACGGTGATATCTAAAAGACGGATAGATTTTACGTTAAGTTTTCGTATATTTAAAATGTTTCAGTAGATAGATAGAAAACATTATATAACATGTTTATATACAAAAAATCATTATGACATGGGCATTTGCCGTCTGCCAGATTGACAATCAACACATCTTAGAGTATTATACATATGATTATCAGAGTTTGATTTGATTAAATTTAAAGAAAGAATGAAAACTAATTGAAAGAAAACTATAAAAAAGGATACATTACAAAGCTTATTTGTATCAATTCTGAAATCTTCATTAATTATTCTTCCTCTGTACCTTAACGCAATTTTACAATATTCATACAATTTTGAAACGTTCATCTCATTTAATTCGGTAAGAACTTTTTCTTCTGACTAAAAATCACTACCAAAAATGTTTCTTCTGGATCATTTTAAAAATTACGCTGATATTACTCGTATTACCATCTTTGAAGTAGTTTCTATCTGCCAAGCTGTGGTTCAGCCTGCTATATATTGTTCTATAAATGGAGTTGGAAGCTTCATCTGCATATTCGGCTCTACACTTCTCAACTATTTTTGAAATTACTTCGTATAGAAAGGACTTGCAGCTCGATATGTTGGAAATGTTTAAATCAAAACTGAGATTACATCCTTCTGCGAGACATGTCCACTCCCTGTACCAACTGTTTTGCTCTTGTACGGCTTTGAGAATTACCTTCCTGACCAATCGAGACTCAGGCAACTTAAAGACTTTCAGAAGTTAATCAGCTTGTAATTTCAAGGTTTTTACGAAAAGAGGAGACAGTCCGGTTTCTAACATAGTAACGTAATTCGGCGCGTTCGATGGTAGACGAAATGTTCTCTTAATTTCAAGAGTTTTTCTACCGTGTGAAACTTTTTGCATCCCCACACTTGACAGCCATACAAAAGGATACTTTCGGCAACGGTTTCAAACACCTTAAATTTACTGCTAAGCCCAATGCTTCCGTTCACGAAGCATCTTTTCCAGGTTATATTGATGGCAGCTTTTGCCTTTTGAAGTTTTTCAGTAAAATGTTTTCTCATATTCAAATTCCTTGAAAAGATTACACCTAGGTACTTGTGTTCGCTGGCACATTCCAGAGCCTCTCCGTTAAACGTCCATTTTTCATTCGAATCATTCCGATCTCCACCTTTTTTTAAATATCATCACCTTAGACTTTTGTGTATTAACAATTAAGTTCCAAGCTACATTAATGGTATACTTTGCTTATCATGAGTTGTAATGTTTCCGGGGATTTCGCAAACTTGATGATATCTTCTGCAAACAATAATGCTTTGATACGGACTCCTACGGACCACCAGGAAGGCAATGGATGAGATCATTAATAGAGAGCGAAAACAAGGTGGGACTTAATGTGCAGCTCTGCCACATTCCCGAGGTACATAGATGCAAACCAATCCGAAAGTTCCACACCATTCCACACTGCCGCCTGAGTTTCTTTGTACAAATCCTCGAGCACATATTCGAATTTCATCGATAATCCTATCGATTTATTGTGTCGAAAGCTGCTTTGAAGTCGATAAAAAATACATAAAGTTTTCTATCCTGCAAGCTAAAGCTCTCCGATATACTTCAGAGGATCAAAATATTATCAATAGTAGAGTATCCTGATCTGAAGCCAGCTTGGAATTATTTACACTTACATCCATTATACCTTTCTTGTTTCTAAACACGTAAAGTCTCATTGGAGATGACCGTTCAGTAAGCCCCCATATACATATCCGTATATTTAAAACATGTGTCCCTACTGTAAAGATACAAACATTTATTCTCTGCCTATCAAAAACTCTTTTTCTTTATTCTTGGTTCAAAACGCCACTTTAAAATTCTATCTTTAACTAAGTATTTTAAAGCTTTAACGGTTAGGCCTCAACAATCTACAGTATTATTATCTATAAAATATAAAGAAACAAAAACACTACCTAACCAAATCATGAAAAAGAACCCTAACTGCATTTTATTTTTCAGTGTTGAGACTCGACTCAAAACGATGAAAAACATCGTAGGGACCTAAAATGATACACATTAAATCATGTTACTCTATCTTGTTACGTTCTCAGAGCTTTTTTTATCTGCTCTTTTCTATCTTTTTCTTTTGGAGTTGATTTTTTTCCATACTCCCCATCATTAGGACAAATCTGCACCAAAGGATGCGAAGAGCTCTAAGCAACTTTGTTCATGTATCGATGAATTGCACGACTGGCCGTTCGGTTAGGGATACGCTGCTGGTGAAAACTACGAATGGTGCACAGGAGATTTTGTGCTTGTCAGTTGTCTAGTTAGTGTAGATTTAAATCAACAGAACGGTTCGGGCGAACTTCTAATTGTAATTAGGAATAAAACGATAGAGGATGCGGTACTTTAATTGAATACGCCTGACCCGTTCCACAGCCTATCACCGTCTGCACTATCCACTATCTCTAATGTTCGTTCATACACAGAAAACAATTTCAACAAAAATTTCAGTTAATGTATATTTTTAGAAACATAAATAAGATATTCCAGACTGATTGAGGTTTCAATAAATAAGTTGCTTTGAAAGGAAAATTTAAATTTTTTTCTGAAAAGTCATTTTTAAATTGAAGATGCCTCTGTGAATTTTGATACCATAACGATCTGGATATATCTCTATCTACGGCAAATAAGTGTATTAAACATCCTCTAGCTGTATATGTCAAAAAGCCCAAAATGCAAACAAAAATAAAAGAAATGTCAAATCGCCCATGGACATTAATCATTGTATTTTTCAATTAATAAAGCATTTTAAATACTGAATTCCAAATATTTTCTGTTATTTAAATCAGACCAAAAAACATAAATGTTTAAAAAAGAGCCAAGTTCTTCTATACAAAAATCTTTGTGTAACAAGTCAGCCGTGAAAAGTACTGAGATCTAAAAGTACGCCAAGTTCTTACTTCATGAAGGTTTAATACCGAATATTTAAAGTAGAATAATATTGAAACAGCTACAATGTAATAGAGAAATTTTATTATTTAATGATTACTGACTGAAATTTGATGGGTTCACTTGTCAAGTTTTTAAAACCTTTCGAATTGGGAATAAAAAAAAACTTGCCAAGTAAGCCCATCAAATTTCAGTCAGTAATCATTAAATAATAAAATTTCTCTATTACATTGTAGCTGTTTCAATATTATTCTACTTTAAATATTCGGTATTAAACCTTCATGAAGTAAGAACTTGGCGTACTTTTAGATCTCAGTACTTTTTACGGCTGACTTGTTACACAAAGATTTTTGTATAGAAGAACTTGGCTCTTTTTTAAACATTTATGTTTTTTGGTCTGATCTCACTCCTTTTTGCAAAGATTTTAATATTTTGGCATGTCAAAATCTCGAAAGATACGGAAGGATAGAAGGGTGGACTCTACCTACTAAAATCAACTTAGTTTATAGCTTCCTAGTGTGATCCATATAAATTAAACATTTTCTGAGAAAGTGGGCGGATACCACGCCGCTGAATGGAAAACCTCGATTTTTATTTTTGGTCCTTTATATGCGATTTGAGCCCTACCGTTTTACCAAGTTTCATTGTTCTACTGCAATCGGAAGTGCGCCATATATAATTTACATCAGCTCTGAGGAAGTGGGCGGATACCACGCCCCTGAATAGAAAACCGCTAATTTTATATTTTTTTCTTTGTATGCAATTTTAGCCCTACCAATTTACCAAATTTCATAGTTTTACAGCAGTCGGAAGTGCTCCATTTAACCAACACCAATTCGGAGAAAGTGGGCGGATACCACGCTCCCTGAAAGGAAAACCTTGGTGGTTTATTTTTGGTTCTTTATATGCAATATAATCCCTACCGGTTCACCAAATTTCATCGTTTTACAGCATTCGGAAGTGCTCCATTTAACCAACACCAATTCGGAGAAAGTGGGCGGATACCACGCTCCCGAATGGAAAACCTTGATTTTTATTTTTGGTCCTTTATATGCGATTTGAGCCCTACCGTTTCACCAAGTTTCATTGTTCTACTGCAATCGGAAGTGCGCCATATATAATTTACATCAGTTCTGAGGAAGTGGGCGGATACCACGCCCCTGAATGGAAAACCGCTTATTTTATATTTTTTTCTTTGTATGCAATTTAAGCCCTACCACTTTACCAAATTTCATAGTTTTACAGCAGTCGGAAGTGCTCAATTCAACCAACACCAATTCGGAGAAAGTGGGCGGATACCACGCCCCTGAAAGGAAAACCTTGGTGTTTATTTTTGGTTCTTTATATGCAATATAAGCCCTACCGGTTCACCAAAGTTCATCGTTTTACAGCAGTCGGAAGTGCTCCATTCAACCAACACCAATTCGGAGAAAGTGGGCGGATAGCACGCCCCCTGAATGGAAAATTTCAAATTTTTGATTTTCTCCTCTGCTTGCATGACAAGACCTACCGTTGTGCAAAATTACAAGATTCTACGATGTCGGGAAGTGCTCCATAATTTTGATGATCTGTCAGTCAGTCAGTCAGTTACGGTTTTTGTGATTTCTGAGGCCTTATATCTCAGGAACCGCTTATGCTAGAAAATTGATATTTGGTGAGGCGCCTGTGCCTGACTAGCTTAGCATATATTCGGAGTTTTAAGTTTCTGACTTCATTGGTACTAAAGATAGGAAGGGGTAAAAAATCGCCTGAGTTTGTTCCTGTATTAAGGGTGTAGTGCCATAACTACCGTGCCCTTTGATTTTTTAATGTATTGTTGTGAACAGAGCTTTATACTACTACAGCGCCATCTGTTGGAAAACTGCATATCTAATTTATGGAAGAAACAAAAAGCTCTTTTCCAATGTCAAATGTATTTCCCCTTATTCCAAACATCTAGAACATTCCAAGACAAGAACTTTCGAGAACAACTAATTTGAGTATATAAGGGAGTGTTCACAGTGAGCGAGAGACAGTTGATTTTGGATTATGAAAGTGTGCAAAAGTATTGCTTATTGGATTGTGTTATTAAACAAGTGTGATTTTAATTTGAATAAAGTATTTGAGTTGATTATAAATTGAGATTTATTGTTGTGATTTGGAAAGTAAAAATAAAGAAGAAATATTAGAAAGAGTAATAAGTTTTATTTAACGAACCTAGCAAAAATATTACATTGGTGTCAGAAAAGTGGAATAAAACTTATTGTGCAGTGAAGTGTGCGGAAAAAAAAATAATAAAAAAAAAAAAAAATGAGCAAGTTATTGAAAGAGCTCAACTGTAATGAGCTGAAAAGTGAATTAGGCAAGCGAGAACTTTCTAGAGCAGGATCGAAAAATGAGCTTGTTCTGCGTTTGGCCGAATATTTGAAACAACAAAATGAAGACCCGGACATTTTCGTCTTTGAAGCTGACGCTGAGGAAGCAGACGTAAGTAAAAATGTAGATGTTTCAAATATGATTAGTCTTCTGCTTCAACGTTTCGAAGAGCAACGAAATGCACAAAAGAAAGAACAAAAGAATGTTCTCGAACGTCTCGAAGAGCAACGAAATGAACAAAACGAACGTTTCAATGAACAGAAAAACGAACAAAAGAATGTTCTCGAACGTCTCGAAGAACAACGAAATGAACAAAAGAATATTCTCGAACATCTTGACAAACAGCATAGCGAACAAAAAGACCTTCTCGAAGAGCAGAGAAACATGCTAGAAGGCAAGCTTGTTAAAATCGAGAATAATGTGTCTGCACTTGATGAACGTGTTTCATTGCTAGAGAATCAAGTCGACAACAAAATGGAGACGTTTTCAAAAGAGCTAGATCGCATTCGAAATATAAAGATTCGGGAAAGTTCTGGAGAAACCTTGAGGAAAAAGGAGATGCAACCTCCAACCTTTGATGGACAAACTTCTTGGTCTATATACAAGAAGCAATTCGAGGCAGCCTCCACAACAAATAACTGGGATGAGGCTGACAAGTATATAGCCTTAACACTTGCTCTTAGAGGAGCAGCTGCTGAGTTGTTGCAAACCATACCAGTAGATAAGAGTGGCGACTTCAATTCCTTGGTTTTGGCTATAGACAAACGCTTTGGTAACAGCCACATGAAAGAAGTCTTCAAAGTTCAACTCAATTCCAGAGTTCAGAAGAGGGGCGAAACTCTACAACAACTGCAAGCGGACATTGAAAGGCTTGTTCATCTTGCATATCCAGATGTTGGAGAGGAAATTTGTAACCAGTTCGCAGTTGAGGCATTTGTTCGCGCCATTTCCGACATACATCTTCAAAGGGCCGTGCGAACTGCTGGAAAACGAACGCTTTCTGAAACATTAGCGTTTGCCTTGACAATGGAAGCGGCAGAACAATCTTCTCACGGAGTACATCGACTAAGAGAAGCCATCATCGAAGAATGCTCATGCCAAAGAACTGATGTCCAAAGGAACCAACGAAACGGACTTGCAAAGTGCTGGAATTGCAACAAGACCGGACATTTACAGCGTCAATGTCGCTTACCACCAAGAAGAGCTTGTCAACATTGTGGACACGGAGTTTCAAACTCAGAACAAGGTAACAATAACACCAGTGTTACTTCCCGAACAGTTTCCCAACAAGTAAGAAATAACTTCGAGGGGCAGAAGCGAGTTTCTGGTATCGATGGCCCCAGAAACAGCATCCAAGTCTCCCAAACTAAACGAGGCAACAAAAGTCTGACTGTCGAGGCAACTTTAAATGGCAACAAACGTGTGGTCACCATCGACACCGGTGCCACCGCCTCCATTGTGCGTCAAGACCTAGTGCACCTGAATTGGCTACACAACACCAATACCTACCGTCTGAGAACTACCACAGGAGAAGCAAGTAGGGTTTATGGTGAAGTCCGACTTAGAATTCGAATTGCAGATCTAGAATTCTCACACAAATTTTTGGTGGCAGATATATGTGACGAATGCATCATAGGCATGGACTTCATGAAAGAACATCGTGTAATTTTGGATATTGGCAAACAGGTACTCAAATACCAGAATACAGAGATTCCAATGAACTATGGGCACGAAGGAACAACAACTCTAAGGACTGTCATCAAAGAAGACGTGATTATTCCAACTTCTTCTGAGGTATTCGTTTGGACAAAATTAGAAGGTGAGTGTGGACGCCATCGATATCTAATGGTGGAACCAGGCTCAGATTGTTCTTCCCAAAACGTCATCATTGGGAAGACACTTGTGGCTCCGAAGAACAATATGGTCCCCGTACGGATACTCAACACCAAACCGTACGATGTAAAGTTAGTGAAAGGAGAAGTTATCGGTAAGTGCGAATCTGTCGCAGCCATAACACAAATTAACGCTGAAACACCGAAAAAGACATTAGACCCTAAGGAGCTCAATACCATCAAGGCAAAGATACTCAATTCATCTAACCTAGACCAACATCAGGTTAAAATGGCAGAAAGCCTTCTGAACGAGTATGCTGACATTTTCGCTTCACCAAACGGAAAATATGGAAGGACACAAATGGTGCAGCATCGAATAAATACCGGAGATGCAAGACCCATTCGTCAGCCCGCAAGACGTCTGCCACTGGCCAAACAAGGTGAAGCTGAGGAAATGATTACCACCATGAAGAAGGATGGTTTGATTGAAAACTCCAAGAGTCCTTGGGCGTCACCAGTGGTCCTAGTCAAAAAGAAGGACGGAAGTACACGGTTTTGTGTTGACTACCGAAGGTTGAATGACGTAACCAAGAAAGACAGCTACCCCCTGCCAAGAATTAGTGACACCTTAGATGCGATGGAAGGAGCACACTGGTTTTCAACACTGGACTTGAAAAGTGGATATTGGCAAGTTGAAATTCACCCTGAAGATCGAGAAAAGACAGCGTTCTCCACAGGTAATGGGCTCTGGCAGTTTAAGGTGATGCCGTTTGGTCTTTGCAACGCTCCGGCAACATTTGAGCGTTTGATGGAGTGCGTCCTTCAAGGTCTGACGTGGAGAACTTGTCTTGTCTACTTGGATGATGTTATCGTTTACGGAAAGACATACGACCAACACTGTGAGAACCTAAAGGGTGTGTTCCAGAGACTTCGAGAGGCTAACCTTAAACTGAACCCAGAAAAATGTGCACTGTTCCAGACTGAAGTAAAGTATTTGGGACATATCATCTCGTCCCAAGGAGTCAAGACCGATCCTGAAAAAGTTGACACCGTCAAAAATTGGCCAACACCCCAGGACAAACATCAACTACGAAGTTTTCTTGGTCTTGCTACTTATTACAGACGTTTTGTTAAGAACTTTGCCGGAATTGCGAAGAGTTTGCATCAGCTTACGGAAAAGAACAAGCAGTTTAGATGGTCAGGTGAGTGTGAAAAAGCCTTCCAAGAACTGAAATACCGTCTATGCCATGCTCCGGTGCTGATCTATCCGACTCCAAGCAAGCCTTTTATCATCGATGCTGACGCAAGCAACGTGGGAGTCGGCGCTGTTCTGTCACAAGTGCACAATGGCGAAGAAAAGGTTGTCGCCTATTTCAGCAAAGTACTGTCGAAGACCGAAAGAAACTACTGTGTGACCAGAAGAGAACTCTTGGCACTCATCTTGGCAACGAAACACTTTCACAAATACATCTATGGACAGAAGTTTCTTCTACGAACCGATCATGGTGCTCTTAGCTGGTTGTTGAACTTCAAGAACCCAGAAGGACAAGTCGCAAGGTGGATAGAAAGACTGCAGACTTACGATTACGAAATTCAACACCGAAGGGGAAAGCTGCACTCGAATGCCGACGCACTATCCCGAAGACCTTGTAAAATAGATTGCAAGCATTGCAGGCGACAAGAAGAAAAGGAATCCATCAACATTCTTCGAATAAGGGCTGACCCCATTTGTGGATGGAGCAATGAAGAAATAAGATCTGCTCAACAAGAAGACCCCGACATTGAACCTCTTCTGGCATGGAAGGAACATGAAGAAAAACCCGCATGGAATGACATTTCCGATAGGAGTCCAGTTTTAAAGGCCTATTGGGCACAATGGGACTCACTTCATGTGCAAGAAGGTGTTCTTCGGCGAAAATGGGAGTCCGCTGATGGTAAATCCTATGTGATGCAGCTTGTGTTACCTCAATCGAAAATCAAAGAGGTTCTTCGAGAGATGCATGATGGACCTTCAGGAGGCCATTTGGGAGTCAATAAGACTTTAGAAAAGGTGAGGCAACGATTCTACTGGTTGCATGCAAGAGACGACGTTGAAAAGTGGTGCCGAAATTGTGACGCTTGTGCTGCAACCAAAGGACCCGGTAGAAAACTGCAAGGAAAAATGATGCAATATAATGTCGGCTCACCGTTTGAAAGGATTGCTGTTGATGTGACTGGCCCATTTCCGGAAACGAATGCTGGAAACAAATACATTCTGGTGGTAATGGATTATTTCAGCAAATGGCCTGAGGCATACGCTATTCCGAACCAAGAAGCCAAGACCGTGGCCGACCAGATTGTGTCTAACTGGGTAAGCAGGTTTGGTGTGCCTATGGAACTTCATTCCGACCAAGGAAGGAACTTCGAGTCGAACATATTCCAAGAGGTCTGCGCGTTCCTTGGCATTAAGAAAACGAGAACCACACCACTTCACCCGCAATCTGATGGAATGGTCGAGAGATTCAACAGGACCTTAAAAGAACACCTCACTAAAGTCATAGGCGACTACCAAAGAAACTGGGATAGGCACATACCACTATTTTTGATGGCCTTCCGAAGTGCAATACATAGCTCAACAGGACAAACGCCATCCGAAATCCTGTTTGGAAGAAGCATACGGCTGCCTAGTGAGATAAGGTTTGGACATCCATCACAAGAGTCTAAGGAAACAAGGGATTACGTGAGTGACCTACAAGAGAGGCTAATCGACATCCACGAAAGGACCAGGACTAGAATGAGCGCTTACAGCGATCGAATGAAGACAAGGTACGACACAAGAGCAAACACGACAGGATTCCAAGTAGGAGATCGTGTATGGCTGTATAATCCACATCGTCAAAAGGGATTGTCTCCGAAGCTTCAACAAAACTGGGAAGGCCCTTATACTGTCGTCACGAAAATCAATGATGTCGTTTACCGAATTCAAAGAGGGTCAAGAGGAAAGTTAAAATTTGTGCATAGCGATCGACTGCACCGATACAGTGGCGAATCTGGAGATAGAATTGTTCGGGACGAACAATCCTAAGAAGGGGGCAATGTTGTGAACAGAGCTTTATACTACTACAGCGCCATCTGTTGGAAAACTGCATATCTAATTTATGGAAGAAACAAAAAGCTCTTTTCCAATGTCAAATGTATTTCCCCTTATTCCAAACATCTAGAACATTCCAAGACAAGAACTTTCGAGAACAACTAATTTGAGTATATAAGGGAGTGTTCACGGTGAGCGAGAGACAGTTGATTTTGGATTATGAAAGTGTGCAAAAGTATTGCTTATTGGATTGTGTTATTAAACAAGTGTGATTTTAATTTGAATAAAGTATTTGAGTTGATTATAAATTGAGATTTATTGTTGTGATTTGGAAAGTAAAAATAAAGAAGAAATATTAGAAAGAGTAATAAGTTTTATTTAACGAACCTAGCAAAAATATTACAGTATCTTGATACGTCATAATATCCAGGAATAACACCTTTTGATGTTAGAAATCAGTATCTTTACTTTTTATCCCTTACATTGAAAAGCACATCGCTCAAAACTTTTGTGCCCAAATTTTGAGTTATTTGAAAAAAATGAAAGATTATCCAAAAATGTACATTTTAATGCTATAGCAATCAAAATAAAAAGAAATAGGCCTTATGTGGGTTTGTTCTTATAATTTGGTGCAATTGATACAATGTGGCGCAAAATTTATCACCCTTTTTTTTGCAAATGGCATCGTACATCAATCATGTTTGGCATTTGTGAACTAGAAGAATTGCAGAATACAAATAGACAAGCAATGGAGCGCTATACTCCGCAAGAGCGTAAAATAATTGTGTCGATTTCTTTGATTAATAATCGTTCGGTGGTATTGGCGCAGTGTCAATTTCGAGGTCGGCAGTCACTGATGGATATCATCTTGTGCACTTAACAGAACAAATTGTAAAGGCCTAATACTACATTTTCACCAAGAGTAAATCCGGGATTTAAGTGGATTTACCATAAATCTTCTTTAAATCTCGAAGATTTACCATACAAATTTATTTCGTAAATCTAGTAGATTAGAAATAAATCTTTACTTAATCTTCATAGGATCGATCGGTCGAAGTTCGAACTGACCTAACATCCATACTGTGCTAAGTTATCTCGATGATTTTTCACCGTTTGGCACAAATGAAACATTCTTTCTCTCGCTTCTACTTTATAAGAAAAATTGAAACAACATCAGCACATTGATAGATGCTGTCAAAGTTAATCTTCTTATTAATCTTTCAGTGCGGTGAAAACACCACATAAATCTCTTGCCTTAAATCTCAGATTATCTTTTAGTGAAAACGTAGTATAAATAAAGATTTCGATCAATAAAATTCATTTTTTTTATTTAGTAAAACATTTATTCTAAAACGAAATTAGATGATTAATTTTTCTTAACCTTTTCTATCAAAAAATTCGAATTCAACGATTTCTGTTTCATTGAAACAAAGTTTGATTAAATTTTTGAAACTCCATCAACTTCAACAATTAATATATGGAAAACCGCATACAATTCAGTCAATTGATCCAACAAAAATTACCGTAGATGACGTCATCTACTACATAAGACAAACCACGACATTTTACTTTGACAATAAATCTATGAAGTTACTCCGTTTTTGTGTTTATTTTGAAATTATTCTAACAGCTGTTCGATAGTACTAAATGTAAAATTTAACTCTTCAATTCCCAGTGTCACCTATGGGTGACATGTACATATATTTTTTTTTCAACCATACCGCAACGGTTTTTTTTTATTCTTCCGCCACTTATGCAAAGCCAATAGGTCCTAGTAGGCCATATTATTTTTTCAAAATACTAGCTTAACGTCATTTCTTCATTTCAATTCATTGTTTCGTGTATAATAATTGTAGTGTCCTTACTTTTTGTGATTTAGTGGAATTTAAATTGAGATAAAAATGTCTAAACTGTAAGTATTGTTTTTTTTTCCTAATTGAATGTGGTAAGAGAATATATAAAGTCGTATATAAATGCATTTCAGGACAAAAATAAATAAAAGAGTGATTATTACAACGGTAAAAATGTTAAGCGTCACCTGTAGGTGACACTGGGCATTGTCTGTATTAGTAGTAGTAGTATTAGAGCAATTACTGAATCATTGATGGCGATGGAATTTTAGAGCTATTGTACGTCTTACAGATTGACTTTAGATGAGATTGTTGAGGATTTGCACGCTGGAGGATCCAGGTGATATTGGGGGCTATCGTGAATAAAATTCCCCTGGAAAGAATTCAAATTTTCGAAAAATCGCGATCGTGAATGAGTTTGAAATATTCCCGCGTAATTTATGGCTATCGTGATTTTCTTCCATTTCTGAAGGATTTTAATTGAAAGCCCTAAAACTACACATACCTAATTCAAAGGTGTTTTTCGACAACAGATGTATGGTACTTTCTTTTTATCGGAGGGGACAATTTTCGAGGGAGATTCACGATTGACGAAAAAAGTTCCGTGGCCACAAAAAATTCCGAGAGAAACAAAATTTCCAGGGAGATTCCCGATAGGCCCCACTGTCTTATTTCCGCCGAAAATTTCCACTTAAAAATAAATATTCTTGTAACAAACGTGGTTTTATTTCTACAAGCAAAAAGAGGAAAACAATACACGCAGTGCCCAGTGTCACCTGTAGGTGACCCCCCTTTTAAAAAAAAGGGTGAGGAAGGTGTTTTGTTTTTATAATTTTTGTTGGTCTATTTTAAATCCATTTATGCTATTAAGAAGAAGAAATCGTTTTTTTGTTCATAAACATAAGCATGGGAATTGAAGAGTTAAAAAGAAAAACGCTAATGCTGATGTTTTTTTGTTTTTTTCTTTAATTTTCTTACTGTAATAATAAAATAAAAAACAACACGGTTATTGTTTGAGACACTGCATAACATACTTGCTAACTCTTTTTGTTACTATGCGGTACTCGAACGCATATTCCGAGGACTAAACTGTGAATCCTTAGAATTACAAATAAATGGACAGTTCCTGAACAATTTAAGATATGCGGAAGATATTCTCTTTCTAGCGCCAGCTTTAGACAAAATGGTATTAGAGCTCAAAAATTATTGCAAAGCTATAGGCCTCGAGTTGAAGACAAACAAAAGTGATGAGCAAAGGAGATATAGAATATGTCGATAACGAGATCTATTTTGGACAAAGAATTTCGATGGAAAATAGGGAAGACAAAGAGATAAATAGAAGAACTACCAACAGCTGGAAATAATTTTGGAAAAACGAATGCATCTTCGATTTAAACCTTAACCAAAGCTCCAGAAAGTAACTTTTCTATGGATCTATCTATACCAATCATGACTTATCTACGGATCCTAAACTTGGAGCATGTCAGCCAAATTAGTCCAACAACGACTATACAAAGAGCTATGGAAAGATCTATTCTACTGGTATCCTGTATCCAGAAGACAACTAATGCGAAATGAAGTCATACGGGGTACAACGGATTTTGTAGACATTTTATAGACAATAAGTGACAGTCGCTGGACTTTCAAGAGTACAAACTGGATACTTTGGGACGATACACGAAGCGTAGGGAGGTAGTTAAAACGCCCGACATGACAGCCAGAGACAAGGTAGCGAGGAAAACCTTAAAGTTAATATGAAGTAAACAAAAAAATCGATTATGTCTGTACAATAGGTACATACATTTAAAATAGATGAATAAAGCTTATAATAATAATAAATTGGAACATTACGAATCGAAAATAATTATAAGAATAATAATTCAGTAGGAATAACAGACAAAAATTCGAGTTAGTATAAAAGAATATTAACTTATCGGAACAGTAAAACAACAATACTAATAATATTTTACTATAGTTCAGGAACTCGTAAATAACACTCCCAAAGAAATTTCGTTCAGAAAAAAAAGTTCAAAGTTATGAATACCGTATTCAAAGAATTCTGCATTTAAAAAAAAATCTGTAGAATTTTTATGTCGTATTGGACATACTTCCCCTAATTTATTAGTTCAAAGTTACCTGTCAAATTTTGGTTTGGTCACCATAAGAGTTGTTAAGGGTGCTTACAATTGTTGCGAAGTTAGACAAAATCTTGCAACTAAACACCAGTGTTAAATAGAGTTAGTTTTCTTCCTTAAACGAGCAATGCTAAGTCTAGAGTTAAGGTATTAGCATGAAAGTACTAAACACTTTGCTAACTTAGCCAGTTTTCCTTAAGGAATTTTTAGGTATTCGACGATTTTAGCTTTGATAAAATGTTTACAAAAAGCTTAGATTAAAATTTACAAAATTGTCTTTTTAACATCGTATCACACTTAAACAGTTTTAATATTGTACTAATTCGACTAAAATTTTGCGCCATTCTTTCTTTGAGAAAGCTTTTCGGTTTTTTTTTGTGCAAAAAACAATGTTTAAAGGTACTATATTAAAAAAAAAAAAAAGAAAATGTTTCCATTTTTTTCCTGTTATTAAGATAGAGTTGGGTTATTTAATTTTTGTGTTTTAAATTATTTAAAAAAATGAGAATCTTTAGACTAGATGTACACCGTAAGTTAAGAAAGGCTTAAGTACAGGGTGCGATTTATGTTCCGGGTTGATTTTATTTGGTTGCAATTTTTGTGTAGGTAAATGAAATGACCAACAACGTCGGTGAGATTGGAGTTTTACGATAAAAAAAAAGAAACGAAGCACATTTCGACTTGACTGGGCTTATTAATCAAAAGAATAGCCGCTTTTTTCGCAGAGTAACTATACAGTGCGCCGGGTGGTGTCATTGGGCCATATTTCTTTTAGGATGCAATAGGCAATGCTGTAAGAGTTACTGGTGGCAGCTATCGGGACATGTTGAAAAACTATCTTGTGTCCGAATTAGATCAAAAATACCACATCACACACACCTCGTGAAACGATACGAATTTAACGTGACATTTTCTCCGTCCGAATAATTCAAAAAGTGGTGATATCAAGTGGTCCCCATGATCACCTTTGTGGATGCCTCCAGATTTCTTCTTAAGAGGATACTTGAAGGAAATGGTGTAGGTACATTATTAAACCAATCAGAACATCGATATTTAAGGACAACATAAGAAACCAAATTATAACAGAATTCTGCGAAATGTTTATGCAAAATGAGCTTAAAAGAGCTCGCATTTGAGCTGCGGGCCGGGCGCCTTCTTGATCAACTTCATATTTCATACATACATAATGTTAAAGACCTTATAATCAATTAACAAAATATAAATTATAAAATTGTATTTCGCTTTAGAGTTATTGAAAAAACATCTTCCTGGAACATAAACCGCACCCTGTACTTGTTTGTATATTAAACTCTTCGTTTTTATCATGCGGTTTCCATTTTAACTTCAACTGTATTAACAAATCTATTAATTTTTGTATCTGTAAAGTCCACGTAGACTGATCTTAATTTAGCGCTATCAGCAAAGTTTTCGTCCATTTATTGACTTACCAAGAGCATAATATGGTAACTTAATTGTAACTTCACCATGTCAACTGCTAGTATTACAGTGTCGTCACCAAACGTGGTTACGACAATATCTTCCGTTTGAGGTGAATACAAAATAAAAGAGTTATTCTCGAGATGTTCTTTTAAAATAGTATAAAGTCCTTCAAGCAGAACTTGTCTTAATTTAAAATTAATGTATTTGTGCCTGATTTATCAAAAGCTTGTTACACATCTTAGAATATTGCCAAACAAATTTTCTTCCCATCAAGAGATTTCTCAGAGACTTCAGTGGTTCTATGCACTTGATTAATTTGCGATTCCTTTGCTTTTAAATTCGAACTCATGTTCAAGTATCAGATAGTCAGCAACTGTAGATGTAGAAGTAATATTTTCTCAAAGAATGTATATATTACGGCGAAAAGCGATATGGGTCTATAAGATTTCTTTTGATGTGATAGTTTATTTGATCTCAGAATTGTTATAACTGCAGGAAATTTCTCTCTGCTCGGAACGTTCTCTCTGTCCTTAGAGTGGAATTTATTATAAAAAGGAAGTTACTTAACACTTGACGAAGAAGAATATTGAGAACTTTTGCTGTAATTATGTCATAGCTCAGAGCATTCTTAGACTTAAGGTTTTTTATTTATCTACTTATTTTGACAAGTGTAACATGCCCTGTTATTTAGTGTATGTCTTGCAAATATGGCTTAAATTGATATTATGGCATTTTTTTCTGAATAAAAAAGTGAAAGGAGTTAAACACTAATTATTAATTTCAAACACGTACAAATCGGTTTTGTCTCTAGTCTATCGTATTGTCTTCGAACTGGCGCAACTGGTTTTCAAGTTACAGATCGGTTTTGAGTTCGATCTTATTTTTTGGTAAGTTTTGTTAAGTATTTTCACATTGGACTTTAAGGGAATAAAGGGAATGGAGTTTAACGGATGTGTTAAAAATAAAAACCAGTTTTGTAATATGGCTCACACCATATTTGGGCAGTATGAGCTAGTAGGCCACGTGATCTTTATTGAATTCTAAAATTTTGAATTTTTCGGGAGGTGTCTTTTAGAAGAACAGCCTTCTTCATAAGAAAATGAGCCAAATTTCATTCCACAAACAAGACAGATGTAAAATGTATGTGTTCCGCCCTAGACCATATTGGCCGCACCTTTTTTAAAAATCTGAAAAATCAAGGTCTTTTAAGTTTTTGTTTATATCTTGTTTGAAATTACGAATTACTACGACTTAAATTTAAGGTTTAATTTCTAAAAATATTTAGGGCGGGCCATGTTTGCCTTACTGACTCTACTCTAACCTTCACTTGAGGTACATATGTACATAGATAGAACCTATAGAATCAAGATTTAGAAGCTGATTGTCTACGCATGAAGCTATGACAACTCCATCCCAATGCAGGTTATATTGTTTATCAATTTACTTTTTAATTTCCCACAGAAGGATGGTTCATGTTTATATGGCTTCTTAATTTTTCCTGCGGAATCAATTTATGTTCATAAAAGTTAAAAATTTGTTGAATAAAGGTTGGGAAATTGATTGAAAGGTTTGACAATAGTCGAGAATTAATTTCCATTGGATGTTGGTTTTTAAGGATACATGAGTGCAATGAAGGCCTTAGGCTAGTCGCGCACTGGCAACTGTGATCGAAATCAAATAGTTTGATCACCAGTTGAAAGAGAACCGCACACTGGCAACTCTTTACTCACGCTCACACTCTTTTCTCTCTTGCTCTTATAGAAAACAGCTCAACTGTTGCGAAGGCAATCGTTTAGTTTGTGTCAAAACACAAACTTTTTAGTTTCGAGAATCGAGTTGCTCTAAGTGCGCGGTGTCCCATATAAGCCCCTATGTTTCATTTTAGCAACTAAACAGTTGCGAAACTGAAAATTGAATGTGCGCGCCTGGCCTTAAAGCTTTTCGCACCATCGGCATCATATTACCTACCATTGAATCAAATGACGCCAACTATATTGTATATGTTTTATTATGTTCGCATAAAATTTATAAATAGATTTACATTTTAATTAAAGCCATTTACGACTAAAACAGCAAATAAATTTGGATTTTGTCATCGTTGTTGCTAAAATCCTATTTTCTTTGATTGGCAAAATATCATTGAGTGGAATCAAACGATAATCTAGTTTACGTTTGCGAGATATAAATTCGTTGTGACCTATTGAAAATAGCTTCTGAGTACTTTTTCAACAAGACTTATGGGTTGCAGAAAAATAGTTTAATCAAAAGCCTGAAAGCACTGGTAGAACAACTTGTATTCCTTTCTGATGATACATTGAAGAAAATTTTTTTGTGAGAAAAAATCTATGTAGTTTTTCTCTCTGTGTAGAAAGTAGGGTAGATACCTAAACATAAATACTTCGCATGGAAGCCAAGCCAAAGTATTTCTAATTGAACTAACGTTGTCATAGCTAAATTAGTTCCTAGATTTACAATATTTTACGGATATAGGAAACAATCATGTAAGAATAACTCGATTATAAGAAAGCAATTCAAAAGACCGCCATTTTTCCTTAAATTTCTTGTTCATTTGGCGCGGGTAAATTTTGGCGGCCATTTTGTTTGAGTGACATCTGTCAAATCTGTTGTTTGTTATTAAGTAACTATTGCAATATCACCATGAAAGTTACACAGATAAAAGTTCATTATTAAAATGAGTGTTCGTTATAGTGCAAACGTTTTGCGCCTTACGCCCATTTTACGGTAGATGTGGTGGCCCTCTGGTGGCGACTCTTCAACGTTTGGTGGCCAATTTGAGACCACTCGTTCGGTAATCAATCAATATTCGTGCCTCAATAGAACGCAAGATTGGCCGAGAACCGTTTCATTGTCCGTTCGACCTTTCGCAGACTTCAACTTGGGTCGGTACTTCGGCCTACACCAACACAAGGTTCAACTGACCACGGAGCCCAAAATTGATGACAATAGTCATCGCCGTTTTTTGGCTAACTGGGGTTCGGAGCGTTTGGAAGAAGACCCCAATTTTGGCCGAAAAATCATCTTTAGTGACGAGGTGACGAGAGACGACACCAACCCACACGAGGCTCAGCAGGTTACAATCCATCCTCAAAAAGTTACCGGTTGGTGTGGATTTTGAACCAGCTGCGTCACCCTCAGTACATATTCTATAACGACGTTGGTGGTTTCAGCAGGATGGCGCACAGCGTGCCCCACAGTGGAAGCCACGAGTGATATTATACGAGGGCGGTCCGATAAGTACTTAGCCTCACCGCCCGATGGTGCCATTATCACAAGAGATATTTTGCTATAGCCTTGTACATTCTCTTAGACGACCTCTATCAAAATTTCAGCCGAAACGGACTCGTAGTTTTGTTTTGACCACATGTTGAAGCCAGCATGTCCGCGAATTTAAGAAAAATGGAAAAAGAGCAATATCGGTCGGTGATTCGATTTTTGTTTTTGAAAGGAGGATAATGTGTCAAAAATCCACGATCTCGTATTGGCACAGCGCTGATTGAAGGTGCGTGAAATAGCTGAAACAGTAGACATCTCAAAAGACCGCGTGGGTCATATCCTCCATTAAATTTTGGGCAAGAAAAAGCTGTCGGCGCGATGGGTGCCGTTTTGCCACGCCGGACAACAAGCGCAGCCATGAAACCACTTCAGAGCAGTGGTCAAATTGGTCGAATTGAACTACGAACTGCTGCCCCATCCACCGTATTTTCCAGATTTGGCCCCGTGTGACTTTTTTTTGTTTACAAACTTGAAAAAATCACTCGCCGGACAAAAATTTGTGTCGAATGAAAAGGTCATCGACGCCACGGAGGCCTACTTTGCAGACCTCGAGAAAATCTATTTTTCGGATGGGTTAAAGAAGTTGGAGCATCGCTGGATCAAGTGTATCGAGCTAAAAGGAGACTTTTTTTGAGAAATAAATCGGCACTTTTCCAAAATGTTTGTTTTTCTTTATAGGCTAAGTACTTATCGTACATGAACGACTTAAGGTTGTCTCTCGCAGAGGTGACGTGAATTCGCTACCAATATTATGCGATTTGGTCACCCCTAGACATTTTCTTTTGGGGTTTGCTGAAGTCAGAGGTCTATGTGAATCAACCACAATGACAGATACCTTTAAGGTGAACATAACACAGGCCATCATTCAAATTCAGCCGGATATATTCGGAAGGGTCATTTAAAACTGGACCACTGGTATCCGTGCTGCCTTAAGAACCCGAGGGGTACATTTGAATGATTTCATGTTCCATACATAATGGCATATAATGGCCTTGTTTTATTACATTTCAAAATCTACCGCCCTTTTTGAAAAACCCTAAATGAATTTAGTACACCATTTGTTAATTGGCTTTTACCATAGCTTGATTAGAAATGGAATGATAGAATGGTTTTGAATGAGTTTGTTTCCTTCCTTATAAGCATATTTTTGTATCCGTTGCTTGTACACGTATAAGAAAAACATTTCTTGGATTTTCAGAGTTTCTCATATCCGTGTTGCTCTGTACATACATATGTAGATGAGATACTTCAGAACTGATTTCGAATTTGGATCAACAAGTTTTTTGTAATGATAACTCTTTGAAGGTTTCGTGTCTATGTAGAATTGATGATAAGTGGGTTGACTTTACCTAAAAAACTCGTACACCACCATCATATAGATTTGTATCAAAATGTCATTTTTTTTAATCGAGTAATACAACGCGCTTATCCCTTGCTATAACTTTTTTCTGTTCATCTCCATAGAACACGAATATGTACGTGCAAATACACACAGGTTCTATATCGCAATCTAAAAAAAAAAGTCAGTATTTTACTGAATGATTACCACACTTTAAAGCACGTGACTTGTTTTTTCGCGATAAGTGAAAAATTGCACACGGCAGCAATGGCAGTTCTTGTGCTGTTTGCAACTAAGGAAAAATAAATCAATCCAAATCAAATAGGAACTTCAGACTTAGTTTATTGGTGTAGTAGAAGTTAAAGGAATACCTACCTATAGGATAAGGCAATGGTACTGGTTGGGTACCGCACGTTTGCCATAGTTTAGCCTGAGCCTGGGATGTCCTGGCCCTGGGTTGCCTTTCTTTTGAGAGTATTTTACTGGATAAATGCGCTTGGAAGAAGTTCTTATTCACTATCAGATCACGTGCACAATTCCACATCAGTGTTTTGCAGCAGAGCACAAAGCTTGTGTGTTAGGGATAAAAAACGAACAGGAGTACAGGACGTGGAATAATGTAGAAGATTATCGACGGAGATAGGCTGCAAGCTATTTTAACTCTTTAAACTTGCACCGGAAAGTACATTTATGTTTGATTTGATTTTGTGTGTGCTTCTATAAAATTTCAAAGTTTGCATACAGCACTGTCATGGTTGTTGGTTTAGTATAAAGTCAAATGTTTCAATTTTAAACTAATTTACACGTTTAGAAAACATTGAATTGCATTCACTTATTGTTCTCTTATTAAGATGTTTTATTGATTACTTATGTCTTGCATATAGTTAGCTTTATCAGATGAAAGATAGAAAATGCCTTCGACCTTTTGATTTCGTTTGATAGAAGGAGGAAACTAGGACGTTATATTAAAATTTATTCGAGTATTTGACCTTAATGTATTGTTCTTGTAATGCTTAAATTTCATCGAGGAAACTATGAAATATACTGAGAGAGAAATAAGAACTCATACTTCACACTTTAATAATGAGTCAGTAGTTAAGTCTGGCGGTTTGACATCAGAAAATGTGTTCCGGGGTTGCACCCTTAAGTCGTTAAAATTTCGTAAGCCTTGAAGAATTTTAAAGCACTCAAAACCAATCTTAGAACACTGCTTATAAAATTTTGGCACATACTAAAATTTTACACATTAGTATGAGATTAATGTGCGCTTAACGAGTTCTTCCCAAACGGAAAGTCTTGGTTTCATAAAGAAATAAATTTTAAGACTTATAAATATTAACGTACAATGTTCCGAATTTTTGTTTAAGCTCAACTTAAACAGATAGTTTTTTTAATTTTCCCAAACACAACTACAATGATTTTGATATAAGACTTTGAACATGGGATTGCCAAATTTTTTATTACAAAATTGACTGTATTTCACCTTTTTGAGATATATCTCGTTCATCCGATCAACTCGTGAATTTAATAAATTAGAAGGCAGGATCTCATGGATAAATATGAGCAAAAAAGTCGGAAACAAAGCGGAGCCCTTGGGCGCACCATATTTGTTTTTTTTTGCATTTGAATTGCACACACTAAAGGGGTTATTATAACCCTTATAATGATACGGTGTAAGACAGTGCCAGCATTTAGTGGAGAGGATTGAATAGGAGTTGTCGATGCACATCGGTCTTAAAAGGTTGTGTATCAAAATGAGGGGGAAACATCGACAAGAGCAAAGTATTCTACTTTCTAGTAGTGCGGCTCAATTAAGAACCTCTATTTATGACAATATTTTTGAAGTTTGGCTGAAGTGTAAGCTGATGAACATTATACAGCTAGATGAGTAAATTGTTTGAAGACAACAGACTATTTTATTTGAGCATTGCTTATAGAAAAAGCAATAAAATAATGAAAGACTAAAAATGTTAAGACGGTGTTCCAAAAAAAAAACAGTTTCCGTAATGGATGTACTTCCTATAAGCTTTAGGACTCAGTTCTGAATGCTATCCTACTGGTTCAAATGAGTAATGGGGGCACTAGCCTAAATATAAGAGGTATACTCAAGTTTTGTCGGATGTAAGCTTTAAAAATTGTAGCCAGGTCAGAAGGGGAAATAAAATTTCCTGCTTCTGTTTTTTTTTTTTTTTTATAATCTACCCGCGCTCATTATGATTATGATTACCCTTTAAATGTTTGAACACAGCGCGGGCGTGAAGTTGAGGAAGAGAAAGAAGGATAGGAAAAATGTGTGGCACGATGTTCTGAGACTGAAGGTTTTTGTCTCAGATATTTTATCTCCAGGGATGGCGGCTGAACTAAAGCGGAGAATGCCGTGTGTTATTTATATGTCGCTTATAATTCACATTATCTTATTCGTGTTCATCCTTGTTGGGCATACTAGTTTAACTCAATTACATGTTGTTAGTGTTATGCCTGAACAACATGTAATGAGTAAACCAGCAGCCCATTGATGACAATTTTAGAAGGTTTTTAATGGAATTAAAACGACATAGACGACGGCAGGGATCGAACCTGTGATCATGAGGTTGATAGGCGAGCACACATCCATCGCGCCACGGCCACCCCCCAAAGAAGAAAACCTAAGTATTTCGCTGCATTTTTGGCTACGTCGATTCAATGATCATTCCAAAAGAGATAGTCGTTAACCCAAATACGGAATATGGAAAACTTTTCAGTTTCTTTGAAGTCAACTCTATATTAAATGCTTAAGCAATATCAAGTGCAATTATCTTTGTTTCTCCAAAACGATGCTAAGATTAATTTCACTTTTCGGTGAGATATGCCGATCAGATCATCAACTACGAAAGCCGAACTGCCGGTCATTAAAGAGCTTTCGTTCTTTGAGATTTTTTTTTAAGCTGATTGTTTCCGTGTTTCAGCATTTCCATGACATTAGAAAGATTTGATGTTAGAGCAATTGGAAAGTAATTGGAGGTGGAGGAAGACTTGACTTTTTAAAGACCATATATGACTTGATCTTGTATTTCTAACTGTCCAAAAGAAAATGAAGAAAATTTTATTTTTTTTTAGAGATAGGCTGAACAAATTGCTTTTTGCATTCATTCAGAAGATTCGTCCCTTGTCAGCATTAGTGCTCTCAGGCTGAGTCATAACATTTATTGGGAGCGTCGAATCAACAACAAGTTTTGACAAAGATGTCATTGAAGACGAGCGTGGTAACCAAAGACTTAGTGCTTGCAATACTTTTTTTAAAAGTGACACAAATATTTACTACATTAAGCGCATTGTATTTGCTACCTTTATCGTTGGTCATGCAAAAATTTGTTTCCTTGAATATGGATCTTACTAGCTTGTTTGAGATTATTCCGCTTTTCTACAGGAGCACTGGACTTATAACATCGGAAATTTACTCTTCTTACCCAAATCATTTTTTACATCTTGAAACATACCAAGATTGGTGGTCCTGTCTGCGAGGAAGGGTTAATGGAGAAGAAGATTTAACCACAAAATCTGTACCAAGATATGGTTGGAGCCCAAAAAGCGAATAGTTAATAATGGTCCAGCGAAAAGAAGGCCGAACCTGACTTTTGAAAATGCCAGACAACTTGTGTAAATAGTAGTAAAGTAGTACAACGAGTGGAGTAGGTAGAGATTACATAATTTTTATCTGAAAAACAAAACTTATACTTATAAATTTAAAGTGTGGCAAGATAGCAACGATAGTTTTTTCCACTTGTTATTATTTTACTAGATGTCAAAGTGACAAATGACATCCTGGCTGTCAAAATATTCAGTAAGCTTTGCCATTTCATCCGGAAGGCCATATACACACCGCTAATAGGGTGCTTGAAATGTTGGCCAGAGATGCAGCCTTTGTCGACAAACAAAATTGCTGTTATTGGAGCAAACACATTCCATAAGTTTTCAACGAAGCATCAGTCTGATTGGCTGTTGTGTGGTTAATGACATGACGGCATCATCGGACCATATTTCTTTCGAAATGCCTATGGTCTCGAGAACATAGCGTTGTCAACTGATTTTCTGTTGCCACAGCTTGACAAAATCGATATATGTATGTATCAGGATTGTGGTTTCAACAACATGGTGCTACGAGTACATGCCATAAAAGTGACGCAAGAGTACTTCGAGGGTTCCACAATATTTGACTATAATGGTTGCTCTGTGTTCTCTTTTTGTAAAACAAGTTATTTTTTTTTACAAAAACAAACCGCTCGTTTCCCATATCGTATTTTCGCGAGTGTTGAAAAACTGAGAAGTATTTGACTATTCAAGTAAGACTCAAAAAAGATTATTAAGTCAGCCTAAGATATGTAGGGCAAAAGTAATACTCGTATATTCCGCAAAGATGGATGGCAACATCACCATAAGCTTGAGTAATGCTTTCACAAGCCCTCCCATCGAAGTGCTCTTTAAATTTCCCGTCTGATGACGAAAACTGATAAAGTTTTTTGTTGTTCCAGAAGATTCTCAGGAGTTCCACAACACAATTTTGCCAGCCAATGCAAAATCCATAGAAGATATCAAAAAACACTACGATGATTAGGATACTCTTTGCGCTTAAATTACTTATAATTTCAAACACATATTTCGGTTTTATTTATTTTTCTAATATTTATGTTTAAATTAGTTTTACTTTATTTTATTTTTTATCATTAAATGCAATTTATTTTAATTTTTGAATTTCTTTATTCTCTTAGGAAAAAATAATAGTTACTGCAAGAGTCAATAAAAACACGAACATTTTGTGAAATCGTTTAACAAGCCCTACCGAAAATTAATTTGTCAATAACATGTGAAATAAAATATAGCTATATGCATTTATACTTTTCCAATGTTATTATATTTATTTAAATAGAACACAAAAACTTTTTCGGAAAAATTTCCTAAATGTCCTTGTTGATGTTTGCAAAAATGGTCCTTAATTGGCCTTAATTGGTTTCACACCGTTTATGGTTTATTTAAATTAAAAAAGGTAAAAAATATCAAAATCTGAACACAACACTTGCTCAGAATCTGTTATCTGTTGAGAAAATCATTCATAAAAATTATTTACTTGCGAGGTAAGCATGGACCATTTTTCGGGAAATAAAATCCATAAGCAGACTTTTTTATTAATTTTTTACTAAAAAAAAACCTGTGGAACAGTTCTTGAGAAAGAAATATTTTACTAAATTTCGAAAAAAATCAATAGAAGTTATCTTAATTTATTTGACTTGAAAAAAAAAATAGTAAGTAATATTTAAAAATTATTAAAAAATCGGTCGAGCCAGTTACGTCTGAGACATTCACCCTTAAAAACAAAGCGGTGTTTGCTAACCTTGTCTCTTAAGCTCCTTACTTCGTTTAGATTTAATAATTTATAAAGTTAAGACAATTTTAGTATTAGTTAGACCACAAGAAAAAAACATAATTTACAAAGGAGTGTTTAAAATACTCCGAAGATTTGAGAGATAAACCTTTTGGTCAATTTATGGTCTGAATAACTAGACACTATATCTTATCCAAATATCAGATGAGGGAATATTGTTCCAACTACTAAATTTACATTAGAACTATTAATTTTTAATATTATTTCTTATAACTCCCAGCTTTTATGACCACACTTTGGATTATAAAAATACAAAGACCAACTTAAATATTAATAATTTTAAGGTTATAAACTTTTTATATTATTTCAGCGCCTTCAGAGCTACTCATTCTCATTATAAGTCAAGAAAACAGTTACCACAAGCAATTAAATGAAAATCTCCGAAACGATATACATAAGCAATCGATTTTATTATCAACGAACCATGTGATCCACGTACATGTTCTACATGAAATATTAAACCACCCTGGAGACTGGACCTTTCTGGCTGTGCTTCCGAAGCTCACAACATCCAATTTAATAAAATCAAATACAAAATGGATTATTCTTTGCGAAGACCATAGCTTAATTCGGTTAAAGCCATTGATAGACAACCTATCGCAAGAAGATTATACAATGGTAAGTTCAAACAAAAATTTAAGCAGGTTTTAGACAGACCACATTCCAATTCTAAATATTATAATTAATTATTTTAAGGAACAATATTTCGGATACCCACTTTATGACCAAGAAGCTACAATCATTCATCATTTTGCGTTCTTTGAAAATCCCCGATGGTTTCATTATCCCATGCTTCAGGCAGGTGTTATATTTTCGGTACCTCTAGTGCAACAGTATGTTAAAATTTAAATCATTTTATTCGTATATAAATTTTATGTTTACCTGTTCACTATTAAACAGTCTGGCAGAGTATGTCTCGAAAGTGAAACGTAAAATGGATTTTTCCATAGATGCGTCCCATGAGCTAGCCCGATTTATTATGGAATATGTAAAACCCAAAAGTCACATGCACCACGAAACACGTACCCCAACACACGATGTAAAGGATGTTGCAACCAAGGGATTTGTATCTCATGTTGGCATGAGAAACGGTGACAGCATACCTAAGAAAAGGGCCAATAGCAGGATTCTCATGCAGCCAGCACCGTACATTTGCCCATCGGTGGAAGGACTTCGTACAGATTGTGCCTTGTGTGTTAATTCATCGGTTTCCTCATCCTGTGTAAGTCCATATAGATGTTCTTTGTTTATCTTTGCAGGAGACCTTTAAAATGTAAACCATAAAGATCTGAAATAAAAACTTTACTTTGAAACATTTAAATGATTCGGCTAAAAAAATCCTCTGTTCTTGCACTAAAACCAGTAGGTATAATAGTATCTCTCAGTTTTTGTTTAAAATATTTTCATTTATTTTTGAATTATGCCTCGAGGAAAGTCAGAAAGATATGCAAAGAAAGTCAAAGTTTCAGTCAAAATGTATAAAAGTAGCCAGGGAGAGAGAGAAAGTATTTCAGCCTGAAGCAACAGCATTTGCATAATCTCTAGGGTGTTAGTTTGGAAGAAGCATTTACACATAGACAGCGTTGCAACTTGTTTTTAGTTTATTATGTGAAGGGTATAGGTATACTTGAAAGCATTTAATAAACTCAAGTTCCCGGTCAACTTTTATTTAAAACAACGATCTTATATTAATTTTAATAATCATAATAATTTGTAATCACTATACATTTTTTATAGTAGGTAACTTATAAGTAAGAGTCTATTATATACTTTCTTAGATACTCGTAAGCAAACTCTTTTTAACTCTTTTATAGAAACTTTAAATTTTACTGGACTTACATACATACATAAAAGTGTAGTATCAACTGATTATTATTATATAAGTCGTTTTTTATTGGGAAATGTATAGGCAGCGCAGTAAAATTTTACACAGCAAACAACAACAAAGGAATAGTGCGTATTAAATAGGCAGTAATAAGAATGCACATAATAGGTGCGTTTTATTATTCACAAATCTATCTGGATCCGGATCTGGATTAAGTTTTAACATGTATTACAAAAACAATTTGGGATCCTGTTTTCTATCGGGATCTATTTTAAGGATCCAAAAATTAGTTATTACACTGGCGAGTAGATGGCTTTTTATGATAAGGTAGTGTAAACTATCGTGTAAAGAAAAAAGACAAGACATAATTTAAAATTTCCAAACCCAAGGATAAAAAGAGACGGGCTTATAACACTGCTGTCAGTAAGATCCGTATCGTTTTATTTTCAAGGGAAGATCCCGATCCAGATCCAGATAGATTTGTGGATAATAAAACGCACCTAATAGTGCTGATAAAGTTTTGGAGCATCTAGATTACAGTGACACTCAAATTGGTTACAAAAGTTTTATTTTTCATGAGGTTGACAGATTTTGATTATTCGAGAATGTGTTCGGTGATATTTGTTCATTTTATGGTAAATTTTGACAGGAGCAAAATTATGTGGTTTGAAATATTAATTTACGATTAGACGGTAAACGTTAATAGTCAATGGTCAAAATTTTGCCTCTTAATGCGTGTGCATGTTCTCTATCTGTCACGTGAGAGTATGAAAATCATCGAAGGATGGCTGCGATGCCAAACGATTAAAAAGGACATGAAAATAATTTTTTTCTGACACCGATCCCATAATTTGACTTTGTGTACATACATGCCATTGAGATTTGATTTTATTGATAGTTTTGCCACTTGTTTGACAACAACTTTTTCAGTGCTGTTAATTCAGCATAAACCACATCAAAACGTATTAGACTAAGAGTCCACAGCAATTTTTGGGTGTGATTGATAACAAAAAATAATTAGCATGATTAGATAGGCCTTTTATAGCTATTTACAAATGAGAAAGTCTTGCATACTCTAGTGGGAGCAATAGTGCATAATAGTGCATCAAGTATGCAGATCAGATCTCAATCCCATTGAAAATATTTGGGCAACTGTCAAGGCAAGAGTAGGTTCACGAAACACAACATTCAATTTATTAGATGTTCAAAAATTATCAGAGGAAGAATTTTCAAAAATAACGGCTGAAGACTGGCGAACAGTGTGTGAAAAGGCCATAAGAACTGAGGAAGAATACTTTTCTCAGGTGACAATTATTCAACCGACTATGAAAGCGACATTAGTTCTTAAAACTAAGTATATGTAAATGAACATTTATTATTTAAAATATATTATTGTTATTTATATTATTTTTATTTTATTATTATGTTTTATATTTATTTCTGAGGTACAAATTTATAATAATTATTTTAAGGTAAAATAAATTCTTAAAACCTCGTAGGTAAAAATTATTCAAACTCGTAAACACTAATCTAACTAATTAACACTAATCTGCAATTAATCCCAAAACCCCACAGATCAAAAAATAAAAAATACATATATATCAAATAAACATTAACGCCATAAAATAAATATAAACATAACGCCCCCGGAACTTTTCTGTTGTTAGCCACAAATCATAAAACATAAGGTGTGTTTTATTCATTTTGCTGCATAGCCAGCGCAGCATTCAAGTGCAAATAAAACGATCAATCCATATGTCAATTTCAATTTATATTTCAATGTTGGCCATTATTATAAAAAATATCAAAATCTGATGTCAAAACATGTACATAATGTACATTCTGTATGTTTAATTCTAAAATTTAATGTATAGCGCCATTTTCATTTCAATAATTTAAAGTTCTATCACCAGCAAAACTGCCATTTTTTTACTGGCTTCTTTTTCGCCAGCAATCAAATTGTTGTTGTTTGTCGAGGGAAATTTTGCTGCGCTAGCTATGCAGCAGTGAATAAAACACACCTATAGAAATAAACAATAATTCCTAAACTATTTGTCAAAGTTGAGTTTGGCACTATAAGATTTAAGGAAAAATCTTTACTCATTAACTATCTTGCGCACCATTTTTGTTCTCTTAAATCCTCTCTCTGCGCAACCGACCGTTGGCCAAGTGAATTGGTTCAAGCTATACTACGAGTACTGTCGAGCTGATAAATAAAAGGCACTAACGACGAAATACAAACAAGTTTGTAAATTGTAAGCCACATATTTTAACCGTTAAACAGTCCCTTATTTTTGTGTGAAGCCTTAAAGACATATTTCCATTAATCTCTCAGGGATATGTTTTGCTTTACAGGGTTGGCCGAATTAACTACACTACATTTTCTACATCATTAACTACGCGTAGTTATTTGAATAAACTACATGACTATTTTACTACAATTTTTTACGTCTACTACATAAGTAGTTAATTCATAAAAAATCAATAGAATAAAAGAAAACAAACAGTTTGGACTTTTATGATCTAATGAAGGTTTGTAAAAAAACTGAAAAAGTTTCATTTACCATAAGGATGACGAATTGTAGGAATTTTACATGATAGATGGGAACTATATTTTTGGAGACAAACAATTTACTTTGGCATAATCAAAGGATATGGATTATGAACACATGATTTAAAAATATTTTTTAATGCTGAATTTTATGTACATCGTACATACATACAAATATTACCGAAAAACTGTTTGAAAATAATGAAAACCAAGAACTAGTGTAGTTATATTTAAACTTGAAACTATTATATTTTAAAGAAGCGCAACACACATGTCGCAGAGAGCTCCAATACGACCTTTTTCCATTTAAATTGGAGTAAATCCACCTTCAACTCACTGCGCTTTTTAAAAATGAATAACTGAACGTTCAATTTTAAAATTCAAATTTCAAATGCACAACTGACAATAAATTGACAGCAATGACATTTTAAACTACGTCTGCTACAATTTGTTACATTAACTTAATTTAACTACATTTAACTACATTAACTACATAAATTACGTAGCAGACGTAACAAATGTAGTTATTTCTAAAAAGTGATAGTTTGGCCAACCCTCTTTTGCAGTGAATAAGTTCCTCTCATCATATTCGTTCGCATTCGTAAATTGTATGTGCCCCCAGGTCACTCTCATCTGGGTAATACTGAAGGAAATGAATTGACAGCTCGTGGAGAATCAACCTCTGGTGTATTATTACTCTCAATCTCAATCATTCAAATCTTCTTAAAAAAGAGTATTTGTGAAAAAAAAATATTTTTTGTTTTCAGGCGCAATAGGCTGAGAATCAATTGTCAGAAATGTCATGTTAGGGCAATGAATGCAAATTTATTGTCAATTTTTGTCCATGAATCAACTCAATGGTGTTATAGTTTAACCAACTACAATCTGTCTTGTCTCATATCCTGAACCGAAGATCAAAGACTTGATCTCTTTTCTTAATTCATTGAAATAGCCTTAAGATCAACTTAGCTTGATTCTATAACATCTTCTACATTTAAATCTTAGATCGCGATAAAGTGCGTTTCGTATCAACGAAACCTTCATTTCTTGGATTAGAAATTATCTTCTAGATCTTTTAATACATGTTGTATCTTGTATTCGTCATTTTCAAGTCTGATCTTTACAAAATAAATGATTGTGTTCCCCAGGCTTCCGTTTTGTCTCCGACTCTCTTCCTAATTTTTATTAATGATCTCTTGTCTGAAGCTTATAATCCACTCTATTATTTTGCCGACGAGTCTACTTTCAGCTTCTCACACTCGTTCTCAGATTCAAGTCAATTTCCTTTGGAAGTGGAATCACGACAGTATTGTATGATTAGATCATTAAACTCCGATCTTTAAAGCATTGTTAAATGGGGTATAAAAAATGGTGTGGGGTTTAGCTTCGAAAACTCAATGCTGTCTATTGTCGTTAGAAAAATATGCACTTTATGCCATTTTGAATGGCTTGTATCGAAGAAGCCGAAAAGCGCCAGTACTCGGAATGTGTATCAACGACGATCTTCGTTGGAACGACCACATTCTCGAGACCACCAAAAATGCTGTTAAATGCTTAGGATTTCTAAATCGATGTAGGAAATTTTCACCTCCTCCGATCTGGCTACAATTTACAATTAAGTCATTTATATGTCCAAGACTCGAGTAAGTATAACTCACATCTTTGGGCAGGAGCAGTATAAACTTCTCTCCACTTATTGGATAGAATTTAGAACCGAGCTTTAAAACTGATAGGAAACAGAGCTATCATGGATTCGTTCCTATCTCTTGAACACAGTCGGAATGTTTCATGTAGTTCCTTGTTTTATCACTTCTTTCACAAGCAATGCTCACTCCTTCAAGTAGGCAGTTGCATACCTCCACTTTATCACTTCGTCCGTGATACCCTCACGTAAGGAATGTTCACCCTTGAGCCTAATCCTTGTCGTACCGTCAAATTAGTCGCACAACACGATTAGGGAATAATTAACCCGGTGCTGTTTTCCCTTGCAATTTCATTTTGCAAACATTCAAGAACACCTCCTTTCTCTTTCTCCCCTTATTTCCACATTGCTCGTGCTGTGTTAAACATTATTAGGGTCTCTTAAAGCCACTTGAGCGCGTGTGAATTATAAAAAAAAAGTATATGTACATTGCAGTTTTCATTATCATGAAGAGAATGTAGTCACATCCAAACTTGTAACTAAATTGTCGCTCTGAGGGATGAAGATGAAATCATATAATTCTCTGAACGAGGCCTACACAATTAGCTAGCTGTGTTCGAATCTACTAGATTTATGAAATAAATTTGTATGGAAAATCTTCGAGATTTAAAGATTTAAACAAGATTTATGTTAAATCCACTTAAATCCAGGATTATTACGCATTATTTTTTTTTTAATTTATTTTTATTTCTACCTATCTACCATAAAAAATCTCAATTAATTGAATAAAGAATCAAATTTATCGAATTTGTAAATAGTTTTCCTTTTAGCCTCTTCCATTTTTAAATTTTAATTAAGCAAACTAATTATTACCAAGGTTTATGTATGCGCGCATTCAAAACGTCCAATTTTACATAACTCTGACGTCTGGCGCATAAATCAGGTTGAATTCAACCAATGGCATTGATTATTTTATTTTTCAGGGCAGTGGTTGTCGGTGGTTTATTGACATACACTTGTGACTTAAGTTAACCTCACAAGAAGTCTAACGGGGTCAAATCGTAGGATCTCGCTGGGTTTATTCACATGCTTCCTCGTGATATGTCCATGTTCGAAAATCGTTCGTGCAAAATATCCATTGTAGCACGGGCTGTTAGGCACGTATGTAGCTACACATTCCTCTCCGGTACCACATGTCATCGGTGTCCATATCATCAAAATCCAGCCATCAGAATTTGGTTATCATCGCCCGATAGTGCTTGTCGTTGACGGTGATGGCCTGGCCAACGTTGGCGTCGTTCTCAAAGAAGTGAGAACCGATGATGCTGCCAGACCAAAACCCACAGCAAACAGTGAATTTCTCTAAATGCATTGCAATTTGGTGCATCTCGTGTTAATTGTGATCGTCCCTAATTCGACAACTTTGCTTATTAACGAACGCATTCATCCAGAAATGTCCCTCGTCACTCAATACGATTTTTCGACCTAGGGGCGCGAAGTGTTGTTCGAACAGAAGGCCAACTTTCATAAAACAATTTTGTCATTTGCAAATGTTGTTGAACGCTATAACTCCCCAAGTTGATTTGTTAAGACAGCCAATTTGACGTTGACAGATGAAGCTTTTCTGCCGAGTTCGAACGGCTAAGATAAATCTATTGTCACTTCCTCGAAACAGGGCAGTATCCCTAAAAAGAATAGTCCAACACACTAACCAATACGTGACGTGATAATCTAATCCACTTAATTTATTCTTTCTCAAGTGGAAAAGAAAATAAATGTACAAGTTAAAGTGCAAAATAAATAAGTAGGTACAAGAAACATAAAGATACGTATGTATATAATACAACAACAATCATGTTTCATGCATAGCATAATACCATGCGTGTCGGATACTGTGTTAACCAATTATTTTAACCTTTACTCTATTATACTCGAAACCAACCATTAAGATCTAATTTTTGATAATCGAAAAAGGTAAAGAACAACACCAAATAGTAGATATCAAGATAAAAATCAACTCACTTGACCGGCATTAGTCTACCGTGAAATATTTTGAGGGGGATTGTCTAAGAAATCTTTCAAAACAAAGATACAATGCCTAAGGCAATTAAAAGTTTCTTTTTTCTTATTTTTATTTTGTTTCAGATTGCCGCTAGCAGAGAAACCATTTATTTTGTTATAAAGACCTGTCACAAATTTCTTACGGACCGAGTGCCAGTAATACAAAGAACCTGGGGAAAATATACTGTACACAAACGATTTTTCAGTGATAATGCAAGTAAGTTATTCTTCCTTTATCCTAGTATCAAAAACACTTACTATCCTAAGGGAAGCGGATACATTTATGTACTTTGTTCGTGATTTTCTTTCATGTGGGTATAAGAAATAAGCCTACTATTGATAAACTGATCACAAGTTAACTCAAATAGAATGCACGACTTGTTCACGCGTTTTGGTGCTTATGTCCAATGACATTTATAAAATGGGGATGACGGTATTGTGTTGACAATAATAATATTATAATTTAGCTTCAGTGTTTCATTTCAAAAAATAATTTAATTTGTTATTACTTATTTCGCTCTCAGAACCACTTGATTTAAGTTTTATTGCTTGTTTTTCCAAATTAATTGCTTGTCGATTTCCCTATTTTTAAATCAGAGCACATTTAAATGGATTTTGGTAATTAAATAAAAAATATATAAGATGTGTGGGTAGTATTTTTTAGTAATGTCTCCCTGTATTTCCTTAACGCTCGCTCATTTTAAGAGTAGTCATAAAACCCTTGTTTATAGTAATTTTCGGAACAAATAAGAATTGTTTGATCTATCGCAGTGTTTTTCAAACTGTGGGTCGCGACCCCCTGGGGGGTCGCGTTGAGATCCTTAAGGGGTCGCGGTCGCAATGCGGTAGGATTAATAAACAAATGTCCTGTGCTAAGAAAATTAAACAAAACAAAAAATTTTTAGTGCGACATATGTGCCTGTTTATTTTTAAAAAAAAATTGAAATCTTGGATTAGTTTTTGACACTTTTAAGATTAAATCATTTTCCAAATTTAGTCTGTTTTGTTTTTTAGTTTTAATGTTGAATATTGAAGAGAATGTGACTTCACACAGGTATGAAGTGGCGAATGGCAGTAACAACTTCAAAGCCTCGTTTGTCAGCTCAGGATACTCTCCTCTTCTCTTCTCTTTATCCAGAAATTGTCACTCGTTTTCAAAATGAATTCCATTCTCAGTATGCCATCTGCAGCTAAATCTATAAGATTTTATTTCATCTTTATCGATGGTAGATTGGCGAGTTTGACTGACATATTCAAAAAAGGATTTAATACCCAACTTTGTCCATCTCCACTTTCAGAAATGAGTTCCAGAAAGTAACTTAATAGATTCTTCTCTAAATTATGCAAACTCTTTACCATGAGATGAATATGAGAGCTTAATGATACCGATTCATCTGATGAAATTTCTTCGAGGATCTTTTGAAAGCAGGGAAAATAATCAAAACTGTTTGTTTGTAAAGACTCTGACTACAAACGAAGTTTTGCGAGGAATCCTTTGATTTTATCTTTGGCAGTTATAATGCTTTCTTCTCTCCCTTGGATGCTCTTATTCAATATGTTTAAGTGGTTGAAAAGATCAGCAAGAAATGATAATTTTAAGAGCCAAGTGGGATCAGAAAAATGATACAAATTTCCAGATATTGAATCTTGTCAGAACATCAATAATTCGGCTTTCAATACCAAAAGTCGTGTCAATATTTTTCCTTTTGACAGCCATCTGATGTGTGAAAAAGAAGGTTTTGATTGAGTGAACCCATTTCATCACATAGGATCCTAAACAGCTGACCTTACAAGGCCTTGCCTTTAATAGAGTTCACAACTCTAATCACATCTTTAAGCACATCATTTAATTCAGAACGTAACACCTTGGATGCCAGAACTTGTCGATGAAGAAAGCAGTGTGTCCATGAAACGTTTGGCGTTATTAATTTTAATTTTGCAATGAGCCCAATTTTGTTGCTCGTCAAAGCTCTAGCACCATCGCTACAAATAGCAAAACAGTTTTTCTAATCAATCTCGTAGTTGCGAGAGCTTTCTAAAAACATATCGTACAAAAACTGGCCAGTAGTACATATTAGCAGGAACAGCTTTGCAAAATAAAATTTCTTCTTCAATGTTTTCCTTTGCTTCAAAACGAACAAATACCAGTCTGCACAGTCTGAAACATCAGTAGATTCATCCACTTACAAGGAAAAAATTTGGACTCTTCTTGAATTTTTCAATTAATTGTTCTTGAATTTCAACGGTCATGTCACTTATTCTCCGCTCAATTGTATTTTCAGAAAGTGGTATATTTTTAAGTTTATCTGCCTCCTGTTTGCCCGCCCAAAATAGGGGAGAGTGGGACACATTTGAACAATGCTTATAAAATTTTACTTTATTACTCTTTTTTAAAAGTAATTTAAAATTGTAACCACTGTTCAATGTGAGTAAAATATCAGGCAAATTGCTCGAATATTTTAGGTTTTATCAGTCTGGAAAGCAAAAAGTGTTCAAATGTGTCCCACTCTCCTAATTTCAACCATAACAAGGGCCGCAGGCAGAATACATAAGATTCTCAGCAATTGTATGAGGTTTCCCTGCTCTGGCGACTCGGTATTCTACTTGAAAGCTAGCTAACAACGCTTTCTCATTGGCACTTAAAACAAAATTTAAAACAAAAAGAATGTACCAAACAAAACAGTAAATCAAAATTACAATACATATGTACATATGTAAGTAGGTAGCAAAATAAAAAAAAATGACAAACAAACAAAAATGACAATTCTGATGGGCACTTAAGAATTCAAAAAAATTAAAATTACTGCAAGACCTGCTACAATTTTTTTTTGCAATACGGGAGAAAATTTTATCGCGAATAAGTAAAATCTTGTGTAATTAGACCGGGCTTGGAAGGGGTTCAGTGTATGTAGCTTTTTAAATAACTGATACATTATAATGGGGGGCCGTCAAAATTTTGTTAGATACTAGCAAAGGGGTCGCGTACTCAAAAAGTTTGAAAAACACTGATCTATCGTATGGTAAAATTTAATTGAATTTAAAAAATATGTAGAGTCTGGTCTGCGTCACAAATGTAAAACGTGTTGACATTTAAAAACTGAATCTTTTGTATCAGCTTCAATTTTGATTCACTGAGTGCAAAAAAATACTAAGACTAGGACCATACTTGCGATTTTTCGTCGAGGCGATTAAAAAATCGTAGTCGCTACAAATTATTGTCATGCACGCACTTATGATTTTTTTGCGCGCGATTATTTAATCGCAAAAAATAAAACACACTACTTTTTATGTGAGTGCACGCATTTTCTACAAATAAGTAGCGACAGAAAAATCGCTTGAAAAAATGAAACTTGTTTCATTTTTATAATCGCTACGATTTTTAAGTCGCATGTGCATGCATTTGTATTTAACGCCATGTGTCTTACTCCTTGCGTCTAAGAAATCGTGGATTAAAAATTACAAGAAGTGCGTGCATAACAAATTCTGGTTGCGACTACGATTTTTAAGCCGTAGTAATTTAAATCGCAAATGTGAGCATATCCATTTGAGTGCATTTGTTTTTTTCATTTTAACTTACGACAATCGCATCGCGTGAAAAATGAAACAAATTGCGGCCTTTAAATCATCACGATTTGTTGGTATCAAGTGCGTTAATTCTCATTTAAACTCATGTGTTCTATTTTTGCGACTAAAAAGCCGTGCGATTGAAATCGCAAGTGCGTTCCTAACCTAAGTTTGAAATGTCAATCTGTTACTATTACATCTAAATATTAATTTACAATAGCCCTGTTTTTTAAAAGTGAATAAAACGCTTATACATATACTCGCTCTTACGATTTTATTAATTTTTTTTTAAATTTCAATATCAGTTGATACCACACGTTACATATCTCTCTAAAAACAACTTATGTAAGTGCCATCTAAACTCCTCATATTGGGACAACATAAATGCACTTTATGTTCACTCTGATTGCTGACTTAAATTGGACATTTTATTCTAGTTGTATAGTTGTTTGCGTGTTAAAATGTTGTGACTTGCCTGTTGACCCTTTCAAAAAATACGGCTGGCACTCACAAGTTTTTCTTTTTTTTTGAAGACCGAAAGTACGGCATCTGCCATACGATTATTTTTTTGAAATTTTATAAAATATTTTTTGTCTCAAAACTGAGACAGGTCTTTAAAATAAAAATCACAAAATTTCATTCAGTTAAAACTATGTAATGCCTGAAAAAATTTCCGAAAATTAATTATTAATGGTACCCCGCTTAAAACCATTTTGATTTTAATTTTCTTAAAGACAGTAACATCTCTAGTAACATTCTTTTTTTTTAAATATTTAGTCTTTTACATAAGAGCAAGTTTGTGCGATCCAGTCGTGTATTTTGTTTTATTTTCATCACATGATCCAATCCATCGTATATCCTGGATTGCCCGGGGCGAGAATATATATTTCAATAGTACCTTGGGTTAAAGTGCTCACTTTAAACACCCGCTGCGATGAAGCTAACACAAAAAGAATGGGGACTATACCCTTAATACTTTCCTATAGCTTTCAGACCATTAGCTTATGAGGAATTGAGGATTGGTTCTTCTAAGTCTCCACTGTCTCTCACGCTGATTGCTGATTTTTTATTACTTCTGTGAATATTTCTATTTGAAGGTCATTGCTATTTCTTATGTACCAAATTGCATTTATTATTCCACGAAGGACTTTGTTTTCATATTTTTGGATTGGTCAGCATTTGTTTTCTTTTTGCAGCACCATAGATGCATACTAGACGTTCAAACGGATTTCAGCACTTGCTTGTATAACGTTATTTTGTTCTGTATAGATAGGCCACATTTCTGTCCTAGTAACATTTTTCTGTCCTTTAAGTACAGTTCTTCTCTTTTCTTTTCGATGTGCTCATTCCATTTTAGTTTTGCATCCAAAGTCATCCCAAGGTATTTGGCGGTATTGGTGTGAGGTACATCTTTACAGTTGATAATAATTGGAACATTATTTAGTTTTTTTGTTTGTAAAGTTTATATGCGTCGATTGCATCCAATCTCTAAATTTATCGACTGCATTTAGCTGTTTTTCTGAAGCCTCCGTAACGGATTTATCAGCACCAATAATGCAATATCATCAGCAAAGGTGGCCATGATAGCGTTGATGTCCACTGGAATATCCCTAGTGCATAACAAATACAGGGTTGGTCCTAAGACACTTCCTTGGGGTACACCGACATCAATTTTCTTTAGTTCCGAATAATTTTGGTCGTACCGTACTCTAAAGAGTCGGTTCGTAACGTAAGATTTCAGTATTCCGTTGTAGTTCCTGGGAAGGTCCCTTTGCAGTTTGTACTATAAGTTATATTTAAGTTATATGGGTCGTTTTAAAAAAATTACATTTTTAGCGTTATAGCTTCTATTTTTTTTGCATTTCAATTTAAAGACTTGAAATTTGGCATGGAACTGTGTTTATATGTCAGCATTATAAGAAAAAATTTGCAGATCGATTGATGGTAACGAAAAGCCATGGTAATTAATAATGTGTAATCTCCGTGGCCTTTTTGGGATGTGATTTTCATGCTTAATCAGTTTTATTAATATTTTTAATGATGAAAATGATTTTTTATTTAATTTTGGGCCTTGTCGTTTGAAATAGGGATGGCGGTTATTCAAAATTAACCGGTTTTCGGTTTTTCCGGTTATTTTCCCTCTCGATTTAACCTGACGGTTTTAACCGGACAAAATAACCGGTTTTTTCAATAACCGGTTTTCGGTTTTTTATGTAAAAATTTTTTGAAGTCTTAAAATACGTTCATATCAAATAAACTATATTATATACATATAAAACATACAAACATGTATGTAGATAAGCTTTTTTCAGAAAAGAAAATCCTCTAGTTAAAGTGTTGTGTTACTTGAAATGAAATAAAATATGAGTTTAGAAAAAAAAAACAAGCATATCTAGTTAACAAACAAAATTTAAATTTTTTTCCGGAAAATTCTTTTTTATATAACGAGGAAAAAGCCGACATTTCAATTTGAAAATTAATAAATAATAAATGTGTTCCTTTTATTGTTTTATAAGACTTTCATCACTTGGTCGGGAAATACGGTTACCTCAATGACTTTATTTTAAAAATTCAAAAAAAAGAGTTACATTTACACAATGATATACAGAACAAAAGAACGCAATTTTGCGAAAGTGTGAAGTTTAAAAAGATTTCACATTGCTACCACTACACTAAATAACTCTATAAAAGAAAAGGTGGAAGTGGTGAATAACGTCGCATGTTGCACACAAGTGCAGTTCTTATGAAAGAAGGAGATCTTGTTTCAAAGACTTTTCTACACTTTTTTGTTTCTGTGGTACCAAAGTAAATAACCGGTTTCCCGGTTATTGGATTTTAGAAAAAACACCGGTTTTAACCGAGGTAAAAAAATCTCCGGTGAAAACCGGTTAATTGAAACAAAACAACCGGTTTCGGTTTTAACCGGCCGGTTTTTCCCATCCCTAGTTTGAAAGGCCTTCTCTCAAACTTCAATTTTATGATATGCCAAAAAAAAAATTGTTTTGTTGTCCGAATACTTAGTTGAACGAGTGTGACAAGATTTGGAAAAAAAAACCTAATTAAACATTTTCGCTTTTTCACACAACTAAACAATTTTTAATAATTTTTTACAATGCATTATCTTATAGTACGTCAAAAAACCTTTAATTTCATGTTTTACTATAATTTAATTATTGCAGTTAATTCCTTTAAAATTTGCATACAAAATAATTTTTTCATCCGAGTAAAAATTCAGTGTAATCTCCGTGGCCTTATTATCTTTGTACCGTATAAATATTTTTTAGTCTAACCACCGCCAAAAGAAAGGTATTTACTCATACTTGAACCTAATATAATTTGGATGACATTGAATTACATTTACTATATTAAAGTTAAGAAATAGTCGATTTTGTAATCTCCGTGGCCTGTAATCTCCGTGGCCATTTTCGTATTTGTTTTTTAATAAATGTTCTTTTAGTTTATAATGGCTCATATCATTATTAATTTTTTTATATTCTAGATAAATATACTGAATTTCATCATTCCTTACAATATTGGTACCGTAAAAGTTCCAAGAAAGTTATGTGCCGTTATTTAAAATTATTTTTTTTTGTCTTTCATGCTTTTAAACAAAATCATTTCGTAAACAAACAACTTTTTTATTAATTATCTTATTAAATTTAGTTGCTTTCCACAAAATTTCAACTATTTATTGTTACTATTTATTTTGTGGATTATTGTTATTTTATGCAAGAAAAGAACATTTTTAGTACATTCGAAATTTAAAATTTAAATTTGTATCAAAAAATACTCGTAAAATGGAAAATATTTGAAATTATTTTTGCGCAACTCGGAGAAGTCCTTTTCTACTTGTTTACTATAGATTTAGAAACTAAAACCCAAGAAAAACTGAAAAAAAAATTTTTTCAAACGATCAAAAAAAAAATGTCAATTTTTAAAAAATGACCCATATAAGTTAATACATAAGCTATACTGTAAGTCCCAAATACCAAACCTTATCATGGACCTGAACAAATTCTAGTATTCTGCACAGCCGCTCAAAAAAACTTGACCGATAATGAAATAATTATTTTTTCGACATTTCAGCTTTTTTTCATTTGTATAATTTTATGTTTCAGATATTTTTAGCTTAATTTTGAGCCAGCGCGTTGGAATTAGTGATATCTTTTATTCAATTTTAGTTAGGTTTTTTGTTGCATAAACTTTGGGATAAATAAGAAATAAAGAAGGTGAAAAGTCAAGAAATATTTTATAAGAATCTTAAATAACGGTAAATAACGACATTTTAATGGCTCATATAATTTCCGACCCGAAACTAATTTGGTTTTCCTTTACACACTAGGGATTTCGATCCCTTGTCAAATTTTTTTTTGGTGTGCGTATTTCGTATACATGTAAATCCCTCTTCAAATACGAATTCGAGGGATTTGATCTCTGTCAAAAAAAATCGATTTTTTTGGTGTGAAGGAACGTAAAATCTGTCGAGAGATCGAAATCTTCACACAGAAATTGATATGTATGTATCTCATGTGTACAGGAAATCGATATAACATTCATATCAATTACGTTCAGGTTGAGCGAGTGCAATTCATTGTGAACCATCATTAATGGCGAATCACCTGAAAAGCAGGACGAAATCACAATTTTGTGAAAAAGTGGGAAATCATTTGGAAAAATATGCCCAAAAATACAAAACTGGGACTTTTTGGTCAATAAAAATCAGTCCTATATGGTCTAAAGAATCAAAATTCGAATTGTTTGGTTCAAAACGTCGATAATACGTTGTTCGCCGTCGCGCGTCGGGCGGTTCAGTAATGGTCTGGCGGTGATTTACATATAATGGTGTCGGTTCGCTCATTAAAATTGATGGAATCATACGAAAAGAGGGATATCATCAAATATTGCAACGACTGCAGTTCCTTCTAGTCTTCGCTTGATTAACGATCCAAAGCACACTTCTAAGCTTTGCCTTAATTACTTTAAGAAGAAAAAGGAAGAAGGAGTGCTTCAAATACTGGATCATCCTCAACCGACTTAAGCCCAATCGAGTTGCTGTGGGAAGAACTTGACCGAGAAATAAAATAAATATAAATCTTTCGAAAACTATTTATTCTATGTTTTATTTTAAAGAAATACGAAAAACAAATTGTTAAGGTGTTTTAAAAACAGTTTAAAAGTCGAAAAATCGATTTTTTTAAGCATCGATCCAGTATTTTTTTAAGCGATTATGTCTGTAAGATGTTACTTCAGTTGGTGGCTTATCTTGGGTATAACAATGACTTCTGCAATTTTCCACTGTCTAAGTTTAAGGCATGCGTTTATTATAAATTGGAGGTTTTTGACGGCTATTGAAGGCATTTCTTTCAAACCCTGAGCAGTTATTAGATCTTACCCTGGTGATTTTTTGTTAGATAACTTATTTAAGTTTTTTTAGTTTAAGTTTGCGGATGACAAAAAAATCTTAAGGATGATTTCATCCGACTACTCTTACTAATTTTGCAAAGCCATCTTAATTTCGTTTTGACTTGGTTTGACAAAGACCCATATAGATAATCCTTTGAAAATAAAATGATTTGGATAATAGTGACAGCAGTGTTATATGCACGTCTCCTTTATTCTTTATGTTTGTCAATTTTCAATAATTTCTTTCCTTTTTTCTTTACACTGCAGTTTACACTACTTTATTACAAAAAAAGCATCGCCAGTGTAAGAAGAAATTTTTGGATCTTTGAAAAAGATACATATAGAGAACAGGATCCCAAAGTGTTTTTGTAATACGTGTTAAAAATTAATCCAGATCCGTATACAATTGTAGATCATAAAACGCACCCAATGTTTCTGTCAACAGACCGCTTTTCGAAAGTACCAACCAAGTTTGTTCATCAATTTCATCATTTTTTTTTACAAAATACAAAAATTGTCAAATTGTTTTTACCTTTTGCAGTAAAAAGAAATTTTTGATAAATGAATTTTAAAAATAACAGGCTTACAGATCCGTGCTTTCCGAAATGCAGAAATTTTTGATGTTTGCATAACGTACGAGTACATACTGGTAGAATGTCCTTGTTGCTTTTCCGTTTCAAAAAAAAAAAAAAATTCAAAATGTCGAAATAAATCAACAATTTCCCAAGTTTTTTTAGAATATATTTTATGGGTATATGTAGGTACAAAAATAATGTATCCAAAATTGATTGTGGTTTAAATGATAAGCACCCTATAATGTGGTGCAGCTTGGAAAATTTCCCATTTTAACGTGCTAAGCATTTAATTTCCGGTGTCCATTGTTGTTAAAGTCGATATTATCCGTACTATCTTGCCTTCCTGTTGCTATTCTTTAGAGAACTGGCATTAGTTATGTTCCGAACAACTTGATAACTTGTGTTAAAAGATATAATATTATGTTATATAGTATATACGAGTAATTTCCATACATATGTACATATATAAACATAACATTTCGATATACAAGACAAGTTTTATCTTCTTTCTATAGGTAAAGAAATTCCAACATTCGCAACTGGTGTGCCAAACACAGAGACGGGTCATTGTTTAAAAACTCTGTCGATTCTCAAGTTGGCATTGAATGACGTAGAACAGCATAATCGTATCTCCAATAGGCCGATTCTTTGGATATTCCTATCCGATGATGATACGATTTTAAGGTTCGTATGTTTTTTATTTTAATTTATTGTGTGAGAATTAATTTAGGTCGAATGAATTTTTCAATTTTCCTACAAATGCAATAAGCCCCGCGGGGATAGCATTTATTTGTTGAACATAATCTTATATCTTTATAATTTGTATTTTTTATTTTTTTTTTTGTATTTCATTGCAGTGTATCGAGAGTCTGTGAAGTTTTGGGGTGTTTTGATCCTACTGCAGATGTATACTTGGGTGAACGGTATGGATTTAGACTGCATTCGGATGATGGTTTCAATTATATAACTGGCGGGGGAGGGATTGCTTTAAGTTTGCCGACCGTAAGGAAAATTGTGCAGTCATGCACCTGTCCGACGATATCTTCGCCGGATGATATGATTTTAGGTTCGTGTTTGCATGGATTGAACGTGAAAGCTATTCATTCGTCGAGATTTCATCAGGTATGAATTTTATTTGCGTTAATGATACACATTTTCGTTGGGAATGAAAATGGGTGTTTTTCTTCTTTAGTAGATACCCATCAAGGTGAACATTTTATGTCTTATATTGAATAAGGTAGCTAAACCTATGATGATGTGGTTGCTTGCATAAGAAATAGAGCCTACATTAGAAATAAACACTTCGTGTTGTAGTGAAACAGGTTATCTACTATTATCCACAGAAGTCTGATGTTCATTAAAATTATTATTCTTTTCAATGTTTTTATTTGTATAAATTCAGAAGATGTCTGTGTTATGAAAATGGATTTTGATTCCACCCTTATTTTTAGTAACAGAATTTCGAGACTCTTTAAAATTTATCACCAGGATTCAGTGAAACGTTTTGGGATTGGTTAGTAAGATTTTTTCAAAATCTGTATGTACATAATTATACAATTTGCAGATATTTTAACAGAAGTTCACTTTATATGAGAAAGTTTTAAATTTAAATGGCAACCGTTCTAACGAGTGATATTTTAAGAGCTATCGGAAATTAAATACAAAAAAAAAAAACACATAAAATTCAGAAAAATGCATAAAATCATTATTTTAATCGATATAATTTAATGTTTGAAGATTATTTCATCCAAATGTTGGCCGCGGCTGCGCCTCAAATGGTCCATACGCTTAGTACAATTTTGGCATACTCTTTCTAACATTTCGGCCGGAATCTCACGAATAAATGCTTCAATGTTGGCTGCCAGGGCGTCAATAAAAGTGGGCTTGTCTAGAGGTGTTAAATCTCACGATCTAGGCGGCCAATTGACCGGCCCCAAACGTGAAATAAACTGTTCTCCGAACTCGCCCCTCAATTGGTCCATTGTTACGCGTGCTGTGTGGAATGTTATGTTGCGATTCGCATCATAATCCGCACCAAACAGTGACTTTTTCTGGATGCATTGGTAGCTTTTGCAATGTTTCTGGCTGCTCTTCACTCCAAATACGACAGTTTTGCTTGTTCACGTATCCATTCAACCAGAAATGAGCTTCTTCGCTGAATATAATTTTTCGATAAAAAAAGTGGATCTTCGGCCAACTTTTTAAGAGACCATTCACCAAAAATTCGGCGTTGTCGTAGGTCGTTCGGCTTTAATTCTTGCACGTAGTGAAGTTGTCATCATTAACACTGGCCGATACAGCTGCGATATTGTCCAACAATGTAAATTTGGTGCGGAATTTAGTGACAATAGCTCGAACAGCCGCCTCAGTAGGTCGACGAAACTGACCATAAAATAGAAGAAGCGCACGATGAACTTTCTTAACAGTGCACGCATTTTGATAATAAAATTCAATAATTTGCAAATAATTTGGTTAGACCAAACAGAAGATGTTTGACAATGGCACAAAACACGAAACGTGCGTGAGCTGCCAAAACCAGTGTTGCCAAAAAAAAAATAGCAAAAAAATCACCCATTATATGGACCTGATATTAGCTCTAAAGTATTGTCGACGAAATGATACCTGTGCATTTCTTTACTTGGTCGTAATAAATAGATCTTAATTCAGGCGACTTAATAGGTTTGTCTAAACTAGTCCGATATACAGTGAATCACAAAAGTAAGTAAGAGTTAACCTCTTAGTTCAAAGATCATTTCCTTCAAACAATCGATAGTAATGTTAAAAAAAACTAATATTTTTGTCTGTAATTGATATGTATTTCGAACTAAAAAATAACATTTCAAATAAAAATTTAAAGAAAACTTAAGAAATATTCGACTTAAACTAAAAAAATTTACAAATTTATATCACAAAAGTAAGTAAGCAGTTCAAATAAATCTTGAATTCATTACAGTTATTTTGTAAATCTTATCCATTTAGTACTTCGTTAAATACTCTTTGGCTTTTATAACTGCTTTCATACGTCGAGGCATTGAGTTAACAAAATTTTGCGTAAAGTTTTGCCCAATTTTAGACCATTCATCCTGAAGAACATGCTTTAAATTATCTTTCGTCCTGATTTCATGTTTTCTTACTTGTTGGTCAAGATGTTTAGGATCATTAGCCGTGTTTTTTTGGAAAAGTTATCCGTAGTACAGTAGGATTTAATATGAATAACAAATACAACATCCGCAGTAGGATCACTGCCAATACTCAAAAAAACGTCAAATCTCTATCCGCAGAAGGATTTCACTTCTCCTTTTATCGGCAGTGATCCTACTGCGGATGTTGTACTTGTTATGCATTTAAAATCCTACTGCACTACGGATAACTTTTCCAAAAAAAAACACGGCTATTGTCTTGCTGGAAGACAAATGACCTACCCATACCCAGCTTATTGGCACTTTTCTGAAGGTTGTTCTTTAAAATATTCAAATAGTCGAATCTGTTCGTCAGCTCTAAATAGAGGTCAATTTTGCGGAAATCCTGGCGTTAGTTTTGGATTTCTTTAAAATGACTTGGTTCGGTACAGCTGTGAGCCCTCCATATGTATTCTATAGTTCTTTTTTTACAATGATTTGATCTGAATCATAACAAACGTTTTTAAATTCAAACATTTGATATTGATATGATATTAACATATACATATGTATGTATCTATTTTGTAAGTGAGAAACTGAAGGATCGGAAGAATTCATCATCCCATTCAAAATATCTGTTAGTGTCTTTTCTAGAGGATTTTTGGTTAAATTGTTCCTTGAAATCCCTGTTTCTTCATTTCAATACATCTTCACTTAGTTGTGCAATTTGAAGTTAAAAAAATTTGTGGCAATTTGATGGCCGTGAATCAAAATTTTACTAATGGTAGTGCACATGTGATACCACGGATACAACAACACAAAATACCTTGCAGTTTCCTCAGTAAAATATTGAAATCATGTTGGATTGAGACTAAAACCTCTTGACAAACATTGCATAATGATATGAGACTTTTCAATTAAAACTTCATCGATTGCTTTTATTAAAGCAAATAAACCACTATTTTGGAAAAAGTTGTCTTGCCGTATTGGTGTACCCGTATCCAACAAGTGTTTTCTTCGAACTTTGGAAAAATCGGTCATGCTTTCCTTACATACAACCATATTTGACTTAACTAATTTAAAACTAGAGATAAAGCCCAAGGTTAAAAAATTCACCCCGTTTCACGAAACCTCTATGAACTATAAAATAAAACAAAGTCCGTTTTTTGAAAAGAAGCTTTGGCCGAAGTGTACGAGAATGTTTGCTCTTACTAATAAAGCCGTAATACATGACAAAAAAAAATAATTTCGTTCATTTTATTGCATTTTTAAAAAGAAACTTGTATTTAGCCCACCCCTTATGCTTACCATAATGTCTTTGCTCACTGGAAGCGTCTTTTGGCCATTTTGGCAGTAACATTTTGAACCCATTGGCATTATGGTAAGTCCGTCAGGTTGTCATGCAGAATTGTCCTGGGTTCGATTGTTAGCCGCTGAAATTTGTAAGTATCAGAAATTTGTAGGTATAGCCAATTCTTGCTAACACGTAAAGAGGAATGGTTCAGAGTTATGTCACTAGGCCTCTAATTTATTTAATTTATTAATTTATTATATATTATAATTTATTTCTATTAGTAAATTAACTTTCTCTTTTTATAACTTTATTACCAGGCGCGCCCAATGGACTACCCCAAACCTTTATTGAAAATTCAAAAACCAGTATCATTTCATAAATTTTGGCAACTCGATCCGGTTTCTGTTTATGAGGAATGGTTTGCTAAAGACGATGACAGATTATATGCCGAAGAAACTCTAAGCAGAAAAATCAAAAAGGAACACATTAAAAATGTCTCCAAAAGAATACAAAACAAAAACAACGATGATTCCCACAGATCTTTAATCGACGTTGAGCTGAAATCTAATCACGCAGAACTTTAGCTAGTAAATGAAACTTTTAAATTTAACGTTTGTTGTATATAAATATATATTTGTTATTGAATAACATAACTTAAATATAAAATGTTTACTCCTGGAATACTGTAAATACAGAGACAGTACTAATTTATTACTATCGATATGTTTTATTTGTTTAATGTTTGACTTTTAATAATTGCTTCAATTGGTGTACCGGCCTCAAGAATGCTTTCAATCGTTCTTCATCTACTTGTTTTTGGAGTTGTTCTTGCAGAGTCATAAGGTCTTTAGTTCTTTGGTAAATATTAGCTTGAGGCTGCACTCCATGGTTCCACCTACAATAATATCCTTTCCAGAGCTTTACACAACGCATGCTTGCAATCGGTTTGAGGACATTGCCAGTATTATTGCTATTATAAAATGGATTTTTATACTGCTCGAGAGAGGCATTAATGTAGGACCAGAGCGAACAAGTTTTATTTTTTAGATCTAAATATTTTATTAAAATTAGACAGTTTATAAAGTGAATTTAAAAAAATGGAATACCTTCTTTAGTTCTCTCAGCTTCGTTGTTACAAAGAAAAGTTCCGAATCGACATGAAAACAAGTGGTCAAGAATCGTGATCAAAAAGTGCTCATTGAATTCCATAGCATTCGGGAACTGTTGCATCACTTGCCAGACACAATCGATAAACTGTAAGAATACCGGAGATCTTTCAGCATCTGAATGTTTACCATCGCCGTGACCGATTCTCTGCTGAAATTTGTGACCAAAGCTTAACCATTCCTTTTCAATCAGAACTTCAAATCCTTTTAATGTGCGGTAGAATGGGTCCAGCAAAAGCATGGATAACGCAGTTAACTGCGACGTTCGGTCCCATCCATCTGAACAATGAACCAACACCGAAATGCGCAACACGTCTACTTTCTCTACAATCCTTACTGCACCAGCTAAAATGAATTTCAGATGCTTTAACCAAAGTGTATTGTCAACAGATGAAAGCCATTTTTGGTCATCAACCAGGGGATAGCAAACTTCTTTCAACTTTTTTAAACTTTCCCGCATAACGTGAATATTATGAATATCTAAGAAATAGAATTCGACATTTCGGTAAATTTCATCAGACTCATAACCGCCACCTTTGGCTTTATTGGCAATCGCATTGGCACTTGGTCTTGCATCCATAATTACTAATTTTTCTGAATTCGAATTCATTTCGAGAATATAATTCAAATATGATTCGTCTTCGGGGCAGCGTTTACCACCGACTCCAACCAATGGCTGAGAGCAACGTGTAATTGACGCGTTTGTTTTCGGATGGATCCATGAAAGGATTGGAATGCGTCCTTTTGATCTAAATACCGCGACCTGAAAAACAGAGAAAATCTTGATAAAATACTAAAATTATTATTGTGGAAAAATATTTAAAATTTCTTGAAAGAAATTCACAGCTAAGGAAAGTTTTGTATTCACACGCGAAGCTTTTTTCTTTGAAAAAATAGAATTTTATGACGAAATTGTGTGTAAATTCACAGTTCGGGAACAGACTTAATATTCTTAAATATTTGTTCGTAATATCTAATATGTATTAAATATTCATTCTTTTATTTAACTTTTAAATTAAGTTTTTACCCAGAATTATTTCTTAGAATATGTTTTTTTTTAACACTGATTGCATAGTAGAAATAGATCAAGTCAAGCCATCTCCCAACTACTTATTTAACTTCTTTAAGTGAAAATCTAAAAATTTCAAGGTCACCATCCATCTGCCAAAATATATACCTTTGATGAAAAACTGACGTACAGGGTCAAGATTAACGTAAAGTCTTTCTTAGGAACAATTCTCTGATGGTGTCCTAAAAATATCAAAACTTCAAAAAAAAAAAAAAAAAAAAAAAAAAACCCGCAAAACTTAATTTAAAAAGAAATATAAGCATGCGCTCAAGGGTTTTTTAAGAGACCCTAATAATGTTAAACACAGCAGAAGCAATGGTTTAATTAGAAGATACAAAAACAGGTGTCAATAAACATTAGTCTTAATGTTTGGAAATTGAAATGGCAAATTATTCCATAATCGTGTTGTGGGACTAAAAACTAAATCTCTGTATTTGACGATATGACTAAAATAAGGCTCGAGGGTGAACTTTTTTTATATATCACACGCGCTCAAAGGTATATTATGAGACTCTTATAATGTTAAACACTGCATGGGCGATGAGCATTCCTAACGAAGCGGGTATCACGGGTGAACTGATTGAGGGAAGGAATGCAATCGGCTACTTCGAGTGAGCATTTCTTGTGAATGAAATGATAAAACAAAGAATGACAAGAAACATTCCGACGGTGTTCAAGAGAAAGGAATAATTGCATGACAGCTCTGTTTCCTATAATTTTTAACGCTCTGTTTTGCATCATATCCAATAAATTAATAGGACTTTGGGCTGCACCTGCCTAAAGATGTGTTATACTCGAGTTTTTGGACGTATAAACGCCTCCTAAGCATTTAGCAGCGTTTTTGGCGGTTTCGAGAATGTGCCTATTCCAACGAAGATCGTCGTTAACACACATACCGAGTACTGACAGCCTTTCGGTTTCTTCGATAAAAGTACCATTCATGGCCAATGGCATAGGGGGTACATTTTGCGTTAACGACATAAAACAGAATTGAATTTTCGAAGCATTAAGCTCCACACGATTTTTTAAACTCCATTATGCAGTGCTGTAAAGATCGAACTTTAATGAATTTATGACACTATACCGTTGCAATTTCACTTGGATGGACGTGCATTTGCGAACGATTATGAGAAGCTGATGGTACAGTTATTGGCAAAACAATGAAGTGGGTTAGAGTTTATTACAAGAGATCATTTATAAAAATGCGGAAGAGAGCCAGAGACAAAACGGAGCCCTGGGGAGCACCAGCACTTATTTTGGGAAGATCAGACTTGAAACCGTTGAATACAAGACGTATTGAACGATCCAGAAGTGATTTCTTATCCAAGGAGTAAGGGTTTCATTGATACCAAACGCATGCATTTCCGATAATGGAGCCCAACTCTATCAAATGCCTTAGAAATGTCAGGCGCTATAATATTACATTCTCCAAAACAATGTAAAGATCTGTTCCACTCTTCGGTGAGATAAGCCATCAGATCATCAGTGGAACGATTGCTGCGATAGCCGTATTGCCGTTCGTTCAGAAGATCTAAATCTTGGAGATATTTCTTAGGCTGATGATTGATCGGCGATTCCATGACCTTGTAAAGTGCAATTAGTGAGTAGGAGGAGGATGTAAGAAGGGAATAGGCTATACAAATGCTCTTTTTCATCTTCTAGGGAAGATTGCAGAACAGAATGAGCGATGGAAAAGCTTTTGCAGTGGTTTTTCCAGCAATGAAGAACACCTGCTCAGAAAACTGGGGGTATACCGCCAGAACCAGCGGATTTATTTATATCAGGATCTCGAAGGGCTCTTGCAACTGTAAAAAAACGGAAATATACCTATTCCATTGAATAATTTACGTTCTCAAGTGCAGGAGGGGCAATTTTGCTACTAGGCTAACTAGTGCCTTTTGTTGACTTATGAAATTGGAAAAACTATGATTCATGCACATCCTAGCAGCTTTTATGTAAATGGATATTTTTTCAATTATTTATTTTCGATCAAATATTCACTAAACGTTTCAATCGCATCTTTTACAGGCACACTTGGGAAAGGGGCACAACATAAACATTTTTCGCCCTGTTTAAAACCTATATCTTCAATCTTTTAACAGAACTCAAATGAATTTTCAACCGAAGTGCTACGAATCGGATTCAAACAATTCATTTCACAAACTAACCACTTACGACACTTTGTTACCCACCGCCGCCGTGTCTATGCTGGGAATTATTAGTCTTAACGAATTTCCAGGTTTGTGGATTTTTGGGTAAGCCTTGAATACGAGCGATTTTTGATTCGGCACTGTTAAAGAAAACTACAGTTTTTTACCGAAAACAACACCAATCTCTTTTCTCTTTTTACTTCAGCTATCATTTTTGGTGAGGGCTTTTTAAGGTTAGGTTAGGTTAGGTTAAGGTGGCTGCTGACCGGAAAAGGTCAACCAATATTTGGTCCGTTGCGATACCACAGGATTTCAAAAATCACCCTTACTCGTTAAACCATTTTGAGCTAACAATGAAGCGTTTGACTTGGATCGTTATAGTAGTAGTCTCCTAAGTGGAGTCTACGTCTTTGTGCTAGGGCAGGACAAGAACATAGAAGGTGAGGAACTGACTCCTCTTCTTCTTCATCCATGCAGCTTCTGCAAAAATCGTTTGCAGGAACTCCAAGACGAAAAGCATGTCTTCCTATTAGACAGTGTCCAGTAAGGACACCTTTAACGGAGCTAATTTGCAATCTACCAATAGAAATTAGTTGTTTTGAGCGTTTAGCATCAAACAATGGCCAAATCAGTTTAGTAGACCGGCAAGTTGGGGCGCTGGTCCATCTGTGGTTAGCTTTCTTCATGGTATCATGCTTTAGCATAAGTTTACAAGTAGCTAGGGGTATACCGATGTTAGATTTGCTATCCAACAAAGGTAAGATTGTTCCGTTTTTTGCAAGTTCGTCGGCTTTACAATTTCCTGGAATGTCTCTATGCCCCGGCACCCATATAAGCTGAATGTTAAACTGTTTTGACATCTAAACCAGAGATGATCGAAAATTTTGGGCTGTTAGTGAGTTGATGGAGAGAGTCCAGTGATTTTATGGCAACTTGACTGTCTGAGAAGATGCGTATATCAGTATTCGATATCATGTTTTCTTTGAGCCAAGAGAGGACTTCTTTTATTGCTAGAAGTTCTGCCTGGAACACGCTACAGTGATTGGGAAGACGAAAAGATAGACAAAGATTTAATCTTTCGGATTATACGCCTCCACCGACCCCGTCATAGGTTTTAGATCCATCTTTGTAGAAATGAATTGCTTCGTCTACCAAAAATGACTCATTTTCCCAGGTAGACCAGGAAGGGATGGACACTTAAAAGTTTTTATTAAATTTTGGATAAGGGGTGGTGTAATCGACGTTACTATGTAGAGATCTGAACGAGTTCAGTATAGTGGAGTGGCCAATATCATTATTGATCCACTGCGGGGAGACTTTAAGAAGAATGGCTGTGCTAGCGGCCGATTGTTTGCTAAAAATATCTAACGGTATGAGATGAAAGAGAACATCAAGTGCAGCGGAGGGAGTTGAGCCGAGAGCTCCACCCATGATTAAGAAGACTGTTCGTTGGACTTTGCTGAGCTTATCGCGGTTTGTTGCTGTTTCCAGCGCAGTCCACCATACTGTTACTCCATATGTAAGTATCGGTCTAATGACTGAGATGTATAGCCAGTGTGTAATATGAGTTTGCAGACCCCATTTGTTACCTACGGCTTTTTTGCAAGAGAATAGAGCTATGTTGGGTTTGTTGATTCTCTCTTGGATATTGGGCTTCCAGCTTAATTTCTTGTCCAAAATAAGACCCAAATATTTTGCTTTGTCTGAAAATTTAAGCGGTATACCTTTGATATAGGGAGGGTCTGTGTGGGATTTTATATTTCTTGGTAAATAGGACAAATTCAGTTTTGTGGGGGTTGACACCGAATCCACATTGATCTGCCCAGGTAGTAAGCTTGTTTAAAGCATTAGGATGCTTAATTATTATTAGGATGCTTAATTATTATTATTACCAGATAACGCTATCGCCCGCATAGGGAATCGCCCTGTACCCCTCCCTTTCTAGAATCATTAGTAGTTCATTTACGACTAGGTTCCAGAGGAGGGGTGAGAGGACACGGCGTACCTCTACTGACAGTTCTTCGATTAGCAAAATCGCCCAGTTTTGAATTTATAATCCTGCTTAAAAGCATATGATTTATCAATTTACTGATCGACGACAGCGCAGATGTGATTGCGGATACGTCGACATTGTTAAAAGCTCCTTCTTTATCTAGGAAGCAACTAAGGTGAACTCCTTGTGACGAAGGGAATGTTCGATAGTACGAACCAGCGTATGTAGAGCGGTTTCTACAGATTTCCCTTTGTTATAGGCATGTTGAGCTTTGGATAGTAAGGACTTATCAATGTTTGCCCTCAAGTGGATTTCAATCAGACGTTCAAATGTTAGTTAGATGACCGATAACTCCAAAATTTGTTTATTCGAGATAAATGCAATACAAAATTCAGTTTTTGCAAAAAAGCAATGCAAAAATAACAGTAGTGAAGGAAATAAAGACTGTGGTGGCCCAATTTTTGAAGTGATATGGACGTTTGATGTTTTAAAAAAGTAAGGAGAAAAAAGATTTCAATCACAATGTTGTACTTAGCTCGAAATCGTCAATTTTTGAGTTACGTCGCTCCGAAAGTTACATTTTAAAAAGTACATTCTTTACTACAAATATTTCGAAATAATTGTACACTAAGTTAAATACCAATTGTAGCAGATTATAAGAAAATATGTGGAGTTTTTAAGTAAAAGCACCCCGTTCTTATTGCGCTGTATTGTCACCCATACTTCCCAGCCATTTTAACTGTTATTTTAGGACAATTTTCTGTTACGAAGAAGTAGAAAATTGAACAATAGTATCCCTTGTCATGAAAAGGAACGTTCGGACTCGCTGGGAGCTATTCAAAATCTGCAGAAAATTGCAGATCTTCTGGATTCTTTAAGAAATTTCTATGGATTAACAATTCATTAAATAAATTTCTTCGGAAGATAAAAAAAAATTAAATATTGTTTTTCGAAAATCCCTTCCAAATCAATGAACAATTCAATGAAAAGGTATGCCAATATAATCTTTAATTAAAAGTGTCATACACGATTTTTAACATGATCTGAAATGTTCGTAAGAGAAGTAGGAACATGAGTATAATGATATGTACTTACTTTTTTCAGAAGTTCATCTGAAACGCACGACGGAACTCCCCAAATTGCTGGATAACTATCGCTCACAGCGTAATTTGCATTTACTTTAGATATTCTCCAAAGTTCATTGGGCACCCCCAATCTGCTGTACTCTGCCACACTATCATAAACATCCCAGCCGTTCGTTGCAAATTTCTCGGTGTAGTTAAATGCAAAAATCTTTCCACTAAACGAAAGTGGAAATGCATAAGTTGTGAGTTTCTCAAAAACCGAGCGGCGTGAGTGATTCTGCTGTTTATGGGCAAACCGTATTGTTCTCGAATCTTTGCAAGAGATCTCGATTCCATAAGCATTCTCACGTCTCGATGTCGACCCACCTATTTTTTCCACTCGAGAAATTGCACCCAATGGCACATCTACAACAATAATTTGGTCTGCCTCCCTTTGTGGCAGAGAACGAAAGAAAAGTCGATAGTTCGTGATAATTAGTACTCCAAATAATGGACCGCTATACGGACACATATATCTGACATCATTTCTTTGGTCTAAATCTTGTTCGCCGATAAGATAGGTGAAGGGTGTGCTCCTTTCCATTTGCTAGGTAATTTTAAAATATACAAAAATGATTATTTTATATTTATGAACTCTTTTTTATTATTACCCCATTTTCGTTTTCTAGAGTTATTTTAGTTGATGTTGACATTGGTTTAGCGTCAAAATCTAAAGAATCCGAACTTGCATTTTTCCGAGAGAGTTTGTTATTACTTAAAGCCTCATTTGAAACATCCATTGTTCAGTATGGTTTTATTGTTAATAAAAGTAACAAAGTTTTATTAAAAAGTAAAAACACTCCACAAAGAAATCAACAAATAAACCGATAACTGAAGACACCAGATCCAGTTTGCAAATGTTTTGTCTCTGTTTCATCTATAGTAATTTTTGATAGATGTCAATGGCATTAGAGCTGTGTCAATCGTTATTGGGCGAGTTCGGGAAACGATAAATTTCTCATTCACACAAAGAAACAAATTTACGTGAATCATATCAAATCACATTTAATTATCCATATGAATAATGAATTGTAAAGCCTAGTACGCAGATCGAGACAAGACAAATTTTATCTCTACAATTTTAATCTCTACTAAACTTTTCCAAATCTCGCGCAAAAATTTGAAGTTGGAGAGATGAAATCTAATTTAATGTGTTTTTTAGTGTATCTCTGGAACGCGTTGTCTTACAAAAGTCGTTCATACCTTTTTGGAATCTCCTCTTGATGATCTCAAGACAAGCATCAGCACCTTTTACATAAAATCATAATTGACAAAAATCACTTTCGGAAATACGGTGGCTGTCAAAATTTGTCCCGCAAAATAATGCTTGTATCATTCTTTTTCCTGGCAAAATTTAGTGGAGACATTTTGAAGAGCAATTCACAATAGTATGAATTTTGCGCGCGAAAGCCTAGTACGCAGATCGAGACAAGACAAATTTTATCTCTACAATTTTAATCTCTACAAAACTTTTCCAAATCTCGCGCAAAAGTTTGAAGTTGGAGAATCAAAAAATAATTTAATGTGTTTTGTTGTATATCTCTGGAACCGGTTGTCTTACAAAAATCGTTCATACCTTTTTGGAATTTCCTCTCGATGCTTTCAAGAGAAGCATCAGCACCTTTTACATAAAACCAGTTTGGACAAAAATCACTTTTGGTTGTCAAAATTTGTCCCGCAAAATAATGCTTGTATCATTCTTTTTCCTGGCAAAATTTAGTGGAGACATTTTGAAGAGCAATTCACAATAGTATGAATTTTGCGCGCGAACAGAGACAAAATTTGTCCCAAGAAAAAAAATGTATGGGAGACAAAATTTTTCCCGATCTGCGTACTAGGCTGAACTGCGTACTGCTCGGAAAAATATGCGAGACAAAATTTGTCCCAGGAAAAAAAAAATGTATGGGAGACAAAATTTTTCCCGATCTGTGTACTAGGCTTAAATAAACAATATAGATCAGAGTGACGGCAGTTTTATAGGGTTTTTTCCTTGTGTTTGATTATATCTTATACACTACTGACATTACGTCCAAAACTGAATATCCACTGATCCTGATAAAGAGCAGAATCTCTCGTTATATTATTATATGTTAGGCCAGGCGCGCACATTCAATTTTTAGTTTCGCATCTGTGTGGTTGCTAAAATGAAACATATGGGCTTATATGGGACACCGCGCACTTAGAGCAACTCGATTCGAGCAACTAAAAAGTTTGGCCCTTAGTAATAGACATTTATAGAATCGGTTTTAAACTCGCTTTTTGTTAGATGTAGAAAAGTTGCTTTTAAAATTTCGTAGTAACAGATCAAATTTAACAACAGTCATATTTATCACAATAATTGTGACTGATTTTCATCATTTCTTTATTGTGAACTGATACCCAAACAGCTTTTTATTTACCGTTCGAGCATCTATCTAACCGGCGAAAACTAAATTTTGCAATCATAATTTATAAAAATAAAAGGACAAAATTGATTAAGAATTACTTACGACCATGGGAAAAACGATTAAAGTAAGTTAAATTACAAAATGTTCATCGCATAATATTAAAAAATTACTTTCAATTAATAGAAACGCGAGAGGAATCAAAATTGGACTAAGGAAGAAAAAGAATTTCTCAAGGATACCATCGGTCCTTATAGTGAAATCATCGACTCCAAGGTTAATAATACTTCCATGATTGCAAAAAAAATGAATGCTGGGCGAAAATAAGCAATGACATGAATAGTATTTGGCATACATCTCCCGGTTGAAAAGCTAAAGGGACAATGGATGCACATGAAGACTTATGCTCGCACTACTATATCAAACTATCGAAGAGAAGTCAACACAACAGGTGGCGGTCCGCAACCAAAGGAACCAGATCCGATTGACTATGAGATTTAAGAGATGCTCCCAAATGATTTCGAAGACGATGAAGCAAATTTTGATAGCGATGCCCACTTTGCTGGTGATACTGGATTGAATGAAGCAAAAAAGGAACCTCCAGGTGAATTTATCCCGAAACAACATCCATCAAAGAAAAAAGCAACACTCAGTGGCCAAGATGTCTTGCAAAAGAGACTTGAACAAATTGAAAAGGAAATGGCTTATCAAAAAGAAAATTTTTGAAATGCAAGTGCAAATCAGCCGAAAGCAAATCGAACTGCTTGATTTACAAATCAAAAACGATAAGAAAAACCTTAAGTAATAAAAAATGTCAAGTTTTTATTAGAATTGAATAAAACTACTGTAATGTTTGTACATATAGCTCTTAGAATATTTTTTTTTATTTAGTTACTCCTGGGAAAGTATCTATTAATAAAAATTATCCTGAAGTGTCTTCCTTGTCTTATATGTTCTTCCGAGAAGTTTGTATTTTCCTCGTCGTCATCATCAAAATCTTGGAAAAATAATATAAAACAAAAATGTTAGTGATTATATTTTAAATTATTTATGCAGTTTTGATTACGAGCCTGAGATGTATTTTCGATTATCATCTCTATTTTTTGCAATATTCCACAGTACTGCCATTGCAGCAATAAAATTTTTCGTTGTGTTTAAATTAGTATGTAAGCCATTGAAACAACACCTGAAGCAGTTTTTGTGGGAGTTTTGCTGGGAGTTTTGCTGCTAGCGCGTTTACAACTCTCCGAACCACATTGTTGACTGTTTTTTGGCTAATTCCATGTATATTAGCTGCGAAAGAATTATTGTAATAGTAAGTATTAAATAGGAATTCATATAATAAAAAGAAGTACCTGAATCTATCTGGTAGCTTCCCTTTGCAAGGTGTCGCAAAGTTATTAAGACCATTAGGCCTATTCGGCGAGATCTTTTATTCTTCTATTCTGTTATTCTGCTATGAATTTCCATACAAATGTTTGAGCTGTCAACAAATCTTTTATGAGTTTTAATTTTGGTATTCAGCACGCTAAAATCTGTTATAAAATCTGCTAAGAAAACTTTTATGAACTGTCAAACGTTCGAACATAGAAAAAATCTTTTACGAATAGCATTTTTGGTATTCAGCATGCCAAAATCTGTTATGAAATCTGTTAAAAATCATAAAAGAATAAAAGACAAACTTTTGTGACTTTTATCATAAAAGATTTCAATACATACACAGATACGAGTATCTCAATGAAAAATTGATATACCATTGTGCAATACAATATTTTGCAAATATGGCTGATCCGGAATGAATTAAATAAGAATTAAATTACATTTTTGTTAAGAATGGACGTTTCATAGAACGACGACGATATATTTTTTATTTCCTCAACGAAATCTTTTTAAAATGAGACAAATGAAAGAAAATATATTTACACACATACGAGAATTATATAAACATATGTATATGTAAGTAGAGTAGAGGACACCAATAATGTGTAAGAGAGGAGATTACTTTTTTGTTCGTCATCCATTTTAATTTTGTCAGATGAATTATTTTATTTAATCACAGCTGATTATGATAGCAGATTTAGTTCAGTTTCATAACAGATTTCGTTTTCGAAGTTGCATAACAGACTTTTATAAAAGTTCGAGCCCCTGAATACCAATTATAAAAGATCTTTTAAGATGGAAATCTTTTACGATTCATAACAGAAAATCCATAGCAGAATAACAGATGTTGCAGAATAGGCCTAAATATCTGTTTTCTTCTTTTCTTTCGACTTTTAGTTGGTGTCACAAAACAGACACTACTGCCAAACGGACATGTGACCTGTTTTTTTTTAAAGTTTCTGAATGATTTCATTTTCTATGTTTTTTCAGAGTCAAGTTAAATGTCACAATCAGCTGATAACTGATATACAAGTTTACAAGTAAGGTTGTTTAGCTGAAATTTAGCGGTGTGATGAAATAAAATGTGTTATTTTACTTAGTAAAATGTATTGCCGCACCTTTATAAAACCTCCTTTGCAATATGCCAAGACAATATTTACTAAAATTCCGCCGTTCCCACAGAAGTTTTTTCACTATAAGTTAAAAGAATCACCACATAGATTCATCCAACCACCCGCGAATTGCAGTATTCGATTAAGATTGCTTTCAAACGGCGATGGAGATTCGATTTTGGAACCAGAGGTATTCGAAGATCACATCTTTGAAGAGAATTTGCATGGTTTTTCCTTTAAGAATATACTTTACCATGAAGACGATCCTTTAGGTAGAAAAGTAAATACATGCCTATCTTCACAGCAAGTAAGCTATAAACATTTCTTATAAATTTGAATTATTTTAATTCTATAATAAATAATAATGTACTAAGTTATTAGATATGTTTGCTAAGGAAGGAGATAAATTTCAACCAGCACATCTAGTTCAATCTGTGATATTATTGTGGGACTTTTGCCGACAACCAGAAAATCGGACTTCTGCTATACAAGACTTTATCAAAGAACATCAGTTTGAAGAACTTCTGGTAAAACTATTGGAAGTTGTTGAAGATCTCAATCCAAACGAAATGACATGCTGTTTCCTCTACCTAAAACGAATAGGTTTAGGTTTTGAACATAAAATAATGCAGAAATTAATACTATGTGTTCTGGACACGATTAGAAAAGGTAACTTGTTGTTGCTTATGAATCAAAGTTTTTGACAATTTATATTCGACACTTTCAATTTTTACGTAAGATTTAAGTTTGCAATTTTATCTTAAAAAAACATCGTTGAAAAGTGAGTTGTACACAATACACTTGTTACTTATGTTTCGATGTAAGGAAAACAAAAAGTGCACTCTTGTTTTACTATCAATACTTTCTTCTATTTAAAAAATTTCTAGTTCATTTTAATTCAGCATTTCTTAAAATTTGACTTGAAATTGGTAACATAAAATTAATAACTAAGATTCAATTTAAAAACATACGCACATGTTCTGCATTTCGATTAAAAATTAAAAGAAAATAATCGAAACTAGATTATCCGGGATGGCCGGGAACGAGCTCTCAGGCCTAATCGAAAATACCGCTTAGTACATTGTTTTAATAAAAATAAATTATTTCCGGCTTTTTTTTATCTCATAAAAATCAACTTAAATACTTAATTATTAAATTAAATAAATAAAACCTATACTCGAAATATATTTTAATTTGTAATAAAAAACGGCAATGCAAAAGATTGTCGATTCTACAAACGATGGAATTTCCGGCGGCACGAACAATTTTCAGTTATGTTGAACTTCGAACTTCATTGCGAATGTTTTTAAAAAGAATATAATTTATTTTAAATTGAATCTAAATAGAAAAAATTATTTCATTATTCTCTTATATCGGAATATTTATCGATCAGAAAAGAAAATTGGAAGACCGAAAACCAAGCTGAGAAAAAAAAAATCAAAGTAAAGATATAAATATGTTAGCGATTAAACACTAAACTTAGAAAACTCAGAAATTTTAGCTAAAATGTCATCAACCTCAAAATAGTTAACAAAAAGGAAAATAAAAAAAGAAATTTAAAAAATCAAACGTCGGCTAGAAGGTACAAAAAATAAAATATGAAGCACTTCAATACTTTTACATGTAGAACATGTTTTTAATTAAAATATTTAATTCAATTTTTTTATAAAAGCGGACCCAAGACCTCTAAAGCTCTCAGAAGAAACTAACTGAAATATTGTTATCTTTTAATAAAATGCTAAGTTATAAGTATTAACCATGAAGTTGTATGTTTATGAAGGCTAACAGCCCTATTCTGCTATTCGCGTTTTTTTATGCCAAGCAGAGGAATGAGTCAATATAAAAAAAAGAGAAACTAATCGCTTGTTTGAGGTTTTTTGCTGTAGATAATTTGCAACATTGCGTTGGACAAGATTCAGATGCGAGCTTCGCTCAGTCCACATTACCGGACGCACTTAAAGCCCAATTATGTCCCAATTGGATTACTCTACAAATGACGACAGAAGAAAAACTAAAAGTAAAACTCTTGTTTAACCCAAAATGTGGTGTGTCTGGAGTTGTTATTTGCATTGACGGTATCCACATAATGACCCTCTATCAAAACCCACATCTCTTTTACATACATCAGAAAAAGCTACCACAGCCCGATTACAATCATAAGCAATCGATTACCTAGTAAATTACCTAGCAATAAATTAGTTTTTATTTACATTTTACTGAACACCAACCAGGCAGAGGATCCATTAAATGAAAAATCCGCTACAGATCCGGATTGTATAGAATGAATCCGTTCACGTGAATAACAGAATACCACACAATATTACCGACTTAAATACAGATTCACTTTGAATGAATACCAGGATAGTGATTAGTGAAAATTCAAGAAAAATTTCCTCCGATGAATAGCAGAATAGGGCTGTAAGTAGATTTAATTTCTATATTTCAATGTATACCTAAGTCATATTTTACATAGAGAACATAAAAAAAAATAAAGATTTATTCAGTCATCTGGAAAAAAAGTCAGTCCCTTGAACATCCTTTTTCAAAAAATGTCCATAAAATCGTCATTTTTAATTTCTCTGACTGCCCGCTTTAAACAACGCAAAGATTCGTTCTAATGATTCTAGAACAACTCTTACGACTTTTAGCTTCCAAAAATTTCCTGCCGAAATTTTTAACATTTTATTCCATTCCTTGTAAAATCACTCAGATACAAGAATTCTGTTAGTTTTAAGAACTGAACTGAAGGTAATTGTTCTTGTTCTTATGTTACTGATATTACAGTTTATCACGGATATTAGAGTAAAAATTCAAAAAAAAAATCAGTTTTTAATTTTCTTCTGCTATGTGAAATGTTCAAAGAAAAATCGCGGTTAATCAAGTGCCTCGGTTAAAAGTTTCTCAAATAATCGAGTTTCAACTGTATTACATCTGCCTGACACAGTGCTAGTAAATATACTCCCATGATCTGCATTTCACTTGTTGTGAATTCGAGGAACAAAAGTGAATTTTGATGTTCTGCATTCTGCATAAAATGACTTTTGTGATTTGTTAATTCCGAATGTGAAATATTCGTGTTCTGAATTCCACCCAAAATGATAGATGTGAATTGAGTTTTCGGAGATGGAAATTCGTGTTCTACATTTCGAAGGCATAGCGTTTTACGGTGAATTCAATTCACTTAGTTTTATTTGGTGAAACTTTACTTTTGGTGACAATTGACAAACATGTTAATAAAGTTTTGAAATTTTGCCTTGACTTTATTGTTTACACAAGAACTCATGACAAGAAAAAGTTTTATTGCAATTTATGAAATAAGTTAAGGAATAGTTTTTGTCCTTGCAGCTAGGCTCTATTCTTGTATCTTTACCAGGTTATTTTTAAATACCTGGTATTAAATAATAAATAAATAAATAAGCTTTTGTGTTAAGGGAATTAAAGTCGATTTTATTAAGGGAATTATTTCCAAATTGTAAACATATGCTTTTTCGTTTAGTCTGAAGATTTTTTTGAAGCAACAAACAATTCAAATGTGTCCATGTTAATTCATTCCTCATTTCAACTTACACTGCTTCTGGAAGATCTAAAATTTTGGCTTTACCACGTAAAATGAAATCTCGAACCCTCTCCTTGATTTTCGTCCCTTCTACCACTTATTAATAATAATAGTGAATCTATTTTCGTTTTGCACGAGGAACAATGTTTGAATAAATCATGCAACTTGTCTTTTAGCTGATTTTGACATTTCGAAAATAAATTTGGAGTGAATTGAAAAAAAAAAATGAATTTGTTTTCAATTCACTTTCACTCGGAATACAGAACATGGGTGATAGATTGTTGTGGATTAAATACGATCAATAAATGGAATAAATAGAAAAATAAAAGTTAAACTTCAATACAATTGAAGTTCGGATTAGACTGTGAAACCGGACGAGTTCAACTTCAAATTTTAAGTCCAGTTCAGGTTCCGCTGAACTTTAGTTTAAACTTCGATTGCGAAACTGGGGGTTAGAGTTATCAATGTTGATTCTTATAGACTGTGTTGGTCGTATTGTTGATTAAATGAAAGATTAATTAATTTTCTTTTTCCCAAAGTTTCATCCAACTTAAAATAAAAAACAAAACATTTAAAAAAAAAATTAATTTAAGCACTTAAGCACATTGTAGTCATAGTTATTTCAAATTCTTTCAATAAACCACTGAAATGTTTTATGTGCGGTACATATTTTTGTTGTTAACATTATGTGTAATATCTCTTGCGTGTAACGGTTGGGTGGGTGTTTCTCTGTGGCAAGTATTTCTACTCCTTCAAAGTCCAGTTGGTGGCCAGTCTCAACGCTGTGACAAACCAGTGCTGTCTTTCCAGCATTTCTTAAACGAATGTCTGATTTATGATTCGCCATTCTTTGACAAAGGAGGTGTTTGGTCGTTCCGACCCAGCAAAGGTTACATGCTTCGTTTAATTTTCCTTTGCAGTTTGTTTTGTTGGCTACGTCAGTATGGCGAGGAAGCAATGGTCTGACTTGACTTATACACTAAGCTGACGTCGATGTTGTTCCTTCTTCTGATGTTTTTTTTTATAATCTACCCGCGCTCAAGGGATTATGATTACCATTTAAATGTTTCAACACAGCGCGGGCGTGAAGTTAATGAAGAGAAAGAAGGATAGGAAAGATGTTAAATTAAACTATTTATTTACTTTCAAAAATGTTTGTTAAATGTAGATATAATTTTGTTTTTATTTCATAAATATTAGAATAACAAAAGATATAACATAGTAATGAAACAACATAGTATGAAAGAATTGATATTTCATGTTGATGACTTCTTATTATTGGCACTATATGGTAAGTTTCCCATTCGTAAAAGTTTTTCGAAGTCAAGATTTTGATCAAATGTGACATTACAATAATGGAGAATACTTAAACAGTCAATCCCTTGTATTTGTCAATCCGTTTGTCTATTTGGGTCGTTTTAAAAAAATTACATTTTTAGCGTTATAGCTTCTATTTTTTTTTTGCATTTCAATTTAAAGACTTGAAATTTGGCATGGAACTGTGTTTATATGTCAGCATTATAAGAAAAAATTTGCAGATCGATTGATGGTAAAGAATAGCCATGGTAATTAATAATGTGTAATCTCCGTGGCCTTTTTGGGATGTGATTTTCATGCTTAATCAGTTTTATTAATATTTTTAATGATGAAAATGATTTTTTATTTAATTTTGGGCGTTGTCGTTTGAAAGGCCTTCTCTCAAACTTCAATTTTATGATATGCCAAAAAAAAAAATTGTTTTGTTGTCCGAATACTTAGTTGAACGAGTGTGACAAGATTTGAAAAAAAAAACCTAATTAAACATTTTCGCTTTTTCACACAACTAAACAATTTTTAATAATTTTTTACGATGCATTATCTTATAGTACGTCAAAAAACCTTTAATTTCATGTTTTATTATAATTTAATTATTGCAGTTAATTCCTTTAAAATTTGCATACAAAATAATTTTTTCATCCGAGTAAAAATTCAGTGTAATCTCCGTGGCCTTGTTATCTTTGTACCGTATAAATATTTTTTACTCTAACCACCGCCAAAAGAAAGGTATTTACTCATACTTGAACCTAATATAATTTGGATGACATTGAATTACATTTACTATATTAAAATTAAGAAATAGTCGATTTTGTAATCTCCGTGGCCATTTTCGTATTTGGTTTTTAATAAATGTTCTTTTAGTTTATAATGGCTCATATCATTATTAATTTTTTTATATTCTAGATAAATATACTGAATTTCATCATTCCTTACAATATTGGTACCGTAAAAGTTCCAAGAAAGTTATGTGCCGTTATTTAAAATTATTTTTTTTCGTCTTTCACGCTTATAAACAAAATCATTTTGTAAACAAACAACTTTTTTATTAATTTTCTTATTAAATTTAGTTGCTTTCCACAAAATTTCAACTATTTATTGTTACTATTTATTTTGTGGATTATTGTTATTTTATGCAAGAAAAGAACATTTTTAGTACATTCGAAATTTAAAATTTAAATTTTTATCAAAAAATACTCGTAAAATGGAAAATATTTGAAATTATTTTTGCGCAACTCGGAGAACTCCTTTTCTACTTGTTTACAATAGATTTAGAAACTAAAACCCAAGAAAAACTGAAAAAAAAATTTTTCAAACGATCAAAAAAAATGTCAATTTTTAAAAAATGACCCATTTGTATACATTCAAGCATACAGGCTAAACGATTTATATACAACTTGATACCGAATATTTATTTTGGCATTGGCTGAAAATGTTTGTAACCACATATGTATGTATGTATACTATTTTTTTCATTTACGACACAATACAAAATTTCGTTATTTGCATTATCGTAAGTTAATTTGTTGCTGGGGGTACATCGATTTCTAGTTGAACAAAATGTCAAAATTTCGAAGTCTATATACAATTTCTTTGCTCCTTTTTTGTTTGATGATGTTTAGACCTCGACTGACCTGGCCGCTCTACAAACTAAATTGAGTCATTAAATTTTAACATTAATCATCATCTCATATTATATATAATTTTTTAATTCTAGATGAACTTATTCCACTTTCGGCTCTGTCAAGATTTTGTGTAGCAGTTAGCACCGATAAAACCTTAAATACCTCACTCGTTTGCAAAAATGTGCTGCCTCACATTATTAGAGCTCTGGAAACCTGCACGACAGCTGAAGAAATAAGACTAATAACAATTTGTTTAATGAATTTGAAGCAACTTGTATTAGAGGATGTTTTGCAGATTTATAAGTCAAAAGTTATCGAATTAATGAAACTTGAAATATTAAACACCGAATGTACTAAATGTGTCCTCAAAATCTTAAACTTCCTTAACCATCCTACTTGGTCTCATCGAAACTCAATACTTTCTAGACAACTGATGCTGCTCGTTTTGCCAATTGTAGACGACCTATCTGAAGAAGATGTCAAAACCCTCTATAAGATATTTCAAAACCAATTAGAGCCAGCTGCCTTCGCGCCAAAACTTCTAAAAGTAAGCGAAACTCTGCTCGAAAAGCATCCAAAAGAAGAAATGTTAACATGCATTGTTCAGTTTGCAGAATCCCATAAAAAGGAACATCTTATAGAGATATTTAAAAAACAACTATCAGATGAATCAATGTGGCAGCGTTCAACTGCTCCTTTGTATTTTTTCACCATTTTAAGATCATTGAAAATATCTGATACCTCTATATGTAACAACTATTGGACAAAAGTATTAGAAGATATTGACAGGAATTCCGAAGGAAAAGAACATTACGTTTTTGCTAGACATTGTCACCGTTATATGTATTTTAACAATAATTTAGGTGGTACATACCGTCACCTGGAATTTGAGAAACGTATGGCGCATTTGTGCATGAACGAAATTAATAACGGAATATCAGGAGTCATTCCTTCTAAGTTTGCAAGTCTAGCTTCTTTCGTGTTAGGTTATGGTCACACATACCGAGGGAATTCAATGATTCCGAAAATCATCATGTCTAAAATAGAAACAATGAAATATCAATTCAGTCCCGATGACTGTCTGCATTTGTCCAGGGGCATTCAAATTGCTTTTGAAATGAGGTAAATTTTAATCAGAATTATTGCTTAAACATTAAATATAATCGTTTTTTAGGTTTCGTCATTTTGTCCCCACGACAATGGCACAACAATTAAATATTATAGATAAAGCACTAAGTGAGAGTGCACAGCAACATTTGGAATCATTATGTGATGATAATGCAAAAGATTTAAATGTTATCATTCGTGCATTAAGTAATCGAAAAAGTAATTATACGTATGTGTCTATGTATGTGTGTGTTTTAAACCTAAAATTTTATTTCGGAAATTATTGTACTTGATTTAAATATTTTAAAATTACGTGCTATATGTATACATGTCCGAATTAAATTTATTTTCATAAAAATTCCTTCAACTTTATTCAAATGAAGGTTCTAGAAAGTCCTCAATATACCAACAAGCGCTGAACAAGTACAATCACATACACTTAAATATGCTGGATTCTAGATTGCTGCGAAATATGTCATATAACTTAAGCTCATCAAATTTCGTCGCTCCCAAAATATTGGAAGAAATGCTTTGTTACATAGTGGACAATGAAGAATATGTGACAGGGGATACAACTGAGAAGATCATTTCTTGTTCTTACAATTTGGGATACTCACCTGAACAACAAGAAAGTTTGGATGCAGTCGCTAGGATTGTAATGAGGTAATAATAATTTTAATAGAATATTTTTTTTTTAAATTGAAAATTTATTTATATATACGTTATATAAAGGGATTTCGAGTACATGACCGGGCTCTCAATAATTCAAGCTTGTTTAGCACTCTCTTTTTATAAGACGATTCCAGAGATGCTTATAAATAAAGTCTTTTGTGTGAATTTCATTAAAAGAATTGAAGAGGAAATTGAAATGTGTTACTCTAAGGTATATAGTTTCGACTAAAGTATCTGTGTTTTGTTAAGAAAACAAATGTGAGATATATTTTTATTTATTTCAGACAACCTATCCAGAAAGAGTTCTGAATCAAGTAATGCAACTTAATCGTGCAGTTTGCTTGGATTTTCCTGAAGCCGATGTTCCATGGTTCCAACAGAACTATCTTGAAGCTCAACTTAGCAAATGTAAGATTCAATATAATTACGCTCAGTGGAATCATATTTAAAAAATAGTTTTTATAATAAACGTATTTGTATACTTATTATTTTATTTTACAAACTATTTCAGATCAATTTGTTCCGAATACATACAGCGAGGATGTAAAACAAGTTCTACTTTCAGTTTTGAAAGATGAATCTCTATTTCGTTGTAATCATGTTACTCCCTATGGATACAGAGTAAGTTTCAACATTCATATTCAGTTCTGTCATGAATTCCATCGTATTAGAAAGTTGTTACGGATCCAGACAAAAATTTCAATCCTTAAACGCGGTCCAAATTTGGGGAACTTTTTTGGACCTCTCAACCAAAATTCAGCTTTGTCAGAATTTTGGTTGTGTATTAATTTTAGTTGTCTTAATTTCCTGGGTTAAAAGAAGTGGTCAAAGTTTGGTGAAAGAAAACAAAGTATTTCCGCATTTAATTCAAGAAAAAAAATTATAATAAAAAAAATCCAACAACTATACTCTGTCCGATATAAATGGTCTCCCATAAGGGAAGAACTTTTTCGGAATCAGTAGCTCGCCTTACATGGGTTCTCGTACCCTGCGGTAGGTTCTTCGATATTTCGTGTATTTTTTGAGAATTTAGCTATTTTTGTGCTATTGTTCTAACTTCTGGACGAAGTAAAATAAATATATATATACATATGTACATGTACATATTGTTTTTTATTGATGAACTCATACGTATTTATTTTAGATTTTTGTTTTGCTTTTTTGTATTTAAAAGGGATTAGTCCTACTGGGGATACCCTTCAAAAACGCGCCTATTACATATATACATTTTATTTCACTTTTATTAATACAAAAAAAAATGTAATCTAAAAAAGGAAGGTAACATAAATTTTCTTGAGATTTTTGCCATTTCAAAATGCTTATTATGGCATCTCTGTGAGAGCTTTTGTAAGAATAGCACTTATGAAATACAAAAGGGTGCGAATCATGCCTATCTTCCCTGTACTGACAATTTTTATCGTACAGAGTATAGTCTAAGATTTTAATACCAATATACGTGTATTATTTATTCTAGAATATTATAAAAATAAAAAATAATAATAAAAAATATAGATTCGTGGTTGTAGTGTTCAGTAATTTGAAGAAAGTCTTAGATAACAGCATGGGAAATATTTTTTTAAATATATTTTCCTGAAAAATCTAAAAAACTATTGGCATGAGAGCGATCGACGACCGACGAATAAAAACTAATCGACAATGTTTTTCGTAAAATACTAAAAACCAATGTTTTTCGTTTACCCATTTAATGCATATATATACATTTATATCGACGCTGATGGATCAAAAACCGATGACGGGTTTGGTGGAAGTATGTAATAAGTAATACTAAACTTAGGTTTCTCATTTCGTCTTCCTAATCATTTTAGCGTATTCCAGGCGGAACTTTAAGCGATCAAAGCAGCTTAATCTTGGCTTTTTAAAAACGTGATATCAACAACGGATATGTCCATCTTCTCAGACAGCCAAGCTGCTGGCAAATCTCTAAACTCTGTCTCTACAAACTAACAGCCCTAAATTCCCGATAATCTCATGTAGATATGGCAGAGAAGCTCAACATTCACCTTTGTTGGGTGTAGGGAAAATCCATTTTAACCCATCGCTACATGTAATATTATGTATAACCAAGATGCGATCAGGTGAAACAACATCACCACATGCTTGGCGACAGAACAAATCTGGCCGAAGCTGGATCTTTAGCGCTCTAAGCGTTTGATATCTTTAAGCAGATTGCATTAGTTCATTAATATTTTTCATAACTCGACACTGCGTAATAATAGGCAAGTAAGCTCACTGACTTGCGTTTACTCAAACGATTTCTGCAGAAGCTGTATGGATGAGGAAACAATTCTTTCACTTTTCTGTACATGTCTGCTAAATCCACAAGACGTAGACCCCATATTGGAGACTTCTACTACAGCGATCCGAGTGATCTGAAATATGTAGTCTTTCATGCTTCGTGAGAAACTCAAAATGGTTTAAGGAGTAGGCACACTTTTCTAGATCTATGATCTATTATCTAAGTGTGTCGGTTCCCCGCCGATAGCCATTTTTACCTAAAGTACCTTTTACCTAAAGTACCTAACTTTAACCACTCACAAACATTTAAAATACAGTTGTCCTTGAGAAAATATTGGAAATTCTAAGCTTATAACACAAATGTACTTGTAATGCCTTTCCTTGTAATTTTTGAATTGTTATAGAAAACGTAAGGCGAATGGGTGATTGCAAACGCTTAAATTCAAATGGCAAATAAGGAGAAAATATGTTAATTCTAGGAATGAGTAAATCGTCCCCCTAATCATTTTACTACTAACTATAGCTATAAGTTGATTGATATTTAAAGAATAATAATTGGTGCACCAATCCTTAGCTGCCAAATTAGAGTTGGAACTCCAGTTAAATCCAAAGAATTTAGAGCGTTTGTAGGATAATTCACAGCTTTATCAGTTTTATCTTGATTTATGATGGTGTATATTGATTTGTAAACAACAATTGCATTTGGAATTTATTTACGTTTTCATTTTTTCCAGCTAATATAACTCTTTCACCTTTAGTTATTTTGAATTTTTAAACACATTGCCACAAATTGAAAGATTAGGGTAGATTTATTACCATAACTAACGGATTTCATTTCCAATTAGCTATAGGAAACTATTTATTTCTTTATCTTTACGACTGCTGTGAAAATAAAAATTTCTTCAAATCAAAAGCAAATGCTTTTGTTAATAAATAAACCCTGCAAGTTATGTATTAACTAAGTTAAAATATAATATATTACTAATCGCTATAACTGGCCCTTAACCTAATAATAAAAGTTTACAAAACTTTTCTTATAATTTGCAGATAGATTTCGTGATTCATTTCGATACCAACAAACATCCGATTCCAGCTCCAGTTGAAACTACGGTTTTGGATAAAATCACAAAGTAAGTTGTTTTAATTTAAACAAATTATGAATGTTTAAGAAAACGAATTGGAAATTATGAGTTAATTAATTTTTAAAGATAATAACTATACTTTGTTTTTCAGGGTCGCTATATTGCTTCTCAAAATTGATTCGTTGCGTGAGAATAATTTACTCACAATGCGGGGTAAAGATGCATTGAGAATGCGACATTTAGAAATGCTTGGTTACAAGGTGGTGCATATAAATGAGAATGATTGGAACCATTTTAAAGTACAAAATAGCAGAGCGAACTACTTAAAGTGTTTATTACAAATAACTAGCTAAATAAATTGTTGTATATTTGATGTTTTAAGGAAAACAGTAAAGAGTCAAGAGTCTTTATTTAAGTTCATCATTTTTAAGATTGTAGTACCACATGGAGGGACATTGAACTGTCATGCCAAAGAAGGTCTGAAAATCTTAACTTAGACAGTTAAACTTTTTCTGATGAATTCAAGTTGAAATTATGACTGTCTTCGTGTGTATAGATTGTCCCATCTCTTGTAAACTAAGATTCGTCCGTCCAAATAATTATGCTAATAAACTCGCGCTACGCCCCAGAAACTAGTTAAAAAAAAATCAAGTATCTTTTCCAAAAAACAATGTATGGATAAATATTTCTTTTATGTAGTATTTTAAAAATTATATAGATGTATCCGAAAATATTGAATTGCAACGGCGAAGAACCTCCAGTATTCTTTCATCTGCCGAAATTCTTCTTACCTAGCCATTCCTCAAAGACTGCAGTTGAAACTGTGAGTTTCAATCTTCTAAGTCGGTGTCGCTGCACAACCCATTAAGTTGGTTGTTGTATTTTCCCCTAAAACGTTCTTATCCACCTTCGACATGGTCCCATGCCTTTGCACCATATATCAAAACCGGGATGATTAGTGTCTTATAAACGCATACTTAAGCCACTCGATTGTCTTCTAGGACCGTTGCTTATCGCTTTTGCTAACAACACTGCTCAAATAAAATAGGGGTGGCCGTGGCGCGATGTATGTTTGCTCGCCTGTGAACACCTTATGATCACAGGTTCGATCCCCGCCGTCGTCTATGTCGTTTTAATTCCATTAAAAACCTTCTAAAATTGTCATCAATGGGTTGCTGGTTTACTCATTATATTTTGTTCAGGCATAACACTAACAACATGTAATTGAGTTAAACTAGTATGTCCAACAAGGATGAACACGAATATAATAATGTGAATTATAAGCGAAATAGAAATAAGACACGGCATTCTCCGCTTTAGTTCAGCCGCCATCCCTGTAGATAAAATATCTGAGACAACAACTTTCAGTCTCAGAACATCGTGCCACACATCTTTCCTATCCTTCTTTCCCTTCCTTAACTTCACGCCCGCGCTGTGTTCAAACATTTAAAGGGTAATCATAATCCCTTGAACGCGTGTAGATTATAAAAAAAAAGCCACTTGCATTCCTCCTCCTAAACAATTTATCCGCAATACTCGTCTAGCCGGCAATGCTCATCAGATTACTCTGAGCCTAAGTTCGTACGTTCGGTCTTCTTTCCTTAGCCGTGCTACTAGAATTTGGAATACTTTTCAAGATCAATGTGCATGGACATATCCACTGTTAGAACAGTGTTACACTACAAGACTTTATTTATTTTTCCCAAAAGAAACGAACTCTTCTCATAAACTTTATTACACATTTTATTTTATTTTATTTTATTTTATTTAAAAAAGGTACGTTTTACTAATACAGAACTAATTAAAATCCTAAGAAGTTTCACTTCATTCACTATTTGGTGTACACCAAACAAATGCATTATTAAACATTACTTGCCATGGACTCTGCTCAAATTCACATCCCGCCGGTGTATAAGGCCACTGGTACATCTGACCACACCTTTCTGGATGAGGCATCAAAGCTAAATGTCGGCCGTCTTCCGAACATATACCTGCCACTCCATCGATACTGCCGTTTGGATTCATTGGATAAAGTTGAGTGGCAACACCATTATCGTCGGCATAACGCATTGTTATGCACTTATTTGTTTTTAGTTTGTTTAAAACTTCATCTGTTCGGAATGAAAATCTTCCTTCGCCGTGGGCAACCCAACACCCAAGAACTGATCCTTCCAAATTCTTTAGCATCATTGAATTGCTTTCTTCGATACGAAGCGTAGTCCAACGACATTCGAATCGTTCCGACTTATTGTTTAGTAAGGCCACATCTGGGACATCAACGGCACTTTGTACTGGTTGATCATTTTCAGCCGAGCCAACCCACCCTATAAGGGACATAAGTTGGCAACCATTGCAAATACCCAACGAAAAAGAATCAGAGCGTTTCCTAAAGGCATTAAACTGAGGCGCTAGATGCTCGTTAAACATTATGTTTGCCGCCCATCCTTTACCTGAACCTAAAGTGTCAGCGTAACTAAATCCGCCAGGAAACACCACACCTCTATACTGATCAAGAGTACATTTCTTTTGGAGCAAATCTGACATAGTAACATCGTGAACTTCGAATTTTGCTTTCAGCAGGCACGATATCATTTCTCGATCACTATTTACCCCTTCCTCCCTGAGAACTGCCACCTTAATGCTTTTCCCTAATCGACTAAGTTTGACTTCAGGATCCAAATTTGCTGTACAATTGTATTTCGGTGCAGATCTATAATTTAAGCTATTGAATTCATCAACAGCACATTCAACATTAGCTTGGAGTTTTTCTAATTCGAAACTAGTGTTCTCCCACTTCTTAAACAGCGTTCTTACATCGCTGCGTAAAAGCACACTGTTGCGGCTCTTGACAATAATGCTTGAATCAAGCCCAAAACCGGTAGATTTGCCCACACAATACACAGGAACATTTCCATTTTTGAATTCCTCCATAACTTCTTGAAGATATTGGCTATCCACCTCCAGTACCCAACCAGTTTCCTCTGCAAACATAACACCAAATTCGATCTTCTCTTTGGGTACTTCTTCAAGTTTAACAGAATTTTGATCGAGTTTCTCGAGAGCTCCAGTCATGTCGATTTCAATGCCTGAAATTCCAGCAAACGCCATTTCAACAAGGGTAACGATAAGGCCACCATCACTTATGTCATGTCCTGATAGAAGCTTCTTTTCTTTTAGGAGCTTTTGAGTTATGTTAAATGCATTCTTCAGCACTGCAGTTTTTTCTACATTTGGGCTAAACATTCCTTGTTGGCAATAAGCTTGAGCCAAGGCCGAACCGCCTAATCTGAAAAGCCCTTCGATATTGACCCAAACCAAATGGCCAATGTTTCCCTTCGACGGAGCTTTCAAATCGGGAGTAATTTTAACTCTCACATCAGGGCATGGAGCATAAGTTGAAACTACAAGAGTCCCGGGTGATTTAACTGTTTTAGAATTAACACGTGCTGCCATTGATAGAGAATCTTTGCCACCATCTACTGCAATATTAAGTTCTTTCATAATTTCACACATTTCCTTACAGGCATCATACAACTTTGCACCTTCGCCAGGTAACTTTGCTGCCCACATCCAATTTCCTGAGCACTTGACATCTGCCAGCTCGCTTATTCCAACAAATACAAGATTCGATATGGCTTCGGCAACTGACATTCGTGCCATAGCAGAAGCACTGATAAGTCCTTTTATTGGTTGTGTTCCTATCGAAGTTGCAATACCTTCGTGTCCGAAGTGCGAGATTGTTGTTAAGGCGAAATCAGCAAGGGGTGTATGCAATGGCCCAACACACTGCTGTTGTGCTATAAGACCACTGACACACCGGTCGACTTTGTTGGTGAGGAACCGTTTGCTTCCTACAGATAAAATACTTAAAACTCGATTTAATGTACTCGAAAAACCAATATTTTCATCCAGCTTCAAAGGTGTCAAATTCGGCTTGGTGCGTTCCAAATCATATCTACGCTTTGGCATGTCACCTAAAACGTGTTTCAAATGCAAATCAAATGGAACGGGGCCCCAATTCTCTATTTCGTCACGGTTTTGGTATTTTTCGAAATCTGCTTCGGTCTCCAACAGAGTGACATACCCATTTCCAGTAACAACGCCAACAAAGCTTATTGGGCAACGTTCTCGATCGCATATATCTTGAAGTGTTTGCCGACTCTCTGGTGAACAGAGAATTGCGTTGTTTTCCTGGTATTCGGCACCCCAGAGTTCTAATGCTGTGATTGTTGGATCACCAAGTTGGAATTCTTTTGAAAATATTACAGCTCCAGCGAAACCTGGTTCAACTAGTTCCTTAAGAACATTACCATTACCTCCAGCACCCTTTTAACCAAAACAAAGAGATGAGTATACATTCAAGTTTATTAAATTCAGTTTGTTATGTACCTGATCATGAATAGCCAGAATAGGATTTTTTTCTCCCATTTCTACGCATGCCCTTACTACGCGGTTTAGTTTATTTTCCATTTCAGCATCACCCCGCTGAACAGCATTAAAATCTAAGCTAGAACTGTTGTCGCCTTGGACTTCAACTGAACTTGCAGCTCCCCCACCAACACCAATACGATAAACAGGTCCACCAATTTTAGCTAAAAGCATGCCTGAGGAACGAATAAAAAGTGTTTATTTAAAAACTAAAAAAAAAGAAAGGAATATTATTGTTGCTCCTTATACAGCAACATCTTAAAAAGATTTTTTTATAGATATTATCTGATATACAGCTGTGTCATAAAAATAGCAGTGCTGGTCACACTTTATTAATTAGTCAATAATTTTAAAGACGCAGATTCTTACAAACAAAATTAACCTGTTATTTGCATCTAACGGTCTTTCATTTTTATATTTCAGACTTTGAGTTTGTAATTGAACCTTACTTTTTCCGTTGTAGACGCATTTGTTCAAGCTCTCTGAGTATAACGTGTTCATAAAAATAGCAGTGTCTTGCATTTAAAGTTAAAAAGTGTTAAACATTCTCTTTTTTTATTTTTCGGTAAGTAAAAATTTTGCTATTTGCAGTTTTTTGTATTCTCAAGATATCATCGAAAAAATTATAAAATATTAGCTCAAAAATAAACAATGGTTCGGTCAAAACATTGCAACGAAGAAACTCGAATTTTTATAAGAAAACTACGTTTGGAGGGGAAAACTTACCAGGATATTCAGGAAATCCTAGGATGTTCAGCAAAAAAGATAAGTAACGCTATAAAATGGCAGAATAAGCCGGAAACACGCGGCCCAAAAAGGATGACGAGTGTTAGAACTGACAGAAAAATTATTCAGTTAGCTAAACAGAACCCTTCCATAAGCTCCAGAGAAATTAAAGATAAGCTTGAACTGTCTGTAAGCGCTGTAACCGTACGAAGACCTCTTTTGGATGCCAAATTACCAGCCCGAAGTCCACGCAAGGTACCATTGTTGACAAAAAGGCATGTGGCAAAGAGAATGGAGTTCGCCAAAGCGCATCGAGATAGGCCACGAGAGAAATGGAGGAATATTCTGTGGAGCGATGAAAGCAAAGTCGTTCTTTTTGGAACCAAAGGTCGTCGGGAGTATGTGAGAAGACCACAAAATGCAGCAAACGATCCACGATACACTGTGAAAACAGTGAAGCATGGCGGAGCGAAAATTATGATATGGGCTTGCTTTTTTATACTATTTATCCCATTAAGGGTACAATGGATGCAGCTGAATATGTTAAAATTCTCGAGGAGGTCATGTTACCCTATGCTGAAGAGGAAATGCCGTTGGTTTGGGTATACCAACAAGACAATGACCCAAAGCACACTTCAAAAAGGGCAAGATCATGGTTCCAGGAGAACAAGTTATGCGTTATGGAGTGGCCCGCTCAATCCCCTGACCTTAACCCCATTGAAAATTTGTGGGGGATGTTAAGAATGTGGTTCATGAAGCGAAACCGAAGAATTCAAAAGAATTGCGGGAAGTAGTGCGAGAATCGTGGAACGCAATACCAGTCGAGAGGTGTCAAACTTTAGTGGACTCCATGCCACGCAGATGCATTTCCGTTATAAAAAACAATGGTTATGCTACGAAGTATTAATGATAAGCTAAAATATCAATATGGTTTCATATAACTTTTTTTACAGTTTTTCTAACTTCTTGCGTTATAGATTCAAAACATTCAGATGCACTGCTATTTTTGTGAACAGCCATACATTTTAAAAACGTATTTTTTCTGTTAATATAAATGAAATACCTTAAAAAGTTATTTGAAGTTAAGTGAAATATGTTATAACGTTGATAATGAAAGCCTTTTTGTTTTATTTGGGGAGCACTGCTATTTTTATGAACACAGCTGTATGTACATACTTATATTCAATAAATTTATCTTTCAAAGTCTTAAAAACATGTTTTCATAAATATGTATATCTGAATAAGAAAAATAGATAAGTTTACACGCGAAAGTGTGATTAGTTGTTTTTTTTTTAAGGTATTAAATGCATTAAATAAGATTTATTTATTTATTTCACCTACGAGCTTCAAACTCAACAAACTAAAAACAACCTAATTTTTTTAAAATCTTAAAAATAAGTGAAACAATTCATTTCTGAATTTATCTCGGGAGAATGAAATGAGCATTGATTTCATTGTTATTAGTTCGGTGCTTGCGCTGAAAAAGAAGGTGAATTTTCCCCAATGGTCTCGTTGGAGGATATAACAGAGAAATGACAGGAAAACATCAAGAAACATACCAAAAATTTCAAGCTAACGAAACAATATGTGGCACACAAAATCAACAGCCTTATAAATAACATCCTCTTGACTCTGAATATATCTAGGTTGTTTAAGCTACCAGACCTAATGTTAATGTTTTTCAAGCTGAATGACTGGCTATCAGGGCCGCATGCAAGGTACTCAAACAAGATCCAAACCAGAACCGGAATACGACTATTATCACAGTCAGGCGGCTGGTAAAGACATCCTCCAAATTGGTCCATCAATGAAGGAGTGAATTTGCTAGCATTAATATTAACCACAATGTCTTATCTGGGTTCGGGGGTGATTGTGGCATTGATGGAAATGAACGGGCGGATGAGCTGGCCAGGCAAGGATCAGCCCTTCATAAATCACTTTCGGAAAGAGTCAACATTCCGCTCGGAGTTATAAAGGGTAATATTCTCCAAATTTTTCTTAACGAATCAAACCGTAGCGTAGGTGGAGCAGTTTAGCTAACTGCAAATATATATAGAAAGATTTGACCTACCTTTAATAAATCCCGATGAACACTGGATTTGAAAGGCAGATCGAGGCAAGACATAGCCAGGCTCGGACAGTGGCCAATAGGAGAGCATGCAGCGAAGCTAGGTATTCCTCACAAAACTAACTGTTAAAGCTTTGCAAATACCCTGCTCTGGCCAAATTTAGAGCACATAGAAAGCAAACACACAATACGATACATAAAAACCTACTAGATCCTTTCTTCTTTTTGAACTTTATCCAAACGTGATGACTCTGTGAGAATGTCCACAATTCCCCATACTTATTCCATCCACGGCTTCACAAGAGTTATGGTATCAAAATGGTGCACTTCAGCGCTAATTAAGCCAAAGGGCTAGACTGCCAGTGGTCGCCTACCTACCGACATTCTCTTGACATTGGTTTTAGATGGTATCAACCACAAAGGAGGAGAAAAATGCTAAATTATCTAGTCGAAATAAATCCATCTTGGAAATCACTTAAATGTTCCTTTAGAAGAAAGCTTGTTTTTACTAAACTTTCTTAAAATTTAGTAGTTTTTAATGTTATTTTTTCCACTCGAATAGATAAAAATGAAGATTTCCAGAAATAATCTGTATGACAATGATAATTTGAAAATAATTAGTAGAGGTAGGCAAAGAGAATTGGAGCATCTTTTTAGTACTAGGGCATCAACACCCAGCTTTTACATTGGATTTAATACTTTATTTTGATTTGTTTATGTACATCCCGACAACGAATACAAAATTCTAGCAGGTTTTAGTTCTGCCTTTGGTGTGGAGGAATGGAGAAGAAAAACAATTTTCTGCCGAATCCGAATGGTAAATATGAAAATTTGCTAACTGCTCACAAGAGGGAGCACAACTGAAAACCTATGTTTGGTTCTAGCTGGGAGCGACTGTTGACCGAACTCTCTGGCGTGACATTCCAAATAACTATAACTATCGAGACCTCAGAAATATGAAAGAAATTCCTTACCTTCGCGCAGACTGGTTATAAAATAAAAAAAAAAATAATTTTATTTGATTTTTTTTCTTAAGTCCTGTTTCAGAGAAAATAACGAAGGACTAAGAACTAGAAAGAATATAAACTGACTGAAACGCAGCTATTTGCATTATAAACACATCCATGTTTCTTCCTATCACGTGTGTACGTCGCGTTTTTGGATAATAGAATCTAAAATACCGTAGTGTTTTTTTTTAGGTACAAAAAATATTTCTTGAAGCAAAATAACGTCAAAGCAAAAACAAAAAAAACTTTGTTTCCACTTTTGGATTGCGATTGAATTGGACCAACATTTTACAATCCTGTGTTATACGAATTTTCCATCAACTTTTATATATATAATTATTAGTACATTAGAAAGCTTAATTTTCACAAACCTTTTTCAGGATTAGCCTTTTCTCTCATGCTGGAACTCATTGTACCCAAGCCACCACTAAACATAATGGGTTTCACATATTCATTCCGTTCGCGGTGTGGGTCTTCGAGTCCATAAGAAATTACAAAGCCTGATATGACTGGTTCTCCAAATTTGTTTCCATAATCCGAAGCTCCATTACTAGCATCAATGAGTATTTTCAGAGGTTTGGCAAACGATGGTGGATATTTTGAATTTCCACATTCAAATGGTAATGTATAACCTATGAAAAACAATACGTTTTCTCTAAGATAATAATGATAAATAAAATTAAATAATTATGTACCTGGAATGTTTAAATTGCCAACGCAGTAACCTGCCGTACCGGCAATAGTTAGACCACCTCGACCGACTCCTTGCACATCTCTTCAATTAAATTTATACATTAAGGGCATTAACTTAAATTATACTCAAAATTTAACTTACCTTATTCGCCCGCCAGTACCGGTTGTAGCTCCACTGAATGGAGCTACGGCTGTTGGCATGTTATGAGTTTCAGCGGTAAATATTAAATCAGATTCAACTTTTTGTAAAGTAACCTGTCCTGGTCCAGAACAGTTTTGGGGCTGCAGTGCAAGATGTTTAAAACCTTTTATAGCACTACTATTGTCACCGAATTTGATGGTATTGTTCGAATTCGTGTGTAATTGTGTGTCCATAATCATTTTAAACAAAGATTTGTCCTGTTCTATTCCATCGACAAACATCTGTCCACGGAAAAACCAATGACGGGAATGTTCACTATTACTTTGGGCACAGTCAAAAAGCTCCACAGTAGTTGGATTCCTTTTAAGACTGTTTTGAAAGAGATTCGTATAGTAGTTAATATCCCACTCTCCAAATGCAAGACCTAAGGGAAATTATTAATGTAGCGCGCAAACATAAACAAAGTATTCACTTATATACCTAATTCTTCATTGACTTTTTCTAGGGCTTGTCTTCCTTCAGTTAAAACCGGAACTATATGCCAATCGCGTTGTTGTTTAGGAAGTTGCTCATCGAAACTATTTACGGGTAGATTTTCTGGTGTATATTGACATTCGGTCATGCGATCCGATAAGACTTCTATTATTTCCTCCGAATTCGTTGGTTTTCCATTGAATTCAATTAAATATCGTATAGACATTTCAATGCGGTTGATATGATTTAGACCCACATTTTGACATATATTAACGCAATTCGTAGAAAAGGCAGTTGAAAAATTAAAACGTGGACCAATTTCGATTATAACGGAATTTTCCCTAGATCCTTGAAGGGATGATTGATTTTTTAAATTGTCTTCCTTTTGCGGGTGTTTGAGAAGCCATCGCAAAATGCTTTCAGTTTTTTCATCGCACATTAAATTTTTTGTTTCAACGTGGAAGCATTTTTCTAATTTTACAGAACATACTTTGCGTTCAGGCTACAACAAAAAAAAAAAAAAAAAACAGAACCATGAAATTTTTAAAGAAAGAATCTTGCGAGAATAATAAAGGTACTTGGTAGTATAGGTTAAGAAGAACAAACATACGAAAAACAACGAAAATGAGTAACAGGTGAAGTGTGCTTTCAATGAGGGGTCCAAGAGATTGTACAGGATAGTGGGAGCAACGATTTTTTTATAGACATATTTTCACGCAGACCGCATGGTGTTCAGACCGCATGGTTCAAAAAAATAAAGGTAAACAATGTTAAAATCAATTTCAAACTGGACACTGGTGCCGAGGTAAATGTACTTCCACATAGTTTTTTTTAACCAAATTAAAAAAGTAGATAAAAGCTTATGTGCATAAGGAGGATATATGCTAAATACAAAAGGAGAAACAAATTTAGAATGCGAAATTAACGGAATAGTAATAAACACGATTTTGTTGTTGTTTAAGAGAATTCAGTTCCAATTTAAGGATTTAAATCATGTATTTAGTTAGGTTTGTTATCAAGGATAGATACTCGTAGCATATTTTTTGTGAAAGTAATTAGTAGAAGAAGCTCATCTCATACCTTCTTTTGAAGAAATATCTTCCTAATTGGCAAAATTCAAACAAGCCGCAGAAGCGTTTCAACAGCTAATTGAAAATAATTTTAAAGACATTGAGGAAACAACCATATATAAAGATGACATTAAAGTTATTGGTAAAACGCGAGAAGAGCATGACAATATTTTGAAGAAAGTTGTAAATAGGACACGCAAAGAAAATATATATTACGAGTAGGTTCAACTCTGAGAAAATAGAATTTAGGAAAGATAGAATTACATATGCATATAAAACAAGTACACGCCCCTGATAATAAAGTGGAACTTCAGCGTTTATTGGGAATGGTTAATTATGTCCACTTATTTATACAAAATTTATCGGAGCGTTTACAGCCGCTACGACAAATTCTTAAAAAGAATAAAATCTTTTGCTGGCTATCGGCACATGGGGATTGATTGGACAAAAATAAAAATGTAATAGCGAACGCAACAACTCTTCAGCCATTTCAATCCAACAAGGATACAGTAATGTAAGCTGATTCTTCAAAGTCAGGTCTGGGTTGTTGTTTACTTTAGGGAAATTAGGTCATTAGTTTTGCGTCCAGGGCTTTGAGCCCGATTAAGCTCAGATTGAGAAAGAGCTTTTAGTAATAGTACTTGCATGCACAAAGTACCACCAATATATTATATATGGACGCAAGGTATGTGTAATTACCGATCATAAGCCTTTGCTGGCGAATATGAAAAAAGAAATTGTAGAAATTCCATCGCCAAGGCTTCAACGTATGCGAATATGACTTCTGAGGTTTGATTTAGAAGATCACTACTTTCCAGGTAAAGATATGTTTACAGAGTTGGTCAATGTTGAATGAGAAGATATAAATGAAATAGTTCATAAAATTAGCCCAAGTCATGAGAAAAAAGAAATCCTTGCTTAGGAAACACCAAACGACTTGGTGCTTAAAACCTAATCGATTTAATTAAATTAAATATGAATGGCCGTTAAATAAAAGACAAGTACCAGAAACTGTGAAATATGTTTGGTATTTTTCAATTCAAGAAAACATGTTGAAACGATTGCATGAATCCCATTTTGGCATTGAGAAAACCAAAGGTAGGGCCAGATCTTCAATATTCTGGCCTGGTATGAATGATGAAATTGAAAAATTATTAAGTTCATGTAACAATTGCCAAGAGTTGCGTGATTCCAAAGTGAAAGAGCCGCTGTTTTCTCACAATGTCCCTCGTTGTCCATACCAAAAATGGGAAACCGTATGTATTGGTAGCTGATTATTAAATTATTGCAGGTTACTTAACAAGACAAGTCTAAATTATCCTCAGGCAAATGGACTAGCAGAACGATTTGTTGGTATAGCAAAGAAATTGATGAGTAAGTGCGGAAGGGCCTTTTAAACTATAAAGGTTCCAATTTAACACCAGCTGAGTTGCTTTTTGGCAGACGTTCAAGGACTTTGATACCTGAAGAAGACAAATTTTTCAAAATATTTAGAACCAGTTCAGAATAAAAACAATAGAATCAATAAAGCTTATTATGATAGAACCGCAAAAGAGGCGAATGACCTGTGTGTAGGGCAGAACGTATGGTATTTTAATAACAAAAAATGGATTAAGGCGAAAATAGTTGCAAAAGAAAAAATACCTAGGTCATACAAAAAAGAACTCGATAACACATTCAGAAGAAATTCAATATATTAGAACATGCAACTGTAGTACCGATTTTTAATATGTAATTTTATTTTTCATTTTGATTGGTATAATTTAATTTTTATTGAATCTTAAATTGAAGTAAAACTCGTTTTTGTTTCTTTTCATAAATACAAGATTAATACGAAGTCATAAATTGTTAATTTTCAATTATTTTTTTGTAATGAAATAATAGGTGCGTTTTATTATTCACAAATCTATCTGGATCCGGATCTGGATTAAGTTTTAACATGTATTACAAAAACAATTTGGGATCCTGTTTTTTATCGGGATCTATTTTAAAGATCCAAAAATTAGTTATTGAACTGGCGAGTAGATGGCTTTAATGATAAGGTAGTGTAAGCTATAGTGTAAAGAAAAACGACAAGAAATAAATGAAAATTTACAAACCCAAGGATAAAAAGGCACGGGCTTATAACACTGCTATCAGTAAGATCCGTATCGTTTTATTTTCAGGGGATGATCCAGATCCGGATAGATTTGTGGATAATAAAACGCAACTTATATAAGTATAAAATTAAAATGATGTTATAAAAAAAAAACTTGTGGGTAGGTGTAGAAAGTTAAAGATCGTTATGGTCATTCTCATCGTCTGTCTTTCTTTTTAACTAATGGCATTATAAAGCTTTTTAATAAAGGCAGTTCTTATCCAAACCTCAAGTATATTTCATTTCACTACAACGGCTAAGATCTTTTAAATTACTTAACGTTATACATATTAAGATTCATACCGTTATCAAAATAAATATCTAGAATTAAGAAATTCGAATTTCTTTCTGCGTTGACATTAGGGGCCAGTTATAGCTCATCAGAAAAGTCCATCAGAAAAAATTTTGTCTTCCAAATTTGACCGTATTACAACTCGATTTTGAGTAAAATTTGAATGCAATTAGACGAATACTTGCTTGGACTAATTTTTACAAAAAGAATTACAACATTTTGTTGCTAAATTTACTCAGAAAATGGAATATATTTTGAGTTTTGGCAATCAGCTGTTCAGAAAAATTAAATTCCATCAGAAAAAATATTTAAATCCATTTTCTGAGTAAATTTTGCAAAAAAATGTTGTAATTCTTTTTGTAAAAATTAGTCAAAGCAAGTATTCGTCTAATTGCATTCAAATTTTACTCAAAATCGAGTTGTAATACGGTCAAATTTGGAAGACAAAATTTTTTCTGATGGACTTTTATGATGAGCTATAACTGGCCCCTTAGAAGCATGATAGTAGCGATTGGGTTAACTCAGTTTCAGGCACTTATCGATTTTATAAGCGCACTCAAGGGGTTGTGCGAACAAACGGATTTGAAAGGAGATACCGATGAGTGGGAAACATTGAGCATTCCACATTCCTGTAGTGCGGCTAAAAAAGAACCTCTGTACTTGACAGTACGTCCTAAATTGGGCTCAAGGATAAACTGATGAGCATTCCTAGAAGTACGGGTATTACGTTTGAATTGTTTGAGGGGAGAAATGCAACTGGTTATTCCACTAGAGCACTGTTTATGAAAATAGCGGTAAAATAATCGATAGTAGTCATTTACGTTTTCATCTGAAAATGAATTGAAAATTCAGTTTCTGTGATTACAGCTTACTAAGTGCTTGAAAACACCATGCGTAGCCCGAAACAGTTGACTTCTAACTAATCGGTCACCACATCAGTTAGAATTTATTTTTTAATATAAATGGTTTTTTTTGTGTTTAATACTCTAGCTATACAGTCGCCGAAACTTTGAATTTATCAAATTTTCTGCCTTTTAAAAAATGCCAAGCAATTTGTACAGATCCGACAGTAGTTTTTATTTTCTATATTTAGTGTTAAACTGTTTTTGAATTCACTTACTAAAGCTGAAATTGTTGTTCTGTTATGCAGCTTTCAGCTCAAATGTCGAATAACAAATGGCTTATACCTAGTTTCATTCGAAATCGATGGCCGAACTAAAGAAGAATTAATCAACTTCCGTTGGGAATAAATGTATAACTAATAAAGGCTTATGTTAACAGTGATAGCAGTTGCTCAACATACATAAATGTAATATCATCTGTTCTAGATTGCTAACCATTCTAATCATTTATTCTGAACAAGACGTGGGCAGAACAAGCGACTAAATGAGATTCGCAGAATTATCATCGACCTAGTTTAACAACCCACATAGTATGTATGTAAATATTATGTAATATTTTTTTAAATTTTGAATACTTATTGTTTTTTACGGAAATAAATCTTATTTAACAGGTTTTATTGAAATAAGGTTTTTCGGAACACCTACTACTGAAACACAACAAGATGGACAAAACCAACGTTAGGAATACAAATAGCAACTGCAATGGACATCAACTGGGCAAGGTGCTTCTATACATATATATATATGAATTGAATTCTTATAAATACCATTTTACTCACGGTTTGTAACTGCTTGAGAACCCGAGTTACATGTTGCGCATCGAATGCGTCTTCAGCATAGAATCTCAAAATGGTCATTTTTTATTTTTTTTTTGTATTAATAATCACTCGATGCTCGTAACAACCGTCTCTTTAGAATATTTTTTGTTAACTGGCTGGCGCAATAATTCAATACACCAGTTGATTTTGTGGCTTTTGCAAAAAAAATATTTGTTCCAAGATTTCTCGACAAGAATCTATGATGCGCGATCAAATTGTTTTCGTTTAAATTATATTTTCAAATAGGGGTCACTTCGCTGGGGGTTATCATTATCAGTAAACACTTGTTATTTCCTCAGGCCTTCACAGAGAAAGACAAAGCTTTAATTTGGTATAAGCACGTCAGCGAATCTGAATCCCAATCCCATGTGCTCAGTGGTCAGCTCTTCTCTCTTGAGTTTTTTTTGTATGGATGGAAATATATTTATCAATCGTACTTCGTCTTTGGTAATGGGTTCTTGGTAAATAAATCAAATTATAATATTTTAGTTAAAGTTATTTAAATGAAACAAAAAACAAAATCTACTTTTACGCAAAGTGCAACCACATTTTCTTGGGCAAGGTAAAAATAAAAAACCGCAACAGTTGATAAATAGATCAGAGATCAATTAAACAGAACGATCAAATAAAAAGAACTGTCAAACTGAAATACAGGGATGCCACTTTAGTGAAAAAATCCAAAGTACTCATGAACCTGTTTAGATCGGGAAAATCGAGTACAGACTTTTGAGTACTGTCGTGTTTACATTCAAAATCCTTTATAATATTATATTTAGAAGTCTTTAGTTTCCTTTTACGAAGTAAGAGTGACCAAACTAAATTCTGTAAATTCATTGATTAAATAGCATTAATCAACCAAAATTGGGCGAAGAGGATTAAAAAGTCAAATCATTTAAATTTTGTTGAAGAAACACATTCGACAAAATCATCGATTAACGGCGATTAGCAGACTTAAATCCTCAATAAACAGACCGGCCACTTAGTCTGATTTTTTTTAGATAATTATGTTAAGCGAAGAACTAATGACTGCAATTTTGTTCTCTCGCCTTCGTGCTAAAAAATCTCATCCAGAAATAACATGTCTTAAATGCATTCATAGATAATATGGTTTGGATTTTCACTTCCCCGATGGAACAAGAGTGTGTATAAGCATAGCTGGGCACCGTTAATCAAACAGTTAACTTCGTTAATCCACTACTAAAAAAGTTAGCTTCGTTAAACGTTAATCGTTAATCCGTTAACATGATGTGATAAGAATTGCATTTTTTATATTTTTTTACTCTGAGCACCGGCGCTAAGTAATGCCGGTCGTCCACTAGGCGATCAACGCGTTCAACTCTAATGTACGGTGCCTTCAATTCTGTTCAACCAACGGGTTGGATCTAGTTGTTGGCCGTTGCTCAACGAATTGCGCAATAAGTGTACGGGTAGTGTACGAGCTCGTGTTGCACATTAATAGCCTTATTTATTATTTTTCACTAATACTGGGTTCAACCTCGGAATAGTTAAACCGAGCCGAAGCACTACTTCGAGCTTACGCCACGTCAAACAAATCCTTATTTAATATATATTTTCTTAGCCGTATTAGTTACGCCTTTCCTTACGTCAAATATACTGGGAAAAAAAGTCACAAATCTAAAACTCTTGTTATTATACACAAACAAAAACCCCAGCAAACCTCAGCTGATTTCCATTACTATTCATTTCATTATCATTGTATGCATATTGGAAATTGGATACATTTAAAATTGGATTGTATAAAGTTCAAATCCAATAAATGAATGTACCAACCCAACTACATTGTGTTCCCAATACCGTACAACTGTTAGAGCGTTTGGAAAATATAAATAATTTATGCAAAATATCTATCCTTTTTGTTTAGTAAGAAACGAAAAAAAAATTGCTTACACTCCTTTTTGTAAATTTCACAAGATGTCATATCTCAAAATGACATTTAGATACTAAAACGGCCTTAAACCTCCTATGAACCTGTTTTAGCTTATTCCACCGCTATTCCTCGTGCACTTTCATTATAAATAAGGTTTTCAGGTTTAGAGCCGTTGTAAAGTCGAAGTAACTTTACTCCGTCGCTAAACCGAGTTAGTAAATAAGGCTGTAATTGTTCAACGCGTTGATCAACTTTTTAATTTTATTTGGGATTTCTTGACGTAATATTGTGTTGCGTTGCGTTGGCTGCAGTGAAATGTGTCTACGTGGTTGAACTATTGCGTTGGCATGAACTTTCAGTTGTTGCAACTTGCAAACTGTAGTTTATTTTGGTTTTTCGTCATGGAAGGTGATAAAAATCAGAGTGGAGCATGGAATTAATTTTGCAAATGATTTCAGCAATTGAGGGAAAGTCCAATATATGGGACATTAAGACCCCCTCTTATAAAAATCGAGATGCCAGGGAATTGGCTTGGTCTCAAATTTCCTCGAAAATGCAATTGCCTAAACTTTGAATTCGAATTCACGGGCGCGGTGGGATCAATCGATTTTAATTTCTCGTATATTTCATTGAAAAAACAATTTTCTTCGCGACTCAAGAAAAAATCATCTACCCAGAATCGTCTTGGCTATTTTTTCTCCCTATGTCGTTCACTTTCTAATATTGTTAATGTGGCTGCCACTTTTTTTTTTCTTAGAGGAAATCATACTCATACGGAACAAATTTAAGAATCTTTTAAAGCGAAGGCGTGCGTCGACAATAAATGTATGTACCGAACTGAAGTCAAAATTATTTCAGGTTTGACGTTTGAGTTTTTTGTTTATCGTGGTGCGTTCAACGCGTTCCCCAACGAGTGATCCTTGGTTAAGTGTACGAAGGTATCAACTCATTCATCAACTGGTTGAGCAACAATATCGAAAACGCAGTTGATCAACTGGAAAAAAATTTTTTTCTGTCAAAATCGAACAACTCAACTAGTGTACGAGGTTATTCAACATTTGAGTAAGTTGGTCAACTAGGTGTACGGAGCTATTCAACTCTGGAATAAGTTTTAAGAGTTGATCAACTAGGTGTGCGGGGTTAATCAACATATGGGAAAGTTGGTCAATTATGTGTACGGGGCTCCAATGGCATTTTGTTCAACTTTAGTTGCTCAACGTGAATTACGTAAGTTGCTGCACTAGTGTAAGAGGTTAATTCGTTTATCCAACGAAAGAGTTGAATAAAAGTTGAACGAAGTTGGTTGAACTTATCGCGCACATAGTGGACGGCATAATGAAATGATCAAACGAAACCAATCTTTTCGCAGTTTTCTCACTCGCACGCGCCGTCAAAATATAATACGTACCTAGCTGTTTTTGTTTCACCCGCGGCACGCGCCGCACGGCACTTGTCTCATACTTGTCTGAACCTGTTTTTCGCGCCGCGCGGTAAATAGTAGGCATTGGATTAACGATTAACGGACTTAACGTGGATTAACGGATTTAACGTGTCCGTTAATAATTTTAAAAGTTAACTCAAAAGTTAATCCGTTAATCAAAATTTTAACTTCTTTAATTAAGTTTCTCTCTTCTCAAGTTTCTCACCTGTTATTAGTATTCCCCGCAACTTCTTCCGAAAGTAGTGTGCAATCAGCTCAACAGGCCAAGAATCCTTCGTTCGTCTTCATACTAGCAGTTGTAAAAATCCATTGCATATTTGATGCATTTGTTTTCGCCGCTGCCTGTGGCTCTTCTGGTGCCTTTTCCGTTTTCGTGGCAAAAATAATTTCAATTTTCATCATACCAAGAGCACCACATGCAGATTCTGCATTATTTATGACGAAAAGACAGAATTTATACTAGGCAAATGCCAAGCACTTATGCATCAAAGAAACAAGTATCACAAGTTTTATCCTCTATAAAGGTACTCCAAATAATCAAACTCATCAAAGGGTTAAACTTGGAGAAAAAGCTGAAGGGTTAGCAACTCATCTAGCTCTGGATGGCGGTACAATAGATCTTAAGGTCTATTATGAATATTCACACATACCAAGAGCTTACTTTTTGTTCAAACACCCAATGATCTAGCGCGACAAAAAAAACAATACGGTGCATGTTGTGCCAAAATAATGTGTGAATAATTGACAACGATACTGCCCAGAGGAAAATTTCATCCTCAGTGACAAATTAAGCTGAATTCACTATAGAATTCCAAAGCCACTTAATAGTAAAAGTAATATGCATTTCTTTGGTAAATGAGAGTAATGCATCGTTTCATAAGTTCATGATTTTGATCACTTTCTCTATTTTGCACTCGGAATACATTTTGAAAACACCATTTCTTGTACTCGTATGTATGTACATAGTGTTAGCTACGAAAAATTCAACTGAATTCAATGCTATTCGATATTTACGAAAATTAATCGATTATTTGATGAAAAGTACTACACATTACTCAGTTTGTTGTGTAAATCCTGTCTTCTATTTTGTAAAAGATTTTTTCGAAAATAAAGAAAAAAACGAATTACGAAAACCCACTCTTTTTCTTCTTCACCACAAATGTTACTGAAATCAATGCTTTTTAAAGTTTACAAGAAATGTGAAGATTTCTTCCATGATAGACAATCTGTTTTTGCGTAATAATAATAAATCGTGCGGACAAAAATAAGAGATACAAGCGTATAAAAGTAATGTACATACATAGGTACTCTTTTCATCAGTCCCGCCTAGAACCTGACCTATTTAACCTCTACACCTCCTACCAACCAGCAAACCTGCCAATTACAAAAACTGCTATTCGCTGATGACTTCATCACATATTATAGAACATCCCTTAGCACAGACATAACCCTCCGTAGAGTTAAGGCACACATCCTTATGGCCGATTTCACGAAGGACTTTTAAACATTTAACAGGCTTCTAAACCTTAAAATGGCATTTTTTAGTTTCACCAAGTGCTTTTAAATTTAACAAGCTCTTAAACACCCTTATAAACTAAATGCCCATTTTTGGCTCATTAAATTTTAAAAGTGTCATAGAAATGTCATCATATGCAGTTAACAAGTGGATATAGCAGCTGACATTTTTGTTTAATAAAATATTAATTTTCAATTTTTGGAGATACAAAATGAATAGGTACAAGAATGTCAACTTTGCATGTTAATAATAATATTTTAATGATTTGCTTTTTATATAGAATAATAGATTGGTCGTCTTCATCCGAATCCGATGATGAAGAGCACCACATTGTAATTCGCCGTACCAGAGTATTCCGAAATCAAAGGAATCCATTCTCCGACTATGACGATATTGACTTCAAAATGAGGTTCCGACTTTCCAAAGCATCCGTGGAACAGTTGTTGGATTTGTTTGGTCGTCATTTGCAACCTAAAACTAACCGAAACAAACCCGTCAGTGCATTAAATCAAGTGCTTATTGCTTTACGATTTTATGCCACAGGATCTTTCCAAATCTGCGTTGGAGACATGTTTAATATCTCAAAGTCAACTGTTTGCCGTATTGTACGAAGAGTAACCCACCTAATAGCATCAATGCGACCACATTTTATTACACTTCCTATTGATCTTCATGATATAATGAAAGTTCAAAACAAATTCTACGACTTGGCGAGATTCCCGAAAGTTCTTGGTGCAATCGATTGCACACACATCAGAATTCAGTCACCTGGTGGAGAGGAAGCAGAAGTTTATAGAAACAGGAAAGGATGGTTTTCAATTAACACGCAATGCGTATGTGACAGCAATTTAAAATTCCTTGATGTTGTGGCACGGTGGCCTGGAAGTGCTCATGATGCAAATATTTTTGATGATTCTTTTCTTCGTGCTAGGTTCGAAAACAATGAGTTTCCAAATTGTTATCTACTTGGTGATGGTGGCTATCCATGTAGAAATTATTTATTGACCCCAATACTAAATCCTCATACTACAGCTCAGATTGCCTACAACAAATCTCAAATCAAAACGAGAAATGTAATTGAAAGGGGTTTTGGGGTTTGGAAAAGGCGATTTCCTTGCCTTTCTATTGGTATGCGATTAGAAATACGGACCATAATGGCAGTCATTGTTGCAACAGCAGTTTTGCATAATATTTGTGTTGAAATTGGAGATGAAGAGCCTCCAAATGATCCGGAAGTTTTAATACCAGTTTTTACAAATTTCGAATTACAAAACGCACCTGAAAACAATACTGCAGCACGGGACCAACTAGTAGATACATTTTTTAACCGATAAAAGTCTACATTATGTAATATTACTTCTTACTTAAACAAAAATAAAAACAAAGTCATCTGTTTGAATTTAAATGTACTTGACGTCTGCTTTTACACGAAAGCGATTTTTAATCTTAATTTCTCTTTTGGAGTCATCTTCCGCTTTGTATAACCCCGCCACCACACACGTCTCTCTCCTACTGGCTTAAAAATCGCAAGGTAAAAGTAATTCCAATTAGTAAGTATGAAGTGATCAAAACAGAATTTATAAATTTATAGCTATACATTATGTACATACATTTCAATTTCAACCGGCTTTTGAGTCGGATGTCTTTTTTTGGTTAAATTGTGGAATTTAAAGTAACATAAAGTAATTGTAAATATAATCTGCATTCATCCCTTGGAGTGTAAATTGAATTAAAATGAATACCTATGACGTAAGTGTAACATCAGCATCAATTATTAATTATGTATTTGTATAATCTTACCTTGCAACGTGCCACAGGCATCACTCACGCTATCCATGGAAGTTTTTCCGAGGCAAAAGTCCAAGAGATCATTGTTTCGCATGGGAAAAGTTTGGAACTACTTCGTCCGGATTCTACCACGGGAAAAGTACACACGCTTTTGACTACTAGTTTCCTCATGCTCAAGGATTGTATACGAAATGACGAAACTATTCCTATATGGAATTTTTTTGTAATTTCTGCTAGAATTGAAAATATATTTAAATACCACGTAAGGGTTTTAAATTAAGACTCAGAAGCGTTTCAATCATCCAAAAGAAGCGGGTCATTTTCAAATGCCAGCTTGGTATATCCTACAACTTCAAGAATTTCATATGATTTTTTCATGAAATTCTTAAAGTTGTTGGATATACCAAGCTGGCATTTGCAAATGATTTGCTTCTTTTTGTTGATTCCAACGGTTCCCAGTATTAATTTGAGTCTTCTAGATGGTAATTAAAACAATTTTGAAAAAAAAACCAAAATTTAAAAAAAATTCATATCCAGCTACTTTCAAGAATTTCAAGAAAAAATCATATGAAATTCTTGAAGTTGTTGGATATACCAAGCTGGCATTTTCAAAAGACTTTCTTCATTTGGATAATGGAATTGGCCTCTTGCAAAGGGCTTGTTTTCGGCCATAAATTCTATTAAAGTAGTCTTCTGGCCACCGGTAACTCGGGAGGATCTCTAAATTAAAAAAATTGAATAAAATAATGTAAAAAATAGAACTTTTTATTGTTTATTTATTTGTTTTTACCTTTTTAGCTTCGGACATTTTATTTAGTTTCTTGATCTATTCGCCTGCTTGATGGTAAGTGATAAGTTTTGACATTTAAATCGATAAACTTATCGACTTTCAAAGATACAGAAACCCATTTTATCGCATTTTTCCAGTATTTCTGTTCCGTTTGTTTCAGTCGATAAAGTTATCGACTGTCAAAAGATACAGAAACCCGATGATGCGATAAATTGATTTTTGTACCGATTCTCACCGTTTCTCGAAGAATTTTATCGCTTCGAAAGTTACAGAACATGGGTCCTGAAGTCTTTGGATGTGTACCTGCGTTGATGTCTTTCCGTTTAACGGGCGGAACCAAAGATTACATCGTAGTGGGTTCAGATTCAGGACGTATTATTTTGGAATACAATCCTACAAAACATTACCTTGAGAAAGTCCATCAAGAAACATTTGGAAGGTCTGGATGTCGTCGTATTGTCCCAGGACAATATTTTTCAATTGATCCGAGAGGACGTGCAATTATGATTGGCGCCGTAGAGAAGCAAAAATTCTTAATCGAGATGCTGAAGCACGATCGACTATTTCTTCACCCCTAGAAGCGCACAAGTCCAACACATTAACTTATCATATAGTTGGAGTAGACACTGGATTCGAAAATCCAATGCTTGCTTGCTTCGAAATCGATTACGAAGAAGCTGACAATGATCCTACTGGCGAAGCTGCTCAGAAAACACAACAGACACTAACATTTTACGAACTAGATTTGGGTTTGAATCATGTGGTTCGGAAACGTTCTGCACCACTCGAAGAGCACGCTAATTTCTTGATCTCTGTTCCTGGTGGAAGTGACGGACCGTCGGGAGTATTGATTTGCTCTGAAAATTACGATACGGTGCCTCCAGCAACATCGATGTGTGCTCTGAAAACTGGTTTTTTGTTTGTTGCATATGAATTTGGCAACCAGTAAGTTAAAATTGTCAATTTGAATCTTGCTTCCACTTTCTAACTGAAAATTATGTTTATTTTTTTAGCTACCTGTACCAAATTGCACATTTAGGTGATGATGACGATGAACCAAAATTCAGTTCAGCTATGCCCCTCGAAGAGGGAGAGACTTTCTTCTTTGCACCACGGCCATTGAAAAATCTGGTTATGGTCGATGAAATGCCGTCTTTTGCTCCAATCATCACATCGCAAGTGGCTGATTTGGCAAACTAAGATACACCGCAAATGTATTTGCTTCGTGGCAGAGGGCCACGTTCATCGATTCGAGTACTTCGTCACGGTCTGGAAGTGTCTGAGATGGCTGTATCTGAATTGCCTGGCAACCCTAATGCTGTTTGGACAATAAAGAAACGCATAGACGGTTAGTTGTCATTATTTTTTTGCTCAGAACTCACGATGTTGCATGATAAATGCGTATATTCATTTAAAAAAACTAAACAGAAAACAAACAAAAACAGTTTTAATCATCAACTGGTGAACCTGATATCAAAAGAACATCTATCAAACACCAGTTCTTTTTTATTTCAGGCGGTTAAACAGCTGGCCAAAAGACAATTGTGTTTGGTATTTGTCTGGAAAAACACGTATATATTAAAATATATTACAATTGTGTAATAGGTAAGGCAACTCTTAAAATACACATCAATCTGTCGGTTGGTGTTTGATTGAGAACAGATACAACTCTATCCAAACTAACCGATCTAAGCAAACCCGACTTATTTCCATAGTCGGAAATGGAATTGCTATAATTTTAAGATCTAAAGAACGTGGCATGTGAAATGATGAGCTATACCGTGTTTCAGTTGATTTTTTTTGATTAAACTTTGGTTAACTGATTCCATGCCAAAATAAAATTAATTTTCCAAAAAAAAAACAGTTTTTAATAGATAGTCCTATTTAACACGCTCTTTTCATTTGGGATTTATTGCAGATGATTTCGAGGCCTACATTATCGTTTCCTTCGTTAATGCATCGCTGGTTCTCAGCATCGGCGAAACCGTAGAGGAAGTTACGGACAGTGGATTCTTGGGTACAACACCAACTCTTAGCTGCTTCTCGTTGGGAGATGATGCTTTGGTTCAAGTTTACCCTGATGGCATCCGCCATATCCGTGCCGATAAGCGTGTAAATGAATGGAAGGCACCTGGAAAGAAGTCGATTTCTAAGTGTGCTGTCAACCAAAGGTAGGTTGTGATTGCACTGTCGGGTCGGGAGCTTGTCTATTTTGAAATGGATGAGTTGAGTTAAATACTATTTAAATCTTTTACTGAACAAAACACATCTCTGATGACAAAAACACTAAAAGAATAACCATGTTGCGACACTTTGTGTCCTGCAGTGCTGAGTAAAACAAATTTAAATACCTTAGTGAAATGAAAGTTGAAAACACATTTTAAAAGATTTAACTTTTAAATTTCAGTCTGGTGAACTCAATGAATACACAGAGCGGTCAGAAATGCCTGCTGAAATAATGTGCATGGCGCTAGGAACATTGCCGGAGGGAGAACAGCGATCATGGTTCTTGGCTGTTGGTTTGGCCGACAACACTGTTCGAATTATATCACTAGATCCAAATGATTGTTTATCACCTTGTTCTATGCAAGCTTTGCCATCGCCTGCAGAGTCGTTGTGTTTGGTAGAAATGGGTCATGGCGAGTTGAATGAGGAGGGACAGGCCCAAGGCAAAGGCACGATCTATCTTAATATCGGATTCAGCAACGGAGTTCTTTTCCGAACAGTACTCGATCCCGTGTCAGGAGATTTAGCAGACACTCGAACAAGATATTTAGGCTCAAGGCCTGTGAAGTTGTTTCGAATCAAAATGCAAGGAGCTGAAGCGGTATTGGCAATGTCAAGTCGAACATGGCTTTCGTATTACTACCAAAATCGATTCCATTTAACTCCTCTCTCGTATGAGACCCTCGAGTATGCTTCTGGCTTTTCGAGTGAACAATGTAATGATGGTATTGTGGCGATTTCAACAAACACTTTGAGAATCTTAGCATTGGAAAAGCTAGGAACAGTGTTCAATCAGGTCCAATATCCATTGGAGTACACGCCACGTATTTTCGCTGTCCATCAAGATACTGGTCGAATGATAATCCCTGAAACCGATCACAATGCATATACGGAAGAAATGAAAAATGCCCGAAAGAACCAGATGGCTGAAGAAATGCGAACAGCGGCTGGAGAAGATGAACAAGAATTGGCAAATGAAATGGCTGATGCGTTTATTAACGAGGTATTGCCAGAAGATAATTTCTCTTCGCCGAAAGCCGGTTTAGGATTATGGGCATCCCAAATACGTGTCGTAGATCCAATTCAAGGACAAACGACTTTCAAAATACCTTTGACCCAAAATGACGCTATTATGTCGATGGCCGTTATGAAATTTGCTGCAGCGGCTGATGGCTGGTATTACCTCGTTGTAAGAGTCGCTAAAGATCTTTAACTAAATCCGAGACTTTTCAATGGAGGCGCCATCGATGTATATCGTATAGATCCAACCTGTTCTTTGCTGGAGTTCTTACACCGAACCGAATGCGACGAAATTCCGGGAGTTCTTTGCGGATTTCAGGGGCGCTTGTTAGCTGGAAATGGTCGTATCCTCCGCATATATGACTTGGGAAAGAAGAAGCTCATAAGAAAGTGCGTGAACAAACACATTGCCTATCAAATTGTCAATGTTCAAGCAATGGGTCATCGCATTTACGTTTCAGATGTACAAGAGTCTGTGTTCTTTGGACGCTACAAGTGGGCAAAAAATCAGTTGATCATTTTTGCCGATAATACACATCCTCGATGGATAACTGCCACTACGTTGCTAGACTACGATACTATCGCTACAGCTGATAAGATTGGTAATGTGTCCATTCTGCGGCTTCTGAATTCTGTAACTGACGACGTCGATGAGGATCCAACTGGAACAAAATATCTATGGGATCGAGGTCTTTTGAGTGGAGCGTCACAGAAAGCGGAAAACATTTCGACATTCCATATTGGAGAAATCATCATGTCACTTCAGAAAGCAACCCTAATACCTGGAGGTTCTGAATCTCTTATTTACTCTACGCTAAGTGGAAATGTCGAGAAGATTTTGACTTTTTCCAGCATTTGGAAATGCATATGAGAAATGAGAATCCGCCACTATGTGGCAGAGATCACTTGAGCTACAGAAGTGCATATTACCCTGTTAAAAATGTACTGGATGGAGATTTATGCGAACAGTATTTATCGATTGACCCGGCCAAGCAGAAGAGCATAGCTGGAGATATATACCGTACACCAAATCAAATATGCAAAAAGCTTGAAAATATACGAACGCGATATGCGTTTTAAGGTAGTCTTAATTGTGCTAAATTAGGCGTTAAATTGATTCATTCATAAAAACAAGGAAGAGAACAAGATCAAACTTGTGGATGGTGCATTTAATATTAATCACTTATTTATTAAAGAGGATTTTATCAATGGACTGTATTGAAACTTATAATGAGTTATTTTAAGAAAAATTGAATTAAAATAAAAAAGAGCTTAAAATAAAAAACAATATACATACATATATCAAATTTAAATCTCTTTATTTACAGCTAATTGAATTCATTTTAAACTTCATACCAAGCAGCGCAGTGATAAAGAGAACTAAACAACATGACCAGCAACATCTTCTCCTTTGGCCAGTACAGTTGAAATGGAAGGATATGGCATTCACTGTCAATAATGCACTTTATCTTCTCATTTCTGGACACTTGATCGGGATGAATTTGGACAAAAGCAGGTGGTACACATAACAATGTCAGCAATTCAGCTGCATGCCACATTTAATATATTTTCTGGATGTTAGAAGTGAAATTATTGACAAACTCCCAAACCAAAGAGAAACATATGCTGGCGACGAAACAAAAACAACAACAATCAATCATAGAACTGTGTTAGGAAATAAGATACGAAAAATGAAGACATGAGAAATAAAATCAAATTTCCAGACAATGTGCGGAATATATTTCTTTAATTTTTATAAAAAAGAAGTATTTTTAAACTTAAAGTAGGGTCAGTTGGGGTAAATGTAAACATGGGGTAAATGTAAACGGTCGTTATTTTCACGTTTTAAAACAAATTGTAGCAACCCAGATGAAAAAAAAATCAAAATATGGAATGTCGCGACACCGGTGCATTTTATGTCTTTCAGTGGTTGTTCGGATTTCGTTGAGAATTTTAGTCGTGAAAAAAAGCTGTCTCTGAAAAGTGAAATTCAAGTTTGTGAGTGTTTGTGATTTTGAAAAAAAAGTTGATTATATTGAAAACGTAAGTATTATTTTCTTGTTATATATGTAAATAAAAGTGCATTGAAGTAGTTCCAGTGAAAACACCAAGCTCTTGTCATTCCTTGTATGTTTTTTTGCATGTTTACATTTACCCCAGTAATTGAAGCATATGGGGTAAATGTGAACGTCGCTTTTCCTGTATCTTTTTTTCGCTTGACTCTATTTCTAGCGTTTAAAATGCCCCGAGCATATACAAAGAAGAAAACACAAGTAAATTATAGTGTAAACGATCTTCAAAACGCTGTAAGAGATGTGTTGAATAAAAAAATTACATACCGCGCAGCCGAGGAAAAATATAAAATCCCGAAATCGGTCATCTTTCAAAGAATTAATGGCCGAAAATGATCATTAGATGCAATTGGGTCAGGGCGAGCACCCTCCCTTCTAACAACTACTGAAGATGAAATAGTTAAATGTATAATTACTCGTGCGAACATGGGATTACCCTGTGACAAACATGAGCTTAAGGAACTTGTTGGAGAACATGTAATAAACAGCGGAATAAAAACTCCATTCAAGGACGATACCCCAGGTGAGGACTGGTACTTGGGATTTATGAAGCGCCACTCGGAGATAACTTTAAAAAAACCAGAACATCTGCAAAAATTGAGAGTTCGAGTTCTGAGGAGTCAGAAAATGAAAAAATCATCGAATATGATGAGGATAGCCCATAGAATGAGGAGTTTGATGACGACGATGACCATGAGCAATTAGAACCTATTGGTTCCAAAACACTTAATGAAGGCCAGTTTCTCCTGATACAATTAAAAGGAAGTAACAGACTATCAGTTACCTTCAGAAATGTTTGTGTTATAGAGTCCGTTGGAGAAAACAACGAAATTCAAGTGGTGCTATTGAAAAGTATCTACACCACAAAAACAACTTTTGCATTGATGCCGACTGAAAAAAGGACAGTTCTTTTGGGAGATATACTTGGAATTCTACCAAATCCCAACTCTTAATATGTTAAAAGCACGTATTTACTACAAATTTAAGAAAACCATCAATGAAAAAGAAAATTGAAGAATGAAAACATTATTTTCTTTTAATAACTGCCTACCTAGGTACCTAGGTACAAAAAGCTTTGAAAGCATAAAATTAATTATATAATAAAAATACTTTTGTTTTTATTTAAAAAAAATATTAAGGTCCTTTTTCAATTCTTTTTTGATGGGTAATATTCATTTTATGGGGTAAATGTAAACATTGCGTAAACCAACTTTTCAAGTGAATAATTCAAATGAAATTTATACCTGTTTACTTTAACCCCATAGGCGATCTCCTAGAACTTAGGGAACAGGAGTTAGTTGTCCACATTTACCCCAGAATTTTTAAAATTTTGGGGGAAATGTAAACAAGGAAGGGGTAAATGTAAACATTGTCCAAAATCGTGTTTGTGTTTTTATGCATTTATTTACACTTGATAAGTAGAATACTAGTTTTCTAATTATATGATATCCGTTTTCAAAAATTAAAAAAAGATTAAAATTTAATACATTTATATTTTCTGAAAAAATATTTCTCTAAAAAATGCTAAAACTGTCCTCATTTACCCCAACCGACCCTAAAGACTTAAAACTATTCGGAGGTTCATTTATTAAGTTCTTTTTGTTTAAGCTGAAGCTCGATCTCCTTAATTTTAAGCTCGATGTCAAGTATCTCGAGCTCTTTTTCCAACTTTTTCTTCTTAAGGCAGCAAAGCTCATCACACTTGTATGCGTTGGTTCCCCGCTTCTTGGCCATTCGTTTGTTTGCCTTGGCTTTTTGAATGAATCTTTTTCCTATGTCATTATCTGTTGAAGGAGGCTGTGCCAAAGACATATAAGTGGATGGAGCAGGTGGTGTTGACGCAATCAGTTGATATGGCGGAGAACTTTTTCTCTCCGGAGATATTATTATTTGATAATCTTCTAAAAATTCAATATCTTCAGTGGCATCGCTCTCTACCTTCTTCATAATATTAGGAAAATCCGAATTTGAATCATACAAATTCTCTTCAGGAGTGAATTGCAGTCCGCCCATTCCAGCAATTTTTTCTTCAAGGCAGCTGAGTGTTGAAGTAGATGGTCCACCACCAGTTTTATAAATTTCGGTCTGTAGGAAAAAAAATTTTATTAAATAACTTTTGTTTTTTAGGTATGTTTTAATATTTATTAATAACAGAAAATGCAGATCCAAGTGACAACAAACAATTTTCAGGTTAGCATATTTAGCCCAAGTATTGAGTTTTGGAATTTGTTTATTGTTTACTTACCTTATGAGTGGACATTTTTTTTTTAGTTTTGTACTTTAAGGACTCATAAGTGCTCCTTAACTGCATATAACTCCTTTCGCCTGAGGTTGCGGTTGTGGAGTTATAGATACTAGCTATTTTCTCCCAAGCTCTATTTTCTTCTGCGATAGTCACTCCATCAGTCGCTTTATTTTCAATTGTATTTCTGAAATGAGCAACAATATCAATCAGCCCATTTTTTTCAGCTTCGGTGTAATTTTTTGCTCTTTCTCTTTTTTTGTATCTCCGTTCATTATTAATTTTAATTTGAAACAAAAATTCGCTTTAAAAACTTTTCGGTGGCGGCCCAATATTTCGTTTTTGTTTTGAAAAAGTTTACCGTTTTCTTGCATTTCTTGGATTTTGTTTCAACGCATAATGCCTTCTCATTTTTTCTTATACATTTCACCTATTAGAGAGGAAAAACCAATTTATTTTTCAAGGGATGTGAATAAAACCCAATTTTAACAAAAATTTCCCTAAAATGTCCCTTTTATAGATTGGTGAAACTAAAAAGATTTAAGTGTCTGATAAAATTTAAGAGGATTTTTGGTAAAAGTGCTTTTAGTGTTTGTTTATGAAATCGGCCATTAGACTCGAGGAATATTATCTCCAATGGGGAATAAAAGTCAATCCAACTAAAACGAAACTAATCTATTTCAAACGACCCTCGCATAATGCCCTAGCTACAAACAGCAAAAACCACAAGGTCCAAGTTTAACCAACACCCCAAATTCACACTTCACGAGGCAAATTTATATGCCTTATCGTCCCATATGAAAGTGAGAGGAGGTCTCCAAACCAGGTCAAAACTTCTGCTTTACAAGAAACTTATTCGCCCAATATTAACAAATTGTTTATGAAAAAATGCAATTATTTGAACGAAAAGCTCTCCGCCATTGTACCTCCCTTCAGTGGAAAACAAACTCCTGCCGCCATTAAAGCAATGAAAGGCTGAATTGTCCCAATTAACAAATATATCTACAACCTCAGCAATTACTTGCTGAGAAAAACACCAACCCATCCCGGCGCTCTTATTAATTTAATTAGATGTAATACAGCCACAAATGACCAACATCTCCAGACGCTCTCCACGATGGACCCAGCATATGTAATAGCTGGAGACGACATCTTCGGAAACTTCTATGATGTTACAGGAACGCAGCACAACAGAGGTTGAAACTACCAAAAGACCAACCAACAATCAACAAGGACTTACATCCATCTACCCACCCCATTATCACCACATCAGCCGATGACCGTCAGCACAGCTAAAACCGACACGATGCGACGTAAAGATTATAAATCTAAGAAAAACGTGTGTTAGACTTACTATGTAATACAAATGTAAACAAGAAAACATATCTAACGTGTTCGCATATTATAAAACATTAGACTTAAGAAATTAATTACTTATTGCAAATAATATTAATAACCAATGTAAATATTTTGAGCGTAAATAAAAAGAAAATATTTTAACTATTTCATCAGTTCCAAAAAGAACAATTTTTTTTTTTTTTTTATAATCTACCCGCGCTCAAGGGATTATGATTACCCTTTAAATGTTTCAACACAGCACGGGCGTGAAGTTAATGAAGAGAAAGAAGGATAGGAAAGATGTGTGGCACGATGTTCTGAGACTGTTGGTGGTTGTCTCAGATATTTTTATCTCCAGGGATGGCGGCTGAGCTAAAGCGGAGAAATGCCGTGTCTTATTTCCAAAAAGAACAATGCCTGCCATACATTTTTTTTTCTCGAAATTTTAGAAATTATAAAATAAAAAATTGCAACAAAACGCGCCTAATATTAATATTAAATGAGTCTTAGCTTAAAGTGGATTTGAAAATATAGTTTAAGAGGAACAATAGGTATGAAGATATGTACGGAACAAAATTTAAACATAAAAGGAAATGCAGATTTAATTTTGTTTGTTAAATATCGTTAACGTTTCTTTTTATTACCTGTATGTACGAGTATATACAAGACGCACTTTTTCGTCTTTCCTATCATCGTAACGTCAAATCTGATAAAATCTCGAGTTCGATATTTTCTACGAATTCATTACTTGTCAATTTGTCATATAGCACTTTTGTATCGGAAGTGTAAATTGCTTCAGTGGGCTGTTCCTCGCCCGATAGACAGTGGGATAGAATTAAGGGACCATTTTTTGTTTGTTCTCTATCATCAGGTGTGTTTTATTTACTGCTGCATAGCTAGCGCAGCAAAATTTCCCTCGACAAAGAACAACAATTTGATTGCTGGCAAAAAAAAGCCAGTAAAAAAAATAACAGTTTTACTGGCGATAGAACTTTAAATTATTGAAATGAAAATGGCGCTATGCATTAAATTTTGCAATTAAACATACATATGTACATCATGTTTTGACATCAGATTTTGATATTTTCTATAATAATGGCCAACATTGAAATATAAATTGAAATTGACATATGGAGTGAGTTTGATCGTTTTATTCGCACTTGAATGCTGCGTTGGCTATGCAGCAATGAATAAAATACACCTATCGTAATGTCAAGTTTGAGATTCTATATGAATTCAAAACCGAACCCATTATACCTAAGTAAAAAGGCTCCTATTTAATACGTTTTTATATATTTTATTCAAAATCCAGTGCTTGATATCAATGCACAATTCGTAAATTATAAAAAATCACTTCTTAAAAAATATCGGGTTTTAGGAACACTAAATCCATTGAAGGGGCTTGCAGTAGGAACAGTATAAGCTCCCATGTTTGGGAAGGCAATAAAATCTCCTTCTTTGAGATTTGGAAGAAACAAATTATCGCATATCTAGAAATGGAATAAAATATAAAAAATCTAGTCTTATTTTTGGTAAAAATACTTTGTGAACTTACCTTATCCAGAGCATCACAAGTTGGCCCCCAAATTAAGCTCCTAAAAGTTTCCTTAACATCGTTCTGAATCAAAACAAAATATGCAAAAAATAGTTACAAGACATACATCATAATCCATGTTAATAAATATAATACCATAAAATGTATTGCTTTGATTTCTATGTGATCATATAAAATACAATTGAATGTTCCATAAGCCCCATCGTTGATATAGTACATAATCTTTTTAAGACTACCATCATTATCTCTGACTTCACGTTTTGAATAAACTTTGCAAACAAGGGTATATGCAGCTGCTACAAAGTATCTTCCAGGCTCTCCAATTACACGCACCTCAACGCCATCGAAATATTTGTCTACAGAATTGTTGACTACTTTAGCAATCTGTATTAATAAAGATATACATAAAAAACATAAGTTGTAGATAATCAGTTTCGTTAATGTTCTTAAGTTAACTTACGTTAGCAAACATAGCATCGTTATCTCCAGGAAATCCACCACCGATATCAAGTAATTTCATGTTATGTCCGATTAGTTTGCCGAATTTGAATAACTGGGCACCTGTACAAATTGCCCTTTCATAAGCTGGATAATCGCTACAACCGGATCCAACGTGGAAGCTTACACCTATTACCTGTAAGAATTTGTGAAAATAAATAACTTCAGTTTTACCTACTGTACTTTAATGCAATTTTAATTTATTTATATTTTAATAGATAGATAAAATTATTATTTCTATAATTATTGAACTTACGTTCATGTTCAAACTTCCAGCCAAAAGGATCACTGCGGCTGCATCCTCAACAGCGTCACAGCCGAACTTATCACCAAGTGGACAAAGTGCGTTTTCGGCTTCGGAAAGAAATCGAAGGACCACACTAAAAAGCAAATACAGTTTCGCCATTAAATCTATTTATTTATTTATTTTTAATTAAAACTTACTTGGAGTCACCGAAATTTTTAAAAATTTTGTACATCTCGAATTCATTGTCCACAGTGCTATCAGTAACGTTTTCTGATTTCGCATATTCGATGTGAGAAGTCGCCTTCATAGGATTTGCGAAAATTATACGATCTGGAGTCACCCCCAGTTCGAGAACTTGTTTTATTTCATTTTTTGATGCACAATCAAAGCCTGCCCCCAAGTCGGCAAGAGTTTTTATAATATAGGGATCATCATTGCACTTTACAGCTTTAAAAATAAAAAATAAATCGAAATTAATTTAAATGAAAAATGTAACACAGTATAGGAACTTATAGGTATACTTATTTAAATTGATTTTTAAGAAATTAAATTATTTGTACCATAATATGGTGTAACATTTGGCATGTGTTGCTTCCAGGTGTAAAATTTATTTACAACCGTGGTTAAATCACAAATATTAAGAGCTTCGTCTACATTTTTTAAATTAAACTTTTTAATTTCATTTTTAAGTTGAAATTTTCCTTTGTAAAAATTAATAGTTTGGGGTACTGCGGTCGGCATTTTTAAAATATTTTATTTCTATACAATAAATGTAGCTTAACAAGTTTTAAACTGTGTTCGTGCTCTTGGCTGTAATGAAAACACTGAATGATTGGTTGAGTAGCTGTTGGTTTTTAATAAAGCCCGTTACTTATGAGAACTCGTAGATATCATATCAGACTTTGTTATTTATTAACAGTAAATGAAAATGTACTCAGATTCCGAATATGTTTTGAGTGAAGATTAATGTATCGATCGATATCAATACTTTGATATACATGCACATTAAATGTTATATACAGGGTGATTCTAATAAAAATGAATAAAACACAATGACAGCGAGTAAAGGCATGATCAAATAGTATTGTAGGTATGTGGAGCTTTCTTTGTTCTTTGTGATCTGTCACGCCATAGTAAAGTTCAATTTGTACTTCATCTACCGTTTTTGCTTGCGATAAAGGTATTATAGGCTAAGTTTTGGATTCGTTGAAAAATAGAACTCGAGATTTTAATCATACTAGACATTACGACGATAGGGAATAAGAAAAAAATGGATCCCCAAATTTATCGGTCTGTTTGTATGCCTGTATGTCTGTGGGAATTTAGGATTATTCTGTACCTTATCTTCAGTCTTATCGACTGAGAAGTTTTTAAGAGATTTCTTGGTAACTCCTAATATGGGAACTTGAAATATTTTTTTAATAACAAAAAATAACGGTATATAACGGATAGAAAAATGGCATTTATCTCAAAAAGGGCTTCAAAGATTTTATTCAAAAGACTAATAGTATTATTCTTGACCAGGACTTTACGTAGAAATAGTAGTAGTTGAAGTCAGAAGTGGTCAGAATCGACGCTTCCCCCTTGAACACACAGTATTTATTTTGGCTACAACTAGATGTTATATCTACATATACAGTCGCGACAAAATAAATAGCACACTTCTAGTAGAAATTTTTTCTAGGCTTGAAGCTACAAGTGCACTTTTGATTCCGGTACTGTAAAGTATGGATTGTTATGGGTTTCTAATGTAAATTAACGGGATATTCTTTTCTTGCAATTATTTTATAAACAAAGTCAAATGTAAGTCAAATAGTGAAGAGAGTGCACTCGAGCCAAAGGCATTTTAAATAGCACACTTTGTTTAATTATACAATTATTTTTTTTTACTTTTTTAAAGGTAAGTTAAAAAGATAAGAGTTTTTTTTTAAGTTTACGTTATATTGTTTAAATTATAATGATAAATATAAAATGATGTGGTAAACATTCAACAGAGGCCTTCAGGCTACGAATTCTCGATTTCAAGACAGAAGGTCACACGAACTCGGATATTGCGCGTAAGTTGGAATGTTCACGGAAAAAAGTTTTAAATGTCCTTCACCATTGCCAAGAAGTAGGTGCTAAAAACAAAATTCGGAAAAATGGATCCAGAAAAACCACCCCACGAACAGATATTTCTATCGCCCGCCTAAGTAAAGCTGATCCCTTTATGAGATGCAATTGAAAACGATCTTGGCTGCGTGAGAAAAAATTGTTTGGAAGGATTTCCAGGAGAAAACCACACGTTTCTAAGCGGAACCTTTTGCGTCCATTGAAGTTTGCAAAGGAACACATTTCAAAAGACCAAAGTTGGTGGAAAAATGTCTTATGGATCGATGAGTCTAAATTCAACTGCTTTGGATCTGATGGCAAAAAATATGTACGACGTGGGATCAACCAGGCACATAACCCAAAATACACATAAACAGTAAAGACGGTGAAGCATGGTGGAGGTGAAATTCTGGTTTGGAGGTGTTTTTCTTGGAATGGAGTGGGTCCTCTCTATCGAATAGAGGGTATTATGCTGGATCAGATAAAGTATAAGGAGATCCTTAGAGACACAATGCTGCCGTATGCTGAGGAGGAAATGCCACTGAAGTGGAAATTTCAGTCTCCAGATCTCAATCCTATAGAGAATTTATGGAATGACGTAGACAAAGCGATAAACAGATCAGCTACTTCAAATTTGGACAAATTTTGGGAGGAAGTTCAGCGAGCTTGGTATTCAGTATCTGTTGAACAATGCATGAGTCTTATTTTGTCTATGAATCGCAGGTATGCAGCCGTAATTCAAAATAAGGGTTATCCGACAAAATATTAACGATCTTACTTTACATTATGAGAAGGTTTTTGTTGATTATTTATTTTTTCTGTTGTTATTTATTAAGTGTGCTATTTATTTTGTCCTAGTATTATTTGAACTGTTCACATTATTTTGTTGTTTTTTTTTTTTCCTATGAATTCTATATACCTTATTTTTTTTATAAAATGAAAATTACCTTTGTTTTTAGTTATTTATAAATAAAACAACTCTTTTAGGCAGAAGAAAATGCAAAAAGACTTTTAATACATGTGCATGTGCTATCTATTTTGTCACCACTGAAGAAGTGCAACTTATTGAGAAACAAGCCAAAAGCAATCGATGGATCGATCATCAGCATTATACTCATCTTCCCAAAATTCAAAATTTAAATTAGATCTTTAAGCAATATAATCTACTTTCTTAAAAGTCTTTATATTCACAGTGTTTACTTCTGAAAACCCTAGAATTCAATTGAATACCCGTCAATCTATGGTCAGTTATTTTTAAGCTGTAGGCCCAAACTAATAAAAACGTGGTCCAGACAGGAATTTAACCGAGTGGGTTGATTGAACACAGACTCAAATCCAAACGAAAAAACGACGATAAAAAACTATCAGCATCAGGTGATTGACATAAAATATTTATATTAAAATCTCTTAACAAAATTAAATTTTTCAACTTTTGAAGCTCCAAAAATCTCTAAAATTAATTTAAAAAGGTACCAAAAGGTAATTAATTTAAAAAGGTACAGATAAAACAGTATTGAACACCAGAGAGTTCGCAAGAAACACTAATAATAATTAAATAATTATGTAGTCAAAACAAGCTTAAACATTTCCAATTTACCAACTAGCTTATGAATTAATTTTTTTTTTAATTCATAAGTCACTAAGTAGCTTGAGAATTAATTTTTTTTAAATTCAGAAGTCACTTAGTAGCTTATGAATTAATTTTTTTTAAATCATAAGTCACTAACTAACTTATGAATTAAATTTTTTTAATTTACAAATCATCTACAGACTTATGACTTATGGTTTTTTTAATTCAAAAATTCGCAACCCTGCTCACACATTCATATACTTAAACGTCAAACTAATAGTTATACAATTGGCGCAAAATTTTGTTGAATAAGTACGATATGTTAAAGCAGTTTTGGTATGAAACTTGGTTAAAACGATGATTTTGATAATTTTAATCGGACTTTCTCTATCCTTTTATTAAAGTTAAAATCATCGAATACCTTTTAATTTTTTTACAAACATCAAAACAGGTCTGTTTACTTAGTTTTTTCTATGAACTGCCATTGTTTTAGGTGAGTTCAGAAGCAATTTATAATTAAACAATAGGCTTTTAGCACCATACTGGTTAGAAAATTTTTAAAATTAAGAAAGAGTTAGTAATTTAATTAAAAGTTAGCAAATTGTTAAGTAGTATCATACTAAAATTATCATTTAAAATTTTGCGCCATTGTCTTTCAAAATTTTTTGGAATCCTCTTCCTCGTTCATATGGCTCTTTGACATTTACAAACATCAAAACAGGTCTGTTTACTTAGTTTTTTCTATGAACTGCCATTGTTTTGGGTGAGTTCAGAAGCAATTTAATAAATTGAAATAAAATGAATGATGATAATTTGATTGCAGATGACTTTTTACTAAAGGAGTATATGCCAAAAGTATATAACTTTGTAGAGGATGTAGTAGAAAAATTTTCAAAAGAACAGCTAAAAATTTATATTTTCAAGCTTTTAAAGTTTAAAATATTTTATTAGTTTTGTATTCTAAATAGTTTTGCATTAACATATGTATAACAAACTTCAGAATCAAAAAAAGTGACATTAAGCCATAAATTGGTCCATTGTGATGCCACATTGAATCTTGAGACTTTTTCCATAATCGTTAAACCAATTAGAGCGAGCGAGATTGGCTATATCTATGTATATTTGCCAGATAACTAAAATCATTTCATTAGAAATATCCCAGATGGAGTCTACATCCTTAGGATAAGGTAGGACATGTACATTGTACAGTGAAGGTGAGGAATCGATTCCAACTCTTCTTCATCCATGCAGCTTCTGCAGAAATCGTTAGAATAAATTCCAAGCCGCGTTGCGTGCTTGCCTATCAAACAGTGTCCTGTTATAACACCTATTAGGGAGCTTATTTGCGATCTGCTTAAAGATAAACCTTTGGAACGGTTCGGATGCAGCATTGACCAAATCTGTTTTGTCGCAAAGCAGGTGGTGAGTCGGCGAGTTCGTCAACCTTACAATTTCCTGAAATTTCCCTGTAGCCCATCACCCAGTAGTTGTGTTAAAATGCTGCGTCAGAGACGATCGGTAGTTAAGGGCTGTTATTGAGCTGGTAGAAACAGAATAAAGATTTTTAATGGCTGCTTGGCTGTCCGAGAAGTTGAAAGGAATTTAGTGTTGTTAAAGTTGAATTGACTTCATTTGATTGGATAATAAAAAATAAATCATCTCTGCTTGATTATGATTTTGGAATATTACAACAACAACTTGAATTAACTATCACCAAGTGTGTTTTATTTTGGCTGGAGTGGGGATATAGGACTTCCCATAGGTACACCTTGTTTTTGCTGATAAAATTGTTTTATTGATGGTAAATAATTATTATCAACTACTCAAAAATGTAAAAGTTCTAAAAATTATTTCTTTTTAATTTTTGTACGAGTATTTTCTTTGATAGTATTCCACTTCCACCTTTCTTCAACAATTTCTAATCCCATTTGTACCGGTTTATTTGTAAACAGAGAAATAATATCAAAAGAAACTAGTACATCGTTTTCTTCCAAAATAATTGTCTACTGTTTCAATTTATTTATTTTGTTAATAATTTAAGCAATATATTTTGAAAGTCGATAGCAGGGGACATTTGTAGAAGAGCATATTGGTCGTAAGCCATACATTTTTGGACTGTTGGCTGTGGCATGTTGTCAAACATTTCTTTTCTGCTTCATTTAAAATTTTTGATATAATAATTATTATAGCAAACTTGATTTTTTTTTGTTCGTGGAATCATTTCTCAAAATAGTATAGGTTTCTCGATTTTATCCATCTTATCATTCATCTTATGAAAGTATAATTCCTTTAAAATCGCTACTGTAACATTAACTTTTTCTGCTGGAACTACATATGTATGTAAATTTCAGGATGTCCTTTTGTATCACAAAAGTCAAATAATTATTAAACTATATTTGCCTAAACAAAACTTAATCATTAAATATATCAGACATGAATACATAAAAATATTTGAATTTATTTGCTTAGTAAATTATTTGAATTTAAAATTATAAATTTATTATATAAAACTTTATTTTGTTTGAAATAAATTGTCAAACAAATTAAAAACCAAAAAATATAAAGATACATACACGAAAAATTTTGAAACGTCTTTTTAAAGATTTTAAAAAAACGCGGATACCAAAAACAAACAAACAAATAAGAAATATTTTTATTTGTTAAAGTTGTAAGTATGTATAATCCTTTTGAATTTTGGTGTATATAATGAATTTATGTTTACAATTAAAATTTACATCATAATTAGGTCTGAAGAAGAGTGTAATCACATCATAAACATCAAAACATACAAAATAAATAGTAATAACAACCAATTGACCTTTAGCCCACTTAAGGACAAACATCATTTTGTTAATTGTTAAAAAATTATATACCTACATACAAATTTCTTTTTGAAATACCGTTCCACTAATATTTTAAATTTATCTGCATAAATTTACTCAAGAAATCAGGTGATCTTTTGTTTTTCGAGTTCAAAACTATTTAAGGAGGTTTTTAACCATACTTTTTTTTTAAATTTTCTATAATTACTTTCATACATAAAGGCTTTAACAGCTTGATTACATTTAACAATAAGAGAAAGTTCGTGCGACCCAGTTGTGTATTTTATTTTCTATTGCATTCACCCAACAACACTCAACGGTGTTCTTATTGTAGCCGCAATAAAACTTTTCCTAGCAACAGGAGAAAATTCCGTATTCTAGGCACACCGGTATGAGTCGATACATAATCTTTTAAATATGTAGTATTGATTTTTGAGTCCTATTACTCGTATTGTTAAGGAACTATCAATGAATATTTCTTATCTATCACAGCATGACCAAACAACACTTTTGAGTTTGTACTTTTTGAATGAGTCTGAGTAGGTTTTTTTTTTTGCTTTTGGAAACTCCAATTATTTATTGGCTATGGCCTGTGGGTAATGTGGTCTTATCTTAATTGCTTTATTTGTTAAAGCTTAAATATTACCAATCAAAAATATGATTAAAGCAATTAACAACATGTTGAGCAGCAGATAACGATCTTAAGTTGATAGTAACTTCCTCTTACAGATGCCACTTTATAAGGTAAAATTGTTCTTAAATTATGTTATATAAAAAATTCGTATCTAATTCACGATCAAGGGACTGACTATACGGGTCTTTATTTGTATTTTAAGGCATTACTAAATCCTTCTCGTTTTTATAGAAATATTAAATTTAAAATAGTTTTATATTAAAAATTCTACAACTGTATTTCAAGAACTTTCCCTTGTGCTCTTAGGGATGAGTCACTCGGAGAAACCGCATGACTTCACTCTGATCTCATTGGATTTATGACGTTCCTCAGACAGAAATCATCCCCTTAAATCATCCTGCATTCTGAAGGATGAAAAAGTATTCTCTGAAATCAGCTTTTCTGGTCCTTCTTAGGTAGAATCTTCCATTCACATAAGCCAGATGTCCTGATATATATATTCTGCCCAGGTTGGTTCCCACTGAGTTGTGAATTACAGCTTAAAGTGCCAAATTCATGCCTTTTAAGTTTTTCTGTTTGGAAAAGGTCCGGCCATATATGCACCTCAAATCCGACAACTGGTAATTGCTGACCGAGTATCGCTTGCAGCTTTCTACTTTTGTCGTGCCTCAGTGGCTTTTGATCAGGTGATTTGCTATTTCGTTTCTGTAAACTTTACAGTGTCCTGGAATCCATCAAAATCCTTACGGCAACGATTAACAAGTTTTGATCTTGTGGCGATTAGGGAAACAACTTTGGTTTCTGCCAATTCAAATTTTGAAGAGATGTTTTTCGGCTTCACAAATTGCAAGCACTACTGTTAGAAAACTTTTGGAAGCTTTATTGGTCTATTTATGAGTGCGTTGTCTGAAAAGATGATTTACGCTACACTAATGCCCGTCTTCGAGACGACCGAAACTTAAGATCATGTTTATGAACAAGTTTTTCCTTGCATTATTTCCTTGTTGGAATATCTTTTAGTGTGAGTTTAACATATTTAGGTACGGTGAAATTTATTTATTTATTTATTCAATCATACCATAGTTAGTACAATGAAAAGGAACATGAAGAAAATCAAATCCTTTCAAGAACAACTCTTAAAGGTGTATGTATAGAAAATTAAGCGATCAAAGAAGCACAATCAATATGATTACAAATTACATCTCTAGCAAACATAACTAAGTAACACTTACGTCTCGCATGAAGCGAGCTAAAGTCAATCAAACGGGATCTAACTTTAAGGTGTGGCATTATGCCATCGACCCAATTGGGTTTCCAGAGAGCAAACCTTGTGAATTTTCTTTGCACAGCTTCTATACGCTTAATATTTACTTCATAAGAAGAGCACCAAACACAACAAGCATATTCAAATACAGATCTTACCAACGAAACATAGATCGACTTTAAGGTGTAGGGATCTGTAAATTCGTTCAAATTCCTAATAAACGGTTAGTCTTTAAAATAATATAATCATAATGACTATTGAAATTTAATTCGCTATCTAAGAATACACCCAAATCCATTTGAACGTAAGTATACTCTTTTCAGCTCAGTATCTCCTATGTCCTATTGTATAAGTAAATCTAATCGGATTATGAGATCGTGTAAATTAAATGAAAAGGCATTTGCTTATGTTAAGATCAAGACAGTTTTCCTTGCACCACAGAGATATTAAATTTAGGTCAGATTGTAAAAATTCACATCGAGAACAGGATTTAACTACTCGAAATAATTTTAAACCATGGACGTAGAGGAAACATGACGAAAATAAGACTACATTAGAAAGATCGTTAATAAAAAGTAGAAATAGAAGGGGGCCCAGATGGCTTCCTTTAGGTACTCCAGAATAATGGAATATAAACCTAGAACACTTTGAGCCTATTGCAAAAAACTGTGTTCTTTCAGTTAGATAACTTTCACGCCACCGAAGATAAACTTGAATTATCTGAATAACGATCTTTTCTGAAGACATTAAAGTCATTGTTAAAAAGCCATAATGAAAAAATTCCACGTCTCAGTAATGGCAATAAATATATAAATATTATTATAGTCTGTTTGAATAGAAGCTCATTATGGTTCTATGACCGCAATGGCCCTTTTTCCAATTATTGCACTTTTTATGTGGTATAACACTTTTGGACGTTGTATTCTTCGTAAAAAGATGGAGTGAGGCTTGTAAAAGGAACGTTTCAACACTTTCGGTTGGTGTAGTTCTCATAACACCAGATTTTCGTGAAAGGTGAAACGCTTTTAAAAAAGGTCAAAAGTAGAGAAGATCGAGTATTATGAACGCCAGGCTACCCCGCAATACAAAAGTAAAATTGTGTAGACTAACAAGATAAATAAAGTAAACAAATTTGTTGGCATGAAGAAGCAAGTTAAATACCACTTTCAACCATTCCTCTGTGTATATTGTTAGCCAGCAGGAATGGGTGGGACCTAAAATTTTCAGAATTGTAAGACTCTTTTGTTTTTCTTTTGTGTTGAAAACTGTTTAAAATAATGCGTTAACACATCAATGTTTTCCTAAATGGCGTGATAGATTCGGAGCGACGACAACTTCGACTTGGAAAAGAAAAACAATTCGCTTATCTATAATATAACGAGACTCATTCGTCGTTTGGGCACATTCGGCATTTCTGTTTCACTAAGAACTCTAATGTATATCCCAATAATTTAACCTCTAAAAACTTAGGGTGACCACATGTTTGTGTGATTTTATTTTATCAACTCTTGTGAATTATTTAGTTTCGTGTTTATTGGATAAAAATAGTATTTCTGTTTAAGGGATTACAATTTTAACTAAAGTTATTTTCGAGTTCTTTTGTAAAACCTTCTGTGCTAAAAGTTCCCTGGAGCATTGACTAAAGTTACCTGTCATAGGGCACTTTTGTAAATGATTCGAATAAGCAGTTTTTAAAGCAGATTAAAGTTTAAATATTAACGTTTCATATAGTTTGGTAAATATATGAAACTTTGAACAATTAGTGCCGAATGAGTCAAGCCTTACCACACCTATAGCGATAGTTGTGTTCAACGAAAATGAAACATTTTTGTTAAATTAAAAAAATGAAACTATAGAATTAAAACTTCTAATATAAGATTGGTAAGTTTCGTTAAACATGACTCTAACTGCTTAGACATTTTATGGAAAAAACTATTTCCTCAATAAAATTTTAAGTATAAATAGAAAAATCATATTTATCTGGGTTTCTAACCTAAATATAAATTAGTAATACATTACTTTCAAATATTTGGGGGTCAAAATTAATATAATTATCTCAGGGTATTTCCAAATAATGTTGTTTACTTATAATTTTATCAGAAGAAACCTAGTCATTGATTTGTTTGCTCTGCCATTTTTTCATAATCAAATTAATTGAAAAACCCATTAACTGAAATCTTATCGAGTTCGCGTGCCCACTTTAATTGTAAGTAAATATGATGGTATCATTGATTTTATAGTTGTCGTATTAGTTTAAGTTTAATGAAGTTGGTAGGAAGTGAGCAATAGTTCAGGCCACGCAATTTTCGGATGATCGCAAACTACTTTTTCCAAGATCGGGAGACTGATTTGCCTGAAGTAGCATTATTTACTTTTAAAAACAAATTGAAAAAAAAAACTTACTCGTACAATTTCATAATATTTAATAAAAAGTGTTGTAAATTGCCAGTATGTCCTAAACCTATCATGAAAAATACACTTCGATGCGATGGGTAAATCACAAGTGCCTTGTTCTTGCTATATTCAAAACCTCTCAAGCTTTTCGGTGGAAGATGGGACTTCATTAAGAAAAATACAAACAATTATTTTGGATATAACTTTCATTTAGTTTGGGGTGATATTTCCATTTTTACTTTAGGGTAATTTTTAAAAATGAAAAATTGCCCCATTTTAATTTTTCATTTTTTTAACATACATAGATGGTTCATAATGATTTTCAGGCCAAAAATGGGAATGGCCCCAATAAATACCAAATGAAAAAAAATCCCCCAATTCTACTAAATTGCATGGATTTTTGTTGTTAGGGCCATTTTTCATTTTTTTGGGTTTGGTATCATATTCCATGAACCCTTCTACGATTCTTAAACACACATGTTATATGCTATATGTTCACGTGGAAATAATATTTATAACGTAGACATTAGATCACCGACCACAGATGACCACAGAACAACGACATCCCAATCCGAGGTACCTCAGTGTGATGGATAACAACGTAATCATGGACAACGAGGAAGTAGTCTCGTTGTACTGTGACATTGGGTCAGGCTACCACTGCGGCTAAAGGCCTAAACGTAGACCTCTAGTAGATTCCTAAAATTGATTATTTTAACCGATAAGCGTGAGTTAAAGATTCCAATTATGGATTAAATAATATTTTCTTTATTTTTTATTATAGAAGTCTAATAATATTGTTGAAAGTCAAAATGAATATGAATATATTTCTTATATAATTTATAAAAACAAAGTTTTCTAATACTAGATGATATACATAAAAATGATTTTAAGGAAAGTGTTTTAATAGAGAGGTGTTTCTGTAACTCCTCCCTCTTAAGTATAAAGTAATAACTTAAAGTTATGTTATTTTATAAAAGTGTATTATTAATATAATATTAACAATAATAAGAGGTTATACAATTATAATAGAAACTAAAAATTAAAATAGAAAAGTTAATATTACGATTTTTTGAAGTTCATCCAAACTCGATGTCTAACTTTTTTGGTTGATGGATAAGAAACAAAAAAAGCTAATCGAACAGAATACAACATGAAAATAAAACATTGAATCAAAATAAAGTAAATAATATATGTATGTAAGTTAAATATTATACATACATATATGTATTTTAAATGATCCTCAGAAGCCTCAACAAATGTTTTTTTTTTTTTTTTTTTTTGAAGCTAGGATGGGATTATTTTACGATTTGGTTTAATTTTTTGTTTATGTACTTTTCTTTTATTGGTATTTACAGTCAATATGTTATTTCTTACAACAATGTGATCGTTAAACCGAGGAGCTAACTTGTTCCTTCTATCATCTTGCTCGTATATAATTTCATCAGGTTTAAAATCTGGGGGTGTTTTCCTTGTTTTATTTAATTTAGCAATTAAAACCTGTTTGTTTTTGAGACTTTGTTCATGTATGAGCTTTGTCAAATTTTCATAGTTTTGTATATTTATATTTATATTTATTAAATATTCTTGCTCGGTGTATTTAGTAGGGGTTGTGAAAAATGGTTGTTTTTTATTAATGTGTCCTGAAAGCAATTCAAAAGGTGTAAGTTTTGTAACGGAGTGTATTGAATTGTTGTATGTTAAAGCTGCCTCATCAACAATTTCCGCGATTGGTTTTTGTTTGTTTTGTGATTGAATGATACGTATAATTTCTGTGAGTGTGGAATGGAATCGTTCTATTGGAGAGTTACCATTTGAGCTTTTTGCACAAATTGTGTGATGGTCGATATTATAAGTATTTAAAAAGTCCTTAAAGAAAGTTGAAATAAATTCACTTCCATTGTCCGTAACGATTTTTCTAGGTACACCATGGTGGGAAAAGAAATGTCTCAAAGATTTTACTATATTGAAACTATTACGACTCGAAATTAAATATGCACAAGAAAATTTTGAAAATTTGTCTATGATTGTTAAAAAATGTTCTTTGCTTACAAAATATATATCAAGATGAACTATTTGAAGTGGTCGTGATGGTGTTTCAGTTTCTGCGTATTTTAATTTGACTCCTTTACGATCATATTTAAACTTATGACATATATCACAGCTATTTATTATTCTAGTTATTATATTTTTCATATTTGGAAAATATGATTGTCTCTTCAAGTGTTCTAAAGTCTCTGCTATGCCTCTATGGTGAGAATTATTGTGATAATCTCTTATTAATTGTTGTTGTTCGTCAATGTCAATTATGTCCTTAAGCATGGTTTTACATCTTACTAACTTAATAGCAGAATTACAAAAATATTGCGAAAATACACTTTGAATAGATTGAAAAGTCTCATCATCCGTTAATATTGCTGTAAGTTTTCTAGGTATTATGTAGTTTTCAAAAATAAATACAATAGTCTCTTTATTCGTAGGGCTGTTATGTTCAATCATATATCTTTTTTTTTGTTCAAAAGGGGTTTGTAATATCGCTGATAACTTTTTGCGTTTCGCATTTTTAAGTATGACTATTTGATTTCTAAATTCATTGATAGGTCGTTCGGAAATAGGAATACCATCGTTTATATTTTCAAGAGCTGAATGAACTGTAGAAATACTTTCTGATTCATCAATATTGTTTTGAATGGAAATAGCATCTAAATTGTCATTAGCTTCATTCACATTTATTTGGATTCGAGACAGAGCATCTGCATTCATATTTTGTTGACCTTTTTTGTATACAATGGAATAGTCAAACTCTTCGAGTTTGAGTCTCCAACGTACCTACCAGCTTTGAATTTGGCTCTTTTAAAGAGAAAAGCCAAGTTAGTGGTTTATGGTCTGTCACAATTTGAAATTTCCTACCATAAAGGTAAGGTCGAAAATATTTCGTAGCCCAGACTATCGCTAATAATTCTTTTTCAATAGTGCTGTAGTTTTGTTCTGATTTGGACAAAGTCCGACTTGCGTAACAAACTGGCTTGTCCGAACCAATTAAGCCTTGTGAAAGCACAGCACCAATTGCAACATTACTTGCGTCCGTTGTAAGGTTGAATTGTTTACAAAAATCTGGGTACTGGAGTAATGGATTGTTACTTAATAAAACTTTACAGGTTTCAAAACAATTTATGTACTCGGAATTGAGCACAATCTTTTCTCCGTTTCGTAAACATTGAGTCATTGGTTTTGTCAAATTAGCAAAATCCTTTATAAATTTTCGATAATAGCCTAAAAGACCAAGGAAAGACTTGACTTCTTTCACCGTCCTAGGCAATGGATATTTTTTAATTGCTTGAATTTTATCAGGGTTTGGTTTTATTCCATCTGATGTCACAATATGTCCAAGAAAAGATACTTCCTTACAAAAAAAGTCTGATTTAGAAAGTTGTATTTTAAAGTTTGCATTTTGTAGTCTCTCAAATACCGTTTTTAGACTTTCAACGTGTTCTTGGAAAGAGGTGGAATAGATGATAATATCATCCATATACACCAAGCAGATTTTACCAATAAGTCCTCTTAAAACATGATCCATAACACGTTGTAGTGTCCTTGGGGCATTTTTCAAGCCAAAGGGCATCCTGACAAACTCATAATGCCCGTTATCAACAGAGAATGCTGTTTTGGCCACATCTCCGGATTTAATTTCTATCTGGTGAAATCCAGAGGCAAGGTCGATAGTAGTAAAGTAAAGACATTTTCCGAGTTTGTCCAAAATTTCGTTTACGTTTGGAAAAGGGTACTTATCGTCGACAGTTTTTTCATTTAATTTGCGATAATCCACTACCATTCTCCATTTTTCCTTCCCATCTTTCCCTTTTTTTTTGGAACTATCCAAATGGGGGAACAGTAAGGGGAAAAGCTTGGACGAATAATATTCTGGTCAAGCAGTTCACTGATTTGTTTTTGAACCTCGTCTCTTAATGCATAGGGATAACGGTAAGATTTACTATACACAGGAGCATCATCCTTTGTTATTATCTCGTGTTTAATTTCATTGGAAAAGGTTAAATTTTGTCCTTCATGGAAAAATATATCATTGTACTTTTTGATCAGATTAGCCAATGTTTGTTTTTCCTCTTTGTTTAAATGATCAGTATTTATACTACAATCTATATTTTTTAAACTTTCATTAGAACTGGTAATAGAAAAGCTATTTGATTCTATAAAAGAGTGTTTGTTTAGACTTATTGATTTTAAAGGTTGTTCAATGACAAATATCTGTTCAACATTAGATTTGTTAATAACTTCAATATATGAGAACCAGTCTATCGATTGATATATTCCTTCTGGTATGATCAAATTATTTTGAATAATTGTCGTTTTAATGTAAATACTACCTGACTCAACATCGACTGGTAAATAACATATCTTTTTGGTAAACGGTGGAACTACATAAGTTGCGGACATTACATTTGGTTTAAACTGTATAGGAATTTGTACGTTATTGGTTTCTAAAAATGAGTTTTTTAGATCAATTTTCATGCCAAAGTTTTGCATAATGTCTGTACCGAAAAGACCATCAAAATACTCGTGAAACTCAAAAACTAGAAACGACACATTTTGTTTTGAATTTAATTCCGAAATACTACTAAATAAAATTTGTCTGTCAACGAAATGCGATTTAAATATTGTTTTAATTTCTATAGGTTTTATGGGAAAAGTGTTCATATTTTTTACTATTTTTGGGCTGATAAAAGATCTGTTACTTCCAGTGTGTGTATTAAGAATTTAAGTTTACTACCATTTAAGCTAGAAATAATGATATAAGGAAGAAGGTTTGAGTTGAAATTGTTAAGATCTATGTAGCCTATTGATTTTCCGAGGCTGGTAGACAAAAATTTTGGTCGTCTATCTCAGCGTCAAATGATTCATTAGGATTTATTAATGGATGTAAATTTTCTAACTGGTCCTTAGGTTGACCTAATGCTGACTTTATTTTAGAATTTTGAATGTCCTGATAATAGCTTTCAACATTGTATAATTGGTTATGTCTTTGAGGATAGTTATTTGATCTAAAAGATCTATTGGATACTCTATTTGTATTTCCGCTAGATAAGTCCATAGGAATATTTGAAATTTGTTTGTACCCAAAATTTGGATTATTGTTAATTTTGTAAAACTTGGATGAAGTGTTGTTTGGAGAATAACCAGAATGATGAGCATAGTCATTTGAAGTATTTGTGTATTGTTCATCGAATGGATTTACGGATTTATATTCAGTTTGTGAGTTTTTATGAAAAAATGGTTTGTTCTGTTGATGATATTTTGATTGTGTATTATTATGATTTGAAGGATGTGTTGATTGGAAGTTTCGATTTCTGTAATTTTTTGTATTTGTCTGGAAATGTATATGTTGATAATACGTACAATTTTGTTCCTCTAAACAATACTTGAAAGCTTCAGACAAGACCTTCGGACGCATTGCTCTGATTGTAGAGCCTAAAGGTTCTCTTAATCCTGTCAAAAAAGTATTTAAACACATTTCATTATATAAAGTTTTCTTGGATTCAATGACATTTGTATGTTTTTCATGTATTTTTACATGATTCATCATAGTGGAAAAAATTTCTACAACTTTGGAATAAAATTCCTCTACACTATTTTGGTTTTGTCTCAATTTGTGAAGATCTCTTATTAAGCTGGTTTCATTTCTTTTGTCTGAATAGTGAAGAACTAAAGTATCTTTTATTTCTTTCCAGTCAAGAGAAATACCATACATATTTAGAATTTCATTAGCTTGGCCAATGATTTTATTCCGTACAGCTCGTAAAATAATCCTTGCATAGCTCGGATTTACATGTAACATGAGGCTCAAAATCTCTTCGACGTTGTTAACAAAATCATAAAGCAATCTAGGATTGCCATCAAAGGTAGGTATACCCTTTACAGCGTCAGGAATTCTAAACGCGTCAAAAATGTTAACGGCATTTTCGGATTCAGTCATGGTAATGCTTTATTAATCTATCAACGACTTCAAAGATGCAAAAATTTTCAATTGATTCTTAACAACAAATAATCTGCTGAAATCTGCGAAGATCACCCTTAAAACCTTATATATCTAACCTTGTAAAACTTGTGACAAACAAATAGGTTTAGATGTGAATTCGGATGTTGTATTTTGTTTAACGCACTTTATACGTTATATATATATTTTTTATTTTTTTTATTTTTTTTTTTGCGAATAACCAAAAAGTAAAAACCGAATTTAGACTCACCCCAACAATAAGTTCTATTTCTTAAAATAGTAGATAACTAAATACTCCAACAAAAATTCCGGTAACTGCTGGTTTATAAATTCTTCTGTTTGTATTTTTGATATGGTCGATAAATTTTTCTTTATTCTTGTGATTTTGATGTCTTGACTCTTGATTGTTAACTATTAATTCCAAATGTTAATTTTTTTTTATGTTTCTTCTATAATTTTCTTCAGAAAATGCGGAAAATTTGTTGAGAATTCACCAAATCTTGATTTGATTTAATTTTTCTTCTAGATAGATACTTCTTCAATGAAAAGCGAAAAAAAATTTTTTTTTCTTCTGTATATTTCTTGAAGATCTATTTTTTCTTTTTATTTTCTTTTATAGGTTCTTTTAATGCTGGTTTTCATATATACTTTTGAAAAATGTGCATTCCGATAGACTGCGCCAGTTAAAGATTCCAATTATGGATTAAATAATATTTTCTTTATTTTTTATTATAGAAGTCTAATAATATTGTTGAAAGTCAAAATGAATATGAATATATTTCTTATATAATTTATAAAAACAAAGTTTTCTAATACTAGATGTTATACATAAAAATGATTTTAAGGAAAGTGTTTTAATAGAGAGGTGTTTCTGTAACTCGTGCAAGTGCAAAAGTAGAGCTCGGTGTAGTGAAATCGGTTGGTCTACTTTCATAGACTACGCGACCACTGGCGTATTATTTTTTTAATTTCCGTTAAATAGATTGGTATCGAATTTGTTACATATGTAAATTTTTTTTCTTAAATTTTAAAAATTAATTTTGAAATATCAATCAAATAAGGAGTTTTTAATAAAGGCAGGTAGATGTTTAAATCGAATAGAACAAGCTGTTTGTAAGGTATTAACAACATTCTTTTTTTATTTAAAAGGCCCATAGGTATATGCTGTATGACATTGTTCAAATATCCGCCTCGACTTCTTACGGTGACACAGATCCGATGAGACCAATTTTCAATGGTGATGAGGCTGAATTTGAGCGATGGCCTATGTTATGTTCAGGCATCGATAATTTGTAGTTTATTTGCATAGATCTGCGACTTCAGGAAACCCCACAAAAAAGTGCAGCGGGTCAAATCGCATGATCTTGGTGGCCAATTCACATCACCTCTGCGAGAGACAACCTTGACAAGAATGTCAATCGTGGCTTGTACTGCGTTTCACGTAGCTTCGTGACACGCACCACATGTTTTTTAGGTCCATTTGCGCCACAATAAATTAGTTATCATCTTTCTGTAGCGCTCGTCATTGACGGTGATCTTATATCACTAACGTGTCGTTCTCAAAAAATTACGGACCAATAGCGCGCCACCCGGCCCAAAATCCACACAAAACGGCAAATTTTTGAAGATGCATTGTTACCTGGTGAACCTTGTGTAGGTTGGTGTCGTCCCACATATATGGCAAATTTACTTCTTAACACAGCCATTTATCTAAAAATGCTCCTCGTCCCTAAAGATGATGATTCCAAAAATCGTCCAGTCAGCGAACAAACGACGTTGTCTATCGTCATGAACTTTGAGCTCCTGGGTCAGTTGTATCTTGAACGGATGTAGGCCCAAGTCCCGACGCACCATTCGCCAAGTCAAACTCTGCGAAATGCCTTGTGCACGGCAAGGAATCGACTGCCTTGTGTTCTGCTGTACACCTTTACACACCGTGGCGATGTCCTCTGCCGATCTTGCGTTCCTTTGAAGTACGAATGTTAGATAAAAATTTGGCCACCAAACGACTGTGAAGGGCCACTAACGAGTGCACTAACAAACACTCATTTTGATGAAATTTTTTTTTTAACAATAGATAATACAGATGTCACCAAAACAACATGGCCGTCATGTGTATATATTCAAGGCTATTGGCTATTCACAGAGTTGCTGCATGGAACGAAAGATTATCGAAAACATGTATGTAGATAGTTTCCAAATTATTACAATCATAATCCATTCAAAAAGTCTGGGCACCTAAAAACGCAATTACAAATTACAAATCCTCAATGATCATCACTTAGCATGAAAAGCTTCTCATTTAAGCAAAAGTGCTGCCTGAAGACGTTTCACATGCAAAAACTGCATTTATAAACATCGGATCAAAGTTTTTAAGATTCAGCAAATGAGAACCGATAATAGTAATTTTATTAACGAATATAATATCAAGGGACATTGATTATATCTTATTTTACTCTTTCTTTTCTGTTCTTTAACAAGTGTCAATGGTAGTTTTAGCTCAAAAAGTGCGTTCTTTTCATAGTTCCTTTATTCCAAAAAAGTTACTTCGGTTCATACTGCAACGATTTTTTTAACTTTAGTTTTGACTTAAGTTCAAAAAGAACAAAATTTTAAAATATTACATTTTAATTTGGAAAGTACTTCTCAATTTTAACTACTTTTTAAATAATATCTAACTATTAATAAAGAAATTCTGAACACACAAAAAACGATGGCAGTTTGTCCAAACAACGTTTGAAAAAAAAGCAAAACCGTATAGAGTACGATATTAAAAAGATAAAATAGGTATTGCATGATTTTAATTTTGATAAAATGATAGAAAATGTAATAAATACTAATAGGGTCTTGGGTTCGATTCTCAGTTGCTGCAAAAAAGTTTTTCAGGGGTGTTCTAGTTCTACCTCTTGCGAGGAATTGATAAATCCTCCAATAATATCTCTTGACATAAAAAGTGCTGCTCATTCGGCATCGGAAGGAAATTGTAGGTCCCCTACATTTCTTCAAACACGCAAATAGAAATGGTTGAGAGTTCTAGGTACTAGGTTTAGACTTTCTATGAATAGTCATGGCCTCTTAGACTAAGAGCCCACAGCAATTTTTGGGTGTGATTGATAACAAAAAATAATTAGCATAATTAGATAGGCCTTTTAAAGTTACATATCTACAAATGTGAAAGTCTTGCATACTCTATAGTGGGAGCAATAGTGCATAATAGTGCATCAAGTATGCAGTTCTTTCCAAGTCCAAATAATTGAGATAAAAACTTTGCCAAAATGTTAAGTTAAGCCCCCTGGTTGAAAATATCGAGGTCCAAGACGTTTTACAGAGAGCCTTCTGCCTGCCAGACGCGATAAGAATAGGCTACTTCTTGCATTAAGAAGGCCACCTTCAAAACGTCTTGGACCTCGATATTTGCAATCAGGACGCTTAGCTCTTCAGTTTGAAGTTATGCCAAATTTTGTATCCCAATTTTTTAGACTTTGGAAAGAACTGCATACTTGATTGACTTGATACTTGACTATAATGCACTATTGCGCCCACTAGAGTATGCAAGACGTTCACATTTATAAATAACTATAAAAGGCCTATCTAATTATGCTAATTATTTTTTGTTATCAATCACACCTAAAAATTGCTGTGGGCTCTCGGTCTATCTTATTTACTTTACATTGAACACTTTTTTTTTTACTGTTTCGGAAAATTTTCAGAAATAACCTTCTCCGTCTCCATATTATGTAACTTTAAACTGACCTTCGGTAATTATTCGAATTTCGCAACCCCTCTTTGTCAAAGCATGCCTTATTTTAATTGTTTTCAAAGTAGAATAGGGTTCAAACTACTTTGCACGAAGAAAAATAAATTCATGTTATACCTCTTGGACCATTATGTGTGACCTTTTCAGTACTTATTTAATTTCTAGTGAAAGTCCGTTACATGTAACTACCCCCATACTAATTTCATTTATGTAGGTATATTCTTAAGTGGACGCACCCATAAGTGTTTTTCTGTGGATATACCTAGTTTGTGACAGTTGCCAGTTGATGACTTAAATAAATATGTAATAGTTTAATTTTCCTATAAAATCGTGCTCGTGAACAAAACGTGACCTGGGACAATATCTTGTGATTAAATTGACCCATTATTGATGAATACAATTTAATTACAAAAGGTTTCAATTGTTTTGCAAAGATTGGAGGATATGTACTTATGGAGGATAGGTATGTTGTATTTATGGTAAAATGAGTTACGATATCAAATATTTTCGCTCGTAAATTTAAATGATTTCCATATATGCACGTGATGTATGTTTCGATTAAAAGTACATACAATACAGATCACTTAAGTAGACACACTTAATAATTTTTATTTAATATTTAGTAGTATTTATAGTATACACATACACATATACATATTACATTATTCTCTGAGAGCAGTATCAGTATTTTATGCGAGGGTTATGCATTCGTAAGAAAATGATTTCGAGATTTTGATCAACTTTGACATAAGGATGATAGGAAAGGTAAAAAATGAGGGTCTCGTTATGTAATTCTGTCTCTCTGTTCGGCTACACCCATTTGTATTTATTTTTTCAAAAAATGTGTATAGGTTAACAATCATTGTTTAAATTGTGAAACCGTAATACAAAAATAGTGACTCTGTATGTAGTTGGTACGTTGGCGCATTTTCACACAATATATTCTTCATGGAAAATTCTCGTCACTCTAGCTCAATCATAGCCGATATTTTGTTGGCCTAAGTTGAAGATATGGATTTGACAGACATGTGGTTTCAACAAGACGATGACACTCTCACATTGCACCAACCGTTGTGGCTTTGTAACAAGAAAAGTTTTCGCATTTCGGCGATGTTGAAGTAACAACTTTGAATTAATGACCTATTACAAATTAAATTAACTCTTCATACAAATTTCAGATGAAACATTTCAAAATTTATAATTCAGAAACTCAGCTTTATTTTGACATTCGAATAAAAAATCTTTTAAATTTTTTATTATTTTGACATTCGAACGAATGCTTTTTCTTTTCATTTGTGAATGTGTTCATAAATAAACTTTGATAGTGTCACTTAATACGAGTATAAGTTAATTTATGAAGACATTTGATAATGAACATCATTTCTTCGAATATCAAATAAAATAATTTATTTGGTTTCTATTGCATATAACCATTTAATAAAATATTAACAAAATAAAAACAAACAAATTAAAAACCTTCTAAAATTGTCATCAATGGGGTTGTTGTTGCTGGTTTACTCATTACATGTTGTTCAGGCATAACACTAACAACATGTAATTGAGTTAAACTAGTATGCCCAACAAGGATGAACACGAATAAAATAATGTGAATTATAAGCGACATAGAAATAAGACACGGCATTCTCCGCTTTAGTTCAGCCGCCATCCCTGGAGATAAAATATCTGAGACAACAACCTTCAGTCTCAGAACATCGTGCCACACATCTCTCCTATCCTTTTTTCTCTTCCTTAACTTCACGCCTGCGCTGTGTTCAAACATTTAAAGGGTAATCATAATCCCTTGAGCGCGTGTAGATTATAAAAAAAAAAGTTATGTTGTTTTGGTGACATCTGTTCTTTATTATTTCGTTACTGATACCAAATAACCATGGCAAGTAACACGATTGGACAGTACGTCCAACTGATAAAACTTTATAATCAAAATGAGTATTCGTTAGTGCAAATGTTGCACGCGCTGCGTCTATTTTACGGTAGACGTAGGGCCTTTCAACCTTAAGAGACCTTGAAAGTGTACAGCAGAACCCTCCGCGTGCACCCTTCACATTCTTTAACTTGGCGAATTTTGCATCGTAAATTGGGCCTACACCCGTATAAGATCTAACTGTTTCCAGAGGTCAAAGTTCATGACCATACATATCTGATTGGGCTTTGGAGCGTTTGAAAGAGAACCCTAATTTTGGCCGAAAAATCATCTTCAGCGACGAGGCGCATTTTTGGATGAATTTAAGTGCTAACAAGGAAAAATGCCGTATATAGGACGACACCAACCCACAATAGGTTCACCACTTCTAGCAGTCATACAGCGGATGCCACGGTTGACATTCTGCATAGATCTTACTCCCAGGTTATCTCTCGCAGAGATGACTTGATTTGGACACTAAGGTCCTTTTCTTGTGGGGTTTCCTGAAGTCGCAGATCTTGGTGAAAAAAAACACAATCGACCGATGCCCTTAAGGTTAATATAACATAACAGGCCATCGCTCAAATTCGGACGGATCAATGCGGAAGAGGCATTTGAACGATGTCATATTTCATACATAATGGCATGTCCATTGTCTATGCAATTCGATTTAGATATTTATTTTTCTGAATAAGAAATGAGGCTAAAAACTAACTAACCTACCGACGAGACTATAAGATAAGAAAGCTTTTTTAATAACTTGAAGTAAAAACCACATCTTCGAGTCGATATCGTTTGAACGATAGAGATTTCTTGTGCTTACGTGGCTATGGATGTCAATATTAAAAGCAATATCGTCAGCCTTACGTAATGAAGACCCAGAACTTAACTTAGGCATTGTGAAACAAATCTTAATTTTTTGTTTATGTTCGTAGAACTGTCCAAACATTATTATTACTTATTTAAGTTACAAATAATTGAAGCAAAATAGAGAAATTTTCTAACTGGAACTATTTTCATGATCCGAACTGTACGCACATTTGTACATTACAACATTGACGATATTTATGAGGATCAAATTATAACAGACCTTATCTCATTTAAATGACAATCATCATTGATGAGTGCTGGTTTTAAATTTGTGGAAATAATTTCAAAACCCAATGAGCCATATATATATATAGAAAGAAAATAGGATGGAACCACGTATATGTACTTCCTTGTAGTTGAGACAAGTCCCTGTGGAATTTCATAGGGGGAGTTTGTTGCACGGTGAAAATTTAAAAGGAGGAAGAAATTGAAAAATCAAGGAAGCAATTGAATTGACTTGCCAATAATGATCAATCAATGGACAATTGACATGATGCGGTGAGTTGCAAAAATAACGCCTGTTGTAGTTCAAATCGACACCCTTTTTTCGTAGTTGAAAGTATGTTTGTAGGTATATGACATTCTATAAGCCTCCTCGTTGTTTTTTGAAATTTACAATGAAAAACATTGGATTTTGATAAAATCGAATTCGTGATGATAAAAACTTGACAATTGTCTAGCTGTCATCTGTATTGAGTGATGACTGCGGACACTACAGTCATAAATCAAAAATGTATCTCTTTTTTTTTCGAGGAACTAAAGGATTGATTTTGAGCTCTATGATATTTATCTGGTTTTATAAACAAAACTATAGGCAATCTAGGATTGAAAATTGGTGTAAAATTGAATTGAATAATTCAACAAAAGGCGAACGTTTGCAGTTTTATCGACATTATTATTTATACATTTTTGATTGCATATGAGTACTGTGCACTCATTTCTGATTGATGAAAAATTAATTGAGTCCTCTGTTGAGTATCATAAAACCAAAAGAAATAAGATACTTCGTCTCGGAAAATTTGAATGGAAATTTCTTTATCTTTCCAATACTTATTATATTTTATAATCAAAACCTAGATGATGCATTTGCCATACATAATGACCGACTTGTACACAAGTCGTAGTTCTATTGAATGAATTTCCCTAAAATCGTGGAAATGTAGGTTGGTATGAAATCAGAGAATTATTTAACGATGCCAAACACGAACCGGACGTTTGTGATGCAAATGACTATTAAATTTATAGAAAAAGGGGTAATCACTCGGCGCGGCGGCGGCGGCCGGCGACGCCAGATTATCCTAAAGTGGCTAAAGGTTTATGGGGCAAGTCGAAAATAATTTAAGTAAAAGTTGTTGTGCATCCATTCAATTATTTTCAGTGTGATTTTTAATCGCACGAGAGCAAAATACGAAAGAAAATATATTGTTGTATGGAACTTCCATTTTCTGAGGTCTATTTCAGAGTTACTATATCAGCTCTGTTTAATGGGTACGTTTTAAGTTGTAGTACATTTATGGAGAATCTATGGCATAATTGGAAAAATGTATGATTGCGTTTCACAGATTGTGTTTTTTTCCGAAGCGTGCTTTTCTGGCTGGGCTGGGGCATTCACACAGGAAATGAAATGAGCTCTTTTGTACCTCTTCATCTTGATACCCTCTTGACAAGTTCGACGAGCTAATGCCCATTCGCCTCATGTGGGTACCCATTGTTTAATAGGGTGTGGCCCGTTAGGAATCCAATTAGAATATATAGCTGACGCTTACATATCTTGAGGAAATATTCGGCCATAGGTTCCTTGAAACTTGACAATGTTCGATTGTTGAGCATCTGACGTCTGCAGCTTAAAGAAATACTTCCGAGTTTTGCCATTTTCTTGATCTAGTGGCATAATTATTCGGTTTGGGTGGGATCAGGAGATTATCTTTTGGTTTTAACTTAATATTGATTGATTGAAGAAAAAGCTTTATTTGCCGCCTGGCGTTCTATAAAGATATCGATATCTATTAATTAATTCATGTGAGGCAAGATGTTTTGCTGCTTCGCAAACTGCAAGCACCTACACTTAGACTACACTGCAAAAATTTAGAAACAAAATTAAACTGTTAATAAGTTGGATATCTTATCTGACCCAACTTTATAAAGATGACATAGACTGCAGCTAGTGTGAATGTAGTCGATGTAAATACATCCCTTATAGCTATATGCACTAGAATTGGAACAGTTTAATCTAAATCTTACTAACATTGAATGTCGCATCACCGGTGATGCTTATTCCCAAAAAAAAAAACGCACCAAAGTTAAGCAACGGAACTTTAATGACCTGACCATATACAAAAATTCTCACCAAATTAAATCGAGACAATAATTCTCGGTAGCAAATTCAAACGACGTATTCATTCCATGCATATCGATGATTTCCAATGGTTTACCCTTCGAGAGGATCTAGTTGCTTTTGCTTTTAATATGAACAAAGAAGAACCATTTGTTGAGAATTGCTTAAAAATTGACAAAGATATTCAGTAAAGTTTGCCATTTCATCTGGACAACCATTAGTTCGCTAATTATGTTCTAAAAATCTTGGCCGAATAACCCGATTTCTTTCAAAAAATCAACTTCTCGAACGAAGCGCATTTTTGGCTTAGCGGCTATTTAATAATTCGACCAAGCATCAATGTATTCACAAACATTGACTGTTTAGTACGGTTTATAGCATGGCGGCATGATCAGGCCTTAATTCTTTCGAATTCAGAAACATTTACAATCAAAGTTCTATAAGGTATAGAGCGATGTTAACCGACTGTGGTTTCAAGAAAATAGCGCAAAATGCCATACAAGCGACGTAATGCTCGAAGTTGTGAAGAAAACGCAACTGACTGATCTAACGGCGAGCGTTCATCAAATTTTCACCACGATCATGCTACTTGACTCAACTCGACTACGAGTATTTTGTCTAGGGCTACGTCATATCCTTAGCCCACGCTAACAACTCAACCTCTTTGGGCGCGGTCAAGGCCAACATTAGAGACGCTTTTATTGGAATAACAGCATGAGTCAATAGAAATTTGAACGACAGCAATAAAAGTCTGTTTGACGACCGATTTTGTAATGAGGTAAGTTCTAACTAACAAGGTATATTTTGTCACAAATGCAATCTAAAAAAGCTTGTCTGACCTAGGTTTGTTTAAATTTAGAGACTAAAACTAATTATTTGTACCTTCTTATTCAATAGCCGCGAAGATATGTATAGGCGATTTCGCGCTTGTCCGTCGGATTAATTAAAGCGTAACGTTTTTTCTTTTTAATCAAATTCGTGGAAGTTCCTTTTAAGAAAAATAAATTTAAATCTCCTAAACAGAAAACTTGACGAAAATCGTTTTGCAACATTTTCAGATTGTAAGTTGAGTGCAGAAAAAAATTTTGAGACCTACTTCTTTCATTTTCTCTAAAATATGTATTTATAGGATAAGATTTCTTGAGAGTGTAAAACCTGTCTTAATGAACAAGTTTTAAAAAATAAATAAATTTATCGGTGCAACGTAGAAAACAAGGATCTAATGACTTACAACTCTCAACCATTCCAGAAATGGAGAAGACCTACAATTATTGTTCGCTGATTCCGAACGGTTAATGAGCAGCACTTTTCATGACATTAGATACTCTTAGAGGATTTTTCAATTCCTCATAAGAGGTCAATACAATTGCAGTGGCTGAGAATAGAACTCAAGACCCTCTGAGTGACAGTCCAATGCACCAACCTACACCAAGGGTTACTGCACAAGTTACATACCTAAATTTCAACAAGAAATTGAATACTTTCCTTCCGGAATAATACATCTTTTGATCATAAAGGTTTCAATATTTGGGATCTGTCAAAAAAAGGAAAAATCATTGTCACTCCAAAAACATGTCGAAATCAGCCTCTATGAATAATAAATCCACTTCAATTGAACGCATAACATATACGCAGTTCGGTGACCGAATCTAATTAGGTGCGATAAATTTTACATTTTAATACGATTTGTGTGAAGCAACCCTTGGTTTTGTTGATAAGCGTTTAATTTTTGTGTCATTGTGTCATTCGAAATGAAAAAATTCAAGCAGTGCGTTTTAAATAGAACAGGTTTATTACATTTCGTTAATTGTTATGAAGAGAAGTGCTTCTTTGTTTGTTCCACTATTTCATGTAAATTATGTAAGAAAACATTCATTTATCAAGAAGATTGACAGTTTGGAGAGGGTGTTTTATCTGTTCATTCTATGAGAAGAATAAAATATGTAAATTGTATTTGGTCTTGTTAATGGTTTTATGTAATTAAGCTATACTTCTGTTTAATTTCCCAAAAACAGCAATCAATTTAACTTAAATAAAAGATGAGTACCTATATTATATTTTGCATGGCAAAAACTATATACATATGTATATACATTACATACATACATACATATATGCGTTCTTTAAAAAATTTAAGTTGAGAGTTTTACAAAACTTAAAACTACAATTAATTTTTTTAGCTTCACATCTAACGTTTCTGGACATTCACTAGCTGATTTTTTATATCTGCCATACCAAAATATTTTCTTTGGATTTTATTTTTAGATTTACTTGGACATACACTGCCGTTCACTTGAATATATCTAGTACTTTGTAAAGGTTCAAGTTGAGTTTTCTTCGGACTCAGTGGTTACACCTGTTTCAAACCAACAATATTTTAAAGACATAATATTCAGATTTATACTTCAGAAAAATCAGAACTTTATTCTTTAAAAAGCAAACAAAGAGCACTCACTTATTTAAGCTCATCAAATGCAACTTTTAATAAAAGAATATACGTTAAAATAAATCTTTATCTAAATTGTTACACAATTTCTAATAATGTGCATTTCTACCTTGGTTAAAAGTCAATTCATAAAGTCTATTCGATATTGAATTATATATGGTTCATAGATCTTACAAAAGTTTTCAAGCATATTTAGTTCAGGTCAGTGGTCAGGGGGACACTGAATTAATGATGCAAGTGACTCGGTCACTACCCGAACTGTATGGATTGTATGTAACGGATTTTTCATCGCACTGACATATGAAAAAGCGACCTTTTTGAAGAAGATAACTGTAGACTGCATAAAATCAGATTGCTCCCTAAACCATTACTCCATACTCGCATCAGTGAGACGATGCTTTTCCTCTCTAAAATCGTGGTAATATTTATTGTGGCCGTCGCACTATGGGACCAAACGATGAAATCCATCTCAAAAATGGTTTTGGTGAAATTCGTAATTTGAAAAATCTAATGGTGGGATTATATACTAGAAATAGAGTTCTTCCAAACACCGTAAATTTTTTGTATCTTACTTTTGTTCTAAGTTCCTAAAATTACCGTTAAAAATGACATTTCGATATTTTTGTTTTTAGAATTATTAGAAGTGAAAGTTTGAAGTCAATTATTTCGTATTTTTCTGGACAGAATGTGTAAGTATTATACCTTTTTAAAAAGCCCAAGCCCAAGCCCTCTTCTTTATAAAACAGATATATTTTTTTTTAATTACGTTCACCAGTAAATAAATAAAAAAATGCGCAAGGTGCAGTATCTTTTTCATTTTTTTGTTTTCAATTGAAGTTTTCTCTGTTAGCTCCGGCTGCCTCCGCTTAGTTAATGGCTGTTTAGTATTCCAAAAATATTCTTAATTTGGAAGAAAAAATAAAAACTTTCGCATTTTCATGCATTTTTGTTTAAGAAGCAAAAACGTATGATGAGAAAGAAAAATAACTTTTTAGAATAAAAATTCGTTTTCTTATAACTTTATTGTTAAGTGATGAAAAAAATTAAAATTTGGCAAAAATATGGTACCTTTATTGATGCACATAAATGTGTATTCCAAAAAGTCTTAGACCATTACTTTATTACTTTTAGCTTAAAATTAAAAAAAAAAGTTATTTTTTGTCAAAAATTCAAAAAAATAACTGTTAAAACATGTGCAACACATTTTCATAAACATCATAAAGTGACTATGTTTCCACAAAATTTATAAGTTTTTATCAGTTATTTCCAATATTATTAAAATTCAAAATTTTATTTTTAGAATAAAATATTTGTTTTCCAATTTTAAACTTCCTTACTCATATTTATATTTAAAAAAATCATAATTAAATAAAACTAAATGCCAAGCATTTGAGGGTGGGAGGGGATGTGTGGGCTATGTTGATATAATCAAAATGTATAGGTACATATAAATAACACATAACAGCAGAAGACAAAAAGTTAACATTTCACTTAGAATAGAACTGCATACAATATGGAAACTGAATCGTAAGCAATACCAAAAGCAAACGAAAAGACTCTAAAGGGTAATAGAGTTGGCATGGGACAGCCAAATTGTTGTTGTAACATTCATTCATTCATTCATAGATAATGTAATGAGATGATTACTAAGCTTTTATTCTCAATAAAGCGTTTAAAGGATTCGGATTAAATTAAATCAAAATGAGACAATTTATTTGCAAGGAAATGTACAAGCCCAGCTACAAACGAAGATGTTCTACACACTTTTTTATATGGGTTTATCCGTGCAAATTTTAACTTTTGCCATGCGTCGAAATATATAGACATTATTATTAAATATTCAGGTTTTGGAACTTATAATATTATATATATCATTGAGTTTTAACTATTCAATTTATAAAATGAACCATCGAGATAGTGCGAAAGTGTTTGAAATCGAAAAAATCATCGAATATTGAGACTTTTGGCTGCGTGCGTAGATAATAATAATTAATTGAAATCATTCATTTTGAGTGCGTGCCTTCCTTATAAATAATCCTATATGATATACATTTTAGAAAAAACTGCCATGCGTGATTTTTCGTAAATCTTTAATTGTCACAAATTTTCGTGTCTATTTTTTTAACATTGATCATGGGGCATTTTTTTATGGTCTGCATCATTATTTAAGCTATCTAGAGTAAAAAAAACTTTGACTTCAATGCGTGCTTCATTATGTAACGGCTACGTTTAGTGATGACTGGGACAAAAAGATTCTAAAAAGCAGGATTCCCGAAAAATGCAAGATGGATATCATCACTAGCCCTCACACTCCTATACCACCCTTATGGCTCAAGGCCACAGGACTCCTCGAGTCAGTCCGGGCAGCAGAAATGTGAGTATCTGGGTATCTGCAGCTGAAGACATGCATGCTTTCACCTGGCCGTAGCTCGTCGGGTTAGGGGGGGTTCTTGCTACATCCACACCAGATAAAGTTACGTATTATTTCATGCCTAAGACTAGATGGAGTTGTCTGAAAAATTGAAGTTAGGGCCTAAAAGAAATTAGTTGAGTTTCTCCTGATGTACTTTGCGCTAATGGTGGAGAACATGTAGATGTAAGTTAATCTCCAATGAGGTTTGCCCACCCCAAGTATCATATACTACCCTACAGGATACTACGGATACACCTTGGCCTCTATGTCCTCGCATTGATAGAAACCCCGAATTTGGTAACTTACCCTAAAATATAGGACCTGGTCTGGTCAACTCCTCCTCTGGAAACGTCTTACACAGAGATCATCTTAAGAATGACCTTAACCATGTAAACAAAATTATAGATCATTCTTCCCAGGATATTTATCAAAGTAGGATGAGAATAAAGATGACAACCATAGTTGAATATGATCAACCAATAAAAGGTTTTTTTTTTCAATAATCAGAATAAATTATGTATTTTGAAATAAGTATAATGACAAAATCATCAATTAAAATTAACTACAGATGTTAAAATGTATGGATAGTTTTAGGTAAATTTAAGTAAATATTAAATCAAATTTATCCATAGGTAATTTAAACTTTAATATTAATAACTATATTGATAAAAAAAACTTCAATCTATAGAACGATATGGTTTTTTTTTTTTTGTTTTGTTCTGTTTTTTTTTTTTTTTTTACAAATTATATTTAATTCAGAAAATTAAAAATTTTTTCTTTCTGTATATATCTTTGTGTGGAAAAACTGATAAAATTTGGCATGAAATGGTTATATAATCGTTTCAATGATTCACAACACACTTACCGATAACAAAGAACTTAGTCCACCAAATGTTGTGCACAGCATATGGGTTCTCAGGCGTTGTTTTCGTAAAAGCCTGAAAAAAATAGATCTCGCGAGAAAAAAAACAATATATAACCATGGGAGCTTTTTTTTTATACCACTTTTACCACGTACACAAATTATTTATTTATTTTTCTTCTGTATTATTATTATTTTTTTTTTTTCATTTATAAAATATTTCTTAACCGTAAATTAATTTGTATTTTTGAACTTTTTATCTTTTAACCAAAATTTATAATCCACTTTTTTTTTCCTACTAGTGGTTTTTTTTTCCTCTAAGAACTTGATTTAATTAAACAACAATAATTTAACTATTATTTTTGTATGTAATACTTCTTGGAATTTATCTCTCTTTTCATTTCAAAAATATTATTTTTATACATATATTTATTTATTTTTTCTTGTATCCAATAATAAATATCTTAAAATTATTTAATCTTCTATGCGACCAAAAAAAACACATAAGATAGAACAGCTACTTGAAATCGTAAAGTATATATGGCAATACGGCAATACGGCAATCCAAAAAAAAAAGGGAATTCATCCAACGGCATTATTTTCTCCTGATCACATGACCCGAATGTGACGTCAATAAGATCATACGATACGGATTTTGTTACTGGAGCGAGGGGGAGGGAGGCGATATTTTATTTGTGTAGATCATACTTTAGAACATTGTCATTGATGTACTCGTATAAGTAATAAAAAAAAACCCAAGGGATGTGTGACCTTCTCATAATTTTTTTGTCCACGGGTTTTTTTTTTAATTTTCTTTCTTTGTTCAGATAAATTCGTGAGGAGCACTTGGGTACACTGAGGGAATGATCAAGGCAGAACAAAAGGTTCTTAATAGCCACGAAGATATCACAAGACCGTTTACTTAATTGCAATAGGTTTCTTTTTATTTTTATTTTCGGCGTTTTATTTTTGGGTAATGTATGTATAATGTCCTTCACTTTACAGGTTATTTTTCCCCAATTATTGATATTTCTAAAGTTTTTACTACACAATTAGGTTTTGTAAAAATATCAAAGTTTTTCGGAATGATTTATTTTACTCGTCCGCCTCGAACCAAAACCACGCCAAAACTCAATTCGATTCCCCCCGGAAGCTTCTCCCTAAACCCACCACACTTGTACTCCTCCCTCTTAGCAATCATGGCTGCCTACTCCTTCCGTCGCTTCCTATAACTCCCCGAATCTTAACTTATAATTAAGAGTTTCGGTCTCTAAAATTATTTTGGATTTTTCTGGAAATACATGTAATAAAGATTTTGATTTCCAGTTTAAAATCAGGAAGAAACAGGAACAGCGGAAGTCATCCATGATGGAAGTTGAGTAAAAAGAATGTCATTGTGTGGGTGAAGATGTGGTGTGGTTTTGGAGATTGATTCTTCTGACTCTCAAAATTCTTGAGAGAATAAGTGGGAGATAAAAAAATTTAAGCTCATTTAAGAATTTAGCATTAGGAAGAGTACTGTCGAGTTTCACTCAGGTTAAACCAGGCTTTATATAGCTAAGTTCGCAGTTAACACATACAGGTGATGACGTCAGTGGTTATTTCATTAAATTTTCTCTCTAATTAGAATCTCTACTTGGCACTATCTTGAGTAGAACCAAACCTACAGTACACGCTATAAAAAAGGAACAAAGTAGATGGAGAATTATATTGTTTTGTTTTATTTGTATTTACAAAGCTTCCTACAAACCCTTTCGTTGTATAAGTTCCAGACGCATAGAACGTAAAGGGATAAGTTATAAGGCTAGTTCATAACTTAGCTCACTTCCTAATATCCTTTCCATGATAAACACCTATCTTCTTTCCTGATAAATCCTCAAGTTCATATAAGTTATTACCTATAATTTTTCGGACTTTCAATTTTAAAAACTTTGGGCTCAACTCAGCATTTATTCCTTTCGCTGCGTCGCTCAAAATAAAATTTCTTCGGAAAACAATGTCTCCCACTTCGAATTTCAATACTTTGCTACGTAAATTATATACTTTCTCATATTGTTGGTGGGCGTTTTCTAGGGCTTCCTTAATATAGGAATGAACTATATTCATCTTTGCTCCCTTCGTAAGTACTTCTAACTCTGAATTATTGAGGCTGTTCAAAGCCCGAAGTAGATTATAATTTGAACCGTGTTCAACCATTCTTTGGCCGAACAAGGCCTCGTAGGGCGACATTTTAATGGCTGAGTGTATTGTGGTGCGCAAAGCACAGGCAATAGAGGGTAAATGTAAATCCCAGGACTTTTGACCCGGGTCGAGATACGAACGAATAGCGGCAAGGATGGACCTGTTGACTCGCTCGCTGGCATTGGCCTGCGGAGAGTAAGATGCAGTCTTAATATGACGCACACCATACGTTGTCATCAAGTTTCCAAATTCCTTACTCGTAAATTGCCTGCCATTATCCGATAAGATCGATTCGGGAACACCAAAAACGCAAAATATCTGCTCGGTTAGGAATTTTACTGTAGCAGCAGCAGTTGCAGCCCTCAATGGTTGAAGTATCACGAATTTGCTAAGCTGGTCTAAAGCAACGAGGATGCAAGTATTACCATTTTTAGATCTTGGATATGGGCCTAAATAATCAATATAAACTAACTGAAAGGGCCTTTCTACCACGAATGCCTTCCCCATAGGTGGTCGGAGAGTTGTATTCGGCGCCTTCGTCATCTTACAGGTTTCGCAATTTCCCACAAATATTTTCACCTGCGCCGCCATGTTGGGCCAGAAAAACTTTTCTCGGAGTCTATAGAGGGTCTTGGCTATACCACCATGCGATGCCCTGGGTGGCCGATGGGCCAGCAATATCAGGTGTTCGGTCAGCTCTTCTGGAACCCAGAGTTTCCAAACGAGATCATCCTCGAGTGGAGATCCTGTGCAATGGCTTACCTTTTTGTAGACGAAATGGTTCGACACTTGCAGGTCAGGTAGCTGATTCTTTTGTTCTTCGATGGTGCTTATGAGTTTACGGTATTCCTTAGACTGAAAACTAGGGTCCGTAAGATCGATGTGCAGTGCATCCGAGGGATACTCTACCACTGAGTTACGCATCAGCACTTCGTCTACCTCGTATACTCGGGACAGAGCGTCCGGTACGACATTTAAGGTGCCTTTGCGATGCTCAATGGTAAAGTCAAATCCCTGTAATTTAAGGCTCCAGCGAGCTAAACGACCACTCAAATCTCTCTGACTCATCAGCCACTTCAGGCTTGCATGGTCAGTAATTACCTTAAAAGGGTGTCCTTCTATATAAGCCCGAAACTTTTTAATTCCCATCACCGCTGCAAGACATTCGCGTTCTGTCACGCTGTAGTTTCTTTGTGCTGTGCTCAGTTTGTGGGAATAATAATATATAGGTCTTTCATTACGAAACTCATCTTCTTGGCAAAGCACGCAACCAATACCGGATGCCGATGCATCACAAAGCAGTATAAATTCTTTATTATAATCTGGGTTAACTAATACCGGGGCTGAAGTCAGAACAGATTTTATTTTTTCAAAAGCTATCAGAGCTGCTTCATCGAATACAAAACTCTTAGATTTTTTCAGGGTGTTTGTTATAGGACCGGACAAAGAAGAAAAATCTTTTACAAATCGGCGGTACCAACCTGCCATTCCCAAAAACCGTCTCACTTGTCGGGCAGTTTTTGGTACCGGAAAACAAGTGATTGCTTTCACCTTTTCCGTATCGGTTTTTAAGCAGCCTCCTCCAACTACAAAGCCCAAGTACTTTAGCTCACGAAAACAGAACTTTGATTTGGCGACGTTGATCGTCAAGCCTGCATCTCTAAGTAAGTTAGCTGCAAGTTTCAACATTTTCAAGTGCTCTTCCAAAGTATTAGTCACTATCAGCAAATCATCAAGGTAAACAAAGATATATTGTCGCAGTTCAGATGGTATCACTTTGTCTATTAATCTGCACATACGCTGTGGCGCATTACAAAGACCAAATGGCATGACCTTGAACTGATACAGGGGCCTACCAAAAACCGTAAAAGCTGTCTTTTTCCGGGATTCCTCATCCAGCGGGATCTGCCAAAAGGCGTCTTTCAAATCCACGCTAGAGATATAGTGTGCCTCTGGAAGACGTCCTAGCAATCCTTCAATATGATGAAGTGGATACGCATCTTTGACAGTGCACTCGTTGACCTTGCGATAGTCCAAACACATCCGGTTCTTTCCGGGAGTACGCACCAGAACTACCGGAGAACTCCACGGACTATCACTCTCCTCGATTACACCCATCTCTAACATACGATCCAGCTCATCATATAGAAGTTTCTGCACCGCTGGCGATACCGGATAATAACGTTGCTTTATAGGCCTAGTATTACCTGTATCGATTGTATGTACCTCTAACTTAGTTTTCCCCAGGCCATAAGTGACTGAGGATGGAAATAAGCCAATGGCTTCTTGAAGTCTACTTGAATCTTCTACTGATAGAACATGTGCATTTGGGTCGAGCTCTTGTGTTGTCACTTCAGCCGAAAGTTCAGAAATTAACTTGGGCATAATGTCAAACTGTTTCCAAAAATCTATACCGAGATATAGTTTTTGTGTTAGACTTGGAACAACAAAAATTGTCAATGTTTTGGATATGCCCTTATAAGTAAAGACTACTGAGGCTTTTCCTACAATAGGCTGTCTTTTCCCATCAGCCGTTTTAATATCCGTTGAAATAGATGCAATTCGAATATCATGTTTTTTCAAAAACTGTACTCCACCTTCTCCTAAACAAGTTACACTTGCTCCACTATCGAGCAAGCCTAAAATAGTTTCTCCCTCAATACAAACAGAGGCGTATGGTCGAGGATCGTCGTTCAGTGAACAGAGAGTGGTTGCTTCGATTGCTTGGTACATGCGCTTCTTTTCTTTAAATTTATCACGCAGTTTCAATATTTTCTTGGGCACTTTATAGCCCGAGCTACCAAAAATCTTTTCACGAACTGAATAATAATTCAATAATCGGTCATGTAAAGTCGTTTGAGGTATATTTGCTTGTTGAATGTTCACGTTATCTTTAGTCGAATTGGTAGGTGAGCCGGTGAGCTGGACCTCTGGCTCACGTCGTAAAAGTTGAATAGTTGTCATGTCAGGGTTATCGTTCAGGGAATTAAGATTTAATCTCTGAATGGGTTTCTCCTCTGAACTGTGGGGTTTCTTTCTTGAGAACAATTCCCCCCGGTCACAGAATTGTTCCTGGTGGCGTTTCCCGTGCATCGGGGACAAAAACGGTACGTTGTGTTTTCTTTTCCGCATTTATAACAAAATGGCGATGTTTGCGGTTCAGGACATTCATAATATGAATGTCCTACTCCCTTACATTTCCAACAAACATACTTACTAGTATCTTTCTTTTCCTCAAATGCATCAACAACTGGGCTATTATCGGGATATGGCAGATCACCTGATTCCAGTTCGGAAACATAATTCCTCCGAGTTTGAGGAACGAAACTATTTCTAAGCCCCCTAGGCTCGTGGTCGTTAAGGAACTTCTCAGTTTTCCTGCAAACATAGACCAACTCTGAAAGACTACTAGTATGAAATGTAATGAGTAATTCCCCCATTCTTTTCTTGACATTTTGCTTTATTAGTTCAATAAGCTCTTTATCAGGCTTTGGAACTCTAAGACGACTATTCATCTGCAGAATACTCGTATGAAAATCATCAAAGCTCTCGGTTGCCTGCTGTATCCTATCATACATCTTCCTAGACAGCTCCGAATCAGTCTCTAAGCCTCTAAATTGCTCAAGGAGAGCTGAACGAAGGTCGAGCCAGGTCACATTTGGATTTGATTTTAAAAACACCCAATACCACCTTTCCACTTGACCGCTGACAAAGTGGTGAAAGTTCATTACGATTTCATCCCACGTAACATTATAACAAATTCTTAGTCTTTCTAATCTAAAAAGAAAATCGTCCGCAGCCATTGATTTGTTATCGTATTTAATACCCCATTTATGAAAACTTTTAGTGTAGGACCTTCCTAATGAAAAAGTGTGCGGGGTTCCGTGAGAACTATCTGGTACATCATTCAAATGCATATTATTCAAAGCTCTAACAAAACTATTCACGTTAGCGCTGTGGTTGGTGTCTTCTGGATTGGCAGTTTGTACGTGGTTGGGGGGTGCAGTAGAATTATGTAAAGGAGCATTAGTAGAACCATGAGCTAATGGACTCCTTACACGAAAATATCTTGATTGGGCTTCAGGGGTCTCTGCCGCAAGTGAAGAACGAATAATTGCAGGAACTTCTTCTCTCAACATATTCCGGCTTTTTTCAATCTCTTCCCCAATAAATCTTAATTCTTCCGCTCGGTGCAACCCTAAGGTAGCGGTAACAACTTGCTGAATAATTTCGTTAAGATTCTGCTTTTCAACACCAGAGTCAGGTCTGTCATTCATTTGAGAACCTGCAACTTTCGAGCTTGAGGCCGCAGGAGCGGTTTCTTTACTCATAGAGGGATTAGTGGAAGTTCCTGCAATATCTGATGCTTGTCTATCACCATGTACTTGGCCAGAACTATTTCCCTTATTGCTACTACCTGGAAGAGTACTCGATCTTCTTCTTAGAGGGCGACGTTTCCTCGGAAAACTATTAACGGAATAGGTGAACATTTTTTTTTTTTTTTTTTTTTTTTTTTTTCCCGGCTAATATCAATGTTAAAACAAAAATACTATTTCTTCTACAATAGGAATTTCAGAGAAATAATCCTAATTAATTAACAAAATAATTGTTTCTTGTTTATCCTACCTAAAATTTTAAAATTCCAAAAAAATCTTATACAAAAACTAAATATGTTTATCTCAAAACCTAAACAGAATCGATTTACCAACGAAGTAAAAATAAACCGAAAGAAGAAATTATAAGAGCTGACTTTAATTAAATACAGAGAAAAAAAATATGTTAATATTATGTAACTTTATTATATACATTAGGAGGAGTGACCAGATCAGACTCAGATTGGGTAAGTTGAGAAAAAAAATTATGATTTCCATCAGGCAAAGTTATTAGAAAACAAAAAATGTCGATTAAATCTTATTTTGCATCTGCAAGTTTTATGAGAAAGCACTGCAGGCCATAATAAAGAATTTAAATTTGCATCCTTTAAATTTAATTTTTTTTTTTTTTATGTGTAAAGAAGAACTAGTAACAACAGGAAGTTTGCCAATAACAGTGCAACATTGTAGTTGAACAACAGAGCTCTGACTAACGGACACCGGTATTTCAAACATCCTAAATTGCATTAATAAGTTGCATCTTCATATCCTCACAACTAGCATAGTCCTACAATGATATGAAACTATAGGTTGAGGAATGCAGAAAACAAGTTTTCATCATTTAACGTATTTCTGTCCTTGAGTACATGTTCGAATTTGCCACAGACATAGGCGGAAAATTACCACCTATCGGTCAAACCTGAGACGACTCTTGAATAAAAAACCTAAATATTGATTCAACAAAATGTTGAGAAATAAAACAAACATCCAAAGAATGATTGCAGTTTAAGAAAAAACTAGAAATTTTTGTTCTCTTTACTTTTCAAAATTATATAAAAACTAACTATTATAAATTTTAGGCCCCACGTTGGGCGCCACCTGTAACGGCTACGTTTAGTGATGACTGGGACAAAAAGATTCTAAAAAGCAGGATTCCCGAAAAATGCAAGATGGATATCATCACTAGCCCTCACACTCCTATACCACCCTTATGGCTCAAGGCCACAGGACTCCTCGAGTCAGTCCGGGCAGCAGAAATGTGAGTATCTGGGTATCTGCAGCTGAAGACATGCATGCTTTCACCTGGCCGTAGCTCGTCGGGTTAGGGGGGGTTCTTGCTACATCCACACCAGATAAAGTTACGTATTATTTCATGCCTAAGACTAGATGGAGTTGTCTGAAAAATTGAAGTTAGGGCCTAAAAGAAATTAGTTGAGTTTCTCCTGATGTACTTTGCGCTAATGGTGGAGAACATGTAGATGTAAGTTAATCTCCAATGAGGTTTGCCCACCCCAAGTATCATATACTACCCTACAGGATACTACGGATACACCTTGGCCTCTATGTCCTCGCATTGATAGAAACCCCGAATTTGGTAACTTACCCTAAAATATAGGACCTGGTCTGGTCAACTCCTCCTCTGGAAACGTCTTACACAGAGATCATCTTAAGAATGACCTTAACCATGTAAACAAAATTATAGATCATTCTTCCCAGGATATTTATCAAAGTAGGATGAGAATAAAGATGACAACCATAGTTGAATATGATCAACCAATAAAAGGTTTTTTTTTCAATAATCAGAATAAATTATGTATTTTGAAATAAGTATAATGACAAAATCATCAATTAAAATTAACTACAGATGTTAAAATGTATGGATAGTTTTAGGTAAATTTAAGTAAATATTAAATCAAATTTATCCATAGGTAATTTAAACTTTAATATTAATAACTATATTGATAAAAAAAACTTCAATCTATAGAACGATATGGTTTTTTTTTTTTTGTTTTGTTCTGTTTTTTTTTTTTTTTTTACAAATTATATTTAATTCAGAAAATTAAAAATTTTTTCTTTCTGTATATATCTTTGTGTGGAAAAACTGATAAAATTTGGCATGAAATGGTTATATAATCGTTTCAATGATTCACAACACACTTACCGATAACAAAGAACTTAGTCCACCAAATGTTGTGCACAGCATATGGGTTCTCAGGCGTTGTTTTCGTAAAAGCCTGAAAAAAATAGATCTCGCGAGAAAAAAAACAATATATAACCATGGGAGCTTTTTTTTTATACCACTTTTACCACGTACACAAATTATTTATTTATTTTTCTTCTGTATTATTATTATTTTTTTTTTTCATTTATAAAATATTTCTTAACCGTAAATTAATTTGTATTTTTGAACTTTTTATCTTTTAACCAAAATTTATAATCCACTTTTTTTTTCCTACTAGTGGTTTTTTTTTCCTCTAAGAACTTGATTTAATTAAACAACAATAATTTAACTATTATTTTTGTATGTAATACTTCTTGGAATTTATCTCTCTTTTCATTTCAAAAATATTATTTTTATACATATATTTATTTATTTTTTCTTGTATCCAATAATAAATATCTTAAAATTATTTAATCTTCTATGCGACCAAAAAAAACACATAAGATAGAACAGCTACTTGAAATCGTAAAGTATATATGGCAATACGGCAATACGGCAATCCAAAAAAAAAAGGGAATTCATCCAACGGCATTATTTTCTCCTGATCACATGACCCGAATGTGACGTCAATAAGATCATACGATACGGATTTTGTTACTGGAGCGAGGGGGAGGGAGGCGATATTTTATTTGTGTAGATCATACTTTAGAACATTGTCATTGATGTACTCGTATAAGTAATAAAAAAAAACCCAAGGGATGTGTGACCTTCTCATAATTTTTTTGTCCACGGGTTTTTTTTTTAATTTTCTTTCTTTGTTCAGATAAATTCGTGAGGAGCACTTGGGTACACTGAGGGAATGATCAAGGCAGAACAAAAGGTTCTTAATAGCCACGAAGATATCACAAGACCGTTTACTTAATTGCAATAGGTTTCTTTTTATTTTTATTTTCGGCGTTTTATTTTTGGGTAATGTATGTATAATGTCCTTCACTTTACAGGTTATTTTTCCCCAATTATTGATATTTCTAAAGTTTTTACTACACAATTAGGTTTTGTAAAAATATCAAAGTTTTTCGGAATGATTTATTTTACTCGTCCGCCTCGAACCAAAACCACGCCAAAACTCAATTCGATTCCCCCCGGAAGCTTCTCCCTAAACCCACCACACTTGTACTCCTCCCTCTTAGCAATCATGGCTGCCTACTCCTTCCGTCGCTTCCTATAACTCCCCGAATCTTAACTTATAATTAAGAGTTTCGGTCTCTAAAATTATTTTGGATTTTTCTGGAAATACATGTAATAAAGATTTTGATTTCCAGTTTAAAATCAGGAAGAAACAGGAACAGCGGAAGTCATCCATGATGGAAGTTGAGTAAAAAGAATGTCATTGTGTGGGTGAAGATGTGGTGTGGTTTTGGAGATTGATTCTTCTGACTCTCAAAATTCTTGAGAGAATAAGTGGGAGATAAAAAAATTTAAGCTCATTTAAGAATTTAGCATTAGGAAGAGTACTGTCGAGTTTCACTCAGGTTAAACCAGGCTTTATATAGCTAAGTTCGCAGTTAACACATACAGGTGATGACGTCAGTGGTTATTTCATTAAATTTTCTCTCTAATTAGAATCTCTACTTGGCACTATCTTGAGTAGAACCAAACCTACAGTACACGCTATAAAAAAGGAACAAAGTAGATGGAGAATTATATTGTTTTGTTTTATTTGTATTTACAAAGCTTCCTACAATTATGTACAAATTTTATGAAGTTAACAAAACGAACGTAAAAAACGTAACTGTTTCAAAAAAGGCACATTTTTTAGTAGCACACCAAAGCATTGTTTGATTATACCCTTACAATGAGCGTAATTTAAACTGTAGAAACTATAAAAAAAAATGGTAAAAGTGTTAAACAAATAAGTTTAAAAATAGAAGCTGTGAAGATTAAAAATAAAAACCAAATCAATTAACTCGGTGCTTAAAATAAATTATTTTAAATTCATTTTTCTATACGTTATACCTTTATACTCTTCAACAAACAATACATATGAGTTATTTTGAAGTTTTTTATTTATTCGTGGTCCATAATTGAAGAAAAACTCAAATTTACATGCGTGCCCTAATTTTTTTTTTGTTTTTTTTTAAACTCAAGAAGTTAAAATTTACAGGGATAAGCCCATATACATCTGATCCTTGTATATCTAGTCTGGGAAAACCAAGAACATAAAATGATACCAAAGAATTGTTTGACGAGGCTAAAGAACTTTTCGACATTAATTAATATACCTAGTAATAAGGTGTACTTTTGAATTCCTTTTTTTTGTTTTTTTTTTTTTTTTGTCTTAAGGGCAAAAAACTATCATATATCAAAAAGGGGCGTGGCAGTACACGGATTTTACTTAAAAAAATAACACTTTTCATAAATTCACTTCTACATATAAAACTTAATTTAAAAAATGCCTGCTTTTAATGAACTTTAAGCTGAAAATAAAAAAAAGGGGAGTGAAAGTAGGCAGGAAAGTGGGCGGAAAAAATATAAATGCGATGTCTTAAATTTAAAAAACCTCAAAAACAAATTTTAGGCTTTCTGTTCACTAAAAATAAGAAAATAACAAAAATCAAAAAATATGAGCGTGGTAGTGGGCGGATTTCACAAAAACTATTTTCAAATGTTTTCGTCGGTAAAACAAAAAAATTGTTTAAATTTCATCCAAATTGTTGCAATAATTCTTGCTCCAACAAATTTTGCCCATATAAATTAAACAAAATCTACAAATTTGTTATTTTATTTTATTAAAAAAAAAGAAAATAATTCATTTATATTAAAACCGTTTTAATATTTTAAATTCTTGGTTATACAAGCATAAGTGTGCAAAATTTCAAAAAAAAATATTGAGAAACGAAAAAGTTATGGGTTTTTGAGAGGGAGTCGTACGGAATCCCCAAAAAAATAAATCCCCATCGACCTTAAATCCCCAAACATTTAAATCCATCTAGCTAATATCCCCACAGACATAATGCACATGGACGAAATCCCCAAATGAAACTATGTTTTTGCCAAATCCCCAAATCCCCAATGTCCGTGTACATCTACATCATGTGAAAAATTCATCAGAAAAATTCTCATCAAATTCTTTTATTCTGATACTAAACTTATTAATAAATGATAACGATTTACAGTTTCTAAACAGTAAATTACTATGAACGCATGATTGCATGCACTTTTCAGTCTAACTTTCGTATTCATGGGGAGTAGTGCTGTCTTAGTTTTGTAGTGTAGTGTTTTTTTTGTTTTTGAAATAAAAGTTGAAATGGATGATCATGACCTTATTTTGTTGTTTTGTATTGAAAATTTATTTTAACTTTAATAAATATTACAAACATTACATAATAAAGAATTTTATATTTACTCTTCGGATTACATTTTTGTAATAACGGGTGATTTTTTTGAGGTTAGGATTTTCATGCATTAGTATTTGACAGATCACGCGGGATTTCAGACATGGTGTCAAAGAGAAAGATGCTCAGTATGCTTTGACATTTCATCATGAATAGACTTACTAACGAGCAACGCTTGCAAATCATTGAATTTTATTACCAAAATCAGTGTTCGGTTCGAAATGTGTTTCGCGCTTTACGTCCGATTTATGGTCTACATAATCGACCAAGTGAGCAAACAATTAATGCGATTGTGACCAAGTTTCGCACTCAGTTTACTTTATTGGACATTAAACCAACCACACGAATGCGTACAGTGCGTACAGAAGAGAATATTGCGTCTGTTTCTGAGAGTGTTGCTGAAGACCGTGAAATGTCGATTCGTCGCCGTTCGCAGCAATTGGGTTTGTGTTATTCGACCACATGGAAGATTTTACGCAAAGATCTTGGTGTAAAACCGTATAAAATACAGCTCGTGCAAGAACTGAAGCCGAACGATCTGCCACAACGTCGAATTTTCAGTGAATGGGCCCTAGAAAAGTTGGCAGAAAATCCGCTTTTTTATCGACAAATTTTGTTCAGCGATGAGGCTCATTTCTGGTTGAATGGCTACGTAAATAAGCAAAATTGCCGCATTTGGAGTGAAGAGCAACCAGAAGCCGTTCAAGAACTGCCCATGCATCCCGAAAAATGCACTGTTTGGTGTGGTTTGTACGCTGGTGGAATCATTGGACCGTATTTTTTCAAAGATGCTGTTGGAAGCAACGTTACGGTGAATGGCGATCGCTATCGTTCAATGCTAACAAACTTTTTGTTGCCAAAAATGGAAGAACTGAACTTGGTTGACATGTGGTTTCAACAAGATGGCGCTACATGCCACACAGCTCGCGATTCTATGGCCATTTTGAGGGAAAACTTCGGAGAACAATTCATCTCAAGGAATGGACCGGTAAGTTGGCCACCAAGATCATGCGATTTGACGCCTTTAGACTATTTTTTGTGGGGCTACGTCAAGTCTAAAGTCTACACAAATAAGCCAGCAACTATTCCAGCTTTGGAAGACAACATTTCCGAAGAAATTCGGGCTATTCCGGCCGAAATGCTCGAAAAAGTTACCCAAAATTGGACTTTCCGAATGGACCACCTAAGACGCAGCCGCGGTCAACATTTAAATGAAATTATCTTCAAAAAGTAAATGTCATGGACCAATCTAACGTTTCAAATAAAGAATCGATGAGATTTTGCAAATTTTATGCGTTTTTTTTTAAAAAAAGTTCTCAAGCTCTTAAAAAATCACCCGTTATAAATTAAACCAAAACCCCCAAAACCATTACCTTCAAGTAGTGAATCATGCAATTAAATCGCGCGCGCGATTTAATTGCATGATTCACTACTTGAAGGTAATGGTTTTGGGGATATTGGCGTGGGGATTTTTGCCCTGGGGATTCTCTTTTTAGGGATTTTGCTGCTGGGGATTTTTCTTTGGGGATTTTGAATTTGGGGATTTTATTTTGGGGATTATAACTTGGGGAAAATGTCACCAACCCTTTTTGAGATGGTTTGCACCATTTGGTCCCATAGTGTGTCGGGGCCTGTCAAGTTTAATTTTTTTTATCCACGTCATATGGTTATCAAAAAAGTAAAAGTTCTCTTAGCAGTTTGGTTTCAGAGTTGTTTTTTCTTTCGCAATTTGCATCTCCGCAAATGCAAATGGTCAGCTCTGCTTGTACCACAAAATCGTGTGAATTCAAAGCGGTTCTGAGGATTGCTCTTTTAGAAGCGGCTGACGTGGACTGGTAAGTTTCGCCTTTCATGTTTTTTTTCCATAGCGGAAGACGTTCTTTACAATAATACAAATTCCGTTTCTGAAAAAATAAGTATTTTTTACAAACCTTGCTTAAATATATTTTCCTTATGGCATTTACTTGAGGCTTAATTTTCCTTATTTTATTTAATTAATTTAAGACTTCAAGGACTCGTATGAAACAGTCCAAAAGTTAAGTTAATGAACCGAAGAAGAGATTTATCAATACGAAATGCATGCATGACTTGGAAGTCTAAAGGAAAGTTTTTGTGAAGAATTTAGGCTTATATATATGTCTTAAATCCCATTTGTTTTTTTGATCGTTGGTCGTTGGTCGCTCTCATGTGAATAGTCCTTAAGTGTTATTGTAGACGACCCCAAAACGAACTGGTAGGTATTGCTATGATTTTTTACTAATAAACTTCTGAACCAGATAGTATCCTTACAGCTCAAACATAATTTTTTTCCAATTCGGGATAAAGTTTCTCGTAAAGAATTAAATTTGTTTCAGTTGGCTCCTCAACAAGCGAGAGCGAGAGAGACAGTTGACTTAATTCAGCAATGACCTAAATGTGCTTATTTAAAGTGAATTTAAACTACACGAAATTTAAGTTTCTGTTAGAACAAAGAAACAAACAAAATGTTGGGTGAAGTTAGTATGCCATATCGATTCTAATACCAGAATTTTTGGGTGCCAAAACAGGTGGGCTGTTTCTTGCATTGTAATCATATATATATGCGGCATAGAAATTCTCTATAGGCGCACGAATGTTGCTATAATCTGTTCTATTCATTTGTTTTCAAAATACACGAAACTTTAACTATCAAGTTTTGAATACTTACATAAAAAGGCTTATCTTGGTCCGTGACCTTATTAGTGCTGGAGTGCGCCATTTTGACACCATAAACTATAGTTTGATCTGTATGGATTTAATGAGATATGATCAGGGATTCATGGGCTCCCCTAAGCCTGAAGTTCGCTACCTCGCGGTCTTAAGATTGAGCATTATCCGTTAAAGAAATTCTTCGGTATTCTTCTTAGATTAACTTCGTCATGTTGAGAAAAGAGATCAAGTCTTTGATCTTCAGTTCAGATAGTTCGTTAAGGTCGTCGAGGAATAACTTTTACAAAGGAAAAGATTAACTGTTTCATTTTCCTGCTTATCTCCACAACTACGACAGTGAGTATTGTGAGGAATTCTCAACTTCGAGGCATATTCCCCTATTAGCTAGTGTCCCAGTGCATGTTGCAACTAACCTGCCTATGGCTTGCCTAAGTCTGCATATAAGGATTCAAGACGTTTTGCAGGCAGAATGTAAGCTTTATTATAGGTGGGCCAAATCTTTTCAGACATAATTCAGTAAGTTAAACTGCTCCACCTACGGTAGTTGTATTAGTAATTTATTTCTGATTTTAAATACAAAGAATAAAACATTGAAATGTATACGCTGTTCAACGGTCATTCACATTAAAGTATTTAACTCAGAATAAACTCGGTATCAGTACTGAAAAAGTGGTCCTTGGCTAATTGGCTTGTTATAATTGAAATGAATAGGTTAAAATCTAAATCTTACCAGCTTAACGTTTTCAGTTTTTCCGGCAACATTTGTATGTACATAACATGACTGAACGATCATGTATGGATAAATGCGTTCTTTAACAAACAAAATTGTCGAGTTTGGGATGATCACAATTTACACGAGATGCGCCAAATTGAAATGCATCCAGAGAAAGTCAGTGTTTGGTGAGGATTTTGGGCTGGCAGCATCATTGGTTCACACTTCTTTGAGAACGACACGTTGACCAGGACATCACCGTCAACGGCGAGCGCTATCGGTCGGTGATAACCAATTTATTTTGGCCCGAATTGGATGATACGTATCACACAATCCGTGTCACAATGGACATTTTGCATTGCACAAACGATTTCTGAACATGGATATTTCAGGCGGAGGCGATGTGTATTTTCGCCGCGATAGTGCGATTTCACCTCGTTAGACTTCTTCTTATAGGGTTTTTTTGAATGGCATACATAGTACGAGTATATACACGGGCCTTCTAAGTAAATAAATAATTGTAATGATAATACAACTCTTTGTTTGTTTTATTATAAATATTTAAAAACGCTTAATAGAAAACTCGTTACATATACATACATAAATACTTGTATACAACGGAAGTGAATAATTTGCATATTCATCGTTCGGTTTGTTATGTTGGCATAATTGTTTTTTACATTTCGATTAGGGATGTCCCATTTTCGATTTGAGGTCATTTTTTGCGGTAGCTCTCATCATGACTCATCTTTTAAAATTTGATGTCCATTTGTCTGGTAGACTATTGTTAGTTTTGGTAAGTTTTTTGTCCAAACAAAGGGTGTGTACTCTGAAAAATCAATTACCTTTGAGAACATTGCAAATATTACCAACTATATAAATACGTGGACTGTCGTAATCTGTATAGGTTTCAAAGGTATTGAGATTAAAACACACCCCGCACAACAGGCGTAATGTCTCTTTGAAACAAGTATATGGTAAGAACAAACCAAATAATTTCTTGATGAGAGTTGCCCAATTTGAAAGTGGTGAAAACAATAGAAAAGTATACAAAAATGAGGACGGAGCGTGCCGGCAGATGACACGTGGCACTTGCATTATTGTGAACATTATGGTATTTTCACGGTAAGATATGTATATATGTATATTTTTTCCTACATTATATATATATATTTACATTACATTATGTTTTTTTTTATTTTGAAAAAAAGGGTAAAACATATTTTCGGCATTAGATATTATGTGTATATAAGCATTAAGGATGTCACGTTTTACAACCGTATACATACTTTATGTACAATATTTAGAATGAAAATAAATATTACACATCATGGCCGATATACAGTAGGTGTACCTACAGAGCAATACAATATATATAAATGTATATACAAATGTATGTAGGTATCTACATGAACTGAACGCGATTCTTACGTTGAATGAATGAAAAATTTCATTGGTGTGCCTAAACAACGAAAAATTCGTTGTGTCAATGAAATAATTTCATTAGTCTTCTCGCAGAACGTTGCGTCCTGTTTGTTGAATGTGAACCACACCTAAACGTGAAGTTTTTTTCTGCATTTCAGTTGACATTTCTCAATTTCAGACTAACTTAATTTGAACCATGGAAAGAGACACAATCGAGCAACGCGTTAAAGTTATTCAGGCTTATTATGAAAATGGGCGTTCAAATCAAAATGCATATCGTGCACTACGTGGTTTTTTCGGTCAATTTAATCGTCCAAATGTGCGTACATTCGAAAAAATCGTGCAAAAATTCGAGCAAACCGGGTCTGTAGGAGATGTGAAAACAGCAGTGCATGCTCGTACTGCAAAAAATATTGCTGCTGTTCGCGATAGTGTGGCTGAAGAGCAGTCCACCTCAACTCCTCAACTCGTCGTCGTGCCCAACAATTGCACCTCTCACGCTCGTCGTTGAGGAAAATTATGCATAAAGACTTCCATTTACACGCTTACAAGGTGCAATTGACTCAAGAACTAAAGCCACTTGACCATTTCAAGCGTCGTCAATGGTCAGAATGGTGGCAAGAAATGGCAACAGTGGATGATAAATTTTCGAAGAAAATCATCTCAGTGATGAGGCACATTTTCACCTCAGTGGACTCGTCAATAAGCAGAATTGCCGCATTTGGGCGAATGATAATCCAAGAGTGATTTTTGCACCCACAAAGAGTGATTGTTTGGTGCGGTTTATGGGCCGGCGGCATCATCGGGCCGTATTTTTTCCAAAATGAGGCCGGTCAGGCAGTTACTGTGAATGGTGTTCGCTATCGTGAGGTGATAACGAACTTTTTATGGATGTGGACGATATGTGATTTCAACAGGACGGTTCCACTTGCCACACAGCTAACGAAAAAATGGCTCTTTTGTGCGCGACAAATTCAATGGCCGTGTTATCTCACGTGGTGGCGATGTCAATTGTCCCCCAAGATCATGTGATTTGACACCGTTGGACTTCTTTCTTTGGGGTTATTTGAAAGAAAAGGTGTACGTCGGTAAGCCAGCAACAATTCAAGAGCTAAAGGATGAGATAATTCGGCATAGAACCTCAATTATGCCTCAGCGTCATCAAAAATTTCGACCATCGGATGGAGGTGTGCCGCCGAGGTCGCGGCGGCCATTTGGCCGATATTTTGTTCCATTCATAATTGGCTTTTTTTAGTAAAAGCAAACATTCCCTTTAATTATGGAACACAACGTCGCGTTGTTCAAGTGGCTGCCTTGGCTGGTCCTGCGCATTCAAGTGCTGAGTCAATTAGACCTTCTAAGCAAATGATCTTTGTGCAGAATACTTCTCAGGCTAGTGCGTGAAATGTTGAGCTGTTGAGATCGATGGCGAGTCGCGAGCTAATGTTCGTGACATTAATTGAGTCTCACACTCTCGGCTACACCAGCCACATTCTCGTCTGTGTGTACCGTACGACGACGGGGACCATGAGTGTTTTCCACTAGCATACCAGTCTCATGAAATTTTTGCACAAACTTGCGTACAGCAGGTGCGGAGGGTGCTTCATTTCGGCCAAAACTTCTTTTCAAAAAACGCACAGTTTGGGCTACACAACACTCACTTTAGGAATAAGTTTTCAATATTTACCAAGGTTGTTCAAGCGTAAAGCGACTGATACTGACTTTGTCAAGATTTCGAGTGGGAAACAGCTGTCGGTGTCAAAATAACCTATGATTTAAAAAGAAACCACTAGATTGCTCATCTTGTATATAATTCTTCAAAACTTTTCATTTTTTTTATTGATGTGAGTGATATACGAGTAGTAAACTAAATGGAAAAGTTAGGTCTCCTCAACATCAAGACTGCGTGCTTCTTGAATTTCAGCTTGTGTATTTCAAAGTCCTTTGTCGAATATTTGACTGCTACTTTAGTGCTGTCTGGGCAGTTGACTTTGATGACATCACAGCGTGCTTCAAACTAAAGATTCTTAGGTAAATCATTAGAGGTAGTATTGAATTTAAATCCCTCCCGAATCTGGTAGAAATGTATGCCGAAAATAGATATGCAGTTTAAAATTAGCTATGTAGTGGGTCATATTGTAAGAAGAAGTCTAAATTTTTTTTCAAAATTATTTTTTACAGAAGCAGATATAAACATTTCCTGCCATAAAACGTCTTTCACGATTTAGTTCAAATTTACTTGTGTTATTTTAACTTGAAATTATAGTGCATATCAAAATTTCTTAACAAATATTTTTTAACACTGAATTTTGCCTTTTAAAAGGTATTATACATAAAATATCCAACTGCCATAGGTATATGAACCATCTCCCCATTTGAGAACAAATGTTCTACTTGAAATTGTTAAATTTTCTTTACCTAGGTCAATACACCACCATTAAGGAGGGATTATCAAAAATCAAAGTGAAGAACTTCAAATGAAAAATGTAGATATAAATCAAAAGAATCTGTTTACCATTAACCCCTGCTTTTTTAACAAAATTCATTGTAACTTCTACACAATAGCGATATGTTAAAAAAAATTACAGTAAAATCAATTTTCGAAAAATTTGTTATACAACATTTTATAATATTACTAGCTTTTACCCGCGGCTTCGCCCGATGTCTGGTGCAAATATGTGTAAATTCCGGGAATTAGACACTCGCGAACAGGCTACATTATAGTTGGCCATAAGAAAAGTATGGCTTTTCTAAATGCACTCCCGCTACTTGTAATGTCCGCCCTTGTGTTTTGTTTATAGTAACAGCAAAGCTAAGCTTAACGGGAAACTGAACCCTTTTGAATTGGAATGGAAGGTCAGTGGGAATAATTGGAATCCGAGGTATGATAACACTTTTTCCCTTGCCGACACCTGTTAAAATAGTAGCACTTAGTATATTCTGCCCCAATTTCGTTATCCGAAGCCTTGTTCCATTACATAGCCGAGGGGCATTTAGATTTCTCATAAGCATTACTGGTACATTTAGTTTCAATTGAAGTTTATGTGACGGTACACCCGACAGTTCAAGTGAATTTAAAAACTCCACAGGATATGACGTACTTAGTTCCGTATCCATAATTGTATCAATTGATAAATATTCCTTCATTTCTTCTTGTACCTCTTTTAAAATGTCGGTGTTGATCCTATAAACTACTTCATTTTTTGGTGCTAATATTGCTCTTGCACACAACCACTCATCACAATTCAAATTTTGTTGCAATTCCGGAAAAACATGAGCTATGAGATCCACATCATTTCCCACTAAATTACAAAATTCTCTGCCATTAAATTCAGACCAATCTTTACGCATGAAATTTCGACGGCGCGTGGTCTGCATTTCTGCATTATAAGTTCTTCCCGCTTGTGATTGTTCTGGCGTTTCTATCGCTCTTCTAACTGCCTGCAGCGCAGCTTGTCTTTCTGAACGAACTCGTGCCTGAAAAGGCGTTTCAGCTGCTCTCAAAACCCTTTGCCGTTGTGCTTGCTGTTGTCTTCTCAGCTCTGCGTGAACAGAAGATTCTTGATTTCGTGCAACTTTTGCTGCACGGGCCCGCGACGAATTTTTGGATAGACCAGATTTCCGCTTCCGAGGCATTTTTAAAGAAGAACAGAGAACGAATTGAAATCTCAAAAATGACACCTAACCTTAAATATTCAAATAGTTTTATACTTCATATAATAATGACAGAAGAAAAAAAAAACAATAAATATAGACAAATTTTAAACAGTTGAAACTATAGTCAATCGGAATGGATATTGTCATGACCGTCGTTAATTTTTTTTAAAATAAAAAGTAGCCTATGTTACTTCTTATACCTCCAAGAATATGTGTACAAAGTTTCATGATGATCGGTTTCGTAGTTGTTGCGTGAAAGCGTAACAAACAAACTTACATTCACATTTATAATATTAGTAGGGATGTAACATTTATTCCTTAGATCAAAAATAATCTAAGCACTTGGAAAAATCCAAAAGCCTGAAAAAAAAACAAAATGGCGATCAACGACATCTGGTTCAGTTGTGTAAAATTTGTCGTCTCAGCTAAAATCCTAAAGCCTCGTGAACAAAGAGTATAAATATAATCATTTTGAAGGGTTTTGGTCTCCAAGTTGTATGTTATGATATAAATAATAAAAAGAAAAGGAAAGAAACTTTTAATTTTAAATTTTAAATGTATTTAAAAACACAAATTTTTGCAACTTATTTTAAATTATAATTGTGTTACGCATTTCGGAAATAAATTTCCATCATCAGACTATCACGATTTTTATTCTTCAAATATAATTAAAGAAAATTTCGAATAGGTATGTACCTCCCATACAAGTTTTGAAAAAAATATACATATTTCTAAATCGGATAGGTAAATTTTTTTTTGGAAATTTTAAGTATTTATTTAGTAATAAGGTAATTAAAAATGATTTATTTTTTGTTTCTTAAAATTAAAATTTCACAGTGAGAGTTAAACTTGAGTTCTGCTGAACCTAAACTGGAGTTTAAATTTGAAGTTCAACTCGTCCGGTTTCACAGTCTTATCTGAACTTCAGTTCATTAAACGTAGTTTAAGTAAATTGTGTTCTCTTTCTATCTGAATCAAAGAAAAACAATGAAGGAAAGTTTGCTTTGCTTCAGTTGTGACCTGTGACAGCAAACTAAAATTAAAAATGAAAATAAATTATATTTTCAAATGTTTGAAGGGGTTGTCGAACTGAGGTTTAAACGGCAGAATAGTGTCGTTTAATTTAAACTACAGTATGAACTCTGTTCAAGGACTGTGAAACCAAATTTATTGTTGAACTGAAGTTTAAACCAAAAGTGGGGCTTAAACTTCCACTGTGAAACTGGGGGTAAGTAATAGATTTATTTGACTTCATTTGGGTTTTTCAGTGCTTACGAGTAAATGACTACGCTAATCATGATTTAGAATAAAGCTAATTTAAGTAGCCATTTACTCAAAATTTTACTTTTGTATTGAGAAAACTTATATCTCATTATATACATACATACATATGTATATGTATCTATACATGAACAATGTGTTTATAAAACAAAACTATACATTTTTCACAAGGTCACATAAAAGGTTCTCGCAAAGTTCTTGCTTTTTAAAAACCATAAATTTGCCCTTGTTGCACTATACACTACATCTTATCAAAACCATTGTCCATGATCAGAAAAGATACATAATTTTAAAGTGTAAATCAATGCCTTGTTCACTTAAGAATGCATTCTTTGTCTATGACTGTCCATACAACCACAAGCACCCTTCTATGAGATAGTACATAGATACCTTTTTGCCAGGAGTAGAGAAAAAAAAATATGAATGGCAATTAAAATAATGCGACGAACAAGGCTAGCAAGGAGAATGCCTTTAAATTCCGCTTGACAAACCTTGTTCAAAATATTAGGAGTGTGTCAGATCCTCAGACCATCCAACTCAAAATTATATGGGGTGCAAATATAAAAATTGTATCAGGAAAGAAGGGAATACAAATTCTCTCGACATTGGTAATGTTCATTGAGAAAAGTGTGGCATTGTACAGTATATGGTGAATGCGTATGGGGAAGGTCTCTTGCGCTTGTGCCGAGGCACGAGTCATTTTGCAGCTATAGGGACAGACATTTCGGAAGCAACAGCATGCCTGCTCTCAGGATTTGTTTTCAGTTTGCGTTCGAACGTGTAGCACTATTGAATAACCACCTTTATTTTCAATCGCGTAGATTGATGTATCAAATATTTCCGCATAGAAAAACAGGTTCAATGTAAATGAAGTGATTTTTTTTTCAAATTATAAAGTGATAATTGTTATGAGTTTGAGGATATGGCGCAGTTTTTGAAACGCACTAAGAAATCTTGTTTAAAAGTAAGTTTATCACAAACGACTATTCTATATATTATTATTGAGTTTTATACATTTGGGAAAAAATCTAAGAATCATAGGAATCGATTAGACCGACTAAATTTGCTAGTTGAAAACCTCCTTCTTAGCAACCACCATATGCATAAGAAGGCATGCCAAATACAGAATTGTTAATTTTCCAATTGAAAAGCCACGGAGATTACTTGTTTTAAAAGGATTTAATTTTACTGTCAAAATTAATGAATTTAACAGGTGAAATAAAGTATCAAACATCTAAATTTCAACCTGATAAGGATAAATTTATAGCCATAAACCTCAACTGTTGAGGTATTTCTATAATAATGAAGTTTGAGCACACAAAATTATAATAAGAACAGAAAAAAAAACAATTTTACGTCCTAGAGAGATCGTTATCCTCAAAAAGGTTAAAGGAGGTAATAATGTGTTTCAACTTTTTGTTGGCTTATTGGTATGTCTAAAGGAAACGGTGCGCCGTAAAGAGAATATTAAAAAAAAAAATAAAACGACCGACAGTAAAGACGACTTTGAGGATTTAGATCAAAGCAAATTTGATGTAAATTTCATCTTTATTTAAAGTCTTCTAAGATTAAAGTTGTTTCTAATGATTTTTATTTTGTATTCAAATATATTTATGTGTGTATGCAAATGGATGTTAAGTTATTTCAGAACGTTTTGCTTTTTTTTTGAGAAAAATCGTAAACAAAAAATAAAGTTGAAAAAAGTTTTCACGAACAATAAGAAGTTTTTATTGGTGTTACATTATTTCGCGTTTAACCTTTTGTGGGCCCCGCAAATTTGTTTGTCTGTTGGACATAATGTACATAAATATTTACGGAACATAAAAGAAACTGATGAATTAACGGCTGTGTCTTCTTTTTAAAGTGTTTGGTGTATAAGCTTGTCCAGAAAAGTCCTATTCATAATTTGGCTAATCCCATTGTCTTAAGATATAAAATATGCAATCGTGTTGCTTTCGAATAAGAGCAAACAAAAAATGGATTCTTTTAAAAAATTTTATTCCGAAAATGCGATTGAAAATCTTTTGGAATTTAAAGCAGATGCTGCAAAATTAGATGCTAAAGCTTTGTGTAAATGTACTACTTAACAATTTGATAACTTTAAAGTGGTTTAGTAACTCTTTCTTAATTTTAAACATTTTGGTGCAAAATTTTAGTCGAATTAGTACGAGGTTTAAATTGTTTGAGTATCATACTTGTTTTGCAATTTTAAAATGAGTTTGGCGTGGTACTTTCTCTAGAATTTTATTAAATTTAATACCATAAAATAGCTGTTTTAGTTTTTTTTTTAATATACCTAGTGCTAATTTCACATGATTCTTTGGCATTTACAAACGTAAAAGAGGCCTGTTCGATTAGTTTTTTGCACGAACTTTCACTCTTTTAGGTGTGTTCAGAAGAAGTTTATTGAAAAAAATTGATTAAGTTCGATACTAGTAAGCAAATGTTTAAGATTAATAATGAGTTAGTAAACTTCTTTAAGATTAGCAAATTGTTAAGTAATCCAAATAGAACTAATATCTAAACAATAGGCTGTTTAAAACTTTGCGCCTTTGTAACTATGTGGTTTCGTGCTAAGTCTTTTTTTAATAAATTGTTTCTGAACACCCCTAAAACAATATCAGTTCGTGCAAATAAAACAAAGTCAGCAGACGTTTGTTGACGTTTGTAAATGTTGAAGAGTTTTCTAAAGTTAAAAATAGCCCTTTGATAATTTGAACTTTAATAAAATGTTTGAGAAATTATTATGCTAAACTCAATTAAAATTTGCAAAATCGTCGTTTTAACCCAAGTATCATATTAAAACAACTTTAACATAGTACCAATTCGACTAAAATTTTGCGGTAATATTTTTAAAACTAATTTGTTGAACTGCGAAGTACGGGAAGACAAATTTTAGAGGAACGGAATTGTTCTTCTATTATTTTAACGATCTGATCTGAATTTTCTTATTCCATTCTCTTTATCTCTTGATAATTGCTAGTCGAACCAGTGGTACCACTTTACTTCATTTGAAGTAGATATACTTCTTTTTTACAAAATATTTTAAAACCTACTTCCTACTTCGCACCGTGCGCAAAATACTGAAATCTACTTCATTTTAAAATTTCTGTTTCAACCTACTTCAATTTTACAAAATATAGCCGAAATCTACTTCTTTTTCTTTTTTTCACTTCAAGTAGTATCTAGTATATAACCCTATATAATTACCATACAAAAAAAATTACATTAACACAATATAATTGCACAAATGAGTAATTTCATACGAAATTTCTTTAAAATTAAAAGAAATTCGTTGACAATTTTAAGGATTTAATATACATTTAAGGAAAAAATATTTTATGCTACTCGTATATTATTTCAAAATCAAAGAAGCTCCAATATACAAATTTTGATCTACGGCAGGTACCGTTAATAACATTTTTTTTTTACCAAAATGTAGACTGCATTGTTGTATAGTCTAAACATAATCAAAATCATTAGAGCCGTTTTCGAAATAAATATGATATTTCATAATGGCTGTATGGAAGAAACCGAGCTAAAAAACAAACCATTTCAATTTCTCCTCTAGTCTACAGGTTGAGGTACAAACCATCAAACATACAGGCAGACGGAATCACTACTTTTTCGTGTTGTTCTGTCAACTGATGAGCATTTCGAGTTAAATTTTTTCATTTTAAAATCTACTTCGACTTTTCTCAATTTACTTCACTTTTTTCTTCAAATCTACTTCGACTTTTTTTCCGGAAGTGGTAACGCTGAGTCGAACTAGTCGTTTTTAAATATTTTAGTTTAGAAAAATTTTTCAACAACCTTTCTGGGAAACAACTGTAGGTATTTAAAACACCAACTAAAAGAATGAATGCCTGAGCTTAGACAAAACAAACTTGCCGTTGTTTTTAAATAATATGTTTTTTCATTTTAAAGGTCTTTATAGTTATGTTTAGTTAGTTAGTTAGTTTAAAACTTTATTCAATAGCTTTAAATTTACAAATTCTCTTTTTTTTAGTTTTCCAGATTAGATTTATTGTACCTTAAATTTTCATATTGATGTTCTATTTTGTTTAGAAATCTCCATCGAGGATACGTTGTCTAATTCGATTCTCAGCCTAATTTTCGATTTAACACTTTCACAGCCTTATTTATTATTTTTCACTAATACTGGGTTCAACCTCGGAATAGTTAAACCGAGCCGAAGCACTTACTTCGAGTTTACGCCACGTCAAACAAATCCTTATTTAATATATATTTTCTTAACCGTATTAGCTACGCCTTCCTTATGTCAAATATACTGGGAAAAAAGTGACAAATCTAAAACTCTGGTTATTATACACCTAAATCAAACCTCAGCTGATTTCCATTATTATTCATTTTATTATCATTGTATGCATATTGGAAATTGGATACATTTAAAATTGGATTGTATAAAGTTCAAATCCAATAAATGAATGTACATACCAACCAAACCACATTGCGTTCCCAATACCGTACAACTGTTAGAGCGTTTGGAAAATATAAATAATTTATTATTGCAAAATACGAGTATCTATCCTTTTTGTCTTAGTAAGAAACGAAAGAAAAAATTGCTTACACTCCTTTTTGTAAATTTCACAAGATGTCATCTCAAAATGACATTTAGATACTAAAACGGCCTGAAACCTCCTATGAACCAGTTTTAGCTTATTCCACCGCTATTCCTCGTGCATTTTCATTATAAATAAGGTTTTCAGGTTTAGAGCCGTTGTAAAGTCGAAGTAACTTTACTCCGTCGCTAAAATGAGTTAGTAAATAAGGCTGTCAGGGTATAATTGAACTTCATCAAAGTCACACCAAGGCACCTGACACGAAAATCCTTTAAAATGGAGACATCTAGCGATGAAGTGATATTTATTTATCTTCCCTGTCTTTGAGGTTCCAAAGATTGCCCAGGATTGGCACGTCAGATAGATGTGTTATGCAGTATAAGCTTAAAAGTTCACGTCTTTAAATATTACATTTATCATATTGAGTGGATATAGGTTGAGGAAGTATGAATTAAGTTACAGATCATTTTCGTTGCTTCCATATCTACCACTAACTTCCCTGAATATCACGATTTTAGACTTCTTCCGAATTCCAAATTTTGCAGTAGCTCTATAATCGGTTCATCTTTTGCTTAATTCCTTCAACAAATTCGGATACAAAAAAATGTTATCCGTAAAAATGAGCCTTGGTATCGGCATGTTTCCAAACTGGAAATCCTCCTCCAAACTTCCTCCACCATAACGATTATAAACAAAATAAACAGCAACGTTCTCAGGATACATCCTTGCCTTAGCCCCATTTCTGTTGAAAACTCCTCGTATATATATACTCACCCCCAGTTTCACAATGGAAGTTTAAACTTCAGTTCAGGTTCATCTGATGATCAACTTGCGCAGTTTCGCAATCTGAACTTTAGTTGAATAGACCGTAGTTTAACTTAATTGTTTTCTATTTCTATCTGAATCAAAGAAAGAACAATAAAGGAAAGTTTGCTTTGTTATAGTTGTGACCTGTGACAGGAAACAAAATAAAAAATGAAAACAAATTCTATTTTCGAATGTCTGAAGTAGTTGTTGAACTGACGTTGAAACGACAGAATAGTTTCCTTTAACTTAAACTATAGAATGAACTCTGTTTAAAGTTTAAATACTCGTAACACTGTAATACCAAATTTATTGTTGAACTGAAGCATAAACCAAAAGTGGGGTTTAAACTTCCACTGTGCAACTGGGGGTTACTGTACCAAACATAGGATACGTTGTTTTTGTACATCGTACTGTGAACGCTATGGCGTTTGTCAGCTGAATTGAGACTAGCATCAACCAGCATCCAAAAAAGTGACTTTTGACTTCTCAGAACAAATTATCGATAACATATACATATGTAGATAATATTATTTTTCCATCTCGAAAATTATCTGGACTTAGCTAAGTCTGTATAGACTTATAAGTAGTTGTTGTATTTACATGTAAACCGCTTAGTCCCGATGTCGTTTTTTTCTACAATTCCTTATGGACTTACAAAAAAACACGCCTAATGTAACAATTTTTCTTGATATTCCCAACTTATACAAAAAGATTTTACTTTTTTTCGAATTTCGCGAATTGCAATATGATTGCTACGACCAATTTATTTTCTCAAATTTCTCTCATTTTAGCAATTACAACGCAAATTTTAATAAATTAACAATAAATTAAACTAGAATACTACCCTTTTGTAAAGTTTTTGTGAAGAATTTAGGCTTATATATATTTTAAACCCCATTTGTTTTTTTATTCGTCGGTCGTTGGTCGCTCTCATGTGAATAGTCCTTAAGTCTTTCACTTAAATCTGTCTGGTCCTGGTCCGTCTGGTGATGTCCAATTGTATAGCCAGTCATCTGGTTTATGTTTCTTCGTTCCCAGCGACATCGGCAGCTAGAAGTAATATTTTCGGCCGAACGACCGGTCCGGTATCACCAGCACATATATGAGAGTTAGGTATACACAAGTTTTGGATTTGTGCCTTATATATAATATTTTATCAAAATCATAGATGGCGTTTTCGAGAATAATACGTTGGTACGACACGATTAAGAAATTGATGTCGAAATTCACGCTGCGCTAACACCACAAACCGATTATTGGTCAAAAATATCGACACAATTATTCCAATTATTATTATAATTATTCTTGTAGAGTATAGCGGTTCATTGTTTGTCTGTTTGTAAACTGCAGCTGTCTAGTTTACAAATGTCAAATATGATTGACAGACGACGCCATTTGCAAAAATTATAACATCTTCCGATAGGGTGACTAATTTTACGCCACCTTGTATATGTATATATTTAATTATTTATTATCATTTATTCATTTATTCATTTACTTTCTATTTACATATATATGTACATACAAGCTATTTGTGCCCTGCGTTTCCGGGATCATTTCATGTCTCTATCTCCAAAGGTTTTTGCTGTACAATATCTGCCGGCCAGTTTGTTTATTTATCAATAAAGGATCCAGGATTTTGGTTTGGGGTCATGATTTTCGAATCTTGATTTTTGTTGAAAAACTGTCAATTTTTCATTCTTGAGTTTTGTGTTTGTTGGAGAATTGAAACTCAAAGCGTACCTACTTTAAATGTTATAATAATGGAATGAACTTTATTCATATTATGTAATTTCTTATATAGTATAGGTTTTAAGAATGTATTGGAATTCAGCAAATAAGATTTACAGTGTAATATAGATTATAATATACATAGATGAATTCAATTGTATGTATGTTTTGTTATGTAATTTAAGATAGGGTAAGTTATTATTTATTGTACTCTAAGAAACTCCCCTTCAATGAATATAAACGCAAAAACTTAAATTTTAAATTAATGATTTTAAATGTTAATTCCCAAAAGATTTACTAATTTTAAATGTTTTATCTTCATTAAACTTTTTGTTAGAATATCCGCTTTCATATCTTCCGTTGGAATATATTTCAGAGATATCAGTGATTTTTCATAGATTTCCCGCACATAATGAAAACGTATATCTATGTGCTTACTCCTTTCGTGATGGGACGGATTCTTTGCCAGACAAATGGCGCTCTGGTTGTCACAAAAAATCGTCATAGGTTGAGATACCAACATTCCGAAACCAATCTCAGAAACGAGGTTTCTCAAATATACAGCTTCCTTTACCCCTGCCGTAAGCGCCATGTATTCCGCTTCTGTACTGGAAAGAGCAATTGTTGGCTGCTTCTTTGTTGCCCATGTTATAGCTCCACCACACAATTGAAAAACGTAGCCCGTGTAGGATCTGCGATCAAAATTGGAGGCCCAATCAGCATCAGAGTAACCACAGAGAACATCATCTGGTTTACTGTAAACTAAAGAAAAATTGATAGTATTTTTTAAGTACCTTAGTATATGCTTTGCTGCAAGCATATGTTGCACATGTGGTTTCGCATTGAATTGCGATAATTTGTTGACCGAATGCAAAATATCAGGTCGCGTTGCTAGCCCAATAAATAAGAGAGAACCGATCAAACCTTGGTACTCGTTTTCATTAGTCAATTCGCAGTTCACACAGCTTTCACATTTTATTAACTTCAATCCAGGGTCTAGGGGTGTATATCGTCCTTTGCAATCGCTCAGATGGTTGTTCTCGAGAAGTGATGAAATCGCCAGCTTCTGTGATATATTGACGGAATTCCTTTCTTCGTTTTGATGAACTTCAAGCCCCAGGAAATATCTCATTTTGCCTTTATCAATGATAACGAATTCATTCTTGAGTTTATTCTTGATCTCCTCCAAGCTTGTCTTATTTGAGCACGCGAGTAAGATGTCATCAACATAGATTGCGAGTATATTGTATTCTCCCTTTTTATTTTGTGTATAGACGCAAGAATCGTAGCTGCATCTAATGAAACCAATATTTGTTAAAACACCATTCAACTTGTTGTGCCATTCTCGGCCGGACTGTTTCAGCCCATAAAGTGCCTTTTTCAGCCTACAAACGCGCCTGGGATGGTCTTCATTAACAAAACCCTCAGGTTGGAACATGAAAACTTCCTCTTTCAATTTTCCATTTAGGTATGCGCTTGTCACATCCATCTGGTGAAGGTAAAGTTTGTATTTGACGGAAAGCGCGAAAATGAGACGCACCGTGGAGTAGCGGACAACGGGCGAGAATGTTTCTGAAAAGTCAATCCCTGGCCTCTGGGAACAGCCTTTGGCAACCAGTCGTGCCTTATATCTTTCAATTTTGCCATTTTTATCTCTTTTTAAACTAAACACCCATTTGCTGCTAACAGCCTTCCTGCCAGGTGGAAGATCTACAAGTATCCAGGTTTCATTTGACATTAAGATCTTATACTCACATTCCATTGCCTGTGCCCAATGCTTTGCTTCTTTACAATGTATTGCTTCATCAAATGTTTGAGGGATTATTTGAGCTTTTTCGTGAAAAAAGAACTTATTTTGCTTCTTCCTTTGGGCTCTTGTAAGAACTCCATATTGTCTTGGAATATTTGTTGTTTTCGTCATGTTGTTCAATGGTTGGGACTTAAATTCTTGTTCAGCATCTTCATAATAATCTTCATCACTGCCGTCATTAACACAACCGAGACCACCAGCCACATCAGCCACATGACCATCAGCACCAGCAACATTGCCAACAGCACCATCAAAATCTGCAACATCGTCAACAACAATATTAGAATCTGCAACATTTTCAACAACAACATTAGAATCTGCAACATTTTCAACAACAACATTAGAATCTGCAACATCTTCAACAACAACATTAGAATCTGTAACATCATCAACAACAAAATTGTCAACAACAACTTTAGAAGCATCAACATCGTAAACATCATCAGAACGAGCAACTTTCGCATCGGAATTACCACCATTGTTAACAACGACATCAGAAACAGCAGCCCCATGACTCAGATCGTTATCATCACTATTGTCATCGATCATTATAGTATCGCATAACTGGAGCATATCACGATTCGGATTATGTTCAGGCATACTAATGAACTTAACATCACGAGACTTTAAAACTTTCCTCTGTTCAGGAATATACACTCTATAGGCTTTCGCCTCAGCTGAATACCCAACCATCACGCAATCCACACCCTTGGCTTGAAATTTTGACTTGCCTGGTTTCTTGTCCAGCATAACACCTAAACAACCAAAAGATTTAAAATGGAAAACATTAGGTTTCATACCACTCCAAGCCTCATATGGGGTCATCGATGAAACAGATTTAGTTGGTGATCTGTTCCTTATATACGCGGCGGTATTTATGGCCTCTGCCCACATCATCTCAGGAAGACCAGACTCCAACATCATGCATCGAGCCATTTCCAGCAAAGTACGATTTGCACGCTCGGCAACACCATTTTGCTGCGGTGTATATTCAGCCGAGAGTTGTCTTCGTATGCCATGTTTATCGAAAAATTCTTGAAATTCTCTACTCAAATATTCGCGACCATTGTCGCAACGAAACATTTTGATCTTACGACCGGTTTCTAATTCGACTCTGTATTTAAAGTTTTGAAAAGCCTTGAAAACATCGGATTTTGCTTTTAAGAAGTTAACAGTCACTTTTCTCGATTTGTCATCAATGAAAGTTACAAAATAAACCGAACCGCCAAGAGATCGAACGCGCATAGGGCCGCAAACGTCACTATGAATGAGGTCAAGTATAAATGTTCACTTCTCTGAACAGGTTCTTTAGAAAATGGCTGTCGAGTGATTTTGCCCTTTAAACATATATGACACCGAATGTTGTCGGGTAAATTTTCTAAAGACAAACCGCGAACCATATTTTCTTTGACTAGACGGGACATACTTTTCGTGTTTAAATGCCCGAATTTTGTATGCCAGTCATAAAAATTGTTGTCTTTACCGGCCTTTGACATTAAAACTTTACAAATCGAAACATTTTTCACAAAATATAAGTCTCCGGATCTTTCCGCACTCAATATAGAATGACCGAACTCGTCACTAATTATAGCTTTATTTTGGCAAAAACTCACGCTCATTTTACTATCAGTAGCTTTACTTATTGATATGAAATTTGTTTTTAATTCGGGAACAAATAAAACGTCGCGGAGCTGTATATCAAAAAATTCACTTTTTATGAGGACAATTCCTTTGCCGGAGCTTTTTATGAAGTTATTTGCAGCTAGCTCAATGGATTCTACATGTGAATTTATGTTCATGAAAAAACTTTTTTCGCAACATAAGTGAGACGTCGCGCCGCTGTCAAGGATCCATTCATCTCGCTTCAAATCACCACATTCCATTGCATTTAAAAGTGCAAATGATGTTGTCGGCCTAGTCACTCGTTCAGTGCATTGAGATGCAAGATGGCCCTTCTTTTTGCACTTGAAACATCTCACTCTAGTCATAGGCTTTTTGTTATGAAAAGCTTGTCGATGTGAATTATCTTGTCTCCCTTTTACCTTAGCTACGAAGGCAATTTCACCACTCTTTTTATCCCTATCCTTTCGCTGTCCTTCTTCGACCAGTTTTCCTTTTAGGGAAGTAAGGTTCGGGAGATCGTCTCTCGTCTCTATCGCCACAACGAAATTTTCGTACGACTTCGGTAGGCTCGATAAAAGAATGATGGTCAAAAGTTCTTCTTGTAAAACTATTTCTATCTCTTTTAACTTTTCCACTACGTCCAGAAATCCATCCATGTGCTCGGATATTTGAGAACCTTCTTCCATCTGTAGCGATAGAAGCTTTCGAAATAACGTGACTTTTCGAGCAGGTCCAGTGGGCTGATATAGAGCTTCTAACATTTCCCATGCTTCTTTTGAAGTTTTACAGTTGCGAATATGATTCAGCTGTGAAACTTTTACGCACAAAAAAATAGTTGCTAAAGCTTTCTCGTCTTTTTTATTCCATGCTGCCAGAGTTTTTTCGATTGCCTCTTTCTGCGTATCATTTTCCTCCTTCTCCTCTTCGACTGCCTCATTCAACGTATCATTTTTCACCTTCGAACCCTTGCTTTCGCTGATGCATGACCAAAGATCATTGTGAATAAGAACACTTCGCATCTGGACCTTCCATCCATCGTAGTTCTCTCCATCCAGCTTCTCAATATTAAGGAACGAACTCATAATGAATATTAAAATTGCTAACTTTTTATTTTAACTTTAGAAAAAAAAAACTTTAAGCTATGACTTTAATTTAAAAATAACGCGAACACTGGGCCCATAACCTTTGTTGGAGAATTGAAACTCAAAGCGTACTTTAAATGTTATAATAATGGAATGAACTTTATTCATATTATGTAATTTCTTATATAGTATAGGTTTTAAGAATGTATTGGAATTCAGCAAATAAGATTTACAGTGTAATATAGATTATAATATACATAGATGAATTCAATTGTATGTATGTTTTGTTATGTAATTTAAGATAGGGTAAGTTATTATTTATTGTACTCTAAGAGTGTTCAAATGAGACTGCACTGCATAAAAACAATAACAATTATTATCCTACTCCATAATCTATAACCAGTTTTCATATGATTTATTTTATTTATTATTAGATGACCCGGTGAACTTCGTATCACCCACATATATTTTTGGAAAATATGATCAAAACTTATTAAACAAATTCCTATCTACCATCGGTATACGCAGAATCAAGACATCCTCTCCTTTGTATTTTCCCTTGATAATCATTGCCTCGATGACGTTATCCATTAGCTTTTTTACAGCCAGTCTTGTTCCATTGCACAGTCGAGGTTGATTAATGTTACGAAGCATAATAACAACTGATCCTAATCTTAATTGTAAATTGTGAAACGGTAGTCCAGGCAGATCTTGGGAATTTAAAAACTCTATGGGATAGTTGTCTACGTCATGCTGGTTTGTAACAGTCTTAACTGAATTGTACGAAAACAGCTCTCCGGAAAAACAAATTCTGAATGGTTGCATTAAGATCATCGACATCTATGTTTTTTGCTGCCAATATAGCTCGTTCACTCAGCCAATTATGGTTTCTGAACTGTTGTTCTAAGCCCGTAAAAAACACGCTGAATAAGGTGCTCTTTTGAGTCGACGAAGTGACAAAAATCATTGAATTGCGTATTAATCCGGCCGAGGTGTCAACTGCTACCTTACCATTTCCAATATCTAATAACTGCTTCGAAAACATAATCGCAGTTTGATCTTGTTTGCAAAAACACTCGCATGTTAGTTGGTAATTATATTGTCTTTACATGCCGCCACAAATTAGATGATTTTAAGCCTGCGTTTAGTTCGTCAGCAACAGGTGACCGGGGGATAATTGGAAGAGCCTGTAGAAAATCACCTGATAACATAATAATGGCTCCACCAAAAATTGTTTGGTTGTCACGAAGATCTTTTAACTTTCTGTTAAGTGCCCTGCAGTTGCATCTTGTGGCCCATCGTATATTCATCCCAAGCGATCAATTTGTATATCTGTAGAATCTTCACCATTGCGCCGTTTTCGGCGATGTTGCAAATTGGTATTTCGTTGATTTGCATGTTTAGTGGTAATTTCAAGGCAGAATGTGCAGTTCGCCCACCTTCTAATAATGTTGCAGCTATTCCCAATGAAGCCAATGCTAGGACTACTTCATTTTACTATCTGATCTTTGCCAACAGCAATTAAATAAGGAACGTTTTTACCATTCCTCGAGAGCATCAAGGAAGTGAATTCCACCAAATCCACTGCTCACAGCTTCCATCAAAGTATCGCAAGCAATTGTTTGTTGTTCATACAATTGCGGAACATTTGAACGAACTGTACTTCAGTATTGTATTGTTTTTCTCTTTGCAACTCATGGTTACGACGATTGGGAGCTGTCATGCCCAAACACGGCAAAAAATTATTTACCATCAATAAACACATATCTTCTATCATGATCAATGTCTCATTGTAAATTTCTACTGTAATGGTTTTCTTCCAAACCGACGATATAATGTATATGTATATGTAAATTTATAAAAAAACATGCAATTGTATATGCTGAATTTCTTGCCGCTAAATTTTAAACAAAACTTGACGTATGCTAAACAATCTTCAACTATTAAAAAAGCAATTAATATCCAACCAACCTGAATCATTTTATAATTCATAAAAGTTACTTTAATATTCATTAACCATAATTCTGTATCCTTTTATTTTGCAGTTTTTCCGTAAACTCACATCATCAACCAAGTCACCGGTTACTAAGTTAGAAGAAGAATCCTTAGGGTCGCGTCGAATACAAAAATGTGAACTCGATTCAGATAATGACATTTGTCAACAGAAAATTCCCATGCGATGCCCATACACAATCAGTGCAAAAATATCCAATAACACGAACGCAAATAAACTGAACTCACGAAGCAACCGCACCGATAGCTCTTCCCAGTCCGAAACTAAATCTACAAATTTCATGGTGTCTTCTAATTATGTTAGCAAGCTGGAAACATATCTGGCATCTGCACGTCAAACGATGAACCCCAACTTCCTACCATGTGATGTCCATGGTGTAAGAAGTTTTCGACTTCTTTCTGAAGAGGATACTTCCAACGATTGCTCCACACGTCGATGTTCTGCCGGTATTGTATTTGAGAAAGTTAAATACCGGGAAAATATTCGATACTTTCGACGTACTCCATCCAATTCAAGCCTATCAAGTTATCCGTCTTCCCCAAAAACTATAGAGAGCCAAAAGGAATATATCTGCGCCCTGAATGAAATCAAAAAGGAAAAGAACAAAAGGAGTGCATATTCAAAAAGTCGACAAAGCAATATTTTCCTTCAATTTAGAAACAATGTATCCCATCCAGTTAACCTTACATTAAGTTCAAATCCGTCGGGAAACCTAAATAATCTGGTTATAAGTGAGGGTCGAAATTGGTTAAATGAGCCATGTCCAGTAGTTAGCTGGGATATAAATGGAAATTCCATTGATGATGATATAATTTGTTTGAACAACAACTGGGATGATTGCGACAATCGAATGAATCTTCTGCGGGACAAGCGTTTGATGAAAACCCGTTTAGATGGCTCGTATAAGTCCAGTTCCAGATCAAGCTCAACCACGTTAGAAACCTGGGTAGACGACGAGATTCTGGACAACTCATATAACGAGGAAATCGAAAGTCAGTTTCGGATTTAGTTTTTTGTCATTTGAGTGAAAGAAATTTAACACCTGCTGTAGATAGAATCATTTAAGTTTTAATTAGTTTTCTTTAATAAATATCGTCTAGGAAGAAGAAATGGTTTATTTTATTTTTGTAAGTAAGTTTTGGTCAAAACTTTACCGAAAGGGTCGGTACGATGGTAAGTTTAAACGTGGAGGTCATCAAATTTAAAAAAACCTTAAGTTATTTCCACACTGTCTTTTTACATGAATAAATATGTTTTATGCGCATGTATTCTTTAAAATCAGCCCTCTCATAGAATCCATTCGTAGATAAACCTTGAATCAAAGCTACTCTACTATGCCTCTGCCTCATTAATCGCTCTCATTCTTATTTTCGAAATCAGCAGTTTTCTATCAAACATTGTGTCATGTTTGATAATTATTGAAAAAAATGTATAATGAAATTTCAAATAATTACAAAATTCTTTTTTTTTCATCAACAAATTTAATATAAATTGTTTAAAAAAAAATTCCATTGCCTTCTCATTCATTGCTGATCTAGTACAACAATTCATATCAAATCATTGGCAACCTCTTTTATTTTTTTTTTCAAAACAAATTTCTCTAACGCAAACTAAGTACTGTGCTTATGACCAAGATTTTTTGAGCGCTTACTTAGCTATCAAACACTTTCAACATATGGTTGAAGGAAGAGAGTTTGTGCTTTACACAGACCACAAGCCTCTTATCTTAGCTTTCCTATAAGAACCGGAGAAGTTAAGTCCATGTCAACTTAGATTTTTAAGCTACATTTGACAATTTACCCCAAATATAAAGTATACATACATATATCTGGCAAAGAAAACGTGTTTGGTGATGCTCTATTAAGAGTTAACGCAATATCCTCACTCTCTTCAATTGACTAGACTTGGCCAAGCAACAAAAGACCGAGGACGAACTCAAGAAAATACTCAGCTGAGCAACATCTTATAAAGTTAAACAAATCACCTTTCTTAAGGCTGACCATAAGATCGTTTGTCATATTTCTACTGGCTAGTCACGCCCATTTGTATATTCCAGCATCTCTGAGGCGCCAAGTTTTTGAAACGTCACATTATAGCGTTAAAAAAAACTACCCAGATGCTCATCCTTCATTTGGTGGGACAAAAAAGGATTGCTGCCAAAACTTTTTCATCTCCTAAAGGAAGATTTCAACATGTCCATTTGTTGGAACACTGCCATTTTACAATGGGTACACTCAATGGGTAACTCACATTTTCGATCGAATATGAGCCATTTTCTTTCAAAACGTTTCACAAAAAGCCACTGCAGAAATTTTGTATACATAGTTTGCTTTGACTATTCAAGCTTAATGATTTACCGATGAGAATTGCAGCTTATCAAAAATACCGTTACAAATTACTAGGTATTAGCCATTAGAGAATTCGATCAGTTTTGTGAGTTTACAGAGAAGGAGTATGGAGCAAGCTTATAATTAATAAAAAAATTTTCGTGAAACATAAAAATGTAAAGGTTAGTAAATAAAGTGTAGTATTTCCATTATGTTTCCCATTATTTTCTGGATCTTTACTGAAATTCTGTAATTTTTTTTACAATACATCAAAAGGTTATAGAAATAAATAAAATAAGCCGGATCTTAAAGGAAAACATAAAAAAGCTATTTGAGGAACAAAATACACATAGAGGGTCGAATGACAGCACTATCCTACGTTCAAATATTAAATGACTAGCTTTTACCCGCGGCTTCGCCCGCATTTAAGTCATTGAATAAGTATCAGACATCATCACAATAGAAATGAATCAATATGATACGTATATTTTATTGCTTAGATGGGATTGTATCAATTTTTAAAAAATTATTACATACAATGAAGTTTAAAAAACTTAAAATATGCTTTATTGAATTGCAACAACAATGTTAAAATAAATTTCACTGTAACAAAAATGAATAATTTCGAAATCTAACAATTTAAAAAGATAAAATACAGCGTATTAATCTAATATATTTTTGTAGATAATATTATAAGTTTTTCCGTCTGGTGCAAATATGTGTAAATTCCTGGCATTAGACACTCGCTAACATTCTACATATAGTTGGCCATGAGAGAAGCATGGCTTTTCTAAATGCACTCCCGCTACTCGATAACACTTTTTCCCTTTCCGACACCTGTTAAAATAGTAGCACCTAGTATATTCTGCCCCAAATTCGTTATTCGAAGCCTTGTTCCATTACATAGCAGAGGGGCATTTAGATTTCTCATAAGCATTACTGGTACATTTAGTTTCAATTGAAGTTTATGTGACGGTACACCGGACAGTTCAAGTGAATTTAAAAACTCCACTTAGTTCCGTATCCATAATTGTATCCATTGACAAATATTCCTTCATTTCTCCTTGTACCTCTTTTAAAATTGTCCGTGTTGATCCTATAAACTACTTCATTTTTTGGTGCTAATATTGCTCTTGCACACAACCACTCATCACAGCTCAAATTTTGTTGCAATTCCGGAAAAACATGATCCACATCATTTTCCACCAAATTACAAAATTCTCTACCATTAAATACAGACGCATGAAATTTGGACGGCAAGTGGTCTGCATTATAAGTTCTTCTCGCTTGTGATTGTTCTGGCGTTTCTATCGCTCTTCTAGCTGTCTGCAGCGCAGCTTGTCTTTCTGAATGAACTCGTGCCTGAAGAGGAGTTTCAGCTGCTCTCAAAACCCTTTGCCGTTTTGCTTGCTGTTGTCTTCTCAGCTCAGCGTGAACAGAAGATTCTTGATTTCGTGCAACTTTTGCTGCACGGGCCCGCGACGAATTTTTGGATAGACCAGATTTCCGCTTCCGAGTCATTTTTAAAGAAGAACAGAGAACGAATTGAAATCACAAATATGACACCTAACCTCAAATATTCAAATAGTTTTATACTTCTTATAATAATGACAGAAGAAAAAAAAAAACAATAAATATAGAAAAATTTCAAACAGTTGAAACTATAGTCAATCGGAATGGATATTGACATGACCGTCGGTAATTTTTTTTAAATAAAAAGTAGCCTATTTTACTTCTAATACCTCCAAGAATATGTGTACAAAGTTTCATGGTGATCGGTTTAGTAGTTTTTGCGTGAAAGCGTAACAAACAAACTTACATTCACATTTATAATATTAGTAGGGATAGGGATAGCCTTGTCTCATCGATCGGTTAGAAAACCGGTCACCGGATCTGAACCCCACTGAACATCTTTGGGGGATGCATAAGCACACGATTTCATCTTGGGATCATTGCGCTAGATCTATGGATGAAGTATGCCATAGAGTGGAAGCTGAGTGGTAAAATATTAGCACCGAAGAATGCCAAATTCTTATTCACAGTATGCCAGGCAGAATTAAAGCTGTTTTAGCTGCGAAAGGAGGGCATACAAAGTATTAATTTAATTATTTAATTTCGCAATAATGTACAAACTCATAAAATTAATCGAATTCCGATTTCCCCATTTTGCTTACTTTATTGTATTTAAATTGTTTAATCAACATGTAAACTTACCTTATGTTATTACTTAAATTTTGAATTAATAAAAAATAATTATTAGATATAGAGGTATGGGAACATAGCATTAATTTTAATATGACGAAAATTGAAATATTGAACTCATTCGATCGAATATATGAGTTACTGTATGTACTATGCCCATTGATCTTGATCTAGCCAGAAGTTATTTCAATGACAGACATCACCGCCAAGACCTGTTCTAACAGCCTTTTTTTCTGGATGAATCGCTAGATAAAGAACCCCTAAGGAAATCATTTCAGACCAAGGGAGACAATTTGAATCCTATCTTTTTATAGAAGACTGGATAGGTAAACTCCCACTTATTCTATTTTGCGCAAGATCATTTTTACAAGAAGACTACAAAGCGACTCTAGCTGGAACTACATACATTAAGACCCCCAGGCAATTTATTCACTAATTCGAATTTTCGAATAAAATTCGGTATGAAATGCAAAATCCTCAACCAATCCAACCCAAACATCATGACTTAAACTTTCAAAATTCGACACTTTCTTTGGAGGTCAAACGTACTCAGAAGAATATCTCGATTGACCGTCTCAAACCAGCTTTCCTACTAAACGACCAAAACCAATCACATCAAGAAAAGAAAAAAAATCTCCTGATTAACTTCCAGATCCTTCTCAAATAACGTTGAATAACATAATTTGTTTAGATTCCCATTCAGGATTCTAGAAGTACTTTATGTGAAAACGCAATCTGATATTTCTCAGAAAACTACTTCTAAACATCTGAAATCAACTCTGACTTGTACATGAATGAAGGTGCGAGTGAAGTGAATTAAATTTATCAATAGTGCAATTTCTTTTGAAGGTGAGGAGTGTTCAGATTGCATTTGACTTGTTCCATAAAAAAACAGCGTCACATATAATTTTAGTGCTTTGGTATATTCTTGTGCAATAAGAAAAACTTAAATTTTTATAATAATTTATACAATTAGCGATAAATACACTATAATTTTTAAATTTTTAAGCCCCTTTTAGACGATCATTTCAGTTTCAGTTGACAGTTAAGCTTTCAGTTAAACTGATGTCTAAATACAAAAACTGAAGCGTTTAACTGAGACTGAAACTGATGAAATTCTTATAAGTTTTCAGTTCAGTTATCAGTTAAACTGATGTGTAAATACTTTTCAGTTCAGTCGTCATTTCAATTTTAGTTTGCGGTGATTTATAGCTATTGCAATGAGGCTTTTATTGTCCATTACGCAATGTATTTCCTCTGATTTTCGACTGCTCACAAGTAAAATGGAAGCTCAACTGAACACTGGACTGACGTCTAAATACACTGCCTTATTTAACTGAACTGACAACTGAACTGATAACTGAAGGAACATATGATCGTCTAAATACACTGCCTTTTTTAACTGAACTGACAACTGAACTGATAACTGAATGAACAATTGATCGTCTAAAAGGGGCTTTAAAAATCATTTTGAATTATAAAAAGATAAATATAAGTTCGCAAACATTTTTTTTAAAACTTAATGATTTTTCAATTGGCGCCGGTAGATTTTGGCGGTTTTGTGGCGGGCGGCCATGTTGTTTTGGTGACATCTATCAAATATATTGTTTATTATTCAATTACTGATGCCATATCATACCATGGCAAATTACACGATTGAATAGCAGGTCCAAATGATAGAACTTTATGGGCAAAAAGAGTTTCCGTTAGTGAACACGTTGCGCCTTTTTTACGGTAGTAGCGTTGGATTTTGAACAATGAGGCGGTAACCGTCACAAATACAGGTTTTTACGTGGTTTCTGATACATAGCACTTCGAAATTCGGTAAAACAGTATCTGACTGACTCACTGATAGATCTTCAAAATTGTAAAGCACTTTTCGATACCGTAGGTAGGTCTTATGATACATACATATAAAGTAAAATATCGAAAGTTTGAAATTTTCCGTTTGTGGGCCGTGACATTAAGCTTACCAAAAACTACATTTTACAACTCATCAGTAGGAAATTGTTTTGTGATTAGTACGAGAACAAGGAAAGGAAAATGTGCTGAAAAACTTAGATTTGCGAAATTAAATTTATTTTCCCACTAAACCAAAATCTGAGATTTCAGCTAAAATCGTTAAAAGCTCCATAAAATCTTGTTCCATCAATTTAAAATATTTAAACTTTTCCGCCGAAAATTTGGTGGAAAAAAAATATTAAATAAAAGAATAAATCAAATTTTTTGCCTAGTATTGGTATTGTATTGGTTTTGTATAAAAAAATGTCTAAAGTTTATTCAAATTAAACTTCTAATGATGGAAAATTTCAAAAAGTTTTTGTCATCATCGAGTTAAAGCCTAAATTAATAGGCGGATTTGGTTTAAATTGATGCAGAGCAGTTTTGGGTGATTCCTTTGAGGAAACATTTGGAATAGTCTTTTAGTTTATTTCTTTAAATAATTTAATTTAAAATAAACTTCCGAAATGCTTAAAACTATTGAACTTATAACTATGTTTCAAGTTCTTACAAAAAAAATCCCATAACGTCAATAGGGTTTGAAAGGTTTTCGAGAAAATAACATCAGATTTTAGTTTATTCCCGCATATCTTCTTACAAGCTTCACTGATTTTGTTAAAATATGATACTTGAATTAAACAATGTTAAACTTTTGGTGCCGTGAAATAAGGCCAAGTGAAATAAGGCCAACTTACAAAAACTGGCCTTATTGCACTTTGATAAAGTGAAATAAGGCCAATTTTCAGTAGTTGGTCTTATTTCACTTTGACAAAGTGAAATAAGGCCAAATGATTTTCAGAAATAAGACCAAATTGGTCTTATTTCACTTTTTGAAAGCGTAATAAGAGCAACTGAATGTATTTAACGGTGCCGTGACATAAGGCCAAGTGACAAAAGGCCTAATTTGTTTGTTACTTAAGGCCAAACATAAAATGTTTTGTCTTGAGCAACAGTACCTTGGGTGGCCCGCTTCGCGGGTTTTCAGGATTTTAACTCCCTTTTCGGGGCTCACACCCGCTCACGCAACTCCGTTGCTCCGCTTAGGGTATGTTCAGTCGCCAGGCAGGCGCCTGTAGCAACAGTTTTGTATTTTACATTAATTAGAGTAAACAACTAACAGTTATGTACTGCTGATCAAGAAAACTGTTGCTACAGGTGCCTGCCTGGCGACTGAACATACCCTAAGCGGAGCAACGGAGTTGCGTGAGCGGGTGTGAGCCCCGAAAAGGGAGTTAAAATCCTGAAAACCCGCGAAGCGGACCACACAAAGTGCTGTTATTCAAGAAAACCCAGAACATCGGCCCCCAATAAACAATAAATTATGTATTATACGAATAAGTAATACTCATAAATGAAATGAAATAAATATAAAAATGCAGTTCGGACTTATTTCGCTTAGTCAAAGTGCAATAAAACCAACTGTTGAAAGTGAAATAAGACCAATTTGGCCTTACTTCGCTTTGTAAAAGTGCAATAAGACCAACTGCTGAAAATTGGCATAATTTCACTTTGTAAAAGTGCAATAAGGCCAATTTTTGAAATTTGGCCTTATTTCACGGCACCTAAACTTTTACAGATTGGTATGTCCTTAAGGCTCAATGTGACTAGGATTACACGTAAATGAAGTTGTATTTTGTGGTGATACATCAATTCCATTGAGTGTCAAAAACCTTGACAAGCAAATGAAAATCTTTAAAGGGAAATAATTGAGCTTATCACTTAAGAGACAAATCGTTGTGCTTTGACGGAAAACACAAGCTCCGGTTTTAAAAGTTATGCCCAAGAAATAAGGAATGAAATTATATTTGAATAATGATTTTCATGTCACTATACCTTCATCCTAATATGGAGAGCTACTGGGACAAAACTGCCTTCCCATCGATTCAAAAATGTACATATTTATGTCCCTTAAAACGATTTACTGCAATCAAGAGAATTTTATGTTTTCAACATCAATTCCAACGTAGAAAAAAGGTGAACCTGGCTACGACCTTTGTTAAGAATCCGTCCTCTAGCCAACAAAATCAACTAGCAGTTCGATTCAATCCTAAAAACAGCTAGACTTTCTATCAACGCACAAATGTGCCGCTCCAAGACAAAACACCATCTTTGTCGCTTTACTGGCTGAACACAATAGAATGCTGCAACTGGAGCTGCAGCTGCAACTGGAAGAGCTGTCAAAGGGTGTCGTACGTACTTTTTTTTATGCGCCCACAATGAGGCTGTACAGCTTTCATGTTTTGTTGTTATTTGTTGGGTCAGGTGTTGAATCTTTGGCAAATTGTAAATATTTTAAGTAATTGAAACTATAAAATGGACACTGAAATTGAAGATTTTCGTCCACTATTTTAATTAAAATTTAACCACGAAATCACAATAAAACAAAACAACACTTAAAAGCACTGACAGATATATAAAAATTTGAAATGTCAAAATTGCTGCACGAAAAAGTTAAAAGTTCGTCAACTCTTGCTGCACCGTCTGCAGCACCGACTGCAGTTGCGTTGTGTTGTGTTCGTAACATTGAATTTACGTGTATTGAATATTTTGACAGCTATTCCAGTTGCAGTTCCAGTTGCAGCTCGGTCTCCATTGTGTTCAGCCAGTAAACCTCACAAGCAGCGTTGCCACAAAGTGCCCGATCGGGCCATTTGGCCCCCTGTTTTACATTTTGGCCCTTTGCCCGGGCCAATTAGAAATGGCCCCCAAATCTAAATTTTAGAAGATTTAACGTATTACATCATATCGTTCTTAATAATAACTAAAAAGCTTTACAAAATTAAATATAAATCATCACGACGCATCGCCACTACAACTGCATTTCATCAAACGAAAATAAAATGCACGACTGGATCGCACGAACTTGCTCTTATATAAAAGTACTTCTGAATTAAAAATTCATTTTATAAATATAAATCATGGATTTAATGACATAAAAATGTTCAAATGCATGGAATTGCCGTCTGATTTACGGAAAAGTATGAATTTAAGCAAACAAAGGTTAAAAACTGTTTTATTATTAAAGTAATTTTTTATATAACAAATTTCTTTAAAATTTTTCTAGAAAAAAATTTGGGATGCCAATTTTAAGTATTCAGTAGTATAGATTTTAGGAAAGAATTTCATAAAATAATCGTTCACATGTTTTCAAGATATTGATTTTTCAAAAAATAAATTGGAATTTGTTTTTTTTTTTTTTCCAAAAAACCCCAAGAATATTCTTTCGAATATACAATATTATTTTAAACTTAAGGGGGCTCCTGCTGAAAATTTTTGGTTAAGAGCAGAAAATCAAAAAAACGGTTCTATGACAGGTACCGTTAATAACATTTTGCCCCAAATTTTTTGACCAAAATATAGTCCATGTCCATAATATCACACCTTAATTTTTTTTTACCAAAATTGTTACAGCCGTTTTTGAGATTAATAAGATTATGCACTACGGGTGTATGGGGGGTACCGTTAGTCTTAGAGCTAAAAAAAAACTTTCGATTTCTCCTCTAGAGAATCACAGAAGACCCTTAACTACCGAGACTGAAGAAAATAGGTCCAGTGGTTTAGGCTGTAGGGAGAGGTACAGACATACGGACATACAGATATACAGACAGGCAGACGGAATTGTCCAACCCACTTTATTCGTCTTCTCTATATCATCGTAATGTCAACTTTGATTAAAATCTCGAATTCGATTTTTTTTTCAAATGCAGAACTTGCCCTATAGTACTATGTATAAAAAACGTGGTCACGTGACCACGACAAGTGAAACCCTGTCGAAACATCGGACAATATCAAATATAAGTTTGATTAAAATAATAAATAATCGCGGTAAGTCCGTAAACTATTCTTTCATTAAAAATTCTGTAAGCAGTTCATAACTAAAAGGATGCATAATTTAAAAAAAAAACACCAGGAAGGAAATCTCCACAATCGCCAACTACTAACACAGCCCTGTGGGAAGCTATACAGAAGTGTTGGAGGTCCATACATGTAGAAAGATGTGAAAATCCTATTGATTCGATGCAACATCATTGTGCTGCTGTTATTTCTGACAAGGGACATGCTACTTAATATTAATTTAAGTTCAAATATTCGACTATCGCACTTATGGTAGAAATTGTGGATTTTGAATGCGCTACTATTTTCTATATGACTTAGATATATTTGAAACTACCAACTAATTTATTGAATTTGAAAATGATTTCTGAAATTAAAAGCCTAAAAAACACTAATTTGAAAATTAGGTGACTATTTATTTCTTTAAAATTAGTAGATTAATTTATTTTAGTATTTGTTGTGTCAAAAGGTTCACTACTATTATTTTGACCGCAGCTATATGTCCTGATTCAAAAATTGCCCAAAATTTTAAATGTGGAAAAACAAAAGCAAGCGCTGTTTTGAAGGATGTTGTTGAACCTCTCTGCTGTGAGGAAATCGCGCAGAAGTTAAGACAAATGAAGTTTTCTTTTATAGAAGATAAATCTACAGATTTTTCTATGGCAAAATGTGTTGCAATTGTGGTGAGATCTTATGAAAACTCGATTAAGAAAATTATGGGTAGGTTTTTGTGTATTTAAGAAATAAAAGATTCTTCCGCATAAAATAAAAAAAAGAATAAATACAAATATTAATAAATTGTAGTTTAATGTTTTACGAACGGATTTGTAAGTAAAATATTTGGCCCTTACTTTTGTCAAATGGCCCTCGAAAAATTTCGAAATGGCCCTCTCTGCTTTTTCCTTCGCGGCAACGCTGCTCACAAGTTCGGTTTCAAACTGTTTGTTTGTTGGGATTATGACTACCTTTATCATGTTACGCCGTTATGGTGTAACACAGTGCGAACGTTAAGGTAAAGTGGAGAGGATTTAATAGGTTATGTCAATGGTCTTAAAAGATTGTGTATCACAATGAGGGAAAAAATCGAGAGAGGCGTAGTATACCACATTTTATTAGTGCGTCTAAAGAAAAAATCTCTTTATTTGGCAGTACGTCCGAAGTTAGACTCAAGGGTATGCTGATGGACATTCTCTGCTATAGGTACGAGTATTTCGGCGAAATTGTTTAAGGGGATGAATGCAAATATGTTTTTTTTTTTATTTTGTTTATAGAAAAAGCGATGAAAAAATGTCTCCCATACATTTTAGGGTTCTATTCTGAATTACAATATCCAACAAGTTCAAATGAGTTTGCCTACCATTTTAAGGTGTACAATGGTGCAGGTGGTAATGTCATCTTACCTGTCACACCGGATCTAGAGCCACATTCAATGTTGTTGTTCGGTTATCACAAGCAATTCCAAAGTTTTCTTACCATAATTCTCTACTTCGATAACTTCTACACATCGCTACCTCTTTTGGTCTATTTACGAACCCGATCACAGTGAGAGGTGATTTTTTTAAATTGTTTTCAGGCGATAAAATTTATTTTTTTATGTAGCTAATCGTATACCAACAGCCTTATTTATTATTTTTCACTAATACTGGGTTCAACCTCGGAATAGTTAAACCGAGCCTTCCTTATGTCAAATATACTGGGAAAAAAAGTCACCAATCTAAGACTCTGGTTATTATACACAAACAAAAACCCCAGCAAACCCCAGCTGATTTCCATTATTATTCATTTTATTATCATTGTATGCATATTGGAAATTGGATACATTTAAAATTGGATTGTATAAAGTTCAAATCCAATAAATGAATGTACCAACCAAACCACATTGCGTTCCCAATACCGTACAACTGTTAGAGCGTTTGGAAAATATAAATAATTTATGCAAAATATCTATCCTTTTTGTCTTAGTAAGAAACGACAAAAAAAATTGCTTACACTCTTTTTTTTAATTTCACAAGATGTCATCTCAAAATGACATTTAGATACTAAAACGGCCTTAAACCTCCTATGAACCAGTTTTAGCGTATTCCACCGCTATTCCTCGTGCATTTTCATTATAAATAAGGTTTTCAGGATTAGAGCCGTTGTAAAGTCGAAGTAACTTTACTCCGTCGCTAAAACGAGTTAGTAAATAAGGCTGCAAGCGTTTAAGTTGCCCACCGACAATTAAGTATAAGTTAAGAGAGTAGAGGATATTCCATAGAATATATCACATCCATCGATGGAGTGGAATTGAATACGGTTTTATGGAAGGATAAAAAGTGTCTACATATGGCATCCACATAAGTAGGCATTAAATCACTTGAAAAATTTAATCGTAAAAAATATAATATAATGCTCATATACATACATATGTATGAGTGGTATTGACCTCATTTCTCATTAATGAGCTTCTGGGTCTGTATCACATTCTGGCTAAAAGCCGAAACATCATGACGAGGCTCTTTTACCTTTCTATTGACATGGCTTCAAGAAATGCATAAACATACAAAAAAATTCATGCCGAAAAAAGGAATAATTTGTACGAAGAACAACAGCTTCCACAATCAAGAAATGAAATAGCTGCTGCACTTGTTTCCTTCAAGGAAAAACGACTGGTAGAACGATCATTATCGGCTCATAGAATGGAACAACCGACAGTTCTCCGAATGAAATTCAGGATGTTCTTTAGTGAAAGGACAGAGATGTCCCCGAATTCATCGACAAAATATTCTCAGAGGGATGCTTTTTTGGTTTAGAATAGGCATTTACAAAGGAAATGAAAACATCTACAAAAGTCCCACGAGCAAATGTCCATTCTACTCATGTGGGTTCCCATTGTGTTGTGGCACGTTAAAATTCCAATTAGGACGGATAGTTGCTTCATTTAAGTAAGTATTCTGTTTTTTTTTTTCGAAATATTTGGCCAAAGATTCTTTGAAACCCGACAACTGTCAATTCTTGACCATCTGACGTCTGCAGCCCCAATGAAATTCTGGTGAATTCTACTTTTCTCTTGCACCAGTGCAGTGGCACAAGCACTGAGGTATCGGCATGGCCCGGATCAAGAGATAACCCGATTTTGAACAGTTCATCTGTCATTTGTTTCCGTGTATATCACTATGTCCCGGGATGGGACGGGACCCTTCTGAGGATAACTTTGTTTATTGGACTGAGAAACCTCAGCTCATTTCGGCAACGATCTATTAGTTTTGACTTTATAGGTATTGAGTGAATAGCCTTAACTGCCACCTGTCTGTCTATGTAGATATCGATATTACTATTTACTTATTTCCACGAAGCAATATGCTTTGCGACCTCAAACACTGCAAAACGCTTCCGCTTGGAATCCACTACAAACATTTGGGAGCTTTATCGATCTGTTCATAGGGGGTTATCTGAAGAGATACCTGACCCATCCGTAAAGACGGAAAAATGATTACCATTAATGACCAGGTTTTCATTCAAGAGTTACCTAGTTGGGATGTCTGTTATGGCCACTGGTTTAAAATCAATGTGCGGTGCAACATAGTCTGTTTGAATGTCTATGTTTGTGAAGTTCATTATAAGTCTATGATTGTAGTGCCCTCTCTTCTAATTATTACACTGTTTAAGTCTTGAAGGACTTTTGGCCGCCAACTCTTTCGTAAACAGATAGAGCAGAAGTAGTGAAAGAAAAGATACTAGCGCACTGATTGTGCAAGTACACACAAGTCTTTGATTTTTTGTTATGGTTTCTCGATTGAATGCCTTATCTAAAGCTTAACACCAGACAAAGCATATGCATACGTAAGAATTGGCCTTATTATGCCTGTATAGATCCAATTATTTACCAGAAATTCTTCTGCAATAAAAAATCTTACTGAATATTTTGACAGCTGGATGTAATTGGTAACTTTGACAGCTGCTGAAATAAAACAATTCGAAAACTTTTCATTGATATCTGGTCACCCAATTTAAAACAAATATGCAAGGCTGGATGCCACGAACTTGCTCTTGGGCTTGAAAGGTATAATTTGCTCAGCATTGCAGGCTTAAAGTATAAGCTTCATGTATTTTAAGACGCTTATATAAATCTTCGTAATTTGGTTTTAGCTCGTATTAGGGCTCCAAAGCGACTCTGCAATGTTCCTAGTCAGTTGGTGCGCAATCAATAAATCTAGATCAACAACTGTTTACTGACCAATCTATTGAAGTTAATGAAAATGCATTGAACTTCGATTTTTCGCGATTAACCGATGAAGACGTTGTTGAAGCTTTTTTAAAGTTACTCCTTCCTGTGCTTCTAAAATACATTACTTATATTTTCAATCAGATACTTACTACTTTTGAATACCCTGTTTCCTCGAAAAAGGCTAAAATAATTCCAATAACTAAGTCTAAAAATCAGAGCAATCCTGAGTTCAGACCTGTTGCGGTCCTACCGTTTATGTCGAAAGTATTCGAAAAGAGCATTTTAAGGCAGATGCCAATGCATTTGATCAGTAGCCCCGTTTGATCCGGTTTTCATGCAGGAAGAATTTGTAAAACTGCCCTCTTACTTGTTGTCGACGATATTCGATATTCGACGATAACCGACCTACATTCCTATCGTTGTTACATAGACTCAAAAGCGTTTGACAAAGTAAACTATTCCATACTCTGCAATAAGTTTATGTAAACTTTTGGATTTTCGTCTCTAGCCATCCATTTCTTGGCTTCGTACTTAGATGGTCATCAGCAACATGTAGCTGTTGGAAATGATATGTCATTATTCCTTATGGTGCCTGCGGGTGTTCCACAGGTCTCCATTCTCGGTCACCTACTCTACTGTTTTCACTCTATGTAAACGAAATTCCTAAAATAAAAAAACATTTTACTGTCCATATGTTTGCTGACGAAGTTCAATTATTCTTCAGTTCTCAACTGGATATGATTAACAGTGCTATTGGTAAGGTGAACGAATATTTTAAAATAATTCAACAGTGGGCACTCAAGCACAATTTATTGCTTAACCCAGGGAAATCAAGCGTAAATTGGATACTTCCTCTTTTCCACCAATAAATTTAGGTCAAACATCTATCGAATACGTTGCTAAAATTCGAAATTTAGCGATATTCTTCAACGATACTCACACTTGGTCAGATTACGCTGCAGTTACAATTGGTAAAGTTTACAATAGTCTACGATTACTATGGTCCCTTTTATTACCTATTTTGTTAATTTTGTTATATGGTTGTTTGGTTTTTGCTATGTTGATTACAACACCAGGCGTACATTAAATGTCATTTACAATAACCTTTTAAAAAACGGCGTTTAGATCACATTTCAAGTTACTCTCTGCAAATCATGGGCCTAAGCTTCAATAACCTCATTAAGTTCAGAGGATTAATCTTCTTGCCACATCATCAAAGAGGCAGCTTCAAAAAATTCTAATCTATTATCAGAATGTAAACGGACTAAGGACGAAGATTAATAAGGTCTCCAAAAACATTAACTATCTCTCTCATGACATAATCATCTTATCAGAAACTTGGCTAAACAACACCTTCTTAGATACGGAACTTTTCGATTCAAATTATCAAGTGTACAGACGTGACAGACATCGCCTGAACGATAATAGCACTGTAGGAGGTGGAATACTGCTTGCCGTCAAAAATGTCTTTATATGCACTTTGGTCGACGACTTCAATCAACATGAAGAAGAAATCATATCTATAAAACTTAAAACAAATACGGGATTGCTATACATCGTCGCAACATATATACCTCCAAGTTCTCCCAACAACGTTTATGACAACTATATGAACTGCATCGATAGAATATATGATCAAATGGAGCCTCAATATGACTTACTTGTCATAGGAGATTTTAATCTTCCAAACCTGATCTGGTCTAAGTCCACGGACGAGAACTCCTGTTAACCTGTCTTCTACCAACGAATTCTTGACAATTGATGGTCTTGCCGCATGTGAACTAAGCCAATTTAATGGTATTCACAACAATTTTAATAAAATATTGGACCTTGTATTTTTCTCGGACACACTTAATGCTGACATTGCTATAAATCCAGCCAATACCCTATTAGTCGAAGAAGACCGTCATCACCCAGCGTTAGACTTATCACTTAACTTAAACTTTTACAATATTCCTAGCTACTCCAGTGAAAACTTAGAATTCAATTTTAAAAAATGTAGACTAAATGAACTCTGTAATCTTTTATGTAATGTAAACTGGAATCATTTATTTATGAATTCTGAAATTAACTCTATGTGCTCTACACTCTACAATACTCTCTTTAATTTTCTTTATGAGACCACACCAATGAGAAAACCTCGCAATATTTCTAAATCTCCACCATGGTTTGACTCTTGCCTAAAAAACCTAAAAAATAAAAGAAACAAGGCCTGGATTAAATATAATAAAACAAAAGCAGATGGTGACTTACTATACTATAACGAGTTAAAAAATATGTTTATTGACTATTCAGATATTCTTTATCATGACTTTATTTCAAACACTGAAGCCGAATTAAAAAAGAGTCCGAAAAACTTTTGGAACTACGTTAACAGTAAAAAAAATACCGATGGGTATCCAAATTGCATATCTTTCAATAACAAACTTAGCCATGACTCTGAAGTGATTTCAAACATGTTTGCAAATTTTTTCAAAGATGCTTTTGAGGTTAGGAACTCTTACGAAACGTTGGAATCATTGGACCTTACACAAAACTTTGCACATCTGAATACAATCAGTCTTGTGATCTCTGAAGATGAAATCATTAACAAGGTTTCAGAACTCGAAGTTTGTTATAGTCCTGGTCCAGATGGCGTACCTTCTTATATATTAAAAAAATGCGTGTCCTATTCAGTGGCGGCTGTACCTTAAGTGCGCTCGTGCGCTGAACCACCAATTCAAAAGATTTAAAAATTACAAAATATTACTGCATCTTTATTTTTAGATTCCCATATTAATATTTATTTTTTAAACATACAAGAACACAAACAAGTAAAATTTCCAATTATGACGAAACAATGTAAGCGCTTTGCTTTACTTACGACTTACTTTCCCTGCAAATAAAAATTCTCGTGCGCTTCGGCGAGCGCACGAGGACTGCTAATATAAATTGTATGAGTTACAAGCAAGTATCCCTGACACGTGAGACAAAAGATATTTCATTGAAATGTATCGAGAAATTAGCCTGCTCTCGTGCAGCGCACGAGAACCGAAGAAGATTAACTACAGCAACCGATGTTTGACTAGAATGCGCTGCGCCTGCGAATATGTAATGTTGTTTCGCTCTATCCGTGACTGGTTAAATAGTGTAGGTTTGTAGGGGTTAGGTTAGTGATTGTTTTTTATTAACTTCCCATAGGGAGTTATTGTAATCGGTCCGATTTGTCAAATTGGAATTTTTGACATTTCTCGACGTTTCAAGGTCCCTAGAGGCTATATCATTTTTAGAGAGATGTCTGTGTGTGTGTGTGTGTACGTACGTTCGTACGTTCGTACGTGCGTACGTTCGTACGTCCGTACGTTCCGGTACCATTTTTCGTCGTCGATATCTCAAGAACGAGTAAAGATATCGACTTCAAATAAATTTTGTTTAATAGATAATAACTTCGAAAGAGGCTGAAAGGGCGTTTATTAAAATTCAGTGAGTAGTTTTTTTCACTATAACGGTTTAAAAAAAAAGTAAAAATTTTGGTTAGTTTCAAATATCTCACGAAAAAATAATGCTATTGATTTCAAATAAGATTTAATGTACTCACTATAAGGTCGTACAGATTTGGTATGAATTTGGAAAAAAATGAACATACCGTTATTTTTTTAAACAAAAAAAAAAACTGAAAAAAAAAATTTCATAACCCAGATATTCTAAAAACGGAAAACAATTTGAAACTCAAAATAATTTTATTTTACGAAAAATAATGTGTTTGACAACTGGTGAAAATTTCAAAAAAAATCAGTTTACAGTTTTTTTACAAAAAATAAAAAACTATATAAAATTCTATTGAAAATTGGTAAAAATTGTTTTTCGACTCAAATTTCTCGAGAACTAGTATTGACTTCTAATTTAGTTTATTTTATACATAGTATAATTTTGTACAATTGGTAAAATGTTGACAAATATTGAATTAATAGTTTTTTTTTAAACAAATGGGAAGTTATCAGTGTGGGTCGCACCCAGCCCCTTTTTTTGGTTTTGGTTCGATTCTCTATTGTGTACAGTGTGTGGTGTGGGATAAAATTAGCAGTGATTAGGTATATTTAAGACAGTAATAAATCTTTTTAAGATAAAGTTACCTGAATTCACGATTTGACTCATTTAAGTGAAAAAATAAAAAACATGATTCCTTGCTAAATGTAATAAGTGTGTCAGTTTTATACATGGTCGAAATTCTTCGAGCAATTATACAAAATAATAAAAAATATACATGTAAATTGTTGTTTTTTTGCGATTTTTAATCTTAATACCTACTTAGTGAGCAAGTAAAGTGCACCACCTGTTCAACAACCCACCAGCCGCCACTGGTCCTATTTATCCTATCCTCTTCAAGTTCTTTTCAACGAATCGCTCAGATCCTCAATTTTTCCAGAACTTTGGAAAAGCTCTTACATAACACCAATCCATAAAAAGGGTAGTAAAAACGAAATACAAAATTATCGTCCCATTGCAAAACTCTCCGTTATTCCCAAATTATTTGAATCCATTATTTGTAAAGTTCTATCGTTTAATTGTAAATCTATAATTTGTGACAGTCAACATGGTTTTGTTCAAAATAAGTCCACAGTTACCAACCTCCTTCATTTTACCTCTTTTTGTCTTGATTCGTTCGAAAAACGAAAACAAGTTGACTGTATCTTCACAGACTTCAGTAAGGCCTTTGACAAACTGTGCCATAGGACATTAATTATCAAACTGAAGGCACTAGGTTTTAATGATAAATTTATTTTATGGGTCTCTTCGTACTTATATAACAGATCGTATAGCGTCATATTTAGGAATGTGCGGTCATCTCAATTTTACACCAACTCTGGCGTATCTCAAGGAAGCCATTTAGGACCTTTACTATTTATTTTATATGTAAACGATCTACCTTCGATTACTAAACACTCGTCCGTTCTAATTTACGCTGACGACATACAAATTTTTGAATGTATAAACTCAATTGACGACTGCTTACGGCTACAGGATGATCTTAATAGTTTTCGGGAATGGTGCAATATAAATAAGCTTTTACTTAACATAGACAAATGTAAGGCAATGTGTTTTACACGCAAGCGTAATGTTTTGACTTTCAATTATGAACTAGACTCCTCTTACTTGACTAAACTCCCTGTTTTCTCTGACCTAGATATTATTCTTGACTCTAAATTAACTTTTACAGATCATTACGACTATATCATTAAAAAAGCCAATAAGACACTCGGATTTATAAAACGTTTTTCACATGACTTCCGCGACCCATATGTCCTTAAACTTCTTTACATATCGTTTGTAAGACCAATACTAGAATATGGCTGCATAGTATGGGCCCCCTATTATTCAGTTCATATAAACAGAATAGAAGGAGTTCAAAGAAGATTCATGCGCTTTTGTCTTCGCTTCTTTCCATGGTCCAATAGATTTGAACTTCCACCGTACAATCAAAGGCTCACACTCATAAATCTTCCATTGCTATCTAAACACAGACAATATATTCAGCTTTGTTTTATTATAAAATTAATCAATGGGTCAATCACATCGCCATCTATATTGGGTCGCATAAACTTCACTTATAGCCGAGCAAATATAAGGAGACAAATTCCATTACGTCCTTTATCAAGTAGAACAAACTATGCTAAGAATAACCCTATCAACCAAATGATTTCAGTTTATAACAATTACTACTTCTTAATTTATTCCCTTAATGATAATTTTAAAAGTAAAGCATTTAAAGAAAAATTTTTCAACTATTCTCTTTAGCTTTTAATTCAAAATTCCATATTGTATTTATATAGGTATTGTAGTTCATTTAATTCTAAGAATGTAATGTAAAATTAGTTTTAAGCTTTAACGTTAGTTGTTTAACGGATTATAATAAATAAGATGTTATTATGCAGACCCAACAACCAGAATATTTGTACAGTAAACTAGCCTAGATTGCTTTGTATGCAATCTGAGCGCACATTCTTTGTTCATGCCACCTTTTTATGGAATTCAAAACTTCAAAACCCTTCTTTTCAATCCCTTGGCCAGTGATATACAAAAATTTAATAAATTGATTTTTGTTTATAGAAATTATCTTAATTTGATAAGTAAATTTTTTTTTTTTTTTAATTTGTTTGCTTTTTGAAAACTAACATTGGAAAATTGTCACTTATCTTTCTCAACTCTCATATCAAATGTAAAACTCTTGAAATCATGTTTGTAAATTAATTTATTATTTTGTAAAGCCTTCACAATCTATGAGATTTAATCTTAATGTGAAACTATTTTTCGTTAATAAATAATAATAATAAATTGTTGTACAGTATGTTCACCTGTTCTATAGATGATCTAAAATCTAACAAACTCGACTCACATAGATATTCTAAGATAAGCATTTGCAATTAGGTCCACCGGTCTATAGCTCAAGCATCTAGCTCGATGGAAGGTAACAAAATAACAAATAAATCCGTACTAAAATGTATAGAGTAGACGGTTTCCTTTTTATCCTGAAATGATACCAAAGTAGGTATTTGACTTGCTTTGTTAGATATCAAACCCATCTACAGACTTATAAGTTATAATGATCACAATAACTGTTTACCACGGTTTCTTATAAGTCCAAACACTCGTGTGAATAGCGTATGATTTTTGACTACAATTCCACCCCTAAGGGCATATTTATTCGCTTACTGTGAGAGAAAAGTCTTTTAAAACTTCCCACGCTGAGTTAGGGGTAGATAAATTATACAAATAGTATCTATAGTTAATAATATCCACCCTATAAGTTGAAAAAACATCCCTTGCATACAATTATTTTTGTTATTGAAAAGAGTATATCACTCAATCCAAAATATCAACAAGTACCTGACTCGAGAAATTATAATCGTATAGCCGTAGGTACGAGTACACTTGTGTTACCCTTCGACCTGCCAGAACGTTCGATTTTCGATAGGCCGATTTAGGAAACCTGTCGCTTCACAAGCGTTAGATATTTTCGCTATTAAATTAATGCGAATTTTACATTATGTGGCGCAAATATTTATCTCTCCCTTGTATCTAAGATTATTCTGCATATCGAACATCCTATATTTTATTGAAGTTTAATGAAGCATAATAAGAATTTATAAAAATAAAACACTTTTACACCAAAACACTGTCAGATACCGCACTTTATATTGAATTTCCTTGATTTTCCAACTCGTTTAACATACAAAACCAACTTATTCATATTTATGGAAAAATATATAACTTAACAATCGTATGCAAATATAATAGCACATAGCAGGTGGCCACAGTAACAGCAGCAGCACATTTTTATGAGTTCTCGAAACGCTCTAGTAAATACTGAATCAGGATGTTAATTGAGAATCGTTTTTGAGACAAGCGATGTAGTGAAACACCCGCAAGCCACAATGTGGCATTTAAAGCCTTTTTACCTATATTCAGATATTTGGTTGTTTTTATTAAATTTAAATTGGAATTTTTTTTTCCAAACATGGGGGGGATATTAATACAGTGAAACCACATAATCAGATGCAAATATATGCTCATTAGGGAATTTAAAAAACATTGCTGCATGTTCACTACGATACTGTTTCGAAAAACAATCTTTAAATATTCCTCTAAGACCTCTTATGCCTGAGTGAGTATTTTGAATACATTTTGAAGCGCCATGAACGCAAACTTTGAAAAATACAAGTTATTCTTGTGTTGTTTTGAAATTATCTGAAAAACAAGAATTGATATAGAAACACAGTGTAATATTCAAATAACCACTGGTTATCGGTAGAAGATATGAGCACGTATGGTATTTACTTCCAGTTCAATAGTTCCTTTAATCCCTTGCGCGCGCTACTACACTACGCGGAAAAAAAGGTGGAAAGTGGTTTTCTTGGTAACAATTAGAGGGTATTTAAAAAGCAAAACAAGTTATTTTTAAATCCACGCGTAGATTGTGGAACTTCCTATATTTTGTGGTGCTTAGATTTCAAGTGATGCCACGCGGTATTGGAAAAAGATTAGGTTCATACAATGTGTAAGCATTTAGATGCTGGTGTTTTGGTGTGAAAACTTGATTCGGAGAATTTAATAGTCAAACAGGTTTATTCCTTTTCATGTTTGGTTTCTTAAATTCTTTTTGTTCAGGCATTATTTTCAAACCTTTGGTCAAGCATTATTTTTGGGCTTATGGATTCAGAAAGGAATTTGTTAAAATGTTACTATTGTACATAACACGTGACGAACAAAGGTGTTTTCTGCTTAATTACAAACATTTTAAGACCGGGAACACTGTTAAACAAAGTAAGAGTACATTTACATATTATAGACAAACGTTGATATCTCAATGATAGTGTTTTCACGCAGGCCTAACATGCATACATAAAGGGCAAATCTGTTGAGACGGCACTTCATGAAGTCGTCGACACGATTGAGAAATCAATCCACTTTAAAAAATTTACCCTGGGAGCATACCTTGACATATAAGGGGCCTTCAACAACGTTGAAAGTGCAGGTGCAATACGATAACCCCAAGACTCTGTCAGCATCGAACCGTTGCTGTCAAACTGTATGGACTCCATACTTCAAACTTGAATTGTTAATGCAGAAATAGGTAACAGCAAGCTTAAAGTTAGGACGCCACAAGGAGGTGTCTCATCTCCCCTGCTTTGGCTTCTGGTCATAAACCAGATTTTAGTTAAATTAGGGCAAGGCAGCGTTAAGGTCGTGACGTACGCTGATGATATAGTGATAATGGCATCAGGAAATTTGTCCCCACCCTGTGCGAGCTCCTGAAAACAGCCCCAAGCTTAGTAATTGGGCCAGTAGCTGCGGACTTAATGTCAACCCTCTTTAAACAGAACTAATTGGGGCATATTCATAGTTCATATCTTAAACCCCAGTCTAACTGAACCAGAGTCTAAGTTTAAGACCCAGGTTAGAAATAGGTGGTATTCATAAAGAATTTGGCAGCTCTGTTTAGTTAGAAACAGGTCTAAGAATACTCTACTACAATTTTGCTTCAATTTTCCTTGAATCTGCCAAAAAAAAAAAACACTGACAGCTGTAATGTTATTAAAGAGCCAACTGAAGAAGAAATGATTGTAGGGATTGTATGGCAGAAGATTTCATTGAGGATGAAATTTTAATTGACAGCAATAGGTATGAACCTGGAACAGGAGAAGTGAAAGAGGATTCAATATTGCAACAAATATCGTTTAACAATCACAACCAAGAGGAACACCTATCCGACCAGGAAGTGGAGGAGGAGGATGAAAGCCCAATCAAGAAGCTTAAGCAACTTTCAAAAACGACAAGAAAGCCAGTTGTAAATGTTCTTAACCAACGCCGAAAACAGATATCAAACGAGGAACGACAAATCAAAGAAATAGAGTTAAAATCAAGTGACATTTCTGTTTTTTTAAATTTATTTATTAAAAATACTTGAAACCAAATCACTCGCGCCGTAAAATTCGGAATTTGATTTTTTTTCTGTTTATGTTTAACGTTTCATAGAGTTGTTAAAAACAGCTTAAATATACCTTCTGTCGTGTTTGTTGTTAGACTCCAGGTTATCGTTTAAAAATGGGTTTTAATTGTCTATGAATAACATAAACTGGAGTTTAGTTTAGCAAAGACTAAGATCGAAGAACTATGAATATGCCCCATTCTGTTTACGAGAAAACGAAACATTCCAACTTTAAATCCCCCCACCATAAATGGGGCACTGCTCCAAATAACTGGCACTGGCAAGTATCTTGGTTTAGTTATCGATCGTAAACTGAACTGGAAAGCGAACATTAAGCAAAGGGAAAAAAGCTGCAATAGCCTTCTACACCTGCAGTAGAATTTTTGGTAAGAAATGGGGACCCAGCCCAAAACCATTCGTTGGATGTTCAAAGCCATTATAAGGCCTATTTATGACCTATTCCTGTTTGGTTTGGTGGCCTCCCTTGTGCTGGAAGTTTGCGAGGCCGCAAAATATCTTTCCATGTGTGAACTGACGAACAAGAAAATTGATATCTTCATAGATAGCCAGGCGGCAAACAGAGCCATTTCGTCAATTGTCACGGAGTCAAATTGTTGCCCTAGTGAATTAAGATTGCTCGGCGAAACAAATTCAGTCACCCATTGATGGGTCCCGAGACACAGTATCATTTATGGCAGATGAACTGGCCAAAAACGGTTCATAACTTGAACCACTGGAAAAAATATAGAATTCACCAGAGCTTCTTCAAGAGCGCAAATGACAGATGTTCAACAATTGACACCTATCGGGTTTCAAGGAATCTTTAGCCAGATATTTCAGAGAAAAAAAAAAGATTATCTACTGAAGCTTTAGTATACCTCAATAACTGTCTCTCTTGTTTAGAATCGCTACAGGTCACAACTTATTTCACCACATGAGCAGAATGGGCATTGACACATCTCACTTATACAGAGAGTGTCAGAACGAAAAGGTGGAAGAGGGCTCAACTGACTTCCCCTGTGAATGACCCAGCATAACCAGAACCCCAACTGGGTGTCATCGGATTTTTCCCACTAAAAAGCATCTTTAACTTCATTCAGACATCAAGATGGTTCAGGGAGGTATCTCATACCTAAGAATTCTACAAAATCCTTTTTCTTACTCTTACTATTCCTACATCACCCGTACCACGAGGTACACAATGGGTTCATTGAGATCCGAGTGAGATGATAGTATATGCCCTATGGTAATACATTACGATCTCGGTAGTTCGAACCAAGAAAGAAACAAGAAAGAAAATATTACTTGCTTAAAAAAGTCTGACAAAAGATGAAATAAAGTTCAAAGTTGCTTAAAGAAACACCTTAGGCTATTGTAGAACTCTTTGATGACACTAATTATCTTTGTGGGGATACCCTTCGCAATCAGAGATCTCCATATTCATTCCCGATTAACCCGGTCAAAAGCCTTTTCGAAGTCAACAAACATGAGGTAGACTGGTGTTTGATACTCGGATGATTGCTCAAGTATAATTCGCAAGGTGTTAATGTGATCTACGCAAGATCGACCACTCCGAAAGCCCGATTGGTGCCTCTTAAGCGTAGACTCTAACGCTGCTACAAACGCGAGTTCATAAATATACGAAGACGGGGACCATGAGTGTTGTCCACTAGCATACCAGTCTCACGAACTTTTTGCACAAACTTGCGTAAAGGAGGGGCGTTGGGTGCTTCATTTCGGCCAAAACTTCTTTAAAAAAAACGCACTGTTTGGGCTAAACAGCACTCACTTTGAAAATAAGTTTTAAATATTTCCCAACGTTGTTCAAGCGTAAAGCGACTCATTTCGTTCCGCGGAGGTATGATACTGACTTTCTGTCAGTGTCAAAATTACCTATGATTTAAAAAGAAAACACCAGATGGCCCACTCTGTAAAATTAAAAATTTAGCCTGAGCCAAATGAGAAGAGATTTTAATCAAACTTGACATACTCCTAATAGGTCTAACCAAAAAAGTTGACCCTTCAATTCCAAGTCTTAACTTTGGGGTATTTTGGACAGTTCCCAGACACAGTAGTTTCAATGTTTTTGAACGATTAAAAATAATGATATAAAAATTCAACCTGTTATAATGAAAACCTGGGCCCGTATTACAGATTACGAAACGAAAGGCAAAAAAACGATAGTCAACACATGGGCCGATTATGGTTTACGATAATGGATGCATCAAAATATTGCCTGAGAAAATAAAAAAAAATCTATTTTTTTAAGCGCATCCAACTTCATTCTTTCAATATTTCTGTCAAAAATAGTAGGTGTATCAAAACAATGAAATACGAGTGCCAAAAGCAGTCGTAAGAGAAAACGATTATCGTTTTAAAAAAACGAGTATCGTAAAACGTAATCGCAACTTAACGATAACGAGGGATTTTAAACGATAATCGTAATTCGTAATACGGGCCCTGATTCTTCTCAAAAATGACTTTCATGATTTTGATTAAAACCTCGGTGTATTACTGAAGGCGGTGCCGCACTTGCCTATAAGAACAACCAGCATTTGGCCTGCGCATTTTTTTAACAAACACATAGTCACTTAGTTGCTCACTGTTGTTCTGCTCGTATATGTAAAATATCAATCAGAAGATACGAACAAGTATTAATTTTTGTATTCGAAAGAATATTGAACGCATGAACTTGAACTAACCCGAGTTTCTTCACAATCTGTATGAAAAAAGAAATAACAATAAATTCTAGAATTTAGTGTACCATTCCAAGAATTTAATAAAAAAAAAATAATAAATTTGAAGCCCAACAACTTGTAGAGAACCAGGATCTAGTGACCTACAACTCTTAATCATTCCCCTGTAGGTGTTATCGCCGGGAATGCCGAGTCCGATAGGATAGACTAAGATGAGAACCAAGAGGTAATACTCCTGAAGAAACATTTTTGGGTGCTATCGGCGGGAAACTCCATGCCGAGTCTAAGCGACTAAAATCATAACCAAGAAGTAATATTACTCCTGAAACATTTTTATTGTTTGTAGATGACATCGGCTGTGAACCGATTCAAGACCAGCACACTAACCCTTATGTCTCGGGTATCTACAAGAATTCGATCCAAACAAGAATAATTATTCTCACATTTCACATACCTATCTACAATGATTCTTGGATTGAAAAAAAAATATCTAAGAACTAACGAACACAAGGAAATGATGTAGGATTATGCCTATCATAATGTCGGATTGGTACTTTTTGTTTAACTGTATTTCACTTTTGTTTTCATACATAACTGATAACTCTGTATCCTCTTTTAGCTAAAAGAAAATAAAAACACACATTTCGTTATATACAAAATAGTAAAATATATTATGTTTGTAAGTATCAAAAAATAAAGTTGATAAAAAAGTTTTCTTATTCTTAGAAGGGCATCGATACGATATTTTAAATTATCTCTCTCCTCTTTGTGTTGATAAATATTTATAAAAATATATATTTATGTATGTATTGTTTTTAAAGCTCTGTCCCCTCGATAATATTAATAATTTAAATTAAATTATAAATAATCTTATACATCTAAACTATTTTGAGATATAAAAATAGTTATCACACACTCTTTCTTTGTAATTTCTATAATGACTTAGATGGGTAAATAAGGAAACTTAAGTGTCTTGGCATAACGTATGTCTAATAAGCCATTTCTGCACCCCATGGTCGATATGGTTTAGATCCATTCGCAGCTGCGTAGCCGTATGGCGAAGGATTATTCTCCTGAGCACTACTAACAGGGTATTCGGATGAGTTTCCATATGGATGAGTATTGGGAGCAGTGGAATTTCTATGGCTGCTACTGGTCAGCTCAATGTAGGTAGAACCCTGATGTTCATGCGTCTGCTCCGGTGGATAGTGTGGCTGATGCTGCTGAGTATCATGTCTGCTGATTGGTTGGGGCTGAATGTGGGGCTGGTGCTGCTGGCTAGTGTGGGGCATTAGCGCGGCTCCATCATTATTGCTCGGAGGTGGTACCGATCGATTGTTATGGGACACTGGTGGTGGTTGATGCATTGACGATGAGACTGGCGATGAATTTAACGTCGGGTACGGCAGTTGTACCGATGTAGGCAGGTTGGAAACATAAGAGCTTGTAGCACTGGCTTGAATCGGATATCCACTCTGGTATGAAGTGGTTGTGCAACTCGGTGGCTGATAAGCTGCCGTAGACCAATTTGGACTGGTGCAGCTTTTTGCTGATATTTCCCGTTGTTGAACAAAATACTGCAAATGTGACATTAAGCGCAACCGCAAGGGATCCTGAATGTCCATGCCCTCAATAGTGACCAAATATCGCGCCACTTCAGCTGCACACTCCCTAAACCCAATTATATGATAGTCCATTGCAAGCCTTTGGGGATCATAACTCATCGAATCAACTCCTTGAAAGAAAACAAAAAATATTTTTTTATAGATATTTCGATCTGTGAGAAAATCATTCTTATGAAAATATAATGTTTTGTATTTTTAATTCGCAATTCCTAAGAACCGAACAACTTATAAGGGTTATTAAATCTATCCGGAATTTAAAATTGTTCCCACGTCGACTTTTAAAGGAAAGAAAAAAATTCACATGAGGGTGAAATGAAACTCACCATACACCACCAATAGCACACAAATACACTAGCTATACCTTTCTCTTACGGTGGGAGTAATAAAATAATACTATTTATATTCCCACCAGATAATACTCCCGAACAAAGACACCAAGCACACCCTGTGTTCTATGCTATCTGCATTTATTTTTGTATGAGCATTAAATTCGTAAATCGTGAGAACATTTCGTTTTCTCTTGCTTTAGGGGTGAAACTCAGACCATATGAAAATATCGTGGCAATATTGTTGAATATTAAGCAGAAGCAACAATGAAGGGTTGTTTACTTTTAAACTCAAATGCCACTTACACCACAAAAAAAAACATATTGGAAGTAGTTATGTGCATTTGGAATTTCTAGGTAAAGATTAGTCACCACGAAATAGAAGGTACTGAACTGGTCACTCCACAGTAGCACAAATAAATTTAAATTGATCTTTAGAAGTATTAAAATAGTATTGCGTCACAAATTGATAATAGTATATTTGCTGCTCTTCTGTCAGGGTTCAGTTCGTAATAAGGGGGCATTCAATTAGGTAGCGGTTATTTGAAATATTATTTAAATCAGGGGAGCTACATTATTTCCGTTTCCTGTAGCCCACACAATTTAAAAAGGCTAGAGATCAAATAGGTAATAGATACATTAATGGCATACGTAGTGCTTTAAAGTAATTCTTTGTTTTTAACTCGTGTTTTTTTTTCTGTGAGTATATACTTACGACTTAAAACCGATTAAGAAAGATTTTTAGGATCAGACAAATTAATATATAACATTTAATCGACTTGGAATTTTATCCTCTACAGCATATTGAAAGACCTGTTAATTAATGTTTCATTTGTCATTAGAAGCAACAAAAAGCCAAGAAGGTAATTTCGGGCGATGTGATAAAGGGGGCGAAATTTTATTTTATTAATTTAATAAAATAAATAAGAGGCCATTATGCTGTTAGAGAGCATAAACCTAGTGACTTACTTAGTTGAAAGTTATAAAAAAACTTATTGACTGTAAAAAATCGATTTTTGCGGTCAATAAGGTTTTTTTATAACTTTCAACTTATTAATCCGACCACAAACCTGGCTAGTATTCACGATTAAATTGTGAATTTAAACTAGTGACTTACAACTCTCAATCATTCCTGAGTGCGTCACCAGGAATGGAAGAGACCTTCAATTTTCTGCCTATTCCGAACGCCTAATGAGATATACTCTTAGGAGATTTGTCAATTCCTTGCAAGAGGCAGTTCACTTGAAAACACCGACTGAAAATCGAACACAAGGTTTTTTCTACATTCATTACAATCAATTGATTGCAATCTTCTAAGAATTAATGCACTCTTTGAATTCTTTTGTATTCTTTGCATTTTTTTGCGTTCTTTTCATTGTTTTGAATTCTTTTTTATAGTTTACATTCATTTTAAGTCTTTGCATTCATTTGCATTCAATTGCATTCATTACATTCTTTGTTTTCAAAGGGAAGGATTCAAATGAATGTAAATAAAATGCACGACTGGGTCGCACGAACTTGCTCCTATGTAATAGACTAGGAATTTTAAAAGCGAATGTTATTGAAGAAAACTGTTCATAAGGATAAAATTAATTTTTAAATTCTTTTAGTAGTAAGAGACAAAAACAGAATGCTATCCAAATATAAATTTATGCAAGAACAAAAATTATAAGTCGTTGTAGTGGTTTCTTAAAAAAAAGCATTTATATACAAACTTTTTAAAAGCCTTTTAAGAAAAAATTTTGGCACGCCAATTTAAAGTTTTTATTATTATTCGAATAAAAATTAAATTTACAAAAAAAATATTGAGCCGTTTCTAAGATATCGAATTTTCAAAAAAAGAAAAAATAGATTTTTTTTCCAAAAACTCAAGAAATATTTATTTTAAAGTTTTGAATGCAATGTGTTTTAGACTTTTTAGAAGCTTCTCTATAAAAATTTTCATTAGGATCCGTTATGTGGATAATGAGAAACTCAAAATTTGAAAAAAAAAAAAATGGTTCTATGGTAGGTACAAGCTGTAATATATTACATAATTTCAAATTTTTTTTTTTATTCTATTAAAGATCGTACAAATTAATTAAAAGAAAAAAAATTTTATCAAAATTCTAGGCGCCGTTTTCGAGAAAAATACGATTTTTGAAAACCATTTTTTTTAATTTTTTAGCATTTGTATGGTAGGTACCTTTATTTTTAGGTAAAATAAATTTTTTTTTCTCAAATCTTGTAGGTTATATTGAGAAACTTTTATTTATCAAGTTTTAAAAAAAAATCTAGCATGGAGTTTTCGAAATATTGAGTTTCGAAAAAAAAAATTGAAGTTTTATTTTTAAAATCCAAAAATTTTTTTTTTGAAAATTTGAGTACACAATTCTATTTATTTTTTTGGGGAGCTTTAGCAAAAAAAATGATCAAAATCGGTTGTACCGTTTTTGAGAAAATCAAAAACAAAAAAATGGTTTTTGGGGGGTACCCTCAATAACCATTTTTCGGAAAAATTTTTTCATCCAATACCTAGCTTTAATTAAATGAATTTTTTTTGTATTTTTATTTTTAAAATCTGTCGAATAGTTGATGAGAAAAAAAAATGTTTATAAAATTTCGAAAAAAATCGTATGGCAGATACCGTTATTTTTGGTCTTAAAAAAAGAAAAAAGCGTGTGGGGGGAAAAAATTAAAAATGATATCTACTAAGTTTAAAGAAAATCGGCCGAGCCGTTTAGCCTGTAGTCGAACAGACAGACAGACAGACAGAATTGCGAGACCAACTTTTTTAGTCTTCGCTATCATCGTAATGTCAACTTTGATCAAAATCTCGAGTTCGATTTTTTTTACGAATGCATAACTTGCCTTATAGTACATATAAGTCGCAAGTAAAAATGCAAATGAATGCAAAGAATTCAAATATAAACAAAATAATGCAAAGACTGCAAATAGATATAAACAAAGAATTTAATAGAATGCAAAGATTGTAAAAGATTGCGATCTTTTTAATGTAAAATTAATGGTGAATGAAAATCTGATGTCACAGTCTCAAAGTGAGGTCCTCTCCAACTTTCCTTAGACGCTTGCAATGTGCTCAAACATTTTAAAGTTGCGAAAATTATATATTATAAAATGAATGCAATCTTTTAATTGAATTCAATGAATGATTTTAAAAGATTTTGTTCACAAAATATTGCATTCTTTTAAAACACTGTAATTTGTGTTTTTAAAACAAACGATTATGGAAAGCAGCATGTGCTCATTTGAGGAATTTAATTTTTCAGACAGGAGTTGAAAATGAAGAATTAAAAAAAAATGAATTGATTACGCTGAGGAAACATTCGTGGATACAAGCGTTGGGTAATGGTTGATTTTCTCAATGATCTACTACTACCCAAACGCAAAATAGTTCACCTAGTATTGTATTTTTTATAAAATAATATTTTTCGGCGTTTTTGTATGCTGAATTAATATGGCAATAATTTTTTTTCTTTTTAAACATGATTCATCAACATGGGTTCTCTAGTTTTCCGCCGCAAAATAGTTGGCCTAAGCCGTTTTATGTCCCTCTTGCACTTGAAATGTACAGTATAATGATGAGTTATTGCATTACACAGCTAGCACTAATTATTTTTTCAGTCAAAGTTCACATTGGCGCGCGGCAAGTGCTTATCTGAAGACATGCGTAACAGAATAGTAAAATATTACAAAAAAACGTTTCGGCATACAATATTGCAAAAATGATGGAAATATCACAGTCTTCAGTCAGAAATATTATAAATTTATTCAAGAAGAACGGAAATGTGAACCAACTGAAGAAAACTGGAAGGCCAACAATTGCTACAGATCGAGACAGAAGAGCTTTGAGAAAAATTCTCAAGAAAGATCGTCGAGCTACCACAGCCAATATCACATTAGAGTGGAAAATGCCATAAAAAAAAAAACAGTTTCAAGAGACACCTGCATTCGTGAAATGAAGAAAATGGGATATAAATTTTGTAAGGTAATTTTAACATTTTTGGTAAATTTATTAATAGCTTAGAAATCAATTTATCTTTCAAACACGTCACTCAGGCAAAAGAAAAACCGCTTTTAACTCCTTTCCAAAAAAATAAGCGCTTAAAAAGGGTTCGGGATCATCAAAACTGAACGTTGGGGCAATGGAGGAGTGTGATATGGAGCGAAGGTATTGAGAACGCCAGCTGAAGTAATTCAATCAGATTGCTTTCGTAGGAAAACAAAATTTACAGCTTCAGTAATGGTCTGGGCTCTGGGGATACATGTCAGCGCCAGGAGTGGGCAATCTATGCTTCATCGATGGCACTGTGAATGCCAGTAGGTATGAAGTCATCTTGGAGCATTAACTTTTGCCTTCGATTCCAAGGCTGCAGGCTGTTTTACTTTTCAACAAGATGGCGCATCATATCATACAGCTAAGCGAAGTATGAGCTGGCTTCGAGAACACAACATACCAGTCTTAACTTGGCCTGCAAACAGCCCAGATCTGTCTCCAATTGAAACTTTGTGGGGAAAAACGAAGAAAGAATTAAGGAAAAATCCGGCTAAAAACTTAATAGATAGAAGTCTGGGCTAACTATTTTGCGTAATATTCGTTTTATAATTTGTTTTTTTTTTCTATTAAATGAATTGTTATTGTTTTATAAGTTACCGTTTTAAAATGTTTGTGTATAACACATTCCATATATTAAAATAAAATTTTAACTACTTTGTTAAATTTGTATTGTCAATCTTTTATTTCTATTTCGTAAAAAAAATTGTCGATTGGACCAGCTATTTTGCGTTTGGGTGGTATATAGAAACTTTTAATCTAATTTTGTCAAGTTATAAATTTATTGAGAAAATCAGATTTCGGGTCAACTATAGACAGAATTTGTTGATCAGTCGACCATTGTAAGAAGCCATCCATAAATTGCGTTACACGAATTTTAAAATGTACAGGCCTTCCCCATATGTTCAATTTTTATTGTAGAACAATGTTGCGATCACTTGTACACCCTATAGTTTTTAATCTTACACTTACATAAGTCTTTTAAGTTTAATATTACTTTTTATAATATCATTTCAGGAATATTAATGACTAACTTATGTACGTATGTGTAAATAAATAAATTAATTTGGGGTGAAACAACTCATTAAAGACCACTGACTTACGACTGTCAACAATATCTGTGCGCTTCTCATATGCATAAATAAAGAGGAGCTACAATTTTCTGCCAAATCCAAATGGCTAAGATAACAAGCATTTTTCAAGGCAAGAGATACTCTTAGAGGATTTGTCACTTTCTCGCAAATGGTATTACCCCTAAGAAAATATTTTTTTTTTTTGGTTTTGTTTGGCAGCGGAAAAAGCAAATGCGGCTCAATATATATTTTATAAAACACATAACTTTGTCTGCATAACGTAAGCGTAACGTTATGAGGAAGGCTCCGCATTTTTATTGTTTAGAATTGTAATCGTATGAACAGTTTGAATGTGCAGTATGACATAAGAAAGAGTTTAATAAAAATAAATTGGCTTACCTAAAAAAATGTAATCAATAACTATATTTATGCAAGCGTGCCCTGAGCGCTCTGAGTTGTTTTTGAAACACACCTGAACACTTAGGTTTATCCACTTTTTTTTCTTTAATTTTCATCTGTCAAATGCTTGTGCTAAGCATTTAACCCTGTCTGCTTAGTTATTAAACTCTGAGCTTATAGAGCGCACTCTGAATCTGAACACGCTCAGAACATGCTCAGAAGAAAAAAAAGAAACGCAATTTATTTTTTAACAACTCTGCTCTGATCTAAAAAAGAAAAACGACTATTAATGGACGGATTTTAATTGTTCCTTGATTATTTCACTTAAATCACTAACAATTTTTATTGCACTGCAAAATATATGAACTTTAGTGTGAATAGTTACTCGAACTACAGCTATTCTTTGTATTGGCCTCCAAAGTATTTATTGTACATTTTTACATTTTTAATTTTTCAATGTACCAAATCGAGTACTAAACTTAATGGCGCAAAATTTTAATTGAATTAGTACGATGCTAAAGCTGTTTTAGTATGATACTAGGTTAAAACAACGACTTTGAAATTTTAATTGAATATAGCATCATACTTTCTCTACCCTTTTATTAAAGTTAAAATCATCGAATACCTACTTAATTTTTTTAGTATCGTGCTAGCTTCCAATGACTCTTTGACATTTGCAAACATAAAAAAAGGTTAGTGTACTTACTTTTTTACACGAAATGTCATTGTTTTAGGTGTTTTCAGAAGCAATTTATTAAGAAAATTCTTTTAGTACGATACTAGTTAGAAAATGTTTAAAATTAAGAATGAGTAAGTAAACTACTAAAAAGTTAGCAAACTGTTAAGTAGTGTCATACTAATACCTTAATAATAGGCTGTTTAAAATTTTATGTGAGCTTTTAGTACCTCAAGAATAAAATGCTTTGTTTTACGCTTTGATATGAAAAGTTTGTTAAACTTTTTAGAAACTTGTGTATTCAAAATTTCTTATAAATCAGTTATGCCAATAACGATAAAATCTGGTGCTGACTGTAATGCCTTATTTTTGTTATTAAATTGTAAATTTAAAAAAAAATTAACCGAAACACAAAAAAATGTATCAAAACTATAGGTGCTGTTTCCGAGAAAAATACGATTTTCAAAACCATTTTCTAACATTTGTACCGTTATAGATGAAATGCAAAAAAAATTCTTCATCTTACAGATAACATTAAAAAACTGTTAATTGTCAAGTTTCAATAAAATCGAACAAGTAGTTTTCGAATTATTGAATTTTCAAGAAATATTTTTAAAATCTGAAAAAAAAAAAATTGTTTTGAATTCAATCTTTTTAGGAGCCTTAACTTAAAAAATGTTTTGAATGTTGTGCTATTTTTACGAAAATCGAAATTCTGTGGAAGATACCATGAATAAGCATTTTTTGGAATTTTTTTTTGAATTTGTGGAACAGTTTTTGAGGAAAACAAAATTTTCCTTATAGTAACTACCTACATACATATGTATGTATTCATGAGTAAAAATCCACAGACATTTAAAATTTTGATTTACACCAACATTCTTTAGTTGTTTGAAAATTTAAATTGAAATTCTCTAATATGTATTTTAAATCCCGCTTTGATTGACCTTAGAGTTCCTATTTCAGCCTTGAAAATAATTTCATTTGAAAAAACAAATTAATTCATACAAAGACCAAAATATATAACTGGTGAATATAATATTTCTCAGCGAGAAGCCGATCAACAGTTATTTTCAAGCTTTCATAAAAAGCAATCTACATAATATCAGATGACATACATTTATGTATGTATGTATACAATTTACATAAGTTTGTTTTTAAATGCATTTGAATTATATTCACATATACATAAATAAAGCCCAAAGTTCTGTTAATTCGTTTTCGAAAACAAAATTTCACCCTAAACTTCGATTCTACTCGATATTAATGTATGTAAGTACATTTTGTACATTTCATACATTCATACATACAATGTATAGGTAGTACACTCTTGGTAAATGTATCTCTGAACTTGTAATAATGCCGCCCTTCAATTGTCAGAAACATACATTTTTTCCTCATTGTGTAAAAATGATTTTATGTTTGTTTTTGTCGTGAATCAGGAAAAATGTTTATTGGAAAACTTTGTCTCGGGTTTCAATTAAAGTGTCATAAACTGTCATAAAAAAAAAGATTGTTATAAATGTTTTGACCGTTGACATGACAGATTTAGAAATGAAAGAAAAGTAACAATACAATTGTTGAACCAGACATTAAAGTCTTTGTTCTAGCCGAAAAGGAAATATGGTTTTAAGTGTTTCAATCAGATATCCATCGATGATTTTTCATGATTACTCGTATGTATGTACATACGAAAGTTGTGTTTTCTGTTTTAAACACACCTACATATATACTTCATTGAATATTAACGTTATAACCACAGAATTAAAAGTCTCTCTGCTCGACAACCCCGTCTAATCTTTTTTTGAAATCTTTTTGAAAATTGAAGTTTCTAATTGGTTGCCACATATCATTTTCATCTGATTAATCAAAAAATATTTCACTTATCTTCTTTAAATTTAACAAATACATAATGCAGTTATAAGATCCCGAAATCACTGAATTTATATGTATGTATGTATGAATTTACCGATGCATATCTACTTTATGTTGTTTGCGATTATATTTCTTTAAGACAATAAAGCTCACCTTTTGACTGCATACTTTTCAAATGTTCCACCGTTAGTTGAAGAATCTCTGCCTTTTCCAATTTAGCCGACCCTTGTTTTTCATAAGCTGATGGCACAAGGCGTTTGAGTTCGGAAAGAGAAGAATTTATTCTGTCTCGGCGTTTCTTTTCTATGACACCCCGTCGCTTTTTACGACTTATCAACTGACAACTGCCAGGCTCACCAGGAGATACCCTTAAAATAATAATAAAAGCGCCACCAAGACGTTAGAAATATATTGTCCAAAGGAGTTTTTCATATTTCTATCACACTTACTGTTCCTTTGAAGATTCTTCTGAATAGAGTTCATCGCAGTCACTCTCGGATAGAGCTCTTTTAATGGATCGCGTTTGGGGTGGCGGTACCCAGTGATTGTGCGTAGTAGATGCAGGATTGTATCCCCAATGTAGTGCATTATTATGGAGGTTATGTTCCATTTCTTTTCTTTTTTTTCTTGTAAACACTGAAACTATAACTTCACTATAGGTAACTATAACTTCACAAAATAGTTTATAAAATTTTATTTTATTTTTAAATTCTCAGTTGTAATATTCTTTTTAAAAATTTCGAAAAAAACAAGTTGCACTACTTTTGTTTGAAAAAAAGAAATCGGTGTATTTTTGAAAATTTTTCTATGCGCCCACGTGTGCTCTCTAGCACGTGACTTATCGTGTGTGCAGACGTCGTTCGACTGATTCTAAGACGCACGACCTACGCATGCAGAACATGTGCCATCCCCTCCCAAAATTCAATGCTTTATTCGCCGTTTTCAACTATTAAAGGTTACTTTACCATTGATGCCATTGGTAAACATTACCACCCTTATTATTTATTTTCAACACTACCTACCCTATTTTTCACTTGTCCGCACTACCACCATGCAGTGAGTTCTAACTGGTGAAATATCAGCGTTGTTGGTAACCAACCCTTATAGTTTTTTTTTCTTTTTTGAATAAAAAAAAAAACAAAAGCATGGGTGAACCTGAACATGTTATGATCTTTTCTCTAGAACTTTGCATGCATAAGAGTGAGACTAACATATTTTTTGTTTGTAACGAGGATGTTCTTTTCTCTACTTCGAAATAAAAAAAAAACACTTCCGATGATTTTTTTAAGCGTTTATCTATCAACAGGAACGGGATATAATAGAATGAGATAACATGTTAGATGATTTTGAGTTTATGTTATCGAAGCATTATTCGTGGTATAATTTACAAGTACAAGTTTCATCTCCTCATTGTATAATAATTGACGACGATTGACACAATTGCACGCTGAAGATGTGGAGCACGCGTTTGAGTAAGGCGCACACGACCAACAGTGTGGACGTGTGCTGCCCCAACAAGTTGATGCCGCTAGCCACATGGTGTCACGAAATGAAGGTCACTGTGCAAGGTGGAAGAGGTCGTTGAAACCTAGGAGGAGAAAGATTCCAATACTTTGTAAAGATTTCGTTTATACGTATTTTAGAAGTGACATAGAAACGGAAATTAAGTAAAAAACATGGTGATATATGCACACTCATGTACTTAATGCAGTTTTGTGATCAAGTTTTCAAAATAGTTCAGTTCTTGAAAAGTTTTGGCTAAAATATCTCGAAAACGCAAAGTGATGGAACAATCCTGAGATCGAGTCCGAATTCAGAACATCAAAAACTCGCGGAAAAGTATATTAATCTAAGAGCCGACAGCAAGTTTTTGGGAGTCAAATTAAACAAAAAAATAAGCACATAAGTCATAAGCTGTGGATGAGCTTATGAAAGAAATGAAAGCCTTGTGGTTCCTGGACGTCAGCAATAGTTAGTATCAACTTTGGGTATTTATATTTTAAAAACCAAAATTGTTTCGCTCCACTGATAAACGATCAGCAGATCCAAGACTGAATTTCTATGGTTGCTTTCTGGGATTCGGAGGTTTTCCATTTTCTACAGTACCGAACACGCAACTTCCGGATAAAGCGCTTTGGTATCTCCGAAAACTGGTCTTTAAACCGGAGGTTCAGGCTTTTCTTGTATATGTTGTCTATTCGCTTCATGTGGTCGATGTCTGCTGAAATTAAAAGAAAGGGAGAGTATAGTTCTCCCTTTCTGCTTATAAAGGGTGGTTAAATTTAAAGGCATTTCATTTGACGTTCCTCAATTTCAGACTAACTCAATTTGAACCATGGAAAGATACACAATCGAGCAACGCGTTAAAGTTATTTAGGCTTATTATGAAAATGGGCGTTCAAATCAAAATGCATATCGTGCACTTCGTGATTTCGGTCAATTTAATCGTCCAAATTTGCGTACAATCGGAAAAATCGTGCAATTGAGCAAACCGGGTCTATAGGAATTGTTGGGAGGATCTATTCCCTAGTTGCTCAATGCACTGCGTATTTCCCAACATCAAGTGAAACAGCTAAATCAGTTTTCCTGGGTTCCCGAGTTGTGTCATTGCCGATAGCCTTCTTTTCTCATTTTCTACTTATTCTATTGAGTATTTTAAGACGCAATCGCGAATTTTTGAAGTACATATTCCATGAAAAAGTGAGCATTGGTATTTAATTATGAAAACAATTATATAAAGGGCTCGCGCGGGTAGATTTTAGCGGGCAGAGACAACCATATTGTTTTTGTGACATCTATCAAATCTATATTGTTTGTTATTAAGTTACTGATGTTAAATCACTATATCACGATTGAACAGTGCGTCCAAATGATAAAACTTTATGGCAATGTGCCCATTTAACGGTAGACGTGGTGGCCCTTCACAGTAAGCTGCCCCGTCGTTGTATGAAGAAAACAAATTCTCGAATTTTGTATCGAAAGGGGTATTAAAAGTTGCGTATTAACGAGTAGATTCTGAATATGTATTTTTTTTTATTTGGACATAACTTTTAGGGCTCTACCGCGGCTTAAAGATATTCAAATAAAGTAAAAAACTATATTTTTGTATTCTTTTTTTTTATTTTAATTTACTGCCTTGATTTATTAAATGAAAGTTGAGATTAGGTAATACATATTTAAGTGTTCATGAAAGAGGTCTTAAAAAAATAAATAAATATATTTTTATAGCAAAAAAGGTTGAAAACGTAAAAAAAAAATTACATTGAAAATTGACCTCTGAAATTAAAAGAGGGCATTTTGCTTCGTGATTCTATTTTATTTCTTATAAGTTCTTCTCTAGACTTTGCTCCAATAACACATTGGCTTGCTTCGGTCTCAGATTTGATGAATATTTCAACACTTTGCGTGTGACAAGGAAATTCCAGTATTTTCAGTTCTTTTCTTTGCACCAGTAATGAAGTTCATCATCAATCAATTCATCTAGGCAAGGTGGTGGAGTAATTTTATATTCATTCCAAAAAATTATGACTACATGGACGCAGCATTAAATTAAATGTTTGCGGCTTAAATATTCGGTTTGATATATGGGTTTTTCTCGCTTTAAAAATTCGTTTTAAAGCAAGCTCTCTGAAATAAACGCTAAAACGTTTTCAGGATGTGCGAAGAAAGCATTTCTTTCAATTACCAGGATCAACTATTGATTTGAGGTTGCCTGGCAGCCATCTTGAAAAAGAGATGAGTTCAAAAATATGTTGCGAGCTATCTATCAATAAGGGTTTGTTTCTTATCGAAAACCACACTGGTGCATACACTTTCATGATTTAATCCACAATAATCTTAAGATTTTTAGATAGTATGTAGTTACTTGAACTAATGTAAAGTCGAAGGATTCTATTTGCAGTTGTGACCCATCTTGAATGTGCCATTTTCCCAGGCAGTCGATTTCCCAGTGCGGGTCGCGGGAGAACAGTAACCTGTTTTTATAGCTCCACACATCTCGAAAAGATATTTTTGTTCAGTACTCAATATTGATCTACGATTTCTGGCTCGATTTCAGGAAAATTTCGGATCACAGGTGAAAATTAAGCAACATCAGTAATTTGCCAATCGGTTAATAAATAACTTACCGATAGGGCCATAATAATCACGAGGACCCAAAGTAGATCCATCTAACTTCGTGAAGAGACGTCGTAGTGGAAATTCATTCGCAAGAAGGATCTACTGTCTCGTAAAAAGTTGATATAGTAGTAGATTTAGCTCTTTGACTACCTAAAGAACTACGCTTTCTATCTAGACTCTTTTGAATTTTTTGGGTCCTAACCTTTTCAATAGCACCGATTACCATTTGTCTGTCATTTCTCTGGTCCACTAAAAATGATCTTTCACTAAAATGCACTTTTTTATCCTTTACACAATGACAGCCATTAAAGGAATCACACTTACACGAAACACGATGCAATGTCAAACAATGTTGTGTTTAACACTGAGCCTCCACTTGAAATAAATGATTGCAAGAAATGTATCATGTAGCCAATATTTCTTGTGGAGCCCCCTTATGTCTCGATTTTTGTTATTTTTGATTTTGTCTATTTATTTTGTCTTCGTTGAAGAAATAAATGCAGATATAAATTTTGACGTTTTGTGACACCCCAACTTCAATAGACACAAATTTCTGACAGGACGTCGAGTCTTGACACCAATTCCCACATTTTCATGTAACATTCCTTCATTTCATCGACAAACTCATGTTATGTTTTCGATTCGTATAGAAATTACGTCCTCTGAAGCCAAAATATAATTTTTCTACCATTTACTGTCTGTTGAAGTACATACATAATGTTGTTTGGTCGTTTGCAGGCCAAAATTAACTTAAAAAGAATTAAACATTGAAGATAAATAGTATTTGGATTATTTTTTTTTTTTAAATTAGTTAGGGCATTCAGAGACTTTTCATGCTTGTGGGACTACTCAATTATGTCAAATGTGCTTCAAGGTCGTGCAACTCTCTTTTGCTTAAAAATGGATTGACCCAAAACCTGTGTTTTCTTTTGTATTCTTGCCGTTCTGCCTCTTCCAGCTTTTCCAATGCGTTTATCGCTAAAATCAAACGACGTGATTTACTTGGCGAAGAATGAATAATCACGACATAGTTTGCCCACGGTGTTAAAGAAATATAAACTTCAGATATAATGTTTGACATAATGTCAGAAATAAATATAGCTAATGGAGGTGCGGCGTAAAGGTTCAATAAAATCTTGCAATCTGTTGCGATAGCTTGTATTTTTTTCGAATTTGGGTATCTTTCAAGTGTCATGCATTTTTTAAAGTGGATTTTCTTTATTTGTATTATTCGACTATCACACACAATTGGAATCGACGCAGTCTTCCATATCTTTTCCATTTCTGTGCTAACATTTACAAAAACTTCGGAATGGATTTCTGCCATTGTATTTCGTTTTGAGTGACTTTGTACCAAAAGTACATAATCTGATTACATCTTTTACTGCTGGTAACTTATTTTTCTTTAGTTCACTAAAATTGCCGAAAAAAGGGCACGTTGTTTCTTGTCGACGAGTTCCAGAACTCATTTTGATTTTACGTTTAAGATATTTTTCAAAGAATCAAACAGTTTTTCTTAGAGAGTTGCAACAACAATACATGACACAAAACACATACGATTTCGAGTCGAGTTCTAGTTAAGACAAACAAAAACTCTTTTAATGAGTTAAAAAAGAAGGTTTTTAACGATTTTCTAAGAAACTTAAGTGAAAAAATAACTAGTCAGTCAAGTCGGTACCTGCAGAAATTGCTGATGGAATATCTATATTTTTATAAATATTTACATAATAAATAATTAACCTACATAATTAATTCTCCAAAAAAAATAATAAGTTTTATTTCAGAGGTCGGTAGAGGCTCAAAAATACCATTCGATTTCTTTTTGGTTTTTTATCCCGTTATATGCTATTCAATGCGTAAATATTCCGAGGTCTTTCATTAAGATAATCTTGAAATACTCCAAAAAAAATTTTGACGGGACAGCTGTTCAACGTTTGGTGGCCAAATTTTAGAGGACCGGTTCGGTTCCCAATCAGCCAACACACGTACAAAATGACCCAGGAGCTCAAAGTACATGACTGTAGACAACGCCATTTTATCGCTGACTGGACTTCGGAGCGTTTGAAGGAGGACCACAATTTTGGCCAAACAAATCATCTTTAGCGACGGGGAGCATTTTTTGATGAATGGCTGTGTTAACAAGCACGACGACACCAACTCACACGAGGTTTACAAGGTGACTTTTTCTTGAAGGGTTGCCTGAAGTCGCAAGTCTATTCGAATAAATCACATTTCCATTTCAAGATCTCGCCACCCTTATTGAAAACCATTTATTATTAACTTCTATATAAATTAAAACACCGAATTATGTAACATAATGCGTAAAAAGAATATGAATGTGAAGAATGATAATAAAGATTTTCTAACTCCTTATGAACAGAAAGAGACTGCAGAATTTCTATATTAATTAGATTACTAGGTTCCTCGAAAAGAAACCTGTGTGTAAAATATGGAGCCTGCGTCTATGGGATAGAGCAGGGCAAGAATATAGAAGATGACGAATTGATTCTAGTTTGAGCACAGTGTGAGCGTTTAAAAAAATTGGAGAGAGTTTAAAAGGAGATACAAACGCACAATGGTATTGAATCTCTGAATACCACAATGGGAAGGTAAAACATTCCACATTCGTGTAGTGCGGCTAAAGAAAGAATCTTTGAATTTAAGACTACGTCCGAAGCTGGGTGTAAATTGGGGGCATTCTCTGAAGCGCGAGTATTACAGTTATAAGACGGCCTATGAGACGTATCCGCTTATGACACCAATACGGAGCTGATGTGCAATCAAAACTGCATAGTTCTTTGTGTGCTCAGTGCGAAGTAAGTTTTAGAATAAGTAGATTATCTTTTGCAAGAATTATCACCTTGTCCAAAATTGTCTTCATTTAATTTTATTATCATTATACTTAGGTTAGGTTAGGTTAAAGTGGCTGTCATTAAAGCGTCTGACACACTTAGACCATTAGAGGTCCATTGTGATACCACGATCTAATAGGGAACAAAAAGGTTACCTACTAGTTAAAACCATTTGGAGCTTCTGATGAAGCGAAGGAGACTTTTAATGTCTTTATTTATGAGATCGCTTGGTTCATTATAGAAATATTCTCCTAGATGAAGTTTGCGTCTGTAAGAGAGAGCAGGGCATGTACAAAGAAGGTGTGGGATTGTCTCCTCTTCCTCCTCGTCCAAGCAACTCCTGCAGAAATCGTTTGATAGCACACCGAGACGTGCGGCGTGTCTACCTATGAGACAGTGTCCAGTTATGACACCTATGACGGAGCTGATCTGAGATCTACTGAGGGACAATAGACATTTTGACCGTTTCAGATCCAGTTTAGGCCAGATCCGCTTGGTCGCCATACAAGTGGTAGTATTAAGCCATCTTGTGTTCGATTGTTCCAGAGCGATTCGTTTCAGCATAAGTTTACTTGTAGCTATGGGCATACCTATATTTGCCTTTTCGGGTAAGATAGGCATTTCCGTTCCAATTCTGGCGAGTTCGTCGGCTTTGCAATTCCCCGGAATGTCCCTGTGACCCGGCACCCAGAATAGGTGAATGTTAAACTGTTTGGCCATCTCCATTAGAGACGAATTATACTTGCTCACATAAAATCTAATCTGTTTTTGAAATTCAAGTGCGTTTTTTTATTTTCTCCGTTTATAGTTCTGTTTTCTCCCCTGTGCAGGGACGGGTTAGAATATTCCTGCAGCGCCTCCTCGCTTGTCGTAAAAGGCGACTAAAGGAGTAAATACATCTAGGCCACAAACAGCAAGGTGAACCTAGCGACACGTAACACCTATAAACTTTCCCAAAAGTGTGCATGCCAGTCCCTGGGTTGGCACGACTGGAGATCACCGGTGCCGTAAAAGAGAGATCAAATACAAAACTGGAGCATGCACACGTCGATACTTACAACGGATTTTGTGAATTCAAGCATTATGGAAGTACTCGTCCGAAATGACACTACCCCGCCAGGCACTACCATTGTTACACATGGTACTGATCCTGGACCGAGCAGCAATGCTCGGGTCAGAGCTAGACGGATTCCGGGGGCTAGCAAAGTAATGCCGCAGATTATACAAATTAGGCCAGATCCGCTTGGTCGCCATACAAGTGGTAGTATTAAGCCATCTTGTGTTCGATTGTTCCAGAGCGATTCGTTTCAGCATAAGTTTACTTGTAGCTATGGGCATACCTATATTTGCCTTTTCGGGTAAGATAGGCATTTCCGTTCCAATTCTGGCGAGTTCGTCGGCTTTGCAATTCCCCGGAATGTCCCTGTGACCCGGCACCCAGAATAGGTGAATGTTAAACTGTTTGGCCATCTCCATTAGAGACGAATTATACTTGCTCACATAAAATCTAATCTGTTTTTGAAATTCAAGTGCGTTTTTTATTTTCTCCGTTTATAGTTCTGTTTTCTCCCCTGTGCAGGGACGGGTTAGAATATTCCTGCAGCGCCTCCTCGCTTGTCGTAAAAGGCGACTAAAGGAGTAAATACATCTAGGCCACAAACAGCAAGGTGAACCTAGCGACACGTAACACCTATAAACTTTCCCAAAAGTGTGCATGCCAGTCCCTGGGTTGGCACGACTGGAGATCACCGGTGCCGTAAAAGAGAGATCAAATACAAAACTGGAGCATGCACACGTCGATACTTACAACGGATTTTGTGAATTCAAGCATTATGGAAGTACTCGTCCGAAATGACACTACCCCGCCAGGCACTACCATTGTTACACATGGTACTGATCCTGGACCGAGCAGCAATGCTCGGGTCAGAGCTAGACGGATTCCGGGGGCTAGCAAAGTAATGCCGCAGATTATACAAAATCTGAGAGTTGCGAGTTGGAACGTTGGCAGTATGACAGGTCGAAGCTTCGAGCTGGAAGAGATGATGAAAAGAAGGCGAGTGGACATCTTATGTGTTCAAGAAACAAAATGGCGAAACACGGGAAACAGGGCCCGTTTCTTGGATACGAGGACAAAAAACTATAAGATGTTCTACTATGGAACGGAAAAGGGTAAAAACGGAATCGGAATCATCCTTGCAAAACATCTATTAGGCAGCGTATTGACCATTTCGAAATCCAGCGACCGTTTGATGTCCCTTAAATTGGTGATTAAAGGAAAGTTGTGGAATATTGTCACTGCATATGCTCCCCAAATTGGATGTGAGCAGGTGGAAAAAGATGCATTTTGGCTAGACTTTCACAATCTACTTAAGGACATCCCAAAGGAAGAGTTTTTGTTCGTGGGCGGAGATTTGAACGGACATGTCGGCAAGACAAACGAAGACTATGAAGATTGCCATGGAGGGCTCGGATACGGCACCAGGAACCCTCCTGGTGAAGACATCCTGAGCATGTGCAAAACATACGGTCTTATCGTACTAAATACCATGTTCGTCAAACAAAGCCGACACCTGGTCACTTACAGCAGTGGTGGAAATGAAACCCAGATTGATTACCATTTGGTATCTAGTTTCATGAAACCCCGGGTAAAAGATTGCAAAGTGATACTAGGAGAAGCGATCGCCCACCAACACCGTCTCCTACTGACAGAATTTTTTATGGAGACAGTGAACGACAACAAACATACAAAAACTTTTGGGAAGATCAAATGGTATAATCTGGATAAGGAAAAAGGCGAAGCTTTCATTTCGAATATGCAAAACGTTCTGTATAACAACACCGATATAGTTCGAAATGAAGAGAGTACAGCACAAAGTATGTGGGATCTCCTACAGAGAACTTGCAAAGAAAAAGCCAAAACACTGTTAGGGGTTTCAAAAGGACACAACCAACAAGGCAAAGAAACATGGTGGTGGAATGATGAAGCTAAATCAGTTATAAGTAAAAAGAAAATGGCTTTCAAGGCTTGGTCGAAGTGCCCCTCTAATGATACAGAGCAAAAGTCACGCCTCGAAGTGGAATATAGGAACTGCAAGAAAGAAGCGAAGAAGAAGTGCGCCCAAATTCAAGCAAAGAATACAGAAAACCTGTATCGGGAGCTGGATGAAATTTCTACCCCGACAGCTGGTGCTATTCAAGAGCTACGGCAAAACACGAATAAGGGCGCAACTATCTTCAAAATAGCCGCTCAAAGAAGAAGAAATGCCCAGGAGATTTGTTCGCCAAAGTTCATTAACAATGCTCAAGGCCAACTTCTTGTGGAAGACAACGAAATTCTTCACAGGTGGCGACAGTATTGTGACGGACTGCTAAACGAACAATTTCCAAGGCTGTACTTTCCAATAGCTTCACCTAACTTAAGCGAAGTATCCGACGTCACAGTCGAAGAAGTTAGTGAGGCGGTAAAATACTCCAAAAAGGGAAAAGCTGTTGGCCCAGACGAAATACCCTCAGAGTTTTGGAAAAAGATGGGAGACATCGGGTTTAGATGGCTCATGATTCTTGTCTCCAAACTTATACGAGGTGATCGCATGCCTAATCAATGGAGGGAAAGTTACCTTCTTCCAATTTATAAAGGAAAGGGTGATACTCGAAGCTGTGATAATTACCGATCGATTAAGCTGATGTCACACACCATGAAGATCGTTGAGCGAGTCTTGGGTAGCCGACTGCGAAAAATAATTAGGCTATCTGATGACCAGTGCGGGTTTGTCGGGGGTAAGTCAACCACGGATGCAATCCAGAGTATAAGAATAATTATGGAAAAACATCGGGATTCTTTGGAGGATTTGCATGTCGTATTGGTTGATTTTGAAAAAGCATTCGATCGGCAACCACGAGATCTAATATGGGTGGCCCTCAGGCAACGAGGAGTTCCAGAAACCTATGTGCGGATAATTATGGACATGTATGATGGAGCAGTTACTAAAGTAAGATGCGCAGCTGGAGTCACCGAAGAATTCGAAATCACAGTAGGTGTACACCAGGGAAGTGTCTTGAGTCCCCTGCTCTTTATTACAGTTCTTGATTACCTGCTTGAAGGCAAAGTGACGGATCCAAAAGTGCATCAGTTATTCTTTGCTGACGATGGAGCCATCATAAGTGAAGACCCGATATCCCTACAACGAGCACTTGACGTATGGGTGGATGTTCTAGAAGGAAGTGGGTACCGCATAAGCGCGAAAAAGACAGAATACCTATGCTGCCCATTTTCTGATCCACACAGGCCTATTCCAGACATTTATTTGAATGGAGTAGTGCTTCCCAAGTGTGAAAAGTTTAAATATCTGGGGTCTATGATAAATAACGAAGCTACTTGTGATGACGATATGAATCATCGCGTAAGCGTAGGGTGGATGAAGTGGCGGGAAAATTCTGCTATCTTCTGTGACCGAAAAATGCCCCCTAGGCTGAAAGGAAAGCTCTACACTTCAGTTGTGCGTCCAGCACTCACATACGGTTCACAATGTTGGACAATGTACAAAAAGTATGAGAGTAAGCTAACGGCAGCTGAGATGAAGATGCTTCGTATGACAGCAGGAGTTACAAAGCTTGATCGAATTAGAAGTACGAAGATCCGAGGAAGCCTTCATGTTAAGAATACCATTTCCCAAAAAATTGAACACGACCGACTCAGTTGGTATTGTCATGTTCAAAGGAGAGATCCTGAGAACCCCGTCAAAAAGGCAATATCATACAACGTTCCAATTCGGAATAAAAAGAAAGGTAGGCCTAAACACTCCTGGTACAAACAAATGCAAAAACACCAGCATTCAGTTGGCCTCAGAAATGGAACAATACAAAACCGGGAGGCTTGCCGCCGATTTCTGAGGTCAACCCGGCGAACCCCACAGGCGGATCACTAGTGTGAAGCAGATACGTGGGAGAGTTATGATCCCCTCGACATCGAGATCATAACAGCGCCGAAACAAAGAAAGAAGAAGATAGTTCTGTTTTCTGCTTGCTTTCAATGTAACTTTTTCATCTGGTAATGGTCCCAGACTGAAATCGCATCAAATATATTTTTTGTTGAAAAATTGAAAGGCAGAGGAAACTTTGGTATGTGGAATTTTGCTTCGTTGTTTATTAAGGGACTATGGAGCTGTATTAAGACCGAATCTTTAAATGCTGCTGGAACAGAAAAGGATCTGCAGTTAAAATCGGAGCCTATTTGACTCCTTAAATTCTAGAATAACTCCTACATTGCCAATGCAACAACGGCTATGGAGAGAATTACTAATACTTTCGAGGATCAGCTTTATTTAATTTCAATGCTTAAATTTAAATGTTTAAACAATTGGGTAAACTTAAATTGGCGGAATGTGACAATATGCAAGACTTTGTATAAATAAAATGCTTATGATCTCGATGAAAGTGAAAAAATCTGGTCTGAAAATCGTCGAGTCGCCTTTTTTATGCTGGCTGGTTTCACCGAATATTTTAAGCTTCTTGTAATGACTGTTGAAAATTCCTCTTCGAGATAACATCTGATTCCGTCAAAACATTACTTTTGAACCAAGTTCAATACAAAGGGAATTATTTTGGATCAAAAGACGATATCAAGCAAATCATTCAATCCCAAATTCAAGAAAAACAAGTTTCTTTGACATACTGAAAATCGTGCTGTGCTCATAATATCCTGGATTTGGACCATATTATGTTAAATCTTGAACGGAATGTAAATATCTTCTGACATACGCTTACGACAGCGGACGAAAGTTTTTTGTTGTTTCATTGATTCAAAAAGCAGATGTTTTTGAATAATTTTGCAGGTTCAAACCTTTGTCGAAAGAAGACTCCAAGAAAAATTAAGGTTTTACAGTCCAAAAATGGCGCAGAGTATTGCCAAACAGCAGTGTCAAATCCAACATCAAAAGACAGCACCATAACCTTCGAGCAAAATGGTGTTGCAGGAAGGATTAACAGAAATCTCCGTGGAGAGAATCCGGTGCATGGTAAAAGATGCAAATATGTATTTAAATAGAATTTCTTGCAGAGCAAACAACAAGAAAACACTTGAAAACAGTCTTGCCAGGAGTGAAGCCGAATTTATAAATTCTTTGGATTTTAAGTTGCTCAGCAATTGTAACCATTCCGAATGAAAAACGCAAGATGCTCCATCCTTAGTCAAAAGAACGTATAATGCTGTGATTTAAAAGCTTACCGATTATGTGATGAAAACCGCAACATAATTATCAGCCAAAAAAAAATCTTCTTCGTGCGTGATGCTTTTATAAAGTTGTGCGGAAGATCCATCACAAAACCGCTCTGAAAATATAGCAATCGAAGATGATTCTGATGATTGCTCAGAATATTGTTTAGATGACTAATGAAGAGATTGAAGACGAAATACAGTACCTTGCCATATTATTAGGCCCAAGCGAAAAAAAAAATAATTAAACGGAAACATAGCTCGATAATTGTCTACATGTTTACTTTATAGTTGAAAGTGTTAATACTGTTAATATTGTTAAGACTGTTTTTTAACTGTAAAATAATTTTAATGCTTTAAAGCTTACACCAAATGCAACACACGCCACATTTCTTTCATGGAAGTCATTTTGTGCAGAAGTTTATTGGAACATTTAATAAAGTGATTTAATTTTTAATTTGTTTTATAGTACAATTACTACAAATTTATGGTAAGTATGAGTGCTAAATCTTTTGTACTTTATATTTATTTAAATTTAAAACAAAAAAAACCTATTTATTGCTTAAGGATGGAAAGAGCGTCTGACCTCTCTCCAAAGAATGTTGGGCAAGTAGCTGGACTTTTAAAGGCTACTAACCTGTCCCAATATGAAATAGTGGTCACAGTCGGAGTTTCGAGAATTTCTGTTCGAAATTAAAAAAAAGATTGACTCAGGGATGACCGAAGCAAAGTTCTAAGGCGCTCGGCAGAAAGAAGTTTATCGCAATGAAACCTGCTCGAAAGCCAAGACTAACGCCTGCAATGAGTTAGAAGCTGCTGGAATGGACTCATAAGTACAAACATTCAACTGTAGAAGATTGGAATAAGCTTTTGTTATTAACCTTTCGTTTTGCTTCAAATAATACAACCAAAAAAATCAATCAAAATGCATTTTCGGATGAATCGTTTTTCCAAGTTTTGATTGAAAAGACAGCATTTGTACATAGAAGACCTGGCGAGCAGAACAAACTAGAGCACATTATTCCAACAATCAAGCACCCTCTATCCATAATTGTTTGGTCTTTAATATCAGGGAAAGGAGTAGGTCTTCTTTAATTTGAAGAAAATACCATGAGGCAGGACCAGTACAAGAAAGTGCTTGAAACCGTTTTGTTGCCACAAATTCGGAAGTGGTTTTTGAGCCATGAAGGTTCAATATTCATGCACGACGATGCTTTTAAAGCCAATAGTGTTAGGGCTTTTCTCAATTAAAAAAAATTAAATATTGGACTGGCCTGGATATTCTCTGGATATGAATTCCATAGAAAACGCTTGGGAGCTTCTTAAGCTCAAAGTTGCAAAAACCCCTATAACAACCAACACTCAGATTGTGGAAAAGCTTAATTCTAAGCGGCAGAATAATAGCAAGCTCAAAATTACAATTCAAGCGTGTATCAACAATATGCCTCGAAGAATAAAGGTGCTTGTTTCAGCAAAAGGTCAACACACAAAATATTATAATAAAGATGGTTTCTCTTAATCTATGTTTTTTGTATTAAAAATTGTATTGATTTTATTTTTAATTTATTTCAGCAATATATACATGCTATTAATATAAATAAACAAATATGAGCAAAAAATTTAAGCTATTTAAAAAAATAATTAAAAATAAAACAAAGCAAACAAAAATGTTGCATTTTTTCGCTTGGGCCTAATAATATGGCAAGGTACTGAAGCTTCAAAAATTAAGGACCGACTTGGGTCGTCAAGCGCAGATCCAAATTAAAAAAAAGGAGATGACAAGGTGTTTTCGGGATTCTGAACTTCGAAAATATTTGTATGGTCTTAAACAATCCAGCTCTATTCGGAACACGAAGCTGACGAGGTGCTGAAGATATTTATTTTGAGCAGATCAGTGCGTAAATTACAAAATTAATAAAGGCCAAATGACTTTCGTTGCTCTTTATGTGGAAGATGTGCTGATACTTTTTAATGACAAATGCTTTGAGAAATTATTGAAGAAATTGGTTTGCAAAAGAATTTCCAGATGAAGGATTTTGGATTCGTTGACACGCTAAATTGATTTGGAATGCATGACTGTAATCTGGTTAGTATCCTACTTGACTCGAACCAAAAAAAATATCTTTAAAAATGTGCCCATCATTACCTGAAGAGAAAAAAGATGTCGAATGTACCCTATATGCGGCGGGCGCAAACTACAAGGCCTGATATCAGCTACCCTGTTAAATCTGTTAAGCAGACACTCTTCTAATCCTGGTCACACACATTTGGCTGCCATAAAACCTGTTCTTCGGTATCTTAAAGGCACAGTTGATAAAAAACTTGTGTATAGAAAAACAGGTCATGCTAGCTGTTGAAGCATTGACTTTAACCTAATAAACTTTCCCTTTCCAGACCTTTCTTGCCTTTCTTTGCCCTTTCTTGCTAGCTTTTCTTATATTCACACGACCACTTGTTTGAGGTCCCCTTCCACTTGTATTGTCCATTTGAGTCATAGTTTTCTTCTCCTGTGTTGTACTTCAGGAGTTCACACAAAAGTCTTTAGAGCCGAGCATTCGGTTGGTGTTTCTATCTTTTTCTCCACTGGGATTGTAAGCGTTTTTAAAGGGGCAGCTTTTCTACTCAACTACTTTTTTTTAGCTAAAAGAAGCAGCGTTTGTTGAAAGTTAATTTTTAATTGATACAGGCCTAGTATCTTCACCTGTGTTAATAAAGGAGCCGAGGTAAGAAAAATCCCTTACTACCTTAAAGTTATAAGCGTGCAGTATCTAATTGATGTGTACGGTGCTCTCCAAGGCATTGTTGGGTTTCTGTTTTCTTGAAGACACAATGTACTTTATCCTGCCCTGAACGACTTTAAAACTATTTAAATCTTCACTCCTTTCGTCTCAATACAAACAGGGTGTCTACTAATTCGTCAAGGATATATTGGTATATGATTTTTCATTATATTTTAAGAAAAAAATCGTTTTACTGTGGTCTACCCTGACCCATGTTGACAAAAATTGTTTTATTTAAAAAAAAAAATACTAGCCTTTAAATCTGCGTTTAATTAATGTTGATGTTTTGTTGGAGTTTTCAGGTTTCTAATTTCTAAGCCAGTTTATTTTTGCTTGCCCTTGCTCATTTTAGACTTGACGTCAATTTTCTCCATTTAAAATTCACATCTGCTGGATGCCGCACCACAGGGATATTTCAGGAAATTGTAAAGCTGGCGAATTTGTCGAAAGTAGAACAATGATACCTTTATTGGCATATATTTAATTAAAGGTATGGCTAAAGCAAGATGCTATATACAAAGAACAAACCTTAGATGGAACAATACCACCACATGCTTGGCGAAAAAACATATTTGGCCAATGCTGGGTCTGAAACGCTCCAAACGGTATAATATCTTTAAGCAGATCACACATAGGATCCGTAACAGGACACTGTTTGATAGACAAGCACGCAACGAGGCTTAGAATTTTTTCTAACGATTTCTGCAGAAGATGCATGAAAGAAGAAGAGTAAGAATCGATCCCTTACCTTCTCTGTATATGTCCTGCTTTATCCCAAAGACATTCAAGCATACAAAACTTTACTTCCTTTTTTGTAAGTTTACTGTTTTTTTTTAATTAAATGTTTTGATTTATTATAATTAAAAATATTTCCTTTTTAGCCGCTCTTGTCCAATATTTCATAACCTTAAGTTATATACACATAACAGACATGTATATGTAAAAAAAGCTGCAATGATACAAAATCAAAGTACTTTCAACCAAAAAAATTCGAGCCAACCATTGCAAGTAATATTTGATACATGAGAAAAGCATTTATGTCCTGTTCACATAAAAATGCCATCCCCCAAATATGAGTGTAATCGTAATTTTCAATTCAAAAATACGAACCGCTTCTCTCAAAGCAATAAAAGGAAGCGTGTTAAGCACGTGTCCAATATTCGTGAGAAAGACCTCTACAGATTGATTCCCACGAATCCTACAATTCTTAACTCTATACCTTCCGTTTCCGCATTTGGAAAATGTTAAGTTAAGGGATGAAATGATTATGTGTAAGGTAGGGGTGGAAACACCATATTCTATGAAAAAGATTTCTAATCACAAAGTAGAACTTTTAGTATGATACAAGTTCACATAGAATTAGAATTGTTATGGTCTGCGGGGAAAAACAGAGAGTGCGACGGATCCTTTTACTAACAAGGGTGGTTTATAGATAACTGGGAGATTTCGGTCATTATCAAATAAAATTTCTTGCCGACAAGATGGAAAAGATTTCTCTAGAGAGTTGTTTAATTATTTGTGTTGTATTTGAATTGTGAAGAGTTTGAGTGTTTAGTTAACATATAATAATTGGTTACATATTGTTATTGGAAGGATTTTATACAAATTTCAATGATCAGACATTACCTTTAACACAATGTAGTTGATAAACTCGAATTCGGAATATCTCGGATTTCATATTAGTGAAGTGCCTTTGGAAATATGTAGTTCAAAATATGACATGGACAACTCCCACTTTCAACTCTTTTCTTGCTGGAGATGTTGTGGGCGAGTTTCACCATAAAGGGTTACCTTTTGCGTCTACAGTTCTTGCCAGGCTGAACTACTTTATATGGGATAGTACAAAATATTCGGAGCTCAGGCAGATAAGATGCTCACCGTCTTGGGGTTATTTCAAAGGTCTCGTCATCCTGCGTGTCGTGCCGTCGGACTTCTCAAACAGTATTATATGTAAAGCTATGTAGAAACGAAGCAACAACAAGCCTGAATTACGAGAATGGATCCATGCAAATGTGCCAGATAAAATCAAAAAATCTAATTTTAATCTAATAATAAACGTTATAAATACGCAAAAGCTTAATAATATACATAATTGTTAAGGGCCATTTGCTGATACGAAACTTAAATATTTATGTTCAACTTAAGCGCTTATGTTCTACTTTTTCCTCTACGTAAACTGTCACATAAGAGTTTATGTGGAACATAAGTATTTATGTTCCGTATCAGCAAATGGGCCTAAATGACCTGCACCTGTTAGGTGGTGGCCGTGGCACGATGGTTGTGTGTTCGCCTGTCAACCTCGTTATCACAGGTTCGATCACTGCCGTCGTCTATGTCTTCTTTAATTCCATTAAAAACCTTCTAAAATTGTCATCAATGGGTTGCTAGTTTACTCATTACATGTTGTTTAGGCATAACACTTACAACATGTGATTGAGTTAAACTAGTATGCCCAACAAGGATGAATACGAATAAAAAATAATGCGAATTATAAGGGACATAGAAATAAGACACGGCAGTTCTCCGCTTAAGTTCAGCCGCCATCCCTGGAGATAAAAAATCTGAGACAACCACCTTCAGTCTCAACATCGTGTCACACATCTTTCCTATCCTTCTTTCTCTTCCGCAGCTTCACGTGTTGAAACATTTAAAGGATAATCATAATCTCTTGAGCGCGAGTAAATTATAAAAAAAAAAAAAAAGCAATCGTAAAAGAAAACGACAGTCGTAAACCGTAATCGCAACGTAAAATAACGAGAGATTTTGAACGATTATCGTATAATTCGTAATACAGGCCCAGGGCTCTATTCTAAAATAAATAGCAATATAATGAAAAGAAAAAAGCCTAAAAATGTTAGCTTGTTTATTGAAAAAGTCAAAATTTTGGTGAGATTTTACTCTACGATTAGTTTTGGATATTTTTTGTATTTTTTTTTTAAATGGCACTTAGCAATGGGTAGAGCGAAACACAGCACTGAAGACGAACGCGAAGCCATTTTGTGCATGCATAACAGCGGATTCAATTCGAAAAATAGCAATAGTCTTTGAATGCTCTGCAATAATGATATTTAATATTATGAACAAAAAAAATAAAACAAACTACAGGGCGCCCATCTTAAATGACTGCAAGAAACAGAGTCAATTTGGTGAGAAAAGTTAAAGCGCATCCTTTTATGTCCTAAAAAGATCTGAAGCCAGAAATAGAAGCGAAAGTCAGTGCCAGAACTAGTCGTCGTACCCTAAAGGACACAAGGACAAGTCACGCTAGATCTCCAAGGAAGGAAGGTGCCATTCCAGTGGAGAAATAGATGTTTGTCCGCCGCGCCGCCCAAAATGTGAGGCGTACAACCCGAGGTACACAAAACCAACCGCAAAGCATGGATGTGGAAGCATAATTCTATGGGTTTTTTTTTTTTTGATACTTGGTCCAATGACAAAAAGAGTACAGACTGTTATGCTGCCGTTGGCCGATGAAAATATCGTGGGTGTACAAGCAGAAGGCACTAATGTCGTTTTTATTTGGCAATCCGGAATCTCTCTCCGATCCGGAATCCCAACTGAACACTTTTTTTTGATTCTGATGATTCTGAAGTTTTTTGTGATTGTATATGTGAAACATCAAATATGGACAACAATGAAAACCAAGAAAAAATGTTTGTTGAAAGATACACTTCGCACAATTAGCATACAAAAAATCACAGCTGTTGAGTTTGACGTTTAAGAATATGAATGTGTGACTGCTTCTGGTTTCGATTCTGATTTCAAATCCAGAAGCAAATTTCTCTTCTTTTCAGAATCAGAACTGTCATTTTTTCCCAAGTGAACACTTTTAGAAGAGTCCAGAAGGCTTCCGGATTGCCAAATAAAAACGACAAAAAAATACAAATTAAAAAACAATTTTTTCTTAATGTAATATTTAAAAGTTTTATTTATATTTTAAGAGCAAGTAGGAATATTATACAATAAAATGAAGAAAAGTCAGTTGTAAAAATTAAGGATAGTTTAACAAAAACATAAGTGAAAGGGTTGGAACTATTCATCACCATCGCTTTCTTCTGATGTGTAAGGTTCTGGCAAGTTGTTTTTGGAATTTGATTCAAATCAAGAATGGAAAACTTCAGGAACCACTCCTTTTTGACACATTTCTATAGTCTTTTTTTTTTTGCTGCACTTATTTTAAGAGGTTCTTGATACAATTTAGGTCATTGTGTTAGATAAAGATACTTTGGAACAGCGTTTCTTCCTCTTTGTAAAGTTTTTATTACGTTCGTTGTTCTAAAATTGTCAGCGAAATTGTATTTAATCTGAAGGATTCCTGGTTTACTTTTCTGATGAGCTATAACTGCCCCCTTAATAATAAGTAGTATCTTTTATGCTGTCTTTTCCAGAAGAATCTGAAGATTCTGCTGCTTGATCCATCCCATTTTGAATAGATCTCATAGATACATCTAAGACAATTAGTCGAACTTGTTCCTTCACCTAAGACTATTGAAAACCATTTTCAGTGTGCTTTATAATATTTTGTTATTTTAAAAATAACCAACCAGTATTCATATCCCTTTCTAAGGCTTCATCCAAAATCATTTCCTGTAATGTGTCCTCAGAAGCTCTTTGTTTTGCGACTGTATTATTATAACATGTACCAATTTCTAATCAAAATAGTTATATAAAAACAATTAAGGTACTTTACCTGCGTTTTGAGTTTTAACTAGCCGAAGCATTTTCCACGCACTAGAAGTTTTGTTCATATTTAAACAGATTATTTACTATTACTAACCGAAACACTTTATTAACTATCACTTATTTATCATTCACCCTTATTCCGATAGTCGTTTTAATAAAACGCCATTAAAACGAGAAGGCTCCAGAGACCACATTTTGGTGTTTAAATAATACGTTCTCTTTGTTGTTCACTTTTCTAAGCATTAGAACGATAGTCGTTTCAATAAAATTCCAATTTTCGTTTCTAGAGCCTTGTCGTTTTACTGGCGTTTTAGTAAAACGACTATCGGAATAAGGGTGATTACTAACAGAAGCACTTTACAAAAATTACCTTTCTCCTTGACAAAAACTTTCAAATTGAAAAAACTATGTTCGATTTGCTCTCATGGGTAGACTACGAAACAGATAACTCATGGCCTACTTAATTCAAAAATATTAGTTTTGATGACAGCTAAAACGCACTAAGTCACTTCAATGCCTTCTTGCTGTATTATTATAGCATATTGTATTTTTTTCTATGACAACTTAGTGCCTTTTTAGCAGTATCTATTAAAAATTATTTAACTGACTTAGTTCAAAACATAACCTCAAATAATTCATGTTTAACGTTGAATAATCACTTAGGAGGTGATTGGAGTACAAAGATATCATCATTCTTAATTTTTTTCGTCATGTAAATTTTATATAAAAATAATTAAACTTAAGTCGGTGTATACAGGGTGATTTGCATAAGGTGTGACAAAAAGCTAGGGCATTTAGGCGGGATGGGCAATTTAAGAAAAAAAAACACTTAAAACAGAACAAAAATTATTCAAAAATAACGGTGATACCTACAGAGTAATGCTATAGCATTTTGAAAAGCCAGAAATTGGGGAGAAGGGGGTACATTTGACACTTAGTTTTTAAAAGTCTGTATTTCCGAAAACTGTTAATGTACTCCAATGTTTTGTTTTGTATGTGATTTATTGATTATTCAAGATTATGCTTACATATAATTTTTTGTTGTAAAACATTTCCACATTTTAAAGAAAAATATTTTCTAAAAAGTCATTTTGTCAAAAGTGCCCCGGGAGCGGATCAACGGATCCAGCACGTTCTGTTATTTGAATAGTAAAAAAGTAAATTTTAGGTTTTAAACAATTTATTAAACAATATAACGAAAAAAAGTAAATCAATTAATTCACTTTCTAAAAAAAATAAAAAACATAAATTATTTCATTCATAAACATAAAAAATCAGTCCATATAAATCTAAATTCAAATTTATCGATATTGACATTTTTTTAAATAATTTATTTAATATATAATTTCCCAAAATCAACGTCAAACAAATATTTTTTGCAAAAGTCAAAGGTGTCCCGAAGGAACTTTTTAATAATTTTTTTTTTAATAACTATAGTATTATATTTTCACAAAAGTGGCTTCAATTTATTGAAATTTAAGCATAGTATTATCATACTATTGATTCGCGATAAAAAAATTTATTTTATTAGGTTCATAAATCGCTTACTTACCGGTGATCAAAAATTAGATCAGAGACACAGAAAACACGTGATACTCCGCGAAGAGTTGAATTTCTGCCAAATTTCATAACGTTTTCTTTAAATCAAACTAAGCTTCTTCCTTCATCCAAACTTTTCTTTTTTAAAGGCACGATCATACCGAAAAACGCAAAGTCAAATGTGCCCCGGTGTCAAATGTACCCCAGCTTACCCTACATTCTTTAATTTTGGTTTTAAATAAAGTTGTTCGAGTGAATAGTTTTTGAAAAATTAATTTTCAAAATCAAAATTTTGAAAAAAAAATGAAAATTTTTTTTTAAACAATTTTTTTTCAAAATTTTATGTAATTAAGTATTATTTTTTTATTCAATATTCAATTCTCTTATTAATTTTTGATCAAACACAAAAAACCGGATGTCAAAATGTTTTGTAGTTTTTGAGAAAATCAAAAATAACAAATACTACTTTTGTTCTAAGAAAAGCCTTTTATTTTAGTTTTTACGTTTTTGGATTCTTAGGTGAATTTACGATTGAAAGGATTAACTTTCTTTTTACTATTTTTTTAATTATCGTCTTATAAGCATACAATAATGTGACAAAGTACTGGATTAACCATATTTCACACATTTTTTCATTGAGAACACCTGCGTGAGAGCATTGGTTTAAAATTGACCTGCCACTTTTTTATTATGGTGGGGTCGGCTTGGCTTAGGTGCATTTACGAAAGAAAGGATTAACTTTAAATAAACAGTAATTATGTATTTTATCTAAATATGCATGTATTTATTATTTAAATTGATTTCAAGATTCAGGAACATTTTTGTTCTTATTTCGCAATTGCATTTTTCTGTCACTAGTTAGGGCGTGTAACGCTGCATTATTTAAAAAATATTCGCAGATCAATATTAATCCAATGCTCTCACGCAGGTGTTCTCAATGAAAAAATGTGTTAATCCAGTACTTTGTCACTTTATTTTATGCTTTTAAGACTGATAATAAAAAAATTTTACAAAAAAGTTAATCCTTTCTTTCGTAAATGCACCTAAGCCAAGCCGAACCCACCATAATAAAAAAAAGTGGCAGGTCAATTTTAAACCAATGCTCCCTCCCTCATTCTTGATCACTTTGCATTAAAATGTAAAAATCCTAAAAAAATTGACTTAGTGCCTTCTGCTTGTACACCCACGATATGTCCCTTAAGTGGTCCATAGACGCTCAATATTATTGTCCGTCTATGGATACTATTGCAAGGTTGTGCAATATATTGAATAAAATCAAAACCCTTTTGTTGGTCTGTGGGTATAATTGCACAATATTTGTTTATTTAATTTTCAAATGTTGAACAGTAAACACCGCGAGTGGTTTGTCTACACCGCATGTTGTTGTCTACAGAAGTATCAGCTGGCAACGAATATATTGGATAAAATATTGAACCGTCTTTTAATTTAATTAGTACGATGCTAAAGCTGTTTTAGTATGATACTACGTTAAGACAACGAATTTGCAAATTTTAATCGAATATGGCACCATACTTTCTCTATCCTTTTATTAAAGTTAAAATCATTGGCCCAAAATTTTAATTGAATTAGTACGATGCTAAAGCTGTTTTAGTATGATACTAGGTTGAAACAACGAATTTGCAAATTTTAATCGGATATAGCATCATTCTTTCTCTACCCTTCATACGACTATTTGACATTTGCAAACATCAAAAAAGGTTCGTGTACTTACTTTTTAATGCCGCAAAATTTTAAACAGCTTGGCGCAAAATTTTAAACAGCCTATTATTAAGGTATTAGTATGATACTACTTAACAATTTGCTAACTTTATAGTAGTTTACTAACTCATTCTTAATTTTAAACATTTTCTCACTAGTATCGTACTAAAAGAATTTCCTTAATAAATTGCTTCTGAACACACCTAAAACAATGACATTTCGTGTTAAAAAGTAAGTACACGAACCTTTTTTGATGTTTGCAAATGTCAAAGAGTCATATGAAGCTAGCACGGTACTAAAAAAATAAAGTAGGTGTTCGATGATTTTAACTTTAATAAAAGGGTAGAGAAAGAATGATGCTATATCCGATTAAAATTTGCAAATTCGTTGTTTCAACCTAGTATCATACTAAAACAGCTTTAGCAGCCATTGGCGCAAAATTTTAATTGAATTAGCACGATGCTAAAGCTGTTTTAGTATGATACTAGGTTAAAACAACGAATTTGCAAATTTTAATCGAATATAGCATCATACTTTCTCTACCCTTTTATTAAAGTTAAAATCATCGAATACGTACTTTATTTTTCGTATCGTGTTAGCTTCAAATGACACTTTGACATTTGCAAAAACCAAAAAAGGTTTGTGTACTTACTTTTTTGCACGAAATGTCATTGTTTTAGGTGTGTTCAGAAACAATTTATTAAGAAAATTCTTTTAGTACAATACTAGTTAGAAAATGTTGAAAATTAAGAATGAGTTAGTAAACTACCATAAAGTTAGCAAATTGTTAAGTAGGCTGTTTAAAATTGCAATGCAAGTCAATGCAAATTGGCGATCAGTCTTCCTTATCCTTTCACCCGCGGAACAGCTAGATCATGGTGGGATGTACGTGAGCTCAAAAAAAATTACACAAACAATTTAAAGAATTTTTGAATATTACAACAACTTAAATGAACTAAATGTTCGGAGAAATAGAAAGAAACCGAATCTGATGATCGGCTTGGCAACCGTGAAATAGCTATAACTCCAGCCAAATAAGAACCCCCTTGGTGTTAGTTCATTCAAGTTGTTGTTGTAATATTCAAAAATTCATAAATATATATGAAGCTTCGCAGGCACACTGCATGTATGTAACCATACAAAAACCCCTTCAAACAATTTAAATGTAACTCAGTGATTGTTTTTCTTATTTCATTGGCAATTTCTTAAGTTAAGGTGCCGTGATAGCAGCAGCAGGCACCAGTGCTTCTGAAAAAGCACTCCTATAAGGCCTGTACTGCAATTAAATAAATTGAACAGAGTATAACAACATTTATTTTTAAAATTCTCTAGTCTCTTGAACATAAGAGCAAGTTTGTGCGGCCCAGTCGTGAATTTAATTTAATTGAATATTACAAATTAATTTAATTACTTGTGATTAGATAATTACAAATGATGTAATGGATACTTAGTTTATTTTAACTTGCAGTATGTTTTTAGTAAATAAACCAAACTCGAGAATTTGACCAAACTTGCATTACGACTATACGAAAGACGAGAAAAGTTGGTCTCGATATTCTGTCGTTCTTTCTTTTCACTTTAGGCTAAACGATTAGGTTGATTTTTTTTCAAAAATTGGTAAATATATTCATAATTTTTTTTAAGACCAAAAATAACCATCTGTGATATAAACTTTTTGCGGAAATATTTTTTCACAAGAACAATTCCAAAGGTTCTTATAGTAGTAATGTGTATCTATTTAAAGTTTAAACAAAATTGAAATGAACGTTTATAAGTAATGCTCAGGAAGGTGATTTGAAAAGATATGGACGGCACGGCCGGCACGGCAATAGCAAGACGGAATAGAATGATACCAAAGAATATTGAATGGTAAAGTCAATCAAGAATATGGTCAAATCGGATATAACGGAGTGTTTCAATGTGTGGAACTGTTATTAATATAATACCGTAGGTAAGTAGAAATGGCGACAACGAGCAGTCTTGCTCAGTGACCCAGTCCTGGATTCCAACGCTTTGATACCATAAGCTCGTTAGACCTGTGGATTTAATGGGATATGTGGGGGATTAAAGAGCTCTCGTCTGAAGTTCGCATTTTTAAGAGAAAAAGTATATATGTACATATGTACCTACATAGAAAAAACATAAACATCTTGTTGACTGAAGCTGTTGGGCTTTTTTATTACAAAAAAAACTATTGGGAACAGGAAACTGTGTTATCAATGCCAAGGAACTTGATTGGGATTACTTATTATTCCACGTTTATAATATTTTGTTGTGGCCGGTGTCGTTGTATTGGACGATGTAGCTGTTTGCAGGAATGTATCAACCGATGGAGTACAACCCTCAGCCTTAAGTACTGCAGCACACTTCCAATTTCTTGCATAGTTCACTAAACGTAGACAAGACTTATTTAATAACATGATTAAAAACAAATTTCGTTCAAAATTACTTCTCCAAATGCGCACACATCCATCATCACCTGACGATGCCAACATGGTTCCAGTAATATTCCAGCAAACTCTCCATACCGGACAGTTGTGGTCGCTAAATTGTGCTACAGTTTGAATATCCAAGCGTGCAGATCCTGTTGGATCTCTATAAAATGTATTTACATTTATTAAAATGATTCAATAAACAAAAAAAAACTTTATACTCACGGTACAGATTTTAAATTTAAAATATATAAATATTTGCTGGCAACAGCCAAGACGTGGTAACTTCGTCCAACATTAGGAGCAAAAGCCATATCATGTACTGGATCTGTTATTGTGTTGATAGTTTCAATTTTAGCACATTTTCTTGCATTTTCACTATATTCGAATATAAAAACTTTGCCTGCCGAAGAGCTCACGTCATCGCTCCCAGCCTGAAAATATTTAACATTTGAAATTACCTTGTGTCATGAAATTGTATGAGGAGCATAGTAGTTCATTCTTATATCTATCTTTTTTAATAAATTTTCAATTCAATTGGGTTTTATAAACAGTTATTTCCTAAATGCTAATAGAAAACGATATAACATTCCGTTAATATTTTCTACTTAAAGTTTAAAATTTTCTGTTATAAGTTAACATTTTCTTGTAAATCATCATTTATCGCTAATTATGATGTTTCGACCGAAATAGGGACAACTGCTCTATAACTCCTTATGTTTGGCAAGATATACTTAATAAATGTCAGTCAAATTAACAGATGTAGCTTCAACAATATGGTCGCAATCACCTTTCAAAATTCGTAAATTTCTATTGAAAACCTCTTTAGTTTGAGCCAAGATCAATAAATTAACTCACTGAATAGTTGGAGCATGAAAGAAATTAAGTAATAAGTACTTCCTGGTCCCACGTGGCAAAGTAAGCCTTAAAGCAGCGGATGGGGTTTCCGTTATTCCTTGGATGAAAACTAGAGCTATGCGATCGAAGAACTTGTTCCCCATGGTAGACAGGGTGAAGTGGAGTTGGATATAACTACTAATTTTCTTGCAAAGTAAGTGTTCTGACGAAACCAAACTCTCGAAAAGACCATAATGGAAGAATTCTCTAGATAGAATATTCAACGATGGCGTCTCCAGTACCAGTAATGCCAAACTTCTTGTTTAACCTCGCGTGAGCTAATAAGCCATATGTATGTAAAGATTTCTATGTACTAGTTAGGTTACTGAAAAAATGGTGGCGGATGAACACGTTATGGTCAGCTCTCTTTACGCGTAGTGCGTACATTTGGAGGAGCAAACATTTCCTAGTTGCGAAAAATTCAAAGATCGACCTTCGATCGATGTTGTAAACAGCCTAGAAGAAGAAATTCGACCTTTAGCATACTTGGGGAGGGGAAAGTCTACAGAGAGCGAGAGAGTATCAGATTTGCAAGTATTTTCAAACAGTTCTTGCAACAGTTGGTTTTTTGGTAGGGTACATGCACAAAATCATCGGCCAAGTACAGATGGAAGGAAGAATAGGCGATGACTGGACTATCAGATCTATATGCAAAATCTACAAAGGGATTTTCTATGTCCTGAGAGACATTTCTTAGAATATACCCAAGCATCATATTTAAAAATATCCTTGACGAATAAATTAGATAAATATGACTTTTTGTTGTTTCTAAAAAATATTAATGAATATTTATTTAAAACACTAAGGAAATACGTTCAAACGTAGAAACACGCTCTCAAAACACGGTGCGTACACGCCATTGAATTAAAATTTGGTGGCGCAACAGCTTGATGAGAAGGACTAATACACATAAGCTACGCAAATAAGCTCCTATAAATTTCAACCGTTCACACGAATTCATCGATAGGAAAGAAAAAGTAAAATAAGAGTCTTTTATCTTATTCATTTGTGAAGATTTCAGGTAGCGGTCGTTCCTTTTGCAGGTACACTACGTAAAATATTGTACTCCACTGACAACCGGGATGGAACACTCTGAAACTCAATCGACTTTTAATTTTAATTTGGAGAACACAAGCGTTCACAGGTTTTTCTAAAAACCCATCTCTGTCTATCGACTCCTACTCTCACCTCCTCACGGCGAACATCGGGGCATAGTACCTCAACTGGAGATTGGGTCACAACCCCACTGGAAGGTTGTTGGGAGGTAGCAACCGAGAGAGGGGGAAGAAGCGTTCCCAATAAGGCATCTCTCCTTTTATCCGGCTCCCCGTACTTGGAAACATACTAAGGACCTGGCCGTCCAGGTTGAGGGTTGTGCCTTGAGGGTGACTTCTCGGCTGCATAAAATAACTCTTAGTTGCGAAGCAAAAACAAGCCTCGGATATGGACGGATTCACTGATGACGAAACATGCTAATGAAATAAGGACAACGAACTTCGGATCTATACATAGAATGTTAGGCCCCTTTATAGACCACGTGCAGCCGAACAATTAGATTAAGCCCTAAACTGCTACAAAGCAGATATTATCGCCATCCAAGAGATGCGATGGAATGAATGAATGATATGAATGAATGAATAAATTTGTATTGGCGGTTATTGCACTGCGACCTGGAGATCTATTGTGCTCCCAGTTAAAAATGAATGAGCTTGCTCATCCTACAGTTCCTCCTCCAAATCTATTGCTCTTAGGAATTTTAGTATTTTGGGTTTTTTCCTTTGGTGCATGAGTGGACAACTTCCTAGTATGTGGTCCGGTGAAAGACTCCGATATCTACTACGGCGACTGCTTTCGAGACCAAAAGCAGCGTTTATTTAAATGCGGATTTATTGTTGAAACTAGGCTCGGCCGAAAAGTCTTGAGTTTCAACTGCCAAACTCGCTAACATAAGCCTCATTTGCGCGCATGCCCCAACAGAAGAGAAAGATGAAGACACCAAAGACATATTCTACGAGCCTCTGGACAAAACATACGAGCAGTGCTCTAGTTATGACATTAAAATTGTCCTTGGAGATTTTAACTCCAAGCTAGAAAGAGAAGACATCTGCACGACACCACCTCCGATAACGGATTCAGGCTGATCGAAATCGCTTGGGGGCGGGACGTTCTTGTAGCTAGTACGCAATTCAAACATCTTGATATTCACAAAGAGACATGGCGATCTCCTGATCAATCAACCGTGAACCAGATCGACCATATTGCGATCGATTTAAGGCACTTCTCCAGTATTGAGGATGTCCGCACGTTCCGAGGGATTAACATCGACTCGGACCACTACCTCGTTATAACCAAGGTTCGGCTGCGGATATCTCGACCCAACCCAAAATAAGGAAGTACTGTGAGGAAGTTGGACGTTTACAATCGCAAGGTCCTTTGCCGATCGAGTTTCTAACAACCTCTTAAGAAGTCCTATGTCGCCAGCATCAAGTATTGAAAAACAGTGGCAACATTGCCAAGCAGCCATCAGAGATGCCGCCTCTGATGTGCTGGGTTTTACACGACCACCAAAACGAAATCCCTGGTTGGACGATGTGTACCGGCAAGATAGTACCCAATAAGGACCATAATTGGAAGAACATAGAGCGCGATGTCAGTGGTGCTTTTGTGAGCATTGCGACGAAAGTGAAGAAGAAGGACACACAACACCGATGTCTTGGACAGAACGTCACCATAGACAGCTATAATTTTAAGCTAGTTAAGGACATTGTATATCTAGGCGCCGCTATTAATTCAGACAATAACACCAGCGCCGAAATCAAATGGAGAATAACTCTGGCCAATTGCTGCTTCTTTGGTCCGCTCTCGAGCAACTAAAGTGTGCCTCAATAAAACTATCATCATCCCGGTCCTTGTATATGATGTAGAGACATGGACTTTGTCAAAGTGGATGAGAACGCTTTAGGATGTTTCGAGAGGAAAATTCTCCGTAGATCTTTGGTCCCATCTGCATAGACGGGGAGTGGAGGAGAAGATATTACCATGAACTGTACGAGCTTCCACACGAAATTAATCTTTTGTGAGTACCCATTACATAGAATGCAAGGCATCGTGACTGCTGAGCCATACTGTTAATAAGTAAGCAATATCGGAAATTATTTGGAATTGGTGCTAATTGCTAATACATTCATTTGACAACAAGGTTTTACAAATTAGTAGGTACTGTTCTCAATTTGGCGGTAGATGAGTTCTAAATCCATATAAAACTAAAATCATACTTACAGCAATTAACTGAGAAGGCAGCATATACATCGACTTGTTCCAAGACAAACAACTTAGAGGTAATTTACACGAAATTTCATGTTGTACTGGCCACTGGGATAGATTCATTATGTCCGGCGCCTCATAAATACGAATTATTCCGTCTGCCGATGCTGTAGCCAAGAGAAGACCCAGAATCTTTGGAGCGAATTTAACATCAGTCACACTTGTCCTTGAGTCAACGAGTGTAGTGCGTCGCACCCAACGTTTAACAGGAGTCATGGTAGCTGTCACTTTATCGCCAACGACTTCTTCCCATACTGATGCTGTTCGATCAAACGAACATGTTGCCAGAACTTGCCCAAACTCTGGATGAGCCCAAGAAATGCGCCAAATCGATCCAGAATGAGCTTTCCAACTTGCGGTTACTGTCCATTTTCCTTGATTATCCTGATCCCAAACCTTCAATTTATAGAAATAAGGAAAATTAACAAAAAGAAGAAAATTATTGAAATCAAAACTATACCAACCTTAACAGTTTGGTCACTTGAACAAGTAGCCATACGGATTCCATAGTAATCGTAGGCTATATCATGTATAACATCTTTATGATCGGCACGAATTTGTTCAACTTCAAACATAATCTTAACTTTGTAAGAAATTCTATAGTAAAAAATATATTTTAATTAAGCTTCGCGCGAAAATTTAATAACAACGTCAATTGGAAATTTGGAAAGAATGCAGAATTTTTATTTCTGTTAGAAAATGTCAAAATGACAACAAACGTATGGCTGACATTAGTTCTGTTCAACGAGCTGCACTGGACTACTCTGGGCAAAAAAGTGTAGCTTTTTTGTGTTCATTGAGAAAATTTCTGCACTGACTTACACTGATTAGCGTTCATTGAGCTGAACTAGTGTACACTAGTTCAGAATATTTTGCACTACCTTTTGAGCTAGTGCAGGTTGGTGAAAACTGTCAAAATCAGTTGATGTCATTATTCGATTATATTTTGTTAACGAATAAAGTTGATTTTTTCCCCGTCTTTGTATTTTTGATTAAAGTTTTTAAATAATGCATAGATTAGAGCCAACTTCGAGTAAAGGGCAATCTCTGGTGATTCAGTGTTTTCCAATTAATCCAATAATATCTTAATTAAATCTATGCATGCACGAAGAATTCCGAACGCAAGTGTTTGAAAGTTCGATGAAAAAAGGTGAAGAGGAGGAAAAGATTTTGTACCTAAAAATCCAACAACGTCGTCGCAGGCACTGGGAATGAATTTCTTCCCTTTGCCATCGACTTCAGCGCAGGCATAAGGCATTTTACTTGTGCCGAATTTAATTTGTATTCTCTGTTTTTAACATCTGACGTTTCTGCTTGAGTTTGCTCTGACAGTTTTCATGAACCTGCACTGCACTACACTACTCTACACTGGCCTTTTCCTGGTTGAACACAACTATTTTGTTAACGAATAAAGTTGATTTTTTTCCGCGCTTTGTATTTTTGATTAAAGTTTTTAAATAATGCATAGATTAGAGCTAACTTCGAGTGAAGGGCAATCTCTGGTGATTCAGTGTTCTCCAATTAATCCAATAATATCTTAATTAAATCTATGTATGTATATTTGCACGAAGGATTCCGAACGCAAGTGTTTGAAAGTTTGATGAAAAAAGGTGAAGAGGAGGAAGAGATTTTGTGCCTAAAAAGCCAACAATCAACGTCGTCGCAGGCAGTGGGAATGAATTTCTTCCCTTTGCCATCGACTTCAGCGCAGGCATAAGGCATTTTACTTGCGCCGAATTTAATTTGTTTTCTTTTTTTTAACATCTGACGTATGACGTTTCTGCTTGAGTTTGCTCTGACAGTTTTCATGAACCTGCACTGCACTACACTACTCTACACTGGCCTTTTTTTGGTTGAACACAACTATTAAAGAATCGAGACAGTTTATGGTCCGTAATGCGTTCCTTTTCCCATAAAAGTTGCAAATGGCAATTAGATCTGTTTGGCAACTTGGAAATTATTAGAGTTTCTCACAATATTTTCGGTTCGGTGGCGTATTCGAAATCAGAAAATACATTTAAATAATATGGCCCTGAGTAATAGATCCTAATCTAGCCTAAGTTCGATTTTAACCAAACATTCGTAGAAATAAAACAAATTTCAAGTATAAATACTTAAAAGCGACTTTCCTGTAACTAAGTTAAATTTAAAATGATAGAATCACAATAGAACTGTACGAATCTGGTTAATAGAAATCTGTTTGTGTATCAGTTCACACGAAATTATGAAAATGAGTCACAATTATTGGTATAAATAAGACTTTTGTAAATTTGATCTGTTACTACGAAATTTTAAAAGCAACTTTTCTACATCTAACAAAAAGTGACTTTAAAACCGATTCTATAAATGTCTATTACTAAGGGCCTATGAATGTATGTACTAATTTAGACACACCTGGAGCAGTTTGTACATTAACAGCCATATTTATAAACTCAATATAGTGAGTACATAAGGCTATGCAACCCTTATAATGCCTCTAAACGCAAAATCGTTACGCCGCACCTCCATTAGCAATATTTATTTCTGACATTATGTCAGACACTATATCTGAAGTTTATATTTCTTTAATACCGTGGGCAAATTATGTCGTGATTATTCATTCTTCGCCATGATCTCACCAAGTAAATCACGTCGTTTGAATTTAGCGATAAACGCATTGGAAAAGCTGGAAGAGGCAAAACGGGAAGAATACAAAAGGAAGCACAGGTTTTGGGTCAATCCATTTTTGAACAAAAGAGATTGCACGACCTTGAAGAACATTTGCTCCAAGACATAATTGAGTAGTCCCATAAGCATGGAAGGTCTCTGAATGCCCTAATTATTTTAAAAATATTAATCAAAAACTTACTATATTCACAGGCGAATATTGAATAAAGTATGTGTACGCGCAAAGAAATTTCGTCCACGCTTCCCTCTTAGCCTTTGAAGTGTTTGTATCGACACTTTCTTCCTCGTTGTTGGAAGAGAATAGGCGTTTTCCTAAATGCAGTGTTGCAGCGCATCGTGGATTTTGATGCCCTTGCAACGTTTTTCTTCACTCTGAAATTTACTTTTACAATTAAACAATTAAAAAAAACTCTAAAATTTAGAATTCGTATTTAATAACGTTATTTGATTGAAGTTAGTGAATAAAAAAAAACATCAAAGTTCATGATGCGCTGCAACACTGCATTTAGGAAAACACCCAATCTGCATAAAATAATTCTGTTTTGTAGTGTATTATTGCAAATTTTAAAATAAAAAAGTTTCCTTGTAGGAGGCATCCCAATTTTCAGATCTTTTTCTTTTATTTGTGGCGGCGGGTGTGGGTGTGTGTTCGATAGCCATTTTTTTTTTTTTGATTTCACAAATAAAAAAATGTGTCTTCCAATTATTTACTGAAAGAAGGTGTCACAAAACAGCTGTGTTGTATAAAATGAAGCAGCATTTGTTTTTTTTTCTGTACTAGATTTTCACATTCTTTTACGTTACGTGACACAACCATTGTTTAGTTAAGTACCAATGAAAAATCGATTATAGATACGAATTGAAGTTTCGTCATTTAAAGCCAAATTAAATATTTAAGTATGCTTAACTAAATAACCTCTAAGATGCAGTTTAAGAAAATCTTATAGATACGGCTGTCAATGTTTAATTCTTTTAATGTTAATTTTAGCCTGCAAGCAACCAAACAACATTGTATGTAATCCAACAAACAGTAAATGGTAGAAAAATAAGTGTCAAATTACATCTTGGCTTAATTTCTATACGAAGTGAAAACATAACATGAGTTTGTCAATGAAATGAAGGAATGTTACGTGAAAATGTGGGAATTTGTGTCAAGACTCGACGTCTTGTGAGAAATTTATGTCTGGTGAAGTTGGGGTGTCGCGAAACGTCAAAATTTATATCTGCATTTATTTCTTCTACGAAGACAAGAAATAAATACACAAAATTATGTCTAAAAATAACAAAAATCGAGACATAAGGGGTCTCCACAAGAAATATTTGCTACATGACACATTTCTTGCAATCATTTATTTTAAGTGGAGGCTCAGTGTTTTATTTATAAAACTTATGTGACGTTGAATAGAGGCATAATAAGCTAAACGCGTTTGGAAGTTGAATAGTGCCTACATAAGGACATTTTAGTATTGGACTGTCACATTCACTTTAACATCACATTGAATTATAAAGATTATCAACAAAATAAAATGCCTTTGACTTGATATTGAAACTTTGTGTTATTTTTATTTATTGAAGCAAAAATGTTATACTAATATATTAAAAACAAATTGAATTGAAAATTGTTTAGAATTAAATAGTTGGTGATCTCTCTCCACGCATCCTTCTTCATCCGGTGTGTTAGTGTTGTAATTTTTATTTTGCATTATTGAATTTTATCCTCAATAACTTGTCTGAGGATTATTCCAGCTAGGATGAAACGATTAACAATTCGATTTCCAGTATTGTGCTAGAGATAACATACTTTATCTGATGAATCAAAGTTAATTGTTCGAATTCTTTTAGCTTTTGGTAGTTTCGTTTTTGGTTTATTAAATTCGATAGACAGACAAGATGTTTTTATTTTTGTTTTTTTTTGACGAACAGCTGAGTGTTATAAAGGCTAAATGTAATAGATTCTTACTTTTTGGTACTTAATTTGACACAAGCTCATTATATCTATGCAGGGTAGGCAAATGTTTTATAAATATGAATTTGCATAGTGGATGAATAAGTCCTTATGCATTGCATAACTATTCACGCGTTTAGCAAATTCTAATAAATACGGCTGTAACTAGATATGAAGTTTCTGAAGCCAGTAGAGAAGCAAGTTGCCTGATAGCTGCACTTGTCAAATTAATTTATTAAAGTATTTGATTGTTTGTCTGGCTCTCACCTTCATAATCACAAATATTTTTCTTACCTTTGGGTGAAATCAGTAAATAAATTGTGGCTTGCTTCACAGTAAGTACAAAAAAAGGATTTGAAAAGCACTCTATACCCAACTTGCTTGAAGCAATTGCTTGTGTAAACTCGGGCTAAAAACACTTCACAAGCAATCAAAGTAACATATGAAACTAATTAAATTTATATGTATGGCTCTTCTCTTTTGTCGGGATTTTTGGTAAAACGAACATTTATCCCTTGCCCTTATATAAAACAACTTCACTATTTAGTTCAATATGTGCGAACAGTTGCATATTATTATGCGTAACACAAAATAACGAACAGATTTTAAGCAATCGTTTTAGTTTGTGTCAAAACACAATTTTTTGTGTTTGAGCGCGGAGTCTCATTTAAGCCCATATGTTTCATTTAGGCTAGTCGCGCACTGGCAACTGTGATCGAAATCAAATATTTTAATCACCAGTTGAAAGAGAACCGCGCACTGGCAACTCTTTACTCACGCTCGCACTCTTTTCTCTCTTGCACTTATAAAAAACAGCTCAACTGTTGCGAGACTATCGTTTAGTTTGTGTCAAAACACAAACAACAATGACCTAACTTCAATTCGTATCTATAATCGATTTTTCATTGGTACTTAACTAAACAATGGTTGTGTCACGTAACGTAAAAGAATGTGAAAATCTAGTACAGAAAAAAACAAATGCTGCTTCATTTTATACAACGCAGCTGTTTTGTGACACCTTCTTTCAGTAAATAATTGGAAGACACATTTTTTTATCTGTGAAATCAAAAAAAAAAATGGCTATCTAACATATACCCACACCCGCCGCCACAAATAAAAGAAAAAGATCTGAAAATTGGGATGCCTCCTACAAGGAAACTTTTTTATTTTAGAATTTGCAATAATACACTACAAAACAGAATTATTTTATGCACAGATTGGGCGTTTTCCTAAATGCAGTGTTGCAGCGCATCATGAATTTTGATGCTTTTTTTTATTAACTTGCTTCAATAAAATAACGTTATTAAATACGAATTCTAAATTTAAGAGTTTTTTTTTTTAATGAATTGTAAAAGTAAATTTCAGAGTGAAGAAAAACGTTGCAAGGGCATCAAAATCCACGATGCGCTGCAAAACTGCATTTAGGAAAACGCCTATTCTCTTCCAACAACGAGGAAGAAAGTGTCGATACAAACACTTCAAAGGCGCGGACGAAATTTCTTTGCGCGTATACATACTTTAATCAATACAAATTGTATGTTTCTTAAATCGTTGCACTTTATAGTTCTAATATAATATCACAACAAACAATACCTACAAACTCACAATTTGAAACTTCAAAATTTCAAAGGTGACAATCGATATGTCAAAATACATTTTAAAATGCCTTTAAGTGACCCTTAAACGCCGTTGATGGCGTTTAAGTTAAGAGGCCTTTAAGTAACGTTACTTAAATGTGTAAAATGATTATAGATACCGATTTCATACTTAAGAGCTGCTTAGAGGTATTTTAAAGTTAAGTAACCTTTAAGATTTGTTTATAGATTCGCCTGAAACTTTTTAGTTTCGAGAATCGAGTTGGTCTAAGTGCGCGGTGTTCCATATTAGCCCATAATAATATGTTTTATTTTAGCAACTAAACAGTTGCGAAACTAAAAATTGAATGTGCGCGCCTGGCCTTAAGCAACCAAATATTTGCGAAACTAAAAATTGAATGTGCGCATCTATCCTACATGTCGTAAATCACAATTTTTATATGATAAACTTAATGAAAATTAGTTGAAGTTCAGAGGTGGCCTAACTAACATCTTTCGAAAATCACAGTACCTAAAGAAACTAATGAGATGCTTCCAAAAGAAAGCTGACATTTGAATTTATAATAGCTTTATTAGTTCACTCGTTGGATTCCATTGAAAACATATTTGTCCGTTGCAAGTTATGTTGTTTATTTCCAGAACGTAGCAGAGAAAAAAATGACAAAAAAGGAATTTTCAGGCGGTTTATATTAATACAAACTAGTTTTTTAATTTTATAATATTGTCTCAAAACAAAATTTGACAATGGGTGTGAATGCTTTACGATTTTTTCAAAAACGTTTGGGTTAATTTCCATTTTGAGTTTAATGTGAAAATGCTTTAAGATAATTCTAAATTTGAAGTTTGTTTGTTAGTATATGCCCAAAAAGTGCGAAAACTGAAATCTCATGACCCAGAAATGTGGTAATAAAGATCAATAATCTGAACCAGCCTAATATATCCATGTGTTTGTTTGTCTCAAAAAGAAAGTTGCTGTCCCTGTCATCATATTTGCAAAACGGTAAAATTAAGGGCAGCTTCAGCCCGTAATTATTTTGTTTGTGCGAATTAAAAAAATTAAGTTGTTAAAGGTGATTACCGGTCTATAAAAAACCAAGTCGCAGTTTTATATTGTGGTCCTCTGTCGTTCTTTTACTTTAAAGTTCGAACTACCGTTTTCGAAACAAAAGGAACACATTAATTTTCGCGAAAGCTGTGTAATTGTTTTTTTATCTGCTTAGTTGCAAAGAATTTGAAGAAGTCATCGGTTGATTAAGAAATTTTAATTGTTTTGTCCATTGAATTAGTTGTGTACTATGGAAACAAGTATGTAAAATTCAAGTTTTGCCGTTAAAACAAGACATCGCTAATAGAATCCCTTAACAAAATCGTCCTCGTCCTGTGTCTATCCTACCCCAACCGTTTTCTATGGTGTCATTAGTTCGTCGAGCTCGCGTCTTTTGTATCGTCGCAGTCTATGGATCAAGACTACCACTAAATGGTCTAATCAGACAAACTAAACGATCAATTTGTAAATATTATTATTGCATGAAATAACATTAAAAGTAATCATCAGAAAGAAATGATAAGATTATAGATGATGTGAGTTGCAATGAAAAAAAAAAGTTAAGAAGAAAATTCCCATTCGGCTCATGCGCATTCCAAGGGAGTAGCAGTGTAGCACATGCTACCTGCTACCACTACAATAAAAAATGTTCTGACCTTGTCTTCTTATTGGATGATATCCCTCGCGCCATTCCTATACGTATACAAAAGTATTGAAAGCATTGTGCGGTGCACGGCGCGGGGCCATTTCCAATCAGAAAAAAAAACGCCGAAATAAAACAAATTTCTACAAAAATAAAATCTTTCGGCACAGTGGATTATTTGCTCTTAAAAACTGACGAAAATTGTGTTCTGTGGACTGTTTTATACATACAATTAATTAATTTCATTGTTCAATTTCTTGGATCGGAATTCAAATCCAGTCGATGAACTTTTTAATTTATTGTAAAAACGGTGGAAATGCAAAGGGTGGGCCAAATACAAGTTTTTTTTAAAGCCATAAAATGCGCCAAATTAAATTGTTTCCATGTATTATGGTTTTATTAGTAAAGCTAAGTGTACACGATTGGTAGATCTTACAATATTGTCAGATCTGTCAGTGAAAAACATGCTTACAATGTCTTACAATCGTGTAGTCTTACAATTAATTGTCAGAAAATTTGTCTGACAATTAATTGTTAGATCATTGTCTGACAATTAATTGTAAGAAACCTGACAATCGTGTGTACGCTAGCTGACAATCGTGTAATCTTCCAATTAATTGTCAGAAAATGTATCTGACAATTAATTGTAAGACGGTAAATTGTAAGGTACAGTACGTTCTCGATTAATGCAACTCTCGATTCACGCAACTCCTCGATTTACGCAACAGCTAAATTTATATCATTGTTTACTCAGTAATCGCAACTCTTCAAAAAAAATTTAATCGATAAGTGCAACTTTTATTTTTATATGCATATTATATATATTATTTACTCAGGATCTTGGCTATGTTTATGTTTGTCTGTGGCATTACATTTTGTCTCGGCAGTTATTTTACAGCTACTTTTGAGTAACGGGACGATGAAGTTGTATGAAAGTTTATCATATGTATGATGTATCTACACAATGCAAGGTTTTCTGGTTAGTTTAATGAATTTTGTCCAGTGAACAGTCGATTGTGCTGTGTGTTTCGAAAAAATGGGTGTTACTAAAAAGATTGTGAAACTCTCAGTTAAAAGCAAAATTGAAATTTTAGAAAAAATTACTAAAGGAGCTTCAATTGAAGCACTATACCGTGAGTATAATGTTCATAAATCTACAGTCAGCAGAATAAAACGAAAAGAGGGTGCAATAAGAAAGTTTGTTTCTAATGCTGAATGTGGACCCGGAAAGAGGATTACACTAAAAAAGTGGCGAATACCCTAAGATGGAAAAGGCTTTGTTCAAGTGGTTCCTAAATCAAAGAAAGCAAAATTTGCCCATTTCCTGCTCCAAAAATAAAGGCTGAGACTGCATTTCAGGCTTTCAATACAGCTATTTTATGGGCTGAACAGAATGCAGCCCCTATTGAAAAAATGTTAACTCTTCAAAAACTTAGAGAAATAGCGATTTTAAAAAATCTTAAAAGCCAAAAAATACAAACAAAAATGTCCATTTTTTTCCAAAAAACATAATTTACCTAGCTATTTAGAAAACTGAACATACTTATGTATTTATGTACTTATGTATATCTTAATGCATTAAATTATTTTTGTTTCGTTTCTTATTATTTATGTGTTGTTGAATAAAAATTTGTTGCATTAAATACATTATAAGTGCAGGTTTTTTTATTTTCGCTTTGCTTCTCGACTTGAGCATAAAAACAATATTTACTCGGTTATTGCAACAACCTCGGTCATTGCAACCACCCTTGTTTTAATTAGTTGCGATAATCGAGAACGTACTGTATTTGATAATCGTGTACACACACAATTTATTGTCAGGCCTGCCAATTTTTATCGTTGTCTGACGTTTCTGACAATGAAGAAATTGTAAGATGTTCGTTTTTTAGCATCATACAATTTTTTCATTGTCAGAAAATTTGCAGCCAAGGTTTAATTGTCAGTTTCCATAACCAACAAAAACTGACAATTAATTGTGTGTGTACACGGTTGGTAGAAAATCTACCAATCTCTTACAATTAATTGGTAGGTATTAAGCGGACTATCTGAAAATGAATTGTCAGCCAACTTCTGACAATTAATTGTAAGAGATTGGTAGATTTTGTACCAACCGTGTACACACACAACTTATTTGTCAGCTCATTGGTAGATAATTGTCAGATATTGTAAGATCTTACAATATTGTAAGATCTACCAATCGTGTACACTTAGCTTAAGAACAAACATTCCCATTAATTATGGAACACAGCGTCGTTCAAGTAACTGCCTCGGCTGGCTTCTTGCCTTCAATTGCTGAGTAAATTGGGACTTGTAAGCGAATAATCCGAGATCTTTGTGCAGAATTCCCCTCGCTCAGACTAGTGCCTGAAGTGTTGATCTGTTGAGATCGATTGCGAGTTGATGTTCGTGAATTGAGTCCACAGTCTCGGTTAAAACAGCCACATTCTCGTTTGTTCGCACCGCACGACGACGGGGACTATGAGTTGTATTTGTATTTATTGATTTCAAAAACATAAGTATATTAAAACATAGTGTCTTATTTTTTATACTTTGTACATATTCGGATATAAACTGAATTAAAAAGAAAAAGACTAAATTTATTGAACTATATTTAAGTAAATGGAATATTAATTAAAATTAGAAGAAAAAAAAAACTAAACAGTTAAGTCTTCTCAGGCTGACAGGCAGGGAATTCCAAAGACCCACTGTAAGCACAAAGAACTGTCGCTTTGAGTTGAGGTAATTAAAATTAGGTCTAATTAAGATTTTACTTCTCTCCGATGTTGGAAATATAAGTTTTTCAAAAAGATACTCAGCAACTTTGTTCTGCATTAGCTTAGATAAGAACACAAGTGTTGGGAAATCAAGAAAATTGCCCAAGGACATATTTAAGATAGTATTTGCATATCTAGAAACATGGTCAAACCGAGTTGAAGGCAACATCTAGTTTTCTTTTACCTCTGCTGTCTAAACAGCCATAAAGAAGAATAGGAAGAACAAGGGTTTTTGCAATTATCATTTTTGTATGCACAGGCAGACAGCTTTCAGTTGTATGTAAAGCCCGCAATGCAGCGTATGTTTTTCCCAAAGCACAAGAAACGTGATTTTCCCATGACAAAGTTTGATTAAAAATAATTCCTAAGTTTTTAACTTTTTCAACGTAAGTGAGGGCAATGCCATTAAGTTCAATGTTCGGAAAATATGACTTTTCAAACGCAGTATTACTAATATCAATAGCCTCACATTTATTTGCATTTAGTTTCAAAAGGTTTTGATGAGACCATTCCACAATACGCATCAGATGTTCATTAATTCTTGCAGTTGCATCCTCAACCATTCCAATCCGATAGCTCAAATAAATTTGAACATCGTCCGCATACATGTGGGTCTTACAATATTTGAGTTTCGAAGGTAGATCGTTGTTGAATAGGGTAAAGAGAAGTGGACCTAAGATTTATCCTTGTGGAACGCCTGCATGCGTTGATAGGAAATCTGAGAGTTTATTAATTATAAGAACCGCTTGAGTCATGTATTCATGAATGAGACCAACAGCCGAGTTTTCAAAGGAGAAATAGTATTTTAACTTTTTTTAGGAGCGGTGCATGCGGAACCGAATCAAAGGCTTTAGAAAAGTCGACGAGAACCATCGTTGTTACGAGATTTGTATATATTTCTTGTCGGATGTCATCGACAATTTTGAAAATCGCTGAGATACAGCTGTGTTGTGGTCTAAAACCAGATTGGGCGGGTGAAAGTAGTCGATAGGTGCTTAGAGAAAAGGTAATCTGTTGACTCATTATCTTTTCAAAGACGAGATGAAAGGCAAAGTGGATATAGGACGGTAATCTTTCTGTTTTGAGTTGAATTTCTTAGGGACTGGGATATCTTTGGAGGCTTTCCAAAGTTTAGGGTGCCAGGAAGCAGTTAGAATAATATTGAAAATGTGGTATATATAAGGTGAAAGGAACGGAAGAATTATTTTGATGAATTTAGACCAATTGCATTTGTTTTTAATCGAACTAATTGCCTTAAAAACTTGCATTTCATTGACCTTGAAAACTAAAACTTGGTGAGAAATCAGCCACAGGGGTACTGTTGATAAAGCCATCATCTGCTGTAACTCCCTCAATGGAGGAGGAATTTACGAATAAATTGTTCAGCTCATTTCCATCACAAGCATCATCTGCGCATTCGGACTGTTTTGAAATACCAAGAAATTTGATATTCCTCCACAGTTTTTGTAAAGTAATGTTATTGAACTTAGAGGCATAAAATCTTTGCTTAGAATTTTGTATCTCAACGTTAACAGAGCTTCGTAAAGTTTTTTAATAATTAAAAAATGAGGGAACACGAAATCTTTTCCAATGTTTATATGCAGCATTTCTCTTTGTTATTAACTGCTCGATTTTTTAACTATACCATCCTAATTCATTGTTTTTTATTTGGATTGTTTTGATCTGTATGTGTATTTCAAAGAGGTTGTTTATCGTTGATTTATTTATTGATTTATTTTACCAATGGAAAATCACATAATCAAATGCGGAACTATGCAACAATGTTTATGATATATGTATGTACAATTCGCAGGTACACAAAATCTGTATTCCCATTTATTCGCCAATCAAGTGCCTTGCCTATGTTGTCAGGTCTTTTAACTTACAATAGCGAATGCAAGTAGTTTTCATATGCACACTTAAATTCTTATAACTTTCTCCCCAAATAATTTTTTTTCTTAAACACGTTTTTCATATTTTTTTTTCGGCCAAGTTTTGTATGATATGATATTTCTTTTGATAAGTAATTTTTATTTTGAAAGAAAAATCATTTCCTGAATAAAACTATATTCAGTTAACATAAGAGCAACTGTTTGATATTAATATTTATACCATTTACACTATGATTTTAATATTGAGTTGGCAGTTTAAATATGCAAATAGTAAACAAGAGAGGTACCATCAAGTCTTCTCTACAATGAGAACTGATACCTAAAACCAAATAGAATGGCAATTACATGTGTTCACTATGAAAATAAGAACGTCGTTTAACATAGAAATATGTACATAAGAAGTAATTTATAAAGAGTGCAAAGTTGAATGGCAGCTATTATACAAATATAACTTGCAATAAGCAATATTTGTGGCTGTAAATTACCTAGCTTGTTGAATGTTGTAAATGGAGCTGCTTTGACAATTGGCGTTTTTCTTTTTAAGCTTAGAGAAGCGAACTGAGCCATCAAATAAGATCTTCAAACTAAAATCTGTGTTTATTTTTTAGCTCAGACACGTTAGTGCGCTCAGGTTGTGTTTTTGTGTCCATGATTCAGAGCTAGACACGCTCTATGAGCTCGGAATAAAATGACCGAGCAGAAGGAGTAAAAAGGTTAGCGCGGCTAACTTTTTTTCGTGTGATACGACGGAACACACTGCTCCAGCTTCAGTGCTCCAGTGTGTTTCATACATAAATTGGAGAGCTCTGATCAAACTCTGCCCAGAACGTTCTCGACATTCTCAAGCTCTGCTCAAATAAAAAAAAAAGGCCAATAAATAAATCGGAGATCTCTGATCAGTCAGTGCCCTGCTCAGTTAAAAAGGAAAGACGCCTAATATCGACGAGATAGTACATTTTGACGTTTTCCCTTTTTAAAAAAATTTGTCAGCGAATCATAGGCGCAAGAAAGGTTTTGGTATGATACCACTTAATAACTTCTAAATTTAGAGAAGTTCACTAACGTTTTCTTTATTTTAAACATTTTCTAACTAATATCGCTCTAAGGCTATTTTAGTGAATTTTAAGAATACACGAAATATACTGTGATTTGAGACATGAGATTTTTTAGAAATTAAAAAAAAAAACGCCATAAACTCCCACTGCCTCAAATATTTCACAAGTTTGAGAAATATTACCTTTAATTAAAGTTTATTTTAATTTAGAGTTTTTTCGTTATACATATTGCTTCAATTCGTAATAAAAATATTAGAATGTTTAGACAGTCGAAACAAAAAGAAATATAAATTTTGTTTGAATAAAATTTGAAAGACTTCTTTGAACAAAAACAGTTTGGTCTAGTTTGAATGTAAATACTTCACTGTACGACACTTATCAGATAGGAAGTTGTAGCACAATAGCTACAATATATTTTCATCCCACTTCTTCAAACAATAAAAGTTTGAATCATAGTTTCTAAGGTAAACATTCTTCGTCATTTCTATCTCTAAACATTATTATCTCTTAAACGATACAATGCAGATTTGTATCACTCTTTGACTTCAAACCGTGTTCAGTATTTCTGATAGAGGTGTGAGTCTAACAGGTGCTTGAGTTAGTTTTAATCGCGTGATGCTGTGCCTGTACACCAAAGTGGTTTCCCGGCCAGCATAGTTAGTTGTTGTTTTAAAAAATGTAGTGCTAGCTTTACGTCATTGTTAGCAGTCAGGTCATTAACGTTCGACGTAAATCGAATCATACGATCTAAACGTACCTATCAAAAACAGTATCGTGCTGGATTAGCAGAAAGATTTGTTATTTAGTTTTATTAGCGATATCGCTTCCACTTAGAATAGTAAGACGGATTGTGCTGGTTACTATTCTAGGAACGCGATTAAACAGGAGACAAATTTAACTGAAGTAAACAATTCTTTGTATTTTGATTGCAATTGTTCTTTCTATTTATTTTGGACTTTGTTAAATTCTATCCGTACAAAGATAAAGAGTTACTAAAATATTTTTTTAATAAATATGAAAATTAAAATATAACCGATTAAATGTGTTTTTTTTTGTTTATTTTTCTTTTAGTGATTGATTATTTTAATACCTATTATCACAGAATGGCTTACTCCTCCTATGCATATAAAAACAACCATTTTATTAGCGTACTTGTCAGTTTCTTAGTCAAATCACAATACACATATGCAAGATACACTCCAAAATTATACGCATATATACTTTCTATGTGCTTATATTGAATTTTTTTGTTCCAGCTATGTCTGTCCGGCGTAGGTATTTTAAATGGGTATGTTCGTATTTCCTAGACTTTGCAAATCATGGAACTTTGGACCCCAAATCATCTGTATGGTAAATGATAATAGATACATAGTTGTATGTTTTTGCGTGATTAACTCCTAAGAAATCAAAAAGCCAATACCGTTTTAGAACAATTAAAATCGATGAAATGGTGTGGGGAGTCTGGACCTGAAATTCGTTGGTCTATTTTTAGTATTTCCTTTAGTGTGACAATTTGAACAACACGCACTCAAGGAGCTATGAATACACACACTTATAATTTTAAACAGTGCGGGCAATTAGAAAAGTAGGATAGGATTTGAAAGGAGATACCGATGCATTGGTTTTGAATGTCTGCACATTTCAATGAGTGTGGAATATTGAGCGGGATAAAGCATTCCACATTCGTGTAGTGCGGTTAAAAAAAGAATCTTTGTACTTGACAGTACGTCCGAAATTGGGCTCAAGGGTAAACTGATGAGCATTTCTAGAAGTACGGGTATAACGGTTGAATTGTTTGAGGGGAGGAATGGAAATGGCTATTTCACTAAAGCACTATATATGAAAATAACGGTAAAATAATGAATCAAACATTGCGGCGGTGTTCGACTTGACGATTATAGGATTGTGGACGGGCTTAAGACGGTCACACAGTAGTTTCGATAGTACCATTTATGTGCCGTTGCACCCATACTTGGTTGATTATTTGATGTATTTTACTAAAATATCATCACATTTTTTGACGAGCTCTGCTCGTATGTATGCCATCACATCCTGCGGCCTTGTTGCTCTTATATCTTCATGTCCCATTGCTCGCTCTAAATGATACTTCTTACGCCCTTTTCTACACAGTATTTTCTTTTTTCCTTCCTCGAAACTCTTCTCTCTCTGAACTTGTTTGTTTGTACACTGCAGTACATTCTTATGTGAATCTTCTGATATTTTTTCCATTATCACTCCACGGGTTATTTATCTGAGTTGGTTTGTCGTCTACGGTTGTAACGGATGATATCCGGATGTTGAGAACAATGGTTGGTGGCATATGTGTTAGGTGATTGAACAGAGAACAAAATCTCCCTCTACCAATAGTTTTTATTTTAGGAAAAGCGGAACCTACGATGATCCATCTCCGAGCGTTACTATTTAGATCTCACATTTTCACACTCCCTTTTTTCACTGAAAAAAAAAATCGAAAACAAAAAATATTTTTTGAAACAGCCTAAAATGTATGTATGTATATTTATGTTTATCCATATGTATGTATGACTATTCATACCTGACACTACAATGGCTCAATTGCATGAACATATTTCTGGACGTGTGATATTTGTAAATGGAGACTTTAATTGCCATCGAGATCGTGCGATTAAACACCTTTAGACTTATTCTTTGAGACTACGTTGAAGATAAAATATGCATCAACGCGAGAAAACGATTTCGTATATCAAAAACTGTTATTCCAAAAGAAAAAGGCCGCAGTTGTGCGATGACGTGATGGAAAAATGAAAGGAGATACGATGAAAACATTTCTATTTCATTACTTACCTTAGCGTTTTTCTTTCAATTAAAATCAAAATGAACACCTTTTTTACAAAATGATTGCGTTTTCCAATTAATTTAAAACGACTGCCTCATGAACTTATACTTGCAAGTTTAAATTTTTTAAATTTTGCTCAATCCTTATAAACACATTTGCTCTCCAACTTCAACAATAATTTCTTCTTATCAATTAAGTCTGTATTTTTCTTTCATCGACTGAAATATTCATCTGCTTTATGATCACCCCACTTAATTATCGTTCTCCAAATTAATAATAAAAAAAATATTTAACATAAGAATGTCATTCATTCATCGGAATCACTCACTAAATATTTCCAATCAACAAAATGTTTTTATTAAAATACATAAATATCATTAATTAAAACCATCTTTTCTTGATAAATTTGGAGTTTTTGGTGAGAAAAAGCAACACACAAGCTAACTAACATCACCGCGATCAATTTTTGATGTCGGAGCGTGTTTCGCTACATTTTCCTACGACCTTATAACACCTCAGCTGATTTTCTAATCAGAGAACTGCTGATTTTTGTTGAGGTTGCGAGCAAATTTTTATACAACTCGGATTAAACTGAACTATGCACAACAATGTTAGTTGAAGTTAGGCATTCGGTTGATTAAGAGGTTCCAATAATGAATTACTGCGTGTAGCATGTTCTTCGAGCTCTATTAAATTTATCCGATTGAAACACGACTTGTTATTGTCTAAAAGGTGAACTTTGTGCTTTGTTTTGTTGCATTTTTTTCTTAAACTTGAACTCACTGTTAAAATGGGATTGTACAAAAGTATTTTTAAAAGATATACATTTTTGATTTAAATGAATAAAACGCTTAAATCATATTTTTAAAAATAAATTAACTTTTTACAAACCAGTGTGTTAACCGTTGCCTTTTCAATAAATCTTTGACGAATTGTAATTTGTGAAGTCCTTTAACGTGCTTTTATGTTATATAACTGAAATAAACGAGTTTTTTTATTTAAGCTATTATTCAGTATCATAGTATAACTTGAACTGGTTACTTAAATTAGTAGTGAATGAATAAAAGAATTAATTATAGATTTTGCCTAATTTTAACTAAGATATGTACATAAATATTTATATATAAATAAATTGACAAATGTAGGCTATTCCATGCTTGTCTGCTGAATTTTGTTTGGTATTGGTTTTATTATCGAAAATTAAAGCCGCTGTTGAGACCTTGCTGATTGGCTTTTGGATCATTAGTGCTGTTTTAGATCACAATTATTATTCGTTTAGCTGTTTTCAAGAAAAAAAAAAATAAAATTTTATAAGTTTTATCATTTAAGATTAAAGTTTACTTCATTTATTGCAGAGTAATATTAAAGCCTTCTTTTCTTGGTACCTTGCATTGAGTGCATTCTTCTTGGTTTTCCTTCTCGTTTTATTTTCTTAATTAATAAATATGACAGCATGACCTTCAGCCAATAATTATTTCGGCTGCTAAACGATTTCGCTAACTTATCTCAACCATATCTCAGAATGGTTCTTTTATTAAATACATTGTTCACCGTACGAGGAAGAAAAAGATGATCAGTGGGCTATTATAATAACTATAAAATTTCGCTTTCTTATGAACAAATTGGTGGTGAATGTGATATTCGATGTGATATTCAAATGTCATTGACCTGAAAAATTAATGGAGACTTCTAGTTGCAGTTGATTTAACCTCAAAAAACAACATAGTTTAACTGAATAAATGTATAAATTAATACACAAAACATGAGCTACTTAATAAGCGGCTTTAGCTTAACTAAAATCCATCGACTTTTGTTTGTCTTTGCACAAATTCGTGAATAAAATTAAAATTTTAAAGTTGTAATTGCGACGCTATAGGAAGTGATTTCTTGTTTTTTTTTTTTTTTTTTAAGCCAATTTCTATTTTAGTAATGACTGCGTGCACGACGTATCGAAACAGTAGATTGGCATTGCTTTCATAAATACAAATTAACAACAACCAATGTATTTTACGTGTATCCTTATGTTTTTAATTGCAACAATAATTGGAAAACTATATAAACACTTTTATTTATGTAAGAACAAAATCATCATGTTTCATTTCTCAAGACAAATTTATCAAAATAAAAAGAAAAACATATCGTTACTATATTGCAGCCAACACAGAAGAACCGCCAAAACCGAATAACCTTATAAAAAGGGTCCAATTTTCTAATGAAAATTTAATAATTCAAAACGGAGTTTGCAGCAATACAAATAGTTTACTTAAAAGCGTCGCAATGACTTCTTCGGAGAGGCCAAGTTTTTTGGTAAGAACACTAAACAAGACACTCATAACATCCATATTTATTTTTGTCAATTTTCTTTGAATATTTTAGGTAGGCGATGAAATTGAAGCGAGTATACAAGAAGCGACCGAAGCTGTCGATGAATTTCCTCAAGGAAATAATCCAATAAGGGTCAATGGTGATCTAGTTGATAAGCGGAAGCGTTTAAGGTAAGTTAATAAATAAATTAAATAGAAATTCAAATAAAAAAAAAACAAGAAGAGAATCATAAGGCATTGAAGTTATTTGGCAACTTTGAGCAGACGTAATCCAAGTAACTATTTTTGAAAAGACGGAACTGGTTGTGTAGAGTCTAAACAGCTGCACCTTTTCCCTTTTTAGTAAATGGTTCTCGTAAGTTAGTGGTTAGATGTATTTTTTACTTCCAATATCCAAATGTCTGATATCTTCATATACGACCACTATCGTAAGAAAAAAGTTCGTCCTGGATGCGCCTTAATCAGTTGCAAGGCTCAAGAGTAAACTGATGAGCATTCGTAGCAAAATAAGTATTACGGTGGATTTGTTTGAGGCCAGTAAGACAACACGCTATTAAACTTGGGCAAACGACGGTGTTCAAGAGAAACAAAAGTTTCCGTGATGGATGTGTCTCCTCTAACTTTTAGGGCTCTAGTCAAATGAAAAATCGTGTCACCCGCCCAGATATAACAGTTATAGTTATGAATAAAAAAACTCTTGTTAATAAAATAAGATCCACAATATTATTTCATACTAGCCGACCCAGCTCTCGAAATTCGAGTGCCAATTTATTTATTATTATTATTATTATTATTATTATTATTATAACTTTATTAACAGGTAATAAATTACACAATCAATAATTATTCGGCATTAGCTACCAGGACTTTCTGCCGATAAAAGAAGTTAATTTGAAAATGTAAAAGGTTTTCAGTTTTACTTAAAATAAATTTATACTTATTATAAATATTAAAGTTAAATGAGGTTTTCAAATTTGATTAAATTTAATATTTTATATACATCAATAATGTTTTGTTCTGAGGGAATAGTTAGGAGATTAGCCAGAGTAATTGTATTATTAATTTTTTTTGATATACGTTTGACATGCTCGCAATCGACAGTCAAATGATTAATGGTAAGGGGAATGTTCCCGTTGCAGAGGTGGCAGAGTGGTGGTTGTTCTTTTGTTAGGTAGTGGCTGTGGGTGATGTTGCAGTGGCCGAGTCGGAGTCTTATATAACATCTAATCATATTTGGTGATACATTTGATGGATAAACAGTTTTTTCAGCTTGAGGGTTGATCTGTGAGTAATAGTGGTTATATTCTTTCCATTTTCTTTTTTTGATTTGGCAGGCTGTGTGGAAAAGGTTTTTCTTTGCATCTTTTATGTTAAAGATGTTGAATTGTATGATTGGTTCTTCAAGGGCTGCTTTGGCCGTTTTGTCTGCCGCTTCGTTTCCGGGAATACCGGCATGTCCAGGTACCCATATTATTTTAAGGTTTTTATTTCCTATTATTTTGTCTCTCAGCTGATCGATTATTTCTGTTTTATTATTAAGGTTCTTAAGAGCGGTGATTGTTGACAGGCTGTCAGAGAAAATTGCAGTTTTTTTCTTGTTTGTTAACATTGTAGCTTTAAGGATTGCTAAGGCTTCGGCAGTAAAGATGGAGGTGGAACTTGCTAAGAGGCCTTTAATTTTTGTGTTTCCGAATTCATCAACTACGGCAAAAGAAACCCCGTATTCATTTTTGGAACCATCTGTGAAAAGAAGGTTCCATTCTGTCCTTTTCAAATTTGACACAACTTCCATAAACATTTGCTGGTACACCTCGTTACTTGTTGTTGTTTTTGGGAATCTTTGTAGGTCGGTGTTTATAGAGTCAGTTCTAAGTTTCCATGGTGGAAAGATTGAAGGTCTTGTTGATTTGGTTAGAATTGGAATATTCCATTTTGGTGAGAGATTAATGGCGTTGAGAAGCGATGATGGATAGTTTTGATGTCGCGTTACCCGTATAATTTTCGGGATCAGTCGTTGAATCGGTGAATTATTGCAGGAGTTGATTTTGAGAAGGATGGATGCGGTTTGGAATTCAATCCTGTCGGGAATTGATGGAAGTCCGGCGTCTGTTAATATATTTTTGATGGGTGTTGTTCGGAATGCTCTTTGAGCAGTTCGTACTGCGCTGTGATATGATGGTGTGAAAAGTTGTAATGATGATTTAGAGCATTTGCTGTAGATGCCGAGTCCGTAGTCTATTTTAGATAGTAAAACTGATTTAATAACATTGAGAAGAGAGTTTAAATTACAAAAGCTGTGTTTAGAGGCTAAGTATCTAATCATATTAGTCCTGGTAGCAAGGCTCTTTTTTAAATAAATACAATGTGGCTTAAAATTAAATTTAGAATCGAATACAATTCCAAGTATACTAATGTAATCTACATTTTCTATACATTTATTGTTTAAATTAACTATAACATTTTTTGAGCAACTGTTTTTTTTACATATGTGCAATATTTTGCTTTTATCTGTGGATATTTTGGTACCAGAATATTCTCCCCATTTAATTAAGTCTAGAATTATATTTGAGAAATCGGCTTCTACATGGTTTAAGTCTTTGCCTTTGGATAGAATTATTAAATCATCAGTGTATAATGAATAGTTTACTTTTTTATATTTTCCGATTATTTTACTTATTTTATTAAAAGCTATCACAAAAAGCACAACTGAAAGAGGGGATCCTTGGGGGATACCGTTTTCCAGATTGCGTAACGAAGAGAAGGTAGTTTTTATTTTAATTCGAAATTTTCTATGAGTTAGAAATGTTTTTACGAACGTAATTATTTTAGGGCCTAGGTTCCAATCAGCCAATTGGTTCAAGATAACGTGGATTCCGATTCGATCAAACGCTTTTTCGAAATCAATGGAAAAGAGTGATACGTGGTTCCTTGAACTTAGACTTGAGGCAATGAATTCGTCAACGTATAGAAGTGAATCGATTGTTCCTCTACCTTTTTTAAAGGCTACTTGGTTTATATCAACCAGATTATTTCTTTCGATGAGCCAAGATAATCTGCGGGCTATAATTTTTTCCACGACTTTGCTAAGACATGGCAGCAGAGATATAGGTCTATAACTAGATATATACTTACGATTTCCTTGTTTGGTTTGGGAATAGGCACTACAGTTGAGATTTTCCATGTTTGTGGCATGATACCTTGGTTTAAGATTGCGTTGTATAGGTTAATTAAACGTTTTTTTACAAGGAGAGGACAATGTTTGATCATGGCGTATGATATTCGGTCAAAGCCAGGAGTTTTGCCTTTACATGAATTGATACAGCTTTCAAATTCAATTAAACTTATGTCGTCTTCGATTTGTTTTGCAATTTCATTGATGGGTTCCAGTTGAATTATTTGATTTAGTGCTTGATTTTTCTGGGTACAAAATTCGGAGTGAAAGTTTAAGTCACTGGAAGCGGTGGACCATGTTTTAGCGAACATTTGGGCAATTTCAATGGGGCAAGTTAGCATTTTATTGGATGGATCTCTTATGGCTTTTATTGAAGTGGCTTTGTAATTGCCTGTGAGGGAATTTATGTCGGACCATAGTTTCTTAGCAGGGGAGTTTGGGTTGATGTTGGATGAAAATTTCTCAAAGCTGCTTCTTTTTGCTTCTTTTGCTGCTTTTCTGAAAGCAGCATTGGCTTTTTTAAATGTGATCAGATTAGTTTTTGTTGGGTTTTTTCTTAATGTTTTCCAGGCTGTCTGTTTGCTTTGGCGAAGACTTCTAAGCTCATTATTCCACCACGGGACAAAATGTTTGTATGGTGAGTTGGTGGTTTGGGGGATTGCTAGGTTGGCTGCGTAGCGAATAGATTTTTGAATAAGAGCTGATTCTTTGTTGATGTTGTTGGATATTTCTTTGTTTGCTAGGAAATCCGTAACTTTGGATTGAAATAATGGCCAATTTGCTCTGTCTAGTTGAAATTTTTGTATCTGGTTGTGGTGATTTATGTGGTTGTTAAGGATAATTTCGGTGACTGTTGGGGTGTGATCACTTCCGTGTAGGTTGGTGAGAGCTTTCCATTTTGCTTTTGGAGTTAGAGAAGGTGAAATAAAGGTGAGGTCTAAATGTGTGAAGGTCCTATGGGTGGAGAAATGTGTAGGAGAGCCATCGTTTAAAATAGCTAGGTTGGAGTTTGTAAAGAATTGTTCGACGATTTTACCACGATTGTTAACGCAATGAGATCCCCAGATAGGATTCCAAGCGTTGAAATCACCTGTGATCACTATAGATGTATTAAAACTGTTTGTAATATTTTCCAATTCGGAACTTGTAAAGTTCTGTTTTGGATGAATGTATAATGTTATAATAGTTAGTTTGACATTTAGCTCAATTTCAACTGCCACTGCTGGGATATTTGATGTTATATTTATAAATTTGTGTGGTATTGATTTGTGAACTAGGAGTCCGATTCCTTGCTTGGCGGTGGTGTTGTGATTGTATAAACGGCATGCATATTGTTTAGGAGGATGAAAGTCGGTGTTCATGGGAATGTGTGTTTCTTGTAGAGCGATGATCGAAGGTTTAAGTTGGTTTATTAGAAGCTGAAGTTCATGGAGGTTATTAAAATAACCATCCATGTTCCATTGGATAATTTTTAGGATGGATTGTTTAGAACGAGGTGTGAATAGATATGGTTGTTGAGATATTTTTGGACTCTGCTCCCCGAATGTTGAAGCGTTCAAGCTTGCAAGGGAGCTTGAAGGATTCAACACTCGATCAGCAGAGTCATTGATTTTGGGAGCAATATTGTGGTTACTGTTCATCATCGGTGTCCATTTGATTTATATAGTACATTTTTTCTGTAAGAAGTGCTTTTGTAACGCTTGATAATGGGGAATCTGATGTCGATGAGCTTGTATATGGGTATGAATTTAGTTTTTGGGGTTGGTTTTGAGTTTTAGTTGTGTTAGCTGGTGTGGTTGTTGATCGGTTGATTTTTGTGAGATTTATTTCTTGATCGTGTGTGTCATTTGTTGTTTGAGTAGTAAGCGTGGGGTTGTTGGGGTTTGGTTTGGTAATATTGTTTTCTTCTTGTTGTAGAGATTTTCTAGTTGATATTAAGTTAAGATTTGCGGGTATAGAAGGTTGGTTTGATTTTGAGGAGGCGGGGGAATTGTTTTCAAAAGGATTATTATGTTCAATTGGCGATTGCGAATGTTGTGTTTTATTTTGGTTGTTGTTAAGGATTTTGTTTTTAATTATCTCTGCCATAGATGGCTTGGGGTCAGTTTTTTTCTTTGGCGAGGTGAGTTGGTGCTGTGCGGGGTCGTCTCTGTAGATCTGCCAGGCTTCTCGAAGAGTGCAACGACGATCGGATTTTATTTTGTTGACTGACTTATGGCGCAGGAAGGTTGTACATGAAGGATCATACGATGTATGACCGTCTTCTTGACAGTTAACGCAATATATGCGTGTACATTCAGTGTGTGGTGGTGGATAACAACATTCTTTGCAAAGTTCAGCATTTGTACAATGATTTTTTGTATGTCCTAATTTCTGGCAAGTGATGCATCTCATTGGATTGGCAATGTATTCTTCAACTTTGCAGTTGAGCCATCCCAGTTTTATTTCGTTTGGACGTCTTATTAGGTCAAAAGTTAGTATTGCTGCTCCCGTTGGAACCACTTCATTATTAATTCTCTTAAACATTTTTTTTATTTGTGTAATTTTTTGAGAACGGAGTTCACTTAAAAGTTCTTCTTCGGAGATGTCTCTTATATGGGGAGAGAAGATTCTACCTTGCACTGAATTAAGGTTGTTGTGTAGTGTAATTTTCACTGGTATAGAGTCGATGTGGGTTTGTTTTAGAAATTTGTTTGCAGTTGCTAAATTGGTTACTTTCACTAGAAGGTCACCGGAACGCATGGCTTTAACTTCCAATATTTCTTTAGAAATATGTTCTAGACCGCGATTAATTTGGAAAAGATTATAGGATGAGAGTGGGCGTAGTTTTTCAGTTTCATCGTCTTTTGTACTAATAATTTTTTCTAGGCCAGATATAACCAAGTAGCGAGGAATGTTGTCGTCATTGGAGGGAACATTTGGGAGTGAAGGGTAGTATTGTTCAATGGATTTGCGTTTCATTTTGGCGCGCTGGTTTAAGGGAGCATCTGGATCGAGTCCCTTAAACCAGTTTTTCCTGGGGGGATCCCCAGGCATAATTGTGTTTTTATTTTATGAGAGGGATTTGTTTGCGTTTGAAAAGTAATAGGAAATAAGAAAAAAAAAAATAATAAATTGAAAACCGCGTGGCGGAAAAGAAAATTGACAGTTCGAAATAAACTATGAGGTTACGCTCTTTACACACGTGTTTACTCGGCGTTTGCCAGATAGCAACTGCAATTTATTTATTATTTATATTATTGGCAGTGTTTTCAAGCAAATTTATTAAATTAAATTTTATTTTATGTAATATGCAAAGTGTTCGACAGTGCAAAAAGAAAAATGACCCACAGTGTGTAAATGCGTGTCTCAAGTATATTCTGCACGTCTCCGTAACTGTGGCTTTCCAACCATATAAAATTTATCGAAATCGGTTAAATACTTTTGGAGAAAAGTGTACCACAAAAAACATGTTTGCCGTTTTATTATATGATGCTTTATTTAATTAAAAATAAAATGTGTGACACGTTTAGTCCTATAAGGACATCGTTAGGGAGGGAACTAACATTGCTTGTACATACATACATACAAGTTGAATAAGAAAAATAATAAATAACATCTAGGACTTGAAAAATTAATTCCATATGAAATTAATAAACATAATTAAATATATGAATGTTATATTAATTTTGAGCAAAATACGATTCATATTAAAATGAATTTTTCAAGTCCACAATCATATTTATTATTTTTCTTTTTCCTCATTTGTAGATGGTAGCCAGATCAGAAGAGGAAAATTAAAGCATTTTGCTGAGTTTTTGGCAACGTTTAATATATGACCATTCCATAAGAGCTGCTAGTTTCTTTAATGTACGTGCTTTTAATGGAAAACGGCATGGATGGGGTTTTACACCAATGTTTTCTCGACTAACTACTGAAAGTGTCCAGTTTTTGATATTTAATACCTCTTATGGTATATAAAGCCACCAGGCAGGCGCTTATGACAATAGTTTTTTAACTTAAAAGTACTATGGGTCCAAAAACGCCCCTTTTGTCAACAAATAATTTCCTTACAAATTAAAAAAAAAAAATCCCAATAATGTCCAAAAATAACCCGACTCTGGTAATACTTAAACAAAGAAAAATCTCAAAATAAACAAAAAAAATTTGCATTTTCTATGCAAATTAAGGAACTTTAAAAATAGCTAAAAATGTTTCCTCACTTTAAAATTGTTGCATTTGTTATTAAAGAGTGCTTATCTATCTAATAAAACTATCCGCGTGTTAAAATTTTTGTTACCTTAAAAAAACTTGAGCAAAGTTTTGTGAATATGAAAAGGAATATGAAAAGCTGAAAGTTAAAACACATTTATGAACGTAAAGAAAAGTTTCCAACCAATAACAATTTGATTTATTTATTAGAATAGTCCGTCAAACAACATTTTTTTTTTTTTACAAACAACTGAACGGTGTTATGGCAGGAAAATGTAATAGATTTTTACTTTTTGGTAATCTATTTGACACAAGCTCATTATAACTTTGATGGGTAGAAAAATGTTTTATAAATACGAATTTGTATAGTGGATCAATAAGTCCTTATGCATTGCATAACTATTTACCCGTTTAGCGAATTCTAATATTCTAATAAATCGCGGAAAAAGCGCTAGCAAGGCTTTTGTCATTGTGTGATGCAATAACACGCATCCAACCCGATATGTGCTTAGTTAATCTTATGATTTTCACTCTCTAAACTGATTCTCTTCCAGTCCACACGAAACGAAGCTTCCAACTTCGTATGTGGTAGAATAGGTTAAATCCAGTTTCACTTTATTGTATGTTAATTAGATGCTGAATATTTAAAAAATATTAAAAGGAAGTTTAATCCTTTTATGCACTAATTGACCTAAAAGTTCAGTAACTTAAGAACTAAAAAAAAGTTTTTCTTAGAAAAAAGTGGTTTTGGTTATTTTTAATTTTCTCAAAAAGTACAAGACTTGAACCTCCGGAGTTCTGATTTTGACTAAAAATTAATAAGAGCATTGGATTTTGGAACCATACAAAAAATAAGTTTGAAATTTTATTATTAATTTTTTTTTTCAAAATTTTTCAGTTTGGAAATTAATTAAAAAAAAACAACTGCAAAACAACTTTATTTAAAAACTAAAATAAAAAAAGAGATTTCTGGTTTTACAAAGAGATATCGAATAGTAGGTGTTAGTCGGGTTTTTAATTTTGTTTTCTGTTTTAAGTACTATTAAGTAAGGTACTATAATACGCTATTCACACCTATTCAAAATCTAGATTTCGAGCAAAATTCTCAAAATCTCATCCAAATCTACTAGATTTCCCATACATTTTCAGATTTCCAAATCTACTAGATTACGACAAAATCTCCTTAAAATCTACTTTCAAACACTAGATTGTTAAAACAAACAAACCTTTCGAAATGTTCTGCCTTGTCAGCAAATTGTCAGCAAGCGAAAACGCAGATAAAAAGCAGATAAAGGATTCCCTCTTTGAATTGTGATGAGAGAAGATAAATTATATCCGAGGAAGCAGAATATATGGACATATTTATAAGGAAATAGCTGTAGCTTTTGAAGGAATGTCCATTGTTGATGAAATTTAAATCATTGACCAGCGCCTTAAAGAAATAGTAGACAAACTAAATGAAACGGATGCCGACAATAACAACATTCTAAAAAAGTATATTGAATCAGCTAAGGAATTTCATAGAGGTGTATTGAAATATTTAAATAAATGAAAAAAAATTTAAAATTAAAGACGTGTTGTCAATATGGTTTTCGAGGCCTTTTCCGAAATCTTGCTTTTAAATGTATCTTTATTTGATAACTTATAACAGCTTGCACAAATCGATAAAATTTGAAGTGTCCTGCAGATCTCGGCTCCTCGTGGTTATTGGATTTTGGGTTAACCACATCGAAGATGAATATCCCAGCTTACAACTTCAACTTTGTACGCCTCCAGTGACGCCTCTTAGCGTTGTAGCGAATAGTGTTTCCTGTACCTAGACGGACCCATTGGGGCACCGATCGATTTTGTTTTAGCTTTTTAGCTAATTTCTGCTTAATACGAAACGATTTGTGGGCAGCCATTTCGTCCGTTCTTGGCGAAGATTGGAAAAGAAAAAGAAATGTCTGAAACAGTTTTCTAAAACTCGACGACATTTTAACAAAGAGTAATTAAATTTTTTTCTTCAGACGATTGAGAAGTTGAGAAAGGATATGGCTTCATTAGGTATCTGTAAATCTTAGCACATTTATAATAACTTTATAGTACACATTATTATTGAGTATACAAAAAAGATCTTTACAATTGCATTATTATATAGTGTGGGCTACCAGAATCTTACAAAAATTTCTCACTTTTACTATCAAGAATTTTTAATTATCAGGATTCATTTTTTGTTCATATAAACAAGAAATTAAAAATAATTGGCAAGATGAAAGAAACGTCAAACGAAATCCTGATTCTGTTCAGTGCGAACGCTTCAACGAGATTTCGTAATCTTGTTGCTGAAATCCGAGATTTTAATTCGGTGTGAAAAGCCTATAAGGCAAGTTATGCATTCGTAAAAAAAATCGAACTCGAGATTTTGATCAAAGTTGACATTACGATGATAGCGGAGCCCAAAAAAGTGGGTCTCGCAATTCTGCCTGTCTGTCTGTCTGTCGGTTCGACTACAACCTAAACGGCTTGGCCGATTTTCTTCAAACTTGGTAGATATGGCTTTTGATTTTTCCCCCCCACACGTTTTTTTCTTTTTTTTTTAAGACCAAAAATAACGGTACCTGCCATACGAATTTTTTTCGAAATTTTATAAATATTTTTTTTTTCTCAAAAACTGTCCCACAGATTTAAAAAAAAAATCATAAAGTTTCATTTATGTAGTTAAACCTAGAATGGTTGAAATAAAATTTCCAAAAAATGGTTATTTTTGGTACCCCCCTTGGAACCAACCAACAACCGATTTTGATCATTTTTTTATGTTAAGGCTCCCCAGCAGTTTCAATATTATTGTGTATTCAAATTTTCAAAAAAAAATATGGATTTTTAAAAAAAATTTCAATTTTTTTTTTTTGAAAACTCGATATTTCGAAAACCCCATGCTAGATTTTTTAAAACTTGATAAATAAAAGTTTTTTAATATAAATTATAAGATGTAAGAAAAAAATTTTTATTTTACCTAAAAATAACTGTACCCTCCATACAAATGTTATAATTGGTTTTCGAAAATCATATTTTTTTCGAAAACGGTTCCGAGAATTTTGCTAAAATTTTTTTTCTTTTGATTGGATCGTAAAAATCCATAATCAAATAAAAAAAATTTAAATCAAGATATTACTAACCATTTTTTCAAATTGAGAATTTCTCATTATTTTACAGAGCAGCTTCTAAAAAGTTTAAAAAATATTGCATTTCAAAACTTAAAAAAAAATAATTTTTAGTTTTTGAAAAAATATGTAATATATTTTGTTTTTTTTTTGAAAAATTCGGTATCAGAAACGGCTCAATATTTTTATTTGTAAATTTAATTTTTATTTGAAAAATAATAAAAACTGAATTGGCGTACCCAAATTTTTTCTTAAGAACATTTTAAATTTTTTTTATATAAAAGCTTATTTTTTTTTTAAGAAACCAGTACAGACCTATAATTTTTGTTCTTGCATAAGCTAATATTTGCTTGAACAATCTGGCAACCTGTTTTTAGCTCTAACTACTAAAGGATCTGTTTTAGTCTATTAAAAAATGAATTTTATGCTTATGAACAATTTTTTTCTAATAACATTAATTTTTTAAATTCATAGTCGTTTACATAAGAGCAAGTTCGTGCGACCCAGTCGTGCATTTTATTTTTCTTGTCTAAATATGTACAAAAAAAGCAACCTCCTCTCAGCTATTATGAAGTTTCTGATGGCATAGTTTTGTACAAAACAATTTTTAGAATAGTTTGAGATTTCTGTTTTGCTAACCGGTTTTTTGGTCATCAGCTGATCTTTTACATGGTATAACAACAACGCAAAGCTGTCGGATAATTTTAGATCGTTTGTCACATGTGGAATCTATTATCGATTTCCTTTACACATTAGGGATTTCGATCCTGAATCAAATTTTTTCATATATTTACATGTAAATCCCACTTCAAAAATATGGATTTGAAGATTTTTATCCCTGTCAAAAAAATCAATTTTTTTGGTGTGAAGGAACAAAAAATCTGGCGAGCGATCAAAATGTTCACACAGACATTGATTTCTAGGTGTAAAGGTAATCGACATAAGAGTGACGAGGAGGCTGGCGTTTTAGATACCCAATACCGTTTAAAAAGCGATACGACTACAAAAACGACAATTGGCGTTGAAGTGAATAAGTATAAATTTTTGATGAAAGGCCCCTGTTCGTTTTCTAATCATTGCTAACAAGAGTTAACTTTTGTCGTTCGTTTACTTCAATATTTTTATGATTTGTAACAATATGAGGTCATAATCTCGTTCATAAATTCATTTTGAAGTGTCCAATAGTTGCCACCTGTAACAATTTTCAATTCTTGTCGATGGTGTGAATTGAAAGTGTCTTTTGTTTACAAAAGACAAATCAAACTTTTTTTCAAGTCAAGTGATAAAATATATTTCTGCACGTAATTTCAGACGAGTTTCGTTGTGACTTCCACTTAAAATTATCATTGTGAATATCTTAAAGTGAAATGTCAAATTGGTATCCTTCTCACATTTTTTGATTCGGAAAGTGACGATAAAGAAGAACTTAATGCTAAAATCTTGCAAGGATCTTGGCCTGTGCCAAGTATATTTTTGATTTTGTATATTAGGTAACTTGTAAGTCTAAAAAAATGATCTTAAAAATATATGTATGTATGTACATAATGTACTTGTATTTTAAGAACGACCTACCTTTTTCTAATCTTTGAGATGTTTTTGTGGAGGACCCACTGTATTTTAAGAAATCAGCAACTTTTACCCACAGCAAATTGCTGTTTTTTCTTCCTTGGGCACTTTTAAGCATTGCTATGGCTAAACCTTGGTGAGAACACATAAAAGTGTTCGAAATCTCCGTCTGTTTTATATGTTTCATGGCAAACGTTTACGTAAACTTGTAATTTTACACAATTGTTAAACTTGCCACGTTGCATAAATACCCTTATTATTTATGATACTTAAAAACTCCTAAAATAGTTTGAGGTTAAAAATTAAAATAAACTGTTTAAACAAAATTTTAAATTCGTTAGAAAACTTCCCTAATTATTAATAATAAATTAATTTTTTTTTTAATGCGAAATGTCTTTAAAATTTTTCCAAAAAAATAAATTCTTTACCAATTTTAACTATTTATTAATATGTATTTAAGGCAATATTTCGAAAAAGAATCATTCACTCGTTTTCAATACATAGAATTTTCAAAAATAAAAAATATGATTTTAAATTGTCCTATATACAAGTTTTGATAAAAATCGGAGCAGTTAATGAAAAAGTCGAAAATTAAAAAAAATGGTTCTGAAAACAGATAGACGGACGGAAATGCGGGACCAACCTTTTTCGTATTCTCGATAGCTCGATATCTCGATTTCATTTGTTTTTTCAAATGTAAAACTCTTCTTATAGTAACTATATATTATTTATGTATGTCGCAAGTAAAAACCGACAACTGAACCAACATGTGTGCTAGTGTTCCACTGAGCGAATCAAACCACATCCCTTACCTGTTGAACAGACTGTAAGCAGTTATTGAATTTTAAATTTTTTTATATTGTTTCCATTATATTTTTAGTTTGTTTTGAATATAATTTATTTAGTTGTTAATAAATTATTTATATATTTGTTCAATTCTGTTTAAAAAGGATAAACAAAAATAACCAAATGCCGCTAAAACAAAGCGATATTAAGAGATTCACTAGGGCACTACCATTTCCAATACAATTTTCATACAATTGTTCGGAGAGATGCAAACAAAAAGCCTTTCTACTACTATGTAAACTCTATTAGCCAACAGGTAGTAATCACAAAAAAAAAACAACACCGTCTAGTATAATATGAGAAATAATAACATTCTTAATTAAGCTTGGTGGGGTTAAATGGCCAGACAGGTCTGAAGCAAGACTATTGAAGATTTTTGGTCAGTTGGAATTTATATACCACAAGTGTAGGGTTACGTGCTGGAGTATTGAACGGCAGACGAACAGATTGTTCAATTCGTGATTTCATTTTGTTTTTAATTCATATTCGTTGATCCAAAAGTTATGCAAAGCGGTGCAATAAGTTTTCTACAATAAAATGGAAATCGTACATTCATAAGTATTAAAAGTTGCTGTATTTACTTACATATATCAAAAGAAAGTTATTAAAGTAGGCCATCGTTCTGTGAATAACGTATTTAGTAAACATTGAACTTAATTCGCGGATGCAACAGGTATTTTGCATTCAATTTTGTGCTGCAGTTTTAAATGAATGAGAAATTTGTCGCTGGTTGTTGTGTCTTAATAACCATATTTATTTTAACAATGCTTAAACGTCGTGCGAGTAAACGTTTTGTTTTGGTTGAAACTGGGGAACAGAGTTCCTCTTGGGACTCAACAGTTGACAAAAACAACCAAATCGTTAATCAACAGCAAAACAATAGGAATGACTTGGCTGAAGCGGAAGTTCCCAGGAATTTAGTTGCACATGGAGAAGTGGTAGTTCAGAATCCTGCTTTATTAAATGTACCACAAGCTTCTGGCTCTCTTAAGTAATACATATACATATTTATTGGTTTTTTGTTTATGAGATTTCTTTTTTGTTTCTTAATTCTGAGTATAATAAATTTCTCTTTTTATAGGCCTAGCATGTCCCGTGGAACGGGCTTGGGAGTCGAACGTCATCAAGAGCGAGATTTCCTAATTGCCACCACCGAAGAGTTCGTAAAGAGGTTCGGGGGTACGAGAGTAATTAATAAAATTCTAATCGCTAATAATGGAATTGCTGCCGTCAAATGTATGCGTTCCATACGCAGATGGTCCTACGAGATGTTTAAAAATGAACGTGCTGTTCGTTTTGTTGTAATGGTAAGTGGAAAGATGAATGGTTAGAAATAAATCATGTAATTTTTTTTTTGTTTTAACCAGGTTACACCAGAAGATCTTAAAGCCAACGCTGAGTATATAAAAATGGCGGACCACTATGTTCCAGTGCCTGGTGGATCAAATAACAATAACTATGCAAATGTGGAATTGATTGTTGACATAGCACTACGAACTCAAGTTCAGGTATGTTGTCATTAAAAAAATAATCATCCGATCAGGAAAATTGTTTGCTTTATTCAATAAACAATATTTTGAATAGGGTATGGCATTTCTTTACGGAGTGATTTGTTTAATTATTCATTAACTCGACGACTCAAGCAAATAGATTTTACAAAGACGTACTTTTATTTAATGTCATGTTAATTGGTATCACCTGTTCATATAAAGTTCTAAAGTTCAGATAACGAATGGTTAAATTTGGTAGTTGAAACACCTGTTGCCCGTTTATTGGATTTTGATGGAGATGACTATAATTGAAATAATGGAGTCATCCAAGTGAGACAACTTCAAGTCTAAAAATAATTTGTATCTTTTTGGGTCGAAATGGTCTTCTAGTTTTGAAGATATGACAATTATACGGTTCAAATATATTTTTACCTATTTATAAAACTTTAAAGTAGAGAGTAATAATCAAAAGTAGTATTAAGGAAAACAGCCTTATATCGCGTACTTCATGATCTCATAATCCTAAACATTTGAGTTGATCTTTAACTTATATTTTAATAACGAAGCTAACAGCTGACGACACAAATTCAAGATAATTCCATGTATTTGATATTTTACGATTATCAGAACACTTTATGGCAAGTTGAGTACTTCAGTTTGTTTCATTTTCATATTAAACACTGCTTCTACTTTGTCCTTTTAACTTTGTTTCGACTTAATAGAGTTTCTGACTGCTTAACATTTGAAAGATGGGGATGAACATATAGTTCTTATAATACACTCCAAACTAGTTTTCAAACCAATTGACTATCATTTCATTATATTATTTTAAAAATAGGCTGTTTGGGCTGGTTGGGGTCATGCTTCAGAGAACCCAAAACTTCCAGAATTATTACACAAAGAGGGTCTAGTGTTTCTTGGACCACCTGAGAGAGCGATGTGGGCACTTGGCGACAAGGTTGCATCATCAATTGTTGCACAAACTGCTGATATTCCAACTCTTCCATGGTCCGGTTCAGATCTTAAAGCCCAATACACAGGAAAAAAAATTAAAATCTCTTCCGATCTATTTAACCGTGGTTGTGTAAGTAACGCTGATCAGGGATTGGCTGCTGTTGCAAAAATTGGTAAATTATTAAGAGACATAAAATATGTTATTTGAATTGTAAACGTTATTCGTTTTCAGGTTTTCCGGTAATGATTAAAGCGTCTGAGGGTGGTGGCGGCAAAGGTATACGAAGAGTAGACACTGCTGAAGAATTCCCTGCCTTATTCCGTCAAGTTCAAGCTGAAGTGCCCGGTTCGCCAATTTTTGTAATGAAGTTGGCGCGTGGTGCTAGGCATTTAGAAGTTCAATTGCTAGCCGATCAATATGGCAATGCCATAAGTTTGTTCGGACGCGACTGTTCCATACAGCGACGACATCAAAAAATTATCGAGGAAGCTCCTGCAATAGTTGCTTACCCAGAAGTATTTGAGGATATGGAAAAGGCAGCCGTGCGTTTAGCAAAAATGGTTGGTTATGTGAGTGCAGGAACTGTGGAGTATCTTTACGATACGTCGGGTAAATACTTTTTCCTCGAGCTGAATCCAAGATTACAAGTAGAACATCCTTGTACTGAAATGGTTGCAGACGTGAATTTACCAGCTTGTCAGTTACAAGTAAGTGATAAATGTGTGTTAAAACTATGTATTATTGTATAACTTTTTTTTATTAGATCGGTATGGGCGTTCCGTTATATCGCTTGAAAGATATTCGTTTGCTTTATGGAGAATCTCCTTGGGGAACATCTATAATAGATTTTGAGAATCCTGCTAATAAACCTGTTCCTTTAGGACACGTCATTGCCGCCCGAATAACATCTGAAAATCCAGACGAAGGCTTCAAGCCCAGCTCAGGAACCGTTCAAGAACTAAACTTCCGTTCAAGTAAAAATGTGTGGGGATACTTCAGTGTTGCCGCTTCGGGTGGTTTGCACGAATTCGCCGACTCACAGTTTGGACATTGTTTTTCGTGGGGAGAAAATCGTCAGCAGGCTAGAGAAAACCTAGTAATAGCTCTCAAAGAACTGTCCATCCGTGGAGATTTCCGGACAACTGTAGAGTATTTGATCACATTACTGGAAACAAATAGTTTCTTAGACAATAGCATTGATACTGCTTGGTTAGATGCCTTAATTGCAGAGCGAGTTCAATCCGAAAAGCCTAATATTCTTTTAGGTGTTATTTGCGGAGCACTTCATATCGCAGATCGACAAATTACTGAAGCTTTCTCCAGTTTCCAAACTTCTCTAGAAAAGGGGCAAATTCAAGCTGCCAATACTCTAACAAATGTAATCGATGTTGAGCTCATCAATGATGGTAATCGGTATAAAGTTCAAACAGCAAAAAGTGGACAAAACACTTATTTCCTTTTGATGAACAACTCGTTTAAAGAAGTGGAAGTTCATAAGCTTTCCGATGGTGGAATGTTATTGTCTTTTGAAGGATCATCATATACAACTTACATGAAAGAGGAAGTGGATCGATATCGGATTGTGATTGGAAATCAAACGTGTGTTTTCGAGAAAGAAAATGATCCTTCTATTCTTCGAAGCCCATCGGCTGGTAAACTTATAAATTTACTTGTGGAGGATGGAGCCCATGTCAATAAGGGCCAGGCGTTTGCAGAAATTGAAGTAAGTTTTCTGTTCAATTAAAATATAAGTAATTATTTATTTTCGATTAAAAGGTAATGAAAATGGTAATGACGCTGACATCCATAGAAGCAGGCACTGTAACCTTTATCCGTCGCCCAGGGGCAGTTCTTGATGCAGGCACACTCCTTGGTCATTTGGAGCTCGATGATCCATCACTGGTCACCAAAGCTCAGCCTTTTAAGAGTGGATTTCCAGTGACAGAAAACTCTTCCATACCGGAAAAACTCAACCGAGTTCATAACAGTTACAAAGCAATATTGGAGAACACTCTTTCAGGATATTGCCTCCCGGATCCTTACAACGCTCCTCGTCTTCGAGAAGTTATTGAAAAGTTTATGCAGAGTCTTCGTGATCCATCGTTGCCTTTGCTTGAACTTCAAGAAGTTATAGCATCTGTTTCCGGGCGCATTCCAATCTCTGTTGAGAAAAAAATCCGAAAACTCATGACATTATACGAGCGCAATATAACAAGTGTGCTAGCCCAGTTCCCATCGCAACAGATTGCCAGTGTAATCGACTGTCACGCTGCTACTTTGCAAAAACGTGCAGATCGAGATGTATTTTTCCTCACCACTCAGGGAATCGTTCAACTGGTTCAACGATACCGCAACGGAATTCGTGGTCGTATGAAAGCTGCAGTCCACGAACTTCTCCGACAATACTATGAAGTTGAATCTCAATTTCAACATGGTCACTATGATAAATGTGTGGGATTGATTCGAGAAAGGCACAAAGACGATATGTTAACAGTAGTTAACACAATTTTCTCGCATAGTCAGGTATCGAAAAAGAATCTTCTGGTAACGCTACTAATAGATCACTTGTGGGCCAATGAACCTGGCCTTACCGACGAACTGGCAACTACTTTGAGTGAACTTACGTCCCTACATCGCGCAGAACATTCACGTGTTGCACTTCGTTCGAGGCAAGTACTCATAGCAGCTCACCAACCTGCCTATGAATTACGCCACAATCAAATGGAGTCGATATTTCTGTCTGCCGTTGATATGTATGGACATGATTTTCACCCAGAAAACTTACAAAGGTTGATTTTGTCGGAAACATCAATTTTTGATATTTTGCATGATTTCTTCTATCACACAAATCGTGCTGTTTGTAATGCTGCTTTGGAAGTTTATGTTCGAAGAGCGTATATATCGTATGATCTTACATGCCTACAGCATTTGGAGTTGTCCGGAGAAGTACCGTTGGTACATTTCCAGTTTGTGCTACCAACTGCACATCCAAACAGGTAAATCTCGATTTCTTTAAAATGTTGAAACAACTATATAATTACTTTTTAAAGGCTTCAATCTCATTTGTCACTGGATGGAATGGAAGCAACTTTGTCCCCAGGTGCAACATTTATGCGAACAGGGTGCATGGCAGCATTTAATTCGTTCGAACATTTCGAACAATATTCTGATGAAATATTTGACCTTCTTGAAGACTTATCATCCCCAGCTTATGCTAGTGCTAAGGTTCTATTCTTATCACTTTCTTTTAAATTTCACTATATATAATTTATTCTTATATAAAAAAGGTACTTGAAGCTGTTGACGCAGCAGATTCAGCTTCTGACGGCAGACTCAGTACATCTATCAATGTTTCTTTATCGGATCCAGTTTCAAGAGCTAATGCCGCAGAAGAAGCTATATCTACAGAGCCTATTCATATTTTAAGTGTAGCTGTTCGCGAGATTGGTGAAATGGACGATGTGCAGATGGCATCAGCTTTTGGCACATTCTGCAAATTGCATCGGGAGGAGTTGTATCAACGACGAGTGCGCAGAATAACATTCGCTTGCCTGAAAAAGTATACTTTAAAATATATAATTCGTAGTCATAAATTTTAAAACGTTAATATTTGTTGCAGGCGCCAGTTCCCCAAATTTTTTACCTATCGTTCAAGGGATAATTTTGAAGAGGATCGTATTTACCGACATTTAGAACCAGCTTGTGCCTTTCAATTGGAGCTAAATAGAATGAGGACATATGACCTAGAAGCGTTACCAACATCAAATCAAAAAATGCATTTGTACTTAGGTAGAGCGAAAGTATCCAAGGGTCAAGAAGTCAGCGACTATCGGTTTTTCATTCGTTCCATTATTCGTCATTCCGATCTCATTACTAAGGAAGCTTCATTTGAATATTTGCAAAACGAAGGAGAACGTGTTTTGCTTGAAGCAATGGACGAACTGGAAGTAGCTTTCTCCCATCCACATGCAAAACGAACAGATTGCAATCACATTTTCCTAAATTTCGTTCCAACTGTTATAATGGATCCTGCTAAAATTGAAGAATCAGTTACAAAAATGATCATGCGTTATGGGCCTCGATTGTGGAAACTAAGAGTTTTACAAGCTGAACTTAAAATGGTAATCCGTCAAAGTCCACAATCGGCTACACAAGCTGTGCGCCTTTGCATTGCGAACGATTCTGGTTACTTTTTGGATATATCAATGTATACGGAAGCAACAGATCCTGAAACTGGCATTGTAAGTTATATTTCTATGAGACGAACAAATTATCTTACCTACCATTGTGTTTTTTAGATAAAATTCCAGGCATACGGAGACAAACAAGGTTCACTAAATGGACATCCTATTTCAACGCCGTATATGACGAAAGACTTTTTGCAACAAAAACGTTTCCAAGCTCAATCTAATGGTACCACATATGCATATGACATTCCTGATATGTTCCGTCAAATGACTGAGAAGCAATGGAAAGATTTTTCGAAAGCACGACCCACTGTTGAAATTAGAATTCCCGAAAAGATTTTGTTAGAATGTGTAGAGCTAGTATTGGATGGAGATAGTCTTGTTGAAATGAAGCGACTTCCTGGAGAAAACAATGTAAGTATTATTTTTTTTTTCTAGAATGGATTGAGCAATAAGTGCCAAACGACATTCAAGTAAAATCATCGAATTAAAACATTCTTCAAATAGTGTGGTATGGTGGCCTGGAGAATAGTTCTGGCAACCCCAGAATACCCCAGCGGAAGAGAAATTATCGTGATTGCTAACGACCTGACCTTCTATATCGGATCCTTTGGCATTAAGGAAGATATTTTATTTCACAAAGCATCTCAATTAGCACGGGAGAGGAAAGTTCCAAGGGTAAGATAAATAAAAAACTAGTTAAACCATTTTATCCATATCAATTCTCAGATTTATATATCAGTGAACAGTGGTGCTAGAATCGGACTTGCCGAGGAAGTCAAAGCAATGTTTAAGGTTGCATGGGAGGACCCAGAAGAACCCGATAAAGGCTTTAAGTATTTGTATCTGAGTACCGAAGATTACAGCAAGGTTGCAAGTCTTAATTCGGTACGTGCAATTCTCATTGAAGACGAAGGAGAGCCACGTTATAAAATTACAGATATTATTGGTAAAGACGATGGACTGGGTGTGGAAAATTTGAGATATGCTGGTTTAATTGCTGGTGAAACATCACAAGCCTATGAAGAAATTGTTACAATTTCAATGGTGACATGTAGAACTATCGGCATCGGTTCGTATTTAGTGCGTTTGGGGCAGCGCGTTATACAAATTGATAACTCGCACATCATCCTTACTGGATATGCGGCTTTAAATAAGGTAATAGAGAAATACATTTGCGATCTTAGAGTCAATTATATAATTATTTTTATTTCTTTAGTTATTAGGACGTAAAGTTTATGCATCGAATAATCAACTCGGTGGTGTTCAAATTATGTACAACAACGGTGTATCTCATAAGACTGAAGGTATGATGATAAATACATGCTTGATTGAATGAATTTAAATATTTTTTTTTTGCAGCAATTGATTTGGATGGTGTTCATACTATTCTTACATGGCTTTCGTACATTCCTGCTTATATTGGCGGTGATTTGCCTATTGTTTTGCCCAATGACCCAATCACTCGCCCTATTGGATTCATGCCCACAAAATCACCCTACGATCCACGATGGATGCTTGCTGGTCGAGTTAATCCTGGTAAGATTAATATTTTTGCAATCATTTCAATCAAAAAAAAAATGATATTTGTTTCTCTAAAGCCAACATGAACGAATGGGAGACGGGTTTCTTTGACAGAGGCTCATGGGCTGAAATAATGGAAGCATGGGCAAAAACTGTTGTCACTGGAAGAGCGCGTCTTGGTGGTGTTCCAGTCGGTGTTATTGCTGTTGAAACAAGAACTGTTGAAGTGGAAATGCCGGCCGATCCTGCGAATTTAGACTCGGAAGCCAAAGTATTTTGGAAACATTTTTTTTTTTAAATATAGCTAATATTTTTCATTTTAAGACATTGCAACAAGCTGGTCAAGTTTGGTATCCTGATTCGTCGTACAAAACAGCTCAAGCCATTAAAGACTTCAGTCGTGAAGAACTTCCACTTCTGGTGTTCGCAAACTGGAGAGGTTTCTCCGGTGGAATGAAGGACATGTACGAACAGATTGTGAAGTTCGGAGCCTACATTGTCGATGGATTGAGAGAATATAAGCATCCTGTTCTAATTTACCTGCCACCTAATGCTGAACTCCGTGGAGGAGCATGGGCCGTTTTGGATTCTCTTATTAATCCAAGATACATGGAAACATATGCTGATCCAGAAGCGAGAGCTGGGGTCTTAGAACCCGAAGGAATTGTCGAAATCAAATATAAAGAAAAAGATCTGGTAAAAACAATTCACCGACTGGATGCCACCGTTATTTCGGTAAGTTTGATATTATTTTAAATATGTATATTCTAATGTTACAACAAACCTATTTGTATTTAGCTCAATAAACAATTGGAAGAAGTTGCAGGCGATACGTTAAGAACACATGAAATTGAGGAGAAGATAAAGACCCGCATAAATCAACTAATTCACGTGTACCACACTGTTGCGGTCCATTTTGCCGATTTACATGACACACCTGAGCGAATGTTGGAAAAGCAATGTATAAATGAAATTGTTCCTTGGAGAGAATCCCGCTCCTGGTTTTACTGGCGCCTACGGCGCTTATTGTTGGAAGATTCGATGACAAAAAAGATCCTTAAAGCTCAAGATAATTTGTCTGTTGGCCAAGCAAAGCAAATGCTTCGAAGATGGTTGGTTGAAGAGAAAGGAGCGACTGAGGTTTGAATTTTTGAAACAATAATATTTGATTGCTTTTACTCAAACATACTATCTTAGGCCTACGTTTGGGATAGCAATGAAGAAATGGTTCGGTGGTACGAGGAACAGAAAAAATCTGAATCAACTGTTTCGACAAATATAAACGCAGTCAAACAAGACGCAATTATATCAAAAATTCAAACACTTTTACAGGTGAAATGTGAAATATTCATTTTCCTTATTCAATTTTGTCTGAAATATGTTTTTTGAACATTTTAGGAATGTCCTGAAGTAGCACTAGATGCCGTTGTTGGTCTTTGTCAAAACCTTACACCCGTCAATCGTGGTGTAGTTGTTCGAACCCTAGCACACCTCGAACTTAAAGATAACGAATCCAATCCCCAATGACCGATATGACCGGTTTTTAAATAAAAACAAATCATTTTCATCGATTGAATGCAAAAAAAACTGTACATAATACATGGCCCGCGTTTGCAAACTTCATTTAATATTCCTTTTTTTTAGGAATTAACTTAACATAACATTTAGTAGAACTAAATGAAATGTTTGTTATACATTTAGAATGTACCCCGTCGCATGTTCAATGAATTATTTTTAAACAAATTCGCTTTATTAAGTTTGTTGCAGATTATATTTATTTAATAAGACAAGTAAAAACATTGTAAATTATATAATGCAGATTAATAAAATCTATCGAACCGATTTTCTACACTGCATATCTTTTTGTAATGAATTTGTATTAATGCATAAACTTTGTAAAAATAAAATAAATGCGTTAATTATAAAATATTTATATAAGCTACTTTCAAAGTGTATCTTGTTTTACTAGATGTGTATAATGTTTCTGTAAATACAGGCAGTTGACTCAAATTATAAGCTTATTTGAACTAAACTTGTAAGAAAAGATTACGTTTTTGCAAGAACTGGTTTTTTCCAACGTTAAGAAAATTACTAAAGAAATGCCTTAAAAAAAGAACAAAATGAAATACTTCTTCTATAGACCAACTTTGAAAAATATATTTTTTTTATAAAAATGTTTGGAAGAAACGGTTAGGGAGTTCGTTCTTAAGCTGGTTTGCATTTTGATAATACATAATCAGCCCGATTACCGATGTCGTAAACGACAGCGAAATATACGACCTGACACGATCTGCATTTCATAAGTCGTTTCCTATTTTTGTCACTCGTTTTATTGTCGTCTGTAAACGTCAAACGTCGTTGAACACTTTTTTGTGAAAAGTGAAGAGAGCTGGGACCCTACACTACGTTGAAATTACTTCGTTATCGTTGAAATGCGATTATGCTTAACGAGAATCGTTTAATTTTAACGATACTCGTTAGTTCTAACGACTGCCATATACCTATCGTTTAACTTTCGTTTTATCGTTTCTTGATTTACATATATTTTTTTTTCATTTATTTATGACAACTTTTGACATTCCTAATAATCGAGAAGTTGGTTGCGCTTCAAAAAAAAAAATGTTTTTTTTGGTTAAGCTTGGCAACACCTTTTGTACGCCTTTTTCGTTTTACTTAATCGCTCTTTGTCGTGACTATCGTATTCCACAGTATCGTTGACTTGCCGCTCGTTTCGTAATACAAAATAGGGCCCCTGTATTTCGTTCCGAATGAAATCCACTACTTTCGGAATGGCAGTTCCAAAAGTGGAAATAAATCCGGTAAAAGTGAAAATTTACAGTGACGAGCAAAAGTTATCAAATGATTTCGCTGTAAGGATTTTTTAATAGAATTAATATCTCTTTTTATTTTGTTTATTTAACTCGCATTTATTATGTATAGTAAAATTTTCAAAAAATAATATATTATACAAAAAAAAAATCATAATTTTCTGGTTTTGTCCAATTATGCACGTTTTAGTTTCAAGAGATTTAACATCGTTTGTTCTTTGAGAGATGTTCCTCTCTATTGTGCTTTGTTTGTTCTACTGTAATTTAACAAGTAACAGTTAAGATAATTTTATTTGTTGATAGTTGTTGTGGGTAAATCGTTCATTTTAAAACGTATAAAGATGATTATTGTCAAAATGAAAAAAAAAAAAAATAAAAATACCGTAGACCGCGCTATTTTCTTACTAGAAAGTGGTGAATCATCGCGTGAAGTGTCCAAAATTTCAAAAACTTCTGTGCTTAATATTAAAAAAAAAAAACCCAATGAAAAAAGGACGGAAACGACTTCTTTCTGATTTGGAAGCTAGAAAAATGGAAAGAGAGTTGAGACTTGAGAAGTGGGTCCAAAACACCTAAGCAGGCAGCCCAAAACATAGACAAACCAGTTAGTGAATGGACTGCACTCCGGGCTTGGGTTAAACGCTAAAGAGAAACCGAAGAAGCCTCTGCTTTCAGCGAAAAATATTGTAGCCAGGTTAGTTTTTGCTAAAAAGCACAAAAACGACCATTGACCAATGGAAAAAAGTCATTTGGTTGGGCGAGACGAAGGTCAATAGAATAGGAACGGATGGTAGATCTTTTTATTGGTCAAGTCCTGGAGAACCACAACAACATCAAGTTCAAAAGACCGTGAAACATGGAGGAGGTTCGGTGATGGCTTTGGACTGTTTCTCGTGGAACTCTGTTGGTCCTTTGGTGAAAATCGATGGCATCATGAACAAAGAAAAATATTTGGACATTTTGAAGACAAATTTACCACCTTTTATTGCATCAACAGGCTTCAATGATTGTGAAATAACTTTTCAGCAGGACGGAGATCCAAAACACGTCAAAAATTGTCTCGGAATGGCTGAGAAGTCAACAGATTACGACGATGACATGGCCAGCACAAGGCCCTGACCTCAATCCAATTGAAAATTTATGGTCAATTGTGAAGCGACGATTGGGGCAGCACAAAAATCACCCATCAAACACTTAGGAGCTTTGGCAACGAATGGAGCTGAAATGGGGCCGTATTCCGGAGCAATTTCTCCATAATTTGGTGGAAAGTATGCCAAAGCGTTGCTCCCAAGTAATTGAAAATAAAGGTTTATGTACTAAATACTAAAGAAAAAACATTGATTTTAAACGTGCACAATTGGACAAGTCTAAAAACTAATGGAAATTTTCTGTTTTGTATAATCCTACTAATATTATAAATGTGAATGTTACGATGTATGGATGTTTGTTACTCAATAACGCTTGAACAACTGAATGGATCTTGATAAAATTTTACACACAAAAAAGTTATAGTCTGGATTACCGCATAGGCTACTTTTTTTTGTATTATCAGGGGAGGGGCATTGGGTGGTCGAAACACCCCAAAATTATTTATCTCTACTTCTATCTTCGTATTGCACTGAAATGTAGTACATATACATAAGTAGTTGCATTGAAATGCCATACTTTGGTGGTGCGGGCCCAGAGGAGGGGCATTGTTTGATTAATTTACCTAAGCAGTAACGATAAAAACACTCAAAAAAGTTTTAAAAAAAATAAACCAAAATAAAATTCTCCGAATTAAAAACAATAAAAATTTGACAAATATTTGTGTCTCTTTGAATTTAAACTATTTTAAGGTAAGTTAAACTTTATGTGCCTACAGTTTTAACTACATAAATTGTTATAGGATAGTTACATACGTATGTGATTTGCTCATTGTTTGTTAGTTTTTTCAAAATATCCTTCGCTTGGCTCCATTACCTTTAAGAAAAGGACTTGTGACAGTTCTTGGCTAACCTAAAAGTTTTTATTTTTTCAGTGGTAAGTCGTCTTTTTTAATTCCAACGATGACACACAGAAGTAAAATAAACACCCAAAAAAAAACATTCCGTACTTCACACAAGATTTCCATTTACACAAGATTTCCAATGCAAGAAAAACTGAGCGAATCCACAGAAACTTAGACACATGATTTATTTTGAAAAACCTCAGTTGAAAAATTTGCTTGCGGGAGTTCCCGCACGGAATACGCTAGTACATACATACGAGTATATTATTTTTTGAAAAAAGTTATTATGAATAATAAAATTTAGTTAAATAAAAAAAATTAAAAAAAAAATTTTTAATTCTATTAAAAACTTTAAATCAATTTTTCAAGTAAACGAAAACATTTGACCACTTTTGCTCGTTACTGTATGTAAGACCCTATGTCGAACACGGTTGATTTGATTTATTGTCTTTTTTTTATAGAGTATTGTAGTGGTTTTATTAGTGCTGGGATTGGACGAACCCCTCCAAAACGATCAAGATCCTTCAATATTAATGAGAAAAAAAGCACGATACACTGGTATCGGAAAATTGACTGCAAAAAATGAAATACCATAATACTAATTTCAAGCACTTCATTTAACGCGGGTGCAAACCCTCCATTGATGCGATTATGACAATTGATTTTTTTTTTATATGTAAGCTAAAATTCAAGAAGAATCGCAGGTTTTCGATAAAATATTTTTAATGGCCGACGTTTTAAAGAGATTGCTGCACAAACCGTCATAGTCTCCATATGTGGGCACTAGTCTAGGACGTGTGCTTTAAGGACCCACGAAATCTTGTGCCAGCAAAATCTTATGACTATAATTTATTAGAAGGTCTTACATTAGAGTGGGTGGAGCGCAGTTTGGGCGTTTGCTTCAAATTAAATAAAAATTACTTACAAAATATTTAATATTGTTCTTGTTTTTAAACTTAATAGAGTTGAGATCGGGTACACTTTAAAGCAAATATTTTTCCAGCTTTTAATGTTTTTTTTTTACTCAAATTGGATATTTTTGGCAATAATTCTCTACTCGCTCTAGACAGAGATGATTAACCTAAAAAAAAAATATTTTCATGAGCCAGCAATTGCAGGCGGAATATCTGAGTAGGTTATTCAAATCTAGGGCCCTTATTGCGAGTGTCGTTTCTTAATCGATCGACGACTTTTGTCGAAAATCGATCATCGAAAAATTAAGATATCTGAAATTATTCTTGTATAAGATACCATAAGCTGTGTTTTTATGCGTGTTTACAATATTAAGTGATCTAAATAGTTTTGGATACAAATTTTAACGCATCAAACGTTTTGGCACTATCAACTTTTATCGAATCGAACGTTAACGACACTCACTATAAGGCCCTATAGGAAAGTCTGGAAAACAAGTCTCAAGGAAATATTTCACTACTTTGAGGACAGTGCAATTAAAAACTGCAACTGGCTGCGCACATACGATAGAATCAAAATCATAAAACTCAGATAGAATTGAGCTCAACGAACATTTCAGACTTAAGTTGAGCAGTTGTAGGGCCTCTGCTTAACACTCTTAGGATAGCCGCGCACTGGCAACTGTGATCGAAATCAAATAGTTTAATCACCAGGGGGGTCATTCCATAATTTTCTAAACGATAATCGTCAAAACGATAATCGTCGATGATATCGCGTCCATGATTTGCCTTATGTAACTCGACTACTATCGTCTCTTTAATCGATCACAGTTTTAGAGATTTGTATGCATTTCAGAAACTCTCAAACTGTAGTCAATCTGTCAATTCAATAGAAAACAATACAAAATATCAATTTACAGTGGAAACTCAATCACTCAACTGCAGTCACCTACAAAATTCAAAATTAAATCAAGACGATACCTATTTAGCTATCGTCCAAACGTTATCGTTTTGACGATTATCGACTTACGTGAATAGAAAAAAAAGGCAACGCTATCGTTCAAACGATATTGTCTGACGATAATCGAGTTACGGAATGGCCCCCCAGTTGATAGAGTACCGCTCACTGGCAACTCTTTCTTCACGCTCACACTCTTTTCTCTCTTGCGCTTAAAGAAAACAGTTGAACTGTTGCGAATTAATTTTAGGCAATCGTTTAGCTTGTGTCAAAACTCATTTTTGTTCTATATGCTATAATTATACAATTTTATTCATCGCTTATGAAAGGCCTGATGATAATTATCCCTTACTATTAAGAAAAGGGGAATTCAATTCAACTACAATCATATATGAGTTTATATGTTTCAAGAATGCCTCCCGAAAAGTGCATCACCTAGCCGTTCGCGAAAACTGTCTGGTCAAACTTCGAATTGAGGGAAGCTTGGTCCCTCTAATGTCGTGGCAATCCGGAAGCCTTCTGGACTCTTCTGAAGGTGTTCACTTGACATTCATAGAATCAGTTTTAAAGTCACTTTTTGTTAGATGTAGAAAAGTTGCTTTTAAAATTTCGTAGTAACAGATCAATCATTTTAAATTTAACTTAGTTACAGGAAAGCCGCTTTTAAGTATTTATACTTGAAATTTGTCTTATTTCTACGAATGTTTGGTAAAGCTTAGTACGCAGATCGAGACAAGACAAATTTTATCTCTACAATTTTAATCTCTACAAAACTTTTCCAAATCTCGCGCAAGAGTTTTAAGTTGGAGAGAATAAATCTAATTTAATGTGTTTTTTAGTGTATAGCCTAGTACGCAGATCGGGAAAAATTTTGTCTCCCATACATTTTTTTTCCTGGGACAAATTTTGTCTCGGATATTTTTCCTAGCAGTACGCAGTTCGCGCGCAAAAGCATTAGCAAAAGCAAAAAGAATGATACAAGCATTATTTTGCGGGACAAATTTTGACAGCCACCGTATTTCCGAAAGTGATTTTTGTCAATTCTGATTTTATGTAAAAGGTGCTGATGCTTGTCTAGAGACATTCAAGAGGAGATTCCAAAAAGGTATGAATGACTTTTGTAAGACAACCCGTTACAGAAATACACTAAGAAACACATTAAATTAGATTTCATCTCTCCAACTTCAAACTTTTGCGCGAGATTTGGAAAAGTTTTGTAGAGATTAAAATTGTAGAGATAAAATTTGTCTTGTCTCGATCTGCATACTAGGCTTATCTCTGGAACGGGTTGTCTTACAAAAGCCGTTCATACCTTTTTGGAATCTCCTCTCGATGGTTTCAAGAGAAGCATCAGCACCTTTTACATAAAACCAGTTTTGACAAAAATCACTTTCGGAAATACGGTGAAGCCTAGTACGCAGATCGGGAAAAATTTTGTCTCCCATACATTTTTTTTCCTGGGACAAATTTTGTCTCGGATATTTTTCCGAGCAGTACGCAGTTCGCGCGCAAAATTCATACTATTGTGAATTGCTCTACAAAATGTCTCCACTAAATTTTGTCAGGAAAAAGAATGATACAAGCATTATTTTGCGGGACAAATTTTGACAGCCGAAAGTGATTTTTGTCAATACTGGTTTTATGTAAAAGGTGCTAATGCTTGTCTTGAGAGCATCAAGAGGAGATTCCAAAAAGGTATGAACGACTTTTGTAAGACAACGCGTTCCAGAGATACACTAAAAAACAGTAAATTAGATTTCATCTCTCCAACTTCAAACTTTTGCGCGAGATTTGGAAAAGTTTTGTAGAGATTAAAATTGTAGAGATAAAATTTGTCTTGTCTCGATCTGCGTACTAGGCTTGACTGTCAAAATTTGTCCCGCAAAATAATGCTTGTATCATTCTTTTTCCTGGCAAAATTTAGTGGAGACATTTTGTAGAGCAATTCACAATAGTATGAATTTTGCGCGCGAACTGCGTACTGCTCGGAAAAATATCCGAGACAAAATTTGTCCCAGGAAAAAAAATGGTATAGGAGACAAAATTTTTCCCGATCTGCGTACTAGGCTTTAAATCGAACTTAGGCTAGATTCGGATCTATTACTCAGGGCCAATGTATTTCAATTGTTCAACACACATAAGAACAGCAACAGCAACGCCAACAGCGTCGTTAGGCCAAAGTCCTAAAGCAAGTTCGTTTAATTATGTAAGTCGACGGCACACGCGCAACACACCACCTCAAAACATATCCCACGAGCCTCCGGCCGAAGCATTGTAGGTAAATATTTATAAACAACGGCCAAAGCTGCTAGCATGTTTTGAAATTTGTCCGATTTCGCTTGAACAAAATGCCATAGTTTTTGCCACTTTGTAGTGGCAATACAAAATTGGGTTTTAATCACAAGCTGAATGCAACCATAATATAACTGCTGCCAACATCAATATTGCAAAATGAAATGTCAAATTTTAAATGTCACGAATGGAAAAAATGAAATTAAAAAAATTAAAATATCCATATTTCCATATCCAACCAATATTCCTAGAAAATCGTTAAGGGGTTTGGTTAAGAACACTGTTTTCAATTAAATTCGAAATTCAATTTTTATTTTTTTATTTATTGAAAACAAACAAACAATTTCTAGAATAAGTGAAAACAGGAAAACTTCACTGATAAGATAGAAAAAACATACTGGTGTGTGGCCACCATCAGTGGTTCGCAAAAAAAAATTTACATACGAAGCACAAAAATGTTTTCGATTTTTGTTTGGACAACCAATGGCTATATTTGAACAAAAACACGAAAGAAAAATCACCCTCGATGACACCCAACAAATAATTTGCTGTATAGAAACGGCCCAGACGGTCCATGGACATACGGTACATTTTTTTTTACAAAATATTGAAACATATTTGTGTTGTTGTCCAGTGTCCATGTATGACTAATTAATTATATTGTATTTCCGTAGGAGTATCTTCTGCGCCTGCAACGGGGACCATTAAAAGAAAATAGTTGGAAAATCTTACGTCGCTACAATGACTTCGCTGAACTTAATCGACATCTCCATCCTTCTGGTATTGTATTGCCGATGCCCGGTAAGAAACTCATTGGTAATATGCGCCCTGATTTCATAGCTGAACGACGTCAACAACTGCAAGAGTACATAGACACGGTCCTCATGAATCCAATACTAGCATCATCGCTGCCGGCGAAGCGCTTCGTTGACCCGGATAGCTATTCACAATCATTTCACGGTAAATCGATAACCTTTCTATTAAACAATTTCATTTTTACTTGTAGGTATGTGCATATGTATGTATTATAAACGATATAGTTTTTGATTCATACAAAATAAAAATAGAGATTTTAATGACGAAATTTTATATTGCGATTATTAACATACGAAAAAGTATAACAATTGCACTAGGTTTGTACTAAGTGATTCTCTAAAGAAGATATTGAAATTTAATCTGTTAGGTCTAGAATAACGCCAAGGGTTTACTTATATCAACAACAGCCCTATTAATAACAAAATCTTTACGAAAACTTGTTATGTAGGTAGGATTTTTGGTTTTCGTTTTCTCATTGAGATCATAATTGGCTTCCATTGAGATCTTAACTGGCTTCCATTAAAACTTGTACATAGAATCTAATTAAATGTTTACGGCAATAAAAAAATTCAATTAATTAAATAATATTACATTTTAAAATTTCGTTGTCAAGATCGTCAAGATTAAGGTATTGTAAGATTAGAGAATGACAGATCATCATTTCTTGTTTTTAATAAAAGACACAAAATTGCTATTTTTAACCCCTCACCCACACAATTGACCACAGAAAAGACCTACCAGAATTTTGTATTAGATAACATGACTCATGCACCTATAAACGGTCATACTCATATGTTAGTTATACTCTAAACCAAAGAATTGCTCTGGGACTATCTACAGCGTCTGGTAGATTAGTTTGATAGGCCTGCGGTTGGTGTATGTGTCCGTTTGTTTGGTAATGATTGCTAAATAAGTCGAATCCTTAAAAGGATTATAGAGAGGTGACCCTTCCGTTTTCGTTCGTTATATCATTGCCGTCCCGGAAAATTTTATGAAATCACTTATGCAGGAAATTCGTAGTGTCATTTTCTCACGAGCTGTGTGCCATGTGGCGCCATCCTGCTCTATGAAAGTCTTTGAATATCGCGGGATGGCGTTAAGTCGTGATGGTACGTGACCCAATGTCAGCATAGAATGAGACTGCTTCCTCGTTGTTCATGATTATGTTGTCATTCATAGTTTCCATTACACTGAAGTACTTCGGCTCCGGATGTTGTTGTTCAGTGGTCATATTTTCATTAGCTGATTCGGGTAGTCGATGATGTTACGAACTAGTTTCTTTGTTGAAAGTACTAAGTGTTTGTCCAGTATGATTAAATTCGCTTCTGTAGTGTTTCTGTCGTTGCCGGTGTAAGTAGCCCAGTGCAGATCCTCAGTTCCTTTCGAAGATCCTTCATAGCTTTTTTTCGAGATTTTAAACCAGATTGAAAACCAGAATCGGAAGGAATAGCTGAATACTAATCTACAAGCAGCTCCTGTGACTGGTATTTTTGTGGGTTGAGTTGGACCTGATCTTCTTTTCAGCAATGGGTGCAAACGGCTGGCTTTTTTCAGGACATTTCTAGAGTGCAGGCTAAAGCTTTGAAACGCGTTGAAGCAGATTCCCAGGTACTTGACGTTTTGTTTGACAGCTATGGTATACCCGTCACTAATTGTCAGAACCAGGTTTCTGCAAGTAGGTGCGGTGCGAATGCCTCTACCAGTTGAATGTCTCCTGAAGCAGACAAGTTTTGATTTGGAAGTGTTGATCCGGTTGCCCCAATTCTGGTAGAATTGCAAGAGTCTGTTGATGTGGGTTTTCTACTTTTCGGATAGCGATTAGTGGTGACATTAATGTGGCGTAGATGAGCGAGTCATCAACATACAAAAAGTTATAGCTATCAATTGAAGAAGGTTGGTTGAATGTCATCAAGTTGTAAAGGAATGGGCCTTGTTTTGAGCCTTAGGTGAAGGACCTAAGAAAATAGAAGACTTAGCTCTCGCATTTCCAAACCTCTTGTTCAATTAGAATAAAATCTGCATTTTCAATTCTGCTAAATTCAGCCAAAACTCTTGCGATATTTTGGTCTTCTTAAATTCCTAAATTGGTGCATGTGCTATAATTCACTCACTTTTCTGTTCTGAACTATTTTGTTGATTTGTAAATAACTAAATAAAATAAATAAATTAAAGCCTGGTATATTTTGATAACAAAAAATTAAAATTAACAGGATGTTTAGAATTTTATTTGTTTTTATTCAAAGTTTATTAGACTAAAAATGCAAAACATTTTTTGATGCCATCAATGAATTTCTTCTTTTAAAGAGTTAGTTCGTTACTGCTACAATTGAAATTATGAGTTGGGTTGGCAAAGTAACAATTACAAGTCTTTAATGTCATAATGAATCTGTGGCTTATTCGAGAATAAATAATGCCAATATAAAATATATGAACATTTCATTAAAAATATTATTATTATATTATACAAAAAAAAAATACTTCTTCTCATAATTTATCTTATAATTAGATCAAGCAGTACAAAATGCATCATTATGTCTTCGAACGGAAGGACATTATTTATTGGGACAAACAATGGGCGCAATTGGATGGCGTCTGAGAAAGCACTATTTTAAAGTAACACCCAAACCACCTGAGAAATCTAGTAGCAAGCATTTGGTAAAGAGTGGATCTCAATCGCATCAAGCAAAGCATTTTGCTTCATCTAGCAATGGCAGTGGCAGCTTAGACTCGGGGTTGTATGGACCTGGGGAAATAGTCTTGGAATGGATTGAATTCGGTCCGGACAAATATATGGATGACAAGGAAATCCACAGTGTCCTAAAAAGTTTTGTAAGTTTGCAGCACCATTATATAGATCCAATTATTTATGCAGCTTCCAATGAAAACGGGTGTGTAGTTGTAAGAAAGTAAGTCAAAGATCAAAATCCCATCACAATTGTCTAAAAATGATAATTTGTATTGTTTAAGATTTCACAAACAGGGGACTCTCAAAGATATTCTTTGCATGTCAACTCCAAAAAATCCATTTCTGAGCAAATATGGAAACCCAAAGGGACGAACTACACTCTCGTTGAAACAAATTGCACTGTATGGACGGCAAATTCTGGAAGCTTTGTCTTTTTTACATTCTAAGGGGATGCCTTATGGTAAGTTTCGAGTCAAATGAGCGTAGTCAAAATTATTGTTTTCAAAATTCTATTTTGCAAAGTGTTATAAAAATAATTCAGAAATGCAAAATGTTGAATGTATTAACAAAATGCTTCCATGAGAAGATGGGTTGGAAATAATATTTCTCATAATACAATATTAGATGTAACATTGAAGTAAACTTTAAATTATAAATAGAATGTACAGAAATTATTGAAAATTTGATTTAGTCAAACGTTCAGTTAACCATACGAATAAACTCAAGAATTTAAACCTGCTGAACAATTTAATTAAAATGATAAACGGCATCTATCGAATAACTCTACCAAAAGGATTGAAAATTCTTAAGCTCTATCAACTTGCTGACCACCAGATTGAAAATCGCTCCACGTCTTGGCACTACGATGATTTCTCAAGTGCAAATAATGGAAAGGATCACACCCTTAAAATTCATCTACATCTCCTCAACTAGGTGATTATATGAAGACAGAAGTACCCTCCAACATTTCAGATTATAGCTTGCTAAAATTCAATAACACCTTTGATAGGCTTGAATGTCAGGATGTATCATAGGTTTCAATACATGTATGTCACAATATCTACATTAATCTAATTGTGATGGTAAAAAGATCAACCGTCAGCCCATTAACTTAACCTAAACTATTATACATTTAAATAACTACTTCACTATACTCTGTTCAATTTATATTTGCAGTACAGGGAAGAATAGGAAGATAGGATATTTGCCTTTCAGTCTGACCATTATGGATTTCAATAAGCTATCTTTAATTTAAAGCTCTTACAGGGTTGCCGTAGTAAGCATTAAAAAGTGCCACAAATCTCACAAAAATATCTATAGAGTTACCAACTATTTATTAATACACGCACATATTATAATTAAAAACATTGATGACCTAAATAAATTGAATCTATCTTTTTCCACACCACCAAGAGGTAAGATAGCAGGTGCGTTTTCTTAAGAGTATCACTTTCTATACTTCATCCAACAAAAATATGCAGTACACGTCTTATGGGAGAGCTTTTTCAGAATCAGTAGCGCGCTATATTTTTGCACCATACTAAATTGAAAGAACTCCTCCTTAAAAAAGTGTTTGTGCACCCGTAAATTTTCGATTGCATCTGACGCAGACCCCACGTCCTATTGACCGCACATCTGAGTGTGCACTGAATTGCTGTGGCCTATGGCTGTTGGTGATATTCAATTTCAACCCCCATTAAATATTGATGTGCATTCAGAGTTTACCTTGTTCATTTGCTAACTTGTTCAGTTTTTTTTTCCTTGGGTTTCTGTTGAGGTTCTTTTGATTTTAGAGCTTTAAAAAAAGGGTCCATTTAAAATTAACATTACGACAACCCTTTGAGAGCTTTAATGAAGGACAGATTTATGCAATCCACTGTAGCCAGGGGGGTCATTCCGTAACTCGATTATCGTCAGACGATATCGTTTGAACGATAGCGTTGGCTTTTTTTGATTCACGTAAGTCGATAATAGTCAAAACGCTATCGTCAAAACGATAGCGTTTGGACGATAGCTAAATAGGTATCGTCTTGATTTAATTTTGAATTTTGTAGGTGACTGTAGTTGAGTGATTGAGTTTCCACTGTAAATTGACATTTTGTATTGTTTTCTATTGAATTGACAGATTGACTACAGTTTGAGAGTTTCTGAAATGCATAAAAATCTCTAAAACTGTGATCGATTGACGGGACGATAGTAGTCGAGTTACGTGAAGCAAATCATGAACGATATCATCGACGATTTTCGTTTTGACGATTATCGTTTAGAAAATTACGGAATGACCCCCCAGAATGCAAGGCAAACGTCCTATCTTACCCACACTGCATATTTTTGTTGGACAGAGTATAGGTAAAAAATAAATTACAGAAAAAAACTTGACTAAGTAAAAACAAATCACGTCATTACTCTGATGCCGACGAGTAGGTAGGTAGTTCTTGTCACTAGTTTCTCCATTCAAGCATATTATCAAAATTTCCACTGCACCTTAAATAAAAACATCCATTTCCCACATCTTTTCTTTTCAATCATTTTCTCAAAGTGTTCGACACAACGATGCCATTTTTCAGTATCAACCTTCATAAGTCATGATAAAAACTCTCTCTAAAAGATAATAGCCATAATTGTATAACTGCATTTTAATTTTTAACTGTTTTTCCAAACATAAAACCTAAAACGTGAAAACAGAAAAACACCAAGCGTCAAACACCTTTTTCTCAAAATTAGAAATATTTGCCGTGGCCGTGGCGCGATGGTTGTGTGCTTGCCTGTCAACCTCAATATCACAGGTCTTTAATTCCATTAAAACCTTCTATAAATTGTCATCAATGGGTTGCTGGTTTACTCATTGCATGTTGTTCAGGCATAACACTAACAACATGTGATTGAGTTAAACTAGTATGCCCAACAAGGATGAAAAACGAATAAAATAATGCGAATTATAAGGGACATAGAAATAAGACACGACAATTCTCCGCTTTAGTTCAGCCGCCATCCCTGGAGATAAAAAATCTGAGACAACCACATTCAGTCTCAGAACATCGTGCCACACATCTTTCCTATCCTTCTTTCTCTTCCGTAACTTCACGCCCACGCTGTGTTGAAACATTTTAAGGGTAATCATAATCCCTTGAGCGTGAGTAGATTATAAAAAAAAAAAAAAAAAAAAAGCTCTAAAAGCTCAAATTCTAAAAGTTACATACCAAAAACCAAACGAAATGCCATATGAATTTCCATCAAGTGGAAAATGGGAACTCTGATTAAAAGTGTTTTTTTTTTTTTAAACACATTGGCGCAAAATTTTAAACATTTAAAACCTACTCTAAATCAATTTTAGAATGGAAGTCGACTCTAAATATTGAGTATAAGACGAGAACCGACTTTTTGTTAATTTTAAAGGACATAAACTATACTTTAACGTTAAAGAGCTCGTCTTACTTTAACAGCAGCAAATAGCTTGTTTATCTTTTAAAAGTATACTTTATCCATATTGACAATGGTCATTATATACCAAAGCAAATCGAAGAAAAAATGTTTATTGATGTTTTATTCGATTTTTTAAAGATGTTCTTTGTAAATAGACTCTGAATATTATAAATTCCAAACAATCGTACGAAAGTGTTCTACGATTAACAAATCTTACATACAAATGTACATACTTATCTTACTTATGCACGTCGGCCGATACGAGTATAGCAAAATGAATCCGCACTTTGCAACAACAAATTGAATTTTTATGCTGTGAATTTGCGATTTATACTTTATTTCCATCTAAAATAATGTAAATAACTTATAAACAATCAAAATCTGTACCGTGGTAGTATATAAAATGCACTTTTTTCGGCGAAAAATCATTTGGTTTGAAGTTGTCTGTTCTTTTTTCTTTTTTTCTTTTTTTTGTGTTTTTGTAGTTGTGTGAGTTGTGTATCTGTCAAATTAAGGGTTGTTCAACGCAAATTCGCTTAGGTTCTGTTGTAAAACCCACATTAGTTAGAAGAGTTGTCTAACTTGATTAAAATTATGAAAAAGTTAGACAAAGTCTCCAAGCTAGACGACTGCGTTAAGTAGAGCCAGTTTTATTGCTTAAACGAGAACTCTTTAAAATTTTGCGCCATTGCCTTTTATCCGGGGAGCAGATAGGTAATGGTGGGATGTACGTGAGCTCAAAGAAGATTACAGAAACAATTTTAATGTAACTCAGTGATTCTCTTTCTTATTTCAGTGGCAATTTCTTAAAGTGCCGTGCAAACAAAATCTTCAATGTCATACAAAGTTCTACTCACAGCCAATAGTCGTGTGTTCGGAAAATAGATTACCCAGTTGGTATCTTATTACGGATATTGTTTTAGCCCCATCGAAGTGCAATTTTTCAAACCTATCGATGTTTATCGACTACTAAACGCGATCGTGTTAGAAGAGCGCGACATGATTGAGTCCGCTTTTGGTCTTAAACCTCGACAGCGAATAAAATTTGTATTTCGGAGTACCAAGTTTGGAAAGAGTTTGAATATTAGGACGTATAAAAAAAATAGATTTAGTGGGTAAGATATTGTTCGAGTTAACGAGGTAGAAATGTTTGCAAACTATGAATGCAATATTTTATTTCAAACAGAACACCTTCCGCAAAAGTCAGATGAGCTGATGCGCATTCTGTTTTTTGGGTTCACTATGAGTTGTGAACCATAAAATTGCTATCAAAGGGGACATTTGAGATCTACTCAGCTTGAGTAGGCCATTTATTTTGGTTCTAAAAGAGATCTGTGCATAGATTTGTCGATACATAACAAGTATTTATTTTAGTTTCATTAATGAAGCTCTGTTTTATTCTTCTCTTTTCAGGGATGTATCATGCAATTTAAAAATAATGAATCTGTTTTCTCTTATATTTTTATCTCTAGGTCACCTCCATTCTGGAAATATTGTAATTGAAGACGATTGCGTGAGACTGTTGGATATTGAAAACTATATTTTGGGAGTTCCAGCATTCTATCGTCCATTCTTTGTTCAGCATAGTAAACTTCATTCAGCTGAAATAATCGATGTTTACTGCTTTGGTCATGTGCTCTTTGAAATGACCATGGGTTATCCACTACAAGAATCGGTTGCTCGTCAAATAAGTGATTGTCCTGAAGATTTAAGTAATATTCATAATGCTCCTATTAAAAACGTACATTTATTAATTTTTTTTTTTGAATTTGAAGAAAATGTATTAGAATTAATTTTGTCAAAAGAGGCTTGTCGAGCTGGTCTTCCGACATTGGATCAGCTTATTGAGCATCGATTCTTTACTGAACATGTTCCTAGTCTGCGAGAGCTTACAAATCCGATTGAGGGATCTAATAAACCACATTTAAAATTATCCGTAAATGCCAAAGAACAAATTCGCATTGCCACACAAAAATGTGAAAGTCGATTAAGGGATGAACAAAAATCGGTAAAATAAAATAATTCTTATGTTTGTTCAGTTGTTTTAAAATACATTTCTTTTATTAAAGGTTAAAAACCAAAAACGCTTAGTACGTGTTCAAGAACTGATGAGTTCCGAAGAGGAGCGTAAAAAGTCTAAGCAAAAGGCGGTAATTTTATAGTTTTGTTTTTATATTTCGATTTATTAGTTATTTTACAATTTTGTTTATGTAAATAGAAATTAGAACACAAGCAATCAAAACTAAGGCAACAAAACTCACTACAAGCTAACAATGGGCGAGCCCCTTCTACTTCTGGTAGTGGTGGAACCAGTGGAAATGTTGGAACATTGTCTATTCGAATATATCCATTCAACAGATCTGACAGTGTTTTAAGTGTTAATGTATCAAACGACACCGCTTCAACACCCCCGCCGTCATCAGGAAATGGCTGTAAGTAATGTTTATTTTAATTTCTCGAACATTTAAAGTATGACTACAACTATGCTCGTTTTATTATTCATCGTATCATCTCTCCTTTTTGCCTTTGCCTATACTAGGTGCCGTGGTAATACATTCAAAATAAAAATAGAATACAGGAATGAGTCACATGTAACAGCTCTTATGTTCAAGAGACTTCAAATTTGAAAAATTTTCTATTATAAAAACATGCACAAATGCTATGTACAAATGTCCCTTCCCAGCCGCGGGGAAGAGGTGGACTCCTTTTGCAAGGATGTGACAAATTCTCCAAGAATCTTTTATAAAAATGCTTCTCATCGTATTCTTTGGGACTCGGCAGAAATTGTAGTTCGCTCCATTTCTGGTATAAAGCATGCAGAAATTGTTGAGAGTTGTAAGTCACTAGGTTTATGTTTACATGTACTAAATTTATTTATTTATACAAACTAACTTAATAATATTAAATCACTAGGTTAGTACTAATATTTTTTTTTTCTGAGCACAAGCTTCAAAGGCCTTCGGCTCTAGGTTAGACTAATGTTACAGGATGAAATTGAGGAGTGTTAATTTTTTGTTTATAATTTCTATAATTTTTATATTTATGTTTTGTAGGATTTCGTAAATGTTGTCATCGTTGTTAGGAGGAGAGAGGTTAATGTGGGTAAGAGTATGATGGAGATCTAGTGGAACGGTGCAGTTGGTGCATATTGGCGGATTTTCTCTAGTCAGAAGGTGTTGGTGCGTTAATACCGTGTGTCCCAGGCGTAGGCGTACAAAATTTGTGATGTGATTTGGCGGACTTTTGGAATGGTTTATTCTAGCGTAGTGCTGATTGTATCTCATCCAGTCTTCCATTCGAGAATAAGAAATTTTGGAGTTTATTAGGCGAGATAGATCTTTTTCACTCAGGGAGTTAAATAAGAATGTTGGTGTCTTGCTAGCTGAGTTAGCTGCTGTGTCAGCAAGTTCATTTACTTTTATGCCTATGTGAGATGGTACCCACATTAACTTGGTTTTAGGTTACGTTTCGATGAGTATATCTCTGATTTTAGAAATGGCAGGGGTGTTGTTGTTGGGGTTCGTGACAGCGTTTATGACTGAAAGGCTGTCTGTCCTTTAGATATAGCGACATGTTTCAAAGCTTCGTATATTGCCAATGCCTCCGCAGAAAAAATGTAGGCGCACTCAGACAAGAGGCCATGTCTGAGTAAATCACCATCTTCTGTCGTTACAGCAAAGCTTGTGTGAGTAGTTGTCTTGGAGCCGTCACAAAATACAAATTTTCTCTTATCAGATTTTAGATCATGCTGGATGTTATTGAAGATCGCCAGATATATAGTTTTTGAAGTGAGGTCCTTTGGGACATGTACTAAATTAAAATACATTTTCAAACTTAAATTGTACATTTTATGAAAGGTTTAGTTCTTCTCTTTCCAAGGATATACAATGTAAATAGAGCGAGCAAAAACTCGTTGAATCACACAAAGATTTAAAAGCGATATATTCGATGCTTTTGAAACAAAGTGATGAGGCGAAAATGTTTTTTTTTTTAATATTTTGGAAATATACATCGAATGTAAATTTCTTGACAAAAGTAAGAACCCCAAAATCAATTAAAAAGGATGAAAAATAAAAAAGGTATAAGGCTTTATGTAAAGCTATGTACAAATTTCTAACTTTTATCAAAGAATTCGTTTCGATGCATATTTCCAAAATAGTTTTTGCCTCATAACAGAGCAACCAAAGTCAAATTTTCGTCCAGAACGTTGAAAATATCATTTTGCTTTTAAACTTTGAAAATATTTTTATATTTTGTCGCCTTTATCTCGAAAACATTTCATTGAAAAAATAGTGTGTAATCGAGAGGCTCCTGGTCAGTAGCGCAGTTCCCTACGCTTATTATTCAAATCCGATTGTAATTTCGAATTACATTAGAAGTTGAAGAAAAAATGTAAGGATCTTCGTTCCTGTCGGTGGTACAACAACCGCATAAGTTTATTTTTTATCATTTGCTCTGTGGAAATTGCTAATGATAGCACGCACATACTCGTACTAACACTTATATAATAGAAGTAAGTTTTTAGTTACGTGGCGATTTCTACCATTTCAATTTTTGATGGGCAAATTTAATTTTGTATCTTTTGTGATCCTCCTCCAATCCTTTGTTATTATGTATTTGAGGCCACGAAAAATAAATAAATACAAATTTTTAAATAATGCATACATATGTTTGTACTATATGTACATATGTATTTACAATATTCTAAATTTTATAATACTTCAACTTTATTTTTTATTACAGCATCTCCATTGCCTGCATTACCGCCGCCATTACCACCAACAGTTCCTGTTGAACAGCCCTTATCACATAAAAGTGATGCCAACATCAATGAAGAAGCCTCTCGTTCGGTTCTGTTGGAGTCAATTTCCAAGTTCAATCGGGGGTCCTTGCGCAAAGTTCGATCAAATGATTAAAAATAACTTTCTGTTTGAATAAAAACACCAAAATTTGGACCAAAAGTAGTAGAAAAGAACTTAAATAAAGTACTAATGAGTAAAGATTTTTTTTACCAAACAATTGAAACTGGATAATTGACAATTCATAAATAAAATAAAACGACTGCATTTTTAAACATAAAAAACTTATTTATTCAATGTAATCTCAATGCAGTAACTAGAAAATTAATCCATTTTTGTTTTGGAAAAGAACTACTTATTCATTATTATTTGCTCCATAAAAATAATTAAAAAGAAAAAAAAATACTCTAATGCAAGAAAGCTTTAAGCTAAAATTAATTATAAACGAATATAATATATTAACTGCACCAAAGTGATGCTTCTTTGAGGCATTCCAACATTTTATTTCGAATGGAATTTAATTTATATTTCATCAGGATACCTTTATAATAGTAAATCCTATATTAAGAAGAATCAATTGGAACTAACGTCTTTAAGATGCTCTTATGAATCTTAAAAGATGTTTGCCAATGGAAAAGTCATGCTTTTGTTTTTAGTTAATTTTATTCGTTGAATTTCCTTCATCTAAATGTAAAACTATTAAATGTTCTGCAGCACTAAACGTACTGGTAAGTTCTTTCTTAAAATCTATCAAAATACAAAATCTTTTTTTAAATACAACAATCCTCGCCTTAACTTTTGCTACTATCAGCTGCAATACGTTTAAGCTTATTTTCAAAACATTGGCACTTTCTTTGAGCCGAATATGTTACTGTAAATTTTTAAACGTCTAGAAAATTGAAATATTTTTGGAGAAAATTTATGCAAGGCACTATTTTAATTAAATTGTTCAGTTGTGTCTATGATGAGTTATTATGAACTATAAATACAGTAGGAAAAAAAAAACAAACAACTATAATTAAGATGACTGTTAAATGTTTACACTAAGTAAAGTAGCTATATAAATGTAAGAACAATTTTCTATATACAAAAACTTTCATGGATAATATACATTGTAAAAGTCATGTCCAAATATTATACAAAACTAAAACATATACTATAATCACCCATATCGTATTTACATAATAACTATACAACTTACTTTTTCCACAGCATTAAAACTAAGCATAAGTCTTAAGGTTCCAATGAATGTAAAATCTTAGACAAAATATTTTATTCTGCAGGATGTCAAAATATAGGATACATTATTGTTATTATAAAATTAAATAATTGATGGTGTCTAAAAACGAAAATCTTTATCAGACAAATTAATGTTTTTTTGAGGCTGTGACTACAAAAGTGGTGTAACTCACATTCCTATGAGATTATAAATGGTTTTCAGCTTTTTGAAAAGCTTATTAAAGACTCTAAAATGGTGTCTTGTCCCTAAAAAAAAGAGAAAAGCAAACAAAATATCGGATTTTTTTTAAGTATGGGTTACATCACTTTTGAACACACAATCTCATTTATACAAGTAAATACAAATCATAAATATCAAAGTATAGTAAAAGTTGATTCATATATTTGCATGCCAAATATTCAGATGTTGTGTTAGCACAAAACTACTCTTATAGAAACTATCTTCTTGTTTTTTTTTTTATTTTCAATATGTTTGCAATAATTTTTACTAAGTTAATAAACCTGTTACGTAAATGTGATACAAATGGTTTTTTTTAAATCTCTTTGAAATTGTTCAAAATTAAGGAGCTCAAAGTGCAAACAGAAGATTGCACTGAAAATCACAAATAAATAGAAATCCAAATGTGAATGACCAAAAATAATGTGAGTATTAAAAATACTGTATTCCTTTTAATTAATTTTAATACATTTTGTAAAATAATATGTCAGGACGTAAATTATTATTTAATCGAATATTGGCCATTTACCAAAAAGATGAATCGAATACCAAATTCAAATAAATTGTTTCAATATTTTTTACAAAAAAATTTTAGATGAGTATGATGAAGATAAGGATGACAAAATAATTTAAAACTGCGAGTTAAGAACAATGAAATTCATTAAATTAAATAATTATTTAATCGGTACACGGGGAGGCAGATAGGAAACGATAATATTGAAATAGCAACGGAGATGGGTTCGTCGAATTTTGATACGAACAAAACAAATTGGTCATAAAACAAGGTAAAACGAATTTAGGTTAATACAAAGGCGTACTTACTCTAAAACTTTTAACTTTTTTGATTAGCCAGTTAGATAAACTTTTATAAACATCACAGCTTATAGTCTCCTCCTCATTGATAATATTAATTTTTCAGGGTAGCATTGGGTTGAAATTTTCTCCCATTCTTCTTGAATGTATTTGATAAGCCAGTTTCGGTCAAATTGGTTTCGGTACTTAGGATTTCTGTTTCCCTTATTACTTGCGACTTATAGGTACTATAAGGCAAGTTATGTTATGGAAAAAAAATCTAATATTGAGAAGCACCCCCAAGTCATGATATTTCCTCCACCATGTTTAACAGTCTTTTTTGTGTGGATCGAATTCTGCGTTCTTAGGTCGTCTTCGTCTGACATACATTTTGCCATTGGAACCAGATAAATTTATCTTTGTTTCATCCGACCATAAAACCTTGTTCCAATTTGCTCGTTGGGCATGTTTATTTGCAAAATTCATCCTCTGCAGAATATTTTTTTTGTTCAAGAATGGTACTTTTCTGGGACTCCTTCCAGGAAGCCTTGCTTCTAATAGTTGGTTTCTTATTGTACGACTTGAAACAGGCGCATTTAGTTCAATTTTCAAGTCATTTGAAGAAGAAAAAGGCTCTTTTTTACACAGTCGTACCAATATCTTATCAAACCATGTAAAGGTCTTTCGTTTTCTGAATTTTGTTTCTGGCTTTGGACTTGAATGGAGAGCTGTAAATATCTTCTTTTTTGAACAATTTAATGCTTGTGCTATTTCTTCCATAGTTTTCCCATTTTTTGGAAGTTTTTTATTAAATTGCGCTCAGTAATAGTACAATGCACTCCACGACCTATTTTTATAAAATTTTAAAATAACTTATATTTTTTTATTAAAACGACTGAAACACGTGCAAGTCAAATTGAAAGTACCTTTTTTCTATTATTATTTTTTCCAGGCGAAATTATCACTTAGCTCATTTTTTTTACCATTAAAATAAGCCCAAACAAAGAGCTAATGACAACAAAAGGCTGCACCATTTCAATGCCATCATGTTAGGTGCAATTAATATATAAAAATTAGAACCCAGGAAGACATAATTGTAAGTAGTTATTAATGGTTGATCATTATTGTAAAGCTTTGTTTCTATTATTTTTTCCATCACTGTAGGTTAGTGTTAGGTATCTTGCCAGGACAAGAATAAACAATTGAAGCGCAAATCAAAACAACCAATAACAAAAAGAAAATATACCAAAAAAATTAGGAAGCTTTAAACTAAGTTGATTCTATCTTTTCGTATCTTTCGAGATTTTGACATGGCAAAATATTAAAATCTTTGCAAAAAGGAGTGAGATCAGACCAAAAACATAAATGTTAAAGAAAGAGCCATATTCTTCTATACAAAAACCTTTGTGTAACAAGTCAGCCGTGGAAAGTACTGACATCTAAAAGTACGCCAAGTTCTTACTTCATGAAGGTTTAATACCGAATATTTAAAGTAGAATAATATTGAAACAGCAAGAAATGTAATAGAGAAATTTTATTATTTAATATAATATATCTATATTGTTCTTCGTTTGTCCTCTCTTGCCTTGACAGTTGCCCAAATATTTTCAAAAGGATTCAAACCTCAATGATAGGGTGATAAACGTAGTGCCTCATGTCCCGTGCCGCGCATAATATAAATCTTATGTTTTGGTTTCTGTATAGCTTCATCTTTTTTATAACCTCATAAAGTTCAATTTCGAGCATTTGCAAAGTATGTGGTGTATTCTAATCGGGCAGTCATTTTATTGGATCACATATTTTCGGCTAGCAAAAGTAATTTTTAAGTCTCCATTTATTGTGTTTTGAAGCGTTGTTGATAACAATAAATTATTCAAGGCTCCTCCAGATTATTCAAAACTTCTTCCTGCATTCATTTACAGAAAATTTCAAAATTCAAGTACTATGTCACAGATAGTATAGTATATTTATAGTATAGTATAATTTATTTATTTATTCATTCATCTACAGATGTTATATCTTACAGACTACTAACAATATTGAAAAGTTAAATTATAGTTAATTCAATAAATATAATATTTTAGTTTTAAATTCAGATCTATTCATTGATAAATCAATTTCATAACAAAAATTATTATAAAGTCCTATACACCTAGTGAATGATTCATTAAATCCAAAATTAGACCTATGGCTAAGATTATTTAAAAAATGACGCTGGCGCATCCTCTTTTCTGGAATATATATTTCAGATTTGTACAATTACTGGAAATTTGATTCTGTAAGAAAAAACATCATGGACAAACAACAAGCACTGAACATAACGTCTTTTCTCTAAAAAGTCAAGGCCAATTAAGGCACATCTTGAGCGATATGAAGGAGTATCAATCTCCCATTTATGTTGTCTTACCATAAATCTTGTGAATGCTTTTTGAAATCTTTCAATGCGACTTATACTAGTAGTAGAAGTTGAAGGACACCAAACAATCGCACAATATTCAAGACATATACACTGATTTTAAAGCATATGGGTTAGTAAACTCGCTTGAGAAAACCAAGCATAGAGTTTGTCTTTGCAATGCATTGTATCAAAAATGACTCCAAGATCACGAATCTCAGATTTGCGAGCCAGAGTCTGGTTAAAAATTTTATAGTTGTTCATCATTGGGGCTAAGATACGATGGGCCTTAAAGACATAATACTTATCAATATTCAACGGTAGGAAAATTGTTTGGCACCAATCAACCAACGGATTCAAATCATTTTGAAGATTGTAAAAATCTGATGAATTTTTTATACACATAAATAACTTAATATCATCAGCATAAATTAAGCAGGAAGCATGTTTTAGGAGAAATGGAATGTAATTTATAAATATATTAAATAAAAGTGGTCCAAGATGACTACCTTGAAATACTCCAGAAAGAACTTTTTAAATGTTTTCGAAGTAGTATTTTCAAGTTTAACACATTGTATCCTATCAGAAAGATAGCTAAATAACCAACTCAGAAGCTGTCCATGAATTCCAAAGGATTTTAATTTACTTATAAGGAATGGCAAATAGTATCAAATGCCTTTACGAAATCTGTATAGACTGTATCGACTTGGTACCTAGATTCAAAAGCATCAATTACATATCTGGAATATAGCATAAGATTGGTTGCAGTGAATCTGCCAGGCATAAATCCATGTTGTTCATCACAAATTTGTTCTTTGATGTTGAAGTACAAGTGGTCTCTTACCATAAGCTCAAACAACTTTGGAATTGCAGATATTTTAGAAATTCCCCTGTAATTTACAACTAAGTTCTCTTGCCCCGCTTTGTGAACTGGAATATTATATGAAAATTTCCATTCATTAAGTATAGTATATTATCAACAACATTCCATTGCACAAAATAAACAAAAAACGCTGACATTTTTTAAATCACAAATAATAATAATGAAATCATTAAACGAATAATTTTATGTTTTCATAGTAAAACTGACACCTAGTGATCTTCTTTTATCACCCACCAATAATAAAACACTTTTGTGCAGATTTTTTGAAGGATTTGATTATGTATGTATATCAGAGATCCAAAATAACCGTTTACCTTTATTTTCAATCGGTTTCTCACTGAGATTTATTTAATTCGCCAATTTCATTTTGGTCTTGGTCCGTGATTTATTTTTAAAAATTATTTTTTTAGGTCTTTGGGTAAGATTTATCATTTATGTTCACAAATACCTCTTATCTGTTGACTTATTTAACTAAAAATAAATGGAAATGGTTAACCTTAAACCTTTTCCGTAGAAAATAAATCAAAAATGGTTAAAATGATAAATTATATTATTTTCTTTTTTTTTTTTTTTTTATAATCTACTTGCGCTCAAGGGATTATGATTACCCTTTAAATGTTTCAACACAGCGCGGGCGTGAAGTTACGGAAGAGAAAGAAGGACAGGAAAGATGTGTGGCACGATGTTCTGAGACTGAAGGTTGTTGTCTCAGATATTTTATCTCCAGGGATGGCGACTGAACTAAAGCGGAGAATGCCGTGTCTCATTTCTATGTCGCTTATAATTCACATTATTTTATTCGTGTTCATACTTGTTGGGCATACTAGTTTAACTCAATTACATGTTGTTAGTGTTATGCCTGAACAACATGCAATGAGTAAACCAGCAACCCATTGATGACAATTTTAGAAAGTTTTTAATGGAATTAAAACGACAAAGACGACGGCAGGGATCGAACCTGTGATCATGAGGTTCACAGGCGAGCACACATCCATCGCGCCACGGCCACCCCCTTTATTTTGCAAGTAAAAAACACAAAATATATTACTTCAGTCACAAAAATAAAACTTTTAACACTTGATAGTAAATTTGTGTTATTTCCATTCTTGACATTTGGTTTCGGCACTTTCACTAATCAGTTAATTCTTAAGTATTAAGCCTAACTAAAAGTAAACTCCCAAGAGTTTTTGAATTTAAATTGTATCTTCTTTCACTAAGTATAAAACTTAGAGAAGAATTTATTTTTATTCTTTTTTATTTATTTATATTTATTTTTTTATTTTTTTCTCTCAGCAATAAGTGGTCACCGGTTAACCAAAACCTAAAAAAAATCAAAATAAAAGTTTCTCTCTGAGAAACCGAAAAAAAATTAAGTAAACTGGTTATTAAGTGATAATTTTTGTAAATCTCAACAAGTGAGAATAATTTAAGAGACCTTTCAAAAGGTTGAGATTTACTTTTGATCTCTGAAGTATATTCAAAATTTTGCGCAACAGCTTGTAGAGAACAAGGACAGAGTGAATTACAACTCTCAACAATGTGCTTGTTATTATGAAGAAATTGAAGGAACTAACAATTTTCTGTGGAGATTTTTAACAGCCAACATAAGAAGCACTTTTCGTGACAAGAGGTAGTTTTCGAGTATTTGTCACAAGCTGGCATGGGTATACTGTCTCTCCTGAAAAAAAATTTCTTCGCTGGCAGCGGCTGAGAAGTAAACCCAGACTTGCGGGCGATGACTGTTCAATGAGTGAGTACCACTTGATATGTTACATTTCTTTATGAGCACATTAAGAAGTTGAACAAAAAAGCAAGTCTAATATGGTAGAAGTCTTAATGTGCACATCTAAGAATTCAATAAAACAACAACTCTCTGTCTATATCGCCCACCTCATACACATTTTCAACTGCTGTTTCGCGTTACATTAGTTGAAATTAGTTTCCGTTTGAAGTAAAACTAATTCAATTTGAATTTTACATTATTTATTTGTTATAAAATAAATTAGACTTATTCTTAAAATAGTATTAAATCATTTTATGTACAAATAATTATCAAAATTTAAACTGTACAAAAGAACATGAAACAAAATATACAATACTATTACATCTATTTATATTGATTTGTGGTTATCTAATTTGATATTGTTAATTTTAATGACAAATTTTGATCATTTACATACTTATATGTTGGCAGCACATCAATTTTGAGAAATCAATTTTGAAAAGGCAAAAAAAGCAGTGGTATAATTTATCGAACAAAGGACGTTTAAAAAACTCTATCCGCCTATATAGTGGAAATTTCAATATAAGGAAGTATAAGACAAAAATCTTTAACGTTTTAAAAATATTTTAAAGTAAAAAAATGGAATCCACATTATTACTTATAATTATGATCTTGTGAAGATTAGAATGGCTGATGTCTCTCTAGTAATCCAGAGTTATTTAAGTTAACCTATGATGTAAATTGATAAGCAAATTTTATATACGCACATATGTGTAACTTTAAAATCGTATTCGAGCATCTCATTATAAAAAAAAGTTAATACAAAATTCTAATTTCCGTTTTCACTTAATATTTTTTTTTCTCAGAATGTTTTCCACCTCAAAATTGATTTTCTCTTTATTCTCATGAAACCAACTTTTTTTTGTAAAACCATTCAATATTAAACAAAAAAAAAAAAATACTAACGGAAATAACTTACATATTTAATACAAAAATATAAAAAATAAACATTTTTATGATATAAGTAGATTATTGCGCTAATTTGCTTTTGATCTCATCGTATGTTCGATCAATTGGTGCCAAAAAGACAATGATATCTAACACAACTACGAAGAAAATCAGGGCAATAATGTAAACACTCAATAGCCCTTTTCGGAAACTGGCAAACTGTAATTGAAGAACAAAAAAATACAAAAATCTTGTTTAATACGTTGATTGATGCTTCTAAAAAATCTTACCGGTGCATCCATTTTTCTTTCCAATTTGATGCCATTTCTGCTGCCTGACATATCACCCATCGGGAATGAATTCACCCTTTGACTCACTTGACGGTCAGCCATGCAACCTCCAATCTGCGAACAATAAAAGACCTATTAACGGGGACTTATAGTGAAATCTGTTCAAAGAAAACTTGAACACATAAATTAGTAGATATAAGAAATCAATTTTTTAAGCACAATATTTACAAAAACAAAGGGAGTCATGTTTTTTTTATGATAAGAAGGAAAGGTAGCATTAATCACTTTTCTCTCTGTACAAAATTTCTGATTAGTAGTAGAATATTGAGCTCAGATTAAGAAATTAGTTTGATCAATTTGAAAGCCACATACAGTCAGTGGCAAAATGATCTGCGGAATGTGATACTGACACTCTATCATTTCAATGATGGTTTGTGTCCAAACTAACCATCAGTCAGATTTTGAGGAGGTAGAAATTCTGCAAAGGGAGAGAAATTTTGCCAAAAGGTACACTCTAGAAACTCTACACATCCTCAAAAACAACAATAATATGAATAGAAAACAAGACACTCAAAACATCTCTGTAAGAGAGCAATACTCTTGTAACGGCCAAGAAAATTTAAATTTTGAGTTAAAAATAAAAGAAGACTGATCTTCGCATTAGAAGTGCAACTTTTTTAAATTTCCAATTTTAAAATTAATTAACTGTATTGTTTTAAAAAAGTTTTTAACAAAAGTAATGTAAAACTAGACAAATAATTTACTTTATTTTATTCTACATATACTCGTATTTATGTAAGTTTTTTTTAAATTTCAATCATTTTGTTTTTTCTTTGTAAACAAATTTGTTAAACTGTGTTTGTGATTTATTGTTTCGATTAAGGATCCTCTGAATAAGACAGCAACCCCTGTCGAAACGTCGGGAGAAGTAAATGAAATCAAACTACATAGTTTCATTGCAGATCAAGCGACCAAAATAGCCGAAGAGGAACCAGGGGTGGAATCGCATAAGGTGATAGTTGACTATCAATTCGTTGATTGTCGTTTTTGACTATAGCTGTCTCTATCATATCAATTAAGAATTATAGAGAGAGCGATGGTCAAAACGACAATCAACAAATTGATAAACAACTATCACCTTACGCGATTCCACCTGTATGTAAATGTGCTTTTTTCATACACTAGAATTTTGTCGAAACCGTTAAAGACGTTTTAGTTTGACTTATGTCGTTTTTATTTGGCAATCGGGAATTTCTTTCCGATCCGGGATCCCAACTGAACACTTACTGGTTCTGACGATTTTGAAGTTGTTTGTGATTGTATATTAGATGTTATGTGAAATATCAAATGTGGACAATAATGTTATCCATTTGAAAATCGAGAATAATGTTTGTTGAAAGAAAATTTGTACAAAGAATTAGGATACAAAAAATCGCAACTGTCGAGTTTAACGTTTAAGTATATGAATGTGTGAGTGCTTCTGGTTTCGATTCTGATTTCAAATCCAGAAGAAAATTTCTCTTCTTTTCAGTACATATCAGAATTGTCATTTTTTCCCAAGTGAACACTTTTCCCAACGGAGCTCTCCTCTATCGAGGAGAAGGAGGCCTTTTATAACCGGCTGAGTGCTGCTTATGATAGTACACCACGTGGAGACATCATAATGGTAATGGGAGACTTGAATGCCAAAGTTGGTAATGACAATGATGGGCTCAGGCATGTTATGGGAAAGCATGGTGTTGGAAACCGGAACGACAATGGCGAACGTTTTGTCGATTTTTGTAACGCCAACCGCCTTGTTATAGGAGGAACCATGTTTGAGCACAAGACGTGCCAAATCAGTTGGGTGTCGATGGGCAGACAAGCAACTTCCAACCAAATTGATCACTTCGCGATCAGTCGGCGATTTAGAAGCAGTCTCCAGGACGTCCGAAACAGGTGTAGACATGGGAATTGCTCGGGACCACCATCTGATGGGTTGCTACTCTAAGATTACGAATAGCTGCAGCTCGGAGATACCAAGAAAACAACCAAATTTCAACACCGATAGGCTCAAGGACACAGTCCGCCAACAACTAGGAGACCATCTTTCACAAGGATTGAGAGCAATCAGCAGCACGTAACCCACCTCCACCGTCGAAAACCATTGGTGTGCTGTGAAAAACGTTTTCATATCAGGTTCTGAAAGTATACTCGGTCGGTCGCAAGGAAGAAATAGTGCTTGGCTTTCCGAAGAAACTTTGGCTAGGATCGAAAAAACAAAACAGCTCAAAGCTCGCATTGCAGCAACGTCAGCAGCAGGCAGAAACGAGCTAGAGTCTGGGTACCGCATGAAGATGAGAGAAGTTCACCGTAGCGTGCGACGTGACAAGCGTAACTATATCAACGCATTGCGTTCAGAAGCAGAAGATTCCACAAGTAGGTGTGACAGTAGGACCGTCTATATGTAGCATTACCAAAGAGCTAACAGGTATCCAAAGCTCTAAACAACACCTGGTCAGGAACATAAACGGATCATTGCTAGTTTCGGATGAGGACCAGCTCAAAAGGTGGAAGGAACACTTTTCTGCGGTTTTAAATCTCGTTTTTACCAGCGAAGTCAACCTACCACTCAGTACTCAGTAGTAACAAATTCCCGAATACGCACTGTATCCCCCAGTAGAGAAGAAATCTTAACCGCAATCAGAGCACTGAAGAATAACAAAGCGGTTGGACTTGACAGTATTCCCGCAGAGCTCTTACGAGCAGCGCCAACAACATCGCCTGAGCTCTTGCACCCACTCATAGAAAGAGCTTGGGAAACAGAAAGTTTTTCTGAAAAGTGGAAAAAGGGGATGATTGTCAAGCTTCCAAAGAAAGGAGACCTTACGCAGTGCGAAAACTAGAGATTTGCGTGCTGCCTGCTGTAGCGAAGGTTATAGCAAGAATCGTCCTAGGTCGAATAAAAGACCACCTAGAAGACACGCTTGACGCCGAACAAGCAGGTTTCCGCACTGGATCTTCCTGTGTGGATCACATCAACACCTTGCAGATCATCATCGAACAGTGCGTTGAATATCGATCACCACTTCACCTGCTGTTCATCGATTTCGAAAAGGCAGTGCCAATAGAGAATTTAATTGGCTTGCCTTGCGCAGGACGGGCATTCCGGATAAATTGATCGCTATTATCAAGGCTTCATATGAAGGACACAAATATCACGTTCTGCATAAAGGAAGGTTGTCAGAGGAGTTTGAAATCCAAAGTGGTGTTAGACAAGGTTGTATACTGTCACCAATACTGTTCCTGTTGGTAATAAGTGATGTGCTGCATGCAGCTTTGTCGACTTTAAATGGAGGAATGCAGTAGAATCCGCTTTCACACCTGAAACATTTGGACTACGCGGATGACGTGTGCTTACTCTCTCATAGGATCATGGATCTCCATCAAATGAGAACAAGGGTGGAGAGAGAAGCCGAAACCGTCGGGCTTAAGATCAATACGGCAAAAACTAAGAGGATCAGCCTTGGAACTTCCTCATCTACTCAAATAGATATTTCTGGATAACCAGTAGAGACGGTAGAGAGTTTTCAATACCTTGGGAGTATTGTCTCTACTGATGGCGGACCGAACTAGATATAACCAGCCGAATCGGGAAAGCAAAGGTTGTGTTCGGAATGCTGTCCAAAATATGGAGAAACAACTCTATAAGCTTAAAGACCAAGCTACGGCTGTTCCGTTCCAATGTAGAATCCGTGCTTCTTTATGGATGCAGCACTTGGAAAGTAACACCCACTGTCATAAGAAAGCTGCAAACGTTCGTGAATAGATGTCTGCGAACCATCTTGCGGATTTTCTGGCCTAACCGTATTTCCAATGATGAACTTCATGCGAGGACAGGTCAGGAACCCATCGACTTTATAATACGAAAACGTAAGTGGCAGTGGATTAGACATACGCTTCGAAAAGGTCACGAGTGCATTGCGAGTCAAGCAATGCAATGGAACCCTCTCACGCAGCGAGGCAGAGGAGTGGGCCGACCCAGAAGTACTTGGCGAAGAACGTTCGAAGAGGAATCAGCACAACTGGGGAAGAGTTGGAGAGAGCCCTATGTCCCGTAAGGGGAACCACACGGACGTAACAAGTCCAAGGACCTATAAGTTAGTAAGTAAGTAAATAAATTAAAATTTCCATTCTTATCTGCCGTAAATGTCGTTAATAATACCAATTCTAACTTAAGGTATGGAAGTTTGATTAAGCGTCTGGATAAAGCGACAAATTGCGATAAACTTAGAAAATCACTTCGATATATTCCCGCCGCCGTTTTGGACATTTTGTTCCAGTTGAAATCTCTTCATATGTTGAGGAAATGGTCGGCAATTCTAAGTTATTCGGATCACTCTGTCAAGTCTGATTCACTACATCATACTACAATTTCAATTCAATACAAAAAATTCAAGTTACCATGCCTTCCAAATTCAACTGGATATTATGAAATTTTTGGAAGATTAATTTATTTTTAGGCGAATTAAAAACAAAGGATGGGGATGGGGGAGGCTCTGATAGACTCAATTTCTCATTGTATCTTCTTAAAAATTGTAGCGTATTCTATCTGTAGTGGAGATGGCGCATCTTTATTGAATCCCGCGCCAATGTGACAATGTGCAACAGTATTTATAGGTATACGGTATCGCTGCATGTAAGCATAATGCAACATGCGGCTCCGACACACAGATATTTAATTGAAGTAATTTTGATTGATTCATGTAGATATATGTAGAAGTTTTAATTTCAGCTATGGATTTTTTAATCTCACCTGAGCTCAATAAAAACATGCTTTCAAACCTACCTTCTTTCTTCTAACAAAATCTGACACAAAAGAAATCACTTACGGAGAATATTAAATGAACAATAACATGAAAGGCAACAAACGCCACCAAAATCCAGTCCATCCATTCGGGAAGCTCAGCTTTTGACAGCTTCACCGCAAAAAATATTGCCACAACTAAAAATTTAAAAAACATAAAAATCGTAGTTAAGCTCAAAAACATAAAAAAACATACTTGCAATAATATGAGCCAAATTTCCGCCTAACCAATGAAGCCAGTTGAAAATTGGCCTTTTTTTGTCGTTGGGTCCGGGTCTGAATATCGCTCCGATAGGTTGAATGAAACACAAAACTGTCGTTATAACACCTAATATAGCGTGAGGATTGCGGGCAGCTGACCAGCCTCCAATTTCAATAAATATTATCACAAATGCAGCCATTGTAAGTGCCCATGTTGTCACCATGCATATTCTATGCCACTAAAAAATATGTTTATCAATTAAAAAAAAAGAAAAATTAATTAAAAATGATATTTTTTACCGCAAACCATTGATCTTTTCCGCATGTATGACTACCGACCCAGGTTTGCTTAAAATACCGGGCCAAAAGTATTCCAAGAGAAGTCGATCCAATCCAAGCAGTTATCATAAACGCACCATGAAGTCGAAGTAAAATATTGGATGATCCTGAGAGATCTTGGACTTCTGATAGTATGATTGATTTTGCGGAAACAACACGACCAATACTGTGGTAACCAACACCATTTTCTGAAGTGTTTTTGAAAATAAAAATAAAGAAACTATTGCATGATAAATATTCTTACCTTTAACGCTATTTCCAACAGCCAGCATAATAAAATATTGATTGTTCATCAAATCAAACATTTGTCCTTGAACCGTTGTAACTATATCCCTCTGGACTTTACAATAAATTTTGCCATCGATAAGGGATGAATCTAGAAGTCTGGCTGTTTTCTGAGGCTAAGCAAAACGTAAAAAGTTTTGATAAATAAATAGAAAATAAAAACATTTTAAGCTGCGAATTTATAAATGCGTAAGGAAGGAAGGTCTAAAGATTTTGTAGACAAAGGAATGTGATCATACTCGTAAAGAGCTGAACAGGTGATCGTTTTAATGCAAGTGACGATGAATTTCAATAATTCTTTGTGCTTCGGAAAGCGGAATATTTACCAGATACTCTGCATTATTGATATCACTCATTTTTAAGAGGTGAAGACTTGGAAGAAATTGCAAGAATTCGAAAGCTACTTCAGCTCGAACTATTTTATGAGTTATTTAATTTTAGGAATGAATTTCAAACATTTGAACATTTTCCTTGAATTACATTAAACCTAATTTGAAGGTGATTAAACAATACAGTAAGTACGTGCAACCTAAACGTTTAGCAGCAAAAATACCGAGTACTGACAGCTTTTCGCTTTCTTCTATGAAGGTACCATTCAAGGCCAAACGCATAGGGGTTTTTAATCTTTTTATTTTTTAAACAACATTTAGCAGTGCTGTAAAGATCGGAGTTTAGTGAGTTAATCATACGATACTGTTGCAATTTCACTTCCGAAGGAGATGGACGTGAATTTTAGAACGAGTATGAGAGGCTGAGAGTAGACGCGACGGCAAAACAATGAAGTGGAATTAGAATTTTTTGAGAAGAGAGCTTGGTGCCAAACTCTATCAAATGCCTTAGAAATATCAAGCGCAATAATCTTACGTTCTCCGAAACATTTTAAAGATCTGTTTCACTCTGCGGTGAGATATGCCTTCAGATCACGAGTGCAACGATTGCTGCGAAAGCCATATTGCGAATCATTCAGAACCTTCCAGTTTTTAAGATATTTCTCGAGCTGGTGTTTGATCAGCAATTCCATGTCCTTGGAAAGAAGGAGTGGACTGCAATTTGTCGATAGAAGGAGATGGAGCAAAGGTCACTTTTTTTGGAATAGGCCGGCCAAATGCTGTTTTCCACCTTCCAAGCTTACGCAAAGGTTTTGCTTATATCAAGATCTCGAGGGCTCTTGCAACTGTACGAGTGCGGAAATATACCTGTCCCATTGAATGATTTACGTTCTCAAGTACCGAGGGGTCAACGTTGCTGTCAGGTAACGTAGAGCTAGCAGCAAAATGATTTGCGAGAAAATTTGCCTTATCTGATGATGTACATATGTTCTTCATATAAAAGCCGAACTTAACTCATACACCAAAGAGCTAAGAAGGTCCAAAAAGGATTCATGGGCTAGACACTGTGAATCCATTGAGAACACAAGTGAGGCGGCGAGACTTCGAAAGATCCTCGTACTCAATTCCACGATTCCGGGATATATTAAGTATCCCGATGGATCGTGGTTGAACTCGAAGCAAGAAACACTTGAACTCTTTATGGAAACGCATTTCCCGGGCTGTAAGAGTCATAAAAAGATCAGGTTTTACACAACCACACACCTTAGGTATCTTACAATCAGTACCAGAATTGGAACAGGTTATCACAAAGCAGAAGATTATGTGGGCAATAAACTCGTTCAAACTCTATAAATCAGCTGGACCAGATGAGGCTTAGGGTAATCTTCAAAAGTTGTATTAAATGGAGATACGTCCCAACAACTGGAGAAAGGTTAAAGTAGTCTTTATTGCAAAAGCTGAAAAACCGACACACTCGACTGCAAAAGATTACAGACCGATAAGTCTCTTCGTTCCTCCTTAAGACACTGGGGAGAATTATTGATCTGCATGTTAGGGACCTCCTCAATCCAGGAAAATCTTCCCTTATAATTAACATCTCAAATAAAATGTTATATATCTACATTTATGTTATTTCCAATCGTAAAAACATTTTTCGTAGCATGTTTTCATACTGATACAAAAAAATAAAGCATAAAAAAGGGCAAAACTTACAACTCCAATTCTAGTCGTTCCATAGTTGGGTTTTCCGGATGTCAGCGACGTGTGCAAAGCGACGTTCCCGTTTTGAGCCACACATTCTGTTACCAAGTCATCACCCATTTTGTCATCATTTGACAATCCCAATGCAAGGTAAGCTGGATCGTCTATAAATATAGTACAAAATTCTCTATGATAAGCAGTTTTGTGTACAAAATTATTCTGGAGTTTACTTGTTGAACCCTTTAGCTCAAACTCATAGATATCACCACGAACAATGACTGACCCAACAGCTACACAATTTTTAGTTTTTACACAACCATCTGGAAATCCAAAGCATGTCTTACTCCGTGCACAATCTTTGTAAAATGGATCCTCTGCTTTGGGCTATAAATAGTTTTTGAGCATTTTGTTTTCAACTTTACAAAATCTTTATATATTATATACCACTGGGGCTGCCTTCTCTGGTTGAGGGACATAGTTCCTTATAGTGTTTGTTAGGGGTGGACGGGTGCTTGATATACCAATAACTGGAGGTGCGATTTCTCGCTTCACCACTTGAATAGGGTTTGATGGAATACCAACCCAAAACGTATCATAGGTTTGTGCGACTGTGGAACTAAAAGATAATTTATTTATCAAGAAATCCAACGAACAATATAACTTTAATAGGTACTTACTTGAACACAATTTGACCAAGGAAGTCCACTGGACATTGCCATTCGAGAGTAATGACTTGCTTCGGGCTGGCATTGGAATGAGTTGCTGAATTATTTACTGAGTTTTCGCAATTCATCAGCTTAGCCGATCCATCAGCAGTAGGATTAAATTGCCCCAACTAAAAGCACTGACTATTAGAAATGTTAAAAATAAGTGAAAACACTTACAATTTGGTATGGTGGGTTTCTATTTCGAGCTTGGACCATAAAACCACCGAAATTCAGTCCCTCAGGTGCGCCCACTATGTCAACCCTCAACGTTTGTCCTTGACCAATCATTGCTGCAGATGGTTCTATCCGGAAGGGTGGCACCGAATTTGACGGCTCTATACCACTATGATATGGAAGCATTGTGTCGCAGACTGTTTCTGGAGCACCGTGTGGAAGACTTGATATTGGTGTCCATGATATAATTAATACTACAACTGTAGCAATTAAGTATTTGTGTTGAATCATGCTGAAATCAAAATGAATATATGGGTTAAAATTGGTCATCTTTATGCCTTGTTAAATTTCCATCGTTGTGTGCTTAAATATGTACTAGCGATTGGTGAGGCATATGTGCCTCAGGCACACGGTGAAACGGGGTTCACGCGGGAGCAAATTTAAAATAAAACAAATAAAAAAAGAAATTGTAAATACATAATATGCACGACTGGATAGCACGAACTTGCTCTTGTTTTTCAAGGCTATAACATGGTCAAGCATTGAAGTCATAAAGTATCTATTAGATTATTAGTACTGTCGTATTGTTACAAGAAAATGAGAAAAAGAAGAAGTAAAAAAATAATTTTTTATGATTTAATTTTTTTATTTATTTATTTACTGTGCCTTTCTCGATTTTTCACTCTCATTGTGAGGTAGAAGCTTGCAAGACGAATTTGCACCTACATCTCCTATTAACTCCTCTATAATTTATTTTAACTATCAGACTGTGTCACAACATAACATTATAAGGGTAGACATAATCCATTAATAGACAAAATATATTTTAATTATATTATTAATATTTGCCGAAAACGGTGTTTATGAATGCGGTACGTCGAAAATGGCTCTATTCCAAAGATTGGGTTGATCATTCGTACTAACTGTGGGTGGAATCTTAACTTAGTGGAAAAGGTGCCTTATGAAGTTATTCCAAACATCGACGAGAAGGAGAGATATTCATTCATAGAACAAGCAAGGGCATCAAGTGCAAGAACTATGCACGCAATAATAAATTACAATTTAAATGATCAAAGGGCACGGTAGTGCCCAGCCAAGTTCTGGCACTACACCCTTTTTACAGGAACAAACTCAGGCGATTTTTGACCCCTCCCTATCTTCAGTAGCATAGAAGTCAGAAGCTTAAAACTCCGAATATTTGCTAAGGTAGTCAGGCACAGGCGCCTCACCAAATTTCAATTTTCTAGCATAAGCGGTTCCTGAGATATAAGGCCTCAAAACTCACAAAAACCGTAACTGACTGACTGACAGATCATTAAAATTATGGAGCACTTCTCGACATCGTAGAATCTTGTTATTTTGCACGAAGGTAGGTCTTGTCATGCAAGCAGAGGAAAAAATCGAAAATTTGAAATTTTCCATTCAGGGGGCGTCCACTTTCTCCGAATTTTCTTCCCGACATCGTATTATGGAGCACTTCCGACTGCTGTAAAACGATGAAATTTGGTGAACCGGTAGGGCTTATATTGCATATAAAGAACCAATAATAAACACCAAAGTTTTTCTTTCTGGGGGCGTGTTATCCGCCCACTTTCTCCTAATTGGTGTTGGTTGAATGGAGCACTTTCGACTGCTGTAAAACGATGAAATTTAGTAAAGAGGTAGGGCTTAAATTGCATTCAAAGAAAAAAATATAAAATTTGAGATTTTCCATTCAGGGGCGTGGTATCCGCCCACTTCCTCAGAACTGATGTAAATTATATATGGCAAACTTCCGATTGCAGTAGAACAATGAAATTTAGTAGAGCGGTAGGGCTCAAATTGCATATAAAGAAACAAAAATAAAAATTGAGGTTTTCCATTCAGGGGGCGTGGTATCCGCCCACTTTCGCCGAATTGGTGTTGGTTGAATGGAGCACTTTCGACTGCTGTAAAACGATGAAATTTGGTAAAGTAGCAGGGCTTAAATTGCATACAAAGAAAAAAATATAAAATTTGAGATTTTCCATTCAGGGGCGTGGTATCCGCCCACTTCCTCAGAACTGATGTAAATTATATAAATGGCAAACTTCCGATTGCAGTAGAACAATGAAATTTGGTAGAGCGTAAGGGCTCAAATTGTTTATAAAGGACCAAAAATAAAAATTAAAGTTTTCCATTCAGGGGGCGTGGAATACACCCACTTTTACTTCCGACTTTTGTAAAACGATGAAATTTGGTAATGTGATAGGGCTTAAATTGCATACAAAGAAAAAAATATAAAATTTGAGGTTTTCCATTCAGGGGCGTGGTATCCACCCACTTCCTCAGAACTGATATGTAAATTATATGGTACACTTCCGATTGCAGTAGAACAATGAAATTTAATAGAACGATCGGGCTCAAATTGCATATAAAGGACCAACAATAAAAATTGAGGTTTTCCATTCAGGGGGCGTGGTATTCGCCTTACAAGAAAAAGTTTGATTTATATGGAGCACTTCCGACTGCTGTAGAATGATGAAGTTTGGTGAAAGGGTATAGCTTAATGTACATTCAAAGCGAAAAATAGAAAATCTAAGATTTTTCATTCGAAGTGTCTTTTTATTGTCATTTTGAAACTACACATGCATTTTGAAATTTCATAACTTTTCTTAGAACTAGAGTGCTCGATTTGGTACTCTATGTTATGTTAACATGAATGAAAAAAGAAAACATTTGCATACCTGAAAAAATTATGAGCTTACATAAAAAAACTCTTAACTGTCATGTGAACTATAATAAAACCACTAATTAGGCTGTTAATTGGTGGTCTACCTGCATTTAAAAAAAGGAGTTAAAATTGCAACAAAAACATCATAGCATCCTCAACAATTATTGCTTTTTTATGGTTTTGAACGGATGTAGGTACTAGTATTTAACATTAAAGTAGGTATGTTAGTGTTAGGTATCTTGAAAGGACAAGAAGAAACAATTGAAGCGCAAATCAAAACAACCAATAACAAAAAGAAAATATACCAAATGAAATAGGAAGCTATAAACTAAGTTGATTTTAGAAGTTAGAGTCCACCATTCTATCTTTCCGTATATTTCGAGATTTTTACATAGCCAAATATATTAATCTTTGCAAAAAGGAGTGAGATCAGACCAAAAACATAAATGTTAAAAAAGAGCCAAGTTCTTCTATACAAAAACCTTTGTGTAATAAGTCAGCCGTGAAAAGTACTGAGATCTAAAAGTACGCCAAATTCTTACTTCATGAAGGTTTAATACCGAATATTTAAAGTAGAATAATATTGAAGCAGCTACAATGTAATAGAGAAATTTTATTATTTAATGATTACTGACTATAAATTGATGCCCAATTCGAAAGGTTTTAAAAACTTGACCAGTGAAGCTTTCGGAATTCTGACCTGTGTCAACACTGACGTCGCCATCGGTTAAAAGTCAAAAATATATTCATATAACCTAATATCCCTGAATTTCTAAAAAATGCATACTGGCGTCTAATAATATGGCCAGGGACTGTATATTAGACATTGGCAGAAATTGATATAGTTACAATATCATTAATAAATATAACAAAAAAGAAAATGACCAATATAGCTGCCTTGAGGTACACACCTGACGTGCACGTAATTCGCCTGGAGGTATGTACATATATATCAAGTTTTATTTTTTGGACTCCTACCGGTTAAGTAAGAGTAAATCCACTGAAGTAAGCTTGAATGAATGCCAAATACTTCAGGTTTATGAAGTAATATGTTGTGGCAAACTGAATCGAAAGAATTGCTAATATCCATATAAATAGCATACACCCATGTTCTGCATTTCACTTATTGTGAATTCGAGCAACAAAAGTGAATTTTGATGTTCTGCATTCCGCATAAAATGACTTTTGTGATTTGTTCATTCCGAATGTGAAATGTTGGTGTTCTGAATTCCACCCGAAATGAAGTTTGTGAATTGAGTTTTCGGAGATGAAAATTCGTGTTCTACATTTCGAATATATAGCATTTTACGGTGAATTCAATTCACTTAGTTTTATTTGGTGAAATTGATAAACGTGTAAATAAAGATTTGAAATTTTGATTGATTGATTTTGATTTGATTGATTGATAAATTGTTGTTTACAAGAAAATACAAAAGAGCTCCCGACAAGAAAAAATTGTGTTGCAATTTATGAAATAAGAAGGAAGAAATTTTGTGTTAAGGGAATTGAAGTCGATTTTATTAAGGGATTTACTTCAAAAATGTAAACAAATGTCTCTTCGCTTAGTCTGAAGCTTCTTTTGAAACTACAAACAATTCAAATATGACCATGTTAATCCATTCCCCATTTTTTACTTACGCTGCTTCTGGAAGATCTAAAATTATGGCTTTACTACGTAAAACTTTTCCACAAACTCTCTATCATTGATTTTCATCCCTTCTACCACTTATTAATAATAATAGTGAATCTATTTTCGTTATGCACAAGAAACAATGTTTTAATAAATGATGCAAATTGTCTTTCAGCTGATTTTGACATTTCACAAATAAATTCGGAGTGAATTGAATTCACTCGGAATGTAGAACATGCTTTTTCATTTTAAGTGAAATTGAAATTCGTTTTCAATTCACTTTCACTCGGAATACAGAACATGGGTGATAGACTTGAATTCTGTGTTTGATAGTATCCACAACAAAGGAAGAGAAACATGCTAAATTATTTATAGTTGATCTTGCCAATATAAATCCATGCTGGACATTATACTTATATGTTCTTTTACCAGAAAATCAATCTTGTTTTTTATTAAATTTATACCATGATAAATAAATTGATACCATGCAGATTCCACTATAATTTTCAGCATTATTTTTTTGAGTCCGATTTAAAAATTGGGATTAGAAAAGAAGATTCCCATTCGTCCAAAAATACTCCGGAAGACAATGACAGATTGAAAATATCTTTTTAAGATAAGGACAGGAATGCCATCAACAACACACTTGGCATTTGGTTTAAGATCTTGTAATACTTTTAAAACTTCAAACAAATCTTATTGTATTAAGGATTTCCACAAGTGATCTAAAGATCCTATCAAAAAGTTAAGGAGACTTATTTAATTTTTATAATATACGTGCACTCAAGGGGTTAGGAATACCCTTTTAATGTTAAACATAGTTCGGGCAATTAGGAAAGTAGGATAAGATTAGAAAGGAGATACCGATAACCATTGGTTTTGAATGTCTGCGCATTGAAATGAGTGGGAAATATTGAGCCGGGTAAAGCATGTCACATTCGTGTAGTGCGGTTAAAAAAAGAATCTCTGTACTTGACAGTACGTCTGAAATTGGGCTCAAGGGTAAGCTGATGAGCATTCCTAGAAGTACGGGTATTACGGTTGAATTGTTTGAGGGGAGGAATGCAACTGGCTATTTCACTAGAGCATTGTTTATGAAAATAGCGGCAAAATAATGATAGACATGAAACATTGCAGCCTTGCTCGAGAGATACGAATGTTTGAATTAGACAACGGTCGCCTATCATTTTTTTAGCTCTCTTTTGAATTCTGTCCAAGAGACTCAAGTTTGCCCAGATATCGCATGCTTAATGGAATACTGAAATAACTCGAAAAAACGATTTTTGGGAAGTTGCAAAATGAGATCTTGCTATGAGGATTTGTCCTACTTGTTGACGGATAAAATTAAAACTAATTCATGAATTAATTATGAATACTGGTATTCTTAAACTATTCATGAGATCTGAGGCTTGCAAAAGCCTGCATCTGTACGTAACTCAATTTTGACCTATCTCCTAATGGGTCAGTATTCCATTAAGCATGCGATATGAGAATTGTACTCGAGCTTCGGAAGAATAAAGGCTTTATATATAACAAAATATTGCATCGGCGGAGAAAACCTAAACACTTAGCAGCGTTTTTGGCAACGTTAAATATATGATAACTTCTCAAAAGATGGTCTGTGATGCACATACCTAGAACTAAAAGCTATTCAGTCTCCTCGATGCAAGTGCCACTCATAAAAAGTGGCATTGGGGCAGGGTTATGCTTTAGCGGCAGTAAACAGCATTGAGTTTTCAAAGCATTGAATTCTACACGGTTTTTGATTCCCCATTATTATACGCTGCCGTTTGAAGTCCACATCCGAAGGACAAGGATGTGAATCTAAAAACGCATATGAAAAGCTGTCGTCAGCGAAACAATTAAGTGAATTAGAAGTTTCAGACAAAAGTTCATTTATAAACATAGGGGAGAGTATCGGAGACAAAACGGAGCCCTGTGGCACACCAGAATTTATTTTATCTGCTTCAGATTTAAAATCATTCAATACAACATTGAACTGTCCAAAAGGTAATTTCTAATCCATAGAAGAAGAGATTCAAACTCTATCGAATGCTTTTGATATATCAAGTGCAATAATCTTACTTTCTCCAAAACGATGTAAACATTTGTTCCATTCTTCGGTTAGATATACCATCTGATCACCAGGGAACCTATTTCTACGAAAGCCATACTACCGTTCATTAAGAAGCTTTTGTTCTTCAAAATATTTCTTAAGCTGAAAATCGATCAGCGTTTCCATGACCTTGGAAAGAAGGGACGTAAGTGCAACTGGACAATAGTAAGAGGGGGAGGAGGTTTTACCTTTTTTAGGGACAGGCTGGACAAATGCTATTTTCCATCCACTCGGAAAGAGGTAGAGATGGAAAAGCTTACGCAGTGGTTTTGCCATCGTTGAAGAACACCTCTTCAGAACAATAGCAGGGATACTATCCGGGCCAGCGGACTTCTGAATGTCAAGATCTCTTAGTACTCCAGCAACACTGCACGAGTGCGAAAGAAGATTCGTCCCATAAAATCGTTTACGCTTTCAAGTACAGGAGGAGTCAACAGGAGAAATTAACAGCAAACTGTGCTGCAAGCCAACTGGTTTTATCTTTTGAGCTTACAACAGGAATGTCATTGAAGACGAGCATTGCAACTGAGGATGGCGTAGTGTTTCGTACGTTTTTTACAAATGACCAAAAATGTATACTACCTTTGGCACATAATAGTATTTTTTGTAGTAATTTTTTTAACATGTAAGAATTTAGTTCGCCGGATATGAATTTTACAGGTTTTGCTAGCTTGTTTGTACTTATTCCGGCTTTCCTCAGTAGGATTGGCTTTAAAACAACGGAAACTTACTTCAACCTTAGTAGATTCTTCACCTTTGAAATTCATAGAAATTCAAGGGTTTCCGTTTTTAATTAATAAAGAACCAATTCTGTTTTGGTTCTTATTTTAAGTTAAAGACAATATTCATGAAATAACGAATTCCTTTTGGAGTTTATAAAATTGTATTTTGTCATCCAAATTCTTTGTTTTTTAAACTTTGCATTGAATGTTGTTTTAGATTTTTTAGATGTGTTTACCTTTTGTTATATCAAGGAGTGGAAACATTCTCTTAATCCTATTAGGCACACACAAATCGAAAGTATTTTTGTATCTGCAAAGTGACTAAATATACTTTTTAAATTTAAATTTGAAAATCCAGTTTTCCAGTCGACTATTCCAAAGTGATTATCAAGCTCAATAAAATTAGTCTTTGAAAATTTAAACAGTTTTGAATTATTACAATGAATTTTTAATAATTTCAATACCTGGTCTGAGGTTGATCGAAACACATACATATTTGTTCGCAATAAGGATGATAGGCAGAAGAATTAGATTATTACATGAATTGCTTCAACGAACCACCTCCACAATCATCAGCAGAAACGCAAAGATCCTATCGAAAGACGATGTATAAGAATTATTCTCTGGTTATGTAAGTACTGATTAAGTGCTCTAATATTGACTTCGAAGTACACTTTAAAACAGTACATTCAAAAAACATTAATCCCATAAAAATAGTAGCAAAATGACAAAAAAAAATGATATCGTGAAACTTGTGGTAGTGCTTCCTTGGTGCGAGTTCAACAATCCTATTTGAGGTTGAAGGAGTAGGTGTAAAACATTGAAACTTATGATTTTGAAAGGTCTTGAGTATGCCTTTAATTTGATACACTTCTCTTCATGGTGCCAATATTTTTAGCCGATTAAGTTTTTTTGGCCACCGAGTCAATATTGCAGCACTTAATTATTACTTAACTGCTGCACGATTAGATTCATTAGTTTTCGTTGTGGCGGTGCTATCTTGTCTCGAAAGGCAATTGACATAGTAAAACATAAATTGTTATTTAATTGATTCAAACAACAACAAAATTTTCCTGCTTTATTTTCAAGGAATAATTACAATACAAACATCTTGGCCGAAAATCAAAAAAAAAAGAAACAATTGAGAAAAAAAAACTATTTCAAACTTTTTTGTTGCCAAAAATTGAGTTACAAAATTGTTTCTTTATTTATGTACAAATAAGTAATTATATTGCATTGTGGTTACAAGAAATCAATGACTTGGTTTGCGTAAATTTGGGAGTGACTCTTGGCTCTTGGGGGACACAAAACAACAAGACCATAGACTGTGACCATGAATGTACGCTTGAGTGAATACGAAATGACTTATCTGCACAGCGAACCATTTCATTACAAAGTAGGTAAACACATACTGTAGATACACATATTCATATAACGTCTTTGATTACCTTGACTAGTTGGAAGGACCTAGTTTTGAGACACTAATTACAAGAGAGGAACAAAATTGGCAATTAATTTTAATTAGATATTTTTGACTTGCTGCAATTATAACTATTATAAAATTGATTGTGTAACAAAACATAAGATTTAAACGACGATACAATATACATAAGCTTACATTTTGACAGCAGTGAATTACCTATAATTTGTTTGGGTGATGAATGATTAAAACTAAACAAAACCTTTTATGATAAATATCTGTATTAGGGTTTTATTTGAAGTTAGTTTCAACATTCTTTTAGGAAATAAAATAGGAATAAGAAATTTTGATTACAAAATGCATTATTTAGATAAAAATCGCAAAGATAGAAACAAGTGGAAAACGCCAATATTTTTGAAAATTATAAAATTAGTACCCAAATTTTTAAATGCAAAAATCAAATTAAAAGCTTATAGCTTTTTTGGCTTATAACATTTATTTTTTGATAAGAATTTGTAAACTTGAATCAGCTGGACAGAATTCAAAATAAAGCACTAAAACTCATAGGAGACACATCTTTTACAGAAACTTTTGCCCTTAAACAATTCGGCCGTAATACTGGTCTAGGAATGCTCATCAGTTTGCTCTTGAACTTAACTTCACACTTTCTAATATAGTGGTTCTTCCTTTAGCCACACTTCTAGAATGTAGATAACCTTGCCCTTCTCCATTCTTCCTCCTGATTTACAAGCTTTCAAGACCAATGTGCATCGACATCTCCAATTAGCCCCTCTCTAATTTTAGCTAAACACTCAAACTGTGTTACACCATAACATTTAAGGGTAGTTATAATAACTTGTGTATGTGTACAAATTATAAAAGTAGGCTGACAATAAATCCAAGCACACCTTTAAGCGTTATATGCTGATTAATAATAAGTTTCTTCGCTTAAATGGAAAATCTGAGAATAACTTCACTAAGAAAATAAGTAAAAATAAGTTAAACATCTCATGTTCGTATTGACTATCACATTAAACCTAAGAGGGCAAATGAGCAACCTAATATAAGTAAATATGCAATTATGCCTTTGTGGATCTGCTTGGGCTTTTATCCGATTTCTTATTGGATTTAGAGGGAAATAGCCTAATCTATGCCTCAATCAAAGGGAAGATGCATTGACTAATAAGCATAGTGAAGGTGTTTAGCAATGAATTCAGTATAGAAGAGTTCAACCCAAAACTAGTAAATATTCGGTGGATGAAAATAAGATCATTAAAGAGTTAGCTGAAAGGGCGAAACTCAAATATCAAGACATTCTGTTATTCTGTAGCTTAAAGGACTATGATCAAAAAACATAAAAAAAAGTTGATTTTAGAGTATATGAATAGAATGGAGCTGTTTCTTAAGATTAATGGTTGGGAATAAAATCGGAGCAATAAACGCATGGACAGTTCCTGTTTTTGTATAGTACTTCTTGGCATAATGGTTAGCGTGTTGGATTGTCATGCAGAAGGTCTTGGGTTTGATTCTCAGCCGCTGAAAAAAAGTTTTTCCTGTTCTTATATATTCTTTTGGAGTGTTGAAATGGGGTGACACTAATTTGGATCAGATTGCGATGTCTGTAAAAACCAAACCTGACGCCTGATGCTTGAAATCGTAAGCTTGAAAGGAAGATTCTTGGGATCATTTTCAGTCCAGCTCTATGAGTCTACGAATCTCCCCCTGATGGTCATCGTTGCAGAGTAAGACCCCACATTAGTTGGTGCACACAAAGAGAGAAGAACCTCAACCAACTTGGAGTGCGTAAATGTAGGCAGGGACCAAGCCTAGCTAACCTTCGAGACTATTTAAGATCTCTATCACCTGATGAAATTGTAGGAATGGTAATTAATGGAAGCGGACAAAGGTTTAACACAACTTAACCTTAGCCAGAACAATATTCCGGTGTCCAATGAACTAATAGAAGTATGGAAATCAAAAGCCCTATATGGCACTCTTCTAAATGTTCTGGTAGCAAGTTGCATCAATGTAAAGAACTGATATATGTATTGATAAAACGAACCCTTTACTCTGAAGGATTTGGTACTGCTATACAGAATAAAGTTGTTCCCAGAAGAAATTATAGAAAATATATATATTCTCAGAGAAAGCATCTCTAGGTACAAGTGCAGGAAATGTGGGTATGTAAGTGAAACCATTACCCAAGTCATAAATGGATGCACTACACCCTCTAGTCATGATTACACTAACATACACAACAACGTGACAAACATACTACATCAAGCCACATGCACATACCGTACTACAAGTATTAAGCACCCTTAGTGCCAGAAACCTCGGACGTACTTGTTTACTGGAATACGACCGGATATATGTACTTGTAGTTGTATTTATAAGGTCAAAAATAACACCGTTTTTCCACTAAACAAATATACTGATCTGTCATATGAGTTGCAGAAGATGTACAAAGCCAATAGAGGGTGACAATGACTCCAACAGTCTTAATTCCTAAAAGTCTCTCGCAAAATCTTCAGACAAAAAAATATAGAAAACAATGTAGAAATAATCCAAAAAGTAGTCATATTGTCAACCTGCAATCTAGTAAGAAGATTCACCTAATAATTCAACATTTTATAATTAATAAATTATAATTAACGTTTATTAAAATAAGCAAAACAGCAGAGGCTATACTGGCTTATAGATAATTGTGAACTTCATAGAAGTTGATAAGTAACGAAACTCTATAATAATAATTATTAAAATTATAGTTTTTAATTTTTGCCTGTAAAACTTAAGGTTTTTTAAATGCAACATTAATTAAACGAAACTTGTTAGAAGGGATAGATCGATAGGAAAGAATTTTTTCTTTTCGAAAACTTGATTTTCGTTAAAAATGCTATTGCCAGGTGATCTTAATCGGAAAACTGCAAAAGTCAACTATTGAAAAATCAAAACCGAAATATTTATGCAAGAGCTTTATTTTCGATAACGCAGTTTGTTAAAGCCATATTTTCAAAAATACCGTAGAAGTAGATTGCATATTTGACTATAACAACATTTACGCCAAATTGATTTTGATTTGACGTTTTCGTAAATGGTCTATTATCACATCAAATCCAACGAGTGTCATATAGTTGAAAATGGCTTATATAGAAAAAAATACCGGCTAGAGTAGGATTATAACCCACACATCTAAGTTTTTTTTATTATTTGTTAACGTGTTATAAATATCTTAAGGCTTACAACATAATTTAGAAAAACTAGCTTACTTAGCAATGGCTTACAACCATTTTATTGGTCCTTACGAGTGCTTACAAAATCTGTCTGATCAACGTCATAAAATTTTCTGGCAAACGCATTTGATGTTTAGGGAAACGCTCTCTAGCTCATCAACATTTTACGAGTATGTATGTATATTTTCATATAAAACTAAACACAACTTCACTAAAACTAGACAAAATAAAAAAAATTAAAAACTACTAGTATCCCTTGGCATAATGGGTGGTGCGTTGAACTGTCGTCCAGAAGGTCTGGGTTCAATTCCCAGCAGCTGGAAAAATGTTTTTTTCAGGGCTTACGTTTGGCAGTCAATAATGTCAAAAATGGTAAAAAAAATAAAATCTGTATCAATTTGTTAGATGCATAATTCAACGATAAATAAAAAATAATGCTTTTGCGTTTTTGAATGACAAAAAAATAAATTATTAAAACACGAGTAGATGTACTCGTACCTCATTTTCAATAAAATGTGTTTTATTTTTGAATCAACCCTTAACACGCAAAGAGTGTGTCCTAATTCTTGGTAATTTTTTCATATTCAAGCGTGCTGCGGTCAATTTCTTTTTCATTTGTTATACATTTATTGAAAAAGAGATTGCCAAATGATAAAGAAAATTTATTTATATTTCCTCTATTAGTTATGAAATATGTACTTGCGTCGCAACTTGTCGTTGTTTGAATCGTTAATTGAATTTATAGTTTTTTGACCCAAAAAGACCGTTGTTGAAGTGAATTTATAGACCTATTTAAGCATTTGGTATTTTAATTTATACCTCCATCTCCATGTTTTAAAAAGGTAGCAAAAAATATATGAATGGTGATTCGCTAGAGATGCGGTTTGTTAGGGACAAGAAAAAATTGTATTGCGAAGGGAAATTTCTCACGGTTACGCTGGAGACATACATAACTTACAAACAGCTAAACATATTTTTTTATAAATTTCATATTCTTTCGCTGTCGAATAAAAACAAAAAAGTATTAACAGTGGAGAGACGTTTGCCCTTAAACCTCGAATATGAATATCGATATTTCTTTTCTAATTACAGCCAGGTTCCAAATATAGAGTGAAATCGAAATCAAAACGAATTTCCAAATCGAGTGAAATGTAGAAGACTGAAAACAAATTCACTCACTTTCATAATTTCGAAATAGCTTTAATGTCGTTTTCCATTGGTTTCACTCAAGGATCCACTCATTCTGAAATGCAATGAAACAGTGCTAACTAATTACTTCTACACAACTTTGAAACTTGGTCCTTGCATGTATTAGTAAATCGTCGTGTTGATGAAAATAAGCGACAGCAATTTATTATTTGTCATTTTTGAAGTAAAACTACTTTTCCGGCGTTGGGGGTAAAAAATTTTCTATGGAGTTGTCAGTGACATGTCAAAACGACACGTTATCTGTCAAAGACAGCGACATGGTTTTTACAATTATTGCTCGAACTTTGTTCGATGTTATTTAAAACAGTTCATAAACACCTTTTATCGCCGAAAGAGAATGTTCTTTTAATGAAAGAACCACAACAACTAACCAACAAAACAATTAAAAACATAATTTCGTTAAAAAACTCACACAACAAAAGCTTTTTTTGATGAATTATGTGGCCGAACAATTTCTTGATGGAAAACCACTTCCTTTTGTACAAAAAACACAAACAAATACATATATACCTTTTATAGTTTTATTTATTTAAAACATTATTTTTATCCTATACAATAATGAATACTTATATACTATTTAACTTGAAAACTAAGCACTAAAATTTACAAATTAATTAATGCAAAATATAAAAACACTTGTAAATAAACTATCTGCTTTCTGTTGTCAAATATAAACTAAGGCCGGTATTCACCAAGCGCTCATAACTTAAGAAGCTCATAAACCTATTCACCAAGCAATATTAGTGAAGATCTACGAGCGCTCTTAAAAGTTAGGAGTGGTCCCGACCACTCCTAACTTACGAGCGCTCTCTTCGAAAGTTTGTTCGCTTGTGCGTGTGCCACGCACGCATTTGACTCGAATCTATGTGAGCAATGCCAAGTAGAAGAGTATCCATTTGCTGTCAAGACCAACATTCCACAACATTTCACAGTTTGGGTATGCCTGAACAAGAGAGAGTGGCTCTCATTTTCGAACTTCGAAAAACACTTGCGAGTGGTTGGTGAATACCCCACAGAAATTTCAAGTTAAGAGCCTCGTAAAGTTAAGAGCCGTTTAGGAGCGCTCGGTGAATACGAGCCTAAGTGTCAAAATTAAATTAGCATTGCCTACAATTATAAAATCCTTTGGCTCGTATTTGAGTATGCTTCTTGCGTGGATTTTGACTTGAAATCGAGAAGGGAAATTCTCTTTTCTGAATCGTCAGAAGAGTATTGTTTTGTTCAATGAAATGGACGCTTCTAGACGCTTGGGGACGTCCAATGGAAAACATAAGTGAATTTGAAAACAGCTGTCATGTGTCACTTGGCATATACAAAACTATTTTATTTATGAAGTTTATTGACTGCTGTCAATATTTTGTGTGTCAATTTTGATGAAAATAATATAAAATATTGTAATGAGCACCGAATTGATTGTAGTGACATTACAACGTACCAATTGTGAATATGCAGAAGAAAAAAAGAGAAGACAAATGTTGGGAGATCATTTAAACCCATTAGGAATTAATAGGTGCGTTTTATTATCCACAAATCTATCTGGATCATCTATCTGGAAATAAAAGGATGCGGATCTTACTGACAGCAGTGTTATAACCCCGTCTCTTTTTATCCTTGGGTTTGGAAATTTTAAATTATGTCTTGTCTTTTTTCTTTACACTATAGCTTACACTACCTTACCATAAAAAGCCATCTACTCGCCAGTGTAATAACTAATTTTTGGATCTTTGAAATAGATCCCGATAGAAAACAGGATCCCAAATTGTTTTTGTAATACATGTCAAAACGTAATCCAACGTCGCATCGTATTCGAAAGAGGGAAGACCAATGATGCAGCCGGGCGAAAATATAAACCAAACGGTTAATTTTTAAGGGTGCATTGTCACCCGGTGAGCCTCGTCCCATATACGGCAATTTCACTTGTTAACACAGTCATTCATAAAAAAGCGCCACGCCACGAAAGATGATTTTTCGGCCAAAACTGGGAGCCTCTTCCAAACGCTCCAATCCCAGTCAGCTGACAAATGGCGTTGTCTATGGTCATCAGCTTTGAGCTTTTGTGTCAGATGGATCTTGTAAAGTGTAGACCCAAGTCCCGACGCAAAATTGAAGTCTGATAAAGGCCAAGTTCTTGTGCACGGCGCGCCGCGGCGATGAGTTGAATGCCATGGGTTATGCTGTACTTTCATGGAACGCGGCAATGTTCTCGGCCGATATTACATTCTTTTGACGTATTTTTAACAAATTTTGGCTGACATATATATCAAATTTGGATAACAGGCTTTGGACAGTCGACTATGAAGGGCCACCACGTCTACAGTAAAATGGGCGCAACACGAGCAAAACTTATGATTCGAATTTTTGTTTGTTCATTTAAAATATAAAAAATATATAAAACAATTTACATAAGCTTTTTCAAATCGGAAACGACCTCAACGATTTTGATTAAATCTTGTACGTGTGATGTCCTAAGATTTTTGGCCAATAATGGCCATAAGGGAAATATGATTTGCACATTCCTTGACAAAAAATGTCTTAATTAGATTGATCAAAATCTTGACTTTGGTTTATTTTACGAATTCATAATTTGCAGTAAGCATACATAGTACCTATACCTACCTGCGTGTACATACATACATACATAATTTGCTGTCGGAAATATTCTTGAGAGCTTAATATTTGTAGGTATTCCAAGCAATCTAATGACTATACTTTAACTGATGCACTATTATGCACTATTGCTCCCAATAGAGCATGCCAGGCATTCACATTTGTAAATAACTACTAAAGGACTATCTAATTATACTAATTATTTTTTGTTATCAATCACACCCAAAAATTGCTGTGGGCTCTCGGTCTATAAATGTTTTACCTTAATTTAGACTTTGATAAACAATTTTGCTGGATTAGTGAAATACATATAAACAAATATTACGTTTTTGTATGAAAAAGACATTCGCAGTAACCGCATCATTTATGAGTGAGGCATAAAGTTAATGGTGGTATGATGGAATACATGGCATATTATTATAGTGACTAAGCAGGTTTAAAGTGTATTGCATTTTAGAATTTCGTTGATAGCAGTAGATTTTAGATTAGATTAGATTTTTGTTTTCAATTAAAAATTTTGACAACAGATACATAATGCAATCAGTAGGTTATTTTGCCTTGGCATCTGCATGATTGACAATTAATTTAAATACTTTTTTTAAATTTTTGATAGGTATATAAATTAAGAAGTTCCCTCTCTTAATCGAAACAATCAATTAAAAGTGCGAACAAACTTGCACGAACCAAATTCCAAATTTCGATGTTGCATTGCATATACTCGTAGCTAGTTTTGAGCTTCTTCTTTATAAAACTCTTTCATATTTTCTTTGCACAGGGTTTTAAAACTTTTACTATAATTATTATTCAATTTTTTACGGCGCATACATTCGTCTATCTAAAGTAAACATCAAAGGTTTCTGGCTGTAAATAAACTATTAGGTTGAGAGAAGTAAGTAAGCAAATCCGCTAGTCCCAATAATACAGTGCCCTTTATTCTGAACAAATGTTTTTCCTCGCTGTCAAAAAACAACATTTGTCTAGACTGTTCCTCTTCTTTCTCTTATCGACCAATTGCACATCCTTTCTTTCCAAAGTCATGGATCGCTGATCAATCATCAACTCAAAAAATATCTCGAAGATCAAAATCTTCTGAATGATCGGCAATACGGTTTTCGCCAACCGTTCCCCTGGTGATCGGATGGCACATCTCACCGAAGAGTGGAACAGATCTTTACATTGTTTTGGAAAAAGTAAGATTATTGCGCTTGAATTTTCTAAGGCATTTGATAGAGTTTGGCACCAGGTATAGATTTGGAGGAATCCGCCATCTTGGACGACAAACTCTGTATTGTCGCCTGAATCACGAATTGGAAAACAGAGCTCTGTTTCGCCATTTCTACTTTCGATGTTTCGCCGGGTTCAATGATGATCATTTGGCAAACGCCATCATGGCCGAGTGAAACGGGCCCAGATTCCTGTTAGTTTCAAAGGTAGAGCTCCAGCTCATCTTCGACTCATTAAAGAAAAAGAATTCAGCAGGAGTCGATGGTATATCCAAAGTTGTACTACATCTACGTTTGAAAGCAGTGGACGTCTCTGTTACAATTAATTGAATAATGCACATTATCCAGTGCGATGGAAGATAAAAAAAAAGTTATTAATAGAGGGCGGGGGCCAACAATATCATACCGCATACTCAGTACGGTTTTAAGGCAGGACATGATACAATTCATGCCACGTCTAAGCTAATCTCTAATATCCAATGGAACAAAACTCAAAGGCAGTGTACTGGTGCTTATCTTGTTGATTTGGAGAAGACTTTCGACACCGTATAGTTAGAGGGTCTCTATCTAAAACTGACGAGACTCGGCATAAGTAAACCACTATTAATATACTTTATGACATGCTCAATGGTAGAAAGTTTGTTGTCAAAAGTGGCAATGTAACTTCTACCGCAATCTTCGATATCAAGAATGGTCTTCAGCAGGGAGCGGTCAACGTACAAAACAGCTCCAAAAGTCGAGGTCATCAGAATTATTTTGCAGCGTGACTTCGACAAGATTCAGCGATATTGCGATGACTGGAAGTGGAAAATCAACTTTCAGAAATCTGAAACTATTCTGTTTAAGGACTCCGTTGGCTGGAGCCCCAAGGGATACGAGAAAAAACTGGCGCAAGCTGGTGATCGTAGGGCCACATAGACAGCCACTGGCAAATTAAAATGTGGTAAAGTACCTTGGCATCTGGCTGGATCAGTATTTGTATTTCGACAAACATATAAATGCTACTCTGACCATGGTTGGGGGAGGAGCCTCTACCCTAACGAAACGGTTGTCTTACAGCAGACGGCTTGACAGCAGGGTGAAGGTGATTTGCTACATGGCCCTCATCCGGCCGATGATTGCCTATGGGTGCCCGGTATGGTTCAACGTTGCCCCTCCTCAAATGGAAAAGATTCGGGTGTTTGAGAGACAGTGTCTTAGACGTTGCCTTGGATTACACAGAACACCAGAGTCGGAGTGCAAACATTATTATTCCAACCAGGTTCTATACAACGGGGCCGACATAAACAGAATTGATAATTTTTTGATAAAGCTGATTCGAGGTCACATTGTCAGAAAATATTGCTGCTGTTCGCGATAGTGTGGCTGAAGAGCCGTCCACCTCAACTCGTCGTCGTGCCCAACAATTGCACCTCTCACGCTCGTCGTTGATGAACATTATGCATAAAGACTTGCATTTACACGCTTACAAGGTGCAATTGACTCAAGAACTAAAGCCTCTTGAACATTTCAAGCGTCGTCAATGTACAGAATAGTGGCAAGAATAGGCAACAGTGGATGGTCAATTTTCGAAGAAAATCATCTTCAGTGATGAGGCACATTTTCACCTCAGTGGATTCGTCAATAAGCAGAATTGCAGCAAAAAGTGACTGTTTGGTGCGGTTTATGGGCTGGCGGCATCATCGGGCCGTATTTTTTCCAAAATGAGGCCGGTCAGGCATTTACTGAAAATGGTGTTCGCTATCGTGAGATGATAACGAACTTTTTATGGCCCGAATTGGAAGAAGGATGTGAACGATATATGGTTTCAACAGGACGGTGATGACAATAATTTCCTAAATAATTTGTGTTTTATTCAAAATCAACATCGGCCCTTAAAATTTAACCACCCTTTAGTTTAGCTTAGAGCACCCGCATAGGGCGAGTAAGTTAGTTTTAAGTTATTGGATAAGTGGGCTAGTTTTTGGTCTAGCTTTAAGATAGTTATATGTTGAATTAAAAAAAAAAGAGTAATTGTGATGTTGGCATATGTTGCATGAAAGTGATAAGCTTAATACTCAAACTTTTAATCGTGTTCTAAGTTTTGTAAAACCATACTTTATTGCTTAGTATTTTTATTCAACTTTACAACGAAAACATCAATTGGGATTGATTTGCGCCTCTAATTGAAAATCATTTAACCAAATTTGTATCCAACGAAATTCTTTACGATAAGTGTGAATGAATTCTGAATTTTTGCTTAGCGTACGACTAAAAATAGTATATCTTGGTAACAAATCGAGACGGGTGCGAGTCATAGTATTATTAAATTCAAACTCAGGTTTTGAACTTGTTGGTTTCATTGCCCAAATCGTCGTGTTTACCCGAAAATGACAATTATAAATCATCACATGTACATATATGTATATGTATATACAATAAACACATAAGTATTTCCTGCTATTTTGTACTTAGTATATGTCATAAAATTAAAAAAAATAATTAGCGAAATTGTGTCTTAAATTTTTTTTATAAATATTTAAATATGTCTCTGGTGCAGTGTACTTGAACATGTTCATTGTTCATTGCCAAACTTTTATTGCAAACGAAATTACTGCCTATGACTATCTGACTATATGCCTTTTTAATTACTCCTCATCGTCAAAAAAAGTTCATCTCTTACTTAAAAATTCAGCTAGAGAAAATTACTTTGTACCTACTTGAGAAAGATGTGTTTGTAGAAGTTAAAAAATGCAATTAAATTAGCATTACTTATGCATTACCATAAATAAATCAACTGAAGTGCAAGTTAAGTAAAACACTGAAGCTCATACCTGTTTAAAACTCCATTCCTAATTTGGACCCGACACCCCCGCCGACCGCACCTGTAATGTGCTTTTTTGTTTTTCATTCAAGGTCTTTAAACCATCAAATAAGATTTCTTAACAATCACTATAAAATATATTCATTTATTTGATTTTCCTAGCCGCAATTGATCCACTTTTTCGATTTGATTTCAAAGCCATTAATAATGATTCAAATAAAGTAGCTTGCGACTTCTGTGGTCACTGTCAAAATTTTTTGTTTTCTTTCTTGGATTGTTGGATAAAATACTTTAGGACTTGCCTTGTTTCGCATGTCAATAATTGGACATGAGTTTTGTTATTGGTATTGCCTAACATTTTTGTATTTAACCTTGATGCTTGGTCAAAACAATTCATACGTATACACATTTGTTATAATTTGTAAGTTCCTTTGAACTGGAACCCCTACACGAGTTACTCTTAGTGGTAGAAATTAATATGACTACAAAATTGAAACAATGATCACGAGAACATTGTGGAATTTTAATACGTATGACCGACCAGCTTGAGATACTTTTTATGAGATTTATTCAGAGAATAATGGGAAATCCCTGCGTTCTGACAATCATCTCATAAATCAACCTTGTGATGTCAGGTTTTTTTTTATGATTTTCTGAGTCACAAACTACAATCGAAGGCAAGGTTTTTGTTAACTATTGAATAGAATGGCTCTGTGACTTATTTTCACGGTGGGAATTCAGTAAAAATGTTATTGCGACGATAATGAAGGAAATTAAAGCAGATTCTTAGAAAAAAAAGATTAACTTGTTTTTATTTAGATCAAAAATATTGGTATCTTACAAGAAATATAAGTATGTACTTACAAACAACAAAAAAGAATGTTTCATCATAGGAATAGACCCTTTTGTGCACTGATTCACTGTCAAAATGTATTGACTTTCTTGTATTGAAGTTTTTGGGGATTTCATAATTCAAAATTTCGAAGAGATCTGTAAATACTCAAATATGTTGCAATTAAACTCCGCGGACGGAGAAACCAAGCTAAGACCAAGCTACTCAAACTTGATCATTCTTCACAACAATATGAAATTAATTTAAATAATTAAATTTCTTCCAAATTTCGTTAATTCAGTTAAAGTAGTCCGCAGAAGTCGAACTTCGTACTACAAACAAAACACGTATGTAGCCCCGGCCTTGAAGTACATACTTTTGATTTGATACAATTAAGCAGAATTGGAATAGTAAGAAATACAATTCAAAGCTCACTTACACTTTTAAGGAAATTGAATGAAGAAAAAGGTTAATGAGTTAAAAATTGAACTTGAATATTTCAAGAAAAGAAATAACAAAAGATTATTATAAGGAGAAAAGTGAAGGTTCGATAATTCCCTAATTAAAAGTTATGTATAGATTAATGTTCACGACTGTGGGCTAAATGGTTGGCTTGCTATACCGTACAGACACAACAATATTAAAAGCCTGACCTCAGCAGACATTTTTTCGACGAAAATTGACAACTGCACTCTTACGGTGGGCATCAGTCCCTTTAAAGTTGTTTTTCCTTCAAGAAAGGACTGGGAGGATTACGACCATCTTTACTGATTGCTCAAAGATGAAGTTTGGTATCGTTTCGTGAATTTTCTCTGAGTCCTTAAATGCCTCTAGATTTTTTCGTCCACTTAATTTGCCAGAGTCTTTCAAGTTGAATTAAGTGAAGGAAGCATACAAAATACTTAAAAAACTTAGGTTCAAACCGAAATCGGAATAGGGCATTTTTACAGACAGCCATTGATTTTTCATCATCTAAATTGCTCCAGCATTGCCGGTATGAGCTTTGCGAGCCTGAACTTTAACCTCAATGCCCCTCTTATCTGGGTTTTAGGTCATAGTGGAATAGAGGAAAATGACCGGGCTGATGAGCTAGACAGTCAAGGATTAGCCCTCCATAGCTCTCTTGCAGAAAGTGTTAACATTCATCTTGGTGTTATGAAGGGCAACACCTTTTCAATTTTTCTCACAAAATCCAATCGTAGGTGGAGTAGCTTAACCAACTACATTATATCTAGTTAGATGTGGCCTATAGTAATTTTTTTTTTTTTTTTTATAATCTACCCGCGCTCAAGGGATTATGATTACCCTTTAAATGTTTCAACACAGCGCGGGCGTGAAGTTAATGAAGAGAAAGAAGGATAGGAAAGATGTGTGGCACGATGTTCTGAGACTGTTGGTGGTTGTCTCAGATATTTTTATCTCCAGGGATGGCGGCTGAGTTAAAGCGGAGAATTGCCGTGTCTTATTTCTATGTCGCTTATAATTCACATTATTTTATTCGTGTTCATCCTTGTTGGGCATACTAGTTCAACTCAATAACATGTTGTTAGTGTTATGCCTGAACAACATGTAATGAGTAAACCAGCAACCCATTGATGACAATTTTTAGAAGGTTTTTAATGGAATTAAAGCGACATAGACGACGGCAGGGATCGAACCTGTCATCATGAGGTTGACAGGCGAGCACATATCCATCGCGCTACGGCCAAATGACCTAATATGCAGACCCAGGCAAGATATGGCCAGGATAGTTGCAACAAAGTGGTCACACTGGTCTTGTTATTAATTGACGCGTATTGTCTTGCTCTCCGCAATTTTGTATTTAATTCCAAGTTTTTCTTACTTGGTTTATTTAGAATTGTGTTTGTTTTAATTAATATTATTTTTGACTTGCATGTAAACACATGCTTTATATCTTTTGATTTAAAAATCGGCAATAATTAGTGTTTTTTTGTGATTCAATTTACGTAAGTTTGTTTGCCATTTTTTTGTTTACCCATATATGTATGTCAAGCTCTACTCTGAATTGCATATACATATGCATTTGTTCCTCTCAATTTTTTTCTAAACTCCCTCTTTCCCTTCTTTCAGTAGAAAGAACTAATTCTAATTTGACGAGCTTTTTCATACAGCTTTCAGCTTTACTTTTTCTTCTCTCCACTCGAGGTCTCTATTTTCTATTTATTATTATTATAATTAATTATCAATTGCATTATTAATATTAATTCAGAAGCACTATCCTTAAGAGATCAGTGGTCGTGCGCGTCTGCGCGTTGCCTGTATTTAGTATTAAATATAAGTGCAAAGGTTCAAATCCAGCTTGTCACCAACTTCCATTTTTTTTTTTTTTTATTTATTTTAATTTTATTCTAATCATTATTTAATATTATATTTTCATATTGGAAATTTTTTTCTTATTTGTCTGTCCCTTATATATTAAAAATGTCTTGCGCCAATACGAATTGTCTGGATCGCTCTGGCGTAGCCCCTCTTTTCAAGTGTTACGGACCTTGTGGAAATCTATTCCATGCCAAATGCGTCGGTACAAATAACTCGTTAATGGACAAAATTAATTCTTCGAGTATTGCTTTTTGGTATTGTCCTAACTGTAGAAAGATTTCGCTAGCTCATTTCTGTTTTAAGCTATCCTCCTTAAAAGATGAGCTAACGAAAATCTCCAAGGGATTTGAAGAGTTAAGTTTGAACTTTGCTAATATTGTGACAACGGTTGATAGCATCCCTTCTCCGGTGCTAGTAGCGGACAATTCCTCTTCAACGGATGATATTCTCTCATCAAATCCTTCTACTTCTAAGAAAAGTAAAAAGAGAAGAAGGGACATGACCACCATGTCAGCCAACGTAGGTCCGGCACCTAAAAAAACGTCCCTTATTGGTAGTGAAGTCGTTGAAAATTCAATAACTTTATCCGACCCGGTTATCGAATCACTCCATATTAATGAACCAAATACTAATGTTACCGAAACCTCCTCTGAACCCACTGAACCCATTCCACCTCAATCTATCACCGAAAATCTTGACTTGACTCCATCACAGGAATCCGTCGTTACTGGTCCAAAAACTTTAATTTCAGTTCCGAAGCCCAGGGCCGTATTTATATCTCGTCTTCAACCCGAAACGATGCCTGAAGATGTTGTGGATCATTTGATTGCTACTAAGGCTATTGTCAATTCATCATGCGTCAAATGCTCCAAAATAAGCAAACCAAACAGCTTCGTAGCCTCCTTCAAAATAATAGCTCCCAATTCTCTCTTCGAACCCATATGTAGTACTTCTTGGCCTCCTAACACATTGGTAAAAGAATTTACAGCGCCCTTGAGAAGGAAATCAAATTTTAATTCCTCTCCTAGTTTAAATTCAAAAAACTGCCCAGGTTCTGCACCTACTACCAAAATGTGAGAGGTCTTCGAAGTAAAACTTCTAAGACTTTCAAAAATTCCCTAGTTTTGCCATACGATCTTTTTGCCCTTACAGAAACTTGGCTTAACGCAACAATATTAGACACGGAACTTTTTGATAATGAGTTCTTAGTTTTCCGAAAGGACCGTCACGTTGACGTTACAAATTCAGTTGGTGGGGGAGTACTTATTGCTGTTAGAAGTAATTTCTGCTCAACACAAATAGTCTTCCCATTCAATCTGACAATTGATCTGTTATGTGTCAAAATAACTAAGGAATCTTTAGTCTTATTTGTTTTAAATGTTTACATTCCACCTAAAAGTCCTGGTTCCGTTTACACTGAACTTTCTTTAGCACTCGATTTTATTTTCAGTTTAGCTAGCTTTGACAGTAAAATTCTTTTAGTAGGGGATTTTAATCTTCCCCATATCGAATGGGTTCCCTCTGATGACGAATCCTATTTTGAAGCTTCCACAAGTTCACCCCAACAAGAGCTCAAAATGTTGGATAATATTATCTCTACAGATTTACAGCAAATTAGCTGTATACGAAATAATATGAATAGACAACTTGACCTTGTATTCTCATCTGACGCCGTTAGTACAGTAGTGGTAGAATCTATCTCTGCTTTGTCTAACATAGATCAATATCACCCGCCTCTTGACATTTTTCTTGACTTGAGTGGTCATTTACTAGAAAATAGTAATCCCCACGACTGTTCTTATACTTTTGACTTTCGGAGAGGTGATTTTCAACAGCTTCTAGATAGTTTAATTATTTCCGGTATAGAACGTTTACCGATTTCTAATGATCTTGACAAAACTGTCTCAAGCTTCTATTCTATTTTGATGAGATGCATAAATGAAACTGTCCCTAAAAAAAGATCTATTCCCAGTAATTCTTCTTGTCATCCTTGGTTCACAAAAGAACTCAAATGCCTTCGAAATAAAAGAAATAAGGCTTGGAAAAAATATATAAGGTTCATGACAGTAGAGAATCAAGTAGTTTACATTTCCCTTTTAGAAGAATTCAAAAAACTCTCTTATGAATGTTATAATGATTATCTTCAAACCATGGGGCTTTCCCTGAAGTTAGACCCGAAAAACTTCTGGAAATTTATAAATTCTAAAAAGAAAAGCGACGGTTATCCTGTTAATCTCGTTTATAATGACGTAATCTTGAGTACTACTACAGAAATCTGTGAGGGATTTGCAAATAATTTTAGCCAATCCTTCATTGATTCCCCTGTTGTTGTTGACGATAACTATTTTCAATTCTTACGAAATTGTCCTCAGGTATCATTTAATAATATTACAATAGATCACGACAAAATTTTGGACTTTCTGTCACATTTAAAAGACGACTATTCTATTGGACCCGATGGAATACCACCCGCTTTATTGAAGAAATGTAAGTCTGTTTTAGCTCTTCCTCTGCGTAATATTTTTGTTCTATCCTTGAAATTAAGTAAATTCCCTGCAGTTTGGAAGAAAGCATTTTTAACGCCAGTATTTAAAAAGGGAGATAAAGCCAATATTACCAACTATAGACCAATTTCCAAACTTTCTTGCATTCCGAAGTTGTTCGAACAAGTTGTATGTGACAGTTTGACATTTACATGTAAAACTATTATCTGCAACCAACAACATGGTTTTATGCAAAAACGTTCTACTGTTACTAATCTTGTTGTCTTTTTGAATAAATGTTTAAACTCTCTAGAAAGTTGTCAAGAAGTTGATTGTGTATACACTGACTTCTCGAAAGCTTTTGATCAACTGTCTCATGAGATTATCAAGTTTAAACTTCACTCATACGGATTTCCACCACCTTTCATCAAGTGGATATCGTCATATCTTGAAGATAGGTTATATCAAGTCAAATTCAGAAATTCATACTCAAGAGAGTTTATTGCCAAATCAGGTGTTCCGCAGGGAAGCCATCTGGGACCACTACTCTTTACACTGGCTATTAATGATGCTCCTCTGTGTGTTCGCAACAGCGAAATTCTAATCTTTGCAGATGATATGAAGATTTATAAAAATATAGTATCTTCAAATGATCGGGCTTTACTGCAAGATGATATTAACCATTTTGCCTTGTGGTGTGAAAAGAACAGTCTGAACCTCAACCCGACAAAATGTCAAACTATGACTTTTTCTAAAAAACGTTCTCCTTACTCTCATGAATATGTTATCTCACGGCACATTTTAACTCGTGTTATGACTGTAAGGGACCTTGGAGTTCTTTTTACACCCAATTTAGATTTTTCTGCTCATATTAATAAAATCGTGAATAAGGCTAATTCAATGTTAGGGTTTATTAAGCGCTGGTCTAAAGAATTTGTTGATCCCAATGTCACCCGGGCTTTATACAACTCCTTGGTGCGTCCCCATCTTGAGTATGCATCGCAGGTTTGGACTCCTCTTTATGATATTCATATTGAGAGATTAGAATCTGTGCAAAGAAACTTTACTCGTTTTGCCTTGAAAGGACTTCAATGGAATGATCCTTCGTATGTCCTCTCTTATGACCAACGATTATCTATTCTTCAGATGCAAACTTTGGAACAAAGAAGAACAAACAATGATTTGGTATTTTTCCACCAATTAATAACAGGCGTCACAGATGCACCAGATCTTTTATGTTCGGTTTATTTTAATTATCGGGGAGGAGGTTATAATCTTCGAGGCCTCGATATGATTAAGGTCCCAACACATCGGACCAACTATGGCATTCATGAGCCCTTGACACGTATGGGTAGACTTGTAAATTGGAATTCAAGTATTTTTGATTTTAATATAAATAAATGTAAATTAAAAAACCTTCTCAAAACCAGTGGTCCACGCTCCTAAATGTTCTTTGTTTCATGTTATGTTATTGTTTTGTTTTTACGTAATATTATTGTTTATTTTTCTTGTTTTCTTGTTTTCTTGTGTCAGTGTTAATTGTAATAGAGTTTGCCTACTAACAACTAACACTGCACTAAATGATGAGCCGGTGGTATAACACAGTTCTCTGTGTTGGCAAACCATTGGTCGAAAGACGGAGCTTGCTATAAGCTTTCTTCGACCAATTCTGATAGTGTAAAAAAAAAAAAAAAAAAAAAAAAACATATACTGGACAGGGCACAGGCCAATAGTGAAGCTGGAAATTCCTTACAATACTTACTGTCGAGACTTTCGTAGCACGATCAATTGGCTTATAAGCCTCAAAACGGTGCAGCGCAATCCAGCACTGATTTGGTAACTGAGCAAGACTACTCGTGACCGCTATTTCTACCTATCTAATTGACTTTGAACTGTTCAAGAAGGAACTTATAGCAAATATACTATCTGATCGAAAAATGTGAAGAAAACATTTTTGGTAACATCGAACATATCAAGGGCCAGTTTTTCAGTGTTGAGTTAACTCTAATTTAAAACAGAATTTGTTAAACCTATAAGTGTTAAGTTTAAAACCAGATGTTGTAGATTGGAGGACTTTAAATTTCAATTGTTAAAAATCTATAAAAATAGACTTTCAACACTAGTCCAATCAAATTAGTATTTTATATCTACAAAAAATACTGCGTCGAATTTTTTTTTTTGTTTCTTAAAGAGTACCTATTGGAGAGTGTAAAACCAAAAAGTTCCAACAAAAAGCGCCCATGCGTTGTCCGCCATTTTGAAAAAGGCTTTGGAAAGCGTGAACTCGATTTTCTCGGCTCCTATCATATATAGAGCTGTATTTTTTTTTAGATTTGTACGTTAAAACATCTTCTTTAACTTTTGTTAACAAAAAAATTTGAAACCTCTTTCCAAAAAAAAGTTATCGACGAAAAACTGTCGATATTTTGAAGTGAAAAATGGTTTTTAACGTTTATCTCGCCTCATGTTCATCTGCTCGAAAAAATACTTAAGTTGTTTTTTATAGATCACTTTATTTCCTACATTTTGGTATATTTAAATTTTATGTGCGATAAAAAATTTAGGAAATATAACCTGTCAAAATGGCCAATATCTTGCGAAAATTAAAAAAAAAAAAGAAATTTACTCACGTTTGAAAATTTTCAAATTTGATTATGTTCATTATGAAATTTAAAGAAACAGTTCAAACTCTTTTCCACAACACCACAGAGGTAGAGTTACGGGTTACGGCGCATTTTTTTTTAATATGGGGTCTCCAGGAGGTATGTGGCTATCAAAAACTCGACAGTTTTTCGTCGATAACTTTTTTTTGAAAAGAGGTTTCAAATTTTTTTCTCAACAAAAGTTAAAGAAGATATTTTAACGTACAAACCTAAAAAAAAAAATACAGCTCTATGTATGATAGGAGCAGAGAAAATCGAGTTCAAGCTTTCCAAAGCCTTTTTCAAAATGGCGGACAACGCAAGGGCGTTTTTTGTTCGAACTTTTTGGATTTACACTCTCCAATAGGTACTCTTTAAGAAACAAAAAAAAAAAATTCGACGCAGTATTTTTTGTAGATATTTCGAATTAATTAATTTAATTTGACTGGACTACACTATGGAAATCGAGATGGCGTCACTAGACAAATATTCATTTTGCATAATGTGGCACTTCAATTTCGATACACTTTCATTGGATTTATATATGTATGTAAATGCTGGTTCTATCCACCCTTAAATAGTGTTAATAGAACTTAAATGCTGCTGATTTTTTTAACTGAAATCTTGTATAAGTGCGAAAACCACACGTCATATAAGTTTTCTGATGGGATGCTAATGTTTCATTGTTAATCGACCACATATCACCTTGACTGTTTGCGGTTTTTATTCAAGAAGGAAGCAATGTAATGATAAATGTCACTGATAATGATTACTGAAATGCCAAATCATAAAGAAAGTAAGCAATTTAAACACCAACACCTATAATGCCGTCGAGGTCAGAAAGAGTAGTATTTCATATCTAAAACTGATCAAAAGCTTATTTTTAAAGCTGTGTTTACTTGTAGCTTGTAACTTGTAACATTACACTACCCTTAAAAAAATTATTTTTAAAATTGCTACGAATGACATTCATGAAGAAAATATTAGTCCATTGTACGAATATTCGTAAGATATATGAAGAATTTGCACAGTGGTATATCTACGAATGCATTTGTAAAGTTTTACTAATAACTGTGTTAGTGTCCACGAATCTATTCGTTTATTACACTAATTTTATTCGTAAGCAAGAAGTAAACAATTTTTTGAGTACATTGTAACGGGTGATTTTTTTGAGGTTAGGATTTTCATGCATTAGTATTTGACAGATCACGCGGGATTTCAGACATGGTGTCAAAGAGAAAGATGCTCAGTATGCTTTGACATTTCATCATGAATAGACTTACTAACGAGCAACGCTTGCAAATCATTGAATTTTATTACCAAAATCAGTGTTCGGTTCGAAATGTGGCCCTAGAAAAGTTGGCAGAAAATCCGCTTTTTTATCGACAAATTTTGTTCAGCGATGAGGCTCATTTCTGGTTGAATGGCTACGTAAATAAGCAAAATTGCCGCATTTGGAGTGAAGAGCAACCAGAAGCCGTTCAAGAACTGCCCATGCATCCTGAAAAATGCACTGTTTGGTGTGGTTTGTACGCTGGTGGAATCATTGGACCGTATTTTTTCAAAGATGCTGTTGGACGCAACGTTACGGTGAATGGCGATCGCTATCGTTCAATGCTAACAAACTTTTTGTTGCCAAAAATGGAAGAACTGAACTTGGTTGACATGTGGTTTCAACAAGATGGCGCTACATGCCACACAGCTCGCGATTCTATGGCCATTTTGAGGGAAAACTTCGGAGAACAATTCATCTCAAGGAATGGACCGGTAAGTTGGCCACCAAGATCATGCGATTTGACGCCTTTAGACTATTTTTTGTGGGGCTACGTCAAGTCTAAAGTCTACACAAATAAGCCAGCAACTATTCCAGCTTTGGAAGACAACATTTCCGAAGAAATTCGGGCTATTCCGGCCGAAATGCTCGAAAAAGTTACCCAAAATTGGACTTTCCGAATGGACCACCTAAGACGCAGCCGCGGTCAACATTTAAATGAAATTATCTTCAAAAAGTAAATGTCATGGACCAATCTAACGTTTCAAATAAAGAATCGATGAGATTTTGCAAATTTTATGCGTTTTTTTTTTTTAAAAAAGTTCTCAAGCTCTTAAAAAATCACCCGTTATGAATTACTGTGCACATATAATTAATATCAATCGTTAATTCCGCGTACGAATGACTTCGTACTTTCTTCTATTGAATTCGTAGGATTTACTAATAAATTCGTTCTATTTACTAAGTAAAACTAATATTAGTAGACAGAATTCATAGGTTGAATTCGTAGGTTGACCGTACGCGTACGAATTGTGTAGAATGTACTAAGAACTTCGTACTTTCATCAAGTGCTTTAGTATTATTTACTTATCATGAGTAAAAAAAAATAATATTTGTAGATGACCTTACGCATTATTCGTATAATTTACGAGGCAGCTTAAAGCACTCGCAATCAAAGTACCGTTTATTTTTTTATCAATGTTTTCAATTTGAGAATAGGCATAGATGTAAGAAACCCTGTTACCGATGCTTTACTGAAAGAAATTCAATGTACTAAGTACAAAATTTTGAAGATTTTGAATGTAAAATATTAAATTTATTTTAGTGGCCTTTAGTAAAAAAAATGAGAGTTTGTTAACTTAAATTTTTAGTTTTATTTTTAACTATATTTATAATAAATTAATTAATTTTAAGATACCTTTCAGTTTTTTTAACTTTATTTACTATTAGGGCCAAAAAATTAATTATAAAACTATTTTTTAACTTAAAAAATACCTACATATATACACATTTCATTATTTATAATGAATTAACAAATCTTAAGATACGTTTTAGTTTTTTTTAACTTTATTTATATTTAAATCAGTAAAATAAATTATAGAATAATTGTTTACCTTAAAAAATACATTACCTTTTGTTATTATTTCTTACAATGGATATTTAAGGAATGTCAGAAAACATATTTAATGGTGGTAAGTTCTACAATAATATTTGTACAATATACGAATAGAGCTGTATAATTTATGAATGAATTACAAGGACATTGGTAAATATTACAATAATATTCGTAAAATACACGAATGCACCTGTTTAATTTACGAATGAATTACAAAGGCATTGTTAATACAATAATATTCATACAATATATAAATGGAGCTGCGTAATTTACAAATGAATTACGAGGGCATTGGTAAATATTACAATAATATTCATCCAATGTACGAATGGGAAATAAAACCATGTCTATATGTACCAATAGTATTTGTACAATACGTTTGTTTTACTGCGAATACTAATAAAATATTCGTAATATGTACTAATTTACGTCCATTCTACGAATACTATTCGTGTCTGAAAACCACAAATAAATTTCGTAGAATGCACGCAGTTCTTAGTAATATTTACACATAAAATTTTTTGAGTGTACATAGTTTAACATTTTCTCACCTTTTTTGTTAAATAAATTTCTGTCATCAAGTCCGTGTTTCTTACCTCGAATTTAAAGGGGATCTGGTATACTTAAAACATATTTTAAAGATGTGGTGGTAGGCAGTGGGTTTTGGGGATACGGCTCAATTAAAATGGGGACCACTACTACTAGCCACAATTGAAATACTTGTAAACATTTTGTACCTCTTTGGAAATCCCAAAATCTCTTCTTCTATTTTATTTCAAAATTTCGCTTAAGAATTAATGTGGACAGTCAATTTAAAAGTCCAAATAATTAGAAATATATATATCGTACTTCGCAATTGAAACAAAACTCAGTTAAACATTTCTGTTCTAAATTGAACAGTTTGAAAATATTTTGTTCAAAAACTATTGATTGAAATAACTTTAATTGAAAATTAAATTACAGAGTAGACTGGTCTTTGAAAACGGGGCAGTTCTTCATTTTCACATGCGATATATTTGTACATTAGTACGTAGGAAAGCATAAACGTCAACATGGAATTTTTTAGTCGAAAAATCGAAACCCATGTCATTGTCGGGCTCTCCTTGCTCCTCCTACTTTTTTTCTTTCTTAGCTTCAGCTGTAGAAACATCTGCGCTGAAATCAGTAACAGCGCACCCAGTCAAATCATTTAAGAGTATCTTTTGTGGTATCAGATAATTGTGGATCCTGGTAACACGCACACAGAAATGGTTGATAGCTGTAAGTCACTAGGTCCTGGTTCTCTTCGAGCTGTTGCACGACCAAATTTCTTTCTTTTTTTTATAAATAAAAAAAGAAAGTTGGGCCCCTATTGTTGAGCCAACAGGATTAATTTTAATAATAGTTGTGTTCAACCAGAAAAAGGCCAGTGTAGAGTAGGGCATGGCAGTGCAGGTTCATGAAAACTGTCACAGCAAGCTCAAGCAAAAACGTCATATGTCAGATGTTAAAAACAAGAAAACAAAATTCGGCGCAAGTAAAATGGAAGGAATAATTAAAAATATAATTTTAAAAGAGTTTTTATCAAGTGATTCTTCTTCCGAATCTAAAAGAAACGCGATGGTGTTCTTTTTGTTAAAAATAAAAAGAAGTTGCATTATCGCATTATCCAATATTTAAATAAAGTAGTTCCTCTTTACTCGAGAACAGAGTTTTTAACTCATTAGGTGTTAGGAGAACAGTGAATCACCAGAGATTGCCCTTCAATCGAAGTTAGCTCTAACCTACAAAGTTTTTTAAATTTTAATTCAAAAACACAAAGTGCGGACAAAATTCAACTCAATCCGTTTACAAAATATAATCGAATAATGACATCAGATGATTTTGACAGTTTTCACCAACCTGCATTAGCTCAAAAGGTAGTGCAGAATATTCAAAACTAGAGTACACTAGTTCGGCTCAATGAACGCTAATCAGTGTACTCGTAAGTCGTGCAGAAATGTTCTCAATGAACACCAAAAAGCTACATTTTTCTGCCCAGAGTAGTCCAGTGCATCAGCTGGTTGAACAGAGCTAATAAGTTAGTTTTAAGTCAAATTGTATATACATATGTAAAACAAATTGACAAATGAAAATTCTTAATCTAAGAAAAGGCATTATTGAGATTTTTAAGTAACTAAGCCCTGGATATCTGCGAGCTGTAGGGCCATAAATTTAATTATTTTGCACTTTATTTTCTCTTTTTTTTTTTGGTTAAATAAATACCTACTTGAAACTGTAGCGACGTCTGACGTACTGCGGATAATTAATTGCAACTTGTCTTCTGTTACAAATATTGGCAACTTACAAAATGATCGGCACTATTATTGGAATCTACCCACAAGCTACAAGCTATCTATGACCATACGTTTCTTGTGTATAAGGCCTTATTATAAACGGAAGTCATTTGACAGAAGTATTATTGCTTTTTTCCCTTCAATGGGAAATCTTTTATTAACTTATCCACAACTTAAAGTTAAAATCATAAACTATAAAATAATAACAAAAAAACGACAAAACGTGGACAAATTCATATAATGTAGGCAAAGTATTAAATATTCAACATGACATGACATCATTATAACATAAACATTATAACATAAACAAAAAATCACTTCATTGACAGTTCAATCAAGGTTTTTGTTTGCTATTGAATAACATTAATGTTTGCTTTAACTCCCTTGCCGTTTTTCTTGTTCGTGTATCTTTATTTTTCTTTCAATCCGCATTGCTTCAGATGCAATGCATATCACGTTAAAGAGTTTGTATTGAATTGCAATCCAAGCAATATCCGTTTTACTTAGAAATAAATTCAAACAAAATATCAGACATTAGTTTCTTAAGATTTCTAATTATATTTTCTCATTAAATACTCAAACTGAATATTCAATTACATTCAACTGTTGAACTTTTATTTCTTGGTATTTTATAGATTTCAATCTTATGACGTCGTCGGTACAATGATATTAAAATTAATTCAGAACGAGGTCATGTCAAGCACAAGTTTTACTTACTTACTTACAACTCTCGATTCAAACATCAATTTACACTCTCGCAATAGCAAATAAACGTTGAAATTCAATTTTGCCCGAGGTATAGAAATAACGATATCTAACTATATTATTAATTTCACATTCCACCTTTCAATGCTGAAAGTCACACATAAGAAAATTACACTTCCATAACAGTTCTGACACTTTTTCCTAAACGAAATGTTGGTTTAAATATTTTTTAAATTCACTGTTGCTCTCTTGAATTTAGGTCACCAACCTGATATTCACAAAAATGGAATTGCATGCCCTAATCATAGTAATTGAGGTACTTCTTTATTTGGTAAACAATTTGCAAAAAAAAATTAATGTGCATCCAAACGGATCGCAGGTTCTGAGATAAAATACGTTTCATTGGCTTGACAATCGACTTGAAAAAAAAAATATGCAAAATAGAATTAGCATTCCGATGAGAACTAACGACCTTCGGGTGTGGTTATAAAATTTAAGCACAAAAAATAACATAAAAAACACTGCGTTTTTTCATTGAACTCCATCCTACCTTCTGGAATTGATTAACGTTTCACTTGTAAGATGTTGATTTATCTGTTGAGTGAAACTTTTCAATCACTCGCAGATCACTGTCAGACTATTGGTACAGTCCGTGACTTATGCCGTGCGGTCAGCACACGTCTCTTAACCCCCGCTGAGAGAAGAATTATTGAAAAATTATTATTGTTTTGCCACTCGTGAGTCGTGACACCGAAAACGGATGTATAGCCCGCGTTAACTGAAAGAAAAAACTACCGACCCAACCGTTTCAATAGTAAGTTTCAAACTAATCGCTAACTTCTTAACCAAAGACTGGTTAGCTGTCTATCTGGTAGCAGTTATAAGTCTGTTACTACTTTCCCCTGTTCACCTTCTCTGGCAATCTGACTGGATTACTGGCAAGTTTTACATTCTTCCACTCTATCGCACATTTTCGACATAGCTGCGCGGTGCTCACAGAGCTGGAATTCCAAGAGCAGGAAGGTGTATTAGTTTTGGAGTTAGGGTTTGGAGCAACATACATAGTACATTAATCTTGACTATCAGGTTTTGTTTTTATTGGGTATCATCTATGATTATTTTATGAAGCAAATTGTATCCATCGAAAGTAAATGGGTACAAGAACCCAGACAGTACCTACTCCTATTACCTTTTACAGCTAGTTTGTATTTTTACAACAGGTTGGTGCTTACTTCAGAGATTACCAGTTTGTTGGTGATTCATTGAGAAAAATTACAAATGAGTATGAACAACCGCATTCTCAAAGCAGGCATGGAATCGTTATTATTGTGGTCATTATCAAAACTTGTTGTCATGGGTTTTCTTAAAGTTTCCCCAAAATTTACTATGATAGACATTGGCTAGTGGGACTGTATTTCTAATGAGGGTTTAAATAGATTCTAATTATTCTTTTACTCAATTGAGAGTTTAAAGGTAAAATTAATAACTGACTCAAAATGAAGGGGAAAACACACGTGATTCAATAAAGCCGTCTGGAGTTTAGTTCTCTTTTGATACATTCATTATATTTGTGGTTATATTGGTATAAATATTTTATATATGTATAGGTACGTACGTATTTAATTTTAAATTTAATTTCGTTATAGTGAGAGGGGCATTTCTTGAGCATTCAGTTATTGCTTCTTAGGCATATATTAACAGGTTTTAATTTTATAGAAAACCTGCTAATATTATTAATCGATAATATCGAGTTAACAAAATACAAACCATGTTCTGTTATTTAATCGATAACTTTTTGCGCTAGTGTTGGTTAAACATCGATAGTCTATCAATTGAATTGATAGTTTCTACCATACATTTTATTGTCAAAAATAGTTTTAAACTATAGATTATTAGTGTTATTAGAGGCCAGTTATAGCTATCATTGAAATAGATCATTGAAAATTTTGATTTCAATTCTTAAGACGATTAAACAAGCTATAATGGCTTTAATTTGTATCAAAATGAAGCTAATGCGTTGACACCAACGCAATGTACACCGTCTGATTTATTATTTAAGAATCGTTTTTTATATTAGGTGTATATAAAATTTTGAAAACATTAAAAAAAAATTAATTTTTACGACATTTTTTAGTACTTATTAATGCGGAGTTAAAAATTAATTTTGAAAAAAAAAACGGTCCTTATTCGGAATTCCCCCCCCACCAAAATGCACTTTTTTTTAATGAATCGATAAAAAAAAGTGTGCTGTTGATAAAAAACATCAAATTATGGAGGAGAAACACTTTTTTATGGTAAAAAAGTGAAGTATAAAAAAATTAATATAGGCCATAGAGTAAATTCAAAGTTTCTTTAAATCCAGATTCTGTGAATGCAAAAGAAACCTTGCATACACCCAACCTCGCACCTACCCCAAATCCTATAGTGTGCCCAAGCAGGGGGGTTGCATACATATATCACTGTTTAAACGCCGCCGTAATGCGTAAGCAAGCAAAAAAAGCAAATATCCCATACAAAAATAGTTTTAGTTATAGTACTGTAGGTGGTCCGCTTTTAATTCACTTTATACCATAAAAAAGTGTTTCTCCTGCATAATTTGATGTTTTTTATCAACATCAAACACTTTTTTATCGATTCGTAAAAAACAGTTCATTTTGGTTGGGGGGGGGGGGGGATTCCGAATAAGGTCCAAAAAAACTATCCACCCATTTTTGAAATATCGAATTTTCAAAAAATAATTTTATTTTTTTTTAATCCAAAATTTTATTATTCAAGCAGGAGCTCTTGTTTAAAAAAATCATTAAAATCGGTTGAGCAGATAATGAGAAAAAAAACAAATGGTTCCATGAGAGATACTTTTATTAGACGATAGAAATTTTTTTTACAATAATATTATATTACAATAATATTGCTAAAAAAATTGTACGACAGGTACCTACCGTTATTTTTGTTATTAAAATGCCCAAAAAACGCTAGGTACCAAGTTTAAAGAAAATCGACTGAGTCGTTTAGGCTACAGCCGAAAGGACAGACAGACAGAATTGCAAGACCCACTTTTTTCAACTTCGCTATCATCGTAATCATAGAGACTACGATGTCAACTTTGATCAAAATGTCGAGTTCGATTTTTTTACGGATCCATAACTTGCAATATAGTACCTACCTATGAATATATCCGAAGTAAAAATCATTTAACTTTTATTGATTAATTTATTAATAAAATTTTTCTTGAAATCGTTTTTTCTATTTTTAATAATTATAATAAGTAATTCGATTTCTCGGTAAAAAATAGAGAACTCAATTTTTTACAAAAATGTGAGAAAATGTTTTTTATGGGACTTATGATTCTTGAGATATGGAGAAAACACTCCTTATAAAGTCAAATGGGGGTTTCAACTCCGAAAAATCAATGGATTATTTCCGAGCCATCAGCTAGGTATTTCGTTTAACTAATTTACTTACTTTATGTAATCAATTCAAAGGGGTAAAATGAAAATCTCTTGTGCTTATGTAGGTGGGTACTGTACCCTTACACACAATTTTAAAAAATGTTCACAACACACGAAACACAGACAAGTTAAATGTTAAACTGCAACTAATTTTGTATTTAACTAGGATGTTTGCAAACTTTACTGCATTTTACGATAAAATAAAACAGAAAAAATACAACTGATTAACACACCTTAGATAAAAGATACAACAATATACGAATACATGGACTCTTATGAGCCAACTGACATCGAATCAGTCGAAACAAACGAAATGTTTTTGTCTCAACTTCTCGCCTTACGAGCAGGGTTCGAACCGCAGCGCAGTAGTAAAATTTTGGAGGAGACTTATACAAAAATAAACGAATTGAAAATTTCTGGAGTAGATTTAGATTTAGTAATTCAGAGTCAGAGTTGGTTCCAAAATTTATTAACACAGTGGCCATTCCCTTCATGTGGTTTGGCTAAAGAAATTTTGAAAAAAAAAATTAGTACCTGTCTAAACTTTAAAAAACGGAGTAACGAAGTAGATCTATTTTTTTTCATAAAATTGAAGTAAATTTACTCCGAATGGAGTAAGATTAGACCGCTGCTCATGAGTGGTAGTCGAAAGAAGGCAAACGAAAAAGCTTTGCACCAGGACACACATAGAATGAAACAATCATTTACTGTTCCAAATCAGAGTCGTTGTCGATCATTGTACTTCACAATTCTTTATGGCGCAATACACATCTCAGACACAACATGACGATGACACAACAACAACAACAAACAAAAAAACAAGAGAAAGACGTATATAGTTTCCGACAGCAAAACCGTGGCGCGAAAATCTTTTATATTATGCACCTACGACCTATGCACACACACGGAACTTTCAGCTCAAAAGGAAAAAAATATATTTCCGAAAAGGACAGTATATTTTTTCATAATTAAAATTTGTTACAAAAGTAAGCTTACACTTAGCTTAGAAAAAATATAAAAACATAACATACAAAAACCATTTACATTAACGTATTTAGAAAAATTGCAGCAAAGTGCCGCCCGGATATCTTGAAAAATTGCCGCCCCCAAGCAAAGTGCCGCCCGGGGCCTGTGCCCCTTTGCCCCCCCCCCCTCGCTACGCTACTGTCTCTACTTCTATCTTCGTATTGCACTGAAATGTAGTACATATGTTTACATAAGTAGTTGCATTGAAATGCCATACTTTGGCCCAGAGGAGGGGCATTGTTTGATTAATTTACCTAAGCAGTAACGATAAAAACACTCAAAAAAGTTAAAAAAAAAAATAAAACAAAAATAAAATTCTCCGAATTAAAAACAAAAAAAATTTGACAAATATTTATGTGTCTTTGAATTTAGACTATTTCAAGGTAAGTTAAACTTTATGTGCCTACAAGTTTAACTACATACATTGTTATAGGATAGTTACATACGTATGTGATTTGCTCATTGTTTGTTAGTTTTTTCAAAATATCCTTCGCTTGGCTCCATTACCTTTAAGAAAAGGACTTGATTGTATTTATTGGTTTGCTGTTTTGTTTTAATCCAGGTACATGCATACGTTAAATAAAAATAATTCGTACGCTTTCAACTTCTCATGTTGAACAGGAGATCAGTTGTGACAGTTCTTGGCTAAGCTAAACGTGTTTATTATTACAGTGGTAAGTCGTCTTTTACAAATAGAGCTGTTCAACGATGACACACAGAAGTAAAATAAACACCCAAAAACAACATTCCGTACTTCACACAAGATTTCCATTTACACAAGATTTCCAATGCAAGAAAAACTGAGCGAATCTACAGAAACTTTTAGACACATGACTTATTTTGAAAAACTTCAGTTGAAAAAAAATTTGCTTGCGGGAGTTCCCGCACGGATACGCTAGTACTACATTATAAATTCTGATTTAAAATTTCTTTTATATACACTTTTATCATTTCAATGATAGAAATCAATTTCAAAAAACGCTGATTTTCCTTTCTTTAACTTGGAAGACTATCGTTCTACTGAATGGGTTTGATTCTCTTTCTATTCTCAAATGTCTGTTTTGCTTTCAGTGATCAACTCTAACCTCAAATACCTAGAATTCGTTGTTATCAGTCACTGACAGGATCCATTTACTGAAACCAATTTTTCAATTGCTATAACTGAATTGTCAAAAAAATAAAATCAGCATTCCACTGATTTGTTTCAATGATGCATTTTAATGAAGCATGAAATTTACAAGATCAAATCAATTCCTTTAGTAATTGGTGTTAACAACAGAATGCCATATGATTTGTTAAGCAAATCTGAATTTAGGTGAACACAAATTGTGAATCATAGTATACATATATAGTTCTTTTAAAATATTTTTAGGAAAAATTTTGCAATACCAATTTTAAATTTTTATTACTGTCTAATTTAAAATTAAGTTTTGTAAAAATTTTTTTGAAAAATTGCATTTTCAAACAGAAAATAAAACATCACATCACCACCCAGCTAATTTCACATCTGTAGTGTCGGCTTTCGTTAACCAAGCTCACAGAATTTGTCATTCTGAACGGCTTCAGCAGGAGTTGAAGCATGTAAACATAACACTTCAGAATAATGGCTATAGCTCTAGGCAAAGATCCTGGAAGCCCAAACCTTAAACTGTATAAAATTCTTCCTCTACAGAATTAGAAAAAAAGGCATTTTTACCTTACATTAAGGGAATTACGAATGGAATTGGACGAATTTTGAGAAAATTTTGTGTAAAGACCGTTTTCAAATCGTTAACAACAGTTCGTCAACTTCATCTGAGATCACCGAAAGACAGAATTCAACTCCAAAACCCTGGGGTGTACTCGGTTCCTTGCAGTTGTGGGTCATCGTATATTGGGAAAACGAAGAGAGATATACAAATCCGATTAAATCAACTTGTTAGCCTTCCAAAACAATACCGTCACAAAATCGGCGATATGTGAACATCTGGCTTACAATGAAGGTCACATTATTCGGTTTAATCAAGCCAAATCCATTGCAGTTGAAAGATTGTATGTGCCGAGAATTGTAAGAGAGGTAATAGAAATAAAGAAGCAAGAAAACTTCAACAGAGATTCAGGCTTCAAATTATTAACAACATGGAATCCTCTAATAAATAAAATCATGAGAACAACAATAAAAAATCCGACACCTGACGTCGTAAACTTTGCGTGTACCCAACAATACATTGACTCAATGCGACAACAACCAAGTAGAAGTACACTATCCACAAATAAATCAAAGTGCAACAGCAATTGTGCACCGTCACTGCTTTAGAACAAGAGCGAGTACAAAAAAAGATAAACTTAAAATCTCAGAAAATTGAAATTCAAGACAATGGTGTTATGGTTAATACTGCCAGTAATATCTAAATTTTAAATAAATAATAATTTTAAATTATTGAATTGTAGATCGAACGCAAATAAAATTTTATCAAAATTCTAAAAGTCGTATTTGTGAGAAATATTGTTTAAAAAAACCATTTTTCAACATTTTTGTGGTAGATGCAATTGAATCGGTCATTTTTCAGGAATTAATAAAAACTGTTTCATGCACAAACAAATGAGTTTTAAACTACTTTTTTATGCTTAATTTAGTATTTTAGTGGTAAAAAAATTAAAAAGCGAAAAAAATTCACAGTTTATTAATAAAAATAATGAAAAAAAAACCTAAAAACTGTCCTTGACTTAAGTTGTTTTATCAAGGACTGGGGTAAGTGGTATACTTATAATTTAATCAAAACAATGGTAGTAATCATATTTTGTATAGCTTATTATTGAAAATTACACTTAAGAATAACATTTCGTCATGTTTTAATATCTCTAAGGTACATAGTTTGATTATCTTCAACATTTTCTTATTGATGGGCACTTTTAAAACATAAGCCTTGGCTGATAGAAGTGAAACAGAAGTTGTAACTTTCTTTATTAATAAGAATGAATGTTTAATCAATCCATCAATATATTCCTATGATAGTAACTTTTCTATGTGAAGCATACTTAAAGTTCATGTATGTATGTCGAAAATGCTTTTTTCTGTTTTTGTGGGACTTTTTTCTATAAGATTCAGTGTTGACAAACATGTTTTTTTTGTAAAAATTTGGCCACCATTTCATGAATTCCAAAACATCTTCAGTTTTTAGCTCTATGACTATATTTTCTAAGTTTCTAATAAGATGGACGAGACGGATGAGTATGAAAAGCTGAGATAGACAATGAAGTGCAAAAGATCATTCAGTTTCAGAGATCATTCATAAAAATGAGAAAGAGAGTCCGAGACTAAACGGAGCCCTTGAGGACCTCAGCATTTATTTTGTGAAGATCCGATTTGAAACCTTCTAAAACAAAATTTATTGAACAATCCAGTAGAAAATTTCTAATCCAACGAATAAGGGCTTCATTGATAGCAAACTCACGTATTTTCGATATACTCGTAAAAGCTTGATGCCAAAATCTATCAAATGCCTGAGAAATATCAAGCTCAATGATCTTACTTCGACATATGATTCTACTCTTCTGCAACTTGCGACAGTTTCTCGGTTTTTCAAATCTCTTAGATAATTAGTTTATGCTTGTCTTTCAATTTTATAATTTGTTATAATATTTCATTAAGGTATACTTTAAGGAATTACACGTTCTCTTCTTTTTCAGTGCACCATCACTCTATGTTTCACTTGAAGACATTTTTAAAACTAAAATTACTTTTCGCAGAAAACAGTTGTGTGAAAGATGCAATCATGACATTAATGACGGTTGTTATCAAATTGAAGATTTGAATATTGTTGAACCAATCAGAGCAAAGCAAATTTAAAAAACTCAGTCATAAAACTACTCCGGCCATTTTGGTAGTGCATGCAAAAACCTCTTAAGTCACTGACTAATGTTGTTTATGCAATGAACGTCTTTCTCACGGTATTATTTGAAGGGGAAGGAATGTACAGACTTACGTGGTTCTTACCCAGAATACGCATCTCCCTTTAAGGAACCATTTTCAGCAAAAAAAGCATTTTGGAAAAAAATGTGACTTAAGAGGTTTTTGAAATGACTGATTCAATTATTTTTAGATAAACAAAATTTTCTACATTTTGGCTCCCAGTGGTGGCCATGTTGTTTTGGTTTCATCTGTCAAATCTATTGTTTATTATTCAGTTAATGATGCCATTTCAGCATGGCAAGTAACACAATTGAACAGCACGTTTAAATGATATAACATTATTATCAAAATGAGTGCTCGTTAGTGCAAATGACTCTTCCATGGTTGTTGGCCAAATTTGAGACGACCGGTTTGGTAATTAATCATCAGCCAACATTTTACTTCAAAAAACGCGAGATCGACCGAGAACGTCGTCGGGGTCGGTGAAAGTGTACAGTAGACTCGTATTTTTTGATGAATGGCTGTATTAACAATCAAAATTGCCATATAATTTACGACACTAACCCACTTAAGGTTCACCACGTGACAATGTATCCTTAACCGTTTACTGTTGATTTTAGGCCCGAAACGTCATTGGTCCGTATTTTTTCAAAAACGACGTTGGTGAGGCGGTCACCTTCAATGGCGAGCGCTACAGAACGATGATAACCAAATGAAGGTTACCTCTCGCAGACGCAAGGTGAATTGGTCACCAGATTCTAGACTTTTTCTTATAAAGTTAGGGGCGAGCGTAAATGAAAATTGGATCACTCGGATCCTTGCTATTATAAAAAGCCGACGCAGGCAGTTGAACGATCTCATATTTCACAAAAACTGGCAGACATGAGCCTTACAAATAAAAAAAACATTGTTTTTTGTTTTATTTAACACCTACCTGTCCCTATTGAAAAAAACCTTTTTAATATTAAAAAAATAAATATTGCAAAGCTTCCAAAAAAATCGAGAATGTGGTTTCCCAAATATGAAGTTTCCACTTGCTCTTATGTAAAATACTAAGAATTTCAAAAATGAAAAAAAAAAATAATTTTTAAATGACTAAAACAACTCCTTTAGTAGTTGGAGCTAAAAACAGGGTGCCGTGTGATTCAAGCAAATATTAGCTTATGCAACAACAAAAATCATAAGTAGTTGTAGTTGTTTCTTAAGAAAATAAGCATAAGAAACATTTTTAGAAAAACAAATTTGATATGCCAACTTAAAGTTTTTACAATTGTTCGAATAAAAATTAAATTTACAAAGACAATATTGAGCCGTTTTTGAGATATGGAATTGATTTTTTTCTTAATTCAAAAAATAATTTTTTTTAAGTTTTGAAATGCAAAGTTTTTCAAACTTTTGAGAAGCTTCTCTATTAGAAATGTCATTAAGATCCATTATGCCAATAATGAGAAATTCAAAATTTGAAAAAAATGGTTCTCTGGTAGGTACTGTCATTAATATCTACCTTAATTTCAAAATTATTTTATTAAATTATAGATCGTAAAAATTAATCGAAAAACAAAATTTATCAAAATTCTTGGTGTCGTTTTTAAAAAGAATACGATTTTTGAAAACCATTTTTTTCACATCATTGTTATTTATCAAGTTCAAAGAAAACAAGCATGGGGTTTTCGAAATATTGAGTTTGAAAAAAAAAATTAAAGTTTTTTTTTTTTTAATCTTAAAATTTTTTTTATATAATAATAATACACAATAATAAATAATATTCAAACTTTTGAATAGCTTAAGCATACAAAAACTTATCAAAATCGGTTGTACCGTTATTGAGAAAATAAAAAAAATGGTTCCAAGGAGGTTTACATTAATAACCATTTTTCGGAAAATTTTTTTCAACCTAGCTAACCAACCTTAACTAAATGAATTTTTTTGAATTAAAAAAAAAACTGTGGAACAGTTCTTGAGAAAAAAAAAATTTATAGAATTTCGAAAAAATGCGTTTGGCAGGTACCGTTATTGTTAGAACAAAACGTGTGGGGGGAAAAATTTAAACATTTTTTTTACGAATGTATAACTTGCCCTAAGGTACCCATAAGTCCCAAGTAAAAATTTATAATATAAAAAACCAAATTTGAAGAAAATCATCAGAGTCGTTTACTTACTTTGGTATAATCTTAGTATACGACACACTCTAGGAAATAGTCCATTTTTGGTAATATAATACATTTACTTTAAGTCCCAATCTCAAACAACCATGTAGTATACAAGTATACTCCATCCCAAGCAACACACTTGTGTTTTTAAGGCCAAGCACGCACATTCAATTTTTAGTTTCGCAACTGTTTAGTTGCTAAAATGAAACATATGGGCTTATATGGGACACAGCGCACTTAGAGCAACTCGATTCGAGCAACTAAAAAGTTTTTGTTCTGATCTGACAAAAACTAAACGATTGCCTAAAATTAATTCGCAACAGTTGAGCTGTTTTCTATAAGCGCAAGAAAGAAAAGAGTGTGAGCGTGAGTAAAGAGTTGCCAGTGCGCGGTACTCAATCAACTGGTGATTAAACTATTTGATTTCGATCACAGTTGCCAGTGCGCGGCTAGTCTAAGATATCTTGGAGAGTTGTTTCCTAGGTGCCTTAAACTCCTCAAACTGTATTGAAAGCGCATATCCTAAAAATAAACACGCTTGAAATCGAAAAGTATTTGCAAATATATATTTAGAAAATAATAAAAAAGAATAGATGTTATACATATAAAATGAAAAAAAAAAAACTGTGATGAATTAGATAAATGTACATATTTATTTAATAAATATTCTTCTCGCAATAAAATCTACATACATTTACCCATCTCAAGCATTCCTATCTTGATGGTGTTTATTTTATAATGTTTTTGTTTTTGGGATATCAATAATTTTGATATGTCAAACAAACTCATCAGGTAAATGAGTGACTGATTAACATTTAAGACTTTATATTTTCTTATAGCTTTTTCTGTTTTCAAATACAAACTGTGAGTTTGTGGTTTATTGGTTTGTTTGTGGTTTATTGGCATAACCCTGAGACTTAAGAAAACTCATTAAGAAGAAATTTATAGGGGTCAAATCCCTGGATGTCGGTGGTCAATTCACATCGCCTCCGCGTAACCCAGCCATATTCGGAAATCGGTCATGCAAAATATCTGTTATTCTACGGGCTGTGTGGCACGTAGCACCATCCTGTTGGAATCACATGTTCTCTGTTTTCATATTTTCCGATTTGAGCCAAAACAAATTGGTTATCATCTAGCGATACCGTCTTTTGAATGTCGTTATTAAAGAAGAATCGAGCGATAATACCGCCAGCCCAAAATTCACACCAAATAGTGACTTTCTCTGGATGCATAGCAATTTACTGGATCTCGTGTTGATTTAAATTGTCCAAATTCGACATTTGGTTACAAATCCATTCATCAAGAAATGTGGTTCGTCGCTGAATAAATTTTTTCAGCTTAGCGCGTGAAATGTTGCTCGATCAGAAGATCCACTTTTATAGAACACTTTAATCATTTGCATCAATGTAATAATATTCCACGTTCATTTGGCAAACCAAACTTAATGCATGGCAGCCGATTTGACAGATGTAACTTCAACAACATGGTCGCAGATACCTGTCAAAGCTTAGAAATTGCTAGGCCCATTCAACAAGGTTTTGGCCACTCTCCGAATCTCTGCTGACAAATAAAATGGACATTTTGTTATGATGTTGAATCTTGATGAACACTAGACGTCCTGACTACTTCCTGGATAAATTGATAAGCAATGTATTTTGTTTTTATAACTGTCTGAATTCTTTTTCAACTTACAATTAGTAAAAATCAACTTTCTGGATGTTTGTTTTAATTTGTATAGTAAAAATAGCCCGACAATATCAAACACATAATGTCGGATGAAACAAAAACTTTTTTTTTCAACGAAAGAGAATTATGATGGTAAACTTTTATAAAGAAGTTATAGTAAAAACGTCCGAAGAATATTGAATTTATTAAATAGTAAGCTTTTTTACTATCTCTTAAGATTAACGTGATATTTAAGGATTTAATTAAGAAAAGAAACGACTCGACCCTTCCGTATACTTCTTCAAAATCATCTTTTATTCAGTAACTATGTTCAGTAGTTAATTTAATTCAGTTTAGCCAACATAAATATCATAATGAAACTTATGTTGAATCACCACCGCCACCTGTGAGCCAATTATTGCAAAAAGAGTTCAGGGAATTCAATCAAATCGTGTGAACATCCTCCCCGCCTTGAAGGGACCTTGTGTCTTCAACCTTTGGAAGTGGACATAGTTTGGCTACGGCTCTTTTGAATGTTCCACTCGACGTTTTTATAGTGGCAACACGAGCAATTCCATCCGTTCCGTGATGAAGCTCCGATATTCGTCCTAAACGCCATTTTAATGGGGGAAGATTGTCGTCACTAACAACCACTACATCGCCCACCTGCAATACTCTGGTCTTTCGACGCCACTTTTGCCGTTGTTGTAAGCTTTGCAAGTACTCATCTCTCCACCTGCTCCAGAACTGCTGCATAATCCATTGAACTCTTTGCCATCGACGAGATACGTAAGATTCTTGTCGCTTAGATCATGATCAGGTATTATCTGCAAATGACTACCCACTAGAAAATGCCCAGGTGTCAACGGTTGGAAATCTGAGGGATCTTCGGAAAGGGGGGACAAAGGACGGGAATTGAGTATTGCTTCGATTTGAATAATTACCGTGTTAAGTCTTTTCATATGAAATTTTGCCATCTTGACAGCAGCCTCCCAGATTCCGCCAAAGTGTGGTGATCACGTCGGGGTCACCATGAATTTATTAAATAGTAAGCTTTTTTACTATCTCTTAAGATTAACGTGATATTTAAGGATTTAATTAAGAAAAGAAACGACTCGACCCTTCCGTATACTTCTTCAAAATCATCTTTTATTCAGTAACTATGTTCAGTAGTTAATTTAATTCAGTTTAGCCAACATAAATATCATAATGAAACTTATGTTGAATCACCACCGCCACCTGTGAGCCAATTAGTGCAAAAAGAGTTCAGGGAATTCAATCAAATCGTGTGAACAAATATCTTCAAGATGTACGAGTATTTGAAAGTGTAAAACGAAATGATTTTAACATACTTCTCTCAAAAAAGGTTTTAAAAAGGGTCCATAGGGAGTAATGTTAAAACATTTGTTATGAATGCCTCTAAGATATATTTTAAGATATTAATAGCTTCGAAAAGAACGCTTTTAAAGAGAAAATTAGCAGGTTATATTAAGAAAATTGAACCAATATTTAAAAGTGATGCTACGGATTGCGTAATGGTTAGTACGTTGGACTGTTACGAAAAAGGTATCAGCCCAATTTTCAGTCCCTGCCAATAAAGAAACTTCTCATCTTACTTGGTAGAAAATTGTAGGAATGGTTGTGAGTGATGCAAGTCATTTTAATCTGGTTCTCCCCGAGTTTTTTAATCAACCCAATGAAATTTGTAAGCAGTTGTCAAAAGTACACTGGGGCGTAGACGTACTTTTTTAATAAAAAAATGTTGGATATGTTTTATACTTATTGTTGCGTTTGGGACTGTCAATTCTAATTTTATTATTTTCAATATACTATGGTTGGTTCATGAAGATACTTGTTATTTTTTATGTAATCTACACAGAATCGACGCGGCCCGGCGGCGGCGTGGCGGGCGGTTGTTAGAAGATCTTATATGAATCTTTTTGATTGAAAGCAAATATTTTCGTTTATATTCTTAACATGCGGGCTTGTAAATATGATTTATAAAGTCGAGTTATTACACCCAGTGCCATTACAAATGATGCCTACATTTTTCCTCTTCTTGAAAATAAATTGAATTGCCTGCATTTAGACGGAAGAGGCATTAAAAAAATGGCTTAAAATATAAAAAAAATATTTAAAACAACGGTAATATTTGCAATAGAATTATTTATTGTTTTTGAAAGTCATTAGCTTATTTTGTTATTTCTTTTTTAATTGAAGTTCTTTCTATCCATAATTTACGAATTAGTTACCGTTCAACTTTTTACTTGCGACTTATAGGTACTATAAGGCAAGTTATGCATTCCTAAAAAAAATCGAACTCGAGATTTTTATCAAAGTTGACATTACGATGATAGCGAAGACTAAAAAATTGGGTCTCGCAATTCTGTCTGTCTGTCTGCCTGTTCGACTACAGCCTAAACGACTCGGCCGATTTTCTTTAAACTTGGTAGATATCATTTCTAATTTTTTCCCCCCACACTTTTTTTCTTTTTTTTTTAAGACCAAAAATAACGGTACCTGCCATAAGAATTTTTTTCGAAATTTTATATTATAATTTATATTATTTATAAACATTTTTTTTCTCAAAAGGTGTTCGACAGATTTTAAAAATTAAAATACAGAAAAATTTCATTTAATTAAAGCTAGGTATTGGTTGAAAAAAATTTTCCGAAAAATGGGTATTGAGGGTACCCCCCAAAGAACCATTTTTTTGTTTTTGATTTTCTCAAAAACGGTACAACCGATTTTGATCATTTTTTTGGCTAAAGCTCCTCAAAAACATAAATAGAATTGTGTACTTAAATTTTCAAAAAAGATTTTTTTGGATTTTAAAAAAAAACTTAAATTTTTTTTTTTCAAAACTCAATATTTTTTTAAACTTGGTAAGTAAAAGTTTCTCAGTATAATCTATAAGATGTGAGAAAAAAATTTTTATTTTACCTAAAAATTAAGGTACTTACTATACAAATGCTAAAAAATTAAAAAAAAATGGTTTTCAAAAATCGTATTTTTCTCGAAAACGGCGCCTAGAATTTTGATACATTTTTTTCTTTCAATTAATTCTAACGATCTTTAATTTAATTAGCCAAAATTTTGAAATTAAGATATTACAGCTTGTACCTATCATGGAACCATTTTCTCGAATTTTGAATTTCTCATTATGCACATAACGGATCTTAATGAAATTTTTTATAGAGAAGCTTCTGAAAAGTCTAAAACACATTGCATTTCAAAACTTTAAAATAAATATTTTTTGAATTTTTTGAAAAAAAAATCTATTTTTTTCTTTTTTTGAAAATTCGATATCTCAGATACGGATCAATATTATTTTTGTAAATTTAATTAAATTCGGACAATAATAAAAACTTTAAATTGGCGTACCAAAATTTTTTCTTAAAAATCTTTTAAAAAGTTTGTACATAAAAGCTTTTTTTAAGAAATCACTACAAGGACTTATAATTTTTGTTCTTGCATAAATTCATATTTGCACAGCATTCTGTTTTTGTCTCTTACTACTAAAAGAATTAAAAAAATTTATTTTATCCTTATGAACAGTTTTCTCTAATAACATTCGTTTTTAAAATTCCTAGTCTATTACATAGGAACAAGTTCGTGCGACCCAGTCGTGCATTTTATTTCTTTTAATTTTGTGTTTTAAAAACTTTTCATAGAAATTACTTGATTTGAAAATCCTCTAAAAATAGTATAACAAATATTGACGTAGTTCTTGAATATTTTTTTTTCAATTTATCCTAGAAAATTTCCTCTCATTTGAGAGATATATTTTACGTTAATTGTATTTTTCGACTTTTAAAAATTCTATTATTATTTTCGCATTTTAAGTTATCGTAATGCTGTTGAAATTGTATCCATTATTAACATTTCCATTAGGAATATAAACAGTGCCCAAACAGACATATTAACTTAAAAGTGTTAATGTTCTGACAGTTATATTTCTGGAGTTATATAGTTGACATACTCGTATATCGTCATACTTTCCTGAAAACGTAATAGATTTGATTGTGAATATGACCTTGTGAATGCTTATGCATTTATCACATGTGCAAATAAATTCCCAGACATCAGCTGCACAATCTTTTATTAGATAAACAAATAATTTGTTTTTTGTTTTTAATTCCAAATGTTTCTATATTTAAAACCTTCTTATCAACTTTAGAGTCAATAACTTAAAAAAACAATCATCAACTTGCAAGCATTGATACGGATCTCTGATAACAAGGTATCCCAAATCTCAGCAGTATATACTATTAACTAATAAATCACAGATTTGCAAAAAAAAATTGCCTCTAATGATATTGGTAAATTTAGATTCCGATGTTAATTTTTTTTCCATTTTTCTGACTAGAACTTTATGATTGTTTGATTTATTCAAAAATTGATCAATCAATTGATAGAAGAGATTCATCAACTTACCGATCCATTTTAAACTGCTTCCATTTTGTATTAGAAATAAACATACATATTTTGAAAACAATTCTTATAATCGAAATAAATTTACCTAAAAATTTTTTTACGGAAATTTTGCCACCACAATTTGTATAAGCCTATTAAGCTTTAAGCATCCTGTAACTATTTTAACCTTTTCTTTTCAGGCCGAAAAATAACACGTTAGAAACACCAAAGCGACTGATTTCAACTGATCTGTATTGTATTGTGTTCAACCAGGAAAAGGCCAGTGTAGAGTAGTGTAGTGCAGTGCAGGTTCATGAAAACTGTCAGAGCAAACTCAAGCAAAAACGTCATACGTCAGATGTCAAAAAGAACAAAACAAATTAAATTCGGCGCAAGTAAAATGCCTTATGCCTGCGCTGAAGTCGATGGCAAAGGGACGAAATGAATTCTCAGTGTCTGCGACGACGTTGTTGGCTTTTTAGGCACAAAATCTCTTCCTCCTCTTTCATCGAACTTTTTTCATCGAACATTCAAACACTTGCGTTCGGAATTCTTCGTGTAAATATATGTACATACATATGTACATAGATTTAATTTAGATATTATTGGATTAATTGGAAAACACTGAATCACCAGATATTGCCATTCACACGAAGTTGGCTCTAATCTAAGCATTATTTAAAAACAAAAATACAAAGCGTGGAAAAAAACAACTTTATTCGTTAACAAAATATAATCGAATAATGACATCAACTGATTTTGACAGTTTTTACCAACCTGCACTAGCTCAAAAGGTAGTGCAAAATATTCTGAACTAGTGTACACTAGTTCAGCTCAAAGAACGCTAATCAGTGTAAGTCAGTGCAGAAATTTTCTCAATGAATATAAAAAAGCTACACTTTTCTGCCCATAGTAGTCCAGTGCAGCTGGTTGAACAGGGGGTCATTCCGTAATTTTCTAAACGATAATCGTCAAAACGATAATCGTCGACGATATCGTCCATGATTTGCTTCACGTAACTCGACTACTATCGTCTCGTCTATCGATCACAGTTTTAGAGATTTGTATGCATTTCAGAAACTCTAAGACCGTAGTCAATCTGTCAATTTACAGTGGAAACTCAATAACTCATCGAATCAAAAAAAGGCAACGCTATCGTTCAAACGATATCGTCTGACGATAATCGAGTTACGGAATAACCCCCCAGAACTATTGAATAAATCAAAATATTGACAATTGGTGTCAGCGGATCTGCAAAAGAGAAATGCTAGAACATCATATATGCCTATAGACTTTTTCTTTTTGAGCTCAGAGCAGTGAACTGAGCTGTCAAAAAAGATCTGTCTTAATTTTTTAGGTCAGAAACATTAGATCGTCCAGGTACAGTTTCTTTTTTCAATCGGAGCTAGCTCGAAGTGCGCTCTCTGAGCTCAGAATAAAATAACCGAGAAGATGGAGTGAAAAGCTGAGCGCGGCTAACTTCACTTTTTTCGTGTGAAATGACTGAGACAGACGGCGAAAAAAAAAAACAAATAAAAATAGATGCCTTTAACAGTTCAGTGTTTCATAAATAAATCGGATAGCCTGATCAAACTTTGCACTTTGTTCACTGCGATACAGACAGAGCCCACAGAACATTTTTGGAGTGGTTTTTCAACAAATAAAGGTATCAAATACAAAAGTCTGGCAGGTTTGGGTGAGGGGTTAAAAATAAAATTTTGTTGATTTTTGTGTTAGGAATATAATCATTTTAATCAATTTGTTTAAAAAAAAAGATTATGATGTTCCGTCATTTTTTCTAAGTTTAAACATTTTTATCTTGACGATCCGATTAACTCAAGCTATTAATATTTCAAGCGAGCCATATCGGCTTTTTGTTGGAGAAAACTAAAAATCAGCAACAAAAAAAGTCGCAAAAAAAAGCCGATAAGGTTCCCTTAAAATGGTTATATCTATGGGTTCTATGAATCGGATCATCAAGAGTGAATTGTTTCCACTTAGGAAAAGTGACTAGGCATAATTTCGTGTTCTTAATAAAGTAATTGAAGTTGTTAAACTCATAACACAAATAAAAGAAATATTGCAATTTTTACCACCTCACCTCCACCATTAATTTGTATATCACCAATGCACCAATAAAAGCGTTTACTTATATTTTGGTTATACATCCAATCCACAACTTTGCTGTCAGCTCTTAATCTTTAATGATAGCGTCATCAGCTGATGCCGGTTGAAGCAATTTACGCGGTACAGTAAATAACGTACATAACAGGATATGATACCGGAATTGTAGTACGCGAGTTAGCTTTCTCACAAACAACGAAAGAAACAATTAATCTAATAACACAAGACACTGAAGGCATGTTTCAAATATTGAACCTTGGTTTTTCCAAAATATAGTTTTTTTCTGCACAGGAAACGTTGTTAACTAATAAATGTAATTTGTTGAGTTCTGACGATTTTCTTCTACTTCTTTCTTTTATTCCAGAGATATGTATTTAATAAAAAAAAAACTTTTCACAAACGGATTTAATTATAGTACAAATAATAAAGAGTCGCGTTTGCAAAAAAGTCTGGCGTATCATAGGCGTACTTAACATATCCATCCTTTTCGGCATCCCATAAAAATGTCACAACTGATTTAAAACCTTGCATACACTTTTCACCAATGGTAACAACACAAACAAGACGATACCTGCGGACAAATTAAGTTATCATATATTGGTTTAAGGACTGTTTTCCTTTGACTTTTTTCACTGACCTGTCGTAGTTTTTTTCCTTGATGCGAGTTTTGATTTCCTCACTTATGTGCTGACACAAATCCTGGGCTTGCTTTGAACTATATATAAAATCCTCGAAAGCTTTGTCCATCACGGCTTTCATTATATTCTCGCATTGCTCTCGATTCAGAGGATTATGTGCTTCCAGTCTGTATGAAGGCATATACCGAGGTACTGCTGTCTAAAGGCAGAAAATGTAATAATATACTAAGACAAAAACCCCAATCTTAGATTTGAAATTACCTTCGGTGTTCCGCCACCAAGAAACAAGCTCATTCTATGAGAAGTGGATCGTGAGGATCTGCCATTCTAGAAATATGAAAAACAAAATAAAGCTGAAATACTAACAAGACATTTCTCCGACCGAAAAAGGACTCTCACTCGTCAAAAATGAAGCGTATATCTAATCATATTCAAATGGCAATATAAATATCAAATATAGAAATAAAAATAGAATTTCTAAGTATTTACCTTTTCTTTCTTCCGACCTAGGTATATTTTCATCAAACCTGACCAACTTCCTGCCATGTTGAGGTAATGAGGTATCAATGCTTAAGGGAACTCTTTTCAGAAACTATGATTGTTAAATCGATACAATTTTATTGTAATGCCAGTTCTATATGTACTTTTTATACATATGTATACGGTGGAATCTGATTTCGTGACTTTCTGTCTAAAATGTTAACCTCACAATGATCTAAATGTCTATCAATTATTTCCAATTGAATAACAATAAACTCGTGTCCCATATGCAATCGAATTTCATAACCATACTTGAGATATGGAAATGTATAAGGATACAATAAAATTTGGATATTGCAACAAGTTCTCGCCTGTTGGTACTAAAAATTGATTGGAATTGTGTTGTTACCATACCAATATGTGTATTTTACGAGTGCGTGATTTTTGGTCATAGAAAACTTTATATCTACCTCACTTGAATATATGCGTTTGGGAACATTATCTCGAGATTCGCTAAGTTTTATGTCTTCAACTTAAACAAAAGAATCAAACAAAAAAACATGTTGGTGTTAATATGTTTATTAATTATTAGTGGTCGTAGAAAAAAGCGTTCCTTCCTAGGTGTTAGGCCAAACAGACTTTCGAGAATGTTGAACTAGGTGTACGAAGAAATGCCATCCGTTTTCCATTTAGACACATAATTTATAAAAGTTAAATTGAATTTGCAAATAAAATAAAAATGTATAAATTTAAAATTTAAAAAAAATTAACGGAAATAAACATTAATTCGTTCATTTTGTTACAAATATATATTGTAATTGCGGCAACGCTGATGTTGAGAGTTCACAAAGCTATTTTGTTTCCAACACAAACTGAAATTAGAGACAAGAGTATGATGATAGATTTATTTAGTGCAGAAACCCGTTTGAACTGAAATTAGTGGACATTTTTAAAAATAATCATACATAGACAGTCGCAAAAGTAACACACCCTAGCCATAAGGATAGGATATCTAACCAAAGAATACCGACCGATAATTTAGTAATATCCACGAAATGAAAGTTTTTTTTTTATCAAATACACAAGAGCTGTAAAGCTGAAATTCAAATAATGGTGCAACCAAGTTACAGAGCAAAGCCAGATATACAGGCTTGGCCAAAATTATTGAGCACCCATTATATTTCTCACTTTACGTCCAAGTGTTTAATTTAAATAAATTCAAACACTTTGTATAGTATAACATTGCTTTTTATTAAACAAATATCAATATTTAGTTGGACCGCCCTTTGCCTTTATCACGGGAGCAATTCTTTTTGGCAAAGAGCGTACAAGCTTATTGCATTCTTCTGCACTTAATGCCCTTCATTCATCACGCAGGTGGCGTTTAAGGTCGTCTTTGTTGCTGATTGTGTTCTGCCTGATCTTGTGCTTTAATAAGCCCACAAATGTTCTATAGGGTTTAAATCTGGGGACTGGGTAGGCCAATCAAGAACCTCGACGCAATTTTCCCCTAACCAGGTCTTTGTGCATGCAGCTTTATGGCAAGGCACGTTATCTGGTTGGAACTTTACTCCATTCATGTTTTTAACGCCAAACAGTAAGAAAAATGAGGACAGGAGTGCAGTTTCCAGTACGTTTATGTACTTCGTAGAGTCCATGCGATCGTGACACACAAACATTTTGCCTGCCCCTGAAGGACTCATACACCCCCAGACCATAACGCTCTCGCTGCCATGTTTTACTGTCGGTACCAAACACTCCAGACTAAATTCTTCACCGGCTCGACGACGCACAGTGGGCAGAAATCGTGGTTTAAGTGGTCAAAAATCCATAACTTTTGAACCAGTTGAGTTTTTTTTATAATTTTTTTTTTTATTTGTAACTTTATTTAAGTACCTTTCAATACATAGCGTTTAATTTATCAAACATGTGTTAATGTGGAAGACAAATTTTCCAAAATATTGACTTAAATTGGATACAAAACTTATTTTAAAAGAACTTTCTCTAAGATCCAACAAATGGTGACCAGTAAACTATTTATTTGAAATCCTTGAGCTTGCCCTTTGGGTCTTCACAAAAACACTCAAAAAGAAATTTGTAGTTCCCTTTTTGTCCTTTTCAAGCCAACTTTTTGTTTAAGAATAGTTACCAAAACCTTAAATAAATTTTTTCATTTCCATCATCCAATTATTAAATGTAACGGAACAATTAATGAGAACAACATAAATAGAGCATACCATTTTCTTTTGGGCACAGAAAATAAGTGCAAGCAAATTTCCTAACCGCACTAAATATAAACAACATGGTAAGTTAGGTTAGGTTAGGTTAAAGTGGCTGTGATTAAGGCATCTGACCCACTTAGAACAGTAGAGGTCCATTGCGATACTACGATCTAATAGGGAACAAAAAGGTTCCCTACTAGTTAAAACCATTTGGAGCTTCTGATGAAGCGAAGGAGACTTTTAATGTCTGTATTTATGAGATCGCTTGGTTCGTTATAGAAATATTCTCCTAGATGAAGTTTGCGTTTGGGCATTTACAAAGAAGGTGTGGGATTGTTTCCTCTTCCTCCTCGTCCAAGCAAGAGCAACTCCTGCAAAAATCGTTTGATAGTACACCGAGTCGTGTCTACCTATAAGACAGTGTAAAGTTATGACACCTATTACGGAGCTGATCTGAGATCTGCTGAGGGACAATAAATACTTTGACCGCTTCAAATCCAGTTTGGGCCAGATTTGTTTGGTCGCCAAACAAGTGGTAGTGTTAAGCCATCTTGTGTTTGATTGTTCTAGAGCAATTCGCTTCAGCATAAGTTTACTTGTAGCTACAGGCATACCTATGTTTACTCTATCGGGCAAGATAGGCATTTCCGTTCCAATTCTGGCGAGTTCGTCGGCTTTACAATTCCCTGGAATGTCCCTGTGTCCCGGCACCCAGAAAAGGTGAATATTAAGATGTTTGGCCATCTCCATTGGATACGAACGATAGTCTTGGGCTGTAACCATGTACAATATGCTATACTCAATGTAAAATTTTGCATACAGAAGAGTCGCTAGTAAAATGCGTAAATGCGGATACATGCGGATATGAATTTTTCGAGTTTCGATAGAGCACATATTCAATTTTCAATTCGTTAATAAATTAAAGTTGTGAATTTTTGTATCGCCTTTATAAACTTGAAAATTGAGTAAAATTAAGATGGGTGTTTCAAAATCAAACGGTACTAACTACTTAACGTTTATTTATATTTTTTTTGCGTATTATAACATATAAATATGTGAAATAATTAGCTGTAATGAATTCAATTACTTTCCGAAAGGATTTTAAGGAAAATCGGCAAATAAAAATAGTGCCAAAAATTTTTGAATTTATTTTTCTCTTAACCTGAGCATATTTATTTAAAAAAAATGTCATATATTTTACGTATAAATATTTCTTTAATTAATTAAAATTAAACTTATGTGATTCGAAAACAAAAAAAAAATATTTAGGACCACTTAAATCACGATTTCTGCCCACTGTGCGACGAACAAAGGTTGCACCAGCGGTACCAAAAATCTTAAAGCGTTCCATAAACGAAGAAGTTTTGAAAGTTAGGTATTTTCATTACGAGTTATAATATACTAAATTATTTACTACATATTGTTGCAACATCGTATGATCTAACTTACCTCGAAATTCGATTAGTCTGACCACACAATATTTGACCAATATTCTTTAGTAAAAGTTTGGCATTTTCGAGCCCATACAAGCCACACCTTTTTGTTCTTTTCAAATAACCATGGTTTTTCCTGGCTTTATAGCCTTTCATACCAGCGTCTGGCGGAGTCTTCTACGAGTAGTTCCAGCAAAAATTGGCTTCTTAAATTCTGCTGAAAATTCGACAGCGAGCTCTAAGAAAGTTTTTTTGTGATTTTTAATTGGAGCTTCGTACCAATTTTCGGTCTTCGCGGTTTGTTGTGATTCGCATGCGCCCAGTTTTTGTCCTATTCTCATGCTATCCGGTCTCTGTGAACCGCTTAAGAGAGTACTAGTTAGATCGACGCGAATATTCCAGAGTTTTGGAAATTTCTACCTGAGATTTCACTTGATCATGTATCTGCTGTACGTGCGCACGTTTAACTAAGCTTAGTTCGCTTTTTTGGGCATTTTCCAATAATACTAACCAATACTTAAAATGAAACCTACAAAAAACACTTGAGATTTCACAAGAAGAGGCAAATAAGCAAACTGATCAATACCTAAGAACATGCGGAAATGACTAATCTTGAGATAACGGATGATGCATTTTCAATAACAACGTAGATAACGGTTTTTTAGGTTATCTGAGACTAAAAAAATATTTCACCACCAACTGTATTTAATTTAATTTGTAAAAAGCATGTACGCACGAAATTGATAGGGTGCTCAATAATTTTGGCCAAGACTGTACAGTACATACATCGTTCAAATGCATGACATGCACGTGCGAATGTACTAGTAAATTCTGATTGAAGTTGGATATACACAAATCAAGCATGTGTCTTCAAACTTTTATTTTTACAACGACGATGTGGTGAGAAAGCGTTCTATTTAATTATTGTGCTTTGTTAGTTTTTTCGGCAAAATTGTGTTTTTACGAATTTCTTTAAGATTTTTTAAATTTTATATGAGAAATTTGTTTTATTTTGTTTTTCTATTTCAACATACAATTTTTGTTTATTATTACTAGACTATACTGTACTATAATGAAAGTTATGCATTCGTAAAAAAATCGAGCTCGAGAATTTGATCAAAGTTGACATCACTTATGATAGCGAAGACGAAAAAAAGTGGATCTCGCAATTCTGTCTGTTTTTCTATTCGCCTACAGCCTAAGGGCAAGGGGCTTGGCCGATTCTCTTTAAACTTGATAGATATCGTTTTCAATTTTTCCCCTTCACGTTTTTTTCTTTTTTTTTAAGACCAAAAATAATGGTACCTGCCATACGATTTTTTTTCGAATTTTTACAAAATTTTCTCAAAAGAGGTAGGTACAACCGATTTTGATAATTTTTTTCATGCTAAAGCTCCCTAAAAGTTTGAATATTATTGAGTATTTAAATTTTTTTACTTGCGACTTATAGGTACTATAAGGCAAGTTATGCATTCGTAAAAAAAATCGAACTCGAGATTTTGATCAAAGTTGACATTACGATGATAGCGAAGACTAAAAAAGTGGGTCTCGCAATTCTGTCTGTCTGTCTGTCTGTCTGTCTGTCTGTCTGTTCGACTACAGGCTAAACGACTCGGCCGATTTTCTTTAAACTTTGTAGATATCATTTTTAATTTTTTCCCCCCACACGTTTTTTTCTTTTTTTTTTTAAGACCAAAAATAACGGTACCCCCCATACGAATTTTTTTCGAAATTTTATAAACATTTTTTTTTCTCAAAAACTGTTAGACAGATTTTAAAAATAAAGATACAGAAAAATTTCATTTAATTAAATCTAGGTATTGGTTGAAAAAAATTTTCCGAAAAATGGTTATTGAGGGTACCCCCCATGGAACCATTTTTTTTGTTTTTGATTTTCTCAAAAACGGTTCAACCGATTTTGATCATTTTTTTTTTGCTAAAGCTCCCCAAAAATATAAATAGAATTGTGTACTCAAATTTTCAAAAAAAGTTTTTTTGGATTTTTAAAAAAAACTTCAAAATTTTTTTTTCAAAACTCAATATTTCGAAAACCCCATGCTAGATTTTTGTTAAACTTGATAAATAAAAGTTTCTCAATATAATCTACAAAATGTGAAAAAAAAAATTTTTATTTTACCTAAAAATAAAGGTACCTACCATACAAATGCTAAAAAATTAAAAAAAATGGTTTTCAAAAATCGTATTTTTCTCGAAAACGGCACCTAGAATTTTGATAAAATTTTTTTTCTTTCAATTAATTTTTACGATCTTTAATTTAATAAAAAAAATTTTGAAATTAAGATATTACAGCTTGTACCTACCATAGAACCATTTTTTTGAATTTTGAATTTCTCATTATCCACATAACGGATCTTCATGAAAATTTTTATAGAGAAGCTTCTAAAAAGTCTAAAACACATTGCATTTCAAAACTTTAAAATAAATATTTTTTGAATTTTTGAAAAAAAAAATCTATTTTTTTCTTATTTTTTGAAAATTCGATATCTCTGAAACGGGTCAATATTTCTTTTCGTGAATTTAAGTTTTATTCGAACAATGATAAAAACTTTAAATTAGCGTACCAACATTTTTTCTTAAAAGGCTTTTAAAAAGTTTGTATATAAAAGCTTCTTTTAAAGAAACCACTACAAGGACTTATAAGTTTTGTTCTTGCATAAATTCATATTTGCATAGCATTCTGTTACTACTAAAAGAATTTAAAAATTAATTTTATCCTTATAAACAGTTTTCTCTAATAACATTCGTTTTTAAAATTCCCAGTCGATTACATAGGAGCAAGTTCGTGCGACCCAGTCGTGCATTTTATTTTTTTGGGATTTAAAAAAAATTCAATTTGTTTTCAAAACTTAATATTTCGAAAACGCCTTGCTCGATTTTTTTAGACTTCACAAATATTAGTTCCTTAATACAATCTATAGGATGTGAGAAAAAATTGTATTTTACCACTATACAAATCTAAAAAAAATAGTTTTTTTTTATCATATAGGTACCCACGATTTTTTTTATAATTGACACACGCTCAAGGGTATGTTAAGAGACCCTTATAATGTTAAACACAGCACGGGCTATGGGGAAATTAGGTGGAGAGAGAGGAGGTGTCGATGAACATTGGTTTTGAATGTTTGCAATTTAAAATGAGAAGGGAAAACCGGGTAAGCTATTCCATAATAGTGTTGTGCGACTAAAAAAACAATCTCTATATTTGACGGTACGACCAAAATTAGGCTCGACGCACGGTGAACTGATGAACATTCCTAAAATGGACAAATGCTGTTTTCCATCTTCTAGGGAAGATTCCAGAACAGTAGGTTGGAAAAGCTTATGCGCGAAACAGATTAAACCAGCAACAGCACCAGCATCGTCAACAACAAACAGCTAGGATGAAACGAATAACAATTTGATTTCCAGTATTGTGCTAGAGATAATAACATACTTTATCTGATGAATTAAAGTTAATTGTTCGAAATTCTTTTAGCTTTTGGTAGTTTCGTTTTTGTTTATTAAATTCGATACACAGACAAGTTGTTTTTTTTTTTTGTTTTTTGACAAACAGCTGAGTGTTATGAAGGCTAAATGTAATAGATTCTTACTTTTTGGTACTTTATTTGACACAAGCTCATTATAACTATGCAGGGTAGGCAAATGTTTTATAAATATGAATTTGCATAGTGGATGAATAAGTCCTTATGCATTGCATAACTATTCACGCGTTTAGCGAATTCTAATAAATACGGCTGTTATAATATAAATATACGATTATTAGGAGTTGTTTCAACACTGGAACCAAATCCGTTACTTGTTGCATTTGGTGGTAATTTTGTAAGCCCCAGTTGTTGGCTATCGCCGTGAGATCCTCAGTTCCAGACCCAAGATTGAGATTTAGTTGTTGTTCGGCGGACTGTTGCCCGCAGAATTGCAGTTGCGGATTTTTTTTTAATGTGCAGGTTCGCTTCCTGCTGGGAATTAGCCATATGTCGGCGTCATCGATTGTTGTTCGGCGGACTCGGACTGTTGCCCGCAGAACTGCAGTTGCGGATTTTTATTTATGTGCAGGTTCGCTTCCTGCTGGGAGTGAGCCATGTATCGGCGTCGTCGATTTTTGTGTAGTGTATTACACTGTTGCCTAATGCAGGGAGTTAGTGGGCTGCATCAGGCTTCCTTTTTCTGTTGTCCACTTGTTAGGTTTATGCCTCATTTTGAGGTTCTACTTTTTGTTATCTCGCTGGGGAGAACTAATGGGCACTTTGTGTTAAAAAAAAGTGATCCAGTTTTTTCGTTGTAATCACAGCACCATCCGGCGTTGAGTTTAATTTAGGATATTTAGGAAGTTCGCTTTTAGTAATAGCGAATAAAATTTAGTCAAAAGACATTAAAAACGGACAAAAAAATTAATTTAAACCGTAACACGTTTTTACTAGATTATATTAATTTTATTTTTTGGAGAGTGCAGACGCAGAAACACGTCTGCACTCTCGGACACTCCAATCCAACCTCTATATACTCAAAGAATGAAGTAAACAATGTGACAGAGAAATCAAGAATGACAGATGACAGATTGGTTTGGCATGTTTTGTCTTCATTGTGTACATTGTCTACATTGTCAACATCATAGTCGACATTGTCTACATTGTGTACATTGTCGGCACAATTGTCTACGCATTAATGTAGACAATCAAAGTCGACACGTAGAGGAACAACACTGTTTAGTACGATACTAGTTAGAAAATGTTTTAAATTAAGAATGAGTTAGTAAACTGCTATAAAGTTAGCAAATTGTTAAGTAGTATAATACTAATACCTTAATAATAGGCTGTTTAAAATTTTGCGCCAAAGAAACATAAACTAACGGTTTCTTACATGAAAAATATAAGTGGGGTGTTTTTCAAAACCAAACAAATAACTTCGTTTGGAACTTTGCAGAAGAGAGCATACTTTTAAGTGTTGATTTGTATTTTACACGATTCGCATGGCTGTGATAATGGTAATGGTTTTAGGTAAAATATTAGTTTTCAGTTAAAACAAGTAAAAATACTACTAATTTCTTATTATTGTTCTATTGCCTCTTGTGAAAAACCCTCCAAGAGTAAACTTATTATGGTAAACCTTATATCTCACTTTTATATTATCTCTTTTTTTATTTAAAATTTTTTGATCATGATAAGTTCAATGATATTCGATGTCAAAATTAGTGCCTTATATAATTTGTCACATTTCACATTTTCTGCAATTAAATAAAGCGTCATCTAAACTCTCGCTATTTAAACAATTTTCATTCACTTTATGTTCTTTGTTAATTGGCCGTTAATATTTGCTGACCTGGCTATCTACTTTTTCAACAAAAAAAAACAATGCTAGTGTCTCTTGTAGGTCCTCTCCATTCCTGCCGACAAAATGCACACAGGAATAGTTGAGAGTTGTAAGTCACAAGCTTCATGTTCTCTATGAGCTGTTGTTTTCTTATACATATTTATTAGATTACAAAATTAAGCCAAAACTTGGATCTTAGGTCTGATTTTAGTAGCACCACAAAAAACCCCACCTTCCTAGAATCTAGCTCATTTTTGTAGCTCGAAGTGCTAGTAGAAATAATGATCGTGTAAAAATTTCACCGCTAGGTGAAAAAAAAAACATATTTCCAATTACATGAGATTAATGAAGAAATAGTTATACATTTTTCCACTGAATTCTAATGGAATTTGAGAGTACTTCATTGAATTGAATGTTTTGAAATAAAATAAAAAAAAAGTAAAATTAAATATACGAGTAATATAATTCAGCAATACAAAAAATCATAATAATATATGTTTTGAAATAGGTTAGATATTGTTTATTCATTACATATTCTTAAATTTTATTGAAAATTTCGTAAGTAATTCCACAGCAATGGGAAGAGGCAAATATACACTTCTTAACAGGGTGACCTTCTCATAAAATAAATTTCGGAAGCTAACTTATTTAAAGGATAATTTACCAAAATTAATGAAAACGTAATCGGGAATTTCATAAACAATCCAATAACTCCAGCTTCTGAAATTAAAGGTATGTATGTTTTGCATTAAGGCTAATGTTATAGACGTTCACGCGCACATAGTCGGTCAAGTAGCCCATCACTGCCCACAAAAGGTACCTTTGATGACAAAATTACGTTTACAAAAGATTAAAATTTGAGATTAAAATTTAAGATTAATATTCTCTGCTCAGACGATTCCAAATAAGTTTTATACTGTGCAAAGGCATTTCGTCAATATGTAGAATGGTATACGAACACAGAAAATAATCATCAATTTACAGTAACGACAGGTTATAATGAATGAACCACCATAATTGGTTGGGCATGTTTTTATTCCATATGGTGTCTATCCCATACACTGAATTCTATTCAATTTGTCTATCTGAAGGACACGCAGGAAGATATTTTTGGTGAAATCGGTTTTTCTACAAGACAAATACCCAAAATATACAAGTAAAGTTGGGAAGCAGTGGTTCTAGTTAATAAGCTATATTGTGATGGAATGGCCCCACAGTCTCCAGACCTAAAGCCTATAGAAAACCTTTGTTCTGATGTAAAAAAAAATAAGTTGCTTGTGTTCAATTCAATAAATAACAATGAACATTAGAAAGCTGTACAACACTTATGGAAGTCGATACCGCGAAAGGTGTGAAAACCTGATGAACGCGATGCAACATCCTTGTGTTGCTGTTATTTATAACAAAGGACATCCAACTTAATATCAGTTTAAAGTTCAAGAACGTAACTAGTTCTTTTGATACAAATTTTCAATAATTTGCTTCCTTGTTGTATTTTAAGGAAGCGCATCTTTTTGAAGGCTATTTTTTTAAGTTACAAATTTGTTAAAAATTAAAGCTTTTATTTATTTTCGATTTATTATTTTTACCGCAGTTGTATGTATGTATGTATGTACTAATATCTTTAAAAAAATTCAATTCCGAATTGTTTTATTGGCTTAAATAGGTATTCACAATTAAAAATATAAAACCGGGCATAAAAAACACATTAAAAATATCGCTTAATATTTTTGTTGAGGGTTTAAAATATGTTACTTTCATTTTCCTTATTAATTAACCAAAAAATGATTAAACTGGTTTATTCTAAAATAAATCAGAAAAAAAATGTTTAGGAATAAAGAGAATTAATAATCAACAGAATTTTTAAATATTAAAAGAAGAATGTTAGCCTTTCCAGCTATAAAAATATTTTGATTTTTTGGAGGTTATCTGAAATGTATGTAAGTACCTATTTTACCACATTTTTAACATTCGAGCCCAATCTCGACATAATGTTTGAATAACTTTCTTTTCCTAAAACTATTTTGTTTCACTTCGTCTGAATATACTAAAAATTGTATGTACATGCGTTATGTATGTATGTGTATATGTATGTACATATTTTAAATTTTTTTCTCCCACGAAACGAAATATTTCCTTATATTGATATTTTATTGGAGACAAGAAATTATAACTTCAAAAACTTTGAATAGGTTCAAATGAAGAATAACGGTTTTTATTAGAATTAGAAAATTGCAACTGTGTACAATATGTATGTATGTACATATAATGAGTCTTCGAATATTAAAAAATAGGTAACTTTTTAGATAACCTTTTCGACACAACGAACATTTTTGAAAAGCCGATATTTGTATTATTAAAAACTCAAAAAATTGGGTTTATCAAAGTACATACATATACATAAATTTGTAAGCAATATGTACAAATATACATATGTACATACATACATATGATACCGTAAAAAGGTTTTCAACATTTACGAATCATTATAAAGACAATATAATACAAATACTCACTTCTTTTGTGCCATAATCTCCCGACATTTTGTACAACGATTTATATATAATATGTATGTATGTAATGTATATTTGAAAGCTTTTAATTCGGGTTGAAAAACAACATTTGTCACAATGTTACTTAGATTAACTAGAACAAAAATAAGTAAAACGCAAACGCAATTAAAATTAAATAATTAATCGTATGTATTTCCTTTTGATTATAATTCTCTTGGTGTTAAAGCATTATATTGTATAGTGTCCCCAAACTTGCTTTCATACTTTTCGATCCATCGAAGAGTATTACCTAAGATACGCCTGTTTTCCATCCGTTAACATTCCGTTCTACCATCCACGATGGCTTGGTATCTTAATCGGAGGTTCAAGCTTCCATGTTACTAAGAACTTGGGCTGGGATTTACTTGGGATTTACACTCGGCTGAAGCAATGTTCATTCGCTTAATGTGGCCACGCAAATATAGTCGAGGTTTTTGACTTTATACACTGCCTCCACAACTTATTAGACCTCATAGAGATCGAAGTTGTATCTTGTTCTGCAGAAGCCCTCCCCGCACACAGGATCTAATATCCGTCGAAGAATTTTTCTTTGGAAAGAGACAAGTACATATGTACGTATAAGCTCCCCTTTCTTCTTATCGTCCAACTAAGGTATCATCCGTGAATTTAACCACCTCGAATTTCATCCAACGCTACTAATCTATCACAGAATCCATTCAACTTCGTGAAATTTCGTATCCCAATGAAATAGAAATATGACCTGTTTCTCTACAAAAGTAATTTGTGCCGGGCGGTGGGAATACGGTTCCGAGATGATCAGCTCCTTAACTACTTCTAAGCTGTTTCTATAAATAGTGACGTTTTGTCCAAGACATGTACCTTCTTGTATTTGTTTGTTTGTTAATAATATCAACTTGGCCTTGTCGTAATTTACTTCAAAATTAACAAGTTTTGACCGATCTTTAATCGACCAAAAGGACCCTATTACAGAACGTTGAGAACGGCAGATGATGTTGATATCGTCTGCATAACATAGGCCGCATTGTCTACCCGGCTTTTCAAGTGTTTCAGAACGATATTGAAGTAATCAGATGGTAGCATATCTCCTTTCTGAAAACCCTGTGAATATTTGTAATAGTTCGGAGAAACTATTCTATACATATTACACCGCATACTTTTAAATATCACCCGAAATAGCTGGATAAGTTTTCCAGGATTCCAGGATCGCTTTAGAGTTTTTTAGAAAAATGCTGCTTTGAAGTCTATGAAAATATGATATGTCTCGGATTGAAATTGTTGGTCTTTTCCAGCAGCAATTCTCAATGGTCGATCTGCCTGGTCGGCAGTCAAACTTTTATTTTGCAACTACACTGTTACAGAAGGGCTTAAGATGCTCATACAGCACGTTTTAAAAAGTTTAGAAGGGATATTCATAGAAAGTTCTTGTAGAACATTGGATTGCCTTTTTTGTAGATAGGGCTTATGGAGCTGATTGTGCAGACCTCGAGCATACATAATTTCACCAAATTGACAGATGATTTGATGCATACTTTTTAGTAAAACATCACCTCCCTATTTAAATAGCGGCCTCGTAGTTCTTAAATATATATGTAGCTAGCCCTGTCTGCATCTTTAATGGTAAGTGGTAGAACTGGTTCTTCATTGATTGAGTTGTCTTCTTGCCCCTTGTTCGCTCTAAATGATGCTCGTTCAGGAGCACTAGGTTAGCTTCGCTTCTTCGCCTGCGTTCCTTTCTTAAAACCAGCAAGCCTTTTTCTTGGCTTATTTACAAAATCTGTTAGTGTTGATTCGGTCGCGAGACTCTTCGTGTCGTTATGAGTTGGGAGCCTGTCTACTGTTCTCTCACTACTCTTGTTTTGCATTGAAGCATATTCCGCATGTGCATCATCTTTCACTTCTTTAAGTTAACATATTTATTATCATACCACAATTTCATTCCCTGAGGTGCGGGTCGTTCAAAGCCTACAGAGTTATACATGATATGATGTGATACTGAGACAACTATCGAATGTCAGGATATCGTACCCAACCCAAACACTATAAATAATGCTTAACTTAATTAATAGAACTTAACGATTTTCCAAATGTCACCCTTATAACCCCTATAAAATAGAGTTCGACCCACTTTAATGCTGGCCCGCTTAAGATCATAAATCTTACTTATATTGAAAGACTTATTTATACACGACGGATATTTTACCCTTTATGAAATGTTTGAATTTTTATTTTCAATTACAGTATTTTTGTATAATGTTTTTGTTTACTTCATTAAATTATTTTTCTTGTATTTTATAATATAAGTTTTAATTAAAAAGATGATATTAATTTATGAAGAATATATTTTAGCAAAATAGGCATGAGTTATTCGTTTCGTTTATTTCTTTATTTCAATAAACCTTGGTGAATCATCGTTCCTCGAGAATAACGGTTTCTTGTGGATACAGTCCTAAGCTTTGCAATGTTGGATTAGTTGTAATAGCTGCCAAATCTCTTCTTGGCCAACCGGCAATTACTTTGTGTTCCTCAACCAAAAACCCATTGGAAGTTATGAAGTTCAGTAAATCCTTTTGAAAAATTAAAAAGAATATATATTTTCGTGTACATTTATTTAGAATTAAAGAAAAAAATACCTTTAATGTGTTTTCAGTAAAGAATTTTCTCTCAAGAAAATCTCCTGTGGGCTTCCGAATTCGAATTTTTGTGATATTTGATTCAGATTCCTCTGGTTCGGATGGAAGGGCTCTTTCGGCCTGAAAATAATTTTAAGCTTAACTGGTTCGTAAGAAAAATAAAGAAAGCTTACTTCAAAACGAATTGACTCCTTTTTGGCATCTTGCTCGGCTTGCTCCGATTCCAAACGCTGACGTTCTGCAACAATGGCTGCCTCTTTTTGCCTTTTCGCCGCTTCTTTGGCCATGTCAGCCTGCAACGTCACTTGATAGGCTAGATCCTGTTCGGCTTTCACTTGATCTCTAGCGGCCCGTTCGTCTTCTTCTCGAATTTCCACTTGAATATGTTCAGAATACATTTCTACGGCTTCTATCAACCGGGAAAACAAATCATCTAGCCCAACGTTCCCTTTGAAGTAAATAAAAGATTTACGTTTTTGTTATATTTCTAGTTAGAATTACATTAAATTTGTCGACACCTAACGGAGATCATTTTTAAGGAGCGAATTTCACTTTTGTATTCCATAAGATAAGATGTATAAGTAAAAATAATTAAAGATTTGTTGTAATGTTATTATTATAGATTCAAAATGTCTGTCAATGGATTTTAATTGAAATTTTTTTAATAGTGGTATATCTTCTAATTAGCTAATTTATTTAAGTTTCTTTAAAATTTGTATTGTAAAAACATTCTTGTAATTTTAAGTTTTAAACTTTTTTCGCGGTTATATGACATTATTTAAATAAATAAAAATGGGTTATTGGAGAATTTACCAGATACGAACTAAGAATAAAAATTAATTTCTCGAAACTGAATGAAAAGATTCAAAATAAATTTTAAAGAAGAAGATCAATACTTTCAGATGCCGTAAGGCATCAAATAAAATAACAACTTTTGAGGAATTGAATTCAGAGTATCAAAAACTTTCGGAAAAGTATAGTTTGTTTTTAAAGTTTTGCTTTCGATATAGTTATGGAATGAAAGAGCGAACTTGAAGATTTCAGTGAATAATACAAAATCATTAATTACTTTTCTTATTATTTGTATATTAAATTTTGTCTTAGCTTTTACTGCATAATTTGCCCCTGGTCTGGAAGAACCGTCCTAAATATAAATAAATATTAAATATTTTAAGCTTAACAGTTTTTGTATGTTTTTGATATTTTAACAGATTAAGAGAAATTCAAAGTTATTTTTTAATGTTTTTATCTCTATGAAATAATAGTATTTTTTGAATTGTTTCGGGCCCTGTATTTATTGCACTTTGACTAATTTTTCAAAATTTTCCATTATCGTTTTTGATATTCTAAATAATCATTTCATTTTTGAAAAAAAATCTGTCGAAAGACCTTTGTCTAAAAACACTAAATTAAAAAAAAACATTAAATCTCAAGTCTAGAAATTATAAGCCTACCATTATGATATTGAAATATCACAATTACTGAAGAATCGTTCCTTAGAAATATCTATTTTGCTTGTCGCCAAAAATGTTACTTTGTTTAAATTACCATGAATCACAGATAAAACTTCGCACGTACTGCGGCCAGACAATCGGCTCTTTCCAATTATTAATATTGCTGGTAATTTATCTAATGGGATATTTCGAACAGTCATAGAAGCTGTGTTTCCTACGCATGCTGATACTGAAGATAATAAGCTAAAATTTAAAATAAATTGTTAATTCTTCTTCACTGTAAATTTTCAAAGAGAAATATTAACAGATTTTTATTGCTATCGAATGTAAGATCCCATCCATAGAGAATAAAATTTTGAATAAGCGTCTGAATAACGCTGTCATGCTTCATTAGGTGATCACAAAATACATTAGTAAGTATGCTCTCGCCGTGATGTAGATAAATGGCCAGAAGTTTTCTCTGTTTGAACAAAATTAAAATTAGTTAAAAATTATTAAATAATTTTGTTTTATGAATTTAACTAACATCTTTGGCCGGTTTGTGGCAGGCTTCTTTGAGAGCATCTTCTAAGCTTCCACGGAAAAATACTGGATGTGGTTCTCCAAATCTTTGAATATAGTTGTCAACAAACTGTGCAGAGCCACGTGCTTCGTCATCGGTTTGATTTGGAACTGAAATTCAAAATATTAATAAGTTTTAATTCAATATTTCAGTCGAGAATTTGTTTACTTAGATGACGAGACTGCGGTTGAACAGGGGGTGAATCAGTAAAGAACTCTTCGCAAGCGTTGAAGTCAGAAGCATCTTCAAATTCATCAGCCGAGCTATCGCTCTCGACAACAACTGTGCTGCTACAAAATTGAACGATGGTCAAGTAAAATATATATAGAAGTTTAATATAAATTCAAATACTAACTTATTGGTTTTGTTAGGTTTGGAGTTATTCTTTCCTTTGTCAGCGTTAGAATGAAGGATTAGATTATGAGAGAGCTCAATGCCTGATTGCTGTGGAAAAAAGGAGAAGCAGGAGCTTGTAATGAATATAAATTTAATTAAATTTAAGCTTACAGCTAAGGTGGTTCCGTTTTCTGATCCAACTGGCCAGCCCGTCCATTCTTGGTGTCTCACCGGTATGTTGGTTATGTAGTAAACGTCTGTTTTTACTTGAAGTATAGTTTCTTTCCCAGAAAGGTTTAACGATATTTCTTTTCCTTCAGGCTGTTGTACTATATTCAGATTGAATATTTTTTCAAAACGTTTAATAATTTCGTCACTGCAAATAGTAAGAATAATGTGTTTAAAATTGGCAAAATTAAGGAATATTGGAGTATTGTTTTATTTTTAATTTAATGTATTAACAGAAACTATATGATAAACATTTATTTTGGAATGGGTAACATTAACCAAATAAAAAATATATTAAAATGCAATTTTCTTTGTACTGTGTCCAAAATACGGCAATAACCCAAAAATAATACAATTTTCTCAAATGACGTCAAATGTCTATTTTATTTTTTTATATATAATTAATCGCATTTAAGGGGATATGAATACCATTTATATGTTATACAACACAGTTCGAGCATTAGGGAAAGTAGAGAGGATGCTTAAATGCTGAAACACAGTCTTGCAACCATCACACTGTAAATTGTAGGTATGAAAATTAAAATTTATCAAAATTGTTGGGGTCGGTTTCCAGAAATTTGTATGGCAGATACCCGTTCTACATAAGCTAAATAAAAAATCGCGTTTCTCATCTAGCGAATCATATGAAATGTTCCGTACAATTTGAAGCAAATCGGTCCAACCGTTTAGGGGCCAGCTCGATATAGTAGAGTAGAAGCTGAGACTGATAGGTGGTATGACTAAAAACCCATTTTTTTACTTCTCAATCATCATTATGTTAATGTTTGATCTCGACATATTTTTACAGGAAACCAATAGCGCATGTCGTTTAGGTTAATGGGCTGATAGTTAATCTTATTACCGTCACACTAAGATCAATGTAGATCCGTTGTGATACCTTAGGGTTTGTGACTACCTTGTTATGAAACCTATGATAAATCCTGTTTCATTCAAGCACGTTAAGGTGTCCATGAGTTTCAGCAAGCAATGGTCTGAAATGTGGGTGGGTACTTCTAAGTCATTGAAGAAATGTTTGTCGTCATATAATCACCTGGTTGAGGAAAGGTAGACACCTTTTAAGGGCGTGATCTTTTCCTTTACCCCCACTTGAAAAATCACCCCTCCACCAGGCCGATAGGAGCATGTGGCTCCTTGCAACGTCTATAAGATGAATTTGATAGGTCAGTTGTTGGTACGTGTTTTCATCGTGTTCATCGTATATGGTAATTGCTAGTGTATAGACGAGGTGCCAATTCTCAGTTTGTTAGATCTTACAAGAAACACTTGTGTCGTTCAGTCGTTTTCGTTTGTTCTATCGTTGTCGCCCTGGCCACTTTTTATGTCTTTTGACTGTAGTTGGAGGCGATTTTCAACCTCGTGGTTGTTTAGTTGATAGAGCCTAGGAATGTTCAAGCCATTTGATAGCGTTAATAAATTTCATCCGGTTTTTGCTTGGAATGTCAGACAGTTGCTCCAATTCGCCTTTTTCTAAGATTATAAAGCGCAGGACAGTGAAACAGGTAGTAAGGAGTATCCTCATGTATCTTCTCGTCACCGCATCAGTGACAACTCAAAAAATATCGAATTAGTAAATAAACTCATATGTATATAATTTCAATTTTAAAATTTGATTTTTTTTTAACAATTTAGAGCCAAAATTCATTTCAGCTAGACTTTATTAAATTTGTAATTACCAGATTACTTTTAAGCATCTGTTTATAAATACGTAATAATAAAAATAAAATTTTTCCGAAAGATTATATTAACAACGTTTCTATATTATGTGGCCCGGTAACAGTATTTATTAAATTTTTTTTTCTAAAAACGATCATATTAACACCATCAATATTTCAAAAAAAAAATGTTTAATCGCCAAAATAATATTTTTCCTTCGACGTCGACCTTTGTTCCATCAACGCGTCCAGATAGACGTGGGAATTCTTTTTGAGAAACAAATTATCCAACTAATTACCTTAGAATAACGGGTGAGCCACAATTTTTAAAAAGTTGCAGTTACTGAGTAAATATTGATTGGAATTTATGTGTGTTTTTTACGGAGGTATTGGGTTACTCGAGCGCTGAGAAACCATAATATAATATAAATAGCCTTGGCATAATGCTTTCCTCTTTCGAGGAAAGACAAATCCTCCAAGGGTATCTCTTGTCAGTTTAGATACTAGATTTTTTTTTTATTATTTTTTCATTTACAAGCATTTGCTTAACAGATGTGTATGTATATAATAACAAAATATTTGATAATTTAAAAAAAAAGTACGAACAGGAATTCATTTTTATATTTCTCACGAGATAAGTGTGGATCAAAAATAGAACTTCTTTCATTGAACGAGTAAACAGCCCCCGATATTGGTTCATTTCGGCTATAATTTGTTCTATGGAGGTGTTCAAAAACGCAACTTCTTGTTCTCCACATTCTAGTTGGGACTTTTTATTATGATACCTACACTATCCTCTACAAGCAGTTTTCTTTTTTGATTCTAGAGATTTAATCCCGAACAATTGACACCTACATAGCTTTACATATACTCAGGACTAAAATTCCAACACATTTTACGAAACAAATATTCGGCAAACCACCTTTGCACTTGATCAGTTCTTTCCGAGTGAACTCTATAGCAAGGATTCCAAATTACATCGGCATATTCAATTGTTGTTCAATAGTAAAACATAAAGATCTGTAAAATCCTTAATATCAAAGGGCACGGTAGTGCCCAGCCAAGTTCAGTACCAATGAAGTCAGAAATTTAAAATTCCGAATATTTGCTAAGCTAATTTCAATTTTGTAGCATAAGCGGTTCCTGAGATATAAGGCCTCAAAAATCACTGACTGACAGATCATCAAAATTATGAAGCACTTCCCGACATCGTAGAATCTTGTAATTTTGTACAACGGTAGGTCTTGTTATGCAAGCAGAGGAAAAAATCGAAAATTTGAGGTTTTCCATTCAAGGGCGTGGTATCCGCCCACTTTCTCCGAATTGGTGTTGGTTGGCTGTAAAACGATGAAATTTGGTAAAAATTTTGTAGGGCTTAAAGTGCATACAAAGAAAAAATATAAAATTTGAGGTTTTTCATTCAGGGGCGTGGTATCCGCTCACTTCTTCAGAACTGATAGAAATTATACATGTATGGCATACTTCCGGTTGCAGTAAAACAATGAAATTTGGTAGAAGGGTAGGGCTAGAATTGCATATGAAGGACCAAAAATAAAAATTGAGGTTTTCCATTCAGGGAGCGTAGTATCTGCCCACTTTTTGAGAAAATGTTTAATTTATATGGAGCACTTCCGATTGCTGTAGAATGATGAAATTAGGTAGAGCGGTACATTCAAAGCGAAAAATAGAAAATCTAAGATTTTTCATTCGAAGTGTCTTTTTATTGTCATTTTGAAACTATACATGCATTTTGAAATTTCATAACTTCATAATTTGGTACTCTATGTTATGTTAACATGAATGAAAAAAGAAAACATTCCCGTACCTGAAAAAATTATGAGTTTACATTAAAAAACTCTTAACTGTGATGTGAACTATAATCAAACCACTAATTAAGCTAATAGCTTCATTTTAAAAAAGGAGTTAAAATTGCAACAAAAACTCATCACATCCTGAACAATTATTGCTTTTCTATTACTTTTAGCGGATGTAGGTACTAGTATTTATAATTAAGATAGGTATGTTAGTGTTCGGTGTCTTGATAGGACAAGAAGAAACAATTGAAGCGCAAATCAAAACAACCAATAACAAAAAGAAATAGGAAGCTATAAACTAAATTGGCTTTAGTAGGTAGAGTCCACCCTTCTATCCTTCCGTATCTTTCGAGATTTTGACATGGCAAAATATTAAAATCTTTGCAAAAAGGAGTGAGATTAGACCAAAAACATAAATGTAAAAAAAAGAGCCAAGTTCTTTTATACAAAAACCTTTGTGTAACAAGTCAGCCGTGAAAAGTACTGAGATCTAAAAGTACGCCAAGTTCTTACTTCATGAAGGTTTAATACCGAATATTTAAAGTAGAATAATATTGAAACACCTACAATGTAATAGAGAAATTTTATTATTTAATGATTACTGACTAAAATTTGATGGGCTTACTTGGCAATTTTTTTTGTATGCCCAATTCGAAAGGTTTTAAAAACTTGACCAGTGAACCCATCAAATTTCAATCTATTTAAAGAACACCAATTTGAAATACGCTCTTAGTCGAATTGAACTTTAACACAATCATCAATACGCGTAAAACAGATAATTACAATTTTCTGTTACATCCACTATATCATATATATATATAATATAAAAAGTAAAGGGCCAAGATGACTTCCTTGTGGAACCCCAGAAATACTTTTAATACTTTGGAATCAATGAATTCTATGCTTCAAATATGAATTAATGCATTTAAGCTTTTTTAACGAATTCATGAAAGACCAAAACGTTTTACAGTTATTTTTTATATTATTATTAATACTCATAATGTAATGTCTGTAGAGGATCTTACTTAAAACCGAAAAATCATTTCTTAAGTTACTAAAAACTAAAAAAAATTCAATGTGGTTGCGTGTTACTTTATGTATATTTAGCAAAGCTTTATTTTTTTTTATTTTAATTTGCTTCCAGAAATATACATAGCTTAGCGTGTCTCCGATTAAAATATAAAAATTATATTGAACATTAAAACGAATTAGTTTTGTTTGAGTTTTTGATTTTCTTTTAGCAAGAACTATTTTTTAATTATTTTAAGTACGCAAATTTAATATTGAAAATTTAATTATTTAATGATTAGCTTGAATCTCGTCTAAATATTTATTAATTTTTATTATATTAAAAAATATCTATAACTATGGATTTTATATCTACAAATGTAATAAAATAATTATAATAATTTTTTTATTTACTCCTTACAAATCAAATAGATAATAAAGTTTGTTTTTATAACAATTACTAATCGATTGGGCAGTGAGATTTTTTTCAATTAAATTATACAAATATTAGGTGTTAAGTGACGGTTATGAGACAGACACGGATATTGGTAAGCACGAAATGACAACACATAAAGGCTTCCGTTTTATAGACACGTAATTCCAAGGCTAAGATTCACAAAGCAAACCAAACGAACCAATAATCAAACCCACCATGTGCTAATTAACGTTAAGACATCTAAGAACAGCACACATTTTGAGGGCCAAACGTCGACTCTGACCATTTCTAAGTTGCCCAGAAACATAAATTATACTTTGGACGCCTTAGCATACCTTGAGTTGTCAGAGCCTTAAAAGACCACCTAAGCTAAAAGTTCTCCGCTGTTCGTTCATCTAAACCCCCTCACGGTTTCCGCCTTGACGTTGGCGAGGGGGCTTACGTTTGACCCTCCAGCAATCCAGCTGCAGGGACCTTCAACTAAGGAAACCAACAAAAAACAGGGATGTTTATCCAAATTAAAACAAATATGGACAAAAGTTTACAAGGAAATGATAAAAATCGAGTGGGGATATACACTCAAGTGTCGGCAGAAGTCACGGCTGCCGGCGAGGGCTTGGCTTCGCAAGAAGCTAAGTCGCCAGTGACAAAAAAAGTAAACAAAGCCATCCTTATGAAACAGCACAACCTTACAGCCGCTCTTCTCCCTGCTCTAGATAGCCTGGCTATTGACGGTAGGGAGACCTCGAACAGGCCTCCTTCAATAGGAAGTCGAACCGAGGACGAGTTGCTGGAAGACTCGAGTCAAGAAGAGACTATGCTGAAGTCTACTGCACCGCCCAATGCTTCGAGGCAACGCAGTAACTACAGATCCTCTAAAAGATTCGTGAGTGTTACGGAGAAAAAGGACCCAACTACTCTCAGTTCAAGAGACAGGGCCCTTCTAAAGAAACACCGGAAGTTAATCAAGAACTATGAAAGTCAGTTGGCAAAGACCACCACTGCACCCATAGCTTCCTCCCAACAAGAGAAAGAAAAGAAACCAGTCAGTGAAAGAGTAGTTGCTTCCACATCGAAGTCTATCCCTAAAAAGATAAACCGAGAACAGGACAACAACAACTCAACAGCTTGTACTGGCATAGACACGAATAAGACGACTTCCCTCAAGAAACAGCAAACCATCGCTAAATCGAACCTGAAAGGGAACGATAAAGCAAAGGTAGGCAACTCTTCTGGGACAAAGTCAGTTTCGTCCAAGAGGGCAAGATCGGAGGAGACAGCCAAGGCCGACGGTTCTAAAAAGTTTAAAACCAACAGCTTTGACAACACCCCGATCGATCTGCAGGTGGCCATTATTAGTCGAGAGGATCCAGATGGGAAAATCACGGCCAAGAACTGGTTACTTGTGGAAAATGAAATCCTTAAAGCCATGATGGCGACATCGGATGACGATAGTTCTGAGGACTACACCTTCGACGGAGCTGGTTGGCGGAAAGGAGTAAAAGTGGTTTGCTGTGGAGACCAGAAATCCCTGGAGTTTCTCACTCACACAATCGCCAATATTGGTGAACTGTGGGAGGGGGCATCTCTCGGGGTTCTTCCTGTCACGGCTCTACCACTTCGTCAGCAGGTTAAGATCTGGATTCCTCCTCCTGCCACGCATGAGGACTCATCCATTATTAAACTGATGGCAAAGCAAAATAAGGAGCTTCCCATATTGGAATGGAAGCTCTTGAATTCCAGAAAGAGTCTCAAAGGGGAAGGTAAGGACCTCTTGTTCGCTATCGACAGAAAATCTGACCTCCTCCTAAAAGAAAAAACGGACGTGTTGAGATATGGTCTCGGAACCGTAAAGGTAAAGAGGCACGAAGGCAAAGGGGAGTCAAAAGCTGCTGGTGGTGCAAATTAATTTGCAGCACGCTAAAGCAGCAACGCACGACCTAATGCTCTACATGTCTCAGGAGAACGTGGATGTGGCCTTAATTCAAGAACCTTGGATTTGTAAGAACCAGGTACGAGGGTTGAGGTCAAAAAACTACAACCTTTTCCACTCCACGTCAGAAGGTGATATTAGAAGTTGTATTCTAGCCAAAAAATCAATTAATGCTTTCTTTTTATCTAGGTACAGCAACAGGGATAACGTGGCAATCAACGTTGAATCCAAGGAAGGCAACTTCGTCTTGGCGTCAACGTACATGCCGGGAGACGAAGAAAATCCTCCATCAAAAACGGTCCGCGATCTTGTGGATTACACCACAGCAAGAGGGACACCTTTGGTGATAGGATGCGACGCCAACGCCCATCATACACAATGGGGTGGCAAAAATATCAACAAAAGGGGTGAGTCAATTTTTGAATACATTCTCTGTTCTAATCTTATGTTATGTAATAGGGGCAATCACCCAACATTCCGTAATAAAAACAGGGAAGAAATTCTAGACCTCACTCTTATGAGTAATAATGATAAGATATCTGTAGGGAATTGGAGAGTCTCTCCTGAGAAATCCTTTTCGGATCACTTAAGGATACTCTTTACCTTAGATAGGAAAATAAATGAGATAAAACCTTTTAGGAACCCAACTAGAACAAATTGGACAAAGTACTCAAAATGGTTGAATGAACGAATCGATCCTCCAGAGGAAGAAACGCTTTCGACAACCTCAACCATTGATAATGCTGTTCAAAATCTTACTAGTAAAATGAAAAAGGCCTTTGAAAAACACTGCCCTATATCTCGTAAAATTAAACTCACTAATCCGCCATGGTGGAATAGTGATCTTAAGAAACGAAGAACAGGGGTCAGAAAACTTTTCAACAAAGCCAGACTGAGTAAATCGGAGGAAGATTGGAATTCATATAGAACCGAACTTAACTCATACACCAAAGAGTTAAGAAGGGCCAAAAAGGATTCATGGGCTAGGCACTGTGAGTCTATTGAGAAGACAAGTGAGGCGGCGAGACTTCGAAGGATCCTAACATACAATCCCACGAGTCCGGGATACATTAAGCATCCCGATGGATCGTGGTCGAACTCGAGCCAAGAAACACTTGAACTCTTTATGGAAACGCATTTCCCGGGCTGTAAGAATCATCCAAGACCAGGTTTTACACAACCAAACACCTTAGATATCTTACAATCAGTACCAGAATTAGAACAGGTTATCACAGAGCAGAAGATTATGTGGGCAATAAACTCGTTCAAACCCTATAAATCAGCTGGACCAGATGAGATTATTCCGGCATTTCTTCAACATGCTCTACAGATAATCACCCCATGGCTTAGGGTAATCTTCAAAAGTTGCATCAAATGGAGATACGTCCCTATCAGTTGGAGGAAAGTTAAAGTAGTCTTTATTCCAAAAGCTGGAAAACCGACACACTCGACTGCAAAAGATTACAGACCGATAAGCCTCTCTTCGTTTCTCCTCAAGACACTGGAGAGAATTATTGATCTGCATGTTAGAGACCTTCTCAAACCAAGCAACCTGTGCAACTACCAACACGCTTACCTAAAAGGTAAATCAGTGGAGACTGCGTTGCACGAGGTCGTCTCACAAATTGAGAAAAGTCTCAAGCACAAAGAACATACCCTGGCAGCATTTTTGGACATCGAAGGAGCGTTTAACAACGTAAAAACGGAGTCCATTAAATCTGCTCTAGAAGAAGTTGGCGTTCAATCTGCTATTGTGGACTGGATTTATACCATGCTCAATGGCAGAATCATTAGCTCGCAACTTGGTGATAGTAATGTAAAGAAATCGGTTACAAGAGGCACTCCACAAGGAGGAGTAATCTCACCTCTCCTCTGGGTCCTTGTTGTTAACAAAATTCTCACAAGATTCAGGAATCAGGGCATTAAAATAGTAGCATATGCGGATGACATAGTAATTTTGATATCGGGTAAATATCTTACCACCATCAAAGATATTATGGAATCTTCACTTAAAGAACTATCTTCTTGGGCAGGACAAAACGGTCTCGGGGTTAACCCTTCCAAAACCGAACTAGTCCTGTTTACGAAGAAAAGGAAATTGGAGGACTTCACTCCTCCAAAACTCAACGACATTCCTCTGAAACTTTCCAACGAGGCTAAATATCTTGGAGTAATTCTTGATTCCAAGCTAACATGGAAACGGAACACAGAGGAAAGAATGAAAAGAGCACTATGCGCTCTCTACACATGCAAAAAAACCTTCGGTACACGGTGGGGCATGCGACCGCAGGTCATCCAGTGGATGTACACGGCGATAGTTCGTCCCATACTTACCTATGGGTCGATCGTGTGGTGGAAAGCTGTAGAAAAAAGTAGCTATCTCAAAAACCTGAATAAGGTACAGAGACTAGCCTGTTTAGGAATAACGGGGGCACAGGGTTCTACGCCACAGGCAGGCCTGGAAATTATATTAAATCTTCCAGTCCTGGACGAGCACATAAGATGCACAGCAGCCAAAAGCGCAATTCGGCTTAAAGAAATGAACTTTTGGAAGCACAGCAGTTATGGTCATGGGTCAATACTGCATAGGTATGACACAGTGGCAGGGCTTAATGTGACGACTGACTACTTACCACCCAAAATAGATTTTAACAAACAATTCTCTACTACAATACCCCAAAGGCAGGGATGGGAATCCAACTCACTAATTAGTGAACAAGGTATCTCCTTCTACACCGATGGGTCAAAAATGGAAGAGGGAACAGGAGCTGGGGTGTTCTGTGAAGCTCTAAATATTAAAGAATCATTCAAACTCCCAGATGAGTGTAGTGTCTTTCAGGCTGAGATCTATGCTATTGAAAAGGCGGCAGAATTGGTACGCACGAAAGGATTGAACTCGTCTGAGATCACATTTTTCGTGGACAGCCAAGCTGCCATCAATGCCTTAGCTAGTGAGACTATAAGATCCAAGTCAGTAACAAAATGTCGAGACATGCTGAACAATATTTGTAACACTAACCAAGTCAACCTCTGCTGGGTTCCCGGACATAGTAATATAGAAGGGAATGAAATAGCAGATGAACTGGCAAGGAAAGGATCACTATCAAATAAAAACAGCAGTAGCCATTTAAATTTAGAACCAAAAATCCCGATTGGCGTGATTAAAAGGAAAATAGACCTAATAACGAAAGAGCAAATCAACAACTCCTGGTCCTCCAGGGACGACTGTGTTATCTCTAGAAGTTTATGGCCTAGAATTAATGAAAAAGAAACTCGGTATATCTTATCGCTGAGTAAAAAGAACATCAGAATCCTGATAGGTGTACTAACGGGTCACTGCGCCATTGGCACAATGGCCACTAGAATGGGTGCATTTGCACCCGATTTCTGTAGGAGCTGCCAGGATGTCGAGGAGATTGAAACCATTAAACACTTGCTCTGTGACTGTCCGAACCTCCAAACAAATCGCCTTCGCTACTTCGGAAACAGGTTTGTTGGAGAACTAGACGATCTAACGCAGGTCTCAATGGCAAATATGAGAAAATTCATTGTAAGCACAGGCTGGTTCGAAAATGAACCAGTCTACATAAGGCATTAGTTAGGAGCATCTCTGCTTTTATTAATAGGGGATCACAATGGACCAATAGGCCCCCGTGTACGCAACAGCCCTTGGGCTGTGCACACCCCTCCTTACCTAACCTAACCTAACCTATCTACAATAGAAGCCAACAACCAGTGGTCCCAGTATTGCTATAATAAGAAAGAGGCACTCGAAACCATCCTAAACTGTCAACCATCCCAGAGTATCGTCATGTTATGATAAGGAATACGTTAAACTGAAAAAATTGGTAGAAGATGCAAATGCAAAATAATAACAAGGAGTATGGAAGAAGGAAAGTAAAACAATATCATGTGTTGAAAGAAGAGGGCTTAACGTATCCTTCCAGCTGATAATGGACTCTTTCGAAAGAAAAATTCATCGACGGAATATGCGTGAACTCCATTTGGTGTACCAAGATGTCAATGTATTCCAGAAAGTCAAAACATGTGTACTATAGTGTCTCGGCCAAATCAAACGAATGGACATCAGGAGAGTCTTCAAATTCCATCGACCTAGTTTCAAGGACAATATGATATGTAAAAGATTTAAGTCAAATTAGAAACAAACAAAATCGAAAAAAAAGTTCAACGTTTTGAGGCCACAATGAAAATCAAGCGCTTGCTATGCATTTTTTCATTAAATACATACACACATGTCACAAAGTACATACTTGCAGAAAAGAGCAAGTACGTAACATCCTGTCATGCATTTTATTTAAATTTTTTTTAAGTGTTGAAATATTTATTTTCACAAAATTTTTACCATCTCTACAAAAAATAAAATATCTGGGACCCTATATATGGCCAATTACTTTAAAAACTTATCTATTTAATGAACTTTCTAAAATGGTTTAATATAAAGATAACAAATGAAATGGGCTATTAATCAACTAAAGCAGGTTTTTATTATTAGGCCAAGAAAACTAGACAAAATATGACCAAATTCCAAAACGAATTCCGACAATGCTGAATTTTGATGGAAAACTTTATTTTAATGTCTTAAGAATTTCCTTAAAAGTATCTTGTATTTGGACTATGGCTAGTGTTTTTTTTGTAAGGGAGGATTGCTGAAGGATTGTAAAATGGGTTGAAATACTACACAAAAACGTTCTAATACATTTTTGTTTCATACAATTAATAGATTTTCGAATTTCATTTACAACGAAATGATATAGGAAAAAGTGTGAACTTTGGCGTTCGATTAATCACACAGTGTGTAATAGATAATGGGAACTTCGCCTATACACCTGCGATTGTCGCTCATAGGGTGAACACGAGCGTCAGTGAGTTGATGGGGCCACCTCTCCCTGAGATTGGTAAAATCCTTTTGGGAAAAGGGACAGCCCTTCTACTTAATCAGCAATACAAACGGACATATACACCAAACACTGACCTATCGAACTTATCTACCAGACGTGGCAAGGAGCCACATGCTCCTACGAGTCTGGTGAATGGATGATTTCTCAAGTGGGAGTAAAGGAAAGGATCGCACCCTTAAGAGCCATATATCTCTCCTCAACCAGGTGATTATGTGACGACAGACATTTCTTTATTGACTTAGAAGTACCCTCTGCCATTTCAGGCTATAGCTTGCTGTAATTTATCAACATTGTACATTGTACAGGTAAATAAAAGAACTGAAGCGTTGAGAAGAAGAAGGGGTTAAGTGACATTTTTGGAGTTTTATGTTTTTTTTTGCAAAAATGATGATGCTAAATGTAAACTTAGATTTCTGTCTTATCAGCGTTTCTCTACGACCTTTAGTTTCCGATTTAGCCGTTCTGTTTTTGGTAGAAAAGGGTTAAATGAAACAACTTTTTTAAAAAAATTAGTGGAAGAAGGCGTTAAAATCACTTAACTCCTTTTTGCAACAAAAAAAAAATTCTATAAAATTCTTTAAAAATAAAAATTAAAAATAAGATGAAACGTTGTGAGTTGCGCCATCTTTGGATAAAAGATGCCAACACTTCAGTCGCACAAATAAAATTTCAAACGAAATAAAATTTCAAAAAAATAAGAACCCAAATAAGCTTTATCTTTTAGCTTTTCTTAATATAACAAAAATATATAAACTCTACATTGGGCATTGCACCATAGAAAACAAAGATGACGGATTTTTTGTCAGCGAGTCTTTTTATATGAACATTTTAATACTCAATTTAACTTGTCCTTCCGCCTACGTAGAAGTGATACATGTAGCACCTGTGACTCTGGCAAAAACTCGACAAAATATCGAATAAGCTACAATACTTCATTCGAAGGACAGCAAATTGACCGCGAAATTGCTCGATCTGATCTAAACGTCGTATATACATATTACTTTTGATTTGCACCAAACTATGCCTATGTCCGAATTAACAACATCAAAGGCATTCTACATGAGGCAGATGTGGTTTTATAATTTGGGAATACATGTCATTACTTCGGATGTTAAAATGTCTTATATGATGACATAGCAGATAGAGGAAGCACTGAGGTGATAAGCGCACTCTTAACATTTTTCCAGCAATACGAATTTACGAAAACAAGAATACACTTAATAACGTGGACAGATTATTGCCCTGGGCAAAACAAAAACTTTATTTTAATCTGTCTTGATCAAGTACTTATTTCACTTGAGTATTTCGCAGTGATCGACTACAAGTTTCCAGAAGTCGGGCACACATACATATCTGGATAGCGACCGGTATTTCGGAAGGATAGGAAAGGAATTACGGAATCATGAACTAATCTATAGTGCTGAGCAATATAGGCAAATAATAAGAAGTGCCAGCAAAAAAAATACTATTGTGATAAACATGGAGGAACATCTTCGATCACTATCCAATCTTCAAGACAAATTAAATATTAGGAACACAATTAAAAACATTTTAAATGAAAAAATAAGCTTTCGTGACAACGTTAAATAGATAAGAATGGACAAATATGGATCCTATTCTTATATAAAATGCTTCAGTGAAGAATCTCCATTTGCAGAAGTATGAATATCAAAGTCAAAAACGATTCCCGACAAAACCCAAGATTTTTTTCCTCGAGAAAAAAAACAAGCAAAACAAAATTTTTAATTCAAAGGAGAACTGCAGTTCATTTCCCAGAAGCATATCTGGTTTCATAAAAAAAGCCATTTCAGATTCTCCCGAGGAAAATATTAATAAAAAAAAATAAAAAATGTCACTTAACCCTTTCGTTTTTTTTTAACAATTAAAACGATTTTATCTTTTGTTTTCAAAAAGGAGTTAAGTGCACTTTTTGAGAGAATATGTAAAAAAAATACATCTGAACTATTTAAATAAATTAAAGGTTATATTTTAAGAAAGTCTGTTTTGTGTTTTACTTATTATTCTTTTCAAAAAGTTTTATTTCTAAACCATAAAAATGTTCTCATCGATTAGCCTTGAACCCTTGTTTCTCGAAAGTTTACAGTTGTCACTTAACCCCTTCTTCCTCTCAACGCTTCAACTACAAGCTGATTCTAAGTCATAATCCAAATAATTCACAATTAAGCCAAACATCTCAAAAGTCGAACTTTGGCCCGCTATAACTTAAAGGCGATTCAACTTGCAAAGCTCGTTAATGGTTTATTTTTTTGTATAATTTTATTCTAAAAGCTTCTTGTATAGAGTTAAATAAGCTACAATTTTAACTTGACAATTTTATTTAAATAAACTAATAGGGAAAAAACAGAATTTCAGCCTAAATTTAGTGCACTTTTTAGGAAATGCGTGAGACATAAAATTACCACAAACATCAAAATTCAGCTTTATCCAAGTTTTTTGGAGATTTGTAATTTGTGAGTCCAATTTTCCAGGGCTAATATTAAAGATCTCCTTTACTAGACTAATATTAAATTTTATTGGTTATCATTGTGGACACAAGCGCGTGTGGTACCATTTTGGAAAGTTTATAAAATAGACAACTTTTTAAAGTATTTAGCAACTTAAGATTTCATAGATTTTGTTTTGAACTGATCAAAAGTCTTGTAAAAATATACATATGTATATTTATAAAAAAAAAATTATAATAAAAAAATGCAACAACTAGTCTAAAACTTTACCACCTACATATGTACGTATCTATGAGTACAATAATTCTTTTTTTAGTCTTTTTAAAGGTCTTTAGACCTGATACAACCGGTGGTAAGTTTATTCATCATTTACTGGACACCCTATCACAATAGACCAACTTATGGTCTAAGTGTGTCGGCTCTCCTGCTGACAGCCAGGTCAACCTAATATTCTGAACACCCTGTATAATATTTAAAAAAAAAAAATAGTATTTACAAGCTCCTACTATTTTTTCCCCAACAAAAATATAAGAAAAAAGAAAACGAGATAATCCATTTATTGCAAGAATCCCGTAAATGACCATTTTTTATATGTTATTAGAAACTCATTTAACGTTAACATGTTAAATTTTAAACAACACATAAGGAACATTTAAAAGATATTTAACGATTTATTTTAGGAAAACAATTAAAGTGCTTATTTGTCTTGTGAGATAGTAATATGTTTAAGTTGAAAGCGATTTATGAAAACACACGTTTATACCTACAAATATATATCTATAAAATTAATCTTCTATAGTGGAATATCCCAAAATAACATACTATATGTATGCATGTAGATAAATGCAGTCAGGTAGGTAAAATGACATATTTATTCATGTTACTTCACAACCATTTTGAACTTGTTTTCCTGCTACTAAACAAGATCCGGCTAAAATCCTTGAAATTTATTTTAACCGAAAATCATAACCCCAAGAAACAAACTTCTCAAACTAAGAAACATTTCCCTTATCTGCGCTCAACTAATCATAAAATTCAGGCAACCGAAAACGAATTCATCATTAAAAATACACAACACAATACAAAAACCGAAACATTTCTCTACCTGCCTAGATACCCACAAATATATTCGACCGAACGAATAAAACATTTCATTCCTTTGTTCTTTGTCGTAGTAAAAACCAAATGAAAAATCATACATTTGGAAAAGTAAAGAAAATACAAGAATGAAATCCAGAAATGGGAGATCAAATCTAACATACCTGTCTGTACATCAAGTTTTCGATACAAAGAACAACAAGCGCTTTTCTAATGCCTTGCAATATATAGACTTTTTAGTTTATGAAAAAAGAATTGAGAAAAAATATGTCTTGTTTGCCAAAAATTAAAGATGGTTCCTGAATTTAACTCATGGTCTTATCTAAGTCTGGCGACCAGAACAAACGAAAGTGAATGGTTTTGGGGATGGGGTCTCATTTTGTATCAAACATTGTTTAATTAGTGTAATTCTATTGAATACTATTGAGTTTAGTTTACGATCAATTCACAAACAATGATACATTTCAGTTCCTGGGGTTGTATACTATTTATGATGGGTGGGTATATTTCACTTTCCCTTAAGAAAAAACTAGTCTCCAGGGGACTATTGCACCATCTCACAAAATTGTCATTACAATCATTTTTTAACAAATTTGTAAAAAATCGAGCTTTTTTCATATGTAATTTTTTTTATCACAAATTTGTACTTGTAATTTATAGTTGGTGCAATAGGCCCCTGGTCGCAGCTAGTGTTCCATTTACTGAGCTTGTCAAGGCCTGGGGCCAAATTACCGCATCAGTGAACGAGTGAGTGAGTCCCATCAGTGATCGAATGAAAACGTCAAATAAGAGTAAACGGTTGCTAGTTAACGTAAACGGTAATGCCAAAGTCACATAATTCAGTCACGTATTACTCGATAACTGATGCGGTAATTTGGCCCCTGTTTTTAGGATCTCGCAAAGTGTGGGGATAAACTTATTTGAAACCTTAAGGAACAGCCCACACACCATTCTAATCCCTAAGTTGCTGTCAGTTATATCCGCAATGTAATCAATCTATTTTGACAGAGTCGTATCGATGATAATGAATCCTTTGGTGCTGTTAAGCAACACATTCATTAAGAATTAAATAGATTTTTTTATGTGAATCAATTTTTCATAAGATAATTTTTAAAGCGATATAAGTTAAGCCATTGAAACTAACTCAAAGACAAGAAAGTTTTGAATTTTTAGAGCTATGGTCTTGAGGTAAACGCAAACTGAGAGGAAACTACTTAAATCTGAATCTAAAACTCACCTTTCATCGTCCATATAACCTTCTTCCGTAAGATCAATAAGAATAAGTTCATTTTCTGATGTTAAATCTAAGTTGCACAGCTGTGCGGATGAGTATTGTGCATCTTGAAGTTTAGCTGGAGGCCAGCCCCGTATAGCTTGACGGCATATTGGAACTTTTGTTGTATTGAAAATTCTTTCTTTCAAATGACCTAGATAAAAATTCAAATTAAAAGCAATCTGGGAAATGAAAATTAAAGAAATTAAGAGATCTTACCAACAGTTGCAACAGACGGCAGTTTAATTGTGTATATTTGTTGATTAAAGTGTATGTTGAATGTCAGCGTTTGGACTTCTTTTTGTAGCGAGTCTATGTCGGTGTCGTATGTGAGATCAATAAGTTTCGCCTCTGCAGATGTTGAAGCCACTACGAAAAAAAAACACAAGAAGTCAAAACTCAACATTCGAACAAAAGCAGATTTCTTTGTTCTGTTTTGGACAGTGCTTACCTGGCACAAAGGCACTCTCAGCACCACTGGAGTCCCACCTGTTGAAATTGGAAGGAGCACTCGAGAAAGTGTTCATTGTTGTTGCTCTGCTTGAACTGAAGGAGGCCTCTTCCATGGGACTTTCTTCCTGTGGCATGACGCGTTGAATCGCAGCCTAGAAAAAAAAACACATCCAACAAACAATGGAAGAACAAACTTCGAAAACGAAAATTCGCTTGGACAAACCATTAGATCCCAGTTCGATTCCTCGAGATGGGAGAAAGCTTCTCCGATGTCTTCTATCCCAGTGATGCTCTGTAAAATCGATGTTTTTTATTTATAAACAAAACAATGCAAATGATTTCTTTCAACAATTCATGGAAATTTCTTCATTAGTCACTGTACGAGTGGATTGAAATGTCAATGAGAGACATTTCCTAACCTCGGACTTTTTTACGCAGATAAAATTGAAAGCTTTGGTCTTTTCACGGATGAAATTTTACTTACTTGAAAATTTGCAAAGATTTCCTCTTTGTTTTCTGACATTTTATTTAAGTTTTATATAAAGGTTAGTTGTTTAAGTTTAATTTTTTCTTTTATGTAAAAACGGAGTGCATACACAGTGACAGAGTTAAAATTCAATAAAAACACGACTGGGGACTTTTTTGTGTCGAGAAAATTTTGACGGCTGATGTAAAAATGACATTAACATGACAAAGAGAGAAATAGCTATGCAAATGAATAGTGGTCTCTTTTTAACCTATTGTGGAACATAATGAGATAATTAATCACCTTAGGGTGGAAGTGCAAGGAATTGGTTGGAACCTAATGGGCTTGTTCATGGAAATGAAACTTTTCGGTTGTCTCCAGGAAAATACTCAAAACCAGAAATGATCGACCGGTAGTTAAGAATTTAATGTTGTGGCAATAAATTTAGTCTTGTGTTTATATCCCATATAGTGTTTTAATGTTTTCGATTTGTCATGAACAATTTTGTAAATTCAATTCTATTCTTTTTAAATGTGACATGGCTGATTAGTTTTAATTTTCAATTTTGGCTACCATATAAGGGCTTACAAAAAGACGACTATTGTAGCTCTGTGTTCTTCTAATTCTATGTCAATTTCAGACAACAGAAATCTAATCAACACATTAACAAAAACAAATCATGTACTCACTGGTTTGAACGAATCAACAAATTAAAACATTTCGCACATAATTGACATTTATAAGTCAGTTTATATTTTTGAGTTATCCGCAATCTTAAGAAATACAAACAGTAGGTGTGTTTTATTATTCACAAATCTATCTGGTTCCGGATCTGGATTGAGTTTTAATATGTATTACAAAAACAATTTGGGATCCTGTTTTCTACCGGGATCTATTTCAAAGATCCAAAAATCAGTTATTACACTGGCGAGTATATGGCTTTTTATGGTAAGGTAGTGTAAGCTATAGTGTAAAGAAAATTTTAATTTTAATTTAAGCTTAATACAAGCCACTTATACTATATCACAATAAAAATATCTTAAGTCTAACATTAAGTACTTAAGTCTAAAAATTAATAAATTGATTAATAATAGGATAATTTGGATAAGTATCAGGAGGGGTAGCGTAATAGGGCATGTTTAAGTGAGGATTTACTAAGGTTTAAGTCGAATATGTTAGAATTATTTACCCTACTCAACATTCTTGTCAGGGGTTCGTTTAGTCCATAGTCGGTACTATGGTATTGGAGTCGAAAAAGAGTCGTAGATCGAAAACGATGTTGGTTAGTATTAAAACCGATCTGTTCTAGTAAACAGGGACAGTCAATGTTACATGTTAATAACTGATGAACGAAGATAATAGGTGCGTTTTATTATGCACAAATCTATCTGGATCCGGATCTGGATTAAGTTTTAACATGTATTACAAAAACAATTTGGGATCCTGTTTTCTATCGGGATCTATTTCAAAGATCCAAAAATTAGTTATTACACTGGCGAGTAGATGGCTTTTTATGATAAGGTAGTGTAAACTACAGTGTAAAGAAAAGAGACAAGAAATAATTTAAAATTTACAAACCCAAGGATAAAAAGAGACGGGCTTATAACACTGCTGTCACTAAGATCCGTATCGTTTTATTTTCAAGGGAAGATCCCGATCCGGATCCAGATAGATTTGTGGATAATAAAACGCACCTAATATCAGAAGTGTTACGGCGCGCATATAAAGATTGTAAACTTAGAAGCTTTAGCCGTTCTTCATATGGAGGGAGGTTAAAAGGATCGTCCCAGCCAAGTCCACGCAAGGCAAAACGTAAAAATCTTCGTTGGACGGCTTCAATGCGATTAATGTGAACTTGATAATAAGGCGACCAGACCTGAGATGCATATTCCAAAAGTGGTCGGACAAAAGTCATGTAGAGGGATTTTGTAACATAGGGATCGGTGAATTCTTTGGACCAGCGTTTAATAAATCCAAGTGAAGAGTTAGCTTTATTTATAATGTTATCAATGTGAGAGCGAAAGTTCAGTTGGGAGTCGCGTAATAAACCTAAATCACGGATCGAAGTAACAATGGGAATGGGTTCGTAATTTATAAAATATTGTCTTTGAGGTAATGGAGGACGCTTGCGGGTATATGTTATGGCTTGACATTTATTAACGTTTAATATTATATATATTATTAACCAAATGTAGAATTTGTCCAAGTCGATTTGCAGAGATTTGGAATCTTCGGCACAAGAGATCTTTCGGCATATTCTCATGTCATCTGCGTAGATTAACAGATCAGAGTTCGAAAATATTTTTTCAACGTCATTAGTGGTTAGAACGAAAATAAGTGGTCCTAGGTGGCTACCTTGCGGAACTCCAGACGTTGCACGGATGGAGGTAGATATACACGACCTGAATATAACGTTGTATTGTCGCTTCGATAAATATGATTGAATCCATGAAATCATTAAAGCCGGAAAGCCGAGTTGTTTTAGCTTAAATAATATTATATTATGGGATATTTTGTCAAAAGCTTTGCTAAAATCAGTAGCTTTTCGCATCGACTTCTTTTCCTACTTCTAAAGCACACAGGGTAGTAGATACAAAATCTATCAGATAAGTGGTAGTGGACCTGCCCTTTAGGAAACCATGTTGTTTAGTTGAAAAAATCGGCTTACAAAAAAAGACAAGAAATAATTGAAAATTTACAAACCCAAGGATAAAAAGGGACGGACTTATAACACTGCTGTCGCTAAGATCCATATCGTTTTATTTTCAAGGGAAGATCCAGATCCGGATCCAGATAGATTTGTGAATAATAAAACGCACCTAGTATTCTTCAGCAATTTTGCTGTCAAAAACTAAATCCTAGAACGCAGATCACTTTAAATTTTATCTCATGTCAAAATTTAGCTGAGATCTTCGCTAAAGCCTAGTACGCAGATCGAGACAAGACAAATTTTATCTCTACAATTTTAATCTCTACAAAACTTTTCCAAATCTCGCGCAAAATTTTGAATTTGGAGAGATAAAATTTAATTTAATGTGTTTTGTAGTGTATCTCTGGAACGGGTTGTCTTACAAAAGTCGTTCATACCTTTTTGGAATCTCCTCTTGATGCTTTCAAGAGAAGCATCAGCACCTTTTACATAAAACCGGTTTTGACAAAAATCATTGTATCATTCATTCTTTTTCCTGGAAAAAATTAGTGGAAACATTTTGTAAAGCAATTAGCCATGTTTTTTTGGAAAAGTTATCCGTAGTACAGTAGTATTTTATATGAATAACAACAAATACATCATCCGCAGTAGGATCGCTGCCGATAAAAGGAGAAGTGAAATCCTGCTGCGGATAGAGATTTGACGTTTATTCGAGTTTCGGTAGTGATCCTACTGCGGATGTTGTATTTGTTTTTCATATAAAATCCTACTGTACTACGGATAACTTTTCCAAAAAAGCACGGCTATTTACAATACGTAAAACCCGCTTAAGAGAAACGGCAAAACGTCACAGTCTTTCTTTCACTTAAGCGAGTTTTTCACTTAAGCGAACCCCAATTAAGTGAAAAATAATTTCACTTAAGCGGAGTTCGGATAAGTGAAAAAAAATTTCACTTAAGCGGATTTCAAAATTCCACTTAAGCGAGTTTCACTTAAGCGGAGTGTTTTAAGGGAAATTGGTCGGAAAATACTTGGGGATGAAGGAAGTGTTTCAGGTAAGCGGTATTTTCTTTTAAGCGGGTTTCTCTTAAGCGGGTTTTACTGTAGTATGAATTTTGCGCAAAAACTGCGTACTGCTCGGAAAAATGTCCAAGACAAAATTTGTCCCAGGAAAAAAAATGTATGGGAGACAAAATTTTTCCCGATCTGCGTACTAGGCTTAACGTTTGGAAAGAAATATTATGGTAAGACATACTTCTTTAATTGATGATATCGATGTTAATCAGATAAATTATCGTAGTTTTTGTTGTTATTTTATTTTCGAACAAAATTATAATACCGTGAAATAGCCATAACTCCAGCCAAATAAGAACCCATTTGGTGGTAGTTCATTCAAGTTGTTGTTGTAATATTCAAAAATTCATATAATAATTTTCTTTTGGATTTTGTCTCTCGAATAAGGTGTATACAATGGTTGATTTCCTAGATATAGAGGGCGCTTTTATCAATGTCGAAACATTAGTAATCTATGATGATTGAAAGTACGCTTGATGAATTGATTAATCAAATACTATCAAGACTATAAATTCAAAACTACATTTTCACCAAAAAAAAATCCGAGATTAAAGCCAAGAGATTTATGTGGTGTATCCACCGCACTTAATAATTAAAAAGAAGATTAACTTTGAAAGCACCTATGCAAATGTTAATGATGTTTAAATTTTTCTTATAAAGTGGAAGCGAGAGAAAGAAAGTTTCATTTGTGCCAAACGATTAAAAATCATGGAGATAATTTGGATAAAGGTCAGTCCGAACTATAAACAATTGATTCAATGAAGATTTAACGAGATTAATTTCTAATCTACTAGATTTATGAAATAAATTTGTATGGTAAATCTTCAAGATTTAAAGAAGATTTATGGTGAATCCACTTACATCCAGGATTATCTCTTGTTGAAAACGTAGTATAAAGCGGAGTTCTATTTCCACTTCTTTAATACTTGGTAGCCATAATGATAAAAAAGGGAGAGTTTTTTCCACGTAAAGGTTTCCTTCAGCATTGTTCATTAGTAGAAGCAATTAGTTCCTTGTCGATTAATCTGGTGGAAATTCTGCTTAAAGCAGTGCGGGACAAAAGGTGAGATATGCCATCAACGTACATTTGTTTATAAAGTAAAAATATTATTAGGAGCTAGTGATTACACATAAAAGGTAGACACATTAAACAAAAAAAAAAATACCAAGTAAGTATCTACACCTTCAAAACATTTTAATATCAGTAATAAAACAAAAATTATTGATTTTATTGCATATTTAAAGAATTATTTATTAAGGTTTTAAAGTTTCCATTTCGATCAACAATTTTTTCTTATTTATTTCAACTGATTCCTGAACTGGGAAATTATGTTCGAGTATAATGCCAATCCCAAACTATTAATATGGTTTGTACATTCTGGGTTTTTATTTTCTAAGCTTTTAGATTCAGTATTGAAACATCCATTATCTGATTGCCACAAAGTTATTGGTTTGAGTAAAGTAATTGTCAAAAACTCTGAATATCCCACTATTCCACAAAACAGGCCTGAAAAATTTATAAAGAAATAGTAAAATTTTAGCTTAGTTTAGAACAGCAAAACATTAGGTGCGTTTTATTATCCACAAATCTATCTGGATCCGGATCTGGATCTTCCCTTGAAAATAAAACGATTCGGATCTTACTGACAGCAGTGTTATAAGCCCGTCTCTTTTTATCCTTGGGTTTGAAAATTTTAAATTATGTCTTGTCTTTTTTCTTTACACTATAGCTTACACTACCTTACCATAAAAAGCCATCTACTGGCCAGTTTAATATCTAATTTTTGGATCTTTGAAATAGATCCCGATAGAAAACAGGATCCCAAATTGTTTTTGTAATACATGTTAAAACTTAATCCAGATCCGGATCCCGATAGATTTGTGAATAATAAAACGCACCTATTGTTATGTTAAATACTTAAGACTTACTTTGTTCCATAAATAAATCCCTGTAGTCATTGGGAATACCATATTGCAATAAAATCATTTGTTCTTTGTAAATTTCAGAACACTTCTCTGCAAATAAAACATCAATGGACTGATTGTGTGGGATATAATTTGAACAACGCTTCATCAAAGTAAGAAGAAGAAATAGCAATCTGCAAATAAATAATTAAATAGTAAGTTTAAATACGATTAGATCAGTTTTCTTTTATGAACTCTCGTAATATTATCCAGCTAAATAATTTTGTTGTAAAAACTTTTTCAATAGGGTTTTTAAGTTGTAAGAATTGCTAGTTTTATATAAAACCGCTGCAGACAATACTCCTAGCAAAAATGTGCGAAGAAATACTATTTGAAAGTTTGTAATTTTCTTTATGTCGAATTCAAATCACGACAAACAAACTTTCAAGGTCATCTTCCTACTTTAAGCCAAAGTTTTGAGACTATTTTCTTGCAAAATTTCTAGCGGAAAAACCAGACATGATAGTTAGAAACTTTTTTCACGTATTCTTTCGGTAGGTAGGTTTAAAAAAATATTCACATCCACGGTCTTTAAGCTTTCTTGCTTATGAACAACGCTATTTTTCTAGATTTTGATAAAGTTGCACTAAAAAGAGGATTTCGAGAAAAAAATAGGTACAGGTGAAAATGACCCAACAAAGAAAAAAGGTGTATATATTCGCAAAAAATACAATATACATATGTATATTAAAAAACAAAATAAAATGAACATATATATTTATGAATCTATGTATTTAAAATAAATAATTTATATTACATCTTTGTATTACATATGTTATTAAAAATAGTGGTGGCACCTAGATCATACAAATAGTACTTGCCCACTATTTTTGTGCACTAGGTATGTGTCTCTGCTAAAGAAAACAAAAGAGAGATAATAGGTTAATGTCTTTGCTAAGGAATAAAGAAAAATAAAGAATATTTTTATGTAAAGAGGAAATAGGAATAACGTAAGAACGAGAAAATTTCATACGTGTATATCTTTACTGGTATAGCAAAAACTAATTATAGCGATAGGAAAACCTATATTTACTTCATCTGGCAATCTTGGAAAGTTCGTAAGCTTAAAAATTTTCTGAAATGTCCCTACGGCCCGGACCCAGCAGAGGTGAATGTTTAGAGGCTGTGCCACATTCATCAGAGACAATCTGCAGTTAAGTGCTGTTATGGAGCTGGAAGAGACGGAATCAAAGAGATGAAATGGCTGCTTGGATGTCCGAAAATATGTGGATATCTTTATTTGATATCATAAGCCAAGACAAGACTTATTAAACCGCCAAAAATTCCGCCTGAAACACGCTACAGTGATTGTAAAGAAGACGAAAATATAGATCAGAAATATCTATCTATCTATCTTTACGGTACACCACAAATCGATGGAAAATAGTTCATTATTTAGAAATGTTGAGTTGAGCCAAGTTTCTGTTAACACAATCACAAATCGAGATTCATTGAAATGATTGAGATTGAAATAGAAAATCAAGAATCGAGAATCATTGAATGAGATTGTGATCGATTGAAATAAAAATTTGTGATTTCAATCATCAATACTTTACGACGATCGGATCAAAAAAAAACCAAATCGTTCCTGATGAAAATGAAAATTGTTCAGCAGGCACGTCGTGACCTATCGACGTACAAAATATTTAAATTTTACAGATATATAATATAAGGCTTTAATAAGTCAGTTTTTCTCTGCGTTTTTGTTTCGGCCTTAAACCTAAATGAATGGAATACTATCAAATACAAATAATTTTAATGTAATCTTCTAAGTGAGAAATTTGAATTTTTGCTGCGGCTAAGAGTACCTCTTATACACCGAATTTGTTTTCTTCGAATTATCTCGAAAACTGCATTAATGATTCTTATCAAACTTTGTATCTGGTAGTTTTTGAAGAGATATCAATAAAACCGAGTTTTAAGTTTTTGATAAAATATTCACATAACAAAAGTATGGTTTTGATGGAAAAAATCGTCTTAGTTTTGGGTCATTCCCATATACATATCTCGTTAATGAAAATGATAAATAATCGAACATGTTTCACAAATTTTAGTACTTTTGATTTTTTCACATTTTTTCTGTAATAATAACAAAATAAATCGAATGGTCTGGGTTTCTTTATGTCGGATGGTTCATTGTTGAGCAGAGTAAAATCAAAATCCACTGAATACCTCAAAAAACGGTTTTTTCTATTAAGTTTTCCTAAAAATAGAATTTGTTTCAAATAAAATGCGCGACTGGATCGTGCTTTAAAAAGCAATGTTTCTCAAACTTTTTAGAAGCTTTTCTATATGAAATTATATTAAAATCCGTTATGGCGTTAATGAGAAATTTAAAATTCGAAAAAAAAAAAAATAGAATATATAAAATAGAAGTTTAAAGAAAATCGAGCATGTGGTTTTCAAAATATTGAGTTTTGAAAAGAAAATCTGGAACAGTTTTCTAAAAAATCCAAATAATTATTTTTTTAACTTGAAAACACTTTTGGGAGCTTTAGCATACAAAATTATCTACTGTTTTTAAAAAATCAAAAACAAAAACCTTTTTTTTTTCGGATTTTTTTTAAGCATTACCTGGGGCCGAATTACCGCTTCAGTGACGAGTGAGTGAGTCCCATCAGTGATCGAATGAAAATGTCAAATTGGAGTAATTTATTGCTCGATAACGTAAGCGGTAATGCCAAACTCACATAATTCAGTCACGTATTACTCGATAACTGATGCGGTAATTTGGCCCCTGGCTTTAACTAAATGAAACTTGGTGAATTTTCTAAAACAGTTTTTGAGAAAATAAAAATAAAATTTGCAGAGAATTCGTATGGAAGGTACCGTTAAGTCTTAAAAAATAAAAAATACAAGTGGGGGAAATTTCAAAAATACTATTTACCAAGTTTAAAGAAAATCTGCCGAACTGCTTAGGCTGTAGTCGAACAGGCAGACAGATGACAGATTCTAGCTGAATCCGTCTTTCTTAGATTTAAGTTCATGTTAAGTTTTTATGTAAAGAGCTTCTCTTAACCACTCAGAAACGTAAGCTCATTGTTGAAAAAAGTCAAATCTTTTGCAAGAAATATAAATGTGATTCATAAGAAAGGAATTTTTTTCCATAAATTCTCTTGCATTTTTTGCCCACTGGTTTTATTTGCAGATACTGTATTGGCTCATTGGTCTATTTGTGTAAATGATCTGTGTTATATCAGTCTGCCTATACTCTTCCATCAGAAACTTTGATTATTTCCAATACAAGGGTCTTTCAAACCTTTACAGTCTGGCATACGTTGTATTGCACATAATTTAAGCATCTCTTTTTATAATAGAGTTTTAAGCATTTCTCTAGTCCTTGCATTGGAAGTTACGTCAATAAAAGATATTAGAAATAAATTTTGGAAATAAAATGAAGATAATCCGTTAAAATTATTTTAAATTGCAATGCGACGTTATTTCTTGTTTTTCATTTCTTGACATTGCCGTATTCTGGTTTTGATTTTAATGTTCTTTTCATTAACAACAATAATTTCTTCGCAAATAACATTTTCTTCCGAAAGAACAAAATTCTCTTCCGTTTACTCGTATATATCAAAGGGGCACTTCATGGTTGGGATTTTCTTGACCGGTATCTTGAATCTGAATCCATGGTCTAAAAGTTTTGAAGAATCTATGGATTATTTGCTTATTGAAAATTCAAAATAAAAAAACGCATTAAATAATGACAATATTATTATTAATTTACGACTGATTTAAGCGGCTGTAAGATATTGATGCAAAAATTGTATAAATGCTTGGAGTCCATTCTTTTCATAATGGAAAAGTGGAAGAAATATAATGTTGAATTACTTCTGCATTGGAAGAAAATTTGTTTTTCGTCATCAAAGTGTAATAAACCAATTATAGAAAAAATGAGGGTTACGCCACTACTACTCTCAACTATTTACCTTTTCCATAAAAAATTTCCCTTTCTAACATTTAGTTTTAAGAAAATTAATTTAAATTATTAATTATGCATATTATGGACCAGTATCTAAACATACCCGTAGGAATGAAAGCACATGAAACCAACTTTAAAATAAAGTAACGGGTCTATGAGTATATTTTATGAATACGTACTGATGGGTTTTATGATAGCCGTATGCTGGTTGTTGCGAAATCATCATTGACACACACTTTGAACTAATTACACAGGTTTTTGTTGATCCCAGCTGGCTCATACACTTATCTGCAAAAAGACCGAAGAGGTACATCAAAAACACACATATTGAGATGCATCAAAATAAATGTAGGTACATATTTACCTGAGTCTAAAGCTGTCGGAAGTCCCTTGTCTACAATCCATTCATAGACCAAGAACGTGTCCTTAGGCTTCACAACATCCAAATGTCGGTGTTTAATAGTACGTTGCCACACTTCAGAATTTTCCGAAATACTTTGCAAGACTGCAAAAGTTTTATATTTTATTTTGTTTAATTTTTTTTTTGTATGGTAAAAGTTCAAAGAAAGGACGACAATGTCGTCGTTGGTAAGTTGGTTGCTCACTTATTTCGTCGTACACTGAACTATTTCGAGTGTGGCTGCTACTCTTCAGAACTTTCAAATACTCTAAAGTTTTCCAATAAAACTCATTTCGATCACTGTCGCCAGAGGGGTTTGCCAAAGCGCTTCCTTAACAGTTTTCTTGTTTTAAATCGAAATTATTTTTGATAGAATATACAAGACAACTATACTATACCCGAAAGTAATTTGTAGGCTAAATTTAAGCCGAAGTGCACATCTCTTGGCAGACAACTTGCATCCTTGAAGTTATCCAAGAGTTGTGTCAAACTTTTCGCGATATCAATGCACTTGGTCTCGGGAGACATTATTAACATACACAAACCGAGCCACCCAAAAACAATAGAGACTCGACATAGCATTGCAAGCTCTTAAACATTAGTGTATACCCTTCGACTTCGATAGACAAACAGTGAATGAAAGTTGTAAGACAAATAAACTTAACGTTCCGACGCGCACGCCTTATCCCCTGGAGCAAGGATAATTGAAATAAATTTGCTCGTCCTAATAAATTTAATGGTTCCACTGCGTGCCCGACAAATGATGATGTTTCCTTGGACCATTCGACAACTTAGCTATTCATGGAATTGTGTACGCACGTAGGAGTAGGTGTCTTTAAGTAAAACCCAGTTCCGGGATATATAGGTACTCGTATTCAATTCAATTCAATGTTGTGGCAAGGCTATAGATTGAATTTTTAAATAGCATCAGATTAGTATCTGCAGCAGTGAGTGGAACGAACCATGGGCTCTTTGTGTCACATATTTTTTCGTGTAAGAGTCCATATCAAAAAATGCATCCTTTTCCTGATGGGCGTTCGCATACATAGCCTTCCTGACACCATCATTCACTGTGCACATTCACGAGATTTACTATTTGCACTTGCATTGGTTGAGTGCTTTTGTTAGCCTGCTAAGAGATCCTTTCATGGAAAATGCAGTATGCATTTTTGCTAAAAGCAAATGCTTGGTGGTTTTTTTGATTTTTGTGCTGGCCCAACCAACAACCAACCTTCTTGTGCCACAAATAGAAATGATATTTTGAGGAGCCTGAAAGGAATAAGGAAGAAAATATATAAATATGGCAATAATAGAACGTTCTCTCGCACCTTTTATTCAACGTTTGAGTGACATAATGCAACTTTGAACGCGGAAAATATGGTGCTTAAGGTTTTTGAGAAAAAGTTTGTTTAATGCATTCATTTCGTGTGTTGGTTGTTTTTTCGAGGAATGAATAGAACGTGTGTATATATGAAATAATGTGTAAGCACCATTAAAATTCTAAAGCATAGTCGTTCTCTTGCCTTGAATAAATCAATATAAAGATTATTTTGAGTGTTTGATACCTACTACAAGGGAATTTGTGAGGTATGAAAATGTTAAAATGCCTTTGGGGTTGTGTTCTTTGTGGTTTAGTGCATGTTGCGCAATTAAGATTAGTGAAACCAAACCAAACAAAGGGTTTATTGTAGGCCTTTGAAAAGTTACATTAAAACTGTATGATTTATTTTTTAAACTTTAATTATATTCAAAGTAAAATTATTATTAAGATATACGAGTAAGTATAAGGCCTATCAGATGCCACCACAAGATTTGGTGGGCTTATTCTGTATTGTTTTTATTTTGGTGGAATGTTTTATTTTATGTTTATAGATTTCGCAGCAGCTCGTAATAAGGTGATAAGTAGCACCGAGTAGGTTGCCGAGGCTAAGGATTCACAACGCAACCTGGCACACCCCAGACGGTCGAACCACCAACTAAATCGACCATATGCTAGTCGATGCAAGGGACGTATCTGAAATCTTAGAAGTGCGAACAAGATGCAAACTTTGGAACAAAGAAGAACAAACAATGATTTGGTATTTTTCCACCAATTAATAACAGGCGTCACAGATGCACCAGATCTTTTATGTTCGGTTTATTTTAATTATCGGGGAGGAGGTTATAATCTTCGAGGCCTCGATATGGTTAAGGTCCCAACACACAGGACCAACTATGGCATTCATGAGCCCTTGACACGTATGGGTAGACTTGTAAATTGGAATTCAAATATTTTTGATTTTAATATAAATAAATGTAAATTAAAAAACCTTCTCAAAACCAGTGGTCCACGCTCCTAAATGTTCTTTGTTTCCTGTTATGTTATTGTTTTGTTCTTACGTAATATTATTTGTGTCAGTGTTAATTGTAATAGAGTTTGCCTACTAACAACTAACACTGCACTAAATGATGAGTCGGTGGTATAACACAGTTCTCTGTGTTGGCAAACCATTGGTCGAAAGACGGAGCTTGCTATAAGCTTTCTTCGACCAATTCTGATAGTGTAAAAAAAAAAAAAAAAACATTTCGAGGGGCAAACGTTGACTCTGACCATTTCTTAAAAAATTAAAAATTTGTGTGCGTGTTACCTGGAATGAAGGGGACCTACAAAAGACAAGAGATGCTCTCAGATGATTTGCCAATTCCTCGCAAGAGGCACTACACCTCTGCAAAACTTGGAGCGGCTGAGAATGGAACCCAAGACCTTGTAAATTATAGTGCAAAGCACTAACCATTTTGAAGAGCATTTCATAGTTGCTGCTAAATTAAGAGCTCGATTTTCAAAAGGTAAGAAACTGTTTTTTTTTTTTTTTATCCGATGGAAATCTTCAAAAGACACTCGGTAAAAATCGGTACCGAGTAGTGTGATACTCTTACCGCACTAAAACCACCGGTGAATCACGCCCAATCTATGAAAGATCGACAAATGATTTTTATTTCTTAATTTTTAAATCACATTGGGGGAAGTTTAAGGTAATAACACTTTTCCATAGCTTTTAGACCATCAGCTCATGAGGCTTGGTTCTTCTTAATCTCCGAACATTGTCTCGTACATTTAATACGGTCTCCATTTCGGAGTTAGTATGACTTTGCAGTCGCTGATTGTGTGATACAGCGTGTTTCTTAACCACTTCTGTAACCATTTCAATTTGAAGGTCACGATGTAGATCGCTATTTCTTATATACCAAGGGGCATTTATTATTCCACGAAGGACCTTGCTTTGGAATTTTTGGATGGGTTCAGCATTTGTTTTCTTTGTACAGCACCATAGTTGGATGCCATATGTCCAAACGGGTTTCAATACTTGCTTATATAACATTAGTTTGTTCTGGATAGATAGGTCAGAGTTCTTTCCTAGTAACCAGTACATTTTTCTGTACTTTAAGTTTAGTTCTTCTCTTTTCTTTTTGATGTGCTCTTTCCATTTAAGCTTGGCATCCAAATTCATTCCAAGGTATTTGGCGGTATTGGAGTAAAGTACTTCTGTACTGTTTATAAATATTGGAACATTGTTTATGTTTTTGTTTGTAAAGTTTATATGCGTCGATTTTGTTTCGTTTAATTTGATACGCCATTTCTGCGTACAATCACTAACTTTATCGACTGCATTTTGCAATTTTTGTGTAGCCTTCGTAACGGATTTATCTGGCACCAATATTGCAGTATCATCAGCAAAAGTCGCCATGATAGCGTTGATGTCCACTGGAATATACCTTGTATATAACAGATACAGGGTTGGTCCTAGGACACTTTCCTTGTGGTACACCGGCTTCAATTTTTTTAAGTTCCGAGTAATTTTGGTCGTACCGTACTCTAAAGAGTCGGTTCGTAATGTAGGATTTCAGTATTTCGTAGTACTGCCTGGGAAGGTCCCTATGCAGTTTGTACTCAACTCCCAAGTGCCAAACCTTGTCAAAAGCTTGAGCAACATCTAAGAATAAAGCAGAGCATACTTGTTTTTCTTCAAGTGCCTTTTCCACAACATCCGTAATTCGATGCACTTGGTCTATCGTGGAATGTTTATTTCTAAATCCAAATTGATGGCTTGGAATTAGTCTTCTTTCTTCAATTATTTTGCTAAGCCTTTTCAGTAGCAGTTTTTCAAAAACTTTTGCCATGATTGGTATAAGCGATATTGGTCTGTAAGATGTTACTTCTGTTGGTGGCTTGCCTTGTTTAGGTATAACAATGACTTCTGCAATTTTCAAATGATGTGGCACATATCTTAGTTTACACATATACGTTTATTATAAATTGGAGTTTCTTGAAGGCTATTAGAGGCATTTCTTTCAAAACCTGAGCAGTTATAAGATCGTACCCTGGTGATTTTTTGTTAGACAACTTATGTTGACACATGCTTCTTTCTTCTTTGAGCGTGACAAAAAGTATTTCACAATCGTCGTTTCTGTCAACAAACTGTAAGGGATATGTAGCTGTGTTTGCTGGGAATGGCTTGAAAACATTCGCGAGATGTTCAGCGAAGAGATCAGCCTTTTGTTTCGGGTTTCCAATCCATTTATCATCTTGAGATTTTATTGGCGGGTTTTGTGTCTGAGGTCTTTTTAGGCGCTTAGCTGCTTTCCATAAGGAGTATTCGGCAGAAGCATCCGTCGTCAGACTTTTCAGGAATCTACTTAGATAGAAACTGTGGTCTCACTATCGCGATGTCTTGAAATAGGTACCCGAAACCACCACCGCGGGCTATCAACCGGAATCCGTAGTATGACAATAGAAGAATATCGAGGAATGAGGAGAGAGAACAAGAAGATTCTGCTTAGAAAGAAAAGAATTTACGCTGCTCATGGAGACTGAACAGTCTCGCGATTGAAATAACACCGGGAAGTTTTATAAAAAAAAAACAAGCAACTGGCTGCTGGTTTCAAGACCGGAATGCAGGTTTTTCGAAACAACGAAGTTAACCTAGTCACCGAACCACAGGCATGTGTTAAATGGTCATCATGAAGTGCGTTCAATAGGGTAAGATGACAAATCGCATGCTTAATGGAATATTGACCTAACTCGAAAAAACGATTTTTGGGAAGTTGCAAAAAAAGATCTTGCTATGAGGATTTGTCCTACTTGTTGACGGATAAAATTAAAACTAATTCATGAATTAATCATGAATACTGGTATTCTTAAAATATGATAAACTATTCATGAGATCTGAGGCTTGCAAAAGCCTGTATCTGTACGTAACTCAATTTTGACCTATCTCCTAATGGGTCAGTATTCCATTAAGCATGCGAAATGACAACCCGTGAAGAAGGAGTTCCACCACCCAGTATAAAAGAGGTGCGGTTAGGGGGTTAGCTACATACAAACAAGCTTAAGAACAACAAGGCCGTATGATCTGGTGGCTTACCAGCAGAGCTCTTCAAGTACGGAGGTGATGTTTTGCTAGGGTGCATGCATCAAACCATCAACCAAATATGAGTGAAAGGACGCATGTCCGATGACTGGACCATCAGATCATAATGTGCTATGTGAACGTCTTCAACCGTGAAAATACCAGAGTCTCTTCAAGCCTGGCAGATATGAGTCAAATCCTGGAAAACACCAACGAATTTCAAGTCGAGACTCACCATCTATTTATCGATTTCAAAGCCACATTTGAAAGCATTCATCATCAGGAGCTCTATATGGTGATAGCCGAACTCAGTAAAACTGATGAAAATACGCGGTGCAATGTGTAACTGGAAAGCAGCTCTTCTGAACTACATATATCAAACAAGCACAGGGTTTCGGCCAGAAAATTAACGCTACCATATAGTTTCTGCAATCTCGTATGAGTCGTACCAAGATATGGATCTAGTAGAGATACTCAAAATATGATGACTAGATTGGCTAGGCCACATTGAAGAAATGGTCTAAAATGCTCCACCCAAATGTGTCTTTAAATCTCAGCATCCATTTCCAAGGTTACAAGGAAGAACAATCTTATGGTTCAAGGATTAAGCTATTGAAGATGCCAGAAAGTTTGGCTTAGATGACTGCAAGCAGCGTGCTCAGGATCGAAGAGAATGGAGAGCGGCGGCCGCCGCCGTATCCCAGGCAACAACTATTCATGGATCGGCAGGTATTTTTCAAAGAGGAAAAAATATAATCACCTCTATTACAGAATTCGGCGAATGAGCTAAAGTCACACTTTCAATTAATTTCCTAACATTTGCTATTACTGAATCCGACGAAAGAATGTTGAATGAATGTCGGTAACATGCACTGCACCACCGACATTTTTTTCAACTTATCTGGTATTACTAAATTCGCAACCCATTCCCACTCCTTACAATTTCTTTTATTTTACATTCACGCCAATTTCGAGACACATCTGAAGTAAATTTTTAATCAAACGAAAAAAAGAACAAAAATAAACATTGGAAAATACAAAAATGTAAGTTAAATGTTTATCATAATGAATGTTTAACCCCCAGTTTCACAGTAGGAAACTCCACTATTGGTTTAAACTTTAGTTCAACAATAAATTTGTTTTCACAGTGTCATTTAAACCTCGAACAGACCTCATTCTGCAGTTTAGTTAAACGACACTATTATGCCGTTTAGACTCAGTTCAAAAACCACATTACACATTTGAAAATAGAATCCATTTTAATTTTTTAATTTTTGTTCCTGTCATAGGTCACAACTGAAACAAAGCAAATTTCCTTAATTTTTGCTTCTTTGATTTAGATAGAAAGAGAAAACAACTTACTTAAACTACGTTCAATGAACTGAAGTTCAGATTAGACTGTACAACCGGATGAGTTGAACTTCAAACTTAAACTCCAATTCAGGTTCAACAGAACTTAAGTTTAAACTTCCACTGTGTTTATTAAATAATTTCTTGTAGAAAGCGGATAACTAATAGGGATCAATTCAGAGAAATGGTGAAAATGATGAAGACGCAACCGGGCATATCCAGAAATCTAACAAAAAAGTCTCCTGAGCAGCAACAAGAGTCTTGCGGGCGATTTCAAAATGTGCTTATAGCCCGGTCAAATTAGCTTCAAAAATAAGGGTAAGGTTACATTAATTCGCACAAAGCTGAAAATTGGCATGAATGTTGAGAACACTATTACAAACAATTTGTCAAAAGTCCCCATCGATCCGACGTGTGCAAAAAAAATTATTCAAGGTCAAATGTTGCAAAAATCGTTTTTTTGCATTTTTCAGCTGAACGGCAAGTTTTATCATAAGATAGGTGAGACAAAAGTTATTCATCATGCAATTATCTAAAGAAATTGTCTTAACACTTTTTCTCCTAAGAATCACCATTTTGGAGATATAGCGAAGCAAAAAGTTGAAAAAAAATTATTCAAGGTCAAATGTTGCAAAAATCGGTTTTTTGCATTTTTCAGCTGATCGGCAAGTTTCATCATAAAATAGGTGAGACAAAAATTATTCATCATGCAATTATCTATAGAAATTGTCTTAACACTTTTTCTCCTAAGAATCACCATTTTGGAGATATAGCGAAGCAAAAAGTTGAAAAAGTTGTATTCTTCATAATATGCACACGGTTCTGCGCCACCCGTGAAGTAGTACACTTGGCGCGTTTTTTTAAAGGTGGCTTTCCCGGTAGGCCTATTCAACGATCTATTGTGGTCCTATTGAGTTGAAAATTTTGTATCTAATTGAAAAATACTACTATTGGAAATGACGAAAGCGATTATGAGTATTGTTTACAAAAGATAAGTACCAAAACTTATCTAAGCACCTAATTACATTACAAATTTGACGCCGATATTGCAGTGCTTTTTTTTCATTTCAAACGCTTTATTCAATTCATTGCCACAGAATAAACAGCACTCTTTTAAACAAAAAACAATTCTGACATTCACTGTCTCAAATGCTTCATTGTTAATGGTTTAACGAGTAAGATTGATTTTTGAAATCCTGTAGTATCAAACGGACCAAATATTGGTCTAAGTGTTTTGGCTTTTCCGGTCAGCAGCCACCTTAACCTAAGGTAATGTAACCTAAACAAAAAACTGATTCATTTACGCGTGCTCTAGTACGAGGAGGACTTATTATTGATGTACCAGCTTGTTCTTGTTCGTGACGTCTTTTAACTACGGTAATGGTACTCTTCCGAGTGTACTTTTTCCGCTTACAAACAAGAAACTGCACAAATTCTGTTTGCAATAACTACTTGTTCTTACTACGAAGGAACGCTTGGGACTAATACTATTTTGTTTGGGCCCTTAGAAATGGAGCTGGTATACGAGCGTCGCAGACAGATGCTGCTCAAGGCCGTAAAATGAGGGACTGGGTTTTCTTTCGAGTTTATATTCTTAAGCCAAATATACATTGTGCAAGTGTATTCGAAAATTCGGATTAAAGTTGCATATACACACACCAAGCATGAGTCTTCAATCTTTTATTTTAACATGGACGGTGTGGTGAGAGGACGTTGCGCTTTGTGAGTTTTTTTTCGGCGAAATTGTGAATATAAGAACGTCTTTGAGATTTTTTCAATTTTATCCGAGTAGGTAATTTGTTTTATTTTGTCTGTCCATTTCATCATACATTTTTTGTTTACTATTTTAATATTTCAATCAGTGCTTATGTTGTACTGTGTTCTCATCTCTTCAACGAACTATACGCAAATGAACCAATAAATGCATGGTCAATCATCAATCTTGCATATACACTACTTCAATGCAGGACGCTAGATTGAAAGAAACTCAAAAGATTTTCATTTTGCTTTAATCCTAAATCCAATCTATATGTGTGATTTTTTAACCAATACACTTGCGCGTGCTTGTCATGCATTTGAACAGTGTATATCTGGCTTTAGAATTGTATAATATGTATCTATACGCCACGAAAACTAATATTTTTACTTGTATTACCGTTGTGTAATGTATATAACGGTAATTGACATACATATTATGAAGAACACAAATTTTTCAACATCGCTGTATCTCCAAAATGGTGATTCTTAGGAGAAAAAGTGTTAAGATGATTTCTATAGATAATTGCATGATGAATAATTTTTGTCTCACCTATCTTATGATAAAACTTGCCGTTCAGCTGAAAAATGCAAAAAAAACGATTTTTGCAACATTTGACCTTGAATAATTTTTTTTCAACTTTTTGCTTCGCTATATCTCCAAAATGGTGATTCTTAGGAGAAAAAGTGTTAAGACAATTTCTTTAGATAATTGCATGATGAATAATTTTTGTCTCACCTATCTTATGATAAAACTTGCCGTTCAGCTGAAAAATGCAAAAAACCGAAATTTCCAACATTTGACCTTGAATAATTTTTTTTGCACACGTCGGATCGATGGGGACTTTTGACAAATTGTTTGTAATAGTGTTCTCAACATTCATGCCAATTTTCAGCTTTGTACGAATTAATGTAACCTTGAATGTCTATTTTGACCGGGCTATTAATGGCATAATATGTAGGCTTAGCATTTTCTAAATGGAGAAAAAAAAACTAAACAAAATGTATGAATTATATCAACCCAATTTTATTTTGCATTTGTATGCAGGTTTGGACGGACTACAAATCTCTGCTTTCGATTCCTTAAAAGGTAAAGGTATATCAATGACCCAACAGTAGGCAAAGTTATAGTCACTAGAAAAGAAGATAACCCAGAAAAATTAACTTACAACGCATGTGGGATTTCGTAGATATTTTGAGCCATAACGCATCTCAAATCTAGCCCTTTTAGCAGACTGGGCCCTATTCCACAAAACAACTAATCAACTTTTCACTTCGCACTTATCATATTTATCGTCAATTTACAAAACTTTATGTTCCTCAAAACTATAAAATTTGATAAGTGATAAATTGAAATTGAAAAGTGTAATTTGCAAACTCTTTGCAATTTTTATATTCTCCTTGCAATTTCTGTTCCACATACATTCTCTTGCGTAAAGTGAAAACTTAATATTGAAAAGTATAATTTGCAAAGGCTTTACAAATTATGCTGTTTCGTTCCACAAAAACTGTGAATTCTATTTTTGCAAAGCAAATTTTGATAAGTTTATCAAAAGTTTGCAAAGTAAACGAACGCTTTACAAATTCATATTGTTATAAATATTGAAGCTTTTAAAATGTTAAGACGTGAGGTATTGTTCGACGAGTGAAGACGCAGCTATAACAACAAATTATAGAGACCGAATTAATTTTTCGGGACTACAAATCTTTAATTTTAAAGAGTGCTTTCGTTTAAATCAAATTCAAGTTGATTTCCCTTAAAATAAAATTGGAGAAAAATTAGAGTACCTACAATACACAAAGCAGTCATGCTTTGTCGGCTGAAAATCAACTGCAACTATGATTGGCTCGGAAATAGTTGCCAGTTCCATGGGGTTGCAGCTATGCGTTGTGTTGCAAAATCAACAGTTTGCAGAACCCATAGAGTTGCTGACGTTATAATAGACGTTTTATTTCAAAACACAGTGCGGTGGCCCGATGACGTCAGTGGTATTGCAAATTTTTTACCAATTATTAAGATCTATTTTGGATTTTGGAAGAAAAATAATAATTTATGATGTCATGTCAATTGTAGATTTTTATTAAGATCGTAAAAAAACAAGTTTAGGGCCTCTACTGTTGATTTTTTTTTTATAATCTACACGCGCTCAAGGGATTATGATTACCCTTTAAATGTTTCAATACAGCGCGGGCGTGAAGTTAAGGAAGAGAAAGAAGGATAGGAAAGATGTGTGGGCACGATGTTCTGAGACTGAAGGTGGTTGTCTCAGATTTTTATCTCCAGGGATGGCGGCTGAACTTAATGCGGAGAAATGCCGTGTCTTATTTTTATGACCCTTATATCCGTAATTTGCATTATTTTATTCGTATTCATATTTGTTGGGCATACTATAATCTGTCCAACAAAAATTGCCAGTACAGGGAAGATAGGACGTTTGCCTCTAACTCTGGTTTCATTGGGTTGCATAAGTGTGTAGCCTTTTAAAGCTCTCACAGGGTTTCCCTAGTTTACATTATAAATCACCAACACTCAACATACCCAACTTTATAAAACTTTTTCTCAAAAGCTTGAAATCCCAAAAGCTCCTTAAGGTACTAGTACGGTCTAGACTGCCAAAAAAATGCACGATTTTTGGGAATTTTTTTCTCGGAAACCTTATTAGGTATTCACATAATTTTTTTAAAATAATGAATACATGCGTCAAGAGTATAAAAAAAAAATATTTTTTTTTAATTTTCGGATTTTGGCCGAATTATAGAGGGCGCAAACGTCGACTCATCAAAAAATACATGGTCCCATGGCGGACAGTTAATCTCCGAATCTACTGAACCGATTTTCAAAAAACTTGTTGCAACTTGATTGTTTTTATGTTTTCTAAGACAATTTGACCAAAAAATTATGAACAAAAAAAATGGCGACCCAAAAATGGCCAAAAAATTTCCAAAAAAATTTTTTTTTCAAAGCTCGATATTTTTTTTTTGTTTTGACTTTTTAAACAAATTGTGGTAAATTTTCTCGTAAGAAACCTTCCTTTAAATAACCCACTTTGTTTTTTTGTTTCAGTCCAGCCAATTCTGAGATTAACTGTCCGCCATGGGACCATGTATTTTTTGATGAGTCGACGTTTGCGCCCTCTATAAATCGGCCAAAATTCGAAAATTAAAAAAAATAATTTTTTTTTTGTACTCCTGACGCATGTATTCATTATTTAAAAAAAAATCATGTTATAACCTAATAAGGTTTCCGAAAAAAAACTTCCCAAAAATCATGCGTTTTTTTGACATTCTAGACCGAACTAGTACCTTAATAAAATCCACTGAATAAGCTCCTTGGTAACTCTGTTTTGATGTATATAACAAGCGCACGATCGTATTGACTTGACAGCATCCCTTCAGCAGTGGGATTCAACGGTCGCGTTGGGGTGTAATACTTTTTGCGAAGAATTATAACAACAATTCTTTAAGGAAAGTCAGTAGCTTGCTCTTTTTTTAAGTGGCATTTTTCCACAACGTAGTGTAGTGAGGGTGCATCAGGCGCCACTGCTTTGGAAAAAGCTCTCCCATAGGGCCTGTACTGACAATTTTTGTTGAACAGAGTATAGTTTTAACTCAATCACATGTTGTTAGTGTTATGCTGAACAACATGTAATGAGTAAAAAAGCAACCCATTGATGACAATTTTTAGAAGGTTTTAATGGAATTAAGACGACATAGACCACAGCAGGGATCCAACCTATGACCATGAGGTTGACAGGCGAGCACACAACATTGTTTGGTATTATTGTAGAGGGGAATTCAAGCAATAGGTGAGTTGAATTTTTTTTAAATAGTGAAATTTTCTTATCAACTTTTCAATTTAAAATGATAAGAATAAAATTGATTTTACAATAAACTTGACATTTAGTTTGGTTATTTTTGTAATTTTGCAATTTTTTTACACAAAAATGTAGAATAATATTTCCCCTTTAATTATTTACCTCAACAATGAAGATCTGTTAGATATTATTGAAGTTATAAGCTTTCATAGCTAGCCAAATCGACAATTTTCTAAGATTTATTATCAAATAAACGCCTCTACCGCTGCTTCCGTTGGACTTACCACTACTTTTTTTTTATTTTTAGCACTGACTTTTTTGTAGATGGGAATTGGGGCAATAACTTTGTACAATACTATTTTTCGAAATTCCGAAAATTTTCATCAACTTTTACATTTTTAATAATGAAAATTGAGTTGAAAACCGATTTACCTCCCCTTTTCGCTTTAAAGGCTACACCCCACCACAATTATTTTTGTACACAAATAAAGCCAATAATCTGGTGATTCCTTAAAGACCTCAACCTTGAAGATCGGACAATCAGAAGAGAAGTTATAATTATTTTAATCAACTAACATCAGTCGAATTTTGCGATTTTCCCAAATTTATTCAAATTACGGTTAATTTCCCACTGGTGTTCGATGATTGGCAATGAATAAAACAGGAAATTTCTATGAAATTTAAACGATTTTAACGATACTTTAAACATTTAAATTTTTGATAAACTAACAAGGGCAATAACTTCAATAACCTGTTAAAATTTAAGAGTTTTTGAACCACTCCTTAAAAAGATAAAAACCAAAAACCTTACAATATCGAATATAGTCTTGAACTTGATTTACAAATATTGATATTTCTATCATAAAACTTAATTTTATCAAAATCAAAAACAGCCGATGTTACTCAGAAATAATGTATCTGTTTATTAGTGAAGGAATTTTAAGAATCGGTCCAGTAGTTCCAGAGATTACCTATTACATACAAACAAACAAGCAAACTCGTATCCAGCAACGCAAAGTGAAAAGTGATGAGACAGATATGCAAAGATAATTAAATGCTTTGTGGAATAATTTGCAGGAGAGAGCAAAGACTTTGCATAGATTGCAAAGTCTCTGCAAAAATTTGCTTAGTACAAAGTGAGATTTGCAAAGAATATTGTGGAACAGAAACACTTATCAATTTGCCAAAAAATCTAATTTGATAAGAGCAAAGTGAAAATTTGATAAGTCGTTTTGTGGAATAGAGCCCTCTGGTTTCGAAAATTGAGGGAAAAACCAATCGAATTCATTTTTTGTTTATTTTTAAATTCATTAAATAAATTAATTAAACTTTATCACTTTATCACTTTGCTTACACTTTACACTTATTATTGACTTAGATGACGTTTAAATGTTTATAACACTGACAGTGTCGATAGGAAAGTTCATAAATAATAAGGTAATCTGAGGAATCGAGAATGTAGTTCATGCGCGAATTTCATAATTAAGCTTTACAGCGGATGCGAAAGGTCAATGGATCGAGTTGACTTACCAGGAGTAAAATTCTTCGAATTCTGTAATCGACATGAATATAATGAAAAGAATTCGAATCAAAAAATTAGTACTTAACTTTCCAACAAGACTGTGTTCATCGCATTTAAAATGCACATCAAATGCCCATAACTTTGAAAAACAAATCCAATACATAGTTTCTTAGATACTATAAGTAATCTATGTATATTACTAGTCTTGAATCTCGTCAGACTATATTTTTTCTCAACCATTTGAACTCTACGAGCAAATACATTCGACACAGTGCTGCACTTTATTTATTGTGTTTGGTGCAGGATGAAGGTCCACCCTAGACCATAAGCCCCGAACCATCTTTAGTAAAGACTCAAGTTTGGAGGTGTAATACCAATATTGTGTTAAAATCATTGAAATATACTTTTTATCTACTTAGTAGAGATTCTGGATTTATAGCTATGTAGGTATGTATATCTAATAGTTAAGAGTTTCACGTACAAATAACGAAGTTGAAAGGGCACGCGTTCATTTTTTTTACTTTTATCGTTCCTTTTCTAGCAAGGCCATGGTTGGCAGCATAGCTATGCGAATAATTTTGAAACATATAAAGCTACAGGTAATTATATTAGAATATATTTCCGTCCGGAAACATCAAAAAGTCGATTTCAGCAAGTTTTAATTTGCTTCGCATAACTTAGAAAGGCACGAGTAGGTATATGAATGTGTACGAGTGCCCGTCCTTGTTCAATTAAGAAATACCTCCTCCTATCCTGCCCTTCCCTGTCCATCACAGTCGATCTATGAACAGCAATCTAATGAATACAGCAAGTGGTATAATTTCGTATAACGAAATTAAGATTTATGAATGTTACTAAAACTATCCGTCCTTGACGAAGGCTCCAGAATGCTAATGACCAATTGGAAGATGTTTGAAATTCGGATCGGGAGTAGTAGCTTTTATCGACCTGCCGAACACCTATCCAAACATAACGTTATTTTGGGAATCAATGGAAATTTTTATCGAACTATACAATCAAATAAAATACGACTCCATTTTCTTATTCATCGGTTGCCTATACATACATACCTATATCATCCATGGAGCGGAGAACTTTTCTGAATTCAATTATTATGTGTGTACAACCTACTCTCGAATGTACATACATATTTTCTGAATATCATTCATTGTTTTATTTAATTAAAGCACCTTCATATCGCACTAAATAAAGTTCAGAACGTTCAGGACAGAACAGACAGTCACACAAAGTCTTGAATATGGGACAAAGACGACGACGACAACGACGGCATTAACATTTTGGATGGGTGTGATTTGTCATGAATAAGTTTTATGAAGTAGGTGTCAGACTTTTAGTCATATTCAAAGTTTATTATATTTCTTAGTCGGAGAATAAAAGTTATTTCCAGGTTTTATTGAGCGCACATGAATGCCATTCTTGGGGTGTTATGTAGCATTGATATACGAAAGTTTTGTTTTCATTTTGTATATACGAAACATTTATTTTTTGTCAGAAAATAAAGTGGGGTAGTTTAAATTTGTGTTGTTGTTGGAAGGACGTCTAAGAAGCTAGTGTTGGGTGTTAGTGCTGATAAATATGTAAGGTTCTCAAGTTGCATACATCTATAAAAGACCATATTTTATGTCATGGCACATTTTTTGATCACTGAAGAGGTTATTTCTTAAATAAATTATAATAAGTATGAGATATGTAGATATGGTGGCTTCATAATTAAAAATATCATTTAAAATTTTATTTTCAAAAAAATATTGGATGGAATACAGATAATTTAGATTTCATAAAAATATATGTATAAATATTATACAAATATTGGTAGCATCACTAAACTAGGGATATTCACTAAACATCGATGTATCGAATCCATTCGATGTTCACCATACGAGACATCGGATTGATCCGATGTTTTGCCTAATAAATTTTCTATTCGCTGTATCGATGTTTTTTTTTTTAAATCGAAAAACTATGACAAGGAACATAAAGACTTATTTTTATTAATTTCATTCAGGTCGGTGAATATGAGAATCGGCTCTTTTACGAGCAAGAGCAACTGATGTTACGCATACCTTTGCAAAAATGTGAGCATTGACTTTTTTCGAATTTGTAGAAATGACAACTAAGCAACCGAGATAACGCAAGAATGTGTGCATCAGCTCTTTTTTGTCTTTAGTTCTTGTCTTTGATTAATTTCTTAGGTTTAGTCTTTTATTTCACATTTCACTGTCCTGCCTGAACTTTACTGCTTCATATACTTGCTCTTACTCTCACTCATCTACAGTGTGATTTGTGAATCGAAATTTGCCTTTTTACGCTAATCTTAATCTAAAACAATTAAACTGATCAATTTTTTTTTGGAATTTTTAAGGAACAGATAATACCTACTTTTGCTAGCGCATATTGTTAGTTTCCATTTGTTAAAGTAAAAAATCATTAAATAAAGTAGGTATTCGATGTTGAAAAAACATCGATGTTTTTCTTAAGTGGACACTAAACGCATATAAATTGTCCTGAATAAAAACAAGGGAAATTTTTACATACATATTCCCAACTATAAATCGCTTTATTTCGAATCGGACACAAAGAGTAATTTTGAAATCCAATGTTTTTCAAATTTTTTGGAATAAAATCAGTTATACCGTTAATGAAAAATTAAAATTTGAAGAAATGGTTCTATGGTAGGTACTGTCAGTAATATCTTAATTTTAATTTTTTTTTTGATAAATTATAGTTGAAACAAGTTGGAAAACTATAAAAAAAAGAACACTCAGATTAAAAGGAAACAATTTTTAGAACTTTAACGTTTTTGTATAGTTAAAAATATTTTTTAGAATTTAATAAAACAATTTATCAACAAAAACCAGGTATTCCTATGAGAAGTCATATATCCCAAATTTTAGCAGGCATGGTTAAGGAATACTTACTTGATAACGTTTTATAAAAACTAACACAAACACCTAAAGTCATAAAAAAATATGTGCATAGGTACATAGATGATTTATTTTTAATGCTTAAACCAATTGAAATAAATTTAACTTTTGCATTATTTTCATATTCAAATTTAATACACAGTTGAAGTTAAGTAAAAAGGTATACTTCCATAACTTTATATAAAGGTCATTACAAAAAATCATCACTTAATATTTGCTTGGTTTACGAAACCAATTTCTTCTGGACGTTTGATTAAAACAACCAAAACAAGTGATTAAAAACAGAGCAAAACAATTTAAAAAAAATAGATTTCTGGACCAAAGTGATATTACATTTATACAAAACAACATTGAAATCATAAGACACATTATCTTCTAATTCATATCCAAAAGAAATAAGTAAATCACTTAAAAATAACCATAATAATACTATTAGACAATCAATCCAGATTATAGATGAACAACAAATAATATAAGAGTGATCTTTTTAAGAATGCAATAAAATTAACAAAATTAAATTCTTCCATGTATTATGTCTTTATTAATAAAAGCAAACATTCCCATTAATTATGGAATACAACGTCGTTTAATCAGCCACATTATCGTCTGTGCGCACCGTACTACAACGGGGACTATGAGTGTTGTCCACTAGCATACCAGTTTCACGAACTTTTTGCAGAAACTGACGTATAGCAGGTGCGGTGGGTTCTTCATTTCGTAAAAAAACTCACTGTTTAAGCTCCACAGCACTCGCTTTGGAATTAAATTTTCAGTAGGTATTTCCTAATGTTGTTCAAGGGTAAAGTGACTCATTTCGTTCCGCGGAGGAATGATACTGACTTTCTGACAAGATTTCGAGCGGGAAACAGCTGTCAGTGTCAAAATAACCTATGATTTAAAAAAAAAACCACTAGATGGCACACCCTTTATAAAAGTACCTTATACGGGTGATTCTACAAACAATGGAATAAAATGATACAAATTTCGGCACGACATTTTTGGAAGCCAAAAGTCGTAAGAATTGTTCTAGTTGATCCTTAGAACGTCTATTTGCGTTGTTGAAAGCGGCCAGGAAAAAAAAAAAATTAAAAATGACGATTTTAAGGACATTTTTGAAAAAGGATGTTCAGGGGACTGAATTTTTTTTAAGGGGACTGAATAAATCTTAAGTTGTTTTGTATTTTCTCTTGGGTACACATTGAAATATAGAAATTAAATTTAATTAGCCTTCATAAACAAACAAATTCATGGTTAATACATAATAACTTAGCATTTTATTAAAAGAAAATAATATATTATACAAATTTTTTTTTCTACTTAGAATCAATTTAAAATAAATTATATTCTTTTTAAAAATTTTAAAAATATTTCGCAATGAAGTTCGAAGATCAACATAACTTAAAAATTCTCAGGTTTCTGAATAAAATATCATTTGTTTATTTATTAGCCAGGGGACTGAGACCAGGGGACTGAGGTTTTTCATGGTTTTTGCGCAAAAAATATATTAAGGTTTTACTTAAAAAATCAAAAAAATATATATAATATTACAGTTTTATCAAACCTATACTATACTGCTAAAAAAGATGCCTACTTACATACAAATTTATTTCGTAAAAACTCACCAGAGGACTGATAAACTAAACGGACAATCCACGACTTCATGCACAAATGTCTTTTTTACAATACTAACATAAGAAACAGGATCGAGTTGCACCACGATTTTATTGTAAGGAGATTTGGTACTTCAAATTGCCAGTGCTGGAAATCCAATAGACATCCTAGTTATTGATATTTTCGACTGTTTCAATATTCCAGGGGACTGATATGAAATACGGGGGACAAAGTTTAATTAAGTTTTTTTGTAATAAAATAAATTACTAAAAAATATTTATCTATTTCGTAGCAAAGATGTGTTATTTTCCGTAACTTTGGTGCAATTCATCTAAGTATGAGACCTGAAATAAGAGAACGGTAATAATTTGTCTTTGCGAAAACGCACTGGGGACACGTCAGGGGACTGAGAATCGGACACTTTAAAGAATTTTTTGAGTAATATAAAATAAGGTCACCCTAATAATATTGTTATGCCAGGTAGATATCAGTCAGGTTTAATTTTATAAAAAAAAATCAGTTTAAATAATTGAACGGATTTCAAAATATTTCTGGGGCCGCCGAAAATTCCATCGTTTGTAGAATCACCCATACATATATTCCAAATTTATCAAATCTTTTGTTGAGCTCATCAATAAGAGATAAAGAAAGAACTCGTATATCTTTTCAATCAGCTAATACTCCTAGAAACTCAGATTTTTCAAAATTTAAATACCAAAAGAAAATAAATTAAATATAGTATACAAAATTAAATATGTATGTATGGATCACCACAATGTCCTTCAATTTATGTAGGAACTTCTACGCAAAATTTTCGCAATCGTATATTTTTTTTTCATTTAATCAATATTTTATTTCGCATGATTTCTTAAAAACTAACTTTTAACAATTTATAAAATAGGAATTATACATAATAAGAAAATTCATCATAAAATAGTTAGGTACATCCGATTGCCCTAAGGACAAGAGTTGGATTTACCGAATTAAGTCACAATTTACCAAAAACTAGTATTAGTAGATCTGATATATAAATAATGGCAACACACAAAAAACTGCATTAATTTTACATTGCAAAGAAGAAAGACATTATCCTGACTAAACAAATGTTACAATTTTACAATCTGAGAAGAATTATAACAAAATACTTAAGGTTACTTTAGATGTTACATTAAGAACACCGAAAATAATATTGACAGGCCATCAGATTGTGAAAGGCTTAGTAGTGCTTATGGTCAATTTGTAAATAGCAATTAAACTATGTATATTTGTATAAATACTACTCTATTTTTCTAATATATATGTATAAAATAAATGTTTGGAATTTGTTTTCAAAAAAAATTCTCAAACTAATTCATTTGAGTTCTTGAAGTTCAAATTAACTGATTGATATCTGTTTGAAAAGTTTTTCTCAAGATTTTTAAAAAAATATAAGCAAACAAAATAAAAAACAAACACAAACATATAAAAAAAATACGCTCACACTATAAAAATTTTCGAAATAATTTTTTTTTCAAAAATCAAACTTTTTTTTCATAAATTCAATATCTCGGAAACGGTTGAACATTTTGTTTTTAAATTATTTCTTTAAATGTTCATACATATGTATATAACCAAATTCTTTAGCTGACATGCCAATTTTTTTTTTAATTTTAAAGAAATTTCGTATGTATATAAAAAAAATAATTTACTAATAAAACTCCTATAACAATTTTTTTAATTTTGTTTACATAAATTCATATTTTTTAGAGAAATCAAACGACATTTTGTTTTTTGAACTCAAATAATTTTATTAGATGTTTAAACAACGAATTTTATGCATTTTTCTCTAATAAGATCCATTTTTGTTTGTACATACTATTTTAAAATTAAAATTTATAAGTATTTACATGTGATCCAGTAGTGCATTTCATTAAATACGAGTATGTATTTGGTATATTCATCAATGAAGTTATATTTTTGTTTGAATATAAAATATATTTAATTTTTTTATGTTCAAAAGATCAAAAAGATCACTTACCCTAAGCGATCTTGATCTATATAACAATATAATATGTCATACTTTTATTTGTAAGTTATTTTGATTGCTGAAATCCATAGATTTAGTTGTTGTATTAAAGTATTCTAAACAGATGATTTAAGATTCTCTTTAAAGTACATATATGCTGTGACTCCTTCTGTAAATCTTGACAGACAATCAAATCGCTTATAACCCGTTAAAAACACGTCACAAGTTATGTACAGCATCAGTAAAATGTGTTTCAGTTAGTTATAAAAAATCGAAAATGTTTTTTCCAATAAATTGTGCTATAAACTCAAACTCTTCAGTTAGTCCCTGAACATTAAAAAACAAGCCTTTAAGGCAATATTTTAAGTTTTCATGAAAACACTTTTAATTGCTAATATCAAATATGACTCCTCATTGCTGCTAGCTTTTTTTTAAATAAACTGGACAATTATAGTAGAACATTTTATGATTTGCATCCAAGTTAAGGTTTATTTTTTTTGTATCTTACAGTTCACACAATCATTTTTGATTGGATTTTCAAATTTTCTAGTTTCATGATCTTTATAAAATTTTCTGCAATTTTCACTTTTTTGCAGGAACTTTTCATTTCTTTCAAAAATACTTTAGGAAGAACGCAAATGTGTGTCCCTTTAAAATATCGAACAAATGTTTGCAATTCCTTGCGATGTTTTCATCGTAAATTTTTTATCCAAAGATTATAATTGTAGATTGAAATTAGTTTCAAGCACAAATTAGATGTGTATCTAAAATTAACTATAATATTTACAATTAAATAGACGCTCATTCCACATTTCGTGTCTATCAAACTATAATAGATACAGACTTGAAAATTAAGTCAGAAAAAAGGAGATATCTTTAAATAGTTGCATTTTCAAACAAAATTGCAAAAGAATTTTTAGATTTCCCAGTAATAATGTTAAATACTTCAAGAGTTAAAATATTCACTATTAGCTTTTTCTACGGTAGAATCGGCTGCATATTAGATGATACCACGATAATGGGACCATTGATTGTTGGAATCTTTGGTAAATGAATGTAAAGTTTGTTTAAGCAATCAAGCTCCTAATATAATGAACATTCAAAAAATCACACTTAAGTCTGTAATACATAAGTTATTACTTTTGATCTGGAATTATTTGTGGTAAAATGTGTACCTTTTTAGAAACTGCAATTTATTTTACAACGTGCTTATCCATTTGTCTAACTTAAAACATGAGTTTCAATCAATTTATACATTTATTTCGAGGATAATGGTGAAGCCAATCAAATTTTATCAAATTATATAAGTAATTCTACTAAATAATTAATATGAAAATTCTAGAAAATGAAGTAATCCAAAAACTGTTTGAAGTATAGTTTTTTACAAATTAATAAAATGTACAAATGTGGCGCAAGAACTTGTTCTTATGTTTAAAAGAATTAGAATTCCAAAAATAAATGTTAATGTTTATTAGCATATTATTATTTTTTTATTAGTTGGGGAATTCCAAAGATATATAAATGTATACAAAAACAAAAACTATAAATCGATGAATCGTTTGCTTTTTAAGTATAAGTTCTTATGTACTTATACAATTTTTAAAACATTTTTAATATACAATTTTGGTACGCCAATTTTTCAGTTTTAATATTATACAGTTAAAAATTAAATTTAAAAAAAATCATTCACTCGTTTTTTGAGATACCGAATTTAAAAAAAAAATAATCTTTTTTTCAAAAGTCTAGAAAAATATTTTTTTTTAAGTTAAAGTAAAGACAAATATTTTTTTTAAGTTACATAATGTAAAGTTTTGATATATTCTTTAAACTTTTTAAAACGTTGTGTATAAGAAATTTCATTAAAATCTGTTGTACTTAATGAAAAAGACAAGAATTAAAAGGTAAGTTCTGCTAGTAAGTCTTATGTTGCGCGTACAGGTGCGACAAGCGAGATGCGACATAGTGCGCACAGTTAAAGCGATTTCGTGCGGTTGTGCTGTTAATTCCTTGATAATTATTGCTACCAAAATTATCAAAAAATTGCACTACAACACAACACAAGCACCAAAATAACAAAATTTTACTCTTTAAAACAAACAAAATGAATCCTAAGGCTGCGCGTACAGTGGTGCGATAAAGCGATGCGATGCGAGAAGCGTCTGCGTGCAAGAAAAATATTTACATTGATACTTATATACGTGCTTAAAGTGAAGCGATATTTGATGCGAGTTTCTCGCATACCTACTCGTATCGCAAGCATCTCGCTCACAAACTGTTCTGATCACTTTTTCAAGCGAGTTTGTGAGAGTAGTATAAAATATATTGTTTGTTTTGACGTTCAAAGAAAAAAATCGAATGAGTAAGATTTTGATATTTTAGTGCTTGTGTTGTGTGGTGCAACTTTTTGATAATTTTGGTGGCAATAATTATAAGGGAATTAACAACAAAGGAATTAACAACAAATCTCGCATCGCATCGCTTTGCCGCACTACTGTACGCGCAGCCTAACGCACAAACTCGCTTGAAAAAGTGGGGAGAAGAGTTTATGACCGATATGTTTGCGATAAGTATGCGAGAAACTCGCAATACTCGCATCAAATATCGCTTCACCGTATGCACGTATATACACATATGTTAGAATTAATGGAAATATTTTTCTCGCTTGCAAACGTTTTTGATATCGCATGGCTTTGTCGCACCAATGTACATATGCGCAGCCGATTTTCCAAAAATATTTTTTAACATTTGAACCGTTATTTTCAACCATTATTTTAAATCTGAGGAACGTTTTCTAAAAATGTCGATACAAATTTTCATCGTTATTTTTGGTCTTTAAAAAAAAGAACAAGAAACTGGGGAACAAAATTTAGAAATGCTAAGGACTAAGATTAAAGAAAATTGGCTTAGGCTGTAGTCAAAAAGACACAAGATTGCCAGACCTACAATATTGGTCTTCTTTATCATTATAATGTCAAATTTTATTAAAATCATGCATAACTTGTCATATAAATTTTTCCATTGAGCGTTTCCTATCTTTAACTCTTAGCTGCACTTGTGGGGTCCAGGTGACCCCAGCGCTATTTAATTTACAATAAAACATACAATTTTCAAAAAATTGGAATTGTGGCTCCATCTGTTATTAGTTGAAGCATACCTCTTTCCCCTGAAACGCATAGTACGATGATATGCGCGCTAGTATCGTTCTGACAGTCGTTGGAAGTGGTGTGGTGCCGTTTAAGACCCCAGTCTGGCAGTTATGATTATTTAAGTAATTTTTATTTTTTTTTTGTACTCTGTTTTGGCTCTATTTCTCTTAAATAATCGTAAGTATAATATTTTGACTGCTCAGATTTTTTTTTACAACGTTTATAATATTTATATTAGTATATTTATTCGTTACCATTAGATGGCATACAATTTGCGGAAAAGGACATTGCGACAGGAAATGATCGAGGATGATTGTAACAATGGCGTTGCTGAGAATATTTCGGATGCTGAAGTCGATGATGGTTCTGAGTCTGAATTCAACGTATCTGATAGTTCATCTTCATCGGAGTTAGATGTAGAGATGGAAGACGCAAGTTTCGATCGACGTCTTTTACAGTATCGAGCACGCGGTCGACCTACGTCGAAGCTCTTCATAGTACAAAATAAATATACTTTTTTTCTAAGACAAATATGAAGTATTTTTTTTCTTGAAGGTAGGTATACATCTTGCGAGTATCTCATTAAATTTTAAGCTCAAAATATTAAAAAATGAAAAAAATAGAATTTTTTTTGTGAAAATGATCATTTTCACCACTTTTTTTCAATTAACAATTTTTGTATTAATAATAAATATGAATATTTTTCTTTAAACCTACTTCATCTTATAAAATACATATTAATGATCAACACAGAATTTTTTCAAACAAAAAAATTCAATATCTGGCTCATAATACGATATTTTGTTGTTGGGGCATTTCGTACCAGCTATGTTATTCTACAGAAGTGTGGCAGCTAAGGGTTAAACTTGAATAAAACAAAACTGGGGGTGAGGTATTGAAATTTGCTTGTATTGTTTACAAGGCTCATGAATGCCATTATCTAACATAATTGAAAAATCCATCCCGGCTTCAGTAAGTGGCGCCTCCAGCTTTCCGTAACTCTGGCGTATAGACTGAATTTGACCAATGGCGTTGATTATTTTAGCTTTCAGGGCAGTTGTGGTTTATTGGGAAAGACCTGTGACTTAAAACAACTTCACAAAAAGAAGTCTAACGGATTCAAAATGCCCCGCGATCGGAGACCAATTATTATCAACGCCTCCCCGTGAAATAACCATAAATACATATGTTCGGACATCGCTCGTGCAAAATGTCCATTGTGGTGTCTTAGACTTTCCTGACTTTAAATTTTTTCCACCGTCTAGACCGAAAGAGTTATCTTAAGTTGTGCCTTATTTGATTTCTTATAAAATTGTTCTTACCAGCCGAGCCAAACTATTTTATTTCTAAAGTCAAAACTTTTCGGCAATACCTACATAGTACATAGATACATACTTCGATAAATCGATGCGGTTGGTCATACAAATTAAAACTCGACATAGAAGACCAGCTCAAAACTTAATGATTAATATCTCTGGCGCACGCAGAAACCATTTTACATCAAGGTGATGGTGATGGGCTACGATGTTTTGTCTACACAAAATTAAACTTTGTACATGAATTATTCAACTATAAATAAAATTATACACATCATATACACTTTAACATAAATGTAGGTATGTACACAAAGATATATACTTTAAGATTCACGTTTCATACAAAATTATGTCTGACACGCAATGTTGGGGTTGGCGGAAGGAAAAAACCATTCAATAAAAAGAGGATAAAGCATATTTTCTGTGTGGCCGCATATGAAGCCTAGTCATAAAAACAAAAGGTATTTTTTTCTTTTTTCCTTTCTCTCCCCAACCTTTTGTTTCGAGGTATTTTTGCTCCATTACCTATACGACTATTGTATTTCTGATGATTATCTCATTTCCATCATCCTAAGGCAAGCAATGTTCCTCTATACCTAGGTAGGTAGGTTGGTACCTACTATAAAACTAAGAAAAAGGCGGGAAATTCTTCACATAAGCGTCTCATTAAACGCCCCCGTTTTTTCAGATTCTGAACGAAAAATTATGTAAATGTTATAGACTACCTATACCACCCACTGAAGAAATGCCGCATCAAAAAACCCTACACAATACACTATGGGGCACCCTGTTTACTGTACACCCCACCCGCTCTTTTGTCATTATTTGTGTTGTTTTCTACTACTCCATGAATGGCAAGCAAATTCCAAAAGGTGGACGAACACATTTTTCTGCTTCTTTCTCTTGTATAGTTCAAATATCGATTTTTCCCATCAAAAGTAGAAATTATCAAATAACCAACCTGCCGCTGCCGTTGCACACCTTCTGTCAGTTTTAAAACAAAATTGAAGAGCCACTCGCTCCTCGGTTTTCTATTCCTCATCCTTGTGCCCGAGCTGATCAGCTGCGCTTTATCTTTCTTACCTGCTCTGGAGTTGTCCTGCTCCCCGGCCTGAGTGAACATGCGCTCTCCCACTGTATTTTCGGGGGATTTCGCTGTTGTCGATAGTGTTTGTTAACCCCTTTGTGTGTGCTTTAAAGATTTTACCACCCTGTAAGGCAGCCCTTACGTTATAAAGTCAAAATTCAACACATGCACACAGCTAGCGCTGGAAAACGCTGAGTTGTAAAAGTGGAGAAAACTCGCCTGAATCAACCATAATGTCAGTTTAAGAACGTTAGCGAGTGATTACGGTTCCCGTGGAAAGCGTCTCGAATTGTTGGTTATTGGAAAACCCAAATTAAGGGCAGACAAAGTTTTTTTCTCACTTTATTCTTAAATTTCTGCATTTCAAAATAAGAAAAACTTGTATTGCAACTGTTGGAAAATTTTTCGTCGGTGGTCATTTTTTAAACGTCCTCATTATTTGTATAACTTTAATACATTTTCCGGCCAAGTGAGTAATTGGAAAAGAAAAAAATATTAATATCTTAGGGCTAATTTAAGAGTTCCCCAAACCCACCCCGAGAAAAAAAATAGAAAAAAAAAACCATTACAATTAGTTGCCATTGTGAAAATGTCCTTTTAATGTGCACCTGTGTAATTTTTCAGAGTCATTAGTCACTTATGTCGTTCAATACCAGCAGTGCTCAAAAGGACGGAAGCAGAACACCATTTTAGGTACTACTGTGAGTGTGAATTTAATTTTTTTGTATTGTTGTTGGCAACGAATGTAGAAAACACTGCAAAGGTATAATGAATTCCTCCTTTGTATTTGAATTTTACAGAGTTAACGAAGGGCTTCTAGTTTCTTGAATTTATATACATTTTTAAAAAAAGCATCTGAAAGATCATCATTTCGAGTAAAAAAAAAAGAATTATTTCGGCCTCTTTTCCTTTTTTTCGTGAAAGAGAAAAAAATCGGTAGTACCTATTGGAATACTCAGTGGTAGTGCGTGTGCGGGCAGAGATCCTTAAAATCAAATGTGTATTAAGTAAATCGATGTGCCAGTGTATTGTTCTTTGGGTTGTCTGCCATTGCCACCCTCTCATGTAAGTCATCGAAGAAAGTATTCGAAATGAGCAAAGAAAAATAAAAATAAAAATAAAACAAAAACAAAGAAATTCTATGTACATATAAAAAAAGGATTCGTCCTCTTGATCGAAAGGAAAGAGTGGAAAATTAAGCTTATTATTCGCGTCGTCTTCGATTTATACTACAAAAGTAGTTTGAGAAAAAATAAAATTGCAAGCGCCCCTAAATAATATCCGCCCCTTGGCAGGCGCCCAAGAACCAAATAAAAATGAAGCACTGAAATTAAAATTGTTGGTTAGGGATGTGTAGAATGTAGAGATACGCAAGTTTTCGCTAAAGGGAATCGAAATCGAAATCGAATTGTTGTCGTCCTGTTTCGAAATGCTATTGCGGCGCGGCGGACGCGGTACCTAGTTGTCTTTTGTGATTTCTTGTCAATGACATATATTTTCTTATTTTTATTCATCCTCTTCTATTCTTTTACTTGTTGTTTTGTATACCTATTCTGATACTCTTCCTTCTAGCAGGAACGAACATAATTTTAGCCCATTTTGATTGCGTTCATTTTATTTTATATCCTCTATTTTTATGTGTGTTCGTTGTATACGTACTTATACAACACCATCAGACCAACAGAATACCATCACAATATTATAGATATGCGCGTTTGGATGTGTGATTGGTTTTTGGAATAAATCGGAACAAAAGGATAACAAAAAAATGTGGCTTAATGGATTAATCCTCGTAACAGTACTGGCTGCGGCTAAAAGCGCTGAGGCAGAACTTAATGTGGAAGCGGCATTTCAAGGTAAGCAGCAGTTTGACCTACTGTTAATTTACTATGTTTGGTTTTCCAGGTAATTGAGTTGTATCATTGTAATTGTTGGTATTTAATTTAATTGCGAATTGTTGCATTTCCAATATCTGCGAAAATATGCAGGGTAATATAGACAATAGAGTTGTATAATATAATTTATTAGCCTGACCAATGAGTTTATTTTGATGATCCAACTTGTTGCTTGAAAAGGGTTAGGTTATTGTGGTTGGATAATTTGCCTCTCGGGGTATTCTGCTCGACAAGCTAGGTGTGTAGGTACCTATATGAAGTCTTTACGAGTAACATGGCCTTGATGAAGTAGAGTTTATGGATTTCAATGTTGTATTTCTAAAAATGAGGAGAACATTTTGCAAACTAGTTTCAATGCAATATCCCTACCTAGTCATTAACTGGAACACTCTTCATTAAGGGCTCTCAATCTTCATTATTGTTGAAGTAATGCAGTGTAGCTATAGTCAGAAGTAATTTTGTAATTCTGAATTCAGCTTTAAGGCCGATAGGTATACCTATAAGAAACCACCACGATATGTTACTCGTAAGCTATGATCTGCATGTTATATTATTTAACAAGGCTAGCATTTTTTTCCAACAATCTTTTTGAGTGCGGGAAATGTGTGTTGGAAATGAGATTTTATACAAAACGATTATCTCTGTTGCATCTGTGGAAATGTTTCAAATGGAAAATTTCGTTATGAAAGACCACAAGTAGGTAGTTTAAACTTACCAAGGGCAATATGAAACTTTCTAGAAACATGTACTGCATTTACAAAGTTTTTCTTCACACAATAAATGTGACCTTGCATTTAACAAAATGTTTTTTACATATCTACTAACCTTAACATTTTTATTTTTTGTATATTTATTTGATTGCTGTCGAAAGAAAATAGTTTAGTTTAGTTTAGTTTATTTCATCAATTCGAGAACAATGCTCTTACAGACTACTTATACATATATACAGACAGAGTATAACTATAATAATAAATAAATAAAAATAATATAATAATAATAAAATTATAACAAAATCATACCCCAAATCTGAAAACAAAAAGTATTCGAGCTTTAAAAACTTCTCTGCTACAATCTTGAAAAAAATCAATGTTAGTAATGTTAGAGACTGTATTCGCCTGTCTTAAGCATCGCGATACAGGTTCATTAAAACCATAGTTTACTCTATGATGGGGAATAGAAAAAATATTGAATGTCCTGAATGCATAAAATGGGCAATTAAGTCCGACCATGCTCAATAGACTAGAACAATTAATTTTACAGCTAAGGATATCTCTCACAAACATTATTTCATAACATTTACGACGAGTTTCAAGGCTTTCTAAGCCAAATAATAAGCAACGAGTATCATACGAAGGACGAGGAATGTTCCAATGTAACATATAAAACAAACATCTAGTGAAACGTTTTTGAAGTTTTTCGACTCTTATGGAATGTGTTGTATAGTATGGATTCCATATAATGCAACAATATTCTAACATGGATCTAACATAGGAAAGATAAAGACACTTTAACGTAAACGGGTCATTGAATTCTTTATAGAGTTTCTCATAATGAATCCTAGCATCATGCTTGATTTTGAAACAATATAATCGATATGAGAGTTAAAGGAGAACTTGTAATCAAATATTACTCCTAGATCTTTTTTCTCAACTATTTTAGAAAGAGCTTCATCATTCAATGTATACTCAAAACATATAGGAGAAGTACAACGACTGAAAGTTAAACTTTGACACTTAGATACATTTAAATGGAGATTATTTCTTCTACACCAATCAGAAAGATTACGCAGATCACTTTGAATTTTTTCACAGTCAGACGTGTTTTTGACGGCCATAAATAATTTTAAATCATCAGCAAACATTAAACATTGAGAATAAACAAAAACATCGGGAATATCATTCACAAGTAGAAGGAAAAGCAGAGGACCCAAATGACTTCCTTGGGGGACACCTGATGTGGCATTTATAGCTTTTGAGACAGAATTTTCAATACGTACGAATTGCTTGCGATCAGACAAATAGGATTGAATCCAGTTCAATATATTAGAATGAAATCCATAGCATTTTAACTTGTGTATTAGTATTTGATGATCAACTCTATCGAACGCCTTTGCAAAATCGGTATAAATAACTTCACATTGCAACCCATTTTCTAAAGTCGAGAGAACAAAATTTGAAAAAATTGCGAGATTTGTAGCAGTAGATTTACCACTGACAAAGCCATGTTGTACTGGTGAAATTATTTCTTTTAATAAATACGATAACTTTTTATAAACCAATTTTTCAAAAAGCTTAGGAATAGTTGAAATTTTACAAATCGGTCGATAATTAGGAACCTCATTTTTTGATCCTCCTTTGTGTATAGGAAAGATGTATGAATATTTCCAATTGTCAAGAAAGATTCCTAACTCTAGTGACCTATTGAAAATGATGGTTAGTGGCAAAGCAAATGCCTCGGCTGATTTATTAAATAATATTGGAGGATATCCATCAAACCCTTGTTTAGAATCAAAATCTAAGTTTTTTAATTCACTCAAAACTTCATCCACAGACAAATTTAGATTCCCAATACTGAGAAAATTGGAATAGGTATCGGTAGGTGTCATATTAGAGTTAGAGCTTGAATAAACAGATTGGAAGAAGTTAGCGAAAAGATTGCAAATGATTGGCAGATCTGATGAAGTTTCATCTAGATACTTCATTGATTTAGGTATGCCTACAGATTTCTTTTTATTGTTTATAAAATTCCAAAAATATTTGGGGTTATTTTTGAGATTTCTCTCGATTTTAAATATGTAACTTTTATAAAGAAATTTATTGAGATGGTCAAATTGCTTTTGAAGCAAACAGTAATTATTATGTAATGAGACATTATTGTTTGAATTACGATATAATTTATATGCTTTGTTTTTTCGATTATTTAAATTTATCAAAACTTTGTTATACCATGGTGGTTTGTTTACATTAGTTTGTGTTTTTTTAGGAATGAACAGGCTTATAGCTTCATTTATTTTATTTGTAAACCAATCATATGATAAACTATAGTTTGGATTACTTAAAACAGGCAACCAATTACATGAATTTAGAAAATTTGACAGAGAAACGTAATCTCCATTAAGATAATCATAAACAAAGCCTTTATCATTGGTACAAGAAAATTTTAGATAGTTATAAAATTTTATATTTAAGTCTAGTGCAAAGTGATGCATAGATTTGGAAAGTGGAGTTGATGGAATTTGTCTGATACTGGTTTGAGTTTCTTTATCAATAAAAATTAGATCAAGAATACGATCAAGATTATTAGTGTAATGATTAATCTGTTCAAGGTTATACTCAGCTAATCTATCCACTACTTCACTTTCCCAATCAGTTCGAACATTATAAGGCAACAAACATTTAATTTCATCATCGAAAATCCATTTTATCGATGGGAGATTGAAATCGCCTAATATAATTACATGCTGGTTTGGTTTAAGATTTTTTTATATATCGCAGCAATTATTCATATGTAACTTATTTAATTCAAGTGAGCTATTTGGGGGAATATAAGATAAAATAATAAATAAATCATGCGTTTTATCTAGTGTAATTAATATTATAAGTTGATCAATATCACCATGTGAGGTATTTAAAGATGTTGAAGGTAACGCAATCTCAGTGCATGCAAACGTTGATCGAACTGCAACTAATACTCCTCCACCTCTATCGACACCTGTTGATATAGGACATCTATCTTTGCGATAAACAGTGTAGAATTCATTGTTGAAGATTTCAGCTGTATGATGATTTTTGTTGAGCCAAGTCTCAGAGAGAGTGATTACGTCATAAAGTTGTGACGAAGAGAACATAAGCAATTCAGCGAGCTTAGTTCTTAACCCACCAGTGTTTAGATAGAATATTAAGAGCGAGTTATCATAGGCGGCGGAATCTAATGAATTTATGATTGGTTGTAGGTGGTCTGTCACTACAGTCCTTTGAACGATGTTATTAGATATTAAGTGTCCATTAAAGTTATTGAGGCAGCTTTGCTGTTTTTTGAATAATCAATGAACAGTTTAACCCTTACAGCGTAAGGCCAAATAGATGGATCATTTAAAAGTATATTCGAAAATTCAGCTGGTACACACAATTTGAAATTCACAAACTTAGCATCTTTCAATGATATACCTTTTTTTATAAGTTTGAAACATTTGACAACATTAGATGATATTTTTGTCTTACTAGTAATATGTTTCACGATATCAGCAGGCTGAGTATTCGGATGAAATCTTGAGATATGCATCCATGTCGACGTGTATACCACATTCAAAGTTGAGCTAAAATCTTCTCCAACAAGAACATGATGATTATTGTGAACAGATTTAGATTCAATATTACTCGATATCTTAGTTAATTTCGAGGCAGCTAATCTAGCCGCATCCAATTGGGAGACAGCATCAGCATGAGAGTTTGAAGAGTAGACGTTATCGTAGTCGTACGAAAAATCAACAAGATTCGATAAATAGGCGTTATTGACATCCCTGGGAATGACACCATCAACATTGTTTCTACCAACATGATCTTGATGATCTAAATTTTCGGTAATACTCGTATTAACATCACTTTCAGCAACATTAACAACACCAGCATCAACACCAGAATCATCAGCACTGGCAACTTTAGCATCATGACGAGGCATACCATATGTTATTGAAGCAACATTAGACTTGGGAACATCCACAACTCCCACTCTACTATAATCGGTTCCAGTGATGACAGCAATCGGAGCAACACCCCCACTATGGATATTAGCAACATTCTGAGCAATTCCCCTTTCAACAGCATCCACAACGTCCGCAACTTCACTCAAGGTTCCATCAACATTACCAGTAACAACCTTCGAAGAAATTTTAAGAGCATCTTCATGAGTCAATTTCTCAGCATCAGCAGTATTATCTGAGCTAGCAGATAGAGAATGCGAGCACGATGCAGTTAATTCATTCTCAGCAATTTCGACAACCTCTCCACTCTTAGTTACAGAGCAGGAATTGTTTTTGTTGTTAAATATTGACTTTGCATTATCTCTAGATTTAGAAGAGGAAACCGGTTTTTTCGAGCCAGCTATGTTTTTTTTAGTGTTGGTTTTCTTCGTATTACATGGTGAGGGAGTGAAAACAAATTTTGCGGGAAGTAGGGGCGACGACCGCTTGTTTAGACCAAGAGAAGGTGAGCACCGTACACTCCTGTGGAGGTCCACAAGATTGTCTTTCAATGGTTCAATGGATTTAAGTTTAGATTGTGAGCGAAGAGTGCGCGAGGGGGGTTTCGGTTCACCAACATTTGTACCCGAATCCAATTCTGCAAAGTCAGGGCAATTTTTGGTGAAAAAAGCAAACAACTCATTGACTTTAGAAATGCAAGACAATAGATTGTTATTTAAACATGTATCGCACAACCAATATAGTCTTTTATTATTTTTTAGCGCAGATTGTTCAGAATCTTTAAGACAAGCACATACTAAATCAAAACTATGTTTGCAAATTCCACAGTTTATACTGTCTTTGGAAGATATTGCGCTTTTGCACTTAGAACATACAGAGTTCATGATCGATTAGAATTATAAAGAACAAAGTAAGAGAGATAATTAGGAAGCACTTTGCTGCACAACGATCAGTTAACGACTAAATCGGTTAACAAAGCAGGATCTTTGGCTGTTGGGTTTACACAGCTTTTTCATAAATGAGTTGAATTCAAGAAATTCCAAAGTGTTTTAACGAAGCAGTTATATGTAGATATTTTAATTTCATAATAATATATAAAAAGTGTATAGGTAAATGAAATACACGGCTGTGTCATTCATACTTCGAGTTAGTATGGCCCTATGGAGATCAAGACCCGTAAAAGGGGCTCTGCGATAGGCGAGTACATTACAGCTTTCCACCCTCTACCAGCTTCAGTATGCTGCTGATCTTCACCTTGGAGCTTGGACCAGGTAGCTGGGGTTCGACGATTCTCTTTCCTAGAGATTCGGTGTCTATTCTATCGATTTGGTCGAGTCAAAGTAAAATGTTTTTCAATTGGGATCTCTAAAATTTTATACGTGACTGCGGCCATATTGTCTTGCCAAACCAACATGGAGAATTATAGCCTTCACCTATATTAGATAGAAATATACCCGAATTTCGGTCGAAAAGTAATATTCAGCAACAAGGCCCACTTCAGGATGAATGGGTTCGTCAAGAATTCACTCTTTCTAGATCCACGAAATTTCAATTCATCCAGAGAAAGTCTCTTTTCGGTTTGGAGCTTGGACTAGTGTAATCATCTTTCCATAATACTTTAAGAACGACGTTAATCAGACATTCACAGTTAACAGTAAGTGCTATCGGTCGATGGTAACCAATTTGTATTTTATAGAATTGGATGATATGAACACCTTCGACACGTGATCTCAACAGGACTTCGCTACATTCTACACACACCGTGCTGCATGATATTTTGCACGAGCGATTTTCGAACAAAGTAATCTCTCGCGGAGGTGATGAGAAGTGGCCACGTCTTGATTTCCGTAAGACTACTCTTTGGGAGGGCTTCCTTCTTAAGGTCACCCGTGATACCCGTTTCGCTAGGAATGATCATCACTTTGAGCCTTATTTTGGTCCATTATGGAATGATTTACCCGGCACGATTTTCTCTTGCCATTTCAATTTGCAAACATTTAAGACTAATGTTCATCGAGATCTCCTTTCTCTCACCCCCTAATTTCCCCATTGCCAGTGATGTGCTAAACATTATAAATGTTTCTTAAGCCCTTAAGCGTATGCGAACTATTTGCCAATATGCCAATGCCCTTAAAGCCATCATTATCAATACCATCGATCAAATTCAGCCATCCATCAGCGAAGCAAATTTAAAGATATTAAACTATAAATGCAAAACCCTTTATAAGGCGTATATCTTTTTGGATACATTCACATTTTGGTAAGCTTTCATTGTTTATAGTAGCATATTCTGCTTCATTTGACCTCCACACATATTAGACATCGCAGGCAGAACCAAATTATATCCGTCCAAGATTTTTTCTGTCGAAAGAGATCAGACCTCCACTATTGCTTATCGTCTGACACTCGGCGTTGGTAAACAGAACTAGCAGAATAAGAGTCATCTCGAGCGTTTACTTGGCCTTACGCGTCAGGAGTTTTGAATCTATTTATTTCATCAAACGGAAGTAGCCTTATTCTTTGAACTTCAGGGAGGTTAATTGGTCTTTAACAACCTCGAAGTTTGCTACAAGTGACGTTTTGTCTTAGGCGATATTTAGATAGCCATAGACAAATATTTGGTTATTTGTTGATAGTATGTCTTATTTGACCTTGATTACTTCAGCAGATATAATAGCGTATCTGCTTGCCGGAACCGGGTAACTATTTGAAACAGTTCGTTGGTGGTATTCCTTAGTTGCTCACTAGACCGCGTATTTTCTAATGTCACGCGACATTGCTGGGTTAGTTTTCTCGGTAATGGCCATATAGCGCTCCTGATGATGAATCACCGATTTAGAAAAGGTGTTGAGTCTTAACTTTAATGCTACGTTCATCAGGGATTGACTTCAAACTTGGTTGTTTACTTGCCCAGTTACTCCATCTAGAAGCAGCTGATAATGTTACCTAAAAACATCTTTTTTCTGAACTTCGATGACTAGGTTACCTTCAAAGATATTGAGTTGAAATGTTATGATAATTGAACCATTGAATGGGCAGAGGAGAATTTCGCGCTCAGATGCTGTCTAGGATGAAGACTTATCAACCGGCGATTTAAGGAATTGCAAATGTCCTTTTTGTTTTTCGTAAGATTCTTCCATAGCTCAGAGCTTTATTTATCAACAGTGAGATGCTGGTGTTGGTGTACAATAAACCAACGACTCCTGTTAAATTCCATATGAGCCGAGGTTCCGAAAAAACCTTGGTTCTTTTATCGCCATTGAGTAATGTCATTTTCAATTTAAGAGTGATCAATCAAGGCCATTGTCTCATGAATTGGATGATAATCGCAATCACTTTTTAAACTTGCTGAAAAGCAAACCCCACAGACTGTACTTTATAACAACATCTTCATACTTTCTCTAACATCATTCAAAACCCTTGGACTAAGGCCAGGTCATTCAGACTTCTCGACTACAGCAGTGTCTTCTAAGCAGAGGTCCTGGCAGTAACGGAAGCTGCTAGATAAGTCTCAATGATGGCAATACCACAAGCTTATATCAACTTTTTTATTGATAGCCAAGCATCGTCAGTAAACAAGAAATTGAGCTTCCTCGATACCTGTGTTATAACCAGAAAACTTTGTCGGTCTCATTCCACTGAGTAAGAAATCATTATTTTTTTTTCGTTAGCATTACCACCAGACACAACCAACTGGGTTACTACAAGAAAAGGATGAAAATCAGTATGGACGAGTTATGCAGAGGATGCGGTGAAGAGGAGATATATGTTACTGCCCTGCGCTATATCACCTGAGAAAATGGCTTCTAGGAATACACTTCTTGAAAGACTTGCAGGAATTCTCTGACATTTCAAGCAAAAACCTGTTGAAATATTCAAACGATACCGTATGGCTTAAACATTCCTAAGTTCTTTCAACCAGTCGATCACGAAATTGGAAATCGTCTCTATAACTACAGTCAAAGAGACATGAAAAGGGTCCAGAACGAATTATAGAACGAACGAAAATGACAGAATGACGCACGTATATCTTGTAGGAGCAGCTATTTACGGAGAATGGTGACACTTTCCGTGAGTTATAGATTTGTCTCCCAATCAATATAACAATAAACGCATACCAAGCGTATTCCAAATTGCTTCATAATTATATACAATACACTATATTAAATGTCAACCAAGCACGTTTGCTTGAATATACATATCATGGTCAGCGAAGTATCTTCCAAAGTCCATACAATAATATAAACAAAGATCGCCTACATTTCAATTAAATTTCATCACAACGAAAATGTAATCATCATCAAGAATTATGAAGTGTAGATATCTCTTTAAGTATATATGTACATATGTACCAAGCCGATGTACATGCAGAATTGCTGCATAGGCATTGACCGAAGCATCAATCAATTCATTATTGTAGTATCACTACTTCGTATAGCTGAAGATTTCCCCCACCAGCGGTAAGGAATCTGAAGTTGAAATAAAACATAATTATTTAAGTTATTTGGAGTTTTAAGAAAAGTTTTTTAAAAAAGATCCCGAAGGATCGAATATAAAATTCGTGAACACCAGCAATTGCCACTACTGTGGTGAACACGAGCGTCAGAATTGATGGGGCCTGCAGTCCACCAGGCCACCAGCCCTTTCGAAGTATTCAGCAGTTCTGACCAAACAAACGAACACATACACCTAATCCTGACCTTTCAAATTCATCTACCAGACGTTGAGTAGCCACATGATCCTACGGGTTGGTTGGAGGGATTTTCTTAAGTGGAGAAAAGGAAAGGATCACAATGACTTAGATCAATGACTTAGAAGCAGTGGTACCACTTTACTTCAATTGAAGTAGATCTACTTCTTTTTTCAAAAATATTTAAGAATCTAGTTCCTACTTCCCACCATCAATAAAGTACTGAAATTTACTTCCTTTTAAAAAATCTCTGTTTCAACCTACTTCAATTTAACAAAAAAAACCCAAATCTACTTCTTTTTCTCTATGTGGTATGTAACCCCAGAGCCCAGACTTTCCATAAAAAAAATGAACATCAAAACAATACAAATACACAAACGTGTAATTTTACATAAAAATATTCGTATGTATACGAATGTTATGAAAATTTCGCTTGTGTGTGTTTGTTTTTCAAAATTAAGTTATGTATGTATATTTAATATAAACTAGTAAATATTAATGTTAATTTTTATAAAACAAAACTAGTTACGGTTATTGTATGTATATAAATATGGATGTTATCAGAGAAAAATGTTCAAATGCATAAGATACATTATCTTAGTCAAACATTGCTAAAAATAAAATATGCAAACAAAATTTAAAAAAATGTTAGAGGAGTCTTATTAATAAATTAAGTCTTTATATACGAAATTTCTTAAAAAATAAAAAAGAAATTTTTGTATACAATATTATTTCAAAATCAAACGAGATCCTGTATAAAAATTTTGATCGAAATCGGTAGAGTCGGAAATGAGAAAGTTGAAAATCAAAAAAAAGTACTATTAATAATATTTTTGTTGACCAAAATGTAGATCATTCTTGGTATGGTCTACACATATTTTTTTTTTATCAAAATCGTTAGAGCCACAAGGCTGCAGGTTAAGTCACAGACCTACAGACAGACTGAAACACTACTTTTTCGTGTTGTAATGTAAACTGATAAAAATCTCGAGATCAATTTTTTACTTGCGACTTATAGGCAGCGTTACCCTTATGCGACTTTAGTCGCATTTTTGCGACCTTTTTTTTGCTGTGCGACTATGCGACGACCTTTTTAAAATTGTTTAAAATTGCGACTTTTTCTTTGCTTAAACATTTACCATCAAACTTTTTTGAGAAAGTGTGAGTATGATTGTCTTTGCTTTGCTGTTCGCATTCTCGTTTTCGAAAGTAGTTTTTGTTTTCCCATTCCCACCACGGGGGCGCTGTCAGATCGTTTTTTTTTCTCTTACGTGTTTGGCACTGACGACTGACACTGACATTTCCTGGAATATCTCCTTACCTTTGTGCTTTGTCTCCACTCCATTGACATATTTATTTAATGTAAATGTTGTTTTGTTTTTTGACATCAAAAACGGTATTTGTGTCGGCGTCGGGCGGGTGAGTTGTGCTGAGCGAAGCGACGAAAAACTAAGGAGTTACTATTTGTGTTTTTTTCTTGAGATTAATATTAGTAGAACTTTTTCTTAGAAATTTGAACTTCAGCTTGGGAAACGAAAAATGCGAAGGTAATGATTGGTGATTAATATACTTTTGAATTTCTAAAACCTGCACTCCCGAATCCAATAGATTTCTCATACAACAAAAAAAAGGAGAAACTCCTGATGCAGTCGGAGGTGCTAGCTCTTCATCCAACGGGAAGCTACAAGAAAAATTGCGACTTTTTGTTCAAAAATGCGACTTTTTCAAAGAATTCGAATTTGCGACTTTTTTTGTAAAAGCGACTTTTTTCTGCGACTTTTTGAAAAATCCCAGGGGTAACCCTGCTTATAGGTACTATAAGGCAAGTTATGCATTCGGAAAAAAAATCGAACTCGAGATTTTGATCAAAGTTGACATTACGATGATAGCGAAGACCAAAAAAGTGGGTCTCGCAATTCTGTTTGTCTGTCTGTCCGTCCGTTCGATTGCAGCTAAACGGCTAGGCCGATTTTCTTCAAACTTGGTAGATATGGGTTTTAACTTTTTTCCCCCGGATGTTTTTTGATTTGATTTTTTAAGACCAAAAATAACGGCACTTGCCATACGAATTTTTTTTTAAATTTTATTAATATTTGTTTTTCTCAAAAACTGTCCCACAGATTTTTTTTAGAAAAATCATAAAATTTCTTTTAGTTAAACCTAGGTAATGGTACCCCCATTTTTTTTTTGTTTTTGATTTTCTCAAAAACGGTACGACCGATTTTAATCATTTTTTTTTATATTAAAGCTCCCTAGAAGTTTCAATATTACTGCGTATTTAAATTTTCAAATACTTTTGTTTTGGATTTAAAAAAAAATTTCAAATTTTTTTTTTGAAAACCCAATATTTATTTTATTTATTTATTTATTTTTTTATTTATTGATAAATAAAAGTTTCTTAAAATAATCTACAAGATATGAGAAAAAAAAGTATTTTACCTAAAAACAACGGTACCCTCCATACAAATGTTATAAAATGGTTTTCGAAAATCGTATTTTTCTCGAAAACTGCTCCGAGAATTTTACTTAAAGTTTTTTTCTTTCAATTAATTTTTAAGATCTATAATTTAATAAAAAAAATTTTGAAGACAAGATATTACTGACTGTACCTACCATGCATAGAGCGATTTCTTAAAATTTTGAATTTCTCATTATCGGCATAACGGATTTTAATGAAATTTTTTAGAGAGAAGCTTCTTAAAAGTTTCAAAAACATTGCATTTCAAAACTTTAAGAAAAATATTTATTTTGAATTTTGAAAAAAAAAATCGTTTTTGTTTTTTTGAAAATTCAATATCTCGAAAACGGCTCAATATTTTTGTTGTAAATTTAATTTTTATTCAAACAATAATAAAAACTTTAAATTGGCGTACCAAAATTTTTTCTTAAAAATGTTTTAAAAATTTTGTATATAAAAGCTTATTTTTTGAGAAACCACTACAAAGACTTATAATTTTTGTTCTTGCATGAACCTATATTTGCTTGAACCACATGGCATCCTATTTTTACCTCCAACTACTAAAGAAGTTGTTTTAGTCGTTTAAAAAATTAATTTTTATGCTTATGATTAGTTTTTCTCTAAAAACATTCATTTTTGAAATCCTTAGTCTATTACATAGGAGCAAGTTCGTGCGACCCAGTCATGCATTTTATTTCTAAATGCAAGTAAAAAGTCATTTTGAAATCTACTTTCATTTTTCTCAAGTTACTTCCCTTTTTTCTTCAAATCTACTCCGACTTTTTTTCCGGAAGTGGTAACGCTGCTTAGAAGTACCGTCCGGCATTTCAGGCTATAGCTTACTGAAACTCATCAACACTGTTAACAGGCTTGTATGATATAGAATATATCATAGGTTTCATTACATGGAAGTTACAATCCCTAGGGTATAACAACATACAGATCTACATACATTGATCTAAGTTTGACGGTAACAAGACCAACTGTCAGCCCATTAACTTAACCTAACCTATGTATAAAAATCAGTAAAAAATCCTTTTCATTTGCAGAAACATCCTCAGGATCCACAGCATGAACGGACGAAATTTTGGAAATTAAATACAAAATTATGGACAAGGTACAACCTGTAGATCTCCTTGATCAATTGGTTGATTTTTGTTATCCTTATCTTCACATCACGTGATTTCTTTTTAATTTAATGTGGTAGCGCTGGGAATTGGTCTCAGACCTTCGGCTCGGCGCACCATTGCAATAACTATTATGCGTACTATATAGCGTATTTTCGGTAAAAGCGCTAAAGGGCAAATTTAATTTTGCATTCGTAAAAAATCGAACTCGAACTTTCAGTAAGTGCGAACATTACTTTATTTGATAGAGACCGCTAAAAAAAGTTCGGTTTCGTAATTTTGTGTATGTGAAATTGAATTGCATGCAGAACTTACGCTGCCTACAATTTATTTGTTTAGCTCGAAAACGGCTCAAACATTATTTTCTGTTGATTTCTCATATATGTGTTCATGATATCAAATGAATTCTTTTTTTTTTTTGTCCAAACTTTTTTTTTCATTTGTTTTGGTTATGTTAATAGAATGAATGTAGAACCCCTTGGCATAATGCTTAGTCCGTTCGACCGTCATGCAGAAGGTCTTGGGTTCGTTTCTCAGCTGCTTCTAAAAAAGTTCTTCAGGAGTGTACTAACTCTTGCGAGGAACTGAAAAATCCTCTAAGAGTATCTCTTGTCATTAAAAGTGCTATACTCATTCATTCCGAATCGGCAGAAAATTTTAGGTCCCCTCCATTCTTGGTTTAGGTCCCCTCCATTCTTGGTAACACGCACACAGGAATGGTTGAGAGTTGTAAGTCACTAGATCCTAGTTCTCTTTGAGCTGTTGCACCACCAAATTTATTTATTTATAATAGAATGATTTTTATGAGTTTAAAGATGATTCTTATTAGTTCTAACCCCACTTAAAGCATGTTCGAGCCAATCCTGCATTTTCTACACTATTGTTTAATAGTATGTTAAATGCAACTAATTATTATTAAAACCTTAAAATCTTATCGTTATTTAAAAAAAAAAAAGTACCACTTCCCGAACCTTTCTGAATTGAAATAATATTCAAAACAAACATTTTGCAAAAAAAGGGATCATAATCAAAGAAGCACTTTAAAAGTTGGTGTTGTAAAATACTGTCTCCTTTATTGATTTGACTATCGGCACAAATATGTAAGTGTTCATATACACAAAAAAGTATCACACATAAAACGTATATAGTGTGAAGCATTATATTAATATTTAATAAGTTAAAAGTAATAAACTCCTCCATCAGGTAGTACAAATTTCAATGTCATAAACTGAAAATAAAAAAATATAAACACAGCATAAACACAATTCCAAAAACACTGCCTCGTTTATGACTATAAACCGAGAATTAAAAAATTAAAATGCCAAACTCAAATGATTTTAATCAGGAAGAAACAAATGCACCGGAAATTGATTTCGTAGGAAATTGGAAAAACGTAAATAGATAATATGAATTGAATATTTGTCATACTCTTTTGAAGGAGGGCAACACGATTTTACCCATCCTCAATTTTGAATTCAATGGTTGAATATTTTCCCAACAGGTAGGTTGGTCGTTCAAATTAACATTCCTAAATTAAGCTTTTTTTAAATGTACGAATCGTATTAAAGAATGATGGATTTGTGTGATTTTTTGGCATGATTTCGTTTCTCGATCAAGAATTAAACGAATATTTGTTTTTATAAATTTGTATACTTAATCCATTAAGTTTCAGTAAGTTAATTGGTCAGAAAAGAAAGCAATATGTGTATACAGGGTGTTCCTTATATAATAATTTATTGGGGATTTAAGAGTAGGCTTATACTTTAATCTAATCTATTGACCCATGTTAACGAAATTGGTCTATAATAATTTCATTTAGGGCTTTATTTTTCTCGTTGGAGTCGTCAAATATCCAATTTCTTAGGTGCTGTTAAAAACATAAATTTAGTGGGGGCTTAACCTCCATTTATTAAGCTTAATTCAAGCTATAAGTATAACCTTTGTATATAAAGGGTGGTTAAATTTTAAGGGCCGATGTTGATTTTGAATAAAATACAAATTATTTAGGAAATTACTGTTATTTCTTTTTATTATCATAATATTGGTATGGTTCAATTATTTATGGAACAAAATATCGGCCAAATAACCACCGCGACCTCGGCGGCACACCTCTATTCGATGGTCCAAATTTTCGATGACGCTGAGGCATAATTGAGGTTCTATGCCGTTAATGTGTCGAATTATCTCATCCTTTAGCTCTTGAATTGTTGCTGGCTTATCGACGTACACCTTTTCATTCAAATAACCCCAAAGAAAGAAGTCCAACGGTGTCAAATCACATGATCTTGGCGGCAAATTGACATCGCCAACACGTGAGATAACACGGCCATTGAATTTGTCGCGCAAAAGAGTCATTATTTCGTTAGCTGTGTGGCAAGTGGCACCGTCCTGTTGAAACAAACCACATATCGTCACATCCATATCTTCCAATTCGGGCGGTACAAAGTTCGTTATCATCTCACGATAGCGAACATCAGCCCATAAACCGCACCAAACAGTCACTCTTTGTGGGTGGATTTATTTTTCGATAATCACTCTTGGATTATCATTCGCCCAAATGCGGCAATTCTGCTTATTGACGAATCCACTGAGGTGAAAATGTGCCTCATCACTGAAGATGATTTTCTTCGAAAATTGATCATCCACTGTTGCCATTTCTTGCCACCATTCTGATCATTGACGACGCTTGAAATGGTCAAGAAGCTTTAGTTCTTGAGTCAATTGCAGCTTGTAAGCGTGTAAATGCAAGTCTTTATGCATAATGTTCATCAACGACGATCGTGAGAGGTGCAATTGTTGGGCACGACTACGAGTTGAGGTGGACGGCTCTTCAGCCGCACTATCGCGAACAGCAGCAATATTTTCTGCAGTACGAGCTGTACGAGCATGCACTGGTATTTTTACATCTCCTACAGACCCGTTTTGCCCAAATTTTTGCACGATTTTTCCGATTGTACGCACATTTGGACGATTAAATTGACCGAAAAAATCACGAAGTGCACGATATGCATTTTGATTTGAACGCCCATTTTCATAATAAGCCTGAATAACTTTCCATGGTTCAGATTAAGTTAGTCTGAAATTGATAAATGTCAAATGAAATGCAGAAAAAAACTTGACGTTTAGGTGTGGTTCACATTTAACATCGGCCCTTAAAATTTAACCACCCTTTATAACCTATAGTATTATCATGGATCGTGATTTTGTATTGCGAACTCTAGCCTGGTGGTGGCGCTGAAATTAGCGGTAGATTTTACATTGGAGAGTAGTATAAGATACAAAACAAGTAGTAAAAAAGAGAATATTTTATTATTAAATTTTGCGGAGACCAATTTAAGTTTTTGTTAATATATTAATTATTTTTTGTTAATATTAATTATTTTTTAATTTAAAAGTGTTGCTATGGTGGCTGTTTGTGTTTTCATACCAAAAGTAATAGTTAATCGAAACTTGCCGAACAGTTTGATATTTCATATATGTTTTATAAATAAACTCTGGAATCTCTTCTACAAACACATTAAATTGATTTATTTTACTTGTTAAAAAAATTCGAAGCAAACAAAAATTCCAGCACTTCAAATTTTAAAGATATTCTAAAAGGGTCTCTTTACGGTCTTTAGATATTAAAATATGAAAAAAATGAAAAGAAACTATTTTTGATACTTTGACGTTCAAATTTCAGGATAATTTTTGTAGTCAAAAGTCGAAATGAGATATCTATCATGCAAATTTTATTTAAGACCGTTCCAAGTTCATTAAAAAATCTCTTTTCATATGAAATTAAGCATTAAAACAGGGTGTCCTACACTTTTAGATATAAATATTTCGTAGATTCGAATTCGTATTCAAGAAAACGAAATCTTCGAAAATTGTAAAACTAGTCTTGTCAATTGACAATTCATACATATGTAGGGTGATGAACAGATTTTAACAATATCTTATGAATATTCGCATAAAAAGGAATAATAAGAATAAAACTTTAAATTGTTTATAAAATAGAAATATAAGTAGTACAAATTTTGCAAAATCTTTACTTGAATATCGTGGCATAATAGAAGAAAAAAATTCGAAAGATAGTAGGTATAAATGTTTTTTGATTGATTTTCGGGTTGCTTTGGCAATATCCACCATTTATGTAGGTTCAACGGTGATCTGACAGTCTATCTCACCGAACAGTGGCACACATCTTAACATGCTTTTGGAGAAAGTAAGATGGATGGTTTGAAGTATGAAATTCAAAAAATATACTCTGATGTGCCACAGGGCTTCGTTTTGTCTCCGACCTTCTTTCTGATATTCATCAATGATTTCTTGTCTGAAACTTTTGATCCATAAAAAGGTTTTCCTGACGACAGTGCTCCCAGATTTTCAGATTCGTTTCCAAACGCATGCCCTTATTCTTCGGATGTTGATCTAGAACGGCAGCATATGATAAGCTCATTAAATTCTGATCTTGATAGCATTGTCAAATGGGGAATCATAAACCGCGTAGAATTTAATGCTTCAAAAACTCAATACTGTCTTCTGTCGTCAAAGCGCAACCAACCCCCCATGCCATTATTCATGAGCGGCACTTGAATTGGGGAAACCGAACATCTTTCAGTTCTCGATATGTGTATCACAGACCACCTTATGTGGAATAAACACATATTCGACATCGCAAAAAACGCTGCTAAGTGCTTAGGTTTCCTTCGACGTTGCAAGAAATTTTTTCTGATCTGGCTGTAATATATATGGCTTATATTTGTCCAACGCACAATTTTTTCTTTAGCTGCACTACGCGAATGTGTAATGCTTCACCCGACTCTATATACATATATCCCTTTAGTGCCTGAATGAAAAATTAGAAATACTGTTAGATATAAGATATACAGGGTGATTGGCATAAGGTGTGACAAAAAGCTAGGGCGTGTAGGTTGGACTTAGACAAGAAAAAAATCGTATGGGAGGGGGGGGTCTATTTCCCCCCGTTTAGGCGGGAGGGGCAATTTAAGAAAAAAATCACTTAAAACAGAAAAAAAATTATTAAAAAATAACGGTGATACCTACAGAGTAATGCTATAGCATTTTGAAAAGCCAGAAATACATTCTTTAATTTTGTTTTTAAATAAAGTTGTTCGAGTGAATAGTTTTTGAAAAATTAATTTTCAAAATCAAAATTTTGAAAAAAAAAATGAAAAATTTTTTTTTAAACATTTTTTTTTCAAAATTTTACGTAATTAAGTATTATTTTTGTATTCAATATTCAATGCTCTCATTAATTTTTGATCAAACACAAAAAACCGGATGTCAAAATGTTTTGTAGTTTTTGCGAAAATCAAAAATAACAAAAACTACTTTTGTTCTAAGAAAAGCCTTTTATTTTAGTTTTTATACGTCTTTACGATTCTTACGTGAATTTACGATTGAAAGGATTAACTTTCTTTTTACTATTTTTTTAATTATCGTCTTATAAACATACAATAATGTGACAAAGTACTGGATTAACCATATTTCACACATTTTTTCATTGAGAACACCTGCGTGAGAGCATTGATGGTTTAAAATTGACCTGCCACTTTTTTATTATGGTGGGGTCGGCTTGGCGTAGGTGGATTTACGAAAAAAAGGCTTAACTTTTTTTGTAAAATTTTTTTATTATCAGTCTTATAAGCATACAATAGAGTGACAAAGTACTGGATTAACACATTTTTCATTGAGAACACCTGCGTGAGAGCATTGGATTAATATTAACCTGCGAATGTTTTTTAAATAATTTTTTGTAATAAGCTTTAGTTAAAAAATAGTTAAAAATTTAAATAAACAGTAATTATGTATTTTATCTAAATATGCATGTATTTCTTATTTTAATTGATTTCAAGATTCAGGAACATTCTTGTTCTTATTTCGCAATTGCACTTTTCTGTCACTAGTTAGGGCGTGTAACGTTGCATTATTTAAACAACATTCGCAGGTCAATATTAATCCAATGCTCTCACGCAGGTGTTCTCAATGAAAAAATGTGTGAAATATGGTTAATCCAGTACTTTGTCACATTATTGTATGTTTATAAGACGATAATTAAAAAAATAGTAAAAAGAAAGTTAATCCTTTCAATCGTAAATTCACGTAAAAATCGTAAAGACGTATAAAAACTAAAATAAAAGGCTTTTCTTAGAACAAAAGTAGTTTTTGTTATTTTTGATTTTCGCAAAAACTACAAAACATTTTGACATCCGGTTTTTTGTGTTTGATCAAAAATTAATGAGAGCATTGAATATTGAATACAAAAATAATACTTAATTACGTAAAATTTTGAAAAAAAATTGTTTAAAAAAAATTTTTTCATTTTTTTTTTCAAAATTTTGATTTTGAAAATTAATTTTTCAAAAACTATTCACTCGAACAACTTTATTTAAAAACAAAATTAAAGAATGTATTTCTGGCTTTTCAAAATGCTATAGCATTACTCTGTAGGTATCACCGTTATTTTTTAATAATTTTTTTTCTGTTTTAAGTGATTTTTTTCTTAAATTGCCCCTCCCGCCTAAACGGGGGGAAATAGACCCCCCCCTCCCATACGATTTTTTTCTTGTCTAAGTCCAACCTACACGCCCTAGCTTTTTGTCACACCTTATGCCAATCACCCTGTATAAATAGATAGATACAAAAATTTATTTCAGAAGGTTTTTACAAAGGCTTGGTTTTCATTATGTTAAAATTAAATGACAATAACTTTTTAAGTTACCTGTCAGGTTAAAGTGTTATCTGTAATGCGATTGATTTATCATTTAGGAATATTCACACATAATTAGATTTCTATAATATTAGAACGTTTTTTAAGAAATTGCAAAGTTGACTAAACCTATCAGTGGCGGCGCAGGACCTAAACTTAATGTGAGCAAGATACATTTCGCGAGGCCCTCTGATGGTGCAACTAGAAGGCAATATAAAATAAAAAATCACTTTATTAAACAGTTTTTTTTTATTTATTAAGAAACAAACCTAAATTTATTCTCAAACTTCTTTGGAACATTAAACAAAAATTAATAAAAAAAGAAAAAAATTAAAGAAACAAAAATGTTCTACTTTTGGTTTTACTGAACTCCTTAATTATTGGTTCGTAATTTATTTTAGATGCTATATCTGCTTCAATAGATAAAACTGTCAAAGATGAAAGTCTTTCTTGACCCAAAGTATTTCTTAAATATTTTTTTATTAGTTTCAATTTTGAAAAGCTCCTTTCAGCGGAAGCAGTACTTACAGGTATTTTTAACAAAATTCTAATGAAAATGTTAACATTTGGGTAAATTTCTCAAATCGTTCTCTATGATATATTGGAGCAGATCTTTCATGTTTTTAATAGAGTTGGCTAAATTTTGGATCATATTTTGTAACTCCTCATACAACTCATAATGTTGGAAGTCACTGCTCTCACCTTCTTGCATGACTGTGTGTAAATCCTGACAGTTTGCTCTTTTGGATTTTTTTTTTAACTTGTTTAAGTCGTAGAGAAAACCAAAATTTTCAAAATGTTGATTTAAAGACATAAATCTCGATTCTATATTACTTATCACAGAATCAATCATGGTATTAAAAGAATCTTTTTCATACCGGCTTTTAGCAGACTTTGTGGATTGATCGCTACCTTCATAATCAAACATCCTTTTCTTTTTGGCTACTCTTTTATTTTTAAAATATTTTGACCAATCATGACTTGCTTTTCTCAATAAATTGAGGAGCATCAGATAAGCACTTTTCGAATCCTGTTTGTCGATATTCTTTGATCCAGTCACAAAATGTAAGCAAATATTCAAGAGTAATGCTTAAATGGACTTGTACAGATTGCCATAATTTGCTTATGGTATTGACACGCGTTAATAACTTATACCATGTGTGTAACGATATAATAAATTCCAAATTGAATATTTCGTTTAGAACGGAATCGCAATCACTGAGTGTATCCGATTGTTCCGTTTGGCGTTATAAGTTTTCTATGCATTCAACAACATCATCAAATTGCAATAATACGGCCTTCACCGCCTGGATTCTGCTTTCCCACCTTTTGTGTCTGATAAAGGTTTCATAGTAAGCCTTAATTTATCTTTGATTATTTTCCAGCGTTTGCTGGGACTTGAAAATAGCAAAAAAATCTGACCAAAAAAAATGAGCTTACGGTAGTTTTTAGTTTTTTTTTTTTTTGATAGGGATAGCGTACCTATAGGTGGTCGTGGTAGGTACCTAGACCATCTGCGAATTCGAAGAGCAAGAAGGTTTAATTTTTTTGTTGGATACGGATATTTAAGTATTTTTTGTTTGTGTTTTTTTTTTTGCTTTTAAACTACAACCCATAAAATAAAAATAATGGGTAGGTATAGGAAAAGTTTGGTAGCTATTATGATGCCAACTTATGTTGCCAGACTTAAATATAAACCAATGATCAGAAACGAGAGATGAGATTTTTTAATTAACTAATACAACATAATATAAGTAGTTTATCAGAAATATCCATTATTTCTATATCTTTATTTTTAAGTTGAGAATTAATTCTAATGATTATAAGAAAAACCTTGTGGCGTGTACTTTTGGATTTCCCATACTTTTTCAAATTTATTTTCGCCTGTAAGCGCGAGGCCGTTGGCGGTGGCCCACACCGCCCACACCGCCCACGCATTACGCCACCTCTGAAACCTACATATAGTAACCTATAGTTCGTTGAGAGTTTCGAGGAACTGGTCACGGTTAAGGCTTTCACTTCCAAGGAATTGTCTTCTATAATATGTCTGAAAAAAGGGGCTCACTCCAAGAAAGTGGTATGTATTTTCAGTAGCATCCAGGTTACAGATTATACAAATGCCTACTGAATCTCTTCTAAATGCTCTTGAATTGAGATTAGGCAATCCGCACCTGGACCTTAACACCATGCTAATGATCTCGCGTGAGTTAGTGTCTTCAAAGTAGTTTGGCGCTTCGGCATAGTTCAGGTTACAATACTCGTCGTCGAACCGTGATTGAAGTGCTATCTTTCTGTGTTCCGTCCAATGTCTTTCTACAAGTCTTGTGCAAGTTTTTATATGCAATGCTTTCCACTCAGACTTTGTTGACCAGTTAAACTCAATATTGAATTCATTAAATAGGTCTGACCCCTCACTTGCCCAGTTAATCTGCTTTCTTACCATGACATCTGAAAGTTTTCTCGGTTATCTGTTTTCGGGAGGGTAACTAACTCCTTGGATGTATTTGAAATGGAATTCGAGTGTTGAAAGGAAGGCTTTTGGAAGTCCCGTTTCTAGATTAAGCACTTGATTTGGTGTATTACTAGGTAAGGAAAAACACATCTTAATAAAAAAACCTTTGCAATTTTTCGACTTCATTCGGAATAACCCCAAACTTGCGAAAGTAGTTTCATCACTGATTTTGAAGCAGCTTCATGTATTTTATACTTAGCTGAGTGCTGTATGTTTTTGTTTTTGATGAAGTTTGACCAGGTAGCATTTATTGAGTTTTTAGATTTTACAAGTCTCTGCTCTGTCCACAACATATTGTAAGTCAGAGTTACTCCTAGGTACTTGTTTTTGTTAGATATTTTGATTTCAACGTTGTTAAAAGTCCAGCTGTCTTCAGCTGCCCTCCGTTTCTTAAGTTCACAAGCGGATTTCATTTGGAGAAATAATCTACGTAGCTATTTATCATTGTTTGCAAGGAAGCGGGATTGTTAGAGAGAAAAACAATATCGTCGGCATAAAGTAAAAATTTTACTGATATCCCTTCAAAAGTTAGAGCCACAAACAGTAAAAAAGCAGTTGCGAGATTTTGTTGAAAAGATGGACTATGATTGCAAATTTGAAATACCAAGTTAGCTACGATAGGTATCAGAAATTGAATGAAGTTCATCGGTTTTTTTTTCAAATAAATATAAAAAAACACTAAATTTTGGGTTTTCAAATTTTTTGACGTTATTTTGGAAAATTGAATAAAGTACTTGGGGCAAAAGTCAAGCTGTATGGCAGGTATAATTAGTTTTGGAGATTGGAACTAATCTCTTCAGTGGTTTAGGCTGTAAATCGAAGACGAAGCCCAGATTAACAGACTCCATTGTTTTTTTTCAAATGCCAAACTTTCCTTATAGTAGATATGTCGAAAGGATAAATTAATAAGGAGTAGTATTGATAGTGTTCTAAGACGGTTCACACACATGAACTCATCAGTTCACTAGCGAGCGTCTTGTCAATACCCAATTTTACACCAATTTTTGACAAAATCCAATTGGTTTAAAATATCATGATTTTTGAATATTACAACAACAACTTGAATGAACTACCACAACCAAGTGTGAAAGTATAAAGGCTAAGCACCACTAATAAAGGAGTCTAATGATCGGATTGGCACCCGTGAAATAGCTATAACTCCAGCCAAATAAAAACACACTTGGTGGTAGTTCAAAATCAACTGAAATACATAAATCAGCTAAGTAGAAAACATAGAACTATTTAATTAACCAAGACGTTTCACACAAAAGAATAAGGTGACATGGTGTAAAGGAAATTAATGCATTCTATTGGATGTACATACTCTTAGTTGTACAAATTCTTTACTAATTCGTGACTACTATAACAGTGTCTATTGAAATAGAACTCGGAGATTCTCCCATGGCAAGAAAACAAAATGTTTCGAAATTGTTTCCGGGCGCTTAGAGATGTTAGTCATTTATTTAAATAATTACTATATTATTGATTTTCCTCAAGTGGGACATAACATGTATTTTTAATATGGACCTAAGAGCCAGATAAAACCACAGGCCAGTTTGACAATCACAGACATAATAGTTTAGATATGCAGATTTTTCAGCAACCCCCATACAATAATTTATAATTTATCTGAACACCCACAGGGAATTTGGCTATGTACAAATGAATCTTCATTATAATATGAAAAGGTCGATTTTGTTTTTAAAATCAGAAGAAGGGAAGGGACACATTTGTTATAACTTTCATGTTTTGGCACGAATATTATTGTTTGTTTTTTGTTTCCATTTTTACCGTTAAACAAATAGATGTTAATAATGATTTTTAATTAAAATTTCATTTTTTTTTATGCGGATGTTGCTTATTAAAAATGTGGGAGTTCAAACTGTATGAACTTTAACAGCCTTACTTATTAGATTTGACGTGTACTCGGTCCATCTTTGGGATAGGTAAACCGAGTCCAAGCACTTACTTCGTGTTTACGCCACGCCACGTCAAACAAATCCATATTTATATGAGTTTAGCTACGCTTTCCTTGTGTCAAATATGTATGTATGTTATCAAAAAAATCACCAATCAAAAACTCTGGTTACTATAAACGTAAGCAAACCCCAGATGATTTCGATTACTATTCATTATATTATAATTGCATATGGAAAATTGGATTTAATAAAGTTTAAATCTTATAAATTAATATACCTATAGCTCATTGCGTCCCCAATACCGTATAGCTCTCACTTGCACATAAAATAGAGTATACCGAGCTTTAGCTATTAATGTCTTCATTCATAATTTCTTTCGAAAATCTGCATCTCTGAGTGTCATGGAACGAAAACAAGTTTTGTACTGCTTTATAAATGTAAAATAACTATCCATTTTATTTGAATAAATAAAAGGAAACAATATTGTTTTCACTCCATTTTGTAATTTCCACACGATGTCATGTCAAAATGACATTTAGATATTACATCGGCTTAAAACCTCCTATGAACCAGTTATACGAGTAGCTTACTTCGCCTCTATTCCTCGTGTATTTTTTTATAAATAAGCTTTTCAGGATTACAGGCTTTGGAAAGTCGGAAAAACCTTTCTCCCTTTAAATAAGGCTATAAGGTTTATAACACAAAATTTTTGTTTGGTTAAAATCTCATCTTTTATATACATAAAAGTTAGTAAATATTGAAAATATAATGATTTGGTAGCTTAATACAATAACAAGTTAAGAGAAAAGTGTGAAAATAGTAAATGTATGTATGTATGTAGGTACATTATAAAAAGGAGAACCAATTTTTTTAAATTATTGACTCAAAATGGGAAAATAATAACTAAAAAAATAAAATTCACGACTTAACTTTCCTTGAGGTAGCTCTAATTTTCACACGTATGTAGATATTTTTATTCGGTAGATTAGCTATTTTTAATAATAAATATTGCAATTTTTAAGCCAAGAAACATTAATAACTGTTTTTAAAACAAAACATGGCTGCATTCCATCAAACTAACCTTTTTTTTTGTTTATTTCGACATTTTTATTTTTGTAAGTATTATCAGAGTCGGGTTATGTTTGGGACATTATTGGGAGTTGTTTCTTTTTTGGTGATTTTGTAAGGGAATTATTTGTTGATAATAGCAAAGTTTCTGAACCCACAATATTGTTAAGTTAAAAAAATATCGACATAGGCGCCTGCCTGGGGCCTTTTTCACCAACTAAAAATTACAAGCACACATTTGTGGCTTGTAATTCATAAATACAAATTTGTAGAACATAACTCGGTTTCACAAAGTACAAGTAACTGTTTCACAATTTTGTAATTATTGCAAAAAAAAAAATTACAACTAGCTTTGGAAAGCAATAATTTTGTGAAAATACTGTGTCACCAATTTTTTTTTTCTTGTAAACAACAAGTTTTCCTCATTAACTTGTAAAGCTCGTTAGAATGATGTCTACAATGGATAAGCAAACTAAATTTAGTGCGCGAGAAAAAAGGTCACCCACCAAAGTAAAATGACCGAATTAAAAAAATATTTTAAGTAAGCTAGCTTCCAAAGGCATTCTGGGGAACAAGGACTGGAAATGTATGTATATATAGTCGTAGGTCTATTATGATTACGGTGACCATATTTTCAAATCACAAATAATGAACATAGAAAAAAAAAGATATTTTCAGTTTAAAACGATTAAGTTTTTATTAAAATAATAATATATTTTATTTAACTTTAAAATAAAGCACAAGGATTAGGTCCATATTAAAATTAAAAAAATATCAATTGGTAAACATTCAATTTAGGTTTGAACGCAAATATTTACAATATGTACTGCACAATTTACCCCCATGAGCTCGTTTCTAGTTGTTTGTTGAAGTTTATTAAACACATTGGCGCAAAATTTTAATTGAATTAGTACGACGCTAAAGCTGTTTTAGTATGATACTAGGTTAAAACATCGAATTTGAAAATTTCAATCGAATATAGCATCATACTTTCTCTACCCTTTTAAGTTAAAATCATCGAATACCTACTTTATTTTTTTTAGTATCCTGCTAGCTTCATATGACTCTTATATTTGCAAACATCAAAAAAGGTTCGTGTACCTACTTTTTTAGACGAAATCTCGTTGATTTAGGTGTGTTCAGAAGCAATTTAGTAAGGCTGAAAACACACCGGATAAAGCAAAACGTTTTTTATTCGATAGTCAAAAAAACATTTTTTATTTGAACACACACCAAGCGAAACAGAATGTTTTGTTTTTTTGTTTCGTTTGGTGTGCGTTGAAATGAAACAAAATACGAATTATCGTAAAAGCTTAACTCCGGCTGAAAGATTATAACTCTACGGTAAGTAAACACAAATAACAATTTTGTATTTACAAAACAGACATTATGTGTTTATTTATAAGAAAAGAGAAAAGCTTTTAATCTTGCTAATCTTCAAATGTCATAGTAGGAAGTAGCAATCCACAGCTTATCAATAGTAAGTTTATTGGCATGTTCCTTATCTTTATAATTATAGATAGGGCTTCTTGCCTTAATTAAAAAAAAATGAACTTCTCTCCATCTACAGTTTTCATATTTATTTAAAATTTGCGCACAGAGTAAACGTAGAAGCAAATAAATCTGTAAAGTGCAACGAAAGTAGAAAATAAAAAGAACGGAATCCAAATTTCATTTTGCAAAAAACAATAGGTCAGCTATTGGCAACGAAACATGTTTTTCCGTTTTGCTTTTGTTTTTATGTTTTGTTTCATTTGGTGTGCGTTGCGCCATAAGAAAGTATGCAATTATCGTCAACGACCCTTGTTCGAAACAGTTTTGTTGCATTCGGTGTGTGTTGCTCGTATACAATAGCATGTATTTTCGACAACCACCATCGAAACACTTCAAACAAAAAACATGTGTTTTGTTTCGTTTTCTTTGGTGTGTTCACTCTCATAAGAAATAATGTTCTCTTGTTTCACGAAACAAAAAAACACGTTTTGCTTTATCCGGTGTGTTTTCAGCCTAAGAAAATATTTTTAGTCAAAACATCTTTTTTATTAATTTTGATGTGTAGTCATTTTAGTGTGAAAAGCAAACGTGCCTTCGTTTACGCTGCTTATTTTGCCTGCATCGTCTAACGAGGTCTAACGAGTGCTTTCTGAAGAATGATGTAAGATTTTCAGTTGATGCGGCAGCTAGATTTGCACTCTTCTGTTTGGCCGTTTTCAGGTGCTGTTCAATGTCCTTTTTTCCATTATTATTTGCAATGGAAAATATGGCCATGCACTTATTGCACTTTACATCACCTTCGTCTGTTTTTTTAAGAACTCAAATCCTCGCTGAAGTTTTTCATTGAAAATACATTTGTGTCTGGGTACCATCTAGATTCTAGAACTTTAGACGGAATTATAACTATTCAATCAGTTTTCTTTTAAAGTAATTGATTTAAATTTACATACCAAAGCTTGGGTAAAATATAATCAAACAAGAGCGGACGATGATTATAGAACGTTTCTTATTCTTAAGCAATTATTTAACGAATATTCAAACTCTTAATATGAAGAGTATATTCATAAAATTGAAACTGATCTTAAATCTAATCCAGATAATTTCTGGAAGTTTGTCAAACGTAAGAAAAAAACTTGTGGATACCCTAACACCTAACTCTATGTCAAATTGAACATCATCTAGTCATGAACCAAAAGTTATTGCAAACATGTTTGCAAGCTATTTCAAAAAAGCGTTTCATGAATCACACAGTAAACTCTTCTTGTTCTTTTTCTTCAGTTTTAAACTTTCAACATCTAAATAATATTAATTTTGAAATAAGTGAACATACTGTTGCACAAAACATATTGTATCTAGAAGAGTGTTTTAGTCCTGGTCCTGATGGTGTGCCATCCTCTATTTTGAAAAAATGTGTCTCTTATTTGTCGTATCCTTTATACGTTCTGTTTAACACGTCCTTAAAAAGTTCGCTTTTTCCAATTATCTGGAAAAGCTCCTTTATCATTCCAATACACAAAAAAGGTCCTAAAAATGAAATTTTGAACTACCGACCTATTGCTAAGCTACCTGTGATACCTAAACTGTTTGAGTCTATCGTATGTAGTGTCCTTACATTTCATTGTAGTTCAATTATTTGTGATAACCAGCATGGTTTTGTCAAAAAACGGTTTACTGTTACTAATTTGCTTAATTTTACGTCCTTTTGTTTAGATGTTTTTGAGAAACGTGAACAAGTAGATTGCGTATTTACTGATTTTAGTAAAGCGTTTGACAAGTTGTGTCATAAAACACTTATTTTTAAACTGTCTCGTCAAGGTTTTAACGATAATTTCTTAAATTGGATTTCATCATACTTAAAAAATAGACAATATAGTGTAATATTTCGTAATGAATGTTCGAGTCCGTTTATTGTGAACTCTGGTATACGCCAGGGCAGCCATCTAGGCCCAATTTTATTTATTTTATTTATAAATGACTTGATTTCGATTATAAAAAATTCGTCTGTCCTTATATATGCTGATGACATTAAACTTTTCAAAAGAATTAACTCCACATCTGACTGCTTACTTTTACAAGCAGACTTAATATTATTTAGGGAATGGTGCAATAAAAATCGTCTTGTTTTGAATGTTGACAAATGTAAAACCATGAGTTTTACACGCAAGAAAGTTCCAATTATTTTTTTAATTTTTTTAATTTGGGCGCGATTTCCGTGATCCTTATATTCTCAAACTACTTTTTGTTTCATTTGTGAGACCAATTCTTGAATATGCCTGTGTAGTGTGGGCACCTTATTATTCTATATATATAATGAAAACTGAAGCGATTCAAAAGAGATTCTTGCACTTTTGTCTCCGTTTTCTTCCTTGGCTTCCTGGAAACGTTCTGCCCCCTTATTCACAAAGGCTTACTTTTATTAACCTTCCTTCGTTGACAAACCATAGAAAATATTTACAATTTTGTTTTATTACGGCAATAATAATTGGAGCAATAACATCACATCAATCAATTAATCGAAATATTTAATAAATTTTATTTTCTAATAAGTTCACCATATGACAACTTTAAAAATCTCAAATTTAAGACATTGTTTTATAGTAGTTTGGATTAAATTTGAATGTTAAGTAGTTTTTAAGCATTTATTTATAAGAACTGTTCACGTTAGCATTTAACGAATTGTAATAAATAAATAAATGACCAATTTGTATGTTTACCCCACAATCAAAACAATTTATTTGTTGGTTTTTATTTCAATATTAACGTTTCGAAATTGGGCATGTTTAATGAACGATGAAGGCTGTCATCCATAATGAAATATTTGAAATACATTACTGCTTTTGCACGAAGAAACTAAGGCACGTTCACATCATCACTTTGTTGAAAGAATTTTGAGTTGTTTAGTTTTTAGTTTGACTTTTTGCGAAATTATATAAAAAATGGACATATAATGAACAGCTTTTGCAATAATGAACATTTGTATATTTTTAAAAATAAATAATTCATAATGAACATTTTCTCCGAATAATGAACTGTTCATTATAATAATGAACGGATGGTCACCGTAATTATGATGTTTATTATTTTTATTTTTATTTATATCAATTTTTGTAAAGTATGCCACTTTTAAATCAAACTTTGTTAAATACATTCAAATCAACCTTAATATTCTAAGTATTGCAAAAAAGGCACTTTGTTTTAAAAAACTTATGTTCAAATAAATAAATACAAATACAAAAATATCTCCACGACATTTGCTGCTAAATGTCAAGAGAAGAACCATGGTAAGAAAAAACCTAGTCAAATTGAAAATATCTCACTATTACTTTCTAAAAATATATCAACAATCGCTGAGCAAACCCGGTTAACGCATCGGCATACTGTGGCTTTTGATACCATGCATATCCGAAACACCATGATACTGCCCACCATTTCCAATACAGTACAAGACAGTAAGTAATTGCTGCCTTGGAGACAATGCACATTTTTTGTCCGTTCTGTGACTAATCCGGCCTCAAATGAGAAAAATTATTTCTTCCACCTTGCAGAAACTCACACGAAAACACTCATTAAAATAAAAACACTCCGAAATATTGAAGTTTATCCGCGGACAATAAACTCTTCTTCTGCGATTCAAGACAATACGAGTACATATAATCGATTGCACTATTATCGCTTTCACTACTACTATGCCTTCGGTGCGGCGTAAGGCCATTTTAAACACCTAAAATATTATTTTCAAAAACTTGTATCAAGAATAACTTAAGCCTTGAGTCTTAACTCGTGTAGAATTTTTTTTACAAATAAAAGGAAACTTGTGATTTTGTTTTCTTTGGTGAAACAGAAACACACAAGAAACTTGAAAGCTAACAAATTTTTTACTTGTAAAACACAAGTCTCGGTGAATCGGAAACTTTCACAAAATTTAAATTGTAATTTACAATTACAATTTTGTAATTGTAATTTACAATTAAAATTTTGTAACTACAGCAAACTGGGGCCTATTGCACCATCTTACAAAATTGTGATTACAAGCATTTTTTTAACAAATTTGTAAAAAATCGAGATTTTTTTCATTTGTAATTTATTTGTTAAACACAAATTTGTACTTGTTTTTTTTTTTTCGTGGGTAGGTGAAGAATCTTCATAGACACTATGAGCCCGGTACTCATAGTAGTGTGAGATTTTTACTCACTAAAAAACACCTCCCTTTTGTTCTTGCGACTACAACTTATCAAGTAGTTTTAATTTCATTATATTATAATCACGTTTGGCAGGAAGCTCCCCACTGAGAGAACCTGCGGATATCACATTTGAAAGCGGATACTCCTTATGGCGCTAGGTCGAACGGTCTCGTTCTTTAAAGTCGGCGCACAAGGTTTGTCTCATTTATTGTTTGTCGAATAATTCCATTGCTATGGTTATTTAAGTGAGTTCGTAGCTTCCCAGCGAAAACTGCAATTTCATCTTCAACAGTTGGCAATCGTAAGTCTCTGTGTAAATCACTGTTCCTAATGTACCACGGAGCATTAACGATTTCTCTGAGAACTTTGTTCTGAAAAGATTGTAGTATTTGTCTATTGCTTGGTTTAGTACAACCCCAAAGTTGTATACCGTATGTCCATACTGGTTTTATCACTTGCTTATAGATAAGAAATTTATTGTAGATGTTGAGTTTGGAATATCTTCCAATAAGCCAATTCATTTCACGTAATTTATTTTCAAGTTCATCTCGTTTCTTTTTAACGTGAGTTTTCCATTTAAGCTTAGCGTCTAGTGTCATTCCTAGGTACTTTGCTTCATTAGCATATGGTATTTGCACCGAGTAATGTAGGTGGGCAGATTGGTAATTTTTTTGTAAGTAAAATTAACATGTGTTGATTTGGACTCATTAAGAACAATTCGCCATTTCTTAGTCCATACCGAAATTTTATCTAGAGCTCGTTGGAGCTTCTCGGTTGCAGATTCAACTGAATCGGATGTTGCAAGTATAGCCGTATCGTCTGCAAACGTACCTATGGTATCTTCTTCTTGAGGAATATCGCTAGTATATAGTCCGAATAGAATCGGACCGAGAACACTTCCCTGGGGAACACCAGCATTGATTTCCTTAAAATCCGAATATTCCCTCTGTTGCTTAACTTGAAATAGCCTATCTTCGAGGTACGACTCAAGAATGTAATATATTTGATCCGGAAAGACCTGTCTTAGTTTAAACTTAAGGCCATCATGCCAGACCTTGTCGAAGGCTTGAGAGACGTCTAGAAATGCGCTTGAACATACATTTTTTCTCTCTAGTGATTTCTCAATTTCATTGGTTATCCTGTACACCTGATCAATTGTTGAGTGGCTTTTTCGGAAACCAAATTGATGGTCAGGAATAAGCCGCTTTTCTTCGATAATAGGAAGCAGTCGCTTTAATAAGATTTTCTCAAATACCTTCGAGATCAGTGGCAAGAGGGAAATCGGTCTATAAGATTTCTTTTCGTTCGGAGACTTTCCCGGTTTTGGAACCATTAAAACTTCAGCGACTTTCCATTGGCGTGGAACGTATGAAAGCCTTAATGCCGCATTCATAAGGTGCTGAAGTTTAATTGCTACTTTTCTGGGTAGCTCTTTAAGCACGCGAGCATTTATTAGGTCGTACCCAGGAGCTTTATTATTTTTAAGATTTTTAATACGAGTAGCTTGATAAATTTCTGATAACGTGATATTCCGAATAAGAAAGTTTTCAGATGGCCATTAAATATCACCATGTTCATTTATCAACGCCTGACCATCAAAAGGTTTAAAGGTTTCCTATAGATGTTCAGCAAATAAATCGGCTTTTTCTCTATCGGAGTTAACCCATTCACCATTATTTTGTCTGCTTGGTGCTGAATGTATTTGCGGCTTTTTAACATCTTTTATAGCTTTCCACAATGAATAATTCGTATTTTTATCTGCGGTCAGACCTTCAAGATAGGTAGAAATCTCCCGATTTTTTGATTCGCGGATAGCATACTTGAGCTCATTCGAGAGGCGGTTTAAGATGGTTTTGTCCTGAGGTGCTCGTGATTGATGCCATCTTTTCCGAACAGTTCTTTTTTCGCGAAGCAGATCTTTTATTTCCGGTGAAATTGTATCTGGGCTTCTAATTGGATCTCTAAAGTTGTGTGGAGTGTTTTTCCATGCAGCGTCTTGTATGACTTTAATAAATATATCGACTTCATCTTCTAGCTCTAAAGGCGTTTTCAAAGATATATTAAGCGCAATATTGTTTTCGCAATGTTCTCTGAATTTATCCCAGTTAGTTTTGTTGTTACATAAAAATGGAGCTCTTTCCTTTTTTACTAGCTTTCCACTTATTGTCAATATGACTGGTGAATGATCGGTGGAAAGGTCAAAGTTTTCCTCGATTTTCGTGTAATTTTTATCTAGTCCTTTTGCGATAAAGAAGTCTACAAGGTCTGGCATTTTCGCTCTATCAGTTGGCCAGTATGTTGGTTTACCTGTCGAGAAAAAATCAACACAAGATGCCATACAAGCTTTGAAAAGCTGCCTACCTTTAGTTGAGATGCACCTCGATCCCCAGAAAGTGTGTTTCGAATTGAAGTCGCCACCAATTATAAATTTCGGCCCGAGAACTTCAAATAGATCTACAAAGTCGTTTTTCACAATTTTACTTCTAGGAGGACAGTAGATTGACGCAACATTATAGTATGAACTTCTAAATTTAACAGTTACTGAACTTATTTGCATTACTGGTATATCGATCTCAATTATAGTTCTAATTGAATGTTCGATTATCCTTAATAAATAGAGAGGATCCGCCTCTTGCTCTGTCAGATGGATGAAATGCATGATAAGCACAGAATCCTTTAATTTTTACATCACAGTCTTTTTTTAAATGAGTTTCGGTAATCAAGCATATGTCAATTTTTTCATTTTGTAGAATTATTTCTAATTCATCTATTTTTGATGATAATCCATTCGCATTCCATGTAAAAATTTTAAACAGCTCATCCATTTTCATAATTTATTCTGGGATGTATGAGTCTTAGGCTCAAGCATGCTTAAGTTTCAAATATAAGTTTATTCGTCCTGCTTTGCTCTTCAAGTCTGGCAAGAATCAAAGAAAACACTTGGGAAACTGGGTCAGGTATGTTTGTACTTTGTTTCTGGTTTTGTGACTCCACTTTGGCATACGTTTTTGTATGACTTGGTTTGGGTTTTGCGTTTTGAGGTTTAGTTTCCTTGGGTTTCATTTTCCCTTTGATAGACTTACTAAACCCTGATACCACGTATTCGTAGTACTTGGTTTGGATTTTTCGTTTATATCTTTAGTTTCATTGGGTTTCGTGTTTTCGTTAAAAGACTTACTAGCACTTTTATCAATTAAATTTATTTGGCTTGTTTTAGGTTTATCTTTGTTTGGTTTTTGTTTCGGCCGTACACTTTTCTTCAGTGTATCACGCCTTTTTTGAATTTCTTTAGCAACTTCGCATCCTCGATAGTTTGCAGGATGGTTTTCCTTGCAGTTGACACAAGTTGCTGGAGATTGCTTGTCAAGACGGCATTCGTCTGATGAATGTTTCCCCGCACATTTAACGCAACGAGGATCTTTCCGACAGAAGGTTTGCGTGTGATTAAAACCTTGACAACGCTTATATTGGGGAATCAATCGAGTGCTTTTACGCAGAGGTTCTATTTTAATTACCATATTCAGTATTGTTTTGATGTTGTAAATACTCTCAAGATTTTCTGTTTTGTCAAAGCTTAGCATAAAAAGAGGAAGTCCACGTCTGACATACTCATTTTTATTCTCTTGCGATTTTTGTTTCTCTTTCTTGATAATGTTTGTTGCATCCAGAATCTTTAAGCCTTTTTCTTTAAGGTCATTTATAACGTCCTCTTTTGTACACGAAGGATGAAGACCATGAAGTATACCATTCGATCTTTTCGGTATTTAATTTCTTAGACAGTGTACTTGTGAATTACAAGTCACAAATTTGTTGACAAATAGAATTTTTCGTTGCACAAAAAAAAAGTTGTAATTGTTAATTACAAGCTAAAATTTGTGAAAATCGTTCTTTTTTTGTGGGTTTCTGTTGCACCATAATAAAGCGATCACAAATTTGTTTCAGTTTGTGAAAAAATTCTACAGGTGAAAGACCGTGTGTAAATATTTCTACAAATTTGTTAACACACTCATTTGAACATGGTGCAACAAAAAATCGTATACAGGATTTGTATTTGTAGATTACAATAACAAATTTGTGGTTATAAATTGTAAACTGGTGCAATAGGCCCCTGGTGAAACAAAATTTTCACAAATTTTGTGAAAAAATGCTTGTAATTACAATTTTGTAAGTTGGTGAAATAGGCCCCTGGTGACTTTACAAGCTATTCACTTTTAGTACGATTAGTCAAAAAACACTTAAAAAAAAGTAAGGTTAAATTTGAAAAAGTAAAACTTTATTTTTATGATTTAATGGTGTTTCTTCAGTTTAATATTTTAAAACAACAGCGAACTCATTACTCGTAATTCTTATGTTTAAAAGACTTAGAACTTTAAAAATTGGAATTATTAGAGAAAAATGTTCTGAAGCATATAATTTTTTTTTTTTTTTTTTTTTTTTTTTTTTTTTTATAATCTACCCGCGCTCAAGGGATTATGATTACCCTTTAAATGTTTCAACACAGCGCGGGCGTGAAGTTACGGAAGAGAAAGAAGGATAGGAAAGATGTGTGGCACGATGTTCTGAGACTGAAGGTTGTTGTCTCAGATATTTTATCTCCAGGGATGGCGGCTGAACTAAAGCGGAGAATGCCGTGTCTTATTTCTATGTCGCTTATAATTCACATTATTTTATTCGTGTTCATCCTTGTTAATTTTTAATTGACTAAAACAACTCCTTTGTAAATTAGAGCTCGGAATGGATTTTGTGATTTCCAAAGCAAAAACGAATTCATACAAGAACAGATTATAAATCTTTGTGGCGGTTCTTTTAAAATATAAGTTGCAATAAGTATACGGTGAAATTTCCATTGAGCGGAAAGATGCGGTGCAAAAATGTTTTTCTGTCTAAAAGAGTTGTGCGTTGAAGGGTAAATAAATACAAAAAAAATCTAGATCGGATTATTTTTTTTTTCCGAAATCAACATTTTTTCGAAGCAAGATTTCTGAAAACAATTAACAGATGTTTTTTCTGTTAATAAAATTAATTGTGTCAAGAACATTTACATACATATAATAAGCTTTTCCATTAAATACTTTAAACACATTGTTAGTTAGTTAAAGCTCAAAAATCAGTGAAGTCAGTGAAATCACTTTGATTGGCCATATTTCGATAGCCAGACCAGAATTGAAAACTACAACCTGTTACGACCCTTGGTTGTTGCGGAAATATCTCCATCCGCATCCGATGACTTTTTTAGGTTTGGGTCAATTTTCAGTAAAATCACTTTAGGTGGCCATATTTCCATAACCAGACATTGCAGAACCTTCTGGTTTTCACCCCTGAATAGCTCTTAAAAAATTTACTAGAAATTTTAAAATTGCAACCTTTTACCTTTACCTTTAGGCCTCGTTTCGGAAATATCGCCACCAAAACACATTGTTAGGTAGTTAAAGCTAAAAAATCAGTGAACTCAGTAAAATATAAAGTAAAATCACACAATTTTCTGCCGATTCCAAACGAATTCCGAATGAGAAGCACTTTTCATGATAAGAAGTACTCTTAGAGGATTTGTCAATTCCTCGCAACAATTGGGTAGTCCATGATTTTCCCAAAATTTATAAAAAAAACTAAATTTTGAGATTTGCAAAGATTGGCACATACCTGGAAAGCTATGTTCTTTCTCCTAACTTCTTTTTGTTCTTTCTGTTAACTTCAGCAATAAACGTTTTAAAATAAGTCACACTCGTAACTTAATAATACTTGTTTATGGAGACTTTCAACAAAACGGTGGCCTCCTCTTATTCACTGAAGTCGTTGCAGTTTGCAGATGGTCAGAGTGTTTCTAGTCTGGAATTCTTTCCATTAAGTGATAATGTGATTTTTGGATCAATGTGACCAATTGGTTTTATAACCATAATGGTTATATGGTGTCTACAAAATGAAGCACATGTATGTACACTGCTATACGTATGTAAATTTTAAACCACTTTTAACTGCCTTCAATTAAAAAATGAACACATAATATATGCAAGACATCTTCCTTCAATCTACCAACAATTTCCAAACTTACATTCGCTTATTCCACTTTAAAACAATCCAAGGTAATTTGTTATTATTTTAAGACCTTGTCAAGTGTTACAGTAATTACAAGCCTCATTAAACGTTAAAATATCTTAACGCCTTGTTGTTTTTTTTTTTAAATGACTGTTGTTAGCTTTATTAAATTCATATTCCATCTTGAATACAAGAGTCAGGAATTAAAACAAGTGTTTGCAAGGAAGGTAAAAATTTTATGAAAGTTGAAAACACCTTCTATAAAAGTTTAAAAATTTAATTTATGGACACACACTCATCGTCAGTATGTTGAAATAAGGGTGTTAATTATCTTTGCATAACATCATTTATCATTTTCGTCTGACATGACCGACATTTACTTCAAATACCAAAGAAATAAGGGTACCTAAGCACAGCCTAGCAGGACGTGATGTTAAACCGCAGATATCCATTTGTGGGTGACATGTTTTTTCTGTTGTTCTTCAAAAGGACGTTTCGCTACAAGGATGTTACACCGAACACCAGCAGCCAGGACCACGCACTTGTACATGAATTACTATGTGCACCTACTTTGAAAGGTATAAATGGGAGAAAAAGAACAATTTACCCTTGTTTCTCGAGTGAAGTGAACTTGGGTTGAATAAATAGACCTATAGGTATTTATTTTCCAGAGCAAAGCTTCAACTTTTGGCTAATTGTCATGTTGCCGTAAATTATTTTTTGTATTTCACATATTTTTAAATTTTAAAACTTGAAGGTGAATAATGATTTGTCTGAATGTTTGATTTAATGCGATGCTATATTTTTTAAAACAATTAAGTTATTTGTGAAAAATGAATTATAGCTGCACATCAGGAGATTCTTTTATTGTTCGCTGTGTTTCTTATATGTATGTTAATATAAGTTCTATATAAACCCAATCGGAATAAACATTTAAAAGTGAATAACTTTTATTGTGCACTTCTCTTTCACATGAAGCGGGCCATTAGGAGCAAATGTGAGGATTTTTGGGAAAATTGTGCAGCAACTTAAGCCACAATCTTGAATTTAAGGAAAAACTAGTTTTTAGTGAATAACTCAAACATTTTTCACATTTTACAAAAGTGGTTAACCAAAAACTAGAAGCAATTTTTGATTCCGTTCAACTGTTCTGTACCACAATCTGGGGTGCCAGCACGTAACTTGATACAATCGATTCTAGTCGATGTAATCGAGTATAGGAAGTTCCTTATTTGATTCAATCGAATCGAAAACAATCGGCCGATCATTAGAAAGAACTGCCTGTTCTCGATTGTATCGACCTAACTCGATCGTATCAAGTTACGTGCTATGGCCCCTGCGCAAAAACGGCACGCCCTGTCTCCTGGAAAAAAGTTCAGCAGGCTTAAGTCTTTATAATATATTCTGTCTGTCTGTTTGACTAAACGCCTCGGCCGATTTTATTTGAATTTTGCAGATAGAGGTTTTCAATTCCCCCCTCCCCACAAACGCTTTTTCGCTTGTTCTTTAAGGCCAAAAAAGGAATTACTAGTCATACAATTAAAGAAAAATATTTTATTTAAGTAAAACCTAACTTATTGTTGAAAGAAATTCCGAAAAATTGTGTTTAATGGTACCTCCCGTAGAATAGTTTGATATGTTTTCCGTTTTCTCAAAAACGGTACAACTTACATCTTCATTTTTGTATGCTAAAACTCTGTAAAGTTTGTAAGGTTGTGTGTCTTAACTTTTTTTTGCCTTTTGAACAATTTTTTAAAGTTATTTTCTATAACTCTCCAAGATAAAGATAGAGCCTACATCTATGATATAGACCAGAGCATGTACGAGGAAGATGACGAATTAATTCTTCCTTCTTCCAGCTTATAGCTTCTGCAAAAATCGTTTATTCGCCAAGCCTCGTTGCGTACTTGCCTATGAAGTAGTAGTCCGGTTATGACATTAATTACGGAGCTCATGTGCAATCTACTTAAACCGCCTAGGGCGCTTCCGATCAAACACTGTCCAGATCTATTTTGTCATCAAACGGGTAGTTATATTATTCAATCTTAGGTGTTTCCTTATTTTGGCATAAGTTAACATGTACCGATGGGTATATCTATGTATATTAGTTTAATAATAAAGGTAATATTGCTCAACTTTTGGCGAGTTCATCAGTTCCCTGGAAGGTCCAATGCCCTGGCATCCAATGAGCTAAATGTTATTAACATAAAATATTGTTGTGAACAGAGCTTTATAATACTACAGCGCCATCTGTTGGAAAATTACATATCTAATTTATGGAAGAAACAAAAAGCTCTTTTCCAATGTCAAATGTATTTCCCCTTATTCCAACCATCTAGAACATTCCAAGACGAGAAGCTTCGCGAATTTTCGAGAACAACTAACATGAGTATAAAAGGGAGTGCTCGCGGTGAGCACGAGACAGTTGATTTTGGATTGTGAAAGTGTGCAAAAGTATTGCTTATTGGATTGTGTTTTTAAACAAGTGTGATTTAAATTGAATAAAAGTATTTGAGCTGATTATAAATTGAGATTTACTGTTTTGAATTGGAAAGTGTAAATAAAGAAGAAATACTAAAAAGAGTGATAAGTTTTATTTAACGAACCTAGCAAAAATATTACAATATAAACGGAAGTTTAAGACTGTTAAAGAGTAATTGGAGATCGAAGCCAGATATTTAATAGCCGCTTGGCTACCAGAGACGATGGGGCGATGGGGGTATCAGTATTTGGAAAAACAGTGTTCTAGTGAAATAGCCAGTTGCATTCCTCCCACTAAACAACTTAACCGCTTCAGGAAGTGCCAATCAGTTTACCCATGAGCCCAATTTCAGACGTACGGTTAAATTCAGAGATTCTTGCCTTAGCCGCACTACACGAATGTTGTGGAATACTTTACCTGACTCTATATTTCCCTCTCATTATAATATTTAGACATTCAAAACCAATGTGTATCGGTATCTCCTTTTAAATATTCTCCAACTTTCCTAATTGCTCGCACTGTGCTCAAACATTTTAAGGGAAGTCATAATCCCAAGACAGGACTTCTTTAATGGAAATAATTTCAGCTGGAACACGCTACGAAAATTATGAAGTATGAAAGTGTACACACCCCCACTAACTCCATCATCAGTTTTCGCTCGGAAGATATAAAAATGGATATAATCATCTTCAAAAAAAAACTCGTAACCTCCCTGAAAGATCTTAAAAGAATGGTGACTTGGAACTTTCGGCGAACAAGAGCACTAGTAACTACCACAGTTTTTTTTCGATTTTATAAAAACTTATTTTTTGAACCACTTAACTAACTCTTCGTTAGATGCATGATGGCGCTAAAACTACAGCACAATTTTTCAGAAAATCATCAGATATTCTTTTACCGATATTGAAAAAAGTGTACCATAAAAACATCATTTTCCATAAATTTGAAACGAGTTTTTGAAAGGAAGCCGACGATATGTTAATTCATTTAAGCAAAAATGGATAATTTAATGCCAATGAAATATAAATTGCAACAATAGGTATGTCTAATGATTTCATCAAAATATCGCTCTGTTTCAAGCTTCTCAAAAGTCCACCCTCGACTAACATTGTCATCCAAGACATACGAGTATTCATCTATAAATAAAATGCACGACTGGGTCACACGAAATTGCTCCTATGTAATAGACTAGGATTTTTAAAAACGAATGTTGTTAGAGAAAACTGTTCATAAGGATAAAATTATTTTTTTAAGTTCTTTTATTAGTAAGAGGCAAAAACAGAATGCTATGTAAACATGAATTTATGCAAGAACAAAAGTTATAAGTCGTTGTAGTGGTTTCTTAAAAAAATAAGCTTTTATAAACAATTTTTTTAAAAGATTTTTAAGAAAAAACAATGATTTTTTTTAAGTTTTGAAATGCAATGTTTTTTAAGCATCTCTATAAGAAATTTGATTAAAATCCGTTATATCGATAATGAGTTATTCAAAATTTGAAAAAATGGTTCTATATGGTAGGTACAAGCTGTAATATCTTAATTTCAAATTTGTTTTATTATATTAAAGATCGTAAAAATTAATTGAAAGAAAAAATTTGTATTAAAATTCTAAGCACGCGCCGTTTTCGAGAAAAATACGATTTTTGAAAACCATTTTTTAACATTTGTATGGTGGGTAGATACCTTAACTTTTAGGTAAAATAATTTTTTTTTTCACATATTGCAGATTATATTGAGAACTTTTTTTATCAAGTTTAAATTTTTTTTAAATTTGAATACAAAATTCTATTCAAGCTTTTGGAGAGCTTTAGCAAAAAAAAATGATCACCATCGGTTGTACCGTTTTTGAGAAAATCGAAAACAAAAAAAGGGTCTTTGGGGGGTACCCTCAATAACCATTTTTCGGAAAATTTTTTTCAACCATTACCTAATCTTAACTAAATTTGTGTTCATTTACTATCTATTTTTATACGCGTTACGCGTAGACAATGGCGACATTTCGCCATGGTTTAATTGTTACTACATTGAACGATTGAACTATCGCGCAGCAACTCAGTCCATTATACGTAAAATCATTTTAAAGTGGTACTGCCTCTACGCAGGTATTGACAAATACTCTCGTCGTGATTAATTGACCCATAGTTCGAATTTTCTAGAAAATTGTCGGAGCTTTTCATTCCAGACGACCAACGACAGTGTATGTCCCTAGGTTCCTCTTTTCCACGACTGGAAGACTGTTTAATCAAAAATCTACTTTTCTTAGTAGAATTAAATTTTATTTTTTTTTTTGGAATTTTGTTAGAACCCCTTGGCATAATGGTTAATGCGTTAGACTATCAAATCCTCTAAGAGTATCTCTTGTCATGAAAAGTGCTGCTCATTAGTAGTTCGGAATCGGCAATACAAGTATGTTATCGGAGCACTTGCCCAAATATGGCAATTGTACTCGAGCTTTGGACGAATATAAGCCTTATAGATTCAGTTTCCTCAATATGGGTGGGTTGCACTTTAACGAAAAAGAAAACAGCATTGAGTTTTCGAAACATTAAATTTTCCACGCGGTTTGTGGTTCCCCATTTGACAATGCTTTCGAGATTGAGATTTTTTGAACTTATCATACGCTTCCGTTCTAGATCCACATCCGAAGAATAAGGACATGCATCTGAAAACGAGTCTGAGAAGCTGAGTGTACTGTCATCAGCAAAACAATTTAATAAAACTTGTATTGACCGGTTCAAAAGGTAGTTTCTAATCCAACGAAGAAGAGATTTATACCAAATACACGCATTTTCGATAAAAGAGCTTGATGCCAAACTCTATCAAATGCTTTTAAAATGTCAATTGCAATAATCTTACTTTCTCCAAAACGATGTAAAGATTTCTGCCACTGTTCGGTGAGATATACCATCAGATCACCAGTGGACCTATTGCTACGGTCATTAAGAAGCTTTCGTTCTTCGAGATATTTCTTGAGCTGATTATTTAACAGTGTTTCCATGACCTTGGAAAGAAGGAACGTAAGTGCAATTGGACGATAATTAGAGGGGGAAGAATATTCACCTTTTTTAGGGACAGGCTGGACAAATGCTGTTTTCCATCTACTCGGAAAGAGTCCAGAGGAATAGGATAGATAGAAAAGCTTACGCAGTGGTTTTGCCAGAACAACACCTCTTCAGAACAACGGGAGGGATACTATCCGGGCCAGCAGATTTGCGTATGTCAAGATCTTTCAGGACTCTTGCAACTGTACGAGTACGAAAAAAGATTCGTCCCATGGAAAAGTTTGTGCTCTCAAGCAGTCAAAGAGTCATAACACTCTCTCGCAGCGTCGAATTAGCAGCAAAGTTTGCTGCAAGCAAATTGGCTTTATCTTGTGATCTGACATAGGGAGTGTCATTGATAACGAGCGTTGGGACCGAGGACGAAGTAGTATTTCGAAAATTTTTTACAAATGACCAGAAATTTGTGCTACCCCTGGGACATTGTAGTATTTTTTGCTTAATTTGTTGGTCATGTAAGAACTTGGTCTGTCGAATATGATCATTGCAGGTCTTTCTAGCTTGTTTGAACTTATTCCGGTTTTCCTCAGTAGGGTTGGCTTTATAGCATCGGAAACTTACTTCTCTGACCCGGATAACCTCTTTACAGCTCAAATCAAACCATGAGTTCTCTTTCGGTTTAATAGATTTTTCTCTATTCGGGGTATAAAACTTCTCATTAAGAAAAATATCGAGGAAAATTGTAGTTTCCCTCCATTCCTGTTAACACGCATAGAGGAATCGTAGGTTTAATTTAAGTTTGTCTAAGAAAATCCAGTCAAAATATACTAAAAAGACTGAAACAAAAAAAAAAATCAAGATCGTTTTTTTTCCAACCAATCGTTAGGAACGTTTAGCTAAGGCAAATCGGTTTTATGTTTTATCATTATTATAACATGTATATTAGGGTGGCTCGTTTTTTTTTTTTTTAAATTCAGTTTTCGGGCACTACCCAAAAGTTGTATTTATATGTCATGATGTCAGGTAAATTAAAGTTTTGGAAAAATATTGCGATCTTCTACTGCCCCAAGGTCATAGAATCTTCTCATGAAACCAAAAAAAAAAACTAGAAAAAAGAAAAATTTTCCGTACCAAAAAAAACAAATTTTTTGAAGTTCAGTGGTATTAAAATATATTATTGATGATAATAAAGAATATTTAAAGCAAAAACAAAAAATGAAATATAAAAAAAAGTTAAAACAAACATTTAAAAAAAGTGAAAGTTCAAATCCAACAGAGCCTACTATAGTCTGTCAAAGCTCTTCAAATCCAGAAATCTCACCATAACTTCAAAACTGCTGCTGTACAGGACCATGGTCCTGCCAGTACTCACATATGGATCCGAGACTTGGGTGCTTAGCAAAAGGCACTCCGACCTCTTAGCTGCGTTCGAGAGAAGAGTCTTAAGGAGAATTGTTGGCCCCGTATGTGAGGAAGGACGATTCCGGAGACGGTACAATCAATACCTAGAAGCAGATATCGTGACAAAAATTAAGCTCGGTAGACTCCGGTGGGCAGGGCACCTAGCTCGCATGTGCGAAGAGGAACCTGCTCGGAAAGTTCTTTGTGGTACATTCTATGGTAGACGACAGCGTGGTAGACCATGCTTGCGCTGGAGAGATGGCGTAGACCAGGACGCCCGAAGCCTTGGGGTGCGCAACTGGATGGCGTCGGCTAGAGACCGGGATAGGTGGAGAGACTTGTTGAAAGAGGCCAGGACCGGAACCCGGTTGTCGAGCCGATGATGATGATGATGATGATGATGAAAGTTTAAAAAAATAGTAACAAAATTTTGAAATCTTTTTTAGAATTAAAAAACGGCATTTTTTTGCGTCTCATCGGACTACAGACAGCAGCTGAAGCTTCAGTTACAATTTCAACGCAACACTCCGTCGCTTGAGTATGACAAGGGTAATCCTTTATGCACGGTAAAATAATAGTTTCAATAAATTTAGGATTTTGAATGCAATCACTTATGACATCCAAACTAATGTTTCTTAATATTGGTGGATCACATAAAATACCAACAACATTCCAGTCGATTATGTGAATGTAGTCCTCAGCATTAAAGTTGAACTTCGGCAAAACGAAAGACCGCACTGAATTTGAGGATGTTCCAAGCTGCTCTCGTGCTTTCTTAACTCTTCTTAAAGCTAAAACTCGAATTGATTCTCTCTCATCTGCAATCATTGCCATCATAATATTTTCCGGATGGCTGAAGAAGCCATTTCTCTGAATAACAGGATCAACTATTGATTTTAAATTTTGAGGCAGGTATCTGGTTAACATTATAGTTTTGTGAAGGTGTCGAGCGCCATCAATACAGTAAGGTATAGTTTTTATTTGGAACCACATTGGCGCATAGACTTGCATTATAAAATTGAGCAACAAAAGCATATTTTCGGATGGAGTCACAGTAGAAACATATAACCTTAATATTCGATTTCCAGTTATAAGCCACCTTGAATGAACGATTTTTCCCGGATTTCTTTTTTTAAACCGTCACTACAAATTCCTGAACTGACAGCTTGACAAATTTCAAACAAGTATCGTTGATCAGTACTGAGATCATTAGTGTTTGATATTTCTGGAAGGTTACATTGAATAGCTTGAAATCGCACTAACAACAAATTTTCACTATCTTTCAATTTGTTTCCCAAAGGTCCTGTGAAGCTTCCTGGTCTGGTTGTAGTTCCATCAAGATGCTCAAACATGTGTCGAAGAATAAGTTAATTTGCATGTAACTGGCATATGAATCATTGAAATGGTGTTCTTAGGTCTAGTTCCAAACGACGGATAGCACCTCCCTTCGATCCTGTGTTTATAACTGTGCCATCACTTCCAATAACCACAACTTTTGTTTTTATCAATCCCCTTTTCATCAAAGAACTCCTTCAATTTCTTACTCACGGTTTCAGCTTTTCCATTTGGAAGGAAGAGATGCCCTAAGTATTCGGATCCAGGCTCTTTCACTAAACTTATATGCTCTTCAACAATTGATTTTCGTCTGTTATCTATCATACTGAGTGTTTTGTCTTTTCTTCCGTCAAAATATATCCCAAACTGGAGCTCTTGAAATGACATTGATGGTGACAAAGATGATAACGATGCCTTCTCTTTCTCACGGGCACGTCTGATTTTGTGCCTATCTACAACATTGGTAAAATTGTCCTTTGAAATCATTCCAACATCTTTAAGAGTAGCTGAAATAATTGCAGCTCCTGCCCTGTCCGAAATTCCAAATCCCACCCACTTCCTACTGAAATTGCTTAGCCTACTAGCTTAAACGAGAAAAGCCCGCTGCAAACTGAAATTGGTAAGTCTTTTTAATAAAAGGTTTATTTTTTACATAAATTTGGGTTCCTTCGATTTGTATTTTAAAATATTCTATTCAGTAGGTATAACGGAATAATGGATTTTAAAATGCATTTAGAGCAATATGTAATCCCATAGATTTTTCCAGGAGATTCATTCCAAGGAGAGGGGCGGGGAGGGGGCAAACAATAGATTCTAACAGAAAAAAAATAAAAACCAGTCGGATTTTTCAAAAAGACATTGTAAAAAGCAAAAAATGTTGCAAATAATGTGGTATTTTCCTGAGCCAGAGGAGGGGCAATTGACCCCCTTGCCCCTTATCCCTTTCATGTGGGCGCCTTTGGATAAGCCTGCTGATTTTTAAACAAGGTTTTATATTTAACTTATGAAACATAAGCCATTTTTTAAACGATTTTATATAAATCTTTTTTTTTTAATTTATGTATCATATTTCGACAATCTTTAAGGTCCTTGGGGCAGTATTTAAAATTGGAATTTTTTAAAAATATTTTGGATTCCTATTGAAGGACTCTTATTACAACTTTTGTATACCGCCCGAACACGATCAAACAAAAAAAAATTTTTTTCATACAATTTTTTTATCAATCGAGCCAGCCTAATGTATATGGGTCGTTTTAAAAAAATTACATTTTTAGCGTTATAGCTTCTATATTTTTGGCATTTCAATTTAAAGACTTGAAATTTGGCATGGAACTGTGTTTATATGTCAGCATTATAAGAAAAAATTTGCAGATCGATTGATGGTAACGAATAGCCATGGTAATTAATAATGTGTAATCTCCGTGGCCTTTTTGGGATGTGATTTTCATGATTAATCAGTTTTATTAATATTTTTAATGATGAAAATGATTTTTTATTTAATTTTGGGCCTTGTCGTTTGAAAGGCCTTCTCTCAAACTTCAGTTTTATGATATGCCAAAAAAAAAAAAAAAATTTGATTTGTTGTCCGAATACTTAGTTGAACGAGTGTGACAAGATTTGGAAAAAAAAACCTAATTAAACATTTTCGCTTTTTCACACAACTAAACAATTTTTAATAATTTCTTACGATGCATTATCTTATAGTACGTCAAAAAACCTTTAATTTCATGTTTTATTATTATTTAATTATTGCAGTTAATTCCTTTAAAATTTGCATACAAAATAATTTTTTCATCCGAGTAAAAATTCAGTGTAATCTCCGTGGCCTTGTTATCTTTGTACCGTATTAGTATTTTTTAGTCTAACCACCGCCAAAAGAAAGGTATTTACTAGTACTTGAACCTAATATAATTTGGATGACATTGAATTACATTTACTATATTAAAATTAAGAAATAGTCGATTTTGTAATCTCCGTGGCCTGTAATCTCCGTGGCCATTTTCGTATTTGTTTTTTAATAAATGTTCTTTTAGTTTATAATGGCTCATATTATTATTAATTTTTTTATATTCTAGATAAATATACTGAATTTCATCATTCCTTACAGTATTGGTACCGTAAAAGTTCCAAGAAAGTTATGTGCCGTTATTTAAAAATATTTTTTTGACTCTTTCATGCTTTTAAACAAAATCATTTCGTAAACAAACAACTTTTTTTATTAATTATCCTATTAAATTTATTTGCTTTCCACAAAATTTCAACTATTTATTGTTACTATTTATTTTGTGGATTATTGTTATTTTATGCAAGAAAAGAACATTTTTAGTACATTCGAAATTTAAAATTTAAATTTTTATCAAAAAATACTCGTAAAATGGAAAATATTTGAAATTATTTTTGCGCAACTCGGAGAACTCCTTTTCTACTTGTTTACTAAAGATTTAGAAACTAAAACCCAAGAAAAACTGAAAAAAAAATTTTTTCAAACGATCAAAAAAAAATGTCAATTTTTAAAAAATGACCCATATAAGCTGTAATTGCCCGGCGTTGTTGGTATATTCGAAATAATTTAAGAAAAACAGATTTGTAATAATATTATTCTAACTATAAATTACATTTTACTTTATAATTTAGAAACGTATATTTGTAATCGAACATCTCTATTTTAAATTATAGTAGACAAGAATGAATGGATTTAATGAGATAAAAATGTTCAAATGGATGAAATTGCCTTCTTATTTCCAGAAAAGTATGAATTTATGCAAGCAAAGTTTAAAAATCGTATTAAATTAATTAATATAACAAATTTCTTTAAAATTTTTCGAGAACAAAATTTGGGATGCCAATCTTAAGTATTTAGTAATATATATTTTAGGAAATAATTTCAAAAAATAATCCATCACATATTTTAAAGATATTAATTTTTCAAATTTTTTTTTTTTTTTTTCAAAAAACCAAACAAATATTTTTTTGAATATTTTTATATACAATATTATTTTAAACTTAAGGGAGCTCCTGGTGAAAATGTTTGGTTAAAATCGTTAATGAGAAAGTAAAAAATCAAAATAACGGATCTATGACAGGTACCCCATTTTTCTCCAAAATGTTTTTTTTCACAAAAATGTAGTCCATGTCCATAATATAACACCTATTTTTTTTTATCAAAATCGTTAGGCAGTTTTCGAAATAAATAAGATTTTGCATTAGGGGTGTATGAGGGGTACCGTTAGTTTTAGATCTAAAAAAAATTCAATTTCCCCGCTAGGGAATCACCAAAGACCCTTAAGTACCGAGTTTGGAGAAAATAGGTGCAGTGGTTTAGGCTCTAGATCGAGGTAGAGACAAACAGACATACAGACAGACAGACGGAATTGCCGGATCCACTTTATTCGTCTTCGCTATAATCGTAATGTCAACTTTGATCAAAATATCGAGTTCGATTTTTTTTTCAAATGCAGAACTTGTCCTAATAGTACCTATTAGTATATCGCAAGTAAAAAGTAATGAAAAAACAAAAATATACAAGCTAAGTCCCACTAAAAAGGAGTCTGATGATCTGCTTGGCACCCGTGTGAAATAGCTATAAATGCATCTTATACTACACACTTAGTGGCAGTTCATTTAAGTTGTTGTTGTTATATTCAAAACTTCAATATTCATATGATGGTGTGAAAGCTTTGCATCCTTACTGGACGTATGTGATCATACAAAAAACCTCATTCAATTTTAAATTTTTATTGCTACATGTGCATAAAAAAGTGTATTAGTATTGATAAACTCTACTTGATCAATAGGAGATGACTTATAGAATAAATAGTTCAATTCAAAACCGAGAACATTTTCTTCCAGTTAAGTATAATCGAAGACATACAAATTCCTATCGCCACGAAAACTTTATAGAAAATATTTTTAATTTTTTTTAGAAAACCATGTTTCTCTTAAGCAAATTACATCCACTATCCTCAAACAGATCCCTGAACTCATCAAGCTTTGGGAGCAAAATTTGGGTATTCAAATGACGTACCCTTAATACATTATGTTTCCGTTGTTTACTGAAAACATTCACCAGCGAGTGCAAAAAATAAATTCATCCAAACGAATCTTTCCTTGAGTTTTTGATCATTACAAGACATTTCTAGAACAATCTTCAGAAATTTGGCCAAATGATTGTGTTCCAAATCCAGAGTTTTTGCAGTTGCGAAATAATCTTTGCTTTACTGCATTAGATACTAGTAGTAGTAGTGATTTATTTATTCATTTCATACTTAAAAACTATATTACAAAAGTTTATATGATAGAAATATACATATGTATATAGAATAATAGTGTTCATTCTGTAACTTTGGAAGTTAGTGGTGAATGAAACATCAAAAGCTTTATTTATAATTCAAATAATATCTGATGTGGGGTGATAATCAGTGTTTACATAGTACTGATGGCATAAAGCGCGATTCACACGTACAGTGTTGGACAAAACTAAAGCACGAAAAAATAACAAATTAAAAACATACGGGAGAGTACGAAAACTTAGGAGCCAAAAATTGATAACGATTTTTTGTGGAAGGGTCAAATACAGGCGTTTTTTACTATGGGAGGGGGGGGTCTATCTCGTCCCGTTTAGGAGGTAGGGGCGATTTTAGAAAAAAATGACTTAAATTGAAAAAAAATATTAAAAAACAACGGCAACACTTACAATAAAGTACTATACCGGTTTTGAAAGCCAGAAGTATGTTCTATAATCCTAAATTTGAATTAAATTTATTTATGTCAATGGTTTTTGAAAAATTCGCATGCAAACTCAAAATTTTGTTAAAAAAAATGAAAAAGTTTAGACCAATTTTTTTTCCAAAATTGTGAAATGAAGTGCTTAAATGGCTTTTTTTGGTCAATGCTACTATTAATTCTGAATCGAACACAAAAAACCGAATGGTTTTATGCCTTCTAGTTTTTGAGAAAATTTTAAATTACTAAAAACTACTTTTTATGAAATTTTTGATTTTTGGTATTTACCTACGGTGTTTTCATTTTGAGGATTAATGTTAATGTGGTTCATTTGTAAGTAAAGTACATCAAATCATTTAGCGTTAACAAGAATGCATCACGAGGAGGTAGAATTGCATGGCATTCCGCGTCTCAGTCAGTCAGTTTGTGAGTCAGTTAGGTGTTAATTAAAAATAGTCAAGTCAATTTTTACGTGTTTACAGGCATTTTGATCACAAAAGAGATACTAGTAATTATAGCAAGCACCTCCCGAATCTCTAGCCAATATTGAGGCCCATGGACAAATGTGCCGATAGATGGGTTTATTGTATTCTTACAATTTTTATCACCTTTTTTTAGAGCTTTTTTCGGAGCACCGCCACATCCAACCGAACTTGAATTTTTTATATTTTTCTACCTTTATCGGTAAGTTGCAACACAGTGGGGGAGTTGACGTTTTAGTTGGAATCAGACCAATTTCTTCTAAGAACGCGATGCTTTTGAAATACTGAAAAGTTATTTAATTTAGGATGAAGTAGTAGATGCTTAATCCCCATTCTTTATTCAAAGACAAAAATACTTCACTCTTACAAAGGTTGAATAACGAATGACCTTGGTAAACAATAACATGTACCACATTAGCATTAAAAATGTTAGACACAAACAATAAACATACATATTAATTAAGGAATTATATAAACTTGTTGTATTCGTACAGTAGTACCTAAGTTATGTAAATTTTTAATAATATATTAAATTTTCATGTCTGAACATTTTAAATGTGCAACATTGGGCTACGTATGTACATACATATATTTAGTTGACATTGGATATATGTAGGCCATAGGGTAAATTCAAAGTTTCCTTAAATCCAGATTCTGTAAATGCAAAAGAAACTTTGCATACACCCAACCTCGCACCTTGCAGGGGGGTAGCCTGCCCCCCATACATACCTCACTGTTTATACGCCGCAATGCGTAAGCAAGCAAAAAAAAAACAAATATCCCATAGAAAAGTATTTTAGTTATTTTCAATTTTCTCAAAAACTAGACGACATAAAATCATCTAGTTTTCAGTTTTTGAATAAGAATAAATTAGAGCAACGAATTTTAGGAAAAAATAATTATATATAACTTTGCAGTTTTGAAAAATTCAACTTTGAACTTTTTTTTAATGTTTTTTTCCTAAAATTTGAGTGTAAAACTCGTTTTTTTTTTCAAAAACTGTGCATAGATCTCACTTGATTTAAAAACTTTCTAATAGAACAGAGTATTGGCTTTAAAAAAAAGGTATAATACTTAATTGTAAGTATTACCGATATTTTTTAATATTTTTGTTTCCATTTTAGTACCTTTTTTATAAAATTGCCCCTCCCGCCCAAACGGGGGGAGATAGACCCCCCCTCCCGTAGTAAAAAATGCTTGTATTGAACTGTTCTACAAAAAACCGTTATAATTTCTTGGCGCCTAAGTTATCGTACTCTTCCCAAACATACGAATAAAAAGTGAAAACACTCGTTATATTTTTATAATTTTTATTTTTTCTTAATCACAACATATTATTCTATATTTTACAGTTTTTAATTTGATTTCAAATCTTAACATATTTCTAAAAAATAAAAATAGTTCAAAACTCTTTGAAAAGTAGCTGGACAAAACTAAAGCACATTTTTGATATCATATACAATTACAAAATAAATAAAAAAAAAGTTTTAATGTACATAATAAGTATTTGGTGGCGTAAACATTATTTTTGATGATTGCATCACATCGACGATGCATGGAGGCAATGAGATTGTCAATTATTTGTATGGAGATGTTTTCCCAGGCAGTTTGTACTTGTTGTCAAGTAGCGAGTCGAAATTGTTACATTTTCTTCAATCAATCCTCTGATCTACAATTTACCCTAAATTCACTGTGGGGTTGAGATCAGGGGATTGCGCTGACCACTTCATAACCGTAATATTACCTTCATTAAGCCAATCTTTCACCAATTTAGCGGCGTGTTTCGGATCGTTGTCATGTTGGAAGATCCATCGCAACGGCATATTCTCCTCCGCATACGGAAACATGACGTTTTGAAGGCTTTCCTGGTACATGAAACGATCCATTTTACCACTAATCTTATGAAGTGGCCCGATCCCTTGACTGGAAAAACATCCCCAGACAATAATGTTCCCCCCACAGTGCTTCACAGTTGCCTTGGTGAATCGAGGATTGAGGCGTTCACCTTTCGGGCTTAGTACCGTACGAAATCTGTCCGATCCTTTTAAATTAAATTTCGATTCATCCGAGAATTGAACCGTCTTCCATTTTTCCCTAGTCCAGTTAAGATGCGTTTTGGAAAATTTTAGTCTTGCACGTCTATTTTTAAGGGAAATAAATGGCTTTTTTACAGCACGACGATCTTTCCACCGCTATCAACCGCTTTTCGCCGGATCGTTCGCCAAGAGATTAATAAGTCTAGTTCTTTTTTTTATGTTCTTAGAGGTAATATAAGGGTCTTTTCTGATTAACCTCATTTATTCTTTTGTCGTAATGCGACGTGGTTTTTCGAGTTCTACCAACATTGTGCACTGTTTGAACACTACCCCGAGCACGAACCGTATGGCTTATACCATACTCGTATTTATTGCTAATAAATGTAATTGATTCACCGCTTTGAAAGTCGGACACTATTTTTTCTTTTAATTTATTGGAATATTTATTCCACGCCATTTTAACAAATTTTTATTTAAATTTTAAATTGTTCATTAGTTTTGACCGTTAGCATGGTGCAAAGATCCGCGATTAAACTTTTTTATTTTGCTCAGAACATGCTTGACAAAATAACAAGTGAAGGTAGTAGAATTTAAGAAGTAAGCGGGAAAATTCGTAAACAGAAATAGGGTACATGTGCTTTAGTTTTGTCCAGCTACTTTTTAATGAGTTTTTAACTATTTTTATTTTTTAGAAATATGTTAAGATTTAAAATCAAATCAAAAGCTGTAATGCTAGCTACACACGAGGCAACCGTTGCAGCAGCACGGTCATGTTGAAGCAACGGTTGCTTCGTGTGTAGCTAGCATAAAATATAAAATACATAATATGTTGTGATTAAGAAAAAATAAAAAAAATAGAAAAGTATCGCGAGTGTTTTCACTTTTTATTCGTATCTTTCCAATGTGATATTTTTTAGTGCTTTAGTTTTGTCCAACACTGTACATATACATTTTCATTTGGTTCGGTTTTCATTTGGTTCATAGCAAGATGTGCCTGAAAATTGTGAACCGATCAGAACTTCAAAAATCTCATGGCTAGTTGATTTAATTTTGTTTATTAGTGAGAAGTGGATAGAAGGCAACTGATTCCGGATCTCTGAAAACAAACATGAACCGTGTGTAAATGAAGAGGTCTCCATCGAAACCGACTACACACCGAAGCGAATATGTGTGAAACAAGTCTAACAATAATTCCGTTTCTTTTAATGAGAAAACTGAAAATAAAACGAAATAGTATTTACTTATATTTAATTCGATTCAAACTTTAAGGAAAAATTAATAAAATATAAACCAACTTATAATAAGGTTGATTTAAATACTTTATCAATGATAATTTTTTGATATTTTAATAAAAATAAAAACTTCTTTTTAGGTCATTGTGGGCACACAAGTCCTTGTGAGCAACTTTGTTATGAAATACATGATGGAATGTACGAATGTGATTGCATAGAAGGATACGAATTGAATAAAAATGGCTATAGCTGTCAAGGTAAGAAACAAATCCTTTTTTTTTTGGTATAATTTGCATTTTGCACTCACTCAAGGGCTTATATATACCCTGAAAACAGTATGAATTTTAGAAAAAATAGGGTTGAAATAAAAAGAAGATTCCGTGAAGTGTGACTTAAGAAACTATGCAAACTAAACAGAGGGTACCTTTGTCCGAAGTAAACTTCAAGTATTTCGCTAAAATGGTGTTAGGAGAGTAATAAAACTTGTTATTTAACTATAAACTTTACAAAAGTAGAGAACGAAAGGCATTAGACATAACGACTCGACTATACTCTGGAGACACAAATTTTAATATGAAAAGCTGACGGAACTGTTGTCTGCAAAACAATTAATGGATTTTATGTTTCAGACAGAAGATCTTTAGGGAATATAGTTTAAAGTTTAAAGTAACGCACTTAGAAATCCTTTACTACTTTTTAAATCACTTGGAGCTGACGAACAGAACAAATACATAGAAGATCAGGGATATACCTATTCTTCTCCTTCTTTGTCAGTACATCTGAATTTGGTCTCCCTGCGAGACATCTTCGGAAGAGTGTCATCTCATAAAGACGAAGAGATCGACTACTAAAAATAGATATTTTAATCGCAAAAAACGCATGATTTTTGGGATTTTTTTTTCTCAGAAACCTTATTAGGTAATAACATATTTTTTCTTTTAAATAATGAATACATGTGTCAAGAGTACAAAAAAAATTTGTTTGTCGAATTTTGGCCGAATTATAGAGGGCGTCAACGTCGACTCATCAAAAAACACATTTTCCCATGGCGGACAGTTAATCTCCAGATCTACTGAACCGATTTTCAAAAAACTTGTTGCAACTAGATTGTTTTTATGTTTTCTAAGACAATTTACCACAATTTGACCAAAAAGTTATGAATAAAAAAAATGGCCAAAAAAATTGGCAGAAAAAAAATTTTTTTTCAAAGCTCGAGATTTTTTTTGTTTTGACTTTTTAAACAAATTGTCTCGTAAGAAACCTTCCTTTAAATAACCCACTTTGATTTTTTTGTTTCAGTCCAGCCAATCCTGAGATTAACTGTCCGCCATGGGACAATGTATTTTTTGATGAGTCGACGTTCTTCTTCTTCTTCCTTGTTTCGGCGCTGTTATGATCTCGATGTCGAGGGGATCATAACTCTCCCACGTATCTGCTTCACACTAGTGATCCGCCTGTGGGGTTCGCCGGGTTGACCTCAGAAATCGGCGGCAAGCCTCCCGGTTTTGTATTGTTCCATTTCTGAGGCCAACTGAATGCTGGTGTTTTTGCATTTGTTTGTACCAGGAGTGTTTAGGCCTACCTTTCTTTTTACTCCGAATTGGAACGTTGTATGATATTGCTCTTTTGACGGGGTTCTCAGGATCTCTTCTTTGAACATGGCAATACCAACTGAGTCGGTCGTGTTCAATTTTTTGGGAAATGGTATTCTTAACATGAAGGCTTCCTCGGATCTTCGTACTTCTAATTCGATCAAGCTTTGTAACTCCTGCTGTCATACGAAGCATCTTCATCTCAGCTGCCGTTAGCTTACTCTCATACTTTTTGTACATTGTCCAACATTGTGAACCGTATGTGAGTGCTGGACGCACAACTGAAGTGTAGAGCTTTCCTTTCAGCTTAGGGGGCATTTTTCGGTCACAGAAGATAGCAGAATTTTCCCGCCACTTCATCCACCCTACGCTTACGCGATGATTGATATCGTCATCACAAGTAGCTTCGTTATTTATCATAGACCCCAGATATTTAAACTTTTCACACTTGGGAAGCACTACTCCATTCAAATAAATGTCTGGAATAGGCCTGTGTGGATCAGAAAATGGGCAGCATAGGTATTCTGTCTTTTTCGCGCTTATGCGGTACCCACTTCCTTCTAACGGGTGATTTTTTAAGAGCTTGAGAACTTTTTTTTAAAAAAAAACGCATAAAATTTGCAAAATCTCATCGATTCTTTATTTGAAACGTTAGATTGGTCCATGACATTTACTTTTTGAAGATAATTTCATTTAAATGTTGACCGCGGCTGCGTCCTAGGTGGTCCATTCGGAAAGTCCAATTTTGGGTAACTTTTTCGAGCATTTCGGCCGGAATAGCCCGAATTTCTTCGGAAATGTTGTCTTCCAAAGCTGGAATAGTTGCTGGCTTATTTGTGTAGACTTTAGACTTGACGTAGCCCCACAAAAAATAGTCTAAAGGCGTCAAATCGCATGATCTTGGTGGCCAACTTACCGGTCCATTCCTTGAGATGAATTGTTCTCCGAAGTTTTCCCTCAAAATGGCCATAGAATCGCGAGCTGTGTGGCATGTAGCGCCATCTTGTTGAAACCACATGTCAACCAAGTTCAGTTCTTCCATTTTTGGCAACAAAAAGTTTGTTAGCATTGAACGATAGCGATCGCCATTCACCGTAACGTTGCGTCCAACAGCATCTTTGAAAAAATACGGTCCAATGATTCCACCAGCGTACAAACCACACCAAACAGTGCATTTTTCGGGATGCATGGGCAGTTCTTGAACGGCTTCTTCACTCCAAATGCGGCAATTTTGCTTATTTACGTAGCCATTCAACCAGAAATGAGCCTCATCGCTGAACAAAATTTGTCGATAAAAAAGCGGATTTTCTGCCAACTTTTCTAGGGCCCATTCACTGAAAATTCGACGTTGTGGCAGATCGTTCGGCTTCAGTTCTTGCACGAGCTGTATTTTATACGGTTTTACACCAAGATCTTTGCGTAAAATCTTCCATGTGGTCGAATAACACAAACCCAATTGCTGCGAACGGCGACGAATCGACATTTCACGGTCTTCAGCAACACTCTCAGAAACAGACGCAATATTCTCTTCTGTACGCACTGTACGCATTCGTGTGGTTGGTTTAATGTCCAATAAAGTAAACTGAGTGCGAAACTTGGTCAAAATCGCATTAATTGTTTGCTCACTTGGTCGATTATGTAGACCATAAATCGGACGTAAAGCGCGAAACACATTTCGAACCGAACACTGATTTTGGTAATAAAATTCAATGATTTGCAAGCGTTGCTCGTTAGTAAGTCTATTCATGATGAAATGTCAAAGCATACTGAGCATCTTTCTCTTTGACACCATGTCTGAAATCCCGCGTGATCTGTCAAATACTAATGCATGAAAATCCTAACCTCAAAAAAATCACCCGTTAGAACATCCACCCATACGTCAAGTGCTCGTTGTAGGGATATCGGGTCTTCACTTATGATGGCTCCATCGTCAGCAAAGAATAACTGATGCACTTTTGGATCCGTCACTTTGCCTTCAAGCAGGTAATCAAGAACTGTAATAAAGAGCAGGGGACTCAAGACACTTCCCTGGTGTACACCTACTGTGATTTCGAATTCTTCGGTGACTCCAGCTGCGCATCTTACTTTAGTAACTGCTCCATCATACATGTCCATAATTATCCGCACATAGGTTTCTGGAACTCCTCGTTGCCTGAGGGCCACCCATATTAGATCTCGTGGTTGCCGATCGAATGCTTTTTCAAAATCAACCAATACGACATGCAAATCCTCCAAAGAATCCCGATGTTTTTCCATAATTATTCTTATACTCTGGATTGCATCCGTGGTTGACTTACCCCCGACAAACCCGCACTGGTCATCAGATAGCCTAATTATTTTTCGCAGTCGGCTACCCAAGACTCGCTCAACGATCTTCATGGTGTGTGACATCAGCTTAATCGAACGGTAATTATCACAGCTTCGAGTATCACCCTTTCCTTTATAAATTGGAAGAAGGTAACTTTCCCTCCATTGATTAGGCATGCGATCACCTCGTATAAGTTTGGAGACAAGAATCATGAGCCATCTAAACCCGATGTCTCCCATCTTTTTCCAAAACTCTGAGGGTATTTCGTCTGGGCCAACAGCTTTTCCCTTTTTGGAGTATTTTACCGCCTCACTAACTTCTTCGACTGTGTCATCGGATACTTCGCTTAAGTTAGGTGAAGCTATTGGAAAGTATAGCCTTGGAAATTGTTCGTTTAGAAGATTACTTGGCAAGTTTTGTTTATGATCAATTCAAAAGGTTTTAAAAACTTGAACAGTAAGCCTATCAAATTTTAGTCAGTAATCATTAAATAATAAAATTTCTCTATTACATTGTAGCTGTTTCATTATTATTCTACTTTAAATATCCGGTATTAAACCTTCATGAAGTAAGAACTTGGAGTACTTTTAGATCTCAGTACTTTTCACGGCTGTTTGTTACACAAACGTTTTTGTATAGAAGAACTTGGCTCTTTTTTTAACATTTATTTTTTTGGTCTGATTGAATGAATTTACAAAAAAAAAACAAAAGAATCGATTTATGGATTTAAAAAGATACAAATATTAAATTCTGTGGTAATTTTTACCTTAAGATACTGGCAAATTCCAACTTGTCATGATGTTGGCGGCTAATCTATATAAATAAAAAGGTAAATGTATGTTTGTTGCTAATAACTAATCTCAGAAAATTCTTAACCTATTGCTTTGAAATTTTGACACAACATTGCATTTGAGTACGTGAGTGTTTATATGTATACACTTAAAACAGAAATAAAACGGTGGAAGATATAAGGGATATATACGACCTTTATGTACAAAAAAAAATGTTTAGGTTTTTCTATCAAAAAATATATGTAAATAAATAAATATTCTCTACATAATTTAATTCTATTTTGGATGATAAAGGTTTTAAATTACCACCTTTTATGCCATGGACTAGACTCTATGAATAGAAAATATGTCAAATGTGATATGGATCACATCTCAAAATGTTGTTACAAGAACTTCGGAATGTAGCAAGAAGTGTGACGAGAATTTCTGACGAAAATAGTCTTAATGATGCTGCAGGTACGTTAGCAGAAAGGACTTACTTTTGTTTTTGTGCAAAATGCGTCAGGGACTTTTTAATGAATTTTTATGTGTCATTTTCTAAAATTCAAGTCGGCAGCAAACAAGCTTAGGTCTCATTACTGTAAGAAAGTCCTTGATGCAACGTTTCGTTCCAGCTAATATTGGATTTAATTCAAAAGATAGAGGAACTTATATTGAAGGACATGTTACGTTACGGAATTTGCAAATCAATTATATAACCAAGAACCTGAAGTTCTTCGAGTAATTGCGTGAACTGATGGAACATACAGATTCATCCACAAAAATATAGCAACTTTCAATCTCTTCAAAAATCATATTCGATTCATAAAGGGCGTCACTTGATAGATCCTGTTCTTATATTTGATCCTGATGGTTACATTTTTGATATCCATGGTCCTTATTTCTCCTATTACTTTAACAATGATGCTGCTATACTAGAAGCATTGATATTGTCAAAGCATTCGAAGGTGAATTCAAGAAAATGAAGTTTTCATGGATAGATAAATAGATAGATAGGTAGATAGATAGATAGATAGATAGCTAGATAGATAGACAGACGGATAGATAGATAGATAGATAGATACCTAAATTCCAGTTTTTAAATTTTTATTGTATCTGTTTTAAAATATTTTAAAAACAGAAAATATAAATATTGGATATCTACATACGAAATACAAAAAAAAAAGACAATGCAAGTCATAAAAATATTTGAAGATTCTATCCACAATTTTTCTGAATCCAACAAAATATTAGAAGAATTGATGTTCTTAAAAATATATATCTTGCCACAAAAATTGAAATCGGTAAAAGTAAAAATGATTGAACAAACTTTTATATAATGTTATTTGATTTAAGATGTTCCAAAGAAAAAAGTCCGATGGAAAAAAAAATTTGCAAGAAAATGAAATTATCAAAAAAGAAGAACAAGCTATGAAAACAATTATCAGCGATATTTTTCAGATTCAAAATTAATTTGAAGATGAAGATGTCGAGGAACCAGCACAAAAACTAAATAAAATTGCTATTTCCAGTTGTAAAAAATAAAACTACAGATGACTCTTTGAAAAAGAATAAAAATTAATAAATAAAAAATAATACGAGTTCTTTAAAAATAACTTTAAAAATAGAAAACTTATATTTGTATGTAATACATAGTTGTTTATTATGAAGACATAAATCTATAAATAAAGTGATCACTCTGAAATATGTTTTATTTCTGCGAAGGGCCAATAACTTTTGACAGAACAAAGTCAGTCGGGGAGGAACTATTAACATAAAAAATCAATGTTGTGTTGTTTAAGAGAAAATGGGGCAGAACAACGTCTGCTGGGGCTGGGGCAGCTAGTGAATGAATAAAAATTAAATCTGACAGAATACCAACAAACTAGATAAATGAAAAGTAAAAAAAACAAAAATAATTACAAAAAGCTACATAGCTACTACTTTCCAATATTGTCATAAAAAGAAATGCATATTAAAGTATGCACGACTGTGATAAAAGTTCATAAGACGTTATCCTGAGTTTTATCGAGTCGAGCAATTTAGTATATCTTCAGAAACATCAAGGTTATCATTTGTTTTATGTTTCATATAAATTAAAGGTTAATTGAGACCATAATAATTAGTACGATGGAAATCTAGGCAACTGAATCATAATGATTTCTGGTAATAGTAAATAATTTAATATCAGCATCACAGAAAACACCATATTATAGAATGTACGCCGTTGATAGCCACTTTAAAGATAATTGGGTCTTGGTGGCTACCTTGAGGTACATCCGTGTACTCCCGTGTTTATTGAAACAAATTTGGATTATTCTTGCATTTAAACACAATCTGATCCATAGCACAAAAATTTAAAGGAAAACGAGAGATGGAAATCTGTGTAATTTAAGGGGCCATCACGATAGGTCACTACAACTACATACAACGCATCTGACAAGAACATTTGATTTTAATATACATATATAAAATGTTAAGATGTAACACAATGTGAGCGTTTAGGTAAAAGGGAGAGTATTTAATAGGAGATGTCGATGCCCATTGGTCTTCAAAATTGTACATCCTTAGAGGGAAGAATAGATATGGGCAAAGTATTCCACATTCTAGTAGTGTGGCTATAAAAAGAACCTCAATATTTTACAGGAGTTAGACTGAAGGTTTAACTTAGAGGATTCATAGCTAGACGGGTATAATGATATAATTATTTATTTGAGTGTAGGGGTGGTACTGGTTATTTCATTTGAGAATTCTTGATAGAAAACAAAAAAACACATAGAACAATGAAAGGCTGGAGACGTTACGATTACGACACTGTTCAAGAGAAACAAAAGTTTCCAGAATGGATATATTTTAAGGCTCTCTTCTGGATACTATCCAACAGGTTTAAATGAGTAAAGGGAGTACCAGCTGAGATATGAGAGTAATGTCCAATTTTTTTTTATCAAAGTTTTGTTTTTTATACTACTGAAATAAGTCGGCCAAGTAGAAGACTAAGATACCACTTGAACGCATCAGTTGACAAATGAGGGCTTTGTGATGTAAATTTTTTGTTAAATTCGTTCCTACTTATAGATAATAGCCAAATCAGTCGAATTGGCTATTTCGAATATATTATCATTCAATAAAAGATGATCAGTAACATTACATAGTGATAGTGGAAAGCTTTTGGAGTTCTCTAATACAAGTGCCAATTATGGATAATTGTTTGTGTGGCATATTTCTCTTGGCCGACATTGTATCGGGTTTTTCAATAAAAAGTTTTTTTAAATAAAACAAAAACGGTTTTGGATATCAATGAAATTCTTTATTCCTGTGAAAGTACGTTTGATGTCATTATATATGGAACTCGATTTCTTTTGCATGGCCACCACGGGTACGCTTGCAGAAGTCCAGATGCTGAAACCAATTTTCGACGGTTTTCAAGCATAAATCGGCCAAAACTGCTGCAATTTCACGTTCGATATTCGTACGTAAGTTCATCAATCGTCGCTGGCTTGTTGGCATAGAATAGACCATAGACTTGACGTAGCCCCACAGGAAATAGTCTAACGGCGTCAAATCGCACCACCCAGGCGGCCAAGCGACTGCACCATTTCGTGAGATAACACGTTCTCCAAACTTGGTTTCCAATAAATTGATTGTGACATTCGCTGTGTGGCTTGTGGCGCTGTCCTGTTAGAACCACATGTCCTCCAAGTCCATATCATCCAATTGGGGCCAAAAATATTCGGTTATCATTGAACGGTAGCGATCCCCATTCACAGTAACGTGCCGGTCTTGATCATCACGGAAGAAGTACGGCCCAATGACGCCGCCGGACCATAAACCACACCAAACCGTAATATTTTCGGGATCCAATGATGACTCATGGAGTACGTGTGGATTGCTGCCTGACCAATACCGCATATTTTGTTTATTGATGAAGCCATTCAGCCAGAAATGAGCCTAATCGCTGAAGATGATTTTTCGATAAAAATACGAATCATTTTCAAGTTGTTGCTCAGCCCAATTCATGAACATACGACGCTTCTGGTGGTCAAGCGGCTTCAGTTCTTGCGTCAATTTAATCTTGTAAGGATGTAGGCCAAGATCTTTTCGCAAAATTCGCTCGACTACCGACGTCACAGAGATGCCCAACGCTTGAGAACGACGTGTGAGAGACACATTTGGGCTTTCTGCAACTGAAGCCTCAGCGGCAGCAATATTCTCGACACTACGGGCACTTTTTTGTCTCACTGGCATGGGAATATTTTGTACTGTCCTTTGGATTCAAATTTTTCCACTATACGCTCAATTGTTGATCTGCTAGGACGATTATGACGACCATAAATTGGACGTAGCGCTCTTAACATTGAGGCCACTGACTCCGAATTTCGGTAGTAAATTTTAATAATTTCGACTCGTTGTTGGCTCGTATATTTTTCCATAATGAAATGGCAAACCTTATTGAAGAGAAATGTCAAAAGAGCGGCAAGAAATATGGCGTCGTTTGCTGTCCCTGTCGCTCTACTTTTGTAGCGTCCCTGTTGAAAAACCCTTTATTAAAATGTAGAGAGCGGAATCTAATAAGCTTATTATACATATGTATATGCTGTTGTTTCCGTTCCACAACTGAAGAACAGGATATTGAATGTGGAAACGGATAAGAAAAGCTGAGGTTCTGTCCTTAGCGAAACAATTAAGTGAATTAGAAATTTTAGATGAATTTAAGAGAGAGTGTCGGTGATAAGACGGAGCCTTGGGGCATATCAGCTTTTATTTATTGAATGTCAGACTTTAAACCGACCAGAACAACTCGAATTGGAAGGTCAGAAATACAAATTTTAAAATAAAATATCCATTGTTTATAATAATTAAATATGAATTGAACAAAAAAAAAAATATTAATAAATTAGAGGCCGCTTAGTTTAGCATACTTTCGTTTACTTAGTAACTTACTTTACTAGTGACTTACAACTTTCAATCATTCCAGTGTTCATGTTATCGACAGGAATAGAGGGGATCTACAATTGTCTGCCGAGTCCAAACGGCTAACTGGCTGAACACAATGGAGACGGAGCTGCAACTGGAGCTGCAACTGGAATAGCTGTCAAAATATTCAATACACGTAAATTCAATGTTACGAACACAACACAACGCAACTGCAGTCGGTGCTGCAGTCGGTGCTGCAAGAGTTGGCGAACTTTTAACTTTTTCGTGCAGCATTTTTGACATTTCAAATTTTATATATCTGTCTGTGATTTTAAGTGTTGTTTTGTTGTTTTGTGATTTCGTGGTTAGATTTTAATTAAAATAATGAACGAAAATCTTCAATTTCAGTGTCCATTTTATAGTTTCAATTACTTAAAATATTTAAAATTTGCCAAAGATTCAACACCTGACCCAACAAATGACAACAAAACATGAAAGCTGTACAGCCTCATTGTGGGCGCATAAAAAAAAGTACGTACGACACTTTTTGACAGCTCTTCCAGTTGCAGCTGCAGCTCCAGTTGCAGCATTCTATTGTGTTCAGCCAGTAAGTTAGGAAACATTTTTTCATGACAAGAGATACTCTCGAAAAATTCGTCACTTCCTCCTGGGAGGAAGTACCCCTGAACAAAAGTTTGTATTTTTTTTTAATACAAGGGCTTTAGAGTAAACCCATCCCTATCCAACACACTTACCATTATGCCAGTGGTACTATGGTACATACTATGATATGGTTTTATTAAATATATAATTACCAACAAATTTTGTTAACGCTACATTGAACACTAAATATTTACCTTATTTCTGTCTCATTAAATCACGTTAATGTGTCAGCTAAGCAAAAAAGAAAAAAGAAACAAGTAGTATTTTTAAGAAGAGAATCACTATATTTTGCTTAATAATATTTAAATCATCAAAACAAGTTTTTAAAAAAAGACAATATATACAAATACATGGATAATAGAAAAAGTGCACACATTTTAGTTTATGTGAAGCGTTAAGGATATTATTCTATGGAAATCGAACTAGAATTATTCAATTTTAAAAATTCTGTTTAAAAAAAATTATCTAATTGTACACATTTCAACAACAAACATTTTCAGACGCTGTAAATGTGGCTTAGATTACATTTTGATTAAATTTTCTTCATTCACATCTATTGAAAATTTAAGTTCATCAACGTTCGTCTGAGTGCCGAATTTTTGTTATTGAACGTACCCAATAAACAAACAATGCAATCGTAACTACAACTTTGTTTTTTAAATATTGAAAACATTTTTGTTAAGAAATAATACGAAATTGTTAAGAAATAATAATATGTATAACAACGATTAATTTCATTGAAAGTCATAAATTAATGGCAGCTATATTTTCTCTATTGGTTTGTAACTTTGGATATATTCAAATCAAGCCACTGTTTTTCCCATAATTTGTCCCTTTCACTTATACTTAAAAGCAAAAAGCCTTAAAATAGAATAATGTATATCTATATACATATATGTAGATGTACACATATGTATTTTTGGACCATGTCCAGTAACTATCGCATCGATAGAAATATGGGCGACTAAGGCTAGGATCGCACTTGCGATTTCAATCGCTCGATTTTTTAGTCGCAAAAATAGAACACATAAATTTAAATGAGAATGAACGCACTTGCTACCAACAAATCATGACGATTTAAAAGTCGCAATTTGTTTCATTTTTCTTGCGATGCGATTGTCATTAGCTTAAATGAAACACATGTACTCAAATGGATATGCCCACACTTGCGATTTAAATTACTACGACTTAAAAATCGTAGTCGTAGAAATCGACATGCACGCACTTGCGATTTTTAATCCACGATTTTTTAGTCGCAAAAAGTAAGACACATGGCCTTAAATGTGAATGCACGCACATGCGACTTAAAAATCGTAGCGATTATAAAAATGAAACAAGTTCTATTTTTTGAAGCGATTTTTCTGTCGCTACTTAATTGTAGCAAATGCGTGCACTCACATAAAAAGTTGTGTGTTTTATTTTTCGCGATTAAATAATCCCGCGGCAAGAAATCGCAAGTGCGTGCATGACAATAATTTGTAGCGACTACGACTTTTTAATCGCCTCGACGAAAAATATCGCAAGTGTGGTCCTAGCCTAAGGCGCCATGCATGCATAAGTAGCCATCATTTAGGCTAGGACCGGACTTGCGATTTTACGTCGAGGCAATTAAAAAGTCGTAGTCGCTACAAATTATTGTCATGCACGCACTTGCGATTTTTTGCCGCGCGATTATTTAATCGCGAAAAATAAAACACACTACTTTTCATGTTAGTACACGCGTTTGCTACAAATAAGTAGCGACAGAAAAATCGCTTGAAAAAATAGAACTTGTTTCATTTTTATAATCGCTACGATTTTTAAGTCGAGTTGCGTGCATTCACATTTAAGGCCATGTGTCTTACTTTTTACTTTTTTACTTAAAAATCGTGGATTAAAATTCGCAAGTGTGTACATGCCAATTTCTCTTTGCGACTACGATTTTTAAGTCGTAGTAATTTAAATCGCAAGTGTGGGCATATTCATTTGAGTACATGTGTTTCATTTAAGTTTACGACAATCGCATCGCAAGAAAAATGAAACAAATTGCGACTTTTAAATCGTCATTTAAATTCATGTGTTCTATTTTTGCGACTAAAAAATCATGCGATTGAAATCGCAAGTGCGATCCTAGCCTTAAGCTTATCATTATTATCGAATGTGAGCGTCTTGCATGCTCTGGAAGCAATAGTGAGTAATACTGCATCAAATATGCGGGCAGAAGGCTGCCTGCAAAATGTCTTGAACGTGGATTTGTTTTAAACATTGGACCCGCGATGAAATCTTACGCCAGTTGTTTTGTCTCTCGTCTTTTTGACGTATTGGTCGAGAGGTGAAGAAATGTTAGGGTAGTGAATATATATAGTTCTAGCTAGCAATGGACACTCAAAATTTCCAATGTAAAAACGATGTAGTAAGTACGCAATATTTACAATGTAAACAGGGCATTAAATTCAATCTTGCGTAAGTTGCTACACGAAACGTGTAACCGTAATGGTCTACACAGAACGTATAACGGTAACAGGCTACACGCAACTTATAAGTTTTACCCACGTTTTTGAGTTACCCTTCCGTCGCCGGCAAAGATGTTTAAAAATCAAAAGTTAGTATAGGTTAGGTAAGGTTAGTGGGCTGATAGTTGATCTTACGAGTATTAACGTCACACTTAGATCAATGTAGATCCGTTGTGATACCCTAGGGTTTGTGACCCCTTGTACTGAAACCTATGATAATCCTATGTCGATCAAGCCATTTAAAGGTGTATATGGGTTTCAGCAAGCTTTAGCCTGAAATGTCAGAGGGTATTTCTAAAGTATTGAAATTTCTATCGTCACATAATAACCTGGCTAGGGAGAGGTATAGGCTTTCTCAGGGGGTATTCCTTATATCTTACCTCCACTTGAACAATCATTCCCCCCACCAGGCCCGTAGAAGCATGTGGCTCCATGCAACGTCTGGTAGATGAGTTTGAAAAGTCAGTGTTTGGTGTATATGTTCGTTTCTTTGGTCGTTAGTTAAGTCGAAGATGCAGTTTCCATACCAAAGAGGATTTTACCAATCTTAGGTAGAGGTGGCCCCATCAACCCACTGATGTTCGTGTTCAACGTAGGAGTTGCAACCACAGGTGTATAGGCGAGGTCCTCATTCTCCGTTGGTGCTGCTCCCACAAGGAACACGTGCGTCGTTGTCGTTTTCGTTCTTACTACACTATCGTACTATAGTTGAAGGCGGTTTTCAGAGATCAGGAATTCTCAAGCCATTTGGTATCGTTAACGAATTTGAACATGATATTGCTTGTAATTTCGGAGAGCTCCTCCAAGTCGCTGAAGAAGTGTCTCCCTATATGTCTGTTTCTTAGCTGATATAGCGCAGGGCAGTGACACAGTAGTGAGGAGTGTCCTCATGTATCTCCTCGTCACCGCATCCTCTGCATAAGTCGTCCATACTGAGTTTCATCTTTTTCTTGTGGTAACCGAATTGGTTGTGACCTGTGATGATGCTCACGAGAAGAAAGAGACTTTTTATTCAGTTGGATGATAACATCGGTCTTTTGTTTACTGAAACTAGGCCATAATTTTCTGGCTATATGACAGGAATCGAGAGAGTTCCATCTCTTGTTTGTTAAGTCTAGAATTTTACTCTTGATTACCTGTTTAGGATTACAAAGTGGGTAGTATATTAGAGCTGTATTTGTTTTTATTTATTTATTAAGAAATGGCCGTTCTAAGGATTCTTATAAATGCACTTTCAATTACTACAGAAAAACCATTAACAGTTAGTTCTATTTTATATTCGGCTTTCCATTTAAAAAATCAAAAGACAAGATTTTTCTCCTTCAAAAGAACTTCTAGACTATCTCACGGACGTCAGTCCGGTGTTCAGTTGAGCTTGTATTCTGCTACTCTCTTAAATGAATTGTGATAAAAAGGGTAACTTTTCTTCCATAAAAATGGACACACGCGATAAATTTCAATGAAATCGACCAAATTATCATTCTGTTTCGACATATTGAAAAAAAAAACATGAACTCTAATGAGGACTGAAATGACAACTGAACTGAAAATTATTTACACATCAGTTTAACTGATAACTGAACTGAAAACTTATGGGAATTTCATCAGTTTCAGTCTCAGTTTCAGTTTCAGTTAAACGCTTCAGTTTTTGCATTTAGACATCAGTTTTACTGAAAGCTTAACTGATAGCTCAACTGAAACTGAAACTGAAATGATCGTCTAAAAGGGGCTTTATACTTTAACACAAATCAGCAATTATAAATAAAATATGAATAAAAGGTTTTTGAAGTTTTAAGAAATTTCTCGATATTGTTTTTTTTTTTCGAATCAATTTTCTGTGTTTAAAAATGCAATTCAAAAGAGCTTAGATAATTGAGAATGGTGTTGTGATTTTCAAGAAAATTTTAAATTGTCAGTGAACAATTCATCTGTTTTTTTTTAATAAATTGAGTTTAAAAATACCAAATTTCAATATTTATCCATTATGAACTGAAAGTTGCCAATCGTAATACCTATTCAAATAAGTCAGTGAAAGTGTTTTAAATTGTGTCTTTCGAGTTAAGTCTCTCATTTATAATTCTTGGTTATTAATTCAAAATAGCACACATTGTATAAATAACTGTTATGAGGTTATGGCATTGGACAAAATCAATTTCATTTGTTTCTGCTAAGATTATATCAATGATTTTTGAACCATTTATTTGTTTTATTATTATTTTTGTTTTTGGAAAACACAATTCACTTATAGAAATGTATCTTTTTATTAACCGACCCGCTTTATCCTGCAATTGCCTTGAGCCTATACACTTTATTACACAAAGTCAACCGTAAAACCAAAAACAAAAACGCAAAGCCGTGTGAAACCAACATCTTTATTTTTGTATGTCCTTGTGTTTTATAGTTTGGTCCATTTCTTCTTTCAATCCTCTTTAAAAGAGAGTATTTATTCAGCCTGATGGGCGTTAAGTATTCAAGAACCTATTTTGTGAAGATTTAATGATGCAAACTTGAGTGGGTATAACGGGTTCATTAATCAAGATTTAACTCACCAATCTATTTTTATGTATTTTGAGTCCTTTTATAATGGTGGTTAGTTTTCATTTTAAATACAATATTCAATCTTTTACTTTGCAGTTATCAATTCAACACTCCCACCGGATAGTCCCTCAAAATCAGAAGAGGACGTACTTTACCAAAAAGGTGCCTCGTTTAGTGCCAAACTGGCGAACGGTGTCAATGGGAGCAACCAAATACTTACCTCGGGAGAGGATGAAACAGATGAATACGATGATTTCATCTCTGGCACCGAAAACCTCTCGACAAGTCATCGAAAATCGAATTCATATATCGATAGCAATTCAAAAGATTACTACATATCTTCAGATAGCATTAGTTTCAACGACGATCAATTAGACTTAAACCCTGTACCTGAATTCAAAAACGTAAATTCAAATTCGAAAAACCTTACAAATTCCTTGGACATGTACACCGATTCAGAGACAAACGAACTAAGTCAACGCATCCAATGGCTGCAACAGCAACAAAATCAGCTGCAGCATCCTGAGCTCCATCGATTACACAATAAAATAACCAAATCATCAGAAGAGAGTTCTGCTCCTGCGCTGGCGGAAACACTTGACACATCTATTACCAGCAGCAATATGTTGGAGGATGACTACTACTCGAAACTAGATATGTCTGTCTATGACGATGTCAATAATAATAAGTTGAACTTGCGGCCAGTCGATGCAAACACATATCAAAACGAGTACAATCAATTGCAAGCGACATCGGTCCTGCCACCGACACTAACAACCGAGCCCAAGAAAGCAGATAGCCTTAGAAATGGGGAAGAACTGGGGAGGCGAGATACAAATGTGAGTGTTGTTACTCAAGCATCATCGCCCAAGAAAGTGCATAGTGAAACGCCCTTAAGTTTATTGAATCAAAATAAACCAAATTCTCGGAATATCTCAAGAACAGCCCTGTAAGTAATACTTTTTTTTTTTTGTTTAATAAATGTTTTATTTAATTCACATTTTTTTCTTGAGTGCTTTAACGAGAAATTATGTTTTATGTGTTTATGTATGTTTTATTTGAGAAATGTCATGATAGGTTCGTTCGTTCAACTTTACCAAGGATTGACCCAGATTTTCTTGACAACCCTGAGAGTTGTCAAAAAAAAACTGGGGTTTTCGGTGGTTTTTAAAAAATATCCAAGGACTGTAAATTATTTTGTAGACAACTTTAAGCAAGAAACAAATAATTCTATGGCTCTGATAAAACTTTTAATTTGTTATAAATTAGTTTAAAAATGAAAAAAAAAAATGTATGTTATCCATTGTTATCTATTGATCATTTCTTTAACAATAATAAAAAACAAAGTAGGCTCGAAAATAAAGGGAGCAAATTTATAGAAGTGCTTCTCCATTTTTGCTTCTCCTTTTTACGAACGAAAGGAAATGACTGACTATTGAAATTCCCTTAATTGAAGGGACCTTACTCAAAATCTCCGATCACGCGAAATACCTTGCCGTGATCCTGGATAAGAAATTGAACTGGAGTCTCAACATTAAAAAACGAACAAATAAAGCCATGTTTGTTTCCTACTCCTGCAAGAGAATGTTTTGTAAGCCCTGGGGGCCAAACCCAAAAATTATCAAGTGGATGTATACGGCAATAGTTAGACCTGTAATGACATATGGTACAAACTTACCAACGTTAAATTATGACCAAGGTATGTGCAAAGAATGGCGTGTATTGGAATCACTGGGGCAATGAGGTCCACCGCTACAGCGAGTCTCAAGCTATACTCAACCTAAAATCCCTAGATCTATTTATACAAGAATCGGCAGCCAATAGCGCACTTCGGCTTAGCCAAACTGGTAGCTGGAGACCAGGATTGCGAATTTTTGAATTAAAAACACATTAAGTCATAAGTCTGTAGATGACTTATGAATTAAAAGCATTTAATTCATAAGTTAGTTAGTGACTTATGATTTTAAAAAAAATTAATTCATAAGCTAGTCCTAGTTGGTAGATTGGAAATGTTTAAGCTTGTTTTGGCTACATAATTATTTAATTATTAATAAAAGTATATTTCAATATTTTATGTTTCATAAATTTATCATGCTAGCTTATAAATTTTTCAGTTTATAATTTTTTAATCAGATTTCATCCATTAGCTTATGAATTAATTTTTTTTTAATTCATAACATCATAAGTCACTTAGTAGGTTGTGAATTAATTATTTTTAGTTCACTAACTGGCTCATGAGTTAAATTTTTTAATTCATAAGTCACTTAGTTAGGTTCTAAATTATTTTTTTTTAATTCATAAGTCACTAAGAAGCTTATGATTTAATTTTTTTCAATTCACAAGTCACCAACTGACTTATGAATTAAATTGTTTTTAATTCATAAGTCAGTAACTAGCTGCTGAATTAAATTTTTTTTAAATTTGGGGGTGGCCGTGGCACGATGGTTGTGCGCTCGCCTGTCAATCTCATGAACACAGGTTCGATCCCTGCCGTCGTCTATGTCGTTTTAATTCCATTAAAAACCTTCTAAAAATTGTCATCAATGGGTTGCTGGTTTACTCATTACATGTTGTTCAGGCATAACACTAACAACATGTAATTGAGTTAAACTAGTATGCCCAACAAGGATGAACACGAATAAAATAATGTGAATTATAAGCTACATAAAAAATAAGACACGGCAATTCTCCGCTTTAGCTCAGCCGCCATCCCTGGAGATAAAAATATCTGACACAACCAAAAACAGTCTCAGAACATCGTGCCACACAACTTTCCTATCCTTCTTTCTCTTCATTAACTTCACGCCCGCGCTGTGTTGAAACATTTAAAGGGTAATCATAATCCCTTGAGCGCGGGTAGATTATAAAAAAAAAAAAAAAAAAAAAAAAAAATTCATAAGTCACCCACTAGCTTGTGAATTAAAGCCAAGCTTAAGCTAAAAAGTAACTTAAGCTGTTGCAACGCTGCTGGAGACGTAGTGCCATAGGTCATGCGCAGATTCTACATACACAAATACCCAGGAAATTGTTTACGAACTGACTACACAACACCCTGCTTACACTTTTACAAGCGTTTCAAGACCGCCTTTCCTAGCAGAGAGGACTGGCAAATCAACAAGCCATCAACCTGCGAATCGATGAAAGCAATAGATACCGACGGTTCCAAGGTGGAAACTGGTGCTGGTGCAGGATTGTTTTCAGAAACCCTTGTACTAGCCAGCTCATTCAGACTGAGGTCCTGGCAGTAGCGAAAGCTGCTAGACAAATCTAAATGACGGCAATACCACAAGCTGATATCACCTTTTTCATTGACAGCGGCAATAAAAGTGATTTCTGCCATTGAAATCAAATCAAAGCTTGTAACACCTTCTCGCGAAGAGCTAAGGGTTCTTGGTACACAGCACAACATTAAGCTCTGTTGAGTTTCTGGTCACAGTGGTGTCCCAGGCAATGAAAGCGCTGAAGAGCTGGCAAGAATAGCATCAACATTTGATTTAAATCAGGCAAGCACAACAGTTCAAGTTCCAGCCTTTTATCTTAAATAGGTAATCAAGAGCAAAGTTCTATTTATAACAGACAAGAGATGGAACTCGCTCGAATTCCGTCTTATAACCAGAAAGAATGGCCTAGTTTCAGCAAGCAAAAGACCGACGTTATCATCCAAAGTAAAAAAATCTGAGCATAAAAAGACTCATTCTCTCCTCATGAGCATCACCACTGGTCACAACCAACTGGGTTACCAGACGATACGATAGTACGAACGAAAACGACTTTACGATGCACGTGTTTCTTTTAAGAGTGGCAAGAAATGGAGAATGGGCACTTTGCCTATCCATCAGCGATTGCCACTCCTCCGGTGAATACGAGGGTCAGTGAGTTGATGGGCCACCTCTCTCTAAGATTAGTAAGATTCTCTTTGAGAAAAGGACATCCCCTTCGACTTAATCAGCAATACTGACCAAACAAACGAACATAGTATACAAACACCAAACACTGACATATCAAACTCACCTACCAGACGTTGCAAGGAGCCACATGCTCCTATAGGCCTAATAGAAGAATGGTTTCACAAGTGGGGTTAAGGGAAAGGACCACGCCCTTAGAAGAGATCTACCTCTTCTCAACCAGGTGATTATGTGTCGACGATTATGTAGTTCATTATACTTTTAATCCAATATATTGGACCAACTCCATAGTATGAGAAGCATCCCCATCCCACATACTGCGTAGATTGTATACCACCATAAAGAACAATTTTACTTTCGTCAATCTAAAATATTCCTCCAATTTTCAGAAAATCATATCCCACAATTAAGGTTGCAAAAATCGTTATGACCTTAAAACATTTTAAATAACATTTCCTCCACCGGATTATTGTTTGCAGACGATTTAAAGCTGTATAGGACCATTTCCTGTGTAAGAGACTGTATAAATTTACAAAGAGATTTAGATATTTTGTTAGATTGGTGTGAGAAAAACACCCTCCCCCAGAACATAAGTAAATGTAAAGTTATGTTTTTAGACGTCTGAGAGATCCTATAGATTTCAAATACAGGATAGGTGGTACTGAGTTATCAAGAGTCTTTGAACATAAAGATTTAGGCGTTGTTTTTGACTCTAAACTCATATTTGATAAATACTATAACTATGTAGTAAATAAGGCTATTAGGAACATTAATATTATTTTCCGAGTAGGAAAAAACTCCAAAATCCCTGCAACATTCATAACATTATTTAATTCCCTAGTTCGCAGTTCTCTGGAATACGCGTCTTCTATCTGGAACCCTATTTATGCCACGTATTCAGATAAAATTGAAAACTCGCAAAAGGGATTTACCAGATACCTTGAATATAAAATGTTAGGACTAAACATATTCAAGATGATAACTTTGCCTCATCGCAGGTGTCTTACAGACGAATTATTTCTATATAATATTATCTGCTGAAAAATCAAATGAACAACATAAACATCCACTGCTCGGCTCGCCCAAATCGTAATAAAATAATAACATTTAAAATACCACTTCATCGTACTAATTTATTTCTTAAATCACTAATAATATTCAAAAATGTCATAATAAGTTTACAGATTTTTATGTCTTGTGCTCCGAATACGTGTTTTGTTAAGAATTGTAATAAAAAGTGGTCCGTCATATTGTTACCGAATTTCTAAACGCGAATTTGGATAAATTTATACGAAGATTAAAGTTTAGATTTAGGAAGGCGGAACTACAATCCGCGAAACACAAAACAGAATAATTAATCAAATAATCGAATTAAATAAATCGAATGCACGAAACGAGCCGGCGCGACGTGCGAGAGAAAAAAAACTAATGACAACTGTCACTCGAAGGTGGGTGCGTTTAGAGAATTCGCAACAGGGAGCATAAAAAATGCTGCCACCAAGGTAGCTCAGCGATGGGGTGGGTTCAGCAAAACGGTGGGCTGTATTAATAATTGGGGGATGATAAAAAAATGTAAAAAAGTGAATTAAACTGAATTGTAAAATAGGGTGTACCAAAATTAAAATGGGCGCCAGTAATTTTTTTTTCTTTTAGTTGTGAACTAAATAGGAAATTACAAACCTTGAATAAGTAAGCTGAAAAAGAAGTTCCTTTCCAAACAAAAATAAAAGAAAGTTTTAATTTTTACCTGAATAGGATTTAGTGGAAGTTTTATTTTGAAATTATCTGGGAAACCTTTAGAAGTATAGGTATAAAACCCAGAATTTTTTCTATGATAAGTAAGAATATATAAAGGTAGGTATTTGGCAATTAGCAGATGGCCAATTTACAAAAAAATAAATATAGTTGAAAAGATGAAAAATGCAAAATTAGAACAAGTACAATGGTTTTGTGCCACAACGGGACACACAGAAAAATCACGTTGGGAAAATTCCCGAACAACAACGGAATCTAAGAACGGTCGCGAGTCCCGCAATCTCAGGAAGACAAAAGAACGGAACGAAAGCCTAAACGGGGTAAATTTTAAGGCACTTAATAGCCTCCAAACAAAGTAAAAAAAGACGAACCAAAATTCTCCTAACCCAAACTATACAATTAGCACTGTATACTTAGCTTTTTATTTTTAGCGGATCCTGTCTCTTCCAGTCTCACCCTGGCTCTATCTCCTCAGCAGAATGCTTTCTCGTCACCACAGAACAAAAATAGCACTAATACTTTTTTTTCAAATATTCCCCAACTGGTATTCCTCTGACCAAAAATTAATTATTCGACACAACTCGAAATTTCTTCTCGACAATAATAATTTTTCGCTTTAAACTTTTCTTCAACTTCACTCTTTCGTAGCTTTCTAAAAAGTGCCTCTCAAAAGGCGAACTTCCCTCCTCCATTCGGCCACGACATATATGCCATCCTCTTCACCTTTGGTCCGTGTTGGTATTCTGTCGCGGATACAACACCCGGCTTTTTCGCTGGTGTGCATGCCGCTGTCGAATCCAGCCACGCATATATGGTCTCTTTCACATTGGTGATTTGATCACCAACCTTGGCTTAATGGACGAGTTCAGTTCTAATCCGTCAATTTCAAATGGTCTAAAAAGTTAAACGAAAAATTATTAAAGATCGCGAATAAAGTCCCCAGCCCAACCGGCCCAACTCGAAAATTTGAAGAAAGCATTCTGTTAGATGGGATCCCATGCCATTTTCCCAACAGACAGGATCCGATGTTTCACGTGAAATTTAACATATTTTAAACCCGTAGACTTTCGCGCAGACAACTAAGGGTAAAGGGAAAAACATCGCAACGTGATTTTACTTGGTGAGCCAGACACTTAAAATTGGGCAGAAGGCCATACTAAATTTATGTTGGTGTGAACTTGAAATCACACATGCCGTTGAACATGGGTCAAAATCTTCATGTTTTACAATCCTGTGTGGACCATCTGTCGCACACCCACATATCTTACGGACCATCTGTCGCACACTGTGTCCCTGTGTGTTTTTGCCGTTGTGACTCATCCGTCACATATATGTATATATGGATTTTGGTGACCACCTGTCACTCAACTTTGTATTTCAGAACCGAAGACCTATTTTGATTGCTTTTCCAGAATGCTTAAGAGTAGGACTCTGGACGGTGGAAACCAGGTTTCAACTGAGCTCTACAGCATTTTGGAGCCGCAATAGAAAGGAAGGTTGAAAAATGGATTGGGGAAAATTGAATAGGTAGGTGAAACTTGTTGTGGTAAATTTTACCGCAACAATATATCTCCATACTTATTTAACTTCAATATTAATTACGAGTACTTCTATTTGATTTGATTTTTGATTTTGGTTTCTATTTCATTTTATATTTTTCATAAATTCCTTAATTTTTCTGTTTTTTTTTTTCTTATTTTGAAAAAATTAAAATAAAACGTGTTATCTCTAGATTAATATTGAATTAAACAATTTAAGCTTGTAAAACGTTAGAAATGAAATATTTCGTTATTAGCTATAAGTTTTTTAATTGAAATAAAAAAAAACTTGAAAAAAGAGGCTGGGTGCGACCCAAACTGATAACTTCCCATTTGTGGTCTTGAAAACTTTATATTTATTTTTTTTCACATAACCAAATTTTCAGCGAAACAAACTTTAGCTGTGAAATTCAAACAAACATTATTTTAAAATTGAAAAGCATTTTAATTATTTAAAGAGATTTGAAATTGAGATTGTTTATGTATAAGTTGTTGTTTGTTAAAACTGTCAATTCGATACTTGTCAAAATTTAACCATATGTTAATAATTGTAATATGTCCATACCTTCCCGTAAGAATGTACTAAGCGACACTTTTTTCGAAAATGACTTTTTGATGAGGAAATATACTATATGTTAAGGGCCACGTTTTGGCCTGGGTTTCGCCAACCTATTATGCATGAAAAGGAAACTAGAGTACAAATAAAAAAAGAGGTTGAGTGCGACCCACACTGATAACTTCCCATTTGTGGTCTTGAAAACTTTATATTTAGTTTTTTTTCAAATAACCAAATTTTCAGCGAAACAAACTTTAGCTGTAAAATTCAAACAAACATTTTTTTAAGATGTTTTCTCATTAAAATAATGTTGCCCCCTGAAATTTGTATTATTCGCCAAAAAATTATGCTAAGCGACATTAATAAAGATCTCATTGTTGTGAGCAACAAAAAATTTTGTTAGATGTCACTTAGTTTAACCAAAATTGTCTCTTAGCAAACTATGATTTAACTAGAACTTTCTTCTGAACAAATTTAGAAATGTCGCTTAGTATACATTCTTACGGGAAGGTATCGATGTATAAAACAACATACTTTAGAAGGCACTATCGGTGTTCATTCCCAAGAAATTCGGCTTGAAATACAATTTTAACTAGTTTTCCCTAGAATTTTTAATAGTTTTCTTATTTAAAAAAAAACTATTAATTCAATATTTATCAACATTTTACCAATTGTACAAAATTATACTATGTATAAAATAAACTAAATTAGAAGTCAATATCACTACTAGTTCTCGAGAAATTTGAGTCGAAAAACAATTTTTACCAATTTTCAATAGAATTTTATATAGTTTTTTAATTTTTTGTAAAAAAACTGTAAGCTGATTTGTTTTGAAATTTTCACCAGTTGTCAAACACATTATTTTTCGTAAAATAAAATTATTTTGAGTTTCAAATTGTTTTCCGTTCTTAGAATTATCTGGGTTATGAAATGTTTTTGTTCAGTTTTTTTTATTTAAAAAAATAACGGTATGTTCATTTTTTTCCACATTCATACCAAATCTGTATGACCTTATAATGAGTACATTAAATTTTATTTGAAATCAATAGCATTATTTTTTTCGTGAGATATTTGAAACTAACCAAAATTTTTACTTTTTTTTTAAACCGTTTTAGTGAAAAAACTACTCACTGAATTTTAATAAACGCCCTTTCAGCCTCTTTCGAAGTTATTATCTATTCAACAAAATTTATTTGAAGTCGATATCTTTACTCGTTCTTGAGATATCGACGACGAAAAATGGTACCAGAACGTACGGACGTACGAACGTACGAACGTACGAACGTACGAACGTACGAACGTACGAACGTGCGAACGTACGAACGTACGTACACACACACGCACAGACATCTCTCTAAAAATGATTGATATAGCCTCTAGGGACCTTGAAACGTCGAGAAATGTCAAAAATTCCAATTTGACAAATCGGACCGATTAAAATAACTCCCTATGGGAAGTTAAACATGTTTGACTGATCAAGTAGTGAAAATATTTCACCTTTAATTAGGATCTAGTTATCTTACGATGGTATGTAAATTTTAAGCCCCTTTTAGACGATCATTTCAGTTTCAGTTTCAGTTGAGCTATCAGTTAAGCTTTCAGTTAAACTGATGTCTAAATATAAAAACTGAAGCGTTTATCTGAGACTGATGAAATTCCCATAAGTTTTCAGTTCAGTTATCAGTTAAACTGATGTGTAAATACTTTTCAGTTCAGTTGTCAGTTCAGTCGTCATTTCAATTTTAGTTTGCGGTGATTTATTAAGCGACAAAACTATAGCTATTGCAATAAGGCTTTCATCGTCCATTACGCAATGTATTTCCTATGATTTTCGACTGATCACGAATAAAATGAAAGCTCAACTGAACACTGGACTAACGTCTAAAAACACTGCCTTTTTTAACTGAACTGACAACTGAACTGATAACTGAAGGAACAACTGATCGTCTAAAAGGGGCTTTACGAATAGCGCACAAATGAGGTGCCGAAAAGGTGCCGTTTGTAAATTTCAAAGAGAAAAGTATCATAATTAAACACATTTAACATAATATCGTACTAAGCTATCTCAACTAAAATTTTTCAACAGTGTTTATTTAAGAGCTAAGAGAGCATAGTTTTTCTAACTCTCATATCCGTTAAATGTCTTAAATGTGCTCTCAATGTTGAAGCTTCATTTAGAAATTTTTGTTTGTGCTTCTATTTTTATCTTTGTTTTAGTTGTTACTAATCAAATAAAACGTGCCTAATTTAAATAACCTAATTTTCATCATGTGTCTTGTATTTTTGTATTTAAATTACATTTTTATGCATTTGATCACTAAGAAAAAAAATTAAGAATGAACTTACTTTTGAACTCGTATGTAAGATGTAGAAGAATGAGTGATAAATTATCAAAATATTAGCCATGTTTTATTGGTATTATTATAGCTAGTGCAGTAATACAAGTAACAAAAAAAAACGCTTTGTTCACTCTATAACTCAGTCTTAATAAACTCCAAAGTTAGTATTAGTGTATTGTGTTTCAAAACCTTACTACTTGTTGAATTAATTGTATCTCGTTTTTAAAGCTGGAGTTGAAATACTCATGAAAATGCAAATCGAGTCGAAATGTTCACGAAAATGCAGTTCGAGCTGATTTAGAGTTTTTTCGCTATTGAATTTGCATTAACACTTTGGGCTTTTACACACTTGACTGCAAAGATCTCGGATTATTCGCTAACAAGGCTTAATTGATTCAGCAATTGAAGGCGTACGACCATCCACTTGAACCACGTTGTGTTCCATAATTAATGGGAATGTTTGCTCTTACAAATAAAGCCATTATGAATGGAAAAAATTTAATTTAGTTAGTTTTATTGCATTTTTAAAAAGAAAGTTGTACTTGGCCCATCCTTTACATTATGCTTACAAAAGTACGAAAATATATCTTTTTTCTACAATCTACTCAATATGAACTTTTACATTTGTAAAAAAAAAAACATTTTTATTTGTTTATGCTGAATTATTAACTTCCCATAGGGAGTTATTGTAATCGGTCCGATTTGTCAAATTGGAATTTTTGACATTTCTCGACGTTTCAAGGTCCCTAGAGGCTATATCAATCATTTTTAGAGAGATGTCTGTGTGTGTGTGTGTACGTACGTTCGTACGTTCGTACGTTCGTACGTGCGTACGTTCGTACGTCCGTACGTTCTTGTACCATTTTTCGTCGTCGATATCTCAAGAACGAGTAAAGATATCGACTTCAAATAAATTTTGTTTAAAAGGTAATAACTTCGAAAGAGGCTGAAAGGGCGTTTATTAAAATTCAGTGAGTAGTTTTTTCACTATAACGGTTTAAAAAAAAAGTAAAAATTTTGGTTAGTTTCAAATATCTCACGAAAAAATAATGCTATTGATTTCAAATAAAATTTAATGTACTCATTATAAAGTCATACAGATTTGGTATGAATTTGGAAAAAAATGAACATACCGTTATTTTTTTAAATAAGAAAAACTGAAAAAAAAAAATTTCATAACCCAGATATTCTAAGAACGGAAAAGAATTTGAAACTCAAAATAATTTTATTTTACGAAAAATAATGTGTTTGACAACTAGTGAAAATTTCAAAAAAATTCAGTTTACAGTTTTTTTACAAAAAATAAAAAACTATATAAAATTCTATTGAAAATTGGTAAAAATTGTTTTTCGACTCAAATTTCTCGAGAACTAGTAGTGATATTGACTTCTAATTTAGTTTATTTTATACATAGTATAATTTTGTATAATTGATAAAATGTTGACAAATATTGAATTAATAGTTTTTTTTTTAATAAAAAAAACTACATATTAAAAATTCTAGTGAAAACTAGTTAAAATTGTATTTCAAGTCGAATTTCTTGGGAATGAACACCGATAGTTCCTTCTAAAGTATGTTATTTTATACATCGATACCTTCCCGTAAGAATGTATACTAAGCGACATTTCTAAAATTGTTCAGGAAATGAAAAAAAACGAAGAAAGTTCTAGTTGAATCATAGTGTGCTAAGAGACAATTTAGGTTAAACTAAGTGACATCTAACAAATTTTTTTGTTGCTCACGACAATGAGATCTTTATTAATGTCGCTTAGCATAATTTTTTTGGCGGATAATACAAATTTCAGGGGGCAACATTATTTTAATGAGAAAACATGGCAGTTGATAAATTTTTTTATTTGTACTCTAGTTTCCTTTTCATGCATAATAGGTTGGCGAAACCCAGGCCAAAACGTGGCTCTTAACATATAGTATATTTCCTCATCAAAAAGTCATTTTCGAAAAAAAGTGTACTTAGTACATTCTTACGGGAAGGTATGGACATAATACAATTATTAACATATGGTTAAATTTTGACAAGTATCGAATTGTTAGTTTTAACAAAAATATAAAAAAATCTACTAAAAAGTGGTAATATTTGTTTTTCGACTAGAATATCTTGAGAACGAGCAATGATATTGACTTTGCCATTATTTAATTTTATACATAATACAATTTATAACAAATGGTTTATATTTGACATATATCTAGTTTAAGAGCGGATATATTTTGTAAATACCCTTCCATCAATAACCAAACCATATCTTTTATATTTGAATATTTCGTTTTTAAAATTTTTTCAATTTAAATGTTTGGAACCGAAATAATAAAGTAATTTCTATAATACATATAATACATTTTGAAACAACTTATACATCAACAATCTCAATTTCAAATCTCTTTAAATAATTAAAATGCTTTTCAATCTTAAAATAATGTTTGTTTGAATTTTACAGCTAAAGTTTGTTTCGCTGAAAATTTGGTTATTTGAAAAAAACTAAATATAAAGTTTTCAAGACCACAAATGGGAAGTTATCAGTGTGGGTCGCACCCAGCCTCTTTTTTTGAGTGTAGAAAGAAAAAAACATAATATTCAATATAAATACATTTTGTCAGTCGTCATATAAATTCAGCATAATGCCGCGTTCACACGACATTTTCGAACGAATGCCAGTCTAACGATAACATACTAATCGAAACCATTCACCTTCGTGTAAATTGATTCAATATTTTTTGACAAAATTAATGGCAGTGTCAATAGTGTAAAAACGGAATTATGGTATTGATTACAATTTTGCATCTGATAAAATATTCGTCCTATAAATTGGGGAGCGATCACACTTTAGACTAGTGAAGGCAAAGTATAAGAAAATAAGTACCAAAGAATACAAACTTAAGAATGCAAACATATATTTTTCGGACACAATCTAAACACCTCCTACGTTTTAATATCCGAAACTCCATCTTCACTTAAACATTGCTTTCCATTACTAACTTATTTTTCTTCACTAATCGTTTGTTGTTGTTTTCCATGTTTAATTTTGCAATGTAGGTTATTCATTTACCAATAAAACAAGGCTATTATCTATTTCGCTTTTAAGTTTTTAATATGCAGCAACAAATCAATAAATTAATTATATCAATTATATTTAATAAAATGTTAATATTTTATTTTGCAGAGATGCATGCTCTTTGGATTGTGGTTTAGATGGAGTATGTGATATCAATGATGAAGGAATCCCCAGATGCTTGTGCACTTTCGGTAAAAGTGGCAACGGTTGCCTAGATGGTAAGAAAGAAATTAATAATAATTATTCAATTTTAAGGGATTTTATTTATGTGGTCTTGGAGGAGAGGAGGTCTTAAATGTAATTTGGTGAAGATAATATAAGTAGATTTGTATTTTAAGCATTTAAATGGTCATCTCTGCTTTCGTCGGCAATCCTCATTTATGAATGTCCATTCAAAAATAATTGTCTATAATTCATATACATATGTATATACATAAATATAAAAAAAATATCTCTTTTAAAATGAAAATTGTTTTATACGTGAAAGGGTGCAAGGTAAATGTATAAGAATGAGTGCACCTTGAGAAGTTAAATTGATGAATTGAATTGGTCTCATATAGCTTATAGCTTATAATATTGATCAGTTGAAAGTTAAGCTGTTAATAAGTATCTTTCGAATTTATATGGCACGAAGGAACTATATAGTAGTTATGAATGTGTACTTATGTACGTCAGTTTATAATCCTCTTAAGATTTTAAGACTGGAAAATACGAATTAATGCTGCCGTATAATGAATAGTATCTATGCATTACTTAAATTTATGAAAAATATGGTCTTGGAGGAGATTTGAATATATCCCTACTACTACTATTGCAATATCCAGCTTCCAATAACTTTCTACATTTTTGTATAGACTATACTGGGGCCCTAGCACGTAACTTGATACGATCGAGTTAGCTCGATACAATCGAGAACAGGCAGTTCCTTGTTATGATCAGCCGATTGTTTTCGATTCGATTGAAACAAATTAAATAACTCCATATACTCGATTACATCGACTAGACTCGATTGTATCAAGTTACGTGCTGGCACCCCTGATATCTACACTTTAACTTGTTTCCTGCATTCTTCTGTATAAATAGTCTTTCCTTGCTTGACTTCGGCCTAGTAACTAGAAGTTGGAAATTAAACTTTTTGGACAGGTTAAATTCGTCTCGGAATTATGGTTATGATATAATTTTTCTCAAATATTGCTGAGGTGTTTAAGAGGCCTCTGCCCAAAATTTTGAGAAAAATGTGCAATTGGGAAAATTCGTGCAAGGTTTGTGAAGTCAATACAAGACGTATTGGAATAAAGTAAATTGCATATGAAAGAATTACATTTTATCTTGAGAATGGTCGAGCTACTTTTTTAATTTTTTTTATATTTTTCTTATTTAATTTTAATAGTCCGGTTGCTTCTTTCGTTAAATTTCACAAAATTTCTCAGGTTGTGCAAGGTTTGTGAGAAATTGAAGTGGAAAACTTATAATATTCTTACGTCATTTTACAGGTAATAAATAGAGCTTGAGGATCGTCTATTTGTCTTTTGTGATATTAACTGTAATCTTTTTGGAGATTTAAGATTGATAGACCAGGATCAAGTTAAAATTTTTGTCTCAGAACCAATACAAAGTAATGATTAATAATTCTAATGATTTCATAAAGCTAAAAATAAATTCGTTTCCTGAGAGGTGTAAGAAGCATTATTTGACAACTTTCTAAGCAAGAAATCGTTACAAACTTGCTTTTTAAAAAAATTTCAAATTAAAGATGCGGTTAGATAAAATAAATCTCATTTTCATAAATTCAAATCTCCAGCTGCGATTCCCGCAAGATCTTAAAAAATTTGCAACGAACCAAACACCTTAACACCTACTGCTGATTTTTTTTTCTTTTAAAGAGTACGGATTACTCCATTTGTAATTGTTTGTGCGTGTAACTATCACTTCGATAATGCAATACTAGATCTCATGCACTTGCTTTTTTTAATTTTAAAAATGTAACTTGTCATATACGAGTAGTATGTACATATGTATTACTTATTGAAAAATAAATTGATGTTTCCAGAGTTACGGAAACAAGCGCTTAGAATGTGTTTACAGACAGTACTTTTAAGTCACATAAAGTTAAATTTCATATATAAGAACAGTAACCAGTAACTGACTGAGGTTGAAACTGGTTAACAACATCATTACGAATGTACAAAGCGAGACCATGGTTTGGGAAAAAAAACTTGCACTAGGTTATAGGTTAAATTCTGAGGTGTCAGTATTTTCACCTACTTCCGTTTCACTTATTGCCAAAACAGCTGGCCTGTACTTAACAGAGTGGATGTTACAATAATCCATTGAAAAATTACTCATCACAAAAAAAAACACAAATTTTTCGTCAGTGCAAATAAAATAAAATGCACGAGTGGGTCGCACCAACTTGCTCCCATGTAATAGAGTAGGAATTTTAAAAACGGATGTTATTAAAGAAAACTGTTCATAAGGGTAAAATGATTTTTTTAAATTCTTTTAGTAGTAAGAGATAAAAACAGAATGCTAAGCAAATATAAATTTATGCAAGAACAAAAATTACAAGTCGTTGTAGTGGTTCCTTAAAAAAATAAGCTTTTATGTACAAAATTTTTAAAACATTTTTAAGAAAAAATTTTGCTACCCCAATCTTAAGTATTTATTATTGTACGAATAAAAGTCTAATTTACAAAAAAATATTAAGCCGTTCTTTAGATATCGAATTTAAAAAAAAAATACTTTTTTTCTAAAAATTGAAAAAATATTTTTTTTTAAGTTTTGAAGTGCAATAGTTTTTAAACTTTTTAGGAGCTTCTTTATAAAAAATTTCATTAAAATCCGCGAAATTCAAAATTCGAAAAAATCATTCTATGGTAGCTACAGTCAGTAATATCTAGATTTCAAATTTTAATCAAGAGAAAAAAAAATTTAGAAAAATTCTCGGAACCGTTTTCGAGAAAAATACGATTTTCGAAAACCATTTTTTAAAATTTGTATGGAAGGTACCGTTAGTTTTAGATAAAACAATATTTTTTTCTCAAATCTTATTTGTCAAGTTTGAAAAAAATTGATCTTAGGGTTTTCGAAATATTGAGTTTCCAAAAAAAAAATTTGAATTTTTTTTTTTCAATCCAAAAAATAAAAAATTGAAAATTTGAATATGTAATAATATTCAAACTTTGGAGGAACCTTAGCATAAAAAAATTATTTGAATCGGCTGTATCGTTTTCGAGAAAATCAAAAACAAAAAAAATGGACCCATGGGGGCTACCAAAAATACCAATTTTTTGGACAAATTTTTCAACCCTTATCTAGTGTTAACTAAATGAAATTTTTCAATTTTTTTTTTTAATTTTGTGGGACAGTTTTTGAGAAACAAAAATATTTACAATATTTTGAAAAAAAAATCGTATGGCAGGTACCGTTATTTTTGGTCTTAAAAAAAAACTGAAAAAACGTGTGGGGGGAAAAAATTAAAACCCATAAATACCAAGTTTGAAGAAAATTTGCCGAGCCGTTTAGGCTGTAGTCGAACCGACAGACAGACAGAATTGCGAGACTCACTTTTTTGGTCTTCGCTATCATCGTAATGTCAACTTTGATCAAAATCTCGAGCTCGATTTTTTTTACGAATGCATAACTTGCCTTATAGTACCTATAAGTCGCAAGTAAAAAGTCGATTCATTACGGTCCTCGAAAAAGATTAAGACCTTTAACATTCGGAGCGCCTTACACCTTACATCCAGTACTGGTTAGATCTGTTTTTTCGCCACACAAATGGTGTTGTTGTTTCTCCTAAGGTCAAGGCCGCATCTTATTTTCTCAAGGATTCACATGTTTTTTTTCAAATAAGCAAATTAAAATTCTTTAGACTATTTTAAAATACCGACGATCACATAAAATATATCGAAGTATTTTCCAAAGCCAATTGCCCTTTAGATATTCTTTCTGAAAATGATAAACGTCTAAATCTGGCATTTTTACAAATGACCTACGGATGAAGATAGTATTGGAGCTTTAATATATTTCTTATTTCATCGATTTACCAGCCTCAACAAGCATTTACGATTATCTTCCCTTCTTCCAACATCTTTTGCTGCTCGACAACTTTTATAATAATCTACAAGTACTATCAAATTCAAATTTTTTTATGTAATAATCACCCCTATTATGGCTGTCAATTATGATTCATAATTGATAAAAATTGAAATTCGATATTTTATAACTCAATTAAAAAATGTTTTGGTCATTGATAATGATGCTTACTAGACTGGGCCAAAAAAATTGACTATTTTTTTTTTTTTGAAAGATATATCGAGAATATCATTCAGAATGACAAACAAATTTTTCGTAAAAGTTTGAGCCCTTAATATCAATTTTAAGAGGGCTATCATCGCTAATTTTGATTTTTAGTCATAATTTCATGTTTTGCGTCAGAACTGACAAAACATTGAAGTAAAAAAAATTCATTTTGACTTACTTTTATATAAAATTAAATTCCCTACAAAAAAGGTTTAATTGAAAATTTTCGTCAGACAAGCCGTTTTTGAGTAATTAAGCTTAATAAATTGTTATTTTTCGTTAGTTACAAAATTCCAAATTAAAAAAGTAAAATCGAAGAAAAATAACAATTTATTAAGCTTAATTACTCAAAAACGGCTTGTCTGACGAAAATTTTCAATTTGACCTTTTTTGTAGGGAATTTAATTTTATATAAAAGTAAGTCAAAATTAATTTTTTTTACTTCAATGTTTTGTCAGTTCTGACGCAAAACATGAAATTATGACTAAAAATCAAAATTAGCGATGATAGCCCTCTTAAAATTGATATTAAGTGCTCAAACTTTTACGAAAATTTTTTTTTGTCATTCTGAATGATATTCTCGATATATCTTTCAAAAAAAAAATAGTCAATTTTTTTGGCCCAGTCTAATGCTTACCGTTGTGAAGAGAAAGATAATTGACTAATATTGTCAGATAATTGATAATTTCTTAAATAAAATTGAGTTTAAAAGTACAAAATTTCAATATTTATCAAATATCAATTGATAATTGACAACCATAATAAGGGTGAACGTTTTTGAATCAATGGAAGCAGCTTATAAATTTCTTTCAAAAATATTTTTTAATTAAAGTAAAGTGAACGTAAATATAATTATGTTAGAATATATGAAATTGGGAAGCCATTTTACTTTTTCCAGAACCACTTTTAATTATCAAAATAATATCAATGGATTTTCTACACATAACTTCGCTTGTACTATTATCAGACCAAAAAACATAAATGTTAAAAAAAGAGCCAAGTTCTTCTATACAAAAACCTTTGTGTAACAAGTCAGCCGTGAAAAGTACTGTGATCTAAAAGTACGCCAAGTTCTTACTTCATTAAGGTTTAATACCGAAAATTTAAAGTAGAATAATATTGAAACAGCTACAATGTAATAGAGAAATTTTATTATTTAATGATTACTGACTAAAATTTGATTGGCTTACTTGGCAAGTTGGTGAGACGCCTGTGCCTGACTAGCTTAGCATATATTCGGAGTTTTAAGTTTGTGACTTCATTGGTACTGAAGATAGGAAGGGGTCAAAAATCGCCTGAGTTTGTTCCTGTAAAAAGGATGTAGTGCCAGAACTTGGCTGGGCACTACCCTGCCCTTTGATTCCAGTCTTTATCTTTCGTTTTCAAAAATACTTGCGGTATATGTACATACATAGGTACTTTAGTGCAAGTTCTGCATTTGGAAAAAAATCTAACTCGAGATTTTGATCAAAGTTGACATTTGTTGTTGAATAAAGTGGGTCCGACAATTCCGTCTGTCTGTCTGTATGTCTCTATGGCTGTATGTACATATGTATGTACCTCCGCCTACAACTTAAGCCACTGGAAATATTTTCTTCAATCTCGGTAGTTAACTTTGTTTGTTAAGAAATTACTTGTTCGAAAGTTAATTTTTTTGTTTGTGGACTGTACCTGGTCTAACAAAAATGTAAATTTTTTCCATCATGAAGTTTTTTTATCCTTAAATTCATGCCATATGTCCTCTTGGTGTATACTCGTCCTGGTCTTATCCTACAATATCCCTGACTAAATGTCATTTTCATAATTTTGGTGTCAATATTCTTCCTCTGATGGATTTCCACGAATCAATTAATTTATTTTCCGGGTCGCCATTAACAATCAAAGCAGAATACATATTAACAACTATAAATCCATCAAATTTTGTGCTGATTGAGCAGATTCCACAATCATTCAAAACGGACAAAGAGCTTACATTTTCCAACCATAATATTTATTTAGGTCCTTTTGAACATATTTATGCAAGCGTACAAGCACAAACATCGTTCGACTCTACCAAAAATACATATTGACCCTTTTATTCAGCTTGTTTTGTGTTTTTCTTTTAAAATTTCATGACAAGCAGTGATTAATACGAAAAAGGTAGCAGAATGCAGTTTCTTCCACAGCAAAATTGCTGTTTTGTGACGATATAATGGTGTAATACAACACTTGACTCAATTACGATGCACTGCAAGAGATATGCCGATATGGTGTGGAATGTGGAAATGATATCACTGTAATGAAACCCAGGCACTAGCCAACACCAGTCTTCCGTCAATAGGGACGTGAGTTTAAAGACACTGACAAATTGCTGTACGACACATTGATTTACGATATACAAAAAGGACATCAGTGTTTCCATACATAAATGCTTGTGTTGTATCCCTTCTACTCCCGTCCGTCCTTACAATTATATGTTACTATAGATAAATTGTCATGAATGTGCTTATGGAAATTTCTCGAAAAAGTCAGTATAAAGGTAAATATTCATTCCGGTGTGATATGATTCGAATACGGGTTTTTTCTGGTGTCATTTTCCACATCCACTTGTCCTTGATTGGATAATGAAATTTTTTGCAAAACTGTCGGCCCATATTGCTGCTTTTGTGAGTAATTGAAGGTTTATTTAAAATACTTTAACAATAAATTTAAAATCTGATATCGAAGTTTCTGCTCAGCCTTAATTGGGAAGACGACCGGTCGTATACCTATCATAGATCTATGAATTTTTGCATTAATAAAATACATCTTGACTGCTATTTTTGATTGTAGATATAAGTTATTAAAATATAGGGTGTCTTTTAAGGATATTTAAGTGTACCACTCTTGGGAATATTCTAAGAAAAAAAAAATGTTCTATAGAATGGGTTTATCTCGAACGTTGACACCATTTATCGGGGCTTATTAACAGATATTCTTCCATTACTCTTCTTTAAGGACTATGACGCAAAATTTTAGTTAAATTAGTACGATGTTAAAGCTGTTTTGGTATGAAACTAGGTTAAAACAACGATTTTGCAAATTTTAATCGAATTAGCATCACACTTTCTCTACCCTTTTATTAAAGCTAAAATCATATCGAATACCTATTTCATGTTTTTTAGTATCGTGCTATTGACAAACACCACAAAAGGTCTGTTTACTTAGGTTATTGCACGAACTGTCATTGTTTTAGGTGTGTTCAGAAGCAATTTATTAAGAAAATTGCTTTAATACGATACTACGTAGTTAGAAAATGTTTAAAATGAAGAATGATTTAGTAAACTACTTCAAAGTTGGCAAATTGTTAAGTAGTATCATAAACTAAGACCTTAATAATAGGCTTATATTTTTAGAAAAGATTCTAACCTTTATAACTGCGTTTAAATTTATTAGATATCTTGTTGAAGTTTTCTGAAATACAATTTCGAAACCTGTTCATTTTTTGGCTTTGAGGTAAATTTTCTACATGAACTGTGCAATAAACATAACGATTAATAATTATTTTCTTATAAAAGTAGCGGATTTTTCGAAGTTGAGAAAAACAGCCAGAAGCTAAATTAAAAAAAAAAAAATTTTAATAAAAAAATGATTTTGTGGGGCCTTCGAAAATGTTTATTTTGTGTTTACGTTTACTAAAACCTACAACAACTAATTTAGTAATATTTTTGAACTAATTTTTAAACCATATGGATACACATTCGTAAGTTGACACTATATTGATTAATTTTTCGAAGGCATTTGACCGTTTTCAACATTGTGTCCTTTTGAAGAAACTTGAATTGTTTGGTTTCCATTTTTTCTCCTTAAGTGGATTAAAAGTTATTTAGTATGTAGAAAGCAAATTGTCAAAATTGGTAATGTGTTTTCTAAAGATATATTTAACTTTTCAAGTGTTCTTCAAGGAAGTCATCTTGGACCGCTGCTTTTTATTATTTTTATAACTGACTTACCACCTCATCTATGTTAGTCTTAATGGTTTTTTTTTGCTGATGGTTTAAAAATGTTCAGCAGCATAAACTGAATTCATGATGCAAATAAGGTTCAATCTGATTTAAACAAAATTATCGATTGGTGCAAGCTTAATGGGCTGTACTTCAACAATAAAAATGTAGCGTAGTTACATTTTCCAGAAACCAAAATCTTTGGTGTTTTGATTACAAACTCAAAATCGATTTATTACAGAGATTTGATAGCCAAAAACATCTAGGGCTTATATTCGACTCCAAAATTAATTTTGCTTATCATATAGATCTAATTCCAAATTGAAACCGTTGATATCTTCTTCTGTGATAAAATTGGTTAAACCTAAAAACAAGTTACGAAAATAGTGCTACGAACATCTATCAAATATTAATTTAATAAATCGCTTCAAACTAATTTGCAAAAAACTTAAAAAGGAAACAGTCTTGTCGCCATGGGTACTTTAGAAACAAATTTAATACTGCTCGTGGTAATCCTAGAAGGAAATGGGAAATTATCAATTCAATTACTAACCGCAAAATAAAAGAAAAAAGAAACCCAATCGAACTGTCGCATGGTGGTCACATTGTTAACGACACATCGTTGGTAGTGAATATTTTTTTATAATTTTGTTTGTATCAATTGATGAAAATACAATTTCAAACACTATTTGTCAGAATTGCGCACGTCGTGAGCTACGAGCTGACAGTTTAAACTGCACCGGTAGTTTTTATTTCGAATCTTTCTCATGTCAGGAAATATTAAGGGTAATTAATTCATTAGATAACTCCAATTCTTTATGGCTTTGATACAATTTCAAATCTTACTCTTAAAGATATCGCTTTTTCAACGTAAGTCAGTTTGGTTTTAGAGAATTTTAGAGAAGGTGTTCTTACTGAGGATGCTCTTCTAGCTTTTAGTTCAATTAATTAAAAAGAGCTCCACGAAAAAAATGTTGTGCTGTTCTTTTCGTAGATATTTTACTAAAGCTTTTGATAGGGTTGACCACAGCATTCTTTTAGATAAGTTATACGGTATTGGTTTTCGAAGCTTTATGATAAGTTGGTTTTCTTCCTATCAAAGAAGGACAGAAGTCAAATAGTAAAAATTGGTGAGCATCTAAGTAACTCTCTGGTTCTTAACGAGGGAGTTCCTCAAGGATCTGTTCTTGGACCTATATTTTTTTTAATTTTTATCGATTCCCTTTGTCTTTAAGTTTTCGTGGAAAACCTACAGCGTTCGCAGATAAATTAGGAATTGCATAGGATTCAACAACACCGCTCAATGTAGTTGCTGATATTTATCACGACAGAAAGTTATTAGGAATTTGGTTTTCGACTAATATATTAGTGATCAGCACCAAAACAAAGACTTTGTTTTTTAGCTTATCTGCCAAGTTCTGCTTTCATTCGCTACAATTCAAAAACTGCATTCATTTTGATTGTTCGTGCGACGGATTTTATGATGGAATAGTCTATAATAATGAAAAAGTTTGTAGCCTAAATTGCTTTCAAATTGAAATTGTAAATAAATTTGAATATTTGGGTGTTTTTATAGATCAAAATATAACCTGGTTGGACCACATCTCTCATTTGGAAAAGCATTTTAGAGTGTCTCTCCGCCATATCTACCATCTACAAAAAATCCTTAGCTTGAACACAATGAAATCAGTTTATTTCGCTCTATTTCATTCAAGATTACAATATGGAATTTCTTGTTGGGGAGGGGCTTACATGTCTAATCTTCAATGTCTCGTTGTTTGTAAAAAAAAAGTTATAAGAATACTAACAAGTTTAAATCGTTTGAGCCCCTCCATATAGCTTTTTAGAAATTTGAAGATTTTTCCAGTTATACATTTCGTCGCCTGAGTTCTATCTTGTTCAAAAGACAATTTTTGGCGAAATTGAGTTAGAAATGCAGTTTTTATAAATCGAACATGCTCTTTCGAATGGCGTACTCCATTTTGTTCTATCTCTTTTAGTTTTTAAGTTATGAAGAACTATTTTGTTCAATAAACACTTTATTAAATATTTTGAGTGTCTTTTTTATTGAATCAACCACCGCTTTTTGTTTTTATATGAAATTGAACAATTTTATATTAACTTAAAAAAAAACTATTATGTATTTCTTTGTTGTTCAATATCCATATCTAATCCATTTAGTTTTGTATGTTATTGAACAACATCCTATTAAAAAAGTTATGCGGAGGGAAAACCGCATTTTTGTTCAATATCACTGCACTGTAATGTACCACACAAAATTAATACTGATATAACATTGGAAGCTGTAAGCACAATGTGATGTACGCGAAAAGTTGGAGCGTAATCTTCAAACGCTTTTAAGGTATTTTGAGAAACCCTTTTATCTTTAGACAGTTTTTGAATACAATATTTGTCGCTTACAGTATGATAAATCCAGCTCATCCAGGATCTGATATTTCAGAATTCTATGATTCAGAATTCTAATATAGCTCCTTTATCTGAAGAAGTCATTTCAGTACCTTCATTGGAAAATGTAGTACCAGCAGAAGGTTCCGTTTCATCGAAACAAACTACATGCTTTACACCAAGAGAAGCCCTGGATCGAGTAAAAAAAATCGAAAACCATTTTTGTGGAAACAAAATATACAAAAACGGATGGGTCAAGGTGGTAAACAATATCAATATGACATCCGCTTGCGACGTTAGTTGCAGTCATAATTGTTTCACCAAATTTTCTTATGATGAACGTGTGAAAATATTTGATTCATTTTGGACCTTAAAGCTAGGCGCGCATATTCAATTGCTTTGGTTGCTTATAGAAAACATATAATTATATGTTAATGTTACACAAATAGCGAACTCATTTTAGGCAATCGTTTAGTTTGTGTCAAAACACAAACTTTTTAGTTGCTCGACCCAATCAGTTGCGAAACTTAAAATTGAATTTGCGCGCCTAGCTTATAAGATTCTGAAAAAGGACAGTTTTATTCCAAATTTGTGATAAGATCGGAACCAAAGTGAAAGAGAGTAGCTAAAGTAATTTCAAGAAAAAAGTTTACTTTCAATGTAGACAAATACAATATCGACAATCTGGGGCCTGTTTCTCAGATCATACAGATCATACATTGTATGATATTGACAGTTCTGCTGTATGATTTATGTTTCTCAATTTTGTTGTATGATGCACTGTCATACAACAATGTATGACTGAAGATTACACTGGAAATATTGGAATGTTGTATGATTCTGTTTCTCAGAAATGTGTCATTCACATCATACAGCAAATTTACCTATAAATGATCATACATTTAATACAGCACAAAATTCTGTTGTAAAGTTGCTGCTGCATGTAATATGTAACAACATTGTTTTCATCAGTCAATGCTGGGGAAACAAAATTTATTTGAGAAGTTCTCTGGATCGACACTCACAAAACATGGTAGAGCCTGTAGGGCATAGAGAGAGGTAGTTTCATTGGGGTTGTCTTATGGGCTTGCATTGTGCCGATTTCATGATAATGGATTCCATTTCCAAGCTAATGAAGGGTTAATAATATTTGTTGCAAAGGTGACAAGGCTTCGTTGCAATTAGTTGAACGCACAATTGATCTTCAAAATGTTTCCACTAAAAATGTTTGGCAATCTAAATTTTTCAACAAAATATGGATCTTTAAGATTGAAATTAACAGGTTCTATTATTATTTTAGGGCGTCATCTGACACGTATATTAATTTCAACTAGTTCCAACACGTCTTCACCAAAAATTGAGATTTATATTAACCTCACACTCAAATAATAATGAAATGTCAGAATCATACACATCATACAACAAAACAAATGTCATACAACACTTCCAATGAAATCTGAGAAAGAGAATGATGTGTATGTTGTATAAAAATGTTGTATGTTGTATAAAATGTAAGATGTAAATGATCTGAGAAACAGGCCCCTGATCTTCTTTCAATGCATTACAAATAAAATCATAATGGCACAAAATTTTAGTTGAATTATTACGATGTTAAATCTGTTTTAGTATGAAACTAGGTTTAAACAACGATTTTTATGAAAAAATAATAAGAAACCAATTACAATAAAACTCAGTGGCGAAAAATTTTAAACAGCCTTTTATTAAGGTATTAGTATGATAATTCTTAACGATTTGCTAACTTTAAAGTAGTTTACTAACTCATTCTTAATTCTTACAATTTTCTAACTATTATCGTGCTAAGGCAATTTTCTTAATAAATTGCACATAAAACAATGAAAGTTCGTGCAAAGAACTAAGTCCGTGTGTGGCGTTTGTAAATAGCACGATACTAAAAAAATAATATAGGTATTCGACGATTTTAGTAAAACAGCTTTAGCATCGTACTAATTTAACTAAAATTTTGCGCCAGTATGTTTAAAACAATAACAAAATTTAAATTAAAAATTGTATGTAAAATAAATAATGTATTTATTTGAAAAAGAAGGGTAAAAAGTGAATTCAAAAAAATGTTTAACAAATTTTGAATTTCATTACCTACCGAGCAGCAGCAATATTTTTTCTGATCACCCATTATGTTCTAGTGTTTAACTCAAAGAATGAGTTAGAATTTTTTATTCTATTTTCATAGTATTTTCGTAGTTTCAATGATTTAATTATTAAGTGCTTCTATTTTGTTCAATATTTAGCTTTTTTGTTCAATATCCACCAATTTAATCAACTTGCTTACAGCCCATACAACGTTGTTCAATATCCAAAATGACATCCCACTTGATTTTATTTTTTAATTATTTCAGGATTTAATAAAACCTAGATTTATAAATCATTTTGCAAACAAAAATTATTGAGTTTAATGGAGAAAAAAACTCCACAGTATTTCCTTTCAAATTTAAGTAAAAATTTTGCTTCTGAAGTTAAAAAATCGTTTTCCCAACATTTTCCAAAATGGACTTTGAACAAGATAGAACTCAGGTGACGATTTGTATTACTTTAAGGTTTTAAAAATTTTAATAAAAGTGGTTATTTGCGAAGTCCAATCTTTGAATCTCGTAATTTACGTAGCAACTCAGCTTCTTTAGTATATATCCCTCCATTTCGAACAATTAATTACAGAAACTTCTTCACTATTGTAGCCTGTAAACTGTTTAATAGACTACCTTTAAATTCGAGACTTTTAAGATGGCTACCAACTTACGAGTACTTCAGCAAATTAAGCTTTGGCTTCTTGATTTTAATCATGAAGAAATTCTGTTGTCCTACATATCTTAAATCTCTAGCATTTATTGTTATCATTTCTTTTGTTTTTTACTAGCTTAAGCCTAGTACTCAGTTCAAGTGAAAATGAAAATTTCATATAAAAGTGACTGCTGGTTCACTGGCATGAAATCCGCAACGAGAGGTGAGTACTAAAATGTGGATTGGAAAAACAAATATGTTCCACAACTTTTTCCACGCTATGATTTTAATTTCTCAGTGTACAACCATCAGGAAAAAGTTTAAGGCAACGTGGAAAACTGTGACATTTGTCAGTTGATTTGAATATTTTGTTTCGAAACAAAAAATTGAAAATTTATAAACAGAAAGAACGAATCAGTTTAAAAATAATTGTCATTTTTTTCATTCAAAATGAATATCAAAAATTCACGTGGAAAAGTTTTTTCTATTTTCATTTTTATTCTTCGCGTGTAATTTGGAACGTATTTATTTTTCATTTCACGCTAGGTGAGTACTAGGCTTTAATACAAAATTTTCAATAAATAATAAAAACTTAAATCTTAATACTACCTAATTAAAAAAATGAAAAAATAAGAATAATTGAAATCCAATCAAATCAATGTTCAACCCACATTAAATAAGTTCATTTGCACATTTCTTTTAACGTTGTATTACTTAGTAAATTATAAGGCAATTGTATTTATTTTTGAAGTGATATAACGGGTGAGTTTTTAAGAGCTTGAGAACTTTTTTTAAAAAAAAAACGCATAAAATTTGCAAAATCTCATCGATTCTTTATTTGAAACGTTAGATTGGTCCATGACATTTACTTTTTGAAGATAATTTCATTTAAATGTTGACCGCGGCTGCGTCCTAGGTGGTCCATTCGGAAAGTCCAATTTTGGGTAACTTTTTCGAGCATTTCGGCCGGAATAGCCCGAATTTCTTCGGAAATGTTGTCTTCCAAAGCTGGAATAGTTGCTGGCTTATTTGTGTAGACTTTAGACTTGACGTAGCCCCACAAAAAATAGTCTAAAGGCGTCAAATCGCATGATCTTGGTGGCCAACTTACCGGTCCATTCCTTGAGATGAATTGTTCTCCGAAGTTTTCCCTCAAAATGGCCATAGAATCGCGAGCTGTGTGGCATGTAGCGCCATCTTGTTGAAACCACATGTCAACCAAGTTCAGTTCTTCCATTTTTGGCAACAAAAAGTTTGTTAGCATTGAACGATAGCGATCGCCATTCACCGTAACGTTGCGTCCAACAGCATCTTTGAAAAAAATACGGTCCAATGATTCCACCAGCGTACAAACCACACCAAACAGTGCATTTTTCGGGATGCATGGGCAGTTCTTGAACGGCTTCTGGTTGCTCTTCACTCCAAATGCGGCAATTTTGCTTATTTACGTAGCCATTCAACCAGAAATGAGCCTCATCGCTGAACAAAATTTGTCGATAAAAAAGCGGATTTTCTGCCAACTTTTCTAGGGCCCATTCACTGAAAATTCGACGTTGTGGCAGATCGTTCGGCTTCAGTTCTTGCACGAGCTGTATTTTATACGGTTTTACACCAAGATCTTTGCGTAAAATCTTCCATGTGGTCGAATAACACAAACCCAATTGCTGCGAACGGCGACGAATCGACATTTCACGGTCTTCAGCAACACTCTCAGAAACAGACGCAGTATTCTCTTCTGTACGCACTGTACGCATTCGTGTGGTTGGTTTAATGTCCAATAAAGTAAACTGAGTGCGAAACTTGGTCACAATCGCATTAATTGTTTGCTCACTTGGTCGATTATGTAGACCATAAATCGGACGTAAAGCGCGAAACACATTTCGAACCGAACACTGATTTTGGTAATAAAATTCAATGATTTGCAAGCGTTGCTCGTTAGTAAGTCTATTCATGATGAAATGTCAAAGCATACTGATCATCTTTCTCTTTGACACCATGTCTGAAATCCCGCGTGATCTGTCAAATACTAATGCATGAAAATCCTAACCTCAAAAAAATCACCCGTTATAAACTACCATTTAAATTTAATCCCTAATGTATAAATTTTTGAATAAAGAATCAATTGAATTTCAAAAGCAACATAGGCTTCAATTTTCTTACGTTTCGACTAATTTTGGTCTGTATTTTTCAGTATTGTGCCATACTACCTGGCAAGATCATTATCCAGTTTATATATATATTTTTCTACATACTTTATTTCTTCACTTTCTTAGTGTATCGGAATTTTTACGTGGTTTGTCAAAGCTTTCGTTTTTGACAAGTTTATCTTGAGACCATGTCTTTTAACTTCAATAGTAAGTTCGTTGAACATCCTTAAAAAAATCGAACTCGAGATTTTGATCAAAGTTGACATCACGATGATAGCGAAGACGAAAAAAGTGGGTCCGTCAATTCCGTCTGTCTGTCTGTTCGACTACAGCCTAAACGGCTCATCCGATTTTCTTTAAACTTGGTTGATACCATTTTTAATTTTTTCCTCCTACAAGTTTTTTGTTTTTTTTTTTCTTTTTTTTCTAAGACCAAAAATAACGGTACCTGCCATACGATTTTTTTTCAAAATTTTATAAATATTTTTTTCTCAAAAATTGTTCGACAGATTTAAAAAAATAAAAATACAAAAAAATTGTTTTAGTTGAAGCTAGGTAACGATTGAAAAAAAAATTCCGAAATATTTTGATTGAGGGTACCCCCCCTGGAACCATTTTTTTTGTTTTTGATTTTCTCAAAAAACAGTAGCACCGATTTTGATCATTTTAAGATCACCAAAAATTTTAATAGTGTTGTGTATTCAAATTTTAAAAAAAAAATTTTTTGGATTTAAAAAAAAAACTCAATATTTCGAAAACCCAATGCTAGATTTTTTTAAACTTGATAGATAAAAGTTTCTCAACATAATCTACAAGATGTGAGAAAAAAAATTTATTTTACCTAAAAATAAAGGTACCCACCATATAATTGTTAAAAAATGGTTTTCAAAAATCGTATTTTTCTCGAAAACGGTGCCTAGAATTTTAATATTTTTTTTTTCTTTCAATTAATTTTTATGATCTATAATTTAATAAAAACATTTTTGAAATTAAGATATTACAGCTTGTACCCACTATAGAACGATTTTTTCGAATTTTGATTTTCTCATTATCGACATAACGGATTTTAATAAAAATTTTTATAGAGATGCTTCTAAAAAGTTTAAAAAACATTGCATTTCAAGACTTGAAAAAATAATATTTTTGAATTTTTGGAAAAAAGTTATTGTTTTTTTCTGTTGGAAAATTCGGTATCTCAAAAACGGCTCAATATTTTTTTTGGAAATATAATTTTAATTTGTACAGGAGTGAGAGCTTAAAGTTGGAGTACCAAATTTATTTCTTAAAAATGTTTTAAAAATTTTGTATATAAAAGCTCATTTTTAAATTCATATTTGCATAGCATTCTGTTTTCATCTCTTACTACTAAAAGAATTTAAAAAATTAATTTTATCGTTGTGAACAGTTTTCTCTAATAACATTCGTTTTTAAAATTCCTAGTCTGTTACATAGGAGCAAGTTCGTGCGACCCAGTCGTGCATTTTATTTATTATTTATTTCAATGTCAATGTTTTAAGAGTTCAATAAACTCCATTTCTCTCTCAAAAATGCTTAACACTATTTTTTATGAGTAAAAAAATTATAACGAGATCGTAGACAGCTATCCTTTTTCCTTCGAATCATATTTGAAATATGAATAATGTTTGCCAGATTGAATACTTAATTTAATTGCATAACACCCTCTCGACACAAGTACCACATGAGACCCTTCTTAACGTCCATCACATTGCCACCCTAATTGGATTATCCATACAATTTATTATACTATTTACTTTTCTCTATCCACAGATACCAAAGTTCGCATTCCTAGATTTTCAAAAAAGTCCTGGCTGGCCTTCCCAGCCTTACGTGGAGCATACAAACATGTCCAGGTAAGTGTCTCTACATCTTCAGTTGCTTATGAAAAGGTGTGAAAGAATTTATTGGTTTTTATTTTGCTGCAAAACAATCCAGATAAGAGTTGAGTTCCGCCCGGAATCCATCGAAGGCATTATCCTTTTAACTGGCGAGAGGGACGACTTAACTGGAGACTTTATGGCGTTACTCATACATCAAGGCTTCATAGAATTCTGGTAAGCTGATTAAAAAGAAAAACCTAAAGTTGTTAATAATTCTTATACGATTTTAATGTCAAAAAAACCACCACTAAATCCGACGATATTCCAAATTCAACAAATTTGGCCTCATAAAGTCGCAGAACTAGCATTTATTGATTTTTTTTTTTGTATTTTTATTTCGTCGAATGCGAGTCAAAAGCATAAAAGTCTTTCATTCTCATGCCATATCCCAGGGCAATATTCGAATAAACGAAACACAGAGTGGCACAGAAATATATGAGAGTAGTAAGGCGCACACCAACCCCAATCTTTTGGTTCAATAAAGTCGTTGCATAATCATATTGCTAGGGTAGCTTTGTGGTGCCTCCAACTATATTTCAACATACGCACACAATGCATGTAGGAGGAATAAAGTATAATGTAGGCGAGGCGGAAAATTCACAAAAAACTGGAAAAGGACAGAATAAGTCATGATATCCTATACGTTATGTATTACGAATACATATGTATGTAAGTTCATATGGCTTCATAAAGTGCTAAAGCAGCACTTCAGAAAACCGAACTCAGCACCTGTTGATTTTTTTTTCCAATTTCGAACCTCTGTTGACAACATATTCTTCAAGGAGACGAGCATTGAAAGATATTTATGAAATAATAAGAGTTTGTACAAATACGTGTTACATGGGATTAACATAGGTGTGGCCTAGAAATTAATGCAAGTTATGGATTTGTACGAAAATGGAATTCAAGGTTTTAATCGAATATATCATAAAAGACGTATTTTTTAGCTCCTCAATGTTCGCATTGAGAAATGTATCTCATTAAGCCAGATTGAAATTGCAAACAACAACAAGTTAGCAGCACATTGGGAGCTCAACAAAAGAAGTCTTAGCATTAGATAAGTTGAAAAAGTGGTTCTCAGAAGGGTTTGTGTTATAGTATAATACCTTTTACCTTCGATCAAAATATTTAATGTATTTCCAAGGAAAAGTGAAGGGAAAATTATGTAATTACTAATTACATACATTTTACTATATGGTACCCATACCCTTACTGGGCGCCCGCATTTTAAAATGCTAAATAATGTTTTTTTTTTTCAATAAGGTCGGGTAGATGATGAAATGGAATAAAACACCTCCTTTTATTTAAAAGACCCATGTATGTCATTATGTATTGAATATGACCTCGTTCAAATGCCCGCCTCAGCTTCACGGATCCGAGTGGTCTAATTTTCAAAGACTCTTCCGCATAGATTCGGTTGAATTTCAGCGTTAACCTGTTTTATGTTCATCTTAACGGCATTGATCGAATTTATTCGCAAAGACCTGCGACTTCAGAGAACTCCACAAGAAATAGTCTAGCTGAGGCAAATCGCATGACCATGCAGCCAAATGCACGCCACCTTTGCGAGGGACAAGCTTACCCACAAATCATTCAAATAGAATGTCAATCATGCGGTGTCTGCTGTCTTGCATGTAGAATGTAGTGCATGCCGTCCTGCTGGAACCCATATCATCTAAGTTTATATGGTTCAATTTGTGCCATAAGAAATTGGTTATCATCGTTCTGTAACGATCGCCATTGACGATGACCGCCTCACCAACGTCGTTTTCCAAAAAGTGTGGTCCAATGATGCCATCGATCGGCCCGAAATCTACATCAAACGTGTCATCCCATATATGGAAATTTTGCTTGTTAGCACGACCGCATTCATCCAAAAATACGTCTCATCGCTAAAGATGATTTTCCGGTCGAAATTGGGCTCCTCTTCCAATTACTCCGAGACCAGTAAGCAACAAAACCGCGTTGTCTTTGGTCATGAACTTTAAGTTCCTAAGTTAGTTGGATTTTGTAAATGTTTATGCCCAAGTTCCGACTCAAAATTCGCCATTTTGAAATCTGTGAAAAGCTGAGTTCTTGTGATCGCTGAGGTATTGACTGCTTCGGGTTCTGCTGTACATCTTTCACGAACCGTGGCGGCTTTCTAAGCCGATCTTGCGTTCCCATAACGTTGGCTGATTTATTGCAGAATTATTGGTCATCTCAAATTTTGCCACCAACCGAAGAAGAATCGACTGTTGAGACCGATCATTTCTAACGTAAAATGGTCGCAATACGCGCAACGTTTGCACTAACGAGCACTAATTTTGATAATAAAGTTTTATCATTTGGATGTTCTGTTCATTTGTGTAACAAGTCAAGGTGATTTGGCGTCAATAGTTGATAAACAACAGATTTGACAGATGTCACCAGATCAACATGGCCACCAAAATTTACTCGCGCCAATTTAAAATCCCTTCATAACCTGTAAAGCAATGTCATCGAATATTACGCCGAATTTTATTTGAATCCATCCAGCGTTTCAGCGAGCATTCATAGTTGTTCAGATATTACAACAATATTATTGTTTCCTTGTCTGCTTTCAAGCCTAGCCAAGTCAACAGCTTTTAATCTGTTGCTATAGTAGAAGGCTTATCAACCTAACGCTCTGAGCGCTATCTCCAGAAGTATTTTATGACAGTCACACCATAACATTTACCTAGCTTGGCATAGTGCAGATGGTGTCGGATGAGTGTGGTGGTTCGGCTCTCACTCTCTAGTCTCTCTCTCACTTAGTGATTCAATTTCAAAACCTACTAGATCCATATTTTTGAACTTAATCCAAACTGGGTGACTCCTTGAAAATGTCTACAGTTTCCCATATCAATTCCATCCACAGGTTCATAAGAGTTATGTATCAAAATGGCACATTTCAGTGCTTAATTGAGCCACAAAGCTAGACTGCCGGTGGTCGCCAATTTTACCTACCTACCACACTATTACACTGACAGTCAGTGATCAAACTTGACAAGGAAAAAAGGAAAAAGGATTTGACTCTCTATTTAGCCTTGAATAGGCTCTTTTTAGTTATGGAGTTAATGTGTTGTCTGAACTCTGAAGTCAAGTTTTTGATTCAATAACATACAGTCATATTGCTTACGTGTGATAAGTAAACGGTTAAGCAATTAGTTAAAGGAAATAACGCTAAAACTCTTTCCTTAAACTAACAGATTTACGAACATAAAAATATAAAACGAACAGATTTCATTATGCGAAAGCAGGTTCTAGTGATTTTCAACTCTCCAAACAGTTCTATGAACCTGCTGTCATGTCGGCGGGAATAGAGGGGACCTACAATTTTCTACCGAGACCAAAGAGCTAAGATGGGAACTTAGAAAATTGTTTGTCACTTCCTCGCAAAAAGAAGTTTCCCTGTAAGAAACATTTTTGATTTTATGTGGGAGTGTTTGGAGGCTTATTGTGTCAGACCTTCTTAAGAAAGTAGTACACTTACAAACATAGCGGCCAAAATTCTGAGTAACAGTCTACATAACCGGAAGTTTTTGAAAAAGTTTTGAAAATTGCACCATTGTAATAAAGTCGTTTTCATATTTGAACAAAGGCGGTTATAACTTAAGATGGGACTACAGTCCTAAGGAGACCACTGCCTAAACCAACAAGTTTCTTCTAGCCATTTTGGTCCTTGGATAGTTGTCTTCAATTTCGCAAATCACGTCAAGTGGCGTGCACCACTTCTAATTTTTTAAAAGTACGCAGCTTTAAAATCGAAGAAAATTCTTCTTTAATGTGAATATTCGATCGATGGTCAGCTTTTCTGACTTAAGGCCATGGTTATGTCGACTTATCAGGTCTGTGATGACCAGAATCAATCGGTCACATAATACGCCACCGTTGAGTATGTGATAAACGATGTTATAGAGCCGATTGCCTCTGTAATTGACACAGTTCAGAAAGTCTATTTTTATCGCGGATCAGGCAAACAATATTAAAGATCCATTCACGACCATTTTTTAAATACTGCTAACCAAGTCAACACCCGCAACATTTAATTGAGATCTAATAAAAGAATTGGAGCTTTCAGTTTGACCATTTAACATCGATAGGGTTTCATTCATTTTTGGTAAAAATGTTTGCGGCAAATCAAATCTTGAGTTTCGATGTGTTAATAATGTAAAACCAGCACATCAGAAGAGGTTTGACTGACTTCTTGGAAATGTTTCCATTGGCTCCCTTTATATGTTATTCGTGGTAGAGGGGTATGACTCCAACCTGGATAACCAGTCCCTTAGTATAACTCCAAGCACGGTGGCCCAGATAAACCGCTACTTATTACCCGGAACATCAAAAATGTCATACTAACCCATCTGTGATATCCATGTAATGCTGTCTCGAAAAATTAGAAGCGCTTCAGTCAGAAGAGTTCTCGCTCTCCCTCGTTTGATGTCACTAACAATTTTCCATAGAAATTAAAACCTCATCTCCATTTGAGTAGGAGTTGATAGACAGCATTTCGTTTTCTAAGAAATTTGTGCGTCATTTTGGATGAACGTCTACTCTTTGAACATCATTCAGTTCTATATGAATTAATAATACACGCACATGGCTTAGATTCCTCCCCTATGGTTGCCCAGAATTATCTCTTAAATTATTTTATTCATCACCGTTGAAACATATCCAGGAGGATCAAGCGAATAAATGCTGTAAAGATAATCTATCAATTACTAAGAAAAATTATTTCTTCACCATTCATCGCCTTGGAAGTAAAATACAGAGTTTAAGTGAGGTAATCAATCAATACCAATAACTGACCACCCTAATACATATTTTTTACACGTGTCATTTTGTATATTACATTTTTAATTATTACTATTTTTTTTTTTGAAGGTTTGATTGTGGCTCTGGTGTTGGCAGTGTTCGTTCTGAAGAAATGGTTCAACTAAATCAATGGAATTCAGTAACAATATACAGACATCGATGGGATGCTTGGCTACTATTAAATCACGGCTCACGTGTGCAAGGACGATCAAAGGTACATCATTAAACTTTCTAAACATTATTAAAATAAAAAAAGTCATCTGTTAGTTTCGAAGTATCATTCATAAAGATATTATTGTTTCATAATTTTAAGTTATTGTTTTCTAATTTACCACATTCGATAGCTTTAACATATATATATATAAATCGATTTATAAAACAAATTATGTGAATGGAAGGCTGCTAATAGCAACGCCACATGTGTAAGGGTGCCAACACATTAAAGGTAATAAAAATCAATACTTAATACTTCGGCCTTTGTTGGGTGATGTATTTACTGCTACTTAGTACTTACTATCTGAATTATTAAATGAACACTTCAAGGGTGCTTGAGGGTTAATGATTAGATACATTAACTATTGTTTGTATTTGTTCCATTTGAACAATATTGTGAGTTTGCATAGTTACGCCTTCACAAGCAAACTAGACGCTTGATAGTTAAGATAGTTTAATTATTGAGATAAAATAAATAAAAGCCTCTCATTCACAGCCTTGTCCAATATTTTCTTTAAGGTAGGTCACTGTTGTGTCTTTTTTACTTACTAGTACCGTTTCATCGCCTCAAAATAAAATGATAATGACGTGATTGTGCAGAACTCAATACCCATAAGAAGAAGTAGGCGTACCTATGGCTTAGCTGATAGGACGGAATTGTCTCACTTATCTTGAGAGAATATAAAGGAATATAGTGGAATTTTTCACACAAAACTATTTCACCTAAATTAATAGCTTTTCGATTTCCTCCAGTTTCATTCAATGGATGGAATCATACCTACTTATTAGACCGTAAATATCGGGTTTTGCTTAGAACTTCAATGTCAAATCCTTTTACTGGAAAATCAAGGCAGCTATCTTGGGCTGATTATTTTCATCATGATAAACAAGGACGTTAAATCTATGATTGAACATTCGGAACTAACTACATATGCCGATGACATGAACATTTTTAGAGTAATTTTGACAAAAGAACTATTTGAAACTTATTCCCGCAAAAATCTTCCAGAGTTACCACCATTCGGGATCTAGGAGTTATCTGCGATAGTGAGATCAACTTCAGATCCCATCATGACAACATTGTGGCTAGGACTAATTCAGCTCTTATATTCGTCCAACGTTGGTTAAACGAGTTTTCAGACCCTTTCGTTACGAAATCCCTGTATACCCTTTGTTCGACCACTGCTTGAAAATAAAACGCATCCCGTAAGACGTCGTACAGTGTGCACAGAACAAGTGAACAAGTGCAGCGTATTGTTGATAATGATCGAAATGTGTCAATTCGTCATCGACCATACACAGCCTTATTTATTGAAAAGAGTTTGTGAAAATTGAATCTCCTGATTACTCCATGTATGCCGAAAACGTCGTGATCCGACGCTTGAAATCATATTCTAACCCTACTGACAAAATAAAGTCAATTTCCTTTTTCTGTGCTTTATTTCTCTATAAAAATCTCCTCCAAAAACTTATTTTTTAAAAACCCTTATTTAATCTCTGCTTAAGAAACCACATGGCATTTCCAACTCCAACTATTGAAGTAGTTTATTTAGCCACTCAAAAAACTAATTTTATGTTTATGACAACTATTTTTAAAATTCTCAGTTTTTTAACATAAAAAAAGTTAGCTCTTGCGATCCAGTCTGTAAATTTAATAAAACGGGTGGAGTAAATATTTTTAAATTTTGTCTTTTAACCGTACGAAAAATTAGTTTTAGATATGTATTTTGTATGCGAAATTATTTGTTAATAAAACAATTTATTTCAATTTTGTTTTTTCAAATTCAAAATTTTTCCAAGGAAATCAGATAGTTGACTTAGGGCCATTTTTTTCACTATTGCTCAACTCGAGTTGACCAATTTAAGAGTTGGCTTCAACTCGAGAGTTGAAAGGCAAGTTGAAATTTCTTTTTTTTTTCACTAATTTTTTTTTCAACTCCCGAGTTGAAAATCTAAAGTTGTTCAACTTGTGATTTGAAAAATATCCCTGGGATATTTGGTTTCTGCATCACTTCGGACATGTGTACAATCAATTGCACCAATTGTCCTAAGAAACTTGGCTTTACCGAAAAAGCCTCTCGTGCTGCTTCAAGCTTTTCCTCATGCGTTTCCGGCATTCGAATTAACCGTGGTGCTAGATTGGCAATTGCTTTCGACACTCGTTTCAGAATGTGATACACGCTGGAAATGCTTACTCTACTGAAGAAAAGTCAATTGCACTGATCCGAATAAAATCGTAGTGCTACCAATAACTTTGTGATTGTCCACAATTCAAAAGATATATTTAAAAGGGAACTTAAGTTTTAAGGTCACGACTAATTTAAGATTATAATCGTCTCTTGTCGGAAGGAAGTGAATCCTTTATCAAGTCTATCAACATCATTGCTGTCTGGTTTTAAAAGACGAAAGCGGTAGATAAAGTCACGGTCGTCCTACTTTTCAACTCCAATGAGCGGCAACATCTTGTATTGCCTTCTTTCAAATAACAATGGCTCAGTTACATTATCTTCACTTTTACTGCCTGAAGAAGTTGATGGACACTTTTCCCAAAAATAATTGCTGCGAAACATTATACCAATGTTTCTTCAATTTTTTGTTCTAGAAATTGAAGCAAACAAACTTTCGAAGCAAAATGCATGTGTAACAATAAAAACATCAAGAGTGAATATAATTTGGTCAGTAATCAGAGTGAATATAGAATGAATAAAAACTGTTGATATATTGTAATGTAGATAGTGCTTAAATCGAGTGCAGAAAAACATTTGGTTCGGAAAGGTTGGTACTGGCACTGGGATGTGTTCTGGAATGCATCTTTTTTTCTCAGAGATTTTTATTATGTCAAGACATTTGGAAATAAAGCTTCATTTTGTCTATTTTGTAAAAGACGTACAAAAAATCCCAAATGTCAATTGATTGAAAAACTTCTGAAAAATCTTAATTTTTTCACCGAAAATCGATTTATTTTTTTTATTTTTTTTTTGTTCAGGAAAATTGCGATTTTAGGGCTTTTGGAAAGCATTTAGAAAGAAATACTCTAAGTAGTTCAAAATATAGTATATCAACCATCAACCAAGTCATAAACTGTCAAATTCCATTGGAGGATGGCTGAGATCCCGATAGACTAAAAAACATCTACAAAATCTTACTTTTTTTTAACGAAAAATCGATTTGCTCATTAAAATTATAATTTAGAATAAGAATATGGAAAGAAATATTCTAAATACGTCAAAATAAATTTGAAATTACTCTGAAATTCGTGTCAAACTTTGAGATTAGAAGAGAGTGAATATAAAAGTGACTATAATCGTTTTTTTTTTTCAATTTTCTTTACACGGCTAATATTGAATTCATTTTATAAAATAATAAAGCACTTGAAAGTGCAATCATTTGAATGTGCCCATTGAAAATTATAATAATGTGCCCTAATATGAGTGAAGCAGCTCTTTTCTATTCCATCCTTTTCAGTTCAAGATTAAATTATGATAAGAAAAAAATCTATTTATGTGTATGTATAATCTTCAAAAGTTCTAACTTTGCACAAAGAGGGTATATCGCCGAATTTATCACTTTAAACTTACTTACAATAAATCCGAGAAAAAGAAAGGGAATCCTTTAACATACCCTTCTCTGCAATATTTCCCATTCAAAACAAGAACATCACTCAAAATTGTATTCTTTCACAAAAAATGTTATGCTTTGACAACCATTTTCCAATAATTTATTCTTTAGTATTGAGTCTAAGTTGTACGGGACAACATCTTGCTTCTTTATAAAAATATTTAAGAGTGTAGTAGTCAATTCTTGTCCTTAATGTATTATATTTTTCCCCTCATCTACTTAAGGATCTACTTTGAAACAATGTTAACCTGAACTTTCTATTCATCTTTTAGATTCACCATACACAAATTTCTAGGATGAAAGCTGACGTACATGTTACTTATACTCGTATGTAACTTTATAGTGAACTTTGGGATTCTTTTCAATTTCGAGGATTTTATAGCATAAAGTCAGTATTATTAGAGGAGGGTTCAGGTAGAAGCTTTTTTCATTGAATGTGTTTACAATAAGCATATTCATATAAAAAAAAAATTATAATCCAATTAGTAAATAAAGTAATTGCTTACTTGCTTGTCAGCACAAAGCCCTTGGCAAACGTGGATAAAATGAAAAATTTTACTTTTAACGGAAAGAACATTTTATAGTCTTAAAGACAAATTAATCTCACAAAATGAAAACTTGTTTTTATTATATTATTTTTCGGCTTGATGTGTGTTAAGTCAAAAAAAGAACAATGGAACTCATGGCTAAAGTGTGTAAACGCATCAACGTTCGTCCTAGTGCCGAATTTTTGTTATCGAGCATATCCAAAAAAAATACATAATAATGCAATCGTAATGTCAACATTGTTTTTAAAGATTGAAAACATTTTTGCATTTTAATATAATTTTATTTTTATACGAACTTTGATAGAACTTTTAACTGAAACTCACAGAAATGTATACAGAAAATCACAAAGTTTAAAAGTAAAGAAACGAACCCATTTATTTAGAAAAATAAATATTAAGAGAAATAGAATGTACCATCGCTCCGCACTCCGCTACGTAATGTTAAGTTTGCTAGACTTATGTAGACTATAACAGGGATGTTATTTTATACAATAATAATATATTTTTCAGCTTTTATTCAAACAGAGATGTTATCTGACAATACAGCTATTTGCTTGGAGCATTAAAAGGGGTGTTCACATTCTGAAATTTGTTTGACATGATGAATATTTAAGAGATAAAAATCATTAGCGCTCACATTTGTCAAACATTCTGTCAAACATCACCTCTCATTAGGATTTAGACCACGGCGGACCAACTCAGAGCATAGATGAAATTTAAGATGAGAAAATTTACTTGATTTTTACAGTCCGAGTCGTCTGCAGAAAATTTATATTTATCTAATAAAATAATGAATTACCGTTTTTTTCTATATATTTTCTTACGATTTGCACAGCTCGAGAACTTCATGGAAAATTAAATTTGCTTCAGACTTGACAAGCATGCGTTCGTTTACATGCTTTTGAAGAAGTTAAAATATTAAAATATTTTGAAATCCATCCAGATAGAAATGATTTTTTCCACATGTTTTTTTCTTTTTTTTAACCCAAAATAAAGGTACCTGCCATACGATTTTTTTTTTCGAAATCTTATAGAATATTTTTTTTGCTCAAAAAATGTTCGTCATTTGAAAAAAAAAATCAAATATTTCATCTAGTTAAAGCTAGGTAATGGTTGAACATTTTTTTTTTCCATAAAATGGTTATTAATGGTACCTACCCCTGCTAGAACCATTTTTGTTTTGATTTTATCAAAAAAGATTCTACTGATGTTCATCATTTTTTTATGATACAGCTCCCCAACAGTTTGGATAATATTGTGTATTCAAGTTTTCAAAAAAAAAATTTTTTTTTTCGAAAACTCGATATTTCGAAAACGCCGTGCTCAATTTTTTTTATACTTGAAAGATAAACATGTTTAAATACTATCAACTATAAAAGAAGAAAAACTTAACCCTCTTTTTTTTTTTATTTTAAAAGATTTTTTTTTTAAAGATGAAAATTGAAACAAAATGAATTAATTAATTAAACTGAACAACTTATAACTTCTTCGAGAGTTCCTCTGGTCGTGGAGAATCTGTAAAAAAAAAAAAAAGAACTCATGAGCACTCAAAGCCCTTTTATTAACACGAATTTTAAAAATATAATTAAAAGACCACGGTACTTAAGTCGATGTGAGTGCAAAGCGTATAAAGAATCTACAATAAGATAAATATTAGAAATATTTATGAACTTGTCCGAAGTGTACAGACCAACCTTCCAGCTGCGAACGAGGAGGGAGAACGCGCACCTCGAACCGATACTCCAGAGGGTGGCTGTTATCACACGGAGTGGTAACGGGGTGGGAAAGCACGCAACCCGTACCGACCAAAGAAAATGTATAAGTGATCGCAGCATATCTACACACAAACCCACCGGCTGCGAACGAGAAGGGAGAACGCGCAACTCGAACCGATACTCCAGTGGGTAGTTGTAACCACCCCATCACAATACAAAACAATAGCAATCGAGACATACATACCAACCCACTGGCTGCGAACGAGAAGGGAGAGCGCGCAACTCGAACCGATACTCCAGTAGTTGGTTGTAAGCCCTCGATAGAGCTTTAAAAACACACGAAGCAGGAGAACGCACATCTCCGTATGTTAACGGTATACAACTCATTTACTCACAATCGACATATAGTGCATTTATTAATAATAAAATATATAATACAAATAATTCGCGAGATATTAACACGCGCGAAGATAAAATAATGACCACGTATCGTTTTTTTTGGAAAGCCGAAAAACAAAAAGGATAACTTTAATAATTATATAACAAAAAAAAATAAGGTCTAGAGTTGGCTCAGTGGTTAAATAAATAAATCAATTTAACTCACTTATTAATTTCTTTGTCCAAACTTTCTTTCTTTTTCTTTGTAGGTAATTATTGTTATTATTTTTTTGTGTATTTCAAATGAAAAACTAACTATTTTCACAAAACTCAAAATAAAAACTGCTTAGCCAACTTTTCCTTTTCTCTATATGATTTTTGTTTTTATAAGTATTCTTCAAAAATAGAGTGATAAAAAAAATTGAAATATATATATACAAAAAATATAAAATATCTTACACTACAAGTGAGAAAAAAATTATTTTATCTAAAAATAATGGTACCCACCCTGCAAAATGTCAAAAATGGTTTTCGAAAATCGAATTTTCTCGAAAAACCGCGCCTAGAATTTTGATAAGAATTTTTTTTCTTTCATTAATTTTCACGATCTATAATTAAATAAAAAAACTTGAAATTATGATATTACTTACTGTACCTATGGTAGGTATTTTTTCGATTTTCTCATTATCGGCATAACGGATTTTAATGATTTTTTTTATAGAGAAACTTCTAAAAAGCGTAAAACACATTGTTTCAAAACTTTTTTTTTGAATTTTTTGTGAAAAAATCTATCAATTTTATTTTTTAAAAATTCAATATCCCAAAAACGGTTCAATATTTTTTTTAATTTAATTTTAATTTTTTGTTGTTCGTACAGTAATGAAAACTTAAGGTTAACGTACAATTTTTTTTTTTTTTTTCAAAAGTGTTTTAAAAATTTTTTATAAAAAGGTTATTTTCTTGAGAAACCTCTATAGCGACTTTAATTTTTGATCTGACATAAAATTGTATTTGCTTAAGAAATCAAATGGAATTCTGTTTTCATCTCTTACTACTAAAATAATTTCATAAATGAATTTTATGAACAGTTTTTTTCTAATAACATTCATAGAATTCTTAGTCTATTACATAAGAGCTGAGCAAGTTCGTGGGACCCAGTCATGCATTTCATTTTCGTACGTTTCGTCTTTCGTCGTTTTGACAGTTTGGGGGAGGATAATAAAAACGTAGATTTATTCCGTAACACTTCTTTATCTCACAACAAATATGTCAAAAAGAAGAAAGACAAAACTACTGAAAAAAAGAGTCGTGTAATCAAAGTCTTGGTGTCTTATATCTGCTATAGACGGTGTTTACACTGAACTAAATCCTCCGACTTTTTTTGACGTTTCTGTATTTTATCCCACTCCCTCTGTCAGAAATGTATATACTGATCGAAATCATTGCCATTTTATAATGAAAATTGTCAAAGTAAATATAAGCGGAAAAAACTAAAATTTTATATCCATTGGTATCGTAATCATCATCCAGTTCATGGCTTGACAGATGGAGATTTGATAGATAAAGATAAGGAAGAGATTAAATTTTATTTTTTTTATTTTAAATTATTCGGTGAAAGGTGAAGAAAATGTTGTTCTAACTATCAATAGGAGGAACTATTTTTTAGGAATCTCAATGTTTTAAATATAAATACGATCAATGTCAACAGGGTCTTAAATGCAATCTTCGGTATGGTAAATACTTCAAACTATATTGTAACGTTTTATTCTTCATATCTGAAGTAAAATTGAGAAAGCTTAAGTTGAGTCGAAATCCAAAAGGAGCCTTGGATAGTGGATCATGATCTTATCAGACATCATACATAAATGGAAGTTAGGAAGAAGAAGGAAAAATTTGGTTTTGTGGATTTTATTGAATGGAATCCAATTTTAATTATTTTGTAACTTTTGATATTAGCGAAAAAAGGAAAGGAAAAAACAAGCCAAGGTGGTAGTCATGAGTTCAGATAAATTAGATATTAATCTAATAGCCAAGAAATATAAAGCTTTCAAGTTTAAATATTTGTTTTCATAAATCTGACTCGGTGTAAAATGCATTCAAAATTTCGAAAAGTGACAAATGTCAAAATTTAAAAAATTGATGCTTGGAAATTAAATTTTTTAAATTAAAAATACTGAAATTAATGTTCCTAATAACAAAAATAAGACAAATGTTGAAAAATTAATTAAAAACAAAATTAAAAAAGAGGCTGGGTGCGACCCACACTGATAACTTCCCATTTGTGCTCTTGAAAACTTTATATTTAGTTTTTTTTTTTAAATAACCAAAATTGTCTCTTAGCACACTATGATTGAACTAGAACTTTCTTCGTTTTTTTCGTTTCCTGAACAATTTTAGAAATGTCGCTTAGTATACATTCTTACGGGAAGGTATCGATGTATAAAACAACATACTTTAGAAGGCACTATCGGTGTTCATTTCCAAGAAATTCGACTTGAAATACAATTTTAACTAGTTTTCACTAGAATTTTTAATAGTTCAATATTAATATTATTATTCAATACTTGTCAACATTTTACCAATTGTACAAAATTATACTATGTATAAAATAAACTAAATTAGAAGTCAATATCACTACTGGTTCTCGAGAAATTTGAGTCGAAAAACAATTTTTACCAATTTTCAATAAAATTTTATATATTTTTTTTATTTTTTGTAAAAAAAACTAGAAACTATTTTTTTTTTGAAATTTTCACCAGTTGTCAAACACATTATTTTTCGTAAAATAAAATTATTTTGAGTTTCAAATTGTTTTCCGTTCTTAGAATATCTGGGTTATGAAATTTTTTGTTTCAGTTTTTTTTATTTAAAAAAATAACGGTATGTTCATTTTTTTCCAAATTCATACCAAATCTGTATGACCTTATATTGAGTACATTAAATTTTATTTGAAATCAATAGCATTATTTTTTCGTGAGATATTTGAAACTAACCAAAATTTTTACTTTTTTTTTAAACCGTTATAGTGAAAAAACTACTCACTGAATTTTAGTAAACGCCCGTTCAGCCTCTTTCGAAGTTATTATCTATTAAAAAAATTTATTTGAAGTCGATATCTTTATTCGTTTTTGAGATATCGACGACGAAAAATGGTACCAGAACGTACGGACGTACGAACGTACGCACGTACGTACACACACACACACAGACATCTCTCTAAAAATGATTGATATAGCCTCTAGGGACCTTGAAACGCCGATAAATGTCAAAAATTCCAATTTGACAAATCGGACCGATTACAATAACTCCCTATGGGAAGTTAATAAAAAAAGTACGTATACGCCAGAGTGCCCAGCAATATTCGCTGAAAGCTGAAAGTGAATGCTGTTCCTCCACTGTCGGAAATTATTCTTCTGGGATTTCCAAAAATTACCGATTTTTTCTTCAATTTGTCGATGACCTAATTTGTTCCTGTGCCTTTTGTGGGATAAGGCCACATAAATTTTAAAAATCGATCAACAACAGCCAATATGTGATGTTATTGCTTTAAAGTTTATCCCATTGGCCCTAGGTGATCCATGTGGAAAGTCCATAAAGCATAAAACTGTTGCTCCACCAAATTTTGGGTTTTTTTCTTTCTCCATTAACGATGGTATTATTACAAGCTCCTTGGCTGAATCCTGAATCTTTGTATAATGTTCCCTATTTTTGGACATCTTTCTTCTTGATCATCATAACGAATGCGTTACAGTCCGTCACAATTTTTGTCCTCACTCCTAAAACGTAACATCTCTACTTTTTAAGACCAGCACTACCAATTGATTTTCTTAAACAAAATATTCTCCGAAATGACTATAGTCTAAGTTAAACGTGAATTTGTTCGACTATTTGTTATATTTATTTTCACGGATAAACTCTTCAGTCTTATAAAACATAAAAGATCAATATCATAGACTTTATCGGTTCCGTATTTTTGTTTATTTATAAATTCAAAAGAAAAATCTAAAATAAACAATGTAACTAAATTTTAAATCATTTTAAATAATATTTTATATCATTTTTAATTCCAGGGTCTATTCTCACGAATCACATTTCGTGAGCCCGTATTTCTTGGTGGTACAGGTAACATTACCGGTTTAGCAAAACGTCTACCCGTTTATGAAGGAATGGTAGGCTGTATACGAAGATTTGTTGCTAACGAACATGAATATAGCTTTAGTGAACATCCGCTTGGTGACGTCTCGAAAGGATTTGATATTCGTAAGTTTACCTACATTATAATATAATGATGACTTTTGATAATAGTAGGAAAAGATTTATGAAGTTCAAATACTATTTAAGCTGAAACTTTCAATAAAACTGCGGCTTACTTATTTAAAAAGAACTTAAATTTCCATTCACATTTTGAATGATCTATTGTGCCCTCACCTGAATCTGGATGAACTTGTTCATCTCACAGTTTGTCCTCTATTACTATTGTAATAATAAATCAGCTCCCACAAATGACGCAAAAATTGATAATTTCTACTTCTCCTCTGGCACAAATTCACCTATTCCATTTAACACAAAAATATGTTTAAATTGATCTGCATATTTTTCGAAATCGTCTTTATCGATTATAAATGGACCAAATTTTCCAACACACCAAATTAAAGAATTTAACGGTTTTTTGCAAAATATAGATATTTAATGTGGAATTTGTTGTCGTTAAGAACTGTCAAAAAGAATGTCACATTTTTGTATTCAAATTTTCATACAAAACCATCCAATATTCCAAATATATTTCGGTTAATTTTTTCAAAAGTGTTCAAGAAAAAATCAGCCAAATCGGTCAAGCCATTCTCAAGTGACGACACACGAACCATGCGGCCATTAGTTTTCATTTATATACAGATACACATGCATGTATATGTCTAAATTCTTCATTTAGTATTTCAGGTCCGAAAGTACATTTGTATGTGCATGCATTTAACTTTGCTTAGGTTCTGAAAACAATAATGCTGTCTACATTAAACCCACACTCGAACGTTGGGGGCAAGAAACCTTTGAAAAGTTATTCACACCGAGCTTAGGTTACCCATTAAATTTCATCACACAATCCCCAATACGAATACCCTCTGCTAAAGAGGCTTATCACACGGCAAATTCATGCGTTTGCAAACACTAATGAGTAATGACGTATTGTTTAATACAAACCTAATTAAAAATGAAACTTATAGAAAGACGCCCCGTAAACCAGTCAATGAGTCAAGCCAACATAATATTTACCTTTGCTTTTTTTTTTTGTTTTGTTTTCAGAGGACTGCACAACGGACAAATGCTACAAATACCCATGTCAGCATGAAGGAAAATGTTTGCCATCTGATCAAGGTGCAATTTGCCTCTGTCCAATGGGCTTCGTCGGAGATCTCTGTGAACTTAGACTAGACTTGCAAGTAAATACAAAATACACATACTGATAACTTTTTTTCTACCCACTTGGGGGTTTTTCACAACCCCTTTTGCATGAATGTCAACCCATCACCTAAATCCTAGAGATTATCATAGAGAGCGAGTGAAGGGTTGTTGTAAAAAAAAAAAAAAAATACAACATGCAGAAGGGTGTTAAGAGTGCACGAAACGATGCTGAAGTCATCACTACAATAATTACCCGTAAGTATGGTGCATTAAATATTCTCGATTTGTTGCAGGTGCCCTCATTTAATGGATCGTCTTACCTGCGTTATGCACCCTTGGGAGACAGTGCTCTTATTTGGCTTGAACTTCAGGTTGGCAATTTGTTCTTTCAAGCTAATTAACTGTTTTGGAAGTTTTTTTGTTCACATTTCCGCACACACACTCACCGTGCTTTTATTTTTATTGTTTGAAGGTTGTAATTAAACCTGTGGAAATGGACGGAATTATTTTATACACTGGCCATGAACATCATGGAGACTTTATTGGATTGTCTCTGGATATGGGTTTTGTGGAATTTTCTTTTGACCTGGGAAGCGGTCCAGCTCTAGTGAGGTAAGAAAAAAAATGTTGTATATTTTTTGGACTTGTAGATATTTTTTTTTTTTAATAATTTCAACTGGTTGTAGCTATTGAAGTCTCATTTGTTACACATTTCAATGTGCTCTCAAAACTTGTTTGTGTATGTGGCGACACTTATGAAGAAGTAGACAGGGAGTGGCAACTTAATTTTCAGTTTTGCGAAACCAATTTTATGTTCCTATTTAAAGTGCACTCAATGAGCTACATAATTTCTGCCCTAAAATTGGTAAAATCCACTTGAGAAAAAGAACAGGCCCTTAAAATTTTCCAGCAACCCTGACCAAACAAACGGACACATACACCAATCATTGACCTATCAAATTCATCTACTAGACGTTACAAAGAGCAACATGCTCCTTCGGGACTGGTGTAGGAATGATTTCTCAAGTGGAGGTAAGGGAAAGGATCACGCCCATAAAAGTGGACTACCTCTCATCAAACAAGGGATTATGTGGCGACAGACATTTCTTCAATGACTTAGAAGCACCCTTCAACATTTCAAACTATAGCTAGCTGAAAGTCATCAACACCCTTAACGGGCTTGAATGACATTGGATTGTCATAAGTTTTAATACATGAGAGTCACAATTTCTAGGGTATCACAATAGATTAACACTGATCTACCTAACCTTAGCCAATTTCTGACGTTTTTCACGATCCTTACAATGTGTATGTAGTATGTTGGTCATTTCTGCTAGGGATTCACAACGCCTAGGTTATCACAACGGATCTACATTGATCTTAGTGTGACGGTAACAACATCAACTGTCAGCCCATTAACCTAACCTAGGATGTTGGAATTCAGGATTTGAAGAGTTTTTCCACGGTTGACATAAACGTGGGATTTCAAAAACGCTCCATTGAAAATCACAAGGAGGAATGGATTGCACACTCCAAATCGGCCAATATTGTAACGAAGCGCTTCGGGAAGAGTTCTCTAAGTACCGTCGAAGAGTTTGAAGTGTGAGCCGTTGTAGACTCGCCAGTATGAACAAATGGAACAGAAGGCTATTCAGGAAGAATTAACATCGATGAACAATTGAAAACAAAAAGGTTTCATGTGATCTTTTATGAGTCGTGGGACTCCAGTTATTCGTCTTGTCACACTCGCGGTTCGTCTAAACGTAGTAAGCCATGTACCAACGGCGGCGTCCCATGGAAACAATTTTGGAAGATGCACTGGGCTGCGATCACATCCGTTCGAAAAGAAAGCTTCGACGCATGGTAAACGCACGACCTTCACTCTTCCAACGGACGATGGCGACTGACCTGACAGAAAACAAAACTTTATAACTAATTCCATCCCCGCTACAGCCTGAATGGGGCACATTTCAAAAAAGGAAGTTATGTTGCCGCACCTTGTAAATTAAGTCAGTTTTACCCTTTCGAATAATGGTTAGTGCGTTAGACTACCATGCAGAAGTTCTTGAGTTTAACTCTCATGCGCTTTTAACACGCACACCAGGAATGATTGAGAGCTGTAAGTCAATAGGTTTAGGCTGTGTATTTCAATCCAATGCTCTTATCTAACAAATAACGGAAATGAAGATTTTTTTGCATAATTTATGGAATGAAATTCGAATAAGTGTGGTTTTACATTCGTTTATGCGACAGTTAGATTCAGTTTTTGATCTTTGATAAGCCCAGGTCAGGTAGTATCATAGTACTCCAGTTAGTTGAAATTACAATATACATGCAAAGCATACCTACCTAGGCGCTACAAAGATGTATGTAGGCATGCCTTCGCCTACAAAACGTAATTCTCCACTCTCGTTTGAGCAGTGACCCATATTTTAGTGGCAAAGCCTTTGCTAGTTAAAATAAATTATATTTAAACCCACAATAAAAAAACATGGAAAATGTTTACATTAACATTTTCATCAGTTAAACTCGTTTGTATGTAGGTAAGATTTACAAATACCTAGGAACTAAGAACTTTCTTAATTTACCTACTACACGCATTAATAAATTAATATTTAAATCTTAATGTGCCACACAGGAGTGATTACCCTATTACAACTGGACAGTGGCATACGATAAAAGTGTCTAGGACTGCAAGGTTGGCTGTGCTTAAGGTATGTATGTGAATAAAGGTTTATTTTTTCCTCCATTTTCTTTGTCCTTAAAACTGAATTTTGTTGTGGGTGTTGTCGTTGTTGTTGTTGTTGTTGTTCGGTGAAACAAATTTTGTTCGTTTTACAGGTGGACCAACTTCCGGAAGTAATGACCATATCATCAAATGGCTTCTGGCACCTATCCTTACCACACGCTGTGTATCTTGGGGGTGTCCCTCATTCGGATCTCTTACCATCAGTTATAAGATACAGAGGATTCTTTGCGGGATGCATTCAGAAGGTTTGTTTGAAATTATGCATTTATATATAAATATCTACATATATATTTATCTACCGTCACCTTACATTAGGTGCGTTTTATTATTCACAAATCTATCTGGATCCGGATCTGGATTAAGTTTTAACATGTATTACAAAAACAATTTGGGATCCTGTTTTCTATCGGGATGTATTTCAAAGATCCAAAAATTAGTTATTACACTGGCGAGTAGATGACTTTTTATGGTAAGGTAGTGTAAACTACAGTGTAAAGAAAAGAGACAAGAAATAATTTAAAATTTCCAAACCCAAGGATAAAAAGAGACGGCCTTATAACACTGCTGTCACTAAGATCCGTATCGTTTTATTTTCAAGGGAAGATCCCGATCCGGATCCAGATAGATTTGTGAATAATAAAACGCACCTATTAAAAGCCGGGATTTCAAGATTTATATTTTTGTTCGGACATTTTCAGCGGTTTGGTGGAATTATTTTGTATGTTAAAATTTTGAAAGATTTTTATTGGGAGAGGTGATGAGGTGATGCGGTTTCAAAACCAAACTCTTCTCAAATATAAACATGATTCAAATTGACGGAAATCAAATTACAAATTTGACGAATTTAATATTTAAGGGTGATTTGTGTGGTATTTATTAACAGGAAGCTTAGCCAAACTTACTTTTTAGACCGAACATACTCGAAGGTCCGATGTTATATTTTAAATTAAATGATTGTACAGCAATGCACTAAAATGAAAATTTTCGATTGAAAATGAATGAAGAAAAACTAAATAACAAATTATTTAATAGAACTGAAACGATAGTAGAATATCTGAATAGCTGAGATATTCTCAAACAATGATTCTGCATTTCTATTTTATTAAATAAAGCTATTTATAGTCAAATTAAAAGTTTTCAACTTAAAGCCTTTAGTTCTTTAGTACAAGGTGGCGCAAAATGAATCATCCTACTGGAAGATGTTATATTTTTTGCAAATGGCGTCAATCATATTTATTGTTTATGAACTATACAGCTGCAGTATACAAACAGACAAGCAATGGAGCTCTATACTCCGCATCTAGTGAGACACTTCTTCAGCGACTTGTAGGAGCTCTCCGAAATTCCAAGCAAAATCATGTTAAAATTCGTTAACGATACCAAATGGCTTGAGAATTCCTGATCTCTGAAAACCGCCTTCAACTACAGTACGATAGTGTAGTACGAACGAAAACGATAACGATGCACGTGTTACTTGTGGGAACAGCACCGACGGAGAATGGGCACCTCGCCTATACACCTGCGATTGCAACTTATACGTTGAACACGAGCATCAGTGGGTTAATGGGCCACCTCTACCTAAGATTGGTAAAATCCACTTTGGTATGGAAACAGACTCTTCGACTTAACTAACGACCAAACAAACGAACATATACACCAAACACTGACTTTTCAAACTCATCTACCAGACGTTGCAAGGAGCCGCATGCTCCTACAAGGTGGGGAGAATGATTGCTCAAGTAGAGCTAAAGGAAAGGAATACGCCTTGAGAAGGCGTATACCTCTCAATACTTTTCAATACTTTCGAAATACCCTCTGACATTTCAGGCTAAAGCTTGCTGTAACCCATCTACACCCTTAACGGGCTTGATCGACATAGGATTATCATAGGTTTCAATGCAAGGGGTCACAAACCCTAGGGTATCACAACGGATCCACATTGATCTGAGTGTGACGGTAACAAGATCAACTATCAGCCCACTAACCTAACCTAACCTAACCTATACTCCGCAAGAGCATGAAATAAATTTTTATTTATTTATGAGCTTAATACAAGCAAACAAACATACTTAAAACTAGAATAACAATTAAGATCTTACGACTAAATTAAAAACTAAGAAGCCAGAAAAAAAAAGAAAAAAACTAAGGATTAAATTAGGAGAGCACGTAGAAGGGAGGATTTAGAAAGATTAGGATCGAAAATGGTTGAACTATTAGCTTTCCAAAGCATTCTAGTCATCGGCTCATTCTGGCCGTATTCAGTTCAATGGAAGGGAATACATAGAAGTGGTATGGTTCTTAAATGACGTTGGTTTACGTTGAATTTACAATTTTTCACAAAGAGCTTGACAATCTATGCCACTAGTCAAGCGCTGGTGTATAAAAATAATTTCTGCATTATCACGACGTCGGTATAAGGTATGTAGATTTATAAGTTCAAGACGATTTTCATAGGGAGGTAAGTGCAGTGGGTCATCCCAACTAAGGCCACGTAATGCAAATCGTAAAAATCTACGCTGAACCGCTTCAATACGTTGGATATGAATCTGATATTATGGTGACCAGACCTGGGAGGCATATTCTAGAAGGGGTCTTACAAAGGTGATATAAAGAGACTTGGTGACGTAAGGACTTGAAAATTCTTTGGACCAGCGTTTTACGAACCTAAGTGTGGAATTAGCTCTATTAATAATACTGGTAATATGTTCACGAAAGTAAAGTTGACAGTCGCAAATAACACCTAGGTCACGAATGGAAGTGACGATGGAAATTGGCTGATTATTAATCAGGTATTGACGTTGTGGCAAGGGCGTCCGTTTACGAGAGTAAGTAATGGCTTGACATTTGCTTACATTAAGCTCAAGAAAATTATGTTGACACCAGGTAAAGAAATTATTAAGGTCTATTTGTAGCGATTGCGCACTTGAGCCAGATAAAATTTGTTTTGAGATGCGCATATCATCAGCGTAGATTTCAAGGTCAGATCCTGTAAGAATAAGTTCAACATCATTGATAGTTAACAGGAAAATCAGGGGCCCAAGGTGACTTCCTTGCGGCACACCTGAATTTGAGCATATAGGGTTTGAAGTGGATGATCTAAAAATAACTTTATACTGACGATTGTTGAGGTAGGACTGTATCCAAGATACAAAAAGTGGAGGAAATCCGTAAGCTTTAAGTTTAAAGATGATAATGTTATGGGAGATTTTATCAAATGCTTTGCTGAAATCCGTTGCAATTGCATCAACTTCAAGGCCGGATTCCGGAGCACATAAATTTTTGGAAACAAATTCAGTAATATTTGTGATCGTTGATCTGCCTTTAAGAAAGCCGTGTTGTCTCGGAGAAAAAAGTTGTACACAATGAAGAAGCATTGTGTCATGAATTATACTCTCAAAAAGTTTAGGTATACAGGAGAGTTTGGCAATGGGCCTATAGTTATTAATATCATTCTTACATCCTTTTTTGTGTACAGGGATGATGAACGAGTCCTTCCATTGTATAGGAAACATACCACAAGACATAGATAATTGAAAAAGAGCTGAGAGAGGTTGGGCAAGTTTAGAGACACATTTCTTAAGGACTATAGGAGGAATTCCATCGGGCCCAGAAGAAAAGTCATCCTTAAGTAGACTGATTTTGGTTACTACTGAAGAATATGATATATAAATAGAAGTTAAGGAAGTTTGAGTGCAGTTGCTCATATAATTAAAGTAATTTTTGTCTACTTCAGTGTTATTAGAAACAAATGCTTGACTAAAGAAATCAGCAAAATGTGTCGAAAATCATCATCAGTGACAAGGTGGCGCAAAATGAATCATCCTACTGGAAGATGTTATATTTTTTGCAAATGGCGTCAATCATATTTATTGTTTATGAACTATACAGCTGCAGTATACAAACAGACAAGCAATGGAGCTCTATACTCCGCATCTAGTGAGACACTTCTTCAGCGACTTGTAGGAGCTCTCCGAAATTCCAAGCAAAATCATGTTAAAATTCGTTAACGATACCAAATGGCTTGAGAATTCCTGATCTCTGAAAACCGCCTTCAACTACAGTACGATAGTGTAGTACGAACGAAAACGATAACGATGCACGTGTTACTTGTGGGAACAGCACCGACGGAGAATGGGCACCTCGCCTATACACCTGCGATTGCAACTTATACGTTGAACACGAGCATCAGTGGGTTAATGGGCCACCTCTACCTAAGATTGGTAAAATCCACTTTGGTATGGAAACAGACTCTTCGACTTAACTAACGACCAAACAAACGAACATATACACCAAACACTGACTTTTCAAACTCATCTACCAGACGTTGCAAGGAGCCGCATGCTCCTACAAGGTGGGGAGAATGATTGCTCAAGTAGAGCTAAAGGAAAGGAATACGCCTTGAGAAGGCGTATACCTCTCAATACTTTTCAATACTTTCGAAATACCCTCTGACATTTCAGGCTAAAGCTTGCTGTAACCCATCTACACCCTTAACGGGCTTGATCGACATAGGATTATCATAGGTTTCAATGCAAGGGGTCACAAACCCTAGGGTATCACAACGGATCCACATTGATCTGAGTGTGACGGTAACAAGATCAACTATCAGCCCACTAACCTAACCTAACCTAACCTATACTCCGCAAGAGCATGAAATAAATTTTTATTTATTTATGAGCTTAATACAAGCAAACAAACATACTTAAAACTAGAATAACAATTAAGATCTTACGACTAAATTAAAAACTAAGAAGCCAGAAAAAAAAAGAAAAAAACTAAGGATTAAATTAGGAGAGCACGTAGAAGGGAGGATTTAGAAAGATTAGGATCGAAAATGGTTGAACTATTAGCTTTCCAAAGCATTCTAGTCATCGGCTCATTCTGGCCGTATTCAGTTCAATGGAAGGGAATACATAGAAGTGGTATGGTTCTTAAATGACGTTGGTTTACGTTGAATTTACAATTTTTCACAAAGAGCTTGACAATCTATGCCACTAGTCAAGCGCTGGTGTATAAAAATAATTTCTGCATTATCACGACGTCGGTATAAGGTATGTAGATTTATAAGTTCAAGACGATTTTCATAGGGAGGTAAGTGCAGTGGGTCATCCCAACTAAGGCCACGTAATGCAAATCGTAAAAATCTACGCTGAACCGCTTCAATACGTTGGATATGAATCTGATATTATGGTGACCAGACCTGGGAGGCATATTCTAGAAGGGGTCTTACAAAGGTGATATAAAGAGACTTGGTGACGTAAGGACTTGAAAATTCTTTGGACCAGCGTTTTACGAACCTAAGCCTATAGTTATTAATATCATTCTTACATCCTTTTTTGTGTACAGGGATGATGAACGAGTCCTTCCATTGTATAGGAAACATACCACAAGACATAGATAATTGAAAAAGAGCTGAGAGAGGTTGGGCAAGTTTAGAGACACATTTCTTAAGGACTATAGGAGGAATTCCATCGGGCCCAGAAGAAAAGTCATCCTTAAGTAGACTGATTTTGGTTACTACTGAAGAATATGATATATAAATAGAAGTTAAGGAAGTTTGAGTGCAGTTGCTCATATAATTAAAGTAATTTTTGTCTACTTCAGTGTTATTAGAAACAAATGCTTGACTAAAGAAATCAGCAAAATGTGTCGAAAATCATCATCAGTGACGAGGCGCATTTCCACTTAAGAATTTACGTCAATAAGCAAAATCTTTGTTTCTCAGACACTGAAAATTCGCGTGTTGGACGTAAAGTCATTACATCCACTCAAAGCCACTGTGTGGTTTGACGTTCACACGGGAGGAGTGATTACGACGTATTTTTTTGAGGACATTATCATCATTACGATCACTGTTACTGGCGATCGCGACATGGCGACGACACTATGATAAACGACTTCTTACTGCCGAAATTGGATGAGCAGAGCTTTGTGAATATGTAGTTTCAAAAAGACACAACACAAACCACAATAAATGTTGTGAAGAAAACGTTTCCTGGTCACGTAATCTCCCGTCTTGGCGATTTGGCATAGCCCATAGCCAGAAAGATCGCCTGATCAGACCATGCCAAACTTCTTTCTTTGGGACTACTTGATGTCGCGGACTTATGCCAACAAACATCAGGAAATCACAGCCTTTAAGGATAATATTCGACAGAAATGCGAACAGTTATCACCGGAAATCGTGCGAAATACAGTTAATTCTGTTTATTAATCCATTGGACATACACTACACAGTTGAACTTAGATTGTCAAAGTTGTGTTTTGGGTGTTTGTGCTTTTTGAAATGGTAAGTGATTTTTGTGTTGTGTTTACAAATATTCCTGGGCCGAGAAGTAATTTCTTTGACGTGTATGTTAAGTTCAGACAAGTTATTTTGGCACTAGGTGAAACACAGGTTGGTGCGAATACTGACTTTTCAGATTTTCGCCTGCCTGGCTACAACCTTATGCCATTACTCTTTCGCCATCACGGTCTTTTAGTCTTTGTTAGATATGATGTTGCTTACCAAAGCCTTTCTCAATACGGACATTATTCTAATACGATCTTTAACTTCACGTGGCTTAAATTTACTGTCCGTAATTTACTGTCATCGATTATTGTTTCATTTATAGGAGTCCAAATCTTGACAGCAATTCAACTCTTAATGAGTTTGTCCGATTTCATTTCCCGAATTGTTTCCTTGTACCCGCACACTAAAGTCATTAATACGGGCAACTTCAATGTACACCATTCAAGTTGGGTCCGCTGTTCGGGAAATAAAACACCCGAAGGAATATATGTTAAGATCTCTGCTGAAATGCACCATCTTAAGTAGCTTGTAGATCAGCCCACTCGAATACCAGATGCTGCTGGGCAAAACGCCCACACTCTCGACTTGTTTCTTACTTCTTACCCTGATAAGTATACCATAACGATAAACTCTCCATTCAGCCCTTCGGACCACTGTGTAGTATCAGCCATATTCTCGTGTCCCATTCATCCAGTTAAAGAGAAGCATCACACAAGGACCGTATGGCAATATGAGAAAGCCAACTGAGATGGTCTCAGTAACTATTTTCGAATCTTTAACTGGTCACTATATTTCCTCGATAGTGACGTTAATGCCAGTGCTGATATGATTCCTTACAGAAACAAGAGTATAAATCCTAAAAAAGATTAAAAATTACCTTCTGGATGGTTCAATACATTAACGGTTTCAAGTCTGATCTTCACAAAATAAATGCTGGTGTTCCCCAGGTCTCCGTTTTGTCTTCGACTCTCTTACCTTTTTTTATAAATGATCTTTTTTCTGCAACTTCTAATCCAATTCATTGTTTTGCGGACGACTCTACTCTCAGCTTCACATTATCGTTCTTAAATTTACGTCCATCTCCTTTGGAAGTGGAATTACAATGGTATCGTTTGATAAGCTCATTAAACTCAGATCTTTACAGCATTGTTAAATGGGGTATACAAAATCATGTGGAGTTTAATCCTTCGAAAACTCAATGCTGTCTATCGTCGTTAAAGCAAAATGTACCTCACATGCCATTGTCCTTGAACAGCACTTCATCGAAGAAACCGAAAAGCTCTCAGTACTTGGTATGTGTGACAGCAACGATCTTCGTTGGAGTGAGCTCATTTTCGAGAGCGCCAAAAATTCTGCTAAATGCTTGGGATTTTTATATCGATGTAAGAAATTAAATTGAAAGCTCAACTGACCTCAACTTCATTGATGTAAGAAATTGTTCACACCTTCTGATCTACCATTTATAAAGCGTCTGTCCGTTCAAAACTCGAGTATAATTCATATTTTTAGGCAGGAACATCACAAACTTCTCTCCACTTATTAGATAGAATACAGAAAAGAGCGTTAAAACTGATAGGAAACAGACCTATCATGAATCCATTCCCATCTCTTGAGCACAGTCGGAATGTTTCATGTTTATCGCTTTTTTCACAAGAAATGCTCACTCTAAGTATCCAGTTGCATTCCTCCTCTTCTTCAGTTCACCTGTGATACCCGCTTCGCTAGGATTGCTCATAAGTTCACCCTCCAGCCTAATTTTGTTCGTACCGTCAAATATAAAGATTCATGTTTTAGTCGCACAGCACGATTATGGAATGACTTACCCGGCACGGTTTTCCCTTGCCATTTCAATTTGCAAATATTCAAATGTTCATCGACAGCTCATTTTCTTCCCCCCCCCTCCTAATTTTTCCATGGCCCGTCCTGTGTTTAACATTATAAGGGTCTCTTGACATACCGTTGAGCACGTGTACATTATAAAAAAATAAGGCCTTAAATATATTATCTCATGGAAGAGTTTGAAAAGGTTCAAGTTTATATTTTTAGATCTTATATGTTTAGAATTTTTAGGCTTCCAAACAATGTGCCAACATACGTCATTTATGTATAAACAGCATATTTATAAACAATTTAAAAGCATGATGGAAGACAATTCTAATCTACAAAAAAAGAATTATTGTGAAGTTAATACGCAAAACATCAGCTGTACCTTTTGGCTGATAAACACAATGTGTCATTGAATTCAGAAGAGGGTAACTCAGCAGAATGAAAAGTTAATCTAAGCAACTAAATCGAAGTATCGAGACAGAACAGTCTTGTCCTACAAGATTTGTTCCGGCGATGCCAGCTACTGGTGCGCTATTTCTATTTCTATCTCACACATTTGAAAATGGAAACTACTTTCAATTCCAATATATATGTTAATCGATGAAATACATTATATATTTCGACCGAGAACATAAATTTTGAACCTGAATTTCATGCCCTATAGATCCGACCTTCTACGGAAAAGCCCGCTTTTGCGAATTTTGACGAATATGTTTTTTGAAGAACTTACTTGCTATTACTAATAATTTCTCCGCTTATTTCCTTAACGCTCGCATTGTGTTAAGAAACTAAAATATAAAGGGTAGTTGCAAACCTACCCTTTGAGTGCGTGTCAATAATTATAAAAAAATAATAATATATTAATAAAAACACGTTGCAGATTGAAATTTCAACTAAATCTTAATTTAACTTAGCTCTTAAAATCAACTTATTTCCAATGTAAATCACAGGGAACTACCTGCGATTTGTGAAAAGTTAATAATTCATGTTTTTATTGGAGTCAAACTTCTAAAAAAAAAAAACTGATAAATAAAAATATTCTTGTTCGAAAAAAGAGACTGAGACTGGTTACTGGTATGCTACAACACTCATGGTCCCCATAGTTGTACGGTGCGCACAGACGAAAATGTTAATACTGTAACGGAGAGTGTGAGATCAATTCATGAACATCAACTCGCCATCGATCTCAACTTCCCCTGAGAATAATTCTGCACAAAGATCTCGGATTATTCGCTTGCGAAGTCCAATTGACTCAGCAATTGAAGGCACATGACAATCCGCTTGAACGACGGGAACAAATTTAATATGTTCATTTTATTGCATTTTTTAAAAGGAACTTTTATTTGGCCCACCCTTTAATTGCTTATTATCTTAAATATTATTAAATATTGTTTTATTTGTTTTATTTTATTGTTTTTAAATTTATTTATTTATATCTAGTATTACTTTTTTTTCAATTCAAAACTATAACCTTCAATACCCAATTACAATTAGCCAAGAAGATTCTAAAACAATCCTTTTCCATTAGCCTGTTTTGCATCTCGTACGTGTCCTATTCAGACAGCCATTAAAAATCGTCATTATCAAAGTTCTATGAAAACAAATTTATTCAACGAGTTCTCTTTTAACTTCTACATATATGTATGTTTGTGTGACTTACACTTTTTTGTAAATTCTGTGGAAAGTCTTTTTTTATAAATTTAAAATCATTTCCCTTCCACAGGTCAAGATAAATAGCCGAACTATGTCAATTGTTGGTGAAGCACTTGGAGGTACAAACGTTGACAATTGCCCTCATGCATGCAATGCCCAACCATGTGGGCCGCTTTCAGAGTGCCTTCCTCTCTTAGAAAACTATGAATGTCGGTGCGGTCAGTTTAACCCAGAATGCAATACGACGTCCAGCAACAATCAAACTCCCGATAGTATCCCTAAAACTAAAGGCATAACGCCAACACATACCTCTAGCCCGCCAATTGGAAATAATCAACACCATCACCACCAACAACATCAGCAGCCCAACAAGCTCCATTCCTCCAAACACAATAAAAGTCATTACCCACAACGTCAATCAACACAATTTTCTAGCGCAAATTCACTAGACAATCTGTCGCACAACTCCAAGTCCAAAAGGAACCGGAAGACCCCCAAACCAACAGCAGTGCCTGCTAGCAAACTACCCGGCTATAAAGCAAAATGGAGTGAACATATAACACCGGAAATGTTCTACTTAGAAACCGAATCGAAGGATTCACCCGTCGACCTGTATATTGACGATGCCCCCATCAGTCATGATTTCAATTTTCCTGACAGCCACCAACATTTAGAAGCCCAAGCCGAAACACCTCCACAGAAGGACTTCCACATCGATGAAAACTATTTGCAGCTACTAGATATGTCTGTTACACACTTTCAGCTACCCATAGATTCCAAGCCCCCAGCAAAAGAATACCCACAAGTGCCGTCAACCGATTCACATTATACGAAACCCCACAAACACTCCGGCAAAAAACATCAAAGGTCTCGATACAATAGCGACTTTGGTGTGGCGCTTAAAAAGGGTCAGTCATCTCAGTTTGAAGAACATAATAAGCAGAGTTCCGAAGTAGATTCCAATATGCTTCAGGAAGAACAAGTAGTGTCGGCAACAGGCAGGCCCAGAAAAAGATTGCATAAAAAACCTTCGTCCCATAGGTGGAAGTACCATAAAAAGCATAACAATAACTTTGATGAAAGCAGGAGGCCTCTTCACGAGCCTTCATCATCGACAACCAAAGGCCAAACAGCCGACAATGGGATCATGATTGGATATTCTTCAGTCGTGGATGAAGGGAATTATCATACAAAAGAACTGTTTCAGGACATGGAACGCATTATGAAGAACAGCGTCGATGACCTCTCAACGACGACCATCCCATCCAACACATTAGAAACAAAAACAGGCGCAAACTATGATTCCTCCTTCTCATCATCCTCGGAGAAGGGGCCGATGATTAGAAAAAGTCTGGGGGCATGTTTCACCGGTACCGATAGCTATTTTCACTACAATGACGCCGAAACCATGAGCCAGATAATCAGCTATAAAATTGATTTGAATCTACGGATCAAAACCCACTCCAGGAATGGGGTCATCCTCTGGACAGGCCGGCAGAGTGCTCTCGACACAGATGATTACCTATCGTTGGGTATTGAAAATGGGTATGTCCATACTTTATACATATATGTTTCTACACAGGTATTCCATATAGATAATGTTTGTGTGGTTCTTTTTTATAGCTATCTGCACCTGCGGTACAATTTAGGATCCGGCGAGGCCAATGTCCAGTTCAATGTAACTAGACTTAGCGATGGACTCTGGCATAGGGTGCGGGCAATAAGGTAGGTGAATTTGAGCTCTATTTAATTCGGTGTGCTTGAAGTGCATTGTAATGTAATCTATGTTTATGTGTATATACAGGAATTCTCAAGAAGGCTTCTTGGAGGTAGATGGCCGGAAGTCCGTTGTGCATAGGTCACCAGGGAAGCTAAGACAGTTGAACACAGACACTGGGCTATATGTTGGTAAGTTGTCGATTGGTTGTCAATACTACCATAGGCAAACTAAACCATCAACGACTCCAGCAAACCTGCAAAAGGGTTGTTTGTTAAGTGAAGTTGAAACTACGTAGTTGGGGCGGGAATTAATCCATATAGCCTCTGTCGCACCTGCAAAACAAATATTTTTTAGGGAGTGGAGAGACTTGCCAGTGTCAGTAATGGCAGTCATAGAAAGCCATCGATTTTATATTGACTTGGGGAGGAAATAATTCGTTTTACATTTCCGTTTGACTGGCTTTTACTGTATCGTCGAGGAAGGACATATACTCGTAGAAGGCAATTTCTGTTCGATATGTTTTCAATAACTAAAGTGTTTAAATTCTTTGGGCAAAAATAATTTGTTGGGCAAAAGGGTTTATTCAGTTTAAAAGTTGTTCATTGAAATTAATTTTCTTAATTCGTTTATAAACAAAATTGCTTCGATTTACTGCTAAGACAGGAAAATAAATAGTACCAACAAAAGTAATTGTGATGTATCTTAAGCGAACAACTGATAAGACTTTGCTAAAAATAAACCAAAATTTCATGACCTTTTCAAGTAGAAGTAAATAGTCAATAGATGGTTGAGTAACAAATGCTTCTATATTCTCAAATTTATCGTTGAAAACCGTTTCTGAGTGACATCGCGGACTCAAATATTTTGGCAAGGCATATTCTGGCAAGTTAGTGACAAAACCTTTAAGAGTATCTCTTTTCACGAAAAAAAGGTTATTTTATAAGCCGTTTCATTCCAACAACACGTACGTACATAGGAATGGTTGAGAGGTGAAAGTAACTAGGCTCTGGTTTAAACATCGTTGATGTTCGTCCGAGCGAGAATATACATACATAAACACATAATAATGCAATCGTAATCAACACTGTTTTTCAAAAATTGGTAGAATTTTAATAGACTTTTATATTTTTTATTTGAATTTTGACAGCACTTTGGACTAAAATTCACAGAAATTACCATAAAATCACAGTTTCAAAGTAAAGGAACAAACCTATTTATTTCAAAAGTTGAATATTGTTAGAAAGAGAATGCACCATCGAACTACGCTAGGTAACGTAAGGTTTGTTATCAGGGGCGGACGCAGAAAAAAATGTCGGGGGGGGGGGGGATTTGAAAAAAATTTGAGTTTTTTTTAAATAAATTATTTCCGGAATTTATTAATACTTGAAATCATATCTTGTTGTACTTTTGCGATCATACAAAAAAGAGTTATCCGAAAACATAAGGACACTCAACTGGTACCTACGTAAACTACTATACTACATAATTATATAACCACAACGCTTCCAGAAGGTGCTATGTGCTACTCATCAGTAACTGTAACTTTCGAACAAACGAAATGAGTTAGTTTTTTTTTTTTGCTGCAATACCACACACTCCGACCTTGGAGCCATCAAAAACTCAAACTTGCTCCGTTACTGCCCATAAACTTAAACACATAATGTCAATCATCAAAAACGCAATTGCTGCTGGCTTCGTGTGTCTATTTGTTAATGATCAATTCAAAATAGGATCGCACGAACTTGCTTTTATGTAAAAAGTTCAAAAATTAATATTTCTAGAGAAAAAATGTTCATAAGCAAAAAATTCATTTTTTAAATGACTAAAACAACTCCCTAAGTTATTATTTTATAAATAGTAGTTTAGTAGTTAGAGCTAAACGCATAATATGTTTTATAAAAGATTTTTAAAACATACATAGGTATTCAAGAAAAAATTTTGGTACGCCAATTTTAACTAGAAGCTTCTCTATACAAAATTTCATTGAAATCCGTTCTGCCTATAATGACAAATTCAAAATTCGAAAAACTGGTTTCATGGTAGGTAATGCCTTATTTTTTTTTTTTTTATTAAATTAAAATTAAAATTTATCAACATTCTCGGAGCCATTTTTGAGAAAAATACGATTTTCGAAAACCCACCACTTGCATGGTGGGTACCTTAATTTTTAGTTAAAACAATTTTTTTCCCTCAGATCTTGTAGATTATATTAAGAAACTTTTATTTTTTCAAGTTTAAAAAATCGAGCAGGGGTTTTCTTAATATTTATTTTCCAAAAAAAATAATTGGCGTTTTTCTTTTTTCATTCAGAGTAGAGCACTGAACAGAGCATGAGCTCTGAACTTTCTGCGAATCGAGTGTGTTCTAAGAGCTCTGAATTATTTTATAAAGACACGCGAGTTTTTGAGTTTTTTTCTGTCTGTCAGAATGATTTCAGCATTTAACTCTGTCTACTCAGCTATTTTATACCGAGCTCATAGAGTGCGCTCTGAACACGCTCTCAACGAAAAAAGAAACACAATCTTTGAACTGTTATACACTCTGAGCTTAAACAGAAACTCGATATTTTGTTTGACAGTTCAGGTACTACTCTGAACTAAAAAAGAAAAACGCTCAATATTTAAAATTTGGAGGAGCTTCATAATGATTAAAATCGGTTGTACTGTTTTCGAGAAAATCAAAAACACAAAATAAAATGGTTCCAAGAGGACTTCCAAAAGATCATTCGTACCGTTATTTTTGGTTTTAAAAAAAGGAAAATTTAACGAAAATCGGCCCATGCTCTTAGGCCGTTGTCGAAGAGACAGACAGACAGAATTTCGAGACCCACTTTCTCTTCGCTATCATCGTAATGTCAACTTTGATAAAAATCTTGTCTTCGATTTATTTTACGAATGCATTATGTACTTGCCTTATAGTACTCGTACCTATAAGTTGTAAGAAAAACGCAGAGAACCGATAAAAGAAAACGCAAAACTTCTAATAATCAATTGAACTTACATTAATATTAATATAGCACGAAAATAGCACTTTGTCTCTTTTTTCTTCAACAAAATGAACTCTTGTTTTTTGGTTGTTTCGGGGGGGGGGGGGGGTTTAACCCCTAAAACCCCTACCTGCGTTTGCCCCTGTTTGTTATACTACGTTTTCACCAAGAGTAAATCCGGGATTAAAATAAATTTTGAAGTGTTTTCACCAGAGAAAATGAGATTTATTTGACGTTTTCACTCTGACTTGTTATTCAATTGTCAACTTGGACAAGAGTTAAAAAAATGCAATTTGATAGTAAACAGGAAAAACAATTTCCGAGCAATAAAATAGTTTATTTTCAATAAACACTTTATAAAAATGAGTATTAAAACCTTAAAACTATTGTTATCACACCATTTGATTCTGAAAAATGTCATGAAAGGGGTAATTGGCGCATTTTGGATAGAAGAAATATTATGCTAGCCAGAATAAAAAAAAACTTTAATACAAAAGAAAATGTTAAAAAAAAAAACAATATAAAAGAAAAGTCTGGGTAAGGGTAAGTATACATATATAATGTAAGTAGCAGCCAAATTCATTTTTTTTATTAAATTTTCCTTTTATTAAATAACCAAAATCAACAAGTTTGACAGATATTTCTATTTTGTGTTGATTGTCAATGAAGAAAGTGGGGTTTAAATAGGTGCGTTCTACAAAATAAATTTTGTTTGTTTTGAAAATCTTCTGATTGCAAGAAGATTTCAAGGAGATTTATTTTAAATCTTCATTTGAGGTTAATTCATTTTGTATGGTAAATCTACAAGATTTTAAGAAGATTTATGGTAAATCCACTTAAATACCGGATTTACTCTTGGTGAAAACGTAGTATTAGACTCATGTCTAAACACGGATGTCATTTAAAACAACATTAGATTGTTCCACCTATGTATATTCAAGCAGAGATGTTATCTAATACGAAATACTACAACTATTTGATGAGAAACATTAGCGTTCACATTTGTCAAACATCACTTCTCATTAGAATTTTGACCATGGCGGACCAGTTAAATAAGATGAAATTTGAAAAGAGGAAATTTACTTAATTTTTATAGTCCATGTCTACAGAAAACTTATATTAACCTAAATCCCATTATTGCTTATAAATATAACTCATTTTGATATAATTTTCTTAGGATGTGCACAGCTCGAGAACTTGCTTAAGGCTTGCCAAGCATGCGTTTACATTCTCAAATATTCTTGTGATGCACCCAAAATATCAAACCATATTTGACAGGGCGCTGGATGAGCGTTCACATTATCAAAATCAAGCCAATCATGACGTGCTTGTCAAAGATGTTTGAGAATGTGAACGCCCCAAATGGTGTACGAAAATGTGTTACTTCAGTTTGACTCTTGGAACGTGATTACGATTCTTTTTTTGTTCCTTTCGATGAAAAACGAAACAACTTAAAAAATAATCGTGTAATCAGACTCTTGATGCCTTTTTTCTGCTCTAGACGGTGTCCGCACTGAACTAAAACTTCCGACTTTTTTTTTAAGTTTCTGTACTTTATCTCACTCCCTCCTTTCTGTCAGAGACAGATCATTCCCATGGAAATTATCAAAGTAAATATAAGCCGAGAAAATTTTTAATTAATTGCCATCGTATTCATTATCCAATTCATGGCTTTACAAATGGAGAACAATCTATATGTATTTTGATTTATGTATATAGAATATTTTTAATTCGAAATTTAGAATTCTGTGGCTTGACAGATAAGGGAAAAATTAATTTGTGACGTGTCGAAAATATTTCGTTGCAAATGCCAACCGATTGCTCTGAAAGTGCATTTTCCGGAGCAGAAAATAAAAAAATAACATCTTTCGGATTTTTTAAAGGTCAACTCTGAAAATGCATTTTTCCGGAAAATAAAATTCCATTGCCCATCACTAACGCGAAGAGGATTTGGATAAAACATTGAATGAACCTGCAATGAAATTTGACACCAGTTGTTTCGTCTTTTTGACATTTTGGGTGAGATGTGCAAAAATGTTGGGGGAATGAGGAGATTTCAATCCATTGACACTATAGGCGAACTCTTTTTGAGGCGCGTCAATAGGTGCGTTTTATTATTCACAAATCTATCTGGATCCGGATCTGGATCTTCGCTTAAAAATAAAACGATACGGATCTTAGTGAAAGCAGTGTTATAGGTCCGTCTCTTCTTATCCTTGGGTTTGTAAATTTTCAATTATTTCTTGTCTTTTTTCTTTACACTATAGCTTACACTACCTTACCATAAAAATCCATCTACTCGCCAGTGTAATAACTAATTTTTTGATCTTTGAAATAGATCCCGATAGAAAACAGGATTGTCTTTGTAATACATGTTAAAACTTAATCCAGATAGATTTGTGAATAATAAAACGCACCTAATGTTTCCAATCTAAACAGGATGTAGTAAGTACGCAATACTCCCAATGTAAACAGGGTCTTAAAAGCAATCTTCCGCAATACCTTTGTACATATACAGCCATATTTATAAACTCATTATAAGGTGCGTTTTATTATCCACAAATCTATCTGGATCCGGATCTGGATCATCAATTGAAAATAAAACGATGCGGATCTTACTGACAGCAGTGTTATAACCCCGTCTCTTTTTATCCTTGGGTTTGGAAATTTTAAATTATGTCTTGTCTTTTTTCTTTACACTATAGCTTACACTACCTTACCATAAAAAGTCATCTACTCGCCAGTGTAATAACTAATTTTTGGATCTTTGAAATAGATCCCGATAGAAAACAGGATCCCAAATTGTTTTTGTAATACATGTTAAAACTTAATGCAGATCCGGATCCCGATAGATTTGTGAATAATAAAACGCACCTATAGTGAGTACATAAGGCTATGCAACCCTTATAATGCCTCTAAACGCAAAATCGTTATTTATAAAACTTATGTGACGTTGAATAGAGGCATTATAAGCTAAACGCGTTTGGAGGTTGAATAGTGCCTACATAAGGACATTTTAGAATTGAACTGTCACATTCACTTTGACATCACATTGAATTATAAAGATTATCAACAAAAAAAAATGCCTTTGACTTGATATTGAAACTAAAACTTTGTGTTATTTTTCTTTATTGAAACAAAAATGTTATACTAATATATTAAAAACAAATTGAATTGAAAATTGTTTAGAATTAAATAGATAAAATATACTTGTTGGTGATGCCTCTCCATGCATCCTTCTTCATCCGGTGTGTTAGTGTTGTAATTATTATCTTGCATTATTGAATTGTGTCATCAAGAACTTGTCTGAGGAGTATTCCAGCTATAATGAAACGAATAACAATTTGATTTCCAGTACTGTGCTAGAGATAATAACATACTTTATCTGATGAATCAAAGTTAATTTTTGGAATTCTTTTAGCTTTTGGTAGTTTCGTTTTTGTTTATTAATTCGATAGACAGACAAGATGTTTTTTGTTTTTTGATAAACAGCTGAGTGTTATGAAGGCTAAATGTAATAGATTTTTACTTTTTGGTACTTTATTTGACACAAGCTCATTATAACTATGCAGGGTAGGCAAATGTTTTATAAATATGAATTTGCATAGTGGATGAATAAGTCCTTATGCATTGCATAACTATTCACGCGTTTAGGGAATTCTAATAAATACGGCTGATAACGTATAGTAATATCATGGAGCGTGATTTTGTGGTAACAGCGCTATCGTGGTGGTGGCGCTGAAATTGGCGTGGAGAGTAGGATAAGATACAAAACAAGTAGTAAAAAAGAGAAAATTTTATTATTAGGCACGTTTTGTTATCGCCACTGATCTATATAGATTAACTCTTGAAAATAAAACGATACAGATCATAGTGACAGTTGTCTTGTATGCTCATCTCCCTTTTGCTTATGTTTGTTGATTTTCAAATGTTTCTTGTCTTTTTTCTTTACACTGTAGTTTACACTACCTTACCATAAAAAGCCATCTACTCGCCAGAGAAAGAACTAATTTTTGGATCTTTAAAATAGATCCAGATAGAGAACAGGATCCCAAATTGTTTTTGTAATGCATGTTAAAAATTAATCCAGATTGATGTGGATCCACATAGATCCGTAGATAATAAAACGCGGCTAATATCAACAATAGCCTTACAGGAGCCATATTTCTTTCTCTTTTTTCATGCTGATATACTCGTAACCACTCAGTAATTTATGCAGAGTAGCGAGGAATGCACTTAAAGGTAATACTAAGTTTTCACCAAAAGATAATCAGAAATTTAAGGCAATAGATTAATGTGGTGTTTCCACCGCATTTAAAGATTATTAAGAAGATAAACTTTGGCAGCATCTCTATCAAAATAATATTGAAGATGTTTCAATTTTTTTCCAAAAAGTGGAAGCGAGAGAAAGAAAGTTTCACTTGTGCCAAACGATGAAATATCATTGAAATAATTTAGCTGTACATATATGGATATACTCGTACATATACGTTTTTTACATAAAAGATACGAAGAATCCCTTTAGGCAGTGTTACGAAAACTGAAATTAAAATAGCTAGGCCCTAGGAACTTAGAAGTTTATGATTACAAAAATTAAAAAATACTTAAAAATAACGAACAAAAACAAATTTAGTTCAATTATTAACATGAGTCTATACTTTATATACCAGATACATACATACTTAAATACATAGATAGTCAGGAATATTTAATGCGAATCATAGTAGATAATTTCATAACTGCTTGTCTTCAAAAGTCGCTCGATATTTGTTATATGAATATTAATCAATTTTGCACAAACAAAATTAACAAAATTTTGCTAAAAATGTATAAGTCTTCTGGGTATGGTATTTATAAGGTCGTGACTTGAACTAAAACAGCAATTTCGTGTAATCGTCTTGGTTTCTACCGTGTCGTCCCCAATGACACTCCTTTTTTCATAGCTCACAAGAAGTAAATTTTGCTTGTAGCACTGTTTGCTGTCAATTCTTTGGTATTAGAAAGTGACAATCCTTCATACAATTGCAAAAGTACTGACATATTTTGATGTACACAAATCACCGCTGGCAAAACTAATGTGGAAAAACTTTGTACAGCTTTCACAGACTCCGCAATAAATAATACAAAAAGTAATAATAAAACATTACTTTATTTTTTAATTTACTTCTTTTCGTTAAGGTGGCATGTCTGATGTTTCATACTTTACAAGAAGAAGATACTCTACGGGAATAGTTGGCTGTATATCAGAAATAATACTTGCAGGTGAACTCCAACTCAATTTCGATCCGGCAACTCTGGGAACAGCGCACAACGTCGAAACTGGAATCCTCTGAAAAAGCATAAATAGTCAAAACACTTGACGTTAGTACAATATTATTGTTTTATTGTATTAAGTTTGTATAATACCAGGAATATACTTATGTAATTGTTGTTTTATTTTTCAACTAAATAACTTATTCAATTTTGGAATAAAAAAACAAAAGAAAAAAAACAAGCAAAAAACTAATTACCAAACTAGCCGCAATAAAACTACAAAACAATTGAGAAATCAAAGAAAAAAGTGCTACATACAAGTTCTGTTCCAATTTTTAAATAATTTTTTTTAACGGCAATATGTTTTGGTTTTTTGCATAGTAGGTTAAGCTTACTTTTTAGGCGTACTAATATACCTTTATATAAACATGAACGTAATTTCATCATAAAAAAAAGATATATAACGCTATTTGTGATCTAAAAACAGAAAAACCTATATCATTTTCTTCAATTAGTAAAATAAATTAAAAATTATTATAATAATTGTTTTTTAGAGATATTTATACAAAACAAAAAAAAATAAAACATATAAAAATAATGTAAAAATTAATAAAACAAAAAAAAAAAATAAATATTGCGATAGAATAATACAATGCGTAAACAAAATATCATTTGTAAATGTATACAGACGAAAACAAATAATAATGATAAACACTGATCAACCACCAACAATTTAGAACAAAGTAAAAAAAAAACAAACTCTAATGTAGCTTATTTATATAAAAAATATAAAATTAAAAATATTTAAATGCAAAGCTAAAATAAAATACAAGAAAAGAGAAAGTTGAACAAAAAATATATTCTTATGTAATCGACGACGTCTCTGTATAAACAAACAGCACTTTTATCATTGCAAAACAATGGGCGTGTTCAATACAAGTTGCATTCTTAGTACACACTATTTTTCAATGGCTCTGATCAGACAGCTTTTAAATATCAACTAAAAGATCGTTTTTTACCATGTACTAACCAAATTCCATGTAATAGTTAACTTAAAAATATAACTTGCGTTGAACCCGACCAATTGAAAATCGCTGACATCGCTGTCAGCAGGTGCGAATAACATTAGAAAGAGAGAAAAGTAATATAAACAAATATATTAATTTATATAACAAATAAATATATATTATACTAAATAAATATGTATAGGCGACATTTTTGTACGAAGTTTAATAAGAAAACAAAATCAAAACATAATTTAAAAGCAAACATACTCTTATGTAACATAAAGTTTGTGGTGGTGTCTACGAGTAATGCATGCAAACGAAGATTAGAATAATTACGAAAACTAGTATATATCATAATGTAAACTTGATTTGTACCTATATCTTTAAAATAGACAGAAGAATGGCTGATTCATTAAATGCGATGCGGTGAATTGACACTTCTTTCAGATCTCGCTTTGGGAATTAAATACATAATTTAAAATTTAATTGTATGGAAACATTTTGGCAGGGAAAAGTGAAAGCGAACAAAAAGAAATATCTTTTTTTTAGTTTTCTTTTCAATATTTTCTCATGGATCGGTGGAATTTAAATTTTATACTTTTGTTATTTTCTTCTAAAATTTTTAATAATTTGTCCAATATAAAAGGAAATGAGACAATCCGTTCTCACTTAGATTCATTATATAAGGAAGTTCTGTTTTTTTCTTTTTTACTTCAGAATAGAGCTCTGAGCCCGAGCATGTGAAGCACGCTATGAACCGCCTCTGAAACAAGCTCGCTCTGAGTTATTTTTGAAAAACACATGAACCCCAGTTGCATAGTTGAAGTTTAAAGTCCGCTTTTGGTTTAAACTTCACTTCAACAATAAATTTAGTTTCACAGTTTCATTTAAACCTTGAACAGAGTTCATTCTGTAGTTTAAGTTAAACGACACTATTCTGCCGTTTAAACCTCAGTTCAACAACATTTTCAAACATTTGAAAATAGAATTTATTTTCATTTTTAATTTTTATTTTCCTGTCACAGGTGACAACTGAAACAAATCAAACTTTCCTCGATTGTTTTTTATTTGATTCAGATAGAAAGAGAAAACAATTTACTTAGTCTACGTTCAATAGAAGTTCAGATTAGACTGTGAAAAAGAACGAGTTGAACTTCAAATTTAAACTCCAGGTTCAGGTTCGAGTTTAGCTGAACCTAAGTTTAAACTTCCACTGTGAAGCTGGGGGATATCTGTCACCATTTTTGTTTTGATTTTCCACTTGTCAAATGCTTGTCTTAAGCATTTAACTGTCTGCTCAGTTAAATTCTGAAGAAAAACGCCTATAAGAAGCACGCGGTTTCCCCAGTTTCGAAAAATCCAACCTGGCGCCGTGAACGATGCAGTGGTTGCAACAAACTAAAGTGACCAGAAAACCCTCATTTTGCGGGACTTTGCTCCATTTGACATTTCTGTCCCGCATTTACGAATTCGTTTTGCAATAAATCTTAAAATTTCTGAAGTAACTTTGCCACATTACACATGCACTTTCTTTATCTCTCTACATATATATATGTGCTGCTCTAATATTGCCCGTGATCAGGTAGCAATACAAACAAAAAAGCGAGTCCAAATAACTGCAGAAATACAAATAGAATACCATTTTAATATAGCAGACAAACAGAAAAAGCTGTATAAATTGAAACATTTGTGGTTGTGAATTTTTTCATATCTTCTGGAGGAAAATACTGCCGTTTTCATAAATGTCATTTGCAGCAAATATGCAATTGCAAGATGTTTTTAAACGCAAACTGCAAAAGTCAACTGTTCGAAAACCCAGAACGAAATTTTTATGCGAAAGCATTATTTTAGAAAACGCCGTTTTCTAAAGTCATTTGCGACGCAACTCTGCAGTACAAAAATCGAGTTGACGGCATTAATATTAATAGGCCAAAACATGTGTTGGTAAACGTCAAATGTGTTTGCAAGAAAATTGATTGACGTTGATCCAAGAGATGTTGTGCAAGCAGGCCGATAACATATTTGAAGATAGCAATATCCAATATCTGCTTCAAAAAATTGACGATTATTTGACGAAAAAAATGTTGCACTAGCTGTTGCCCTTTAATATCATTTGCTACAACTAAAGCTTCTGCTCAGTAGAAAGATTCAAAGCTGTTTCAGAATCTCTTTCATTAAAAATTTTCTTGTGCCCGAATAAAATGCGAGTCTATTGTAGCAAACATATTGTTCTCATTCGCAAACCAATTACAAAAAAAAAATTACAAATATCATTCGTACGATTCATCCGTATTTAAAGAGTGTGAAGCTAAGTGTACATGATTGGTACGTTACGTATAGATCTTACAATATTGTAAGAACTGACGCTGTCGGATAATTATCTACCAATGAGCTGACAATTAAGCTGTGTGTGTACACGGTTGGTAGAAAATCTACCAATCTCTTACAATTAATTGTCAGAAGTTGGCTGACAATTCATTTTCAGATAGCCGGCTTAATACTTACCAATTAATTGTAAGAGATTGGTAGATTTTCTACCAACCGGGTACACACACAATTAATTGTCAGTTTTTGTTGGTTATGGAAACTGACAATTAAACCTTGGCTGCAAATTTTCTGACAATGAAAAAATTGTATGATGATAAAAAAACGAACATCTTACAATTTCTTCATTGTCAGAAACGTCAGACAACGATAAAAATTGGCAGGCCTGACAATAAATTGTGTGTGTACACACGATTATCAAATACCTTACAATTTACCGTCTTACAATTAATTGTCAGATACATTTTCTGACAATTAATTGGAAGATTACACGATTGTCAGCTAGCGTACACATGATTGTCAGTTTTCTTACAATTAATTGTCAGACAATGATCTAACAATTAATTGTCAGACAAATTTTCTGACAATTAATTGTAAGACTACACGGTTGTAAGACATTGTAAGCATGTTTTTCACTGACAGATCTGACAATATTGTAAGATCTACCAATCGTGTACACTTAGCTTAACCTGATATTATTTTTCTAATAAATTTAAACAAACATGTCCATATTTCTTCATTCTGTAGATCACATGTAGAAAAGACTGTACTTACAGACATTTTACGTCTATGGAGTATTTCTCTTTCCCCATTTATGGTGAAGATAACACATGCTCAACGTGTACATATTTACATTTTTGTAATGCTAAGAATTTACTTGCGGCTTTAATTACTTTGTCTGATCTGGCCATTTCACCAGGTGGGAAGTTAAGTTAGCCAAAATTTTTAATTTGAATAATTAGTTTTTGTTTTGACCCAGGTTTTATGTTTGGTCAATTAATTTCTGAAAAACATTAGCTAATCATATCACTGTTCGATTACTTCACAAAACTGTAAATTTTTAACAATTTAACAGAAGATAAAATTATTCGGTTATCCATAGCAAAAAATTACATTTTAGGATTTACAGGTTAAGAGTGTATGCTTTATTCAAATCCTGAACCGATTTTCTCTTCTGTCCGTCATCTAGTGCCAAACCAACATTTTCAGAAGCATTCGATCAAACGAAAACACTTTTACACAACATGTCTACAGAACTGTTTCAGCCAGCCAGAGCCTAGAAGCTTACCGGAAATTTACATAATCAGCTATTTGGAATTTTGGTAGATTTTTCGGCAAATTTTGACGTTTAAATAAAAGAGTTTCAAGATGAAATTATAGTGCACTCAAAAAAGAATTGTATGTCTTATTTAGTGGAGGATATTAGAAAAGACAACAAATTGTGTGCAGAGAAATTATTAGAACTGATTTTGATGGTAAACTAATCAACAATTCCGAATATAATGGCAGATGTGGAAATAAACAGAAGTCTTCTGATTGTAAAAATAACTGGAAAATATATGTAGCTTTTCAATATCGAATCTGATAAAAACTATATGCGAGTATCAAAGGCTCAAAAAAATTAGAATGCCTTTGTAATAATGGCTTTTGGGTATGATATCTTCAAACAAATCGATTTTTCAAAGTATAGATATTGAAAAAATTCTATTTCAATACGGTTTGTAATGTCAAATGATGCTAGTGACTTAGAGTGAGTAAATTAATCATTGTCATAATTAATCTACAATTCCTCTTAATATTTTTGTTTTATAAATTTTGTGTTAGTTTTTAAAAGGTTTAAATGGTTCGTACATTGAACCAAATGGTTACGTACATTAAAATTCGTAATATGAAGATATTCGTTGGTTCAATGAATAGTCATTGATACGTCAATAGAACGTTTCACTGAATCAAAACAAAAATCGTCGACTAATGAAAGAATTCCATTGATTCAATGAAACTATCGTTGGACCGGAATGTAATTTACCTAAAAATTTGGTTTAATGTACATATGAACTTAACAAAGGAATGGACCCCGAAAACTTCATTCTCTATATTCTTCTACATGGCTTACTCCGGCCCTTCTTCCTCTTAGTCATATTATGTATGTAATTGTGAGAAAATAATAGCTCTCAATCTAGATACATATATGAATATCAAGAACTCAATTGATATGACTTAATTCATGACATCTATGCTAAATGAAATAATTTCTGAATTACAAATAATTTTTTTTTCTGAATCTCAAAAACTTTCAATTAAATTCACCGCAAAGCATTCAATATTCATATTCAGCAATTGATGAGTGTAATTGTAAACTAAAATCAATATAAAGTAGATAATGTCAATTTATATGTAAACACCTTCATTATGTGAGTATGTGTATATTTAAACTGCCCCTCTGTTAAACTATTCAACTTCATAATAAAATAATAATAAATTATTGTACACCGATTTCGCAACAACCAAACACAATTCAAAGCAAACACTGAACACCAACTTTTTGTTTGTGTGAATCCCTCCCCACATCACCCAAAATGTCCACTTAACCAAACATTGTCCCATTCTTATTGAATATTATAAAAAAAGAAACCTTAAGAAAATTAAAACAAAACTCTAAAAAAAAAAATATAAAACAAATCACAATTACTAATGCTGTTATCTATTTATGCAAAGAGTAAATATATGTCAATTCCTAAAAAAGCAAAGAAAACGCTGTAAAAAAAACTGATTGTAAAAATTGATTTATATTATTATTATGTAATAAGTTCTCCACATGCAACACAAGCAAGAAATCATTTAAGTATAAATGAAACCTATATTATTATTTTACAATTTTTATGGCTGAATAAATTTATTTTAAATTTGTGATTTTTCTTGCATTTTTCCTTACAGTAGATGAGTAGATATATCATGCAAGATGCAAACCCGTTAAAGATGCTGATGGGTTTCAGAAAGCTATAGCCTGAAATGTCAGGGGGTACTTCTAAGTCATTGAAGAAATGTGTGTCGTCACACGCCTTTTAAGGGCCTGATCCTTTCCTTTAACCCCACTTGAAAAATCATCCCTCCACAAAACCCGTGGGAGCATGTGGCTAAGTCAGTGGTTAATGTATGTGTCTGTTGGTTTGGTCAGGATTGATGGATAAATCTAAGGGGTTGTCCCTTTCTTCAAGAGAATTTTACCAATCTAAGTGAGAGTTGGCCCATCAACCCACCGATACTCGTGTTCCCCTGCTGTATAGGCGAGGTGCCCTTTCTTGGTTTGTTGCTGCTTCTACAAGAAACACGTGCGTTGTACAGTCGTTTTTATTCAATATTTCATTCATCGTGGAACCTTTTTATGTATTTTGACTATAGTTGGAAGGCGATTTTCAACCTCGTTATCTGATAGAGCTTAGGAATTTTCAACCTATGTGGTAGCATTAATATTCAACAGGTTTTTGTTTTGACACTCAAATTCAAAAATTAATACAAACTTAAACTGTTCTTAGTTATTTGGCAACCTGAAAATACCAAACTTCAGAATATCTTCAATTGAAGGCACCCCGCTGAAGATTTCAGATCATGCAAAGTATCTTGGTGTGATTCTAGATAGGAAATTAAACTGGAATCTTAACACTAAGGAAAGAGCGAAAAAAGGAATGATTGCATTCTACTCCTGTAACAGAATCTTTGGGAAATCCTGGGGACCTAGTCCAAAAATTATCAGGTGGATGTATTTGGCGATAATCAGACCAATAAAAACCTATGGTAATTTGGTATGGTGGAATGCAACGGAAAAAAGCACGAACCTCAAATTTCTGGCAAAAGTACAGAGACTCGCGTGCATTGGGATTACAGGTGATATGAGATCCACACCAACTGCAGGGTTGGAGGCGATACTCAACTTGAAACTCCTAGACCTTTTCGTACAAGAATCCGCAGCATATAGCGCCTTAAGGCTAAGCCAGACTTATACCTGGAAAAACAGCGCAATAGGACATTCTCAAATTCTTCAGAAATACTTGGGTGATAGCATCATTACAGATTATACAACACCCGAGCTTGACTTTTATAAACCATTCCAAACTGCCTTTCCAAGCAGAGAAGAATGGCTGAACAACCAACCTTACACCAGTGAATCAGAAATAGCAATCTATACTGATGGCTCCAAAATGGACACAGGTGTTGGTGCAGGCTTTTTCTCAGAACTTCTTGAGCTAAACAACTCACTTAGGCTCTCAGATCATAGCAGTGTCTTCCAAGCGGAGGTCCTGGCAGTGACAACAGCTGCTAGACAGGTATCAATGATGGCGATACCACGGGCTGATATCACCTTTTACATTGACAGCCAAGCGGCAATAAAAGCGATTTCTGCCACTGTGATAAAATCGAAGCTTGTCTCCTGCTGCCGCGAAGAGCTTAAGGTTCTTGGCACGCAGCACAATATTAGACTCTGCTGGGTATCGGGACACAGCTGCATATCAGGTAATGAAAATGCCGATGAGTTGGCCAGACAGGGATCAGCGCTCGACGCTAGTCAAGCAGAGATGGTAAGCATCCCACTCTATAACATTAAACAGAAAATTTCAGACATAATCATAAGGAAATCTAATGAAAGGTGGAGTCTACTTGACACCTGTGATACTACTAGGAAAATATGGCCCTGCTTTAACAAGCAGAGAACTGACAAAATTATACAACTTAGTAAGAAGTCCCTTCGCTCTCTTACGAGCATAATCACCGGACATAATTTATTGAAATACCATAAATTTAAAATGAAACTAAGTACAGATGATCTATGCAGAGGATGTGGTGATGAAGAGGTACATGAAGACACATCACACTTTCTCTGTCATTGCCCGTCACTATGCCACCAGAGAAGGAAATGGCTTGGTAGCTACTTCTTTGATAATCTAGAAGATATTTCTAATATTTCAGGAATACACATATTGAACTTCGTCAATGCCTCAAAATGGCTTGACTTATTAATAGAATACATAGGTTTTATCAGGAAAGAGTGATAACACTCACGGGTAACACAATGGATCTACATTGATCTAAGTGTGACAATAGCAACATCAATTGTCAGCCCAACAACCTAACCTAACCTAACCTATTTGGCAACCTACTGTTATTTGTATTAAAACACTATTTGCTTATTTTTTTGTACGGTTCGTCATTATTTTAGGCTCGTACAGAAGCAATTTAATAAACAAAATCGCCTAAGCACGATACTAGTTAAAAAATCTTTAAAATTAGGAAAACTAGTTAACTGTTATAAAACTAGCAAATTAATAAGCGATATATGTACATTTAATAACTTTATATTTTATTTTATTTTGTTTTATATATAAAAACTTGTTAAGTCAAACTAGGATACTGCTCAAAGATTTTATCTTTTTGTATCTATTGTTAATCTTTTTAATTTAATAAATAAATAATAAATAATAATAATAATAATAATAAATATATATTGTTAATACCTTAACACAAAGCTGTTATATTTGATTGCCTTATCTCTTAAATTATTGTATTTATAACTACAATGAAACCTGCTAATCGGGAAACTCTATAATCGGATCATCCCGTTATGTATTCCCTGCTATTTTCCATTCAAATTTCCCTCTATAATTGAGACACTTGCCAATAAAACCATGGACCACTACTATATCATACTTTGCCGGATACATACCGGATCGTGAACACCCCTTATGGTTCTGTCACTCGAAAGTTGCTGAACGGAGTTCTAAATATATAAACTCGTATCACCTAAATTTTCTTAGCTGATCACTGATCAGGATGTTTTAGCGCAGCTGAGCTGATCATGACATGTTTTTTCCGTTCCTTCCTCCACCCTCTGTTGTCTGTTACACATTGTCTAAAACTCCCTCTTTCTTTCTATTATCAGAATGTGAGATTCTCCGCTCTAAAACCCATGCAGTTTTGCACAAACTACGCTCTAACCGAAAAGGATATAATCTCTAGTATTGACAATCAGGAATTGTTTCCATCTTCCTTTAATGGTTATCGCGATGACGATTATAACCGACCAACTGATGATGCCACTTGTCGAGGTGTACTATTAGCTATTCAAAACATGCTATAGATTCATTCCTAATTACAATATCCTCTTCCCCTTATATCGAGTATGTTTCAATAAAAATAAACCTTCCTCGCAAGTCACTTTACGTTATATGTTGCTACATTTTGCCTTCACGACCTACACTGAACCAAAAAGGTACGTAGTATTAATAAAAAAGTGCATTAATAACAGCATTTGTACATTATTTCTCAGCCGATGTAAAAGTACATTGTTTTAACGTATGCTCGATCATTATTTATCAACGTCTTGTATTAAATAATGTTTTCTTCATCATTAAATGAATTCGTTCATTAATTAATGAAGCTGTTCATTAATAACTATGTATTTATCCACATAAAACAAGAGTATATAATACGGGCATTAATGAAATTTATCTTTAAATAATGTTTTTTGTTCATTATAGAAAGTATCAAATACATTATTTACAATGTACCTTGTACATCGAACAACGTATGGAATTCATTGTTTAATGTACAAATTCCTATAAATTCATGTTTCCTAAACATTAAAGTAATGTATCTCATTCATTAATCAATGTACACAATTAGTTATTTAATGCAAAATATTCATTGCTTTAATGTCATCCAAACATTTATCCAATGTATCTGATTCATAAAATAACGTATAAATAGCGTAATTGTATGTATAGTATTTATTGTTGAATGTACAATTTTCATTAATTCAATGATACCTATACATTGAAACCATGTATACCGTTTATAAATTAACGTACCAAATGCGTTATTTTACGTATAATATTCATTATTGAATATATAGCATTCATTACTTTAATGTAACCTATGCATTGAAACCATGTATACCGTTCATAAATTAACGTACCAAATGCGGTATTTTACGTATAATATTTATTATTGAATGTATAGCAATTATTGCTTTAATGTAACCTATACATTGAAACCATGTATACCGTTTATTAACTAACGTATCAAATTCGTTATCTTATGTATAATTATACATTAAAGAATGTTCAACATTCATTGCTTTAATGTCCTTTATACATTGAAATTAACGTACCAAATACGTTGTTTAATGTATTATTCCAATGTATTTTTTTCCCTAAATAACGTATACCATTCATTATTTAATGTATGATATTTTTGCTTTGATGTCGTCTATACATTGATCTATATCATGTTCTTATCTGCTTATTATTGATGCTTAGAAAACGAATTCTATTGATTGGCCCGCTGAAATTTACTTTAATTAAAAGTTAAATAATACTAATCAATGAGCAATGTTATGTAAATTAAATAAAGCCAATCAATACATTCAATTTTCTAATCATTTTTTCCAAAGCTTACCTCAGCTGGTCTTGGAGTAAACTCATTCCACGAACTCTGAAAAAAAAACTCTGAAAATGGTCCAAAAGAAGTTAGTTCATATGATGACAAATTTTTGTATCTTGTTATGGTATTTATTTATGCTCTGAGATTGTTAAGTGGTACAAAAGATTTTGTAGATTAAAATTAGGTTAAGTATTACAAGTGCTTAAGAAAATTATGTTGAATGTCAAGAATTATAAAAATATTTAAAGTTTAAGTCGACTCGTTTAATGCTGAAACTAATATATGAACTTTTGAAAACTTTGTTTTACATTTTATGTTATAGAAAAAAATTTGAATAAACGTCCAAAAGGTTGAACATGCTACAGGATATTCTAAGTTAAAAAGATGAAAAATTTTAAAACAAACGTCGACAGCCCGAACAAGGCATTTAAAAGCAAATTTGACCCCATCAAAATAAACATAAAAATCCTGAAGGTTTGATTTTGATTCCCCAACTGCTATGATGAATGGCTGTACGCTTTGCGATCTTTGCTGGAGATGCTGCAGGTGATCTTCTACCTCCTGGATGGACGTTGCCGTAAAAATAAAGGCTTCTTGCGAATCCTTAATTGTATATTTAAGGTAGCTTTTTCTTCCAATTTTTTCCTTCGTAAGCGCTTTTTGGTTAGGCACCAAATATGCGTGAAGGCACGTGAATACAATTGCATTTCGACTATCTGAAAATATAATAATAATTACATTTATAGAAAACAATAATCAATTATTACAAATTATATTTAGTTATAATAAAGAATTAAAGCAAAACTTTATTTTCCCAAAATCTTATTAATGTTATTGTAGTTAAAGAGGATTTTTTTCAGTAAAATAAAATTTTGTTTCTACCTAAAATCAATAGCGACTTAATTCACTTTTTCAAGATACAGTAAGACCCGCTTAAGAGAAACGGCAAAATGTCACAGTCTTTCTTTCACTTAAGCGGGTTTTTCACTTAAGCGAACCCCGCTTAAGTGAAAAATAATTTCACTTAAGCGGAGTTCGGATAAGTGAAAAAAAAATTTCACTTAAGCGGATTTAAAAATTCCATTAAGCGGAGATTTAATGCTAGAAACAATATTTTTTTTAATCTTTTGAACTTGCCTTGAAAGAAGTTAAATAAAACAACGACTAAATAACACAGAAATAATTTATTGAAAAAAGAAAACTAGCAAATTTTTGTTCTGTTCGATTCAATTTTTTGTTTCACTTAAGAGAGTTTTTTTGAATGAAGTATATTAAAAATTAACTGAAAATATGTTTCAGTTATCCGGGTTTTTCACTTAAGCGAGTTTCACTTAAGCGGAGTGTTTTAAGGGAAATTGGTCGGAAAATACTTGGGGATGAAGAAAGTGTTTCAGGTAAGCGGGTTTTTCTCTTAAGCGGGTTTCTCTTAAGCGGGTTTTACTGTAATCGAAAACATAGTTTTTGTTTTTTTTTTTTTTTTTTTTGAAAATAAGTCTTTAACTTTTGGTTAAATTGTTTGTTGCATTTGTTTTTCAAATATATTTCATATTTTTTTTATATTACTTAGCTTTGTAACATTCACACCCAATACTGGAGTGATACAAATTTTATATTTAAAATTTAAAATTTTTGTAATAAAAGTAAGAATATAAGAACTTCACTTTTAAAAATATTATTAGTTAATTTGAAATTAAATGTATTATTTGAGATAACAATTCCTATAAGAAATGTCTACCAAAATAGAAATTTGATTAGATTAAAACTGGACAAAATAAGTTTTGAGAGAAAAAAAAAATAATTCGTGTTTTAGTAGGCGGACTTTTAGATGGAATTAAATGATTTTAATACTTACTTTCATTTATGTCGGTGTCCTTTATGCAACTAGAAGTTTAACAGATTCTCTGTCCTTAATATGATGCTCTGTTGACAAAAATCTATATATCTTCTCATAACTGTCATTCCAGTTGTCTACGAGGGAATAGGTAGTGTTGAACAACGCTTTGAAGTCCATATCAACCTAGTGATTATTAATTTTATCAATAAAGTTATTGTTCAAATAATATTTGAAATGGAAATATTATGATACTGACTTATAATAAATGAAAATAATGCTGGATCTATAGTCAAATTGGTCAAACTAAAAACAAGGGTTTGTAGTTTGCCAAGTCAAATTGTTTGTCTACTATTTGTTATTAACATTACCAATCTATGACCTTGGGGCAATTTGTACTGCGGCCATTTTTCCAGCGTATTTTTCGTTGAATCGGAACTACTCAATTCATTTAAACGGTATTTTGTACAGGCCTGCCAATATCTGTCGAATTCCTCTGAGCTTAAATGGTCAAATTTCAAAGATTTTATGTACTCCTCAGCATTTGTTTCTGGAACTGAAATATTTCAATATTTATTAATGAAAATATATTGCAAAGTGATATGTTTCATTAATGATGTTTTATTTTTTTATGACTGTCTTTTTTAAAAAGAATTTGTAACATTATTTCTTTTTTCTTCAGATTTGGTCACCTTTAAAGGTACTAAGAAAAATATTCTTATCACAATCATCATTAAGTTTGTTTTTGAATAAGCCCTGAAATTCCATCTTAATAGGAAAATGTGTATTTCCCGAAAAGAACTATCACAGAATCCATTGTAATGAAAAATCTTACACAAATTGATTTGTTGATGAAAAATTTTAAAACAAACGTCGACAGCCCGAACAAGGCATTTAAAAGCAAATTTGACCCCATCAAAATAAAAATAAAAATCCTGAAGGTTTGATTTTGATTCCCCAACTGCTATGATGAATGGCTGTACGCTTTGCGATCTTTGCTGGAGATGCTGCAGGTGATCTTCTACCTCCTGGATGGACGTTGCCGTAAAAATAAAGGCTTTTTGCGAATCCTTAATTGTATATTTAAGGTAGCTTTTTCTTCCAATTTTTTCCTTCGTAAGCGCTTTTTGGTTAGGCACCAAATATGCGTGAAGGCACGTGTTATTTTTTATCAATACTCGTAATATTTTTCAATTATAATAGAATTCAAAATTGTTCTTAAAGTTGAGAAAACAGGATGATCAAAGTAAAAAAAGGACAAAATTTGTGAAACGATGTCTCATAGTTTGAATACAGCATTTAAAAGAAAACTTTACCTCGTCAAAATAAACGTAGAAATTCGGAAAATAAGTTTTTGATTCTATACCAACGGCAATAATTATGAACGGCTGGACGCTTTCTGATTTACCAACGAAAGTTTCTTGGAAATCTTTTAAAGTACGTATATTTAAGGAAGCGTTTCTACTATTCTTTTCACGAAGGGTCAATTTGCTGAGATATTGTTGATTCAATATCACAATAAAAATCGCAGAACACCAACAAAAATTAAATCTGAATATAAAAATTATTTGACCAATTCAATTGATTGATTCAAACAATATTTTTTAAGAAAAATCTTAATTTGACCATTAAACAATAGAAAAAAAATCTGAAAAAAACATTGCTTTCTTAATTTTTGTGTGTAGTGTTTTCATTTTCAATATTTCTATTGATATTTTTTATAAAATTAAAGTGCTCTACGTTGCGTACAAGACCAAGTAATCTCATGTAATCTACTGATAAAACTATCATGTATTACATCCATGCAGTCAATATGCCAATAAATTACAAGTGTAATATTTTTATTGTTTTAAAGTCCCATTTCTGCGTTAACCACATTATTAAAAACAAAATTTTGTAAGAACTTATACACAAAAGTAATACTAAGTATCAATTTGATATACTCAGCAGGTTTTTATCTCTAAATTATCCAAAAATCTATGAAGTTCAAAGAATAAAAATATAAAGTTTCAATTTTATGTTTTATTGAGAGAAATCCTTTTTTTCTAAATAAGTGGTTAGTGCCGAGGACTTTAAAGACAAAAAACAAGGCAAGAAATATGTTAGACTTACTAAGTAATTTTTCTTCAGATTTTTCGTTAATTTTGGAACTTGATGGACTTGAAGCAGTTGTTCTTAAACAGGATTTCAGATTGCTGAATTTGTTATAAATTGTTCCCCTTTTACACGTCCTATAGTATTCCTATCAAGCAGGAGGGATAAGATTATATTTGTGGTATTATTCAAACAAATAACATATTAAGAAATAAACGATTAACATATACATACATCGATTTATAAGAAAGAACGATTTTAGTTAACAGAAAAGTATTTTTGTAGAAACCTATTCAAACTTATATATTAGATTGCCGAATGTAGGCGCTAAGTTAAGGTTTTTTTTTCGTTCAACTTATACTTTGTTTATGTGTTAATATGTATGCCTCATTTTTTCGGGTAATCTTTATAACTATACAAAATTTTAGTATCTGTGAAACAAATTGACTTGTAATCGTTCTTTCCCTATTCCTTTCAAAGATATTTTAGGCGTCATTTTTGAGAGCGGGATAGGTTCATTTTTTCTTTTACCTGAGTAAACATGTTAATATTAATGAAAATTACCGGTTTTTCAGAGCCGAATGGAATTATTGCTCTATTGAATATATGATTAATAAAATTATCGAACTTAACTCTTTTTTTTCAAAAGTGGGCCTATTCCACATCCAAAAACCCGCCCATAATGTAGGATATAGTTGGTATGGATATAGCATAAAATATAATTCAATTGTATTACCAGCATTTCCGTTGGAAATCGTTCAACGATTTCCTGCTCGATGTCATAACTTGTTCTCAGGTCCAGTCTTACATTTTGTTCTTCAAAATAAAAAGCAATTGCATTCACTAGCATTGCTCTTTGTTCTTCTCCAAATTTGTTTTTCTGTTCGTAGAACTCTGTTAATAATTTACCTTTTATTGTATTATTAAGGACATCGCTTAATGTTATCCTTTTTTTATTTGATGAACCACGAGTAGATGTAGGAGAAGATGCTGGAGACTGAACGGTGCTAGGGGTGCTCGGTGAAGAGTATGGAGTATTTCTGTTGGAATGCATAGCCATTGAAGAACTACTTCTACTGACTGGTGATGATAGTAACAAGGAATTTCGAATACCGAAGTTATTTATAAGAGGCAAGCCGATGAAGTTTCGCCACTTTTCCAACTGATCTTCAAACACAATTTTAATTCCATCGGCAAAATCTTTCAAGATCATTGGAATATGCCATACTTTAATGACCTTTAAAACAGATACCCATACTTCTTTTTCTATAAAAATTAAGTAATTAAAAGCATTTTAAGAACATATAAATATACACATAGAAAATATTCTTACGTATTAAAACATCAGCCAAAAAACTCATTTCCCAGCTATTGAGTAATGCTATTAACTCTTCTTTTTGATGATCTAGCGTGTTTTGAAGATATTCTGGTGCACTATTGGTTTCATCAGCACCAATATTAATAACGATGATATCGCCATCGGCATTCCCATTTCCATCCTCAAATTCAATATCTGTCAAATTAATTTGACAGCCAGCGGCTTCTTGTTCTGCATCTGCGTCCATTACGTTTAGAACTTATGAAAGTAATAAAGTGAGAATTTATATTCGACTTGGGAAGTAATAATCTTTAATTTTTAGCATATTTCTTCATCTCGGCGTTTTAATTAAAGTGATAGGAAATCCTATAATGAAATGTCATAGGCCAAAAAAATGTGGATTGTATTGTATGAAATTTATTTTCTGACAAAATAATAAAACTGAAGAATTTTCAGTACGAAAAATATATAAAATGATATACAATTCAATATCGTCTTTTAAAAGAGCTATGTAAAATCCATTTTTATATTGATATCCGTTAAATTTTACTTCTTCATATGATTGTATATAGATTAGTTACTCTTTTTTAATATCGTGCATATAATATTGTTGTAGGAGCTTTTCGTTTTGTCTGATTCCTTAAATATAACACTAGAATTATTATTGCACCTTAATTCCAGTAAAGAAGAAGCTAATTGAAGCTGATACTTTTTTGCCAATGTCAAGCAATTATTTTTATGTGATGTTGTTGCGTTGGAATATACTTTAAATTGCCTATGCTTGGCCTCGTATTTGAAACACCAAAAAGTTTTAAGAGGCCCGGACATTTGATAACAGTTGGATAATGAATTAGGTTGTGGTGTTTTGGTTTGAGGGTATCATCAAAGCAAAGGATCATGTCGATTATTTCAAAGAAATTGATAAGAAACTTCCAAACATAATCATCATCAGAAATATAATCGCCAACAATGATTGAAAAGCAATACATAAAAGTTTTCATTTTTCTTGCTGACATTCTTAAATGTTTTTTTGTTAAACGCGTTGTTGTTATTTCGCCTGAGAAGTTATCAATTTCAATAGGGCCATAATCAAAGGTTCGCTTTCTTGAGTTTAAAACTTTAAGGTTAAATTATTTGGCTGTTTGTGTTAAATAAACAATTGCATGACATATATTATAGGTAAGCATGGAAAAGAGTAATATATATTACTTACAGAATGTTGCCCACTATGAGATCCTGGAGGATTGTTTATTTCAAATTCGTCGTTATATAAAAAATACGGAATGAGTTTCTTGCCAACATATAGTTTGATTTTTTGTTTCCATAATTCTCCTTGAACAAAATTGGAAACTCAAGAATCTGTATAATATTAGTTTCCAGAGTATCATTTAAGTAACCTTTCTGTTCAAATATTTTACAAAATTGAACGGATTTCTGCATTCCGATACTATATTCATTATGTAATTCTGGACAAACTTTACTTAATTTGTGTGTAGAAAATGATTTGAAAAGTTCTAACAATGGATCTGTGATACACTATTTTACGCTCTTTTGTATTTCATATACATCTTTTCTATTAAAGTTGTTATTTGAATGCAATTTTAATGACAATTTTACTGCAGATTTGAAAAAACTATCCAACTCAAGTTTAAGATCGTATTCTTCCTGATAATGTTCTGTTATTTTATCAAAACCGCTTTCCGTTTCTTGTAAAATTTTTCTTTCGCAAGAAGTACTGTTCGATTTATCAGGAATTTCTGTTACGTTTTTATGTATATCAATTTCTTTTTCAAGCTTGCTAGCATGTTTTCTTATCGCATGTCTTTTGAAGCTTCCTAAATCTTGAAATACTTGATAACAATATTTTTCAATACATCTAAATGTGCTTCTTGTCTTAAGATCATGTATTCTTTTAAAATGATGAATAAGAAGCTCGATGGTTTTAAAATTATTTTTACACAAGTAACAGATCATGGTGTACCTACAAAAAATATCTCATTATTAATATCTCATTATATTAATAATAATGCTTTACAATTTTTCGTTCGGTAAACATTTTTTTAAAGAAATGCTCTGGGGATAGTAAAAATTAAATGCCAGTTATTCAATACTAAGTAAACTCTGAGTTAAGCGAAATCTATGAAACCCTGAAAATGAAATGGACTTGAGTTACTTGAGAAGCAGTTTTCCAATAGAAGATTAACTTTTAACATAATAAAAGGGAGATCAGTTGTCTATATTAATTATCTTTTACTTTAATTTTTGAAAAACCAATGGCTAAAAAGCTAGGGCTACATTATGTGGAACTATAAAAAAGGCAAAAGTGTTCTGATACTCATCTGTATTATATGTCTTCCTATTAGCTCACCAACTTTGTTCCGTCAATTCTAAGACTAAAAACATGTTTAGAATTTATCTCGTGTTTAAGTTATTTAAAAATTTTAAACAAAACAAAATTGCATAAGCAAATTTTCAAAAAATATTAAAGAAAAATTTTAAGAATAGTTTCAAAATATTACAATCATATTACTTTAAATTTAAAATTTAATATCAATGTTACATTAGCCGTGTTTTTTTGTAAAAGTTATCCGTAGCACTGTAGGATTTTATATGAATAACAAATACAACATCCGCAGTAGGATCACTGCCGATAAAAGGAGAAGTGAAATCCTGCTGCGGATAAAGATTTGAAGTTTATTCGAGTATCGGCAGTGATCCTTCTGTGGATGTTGTATTTGTTATTCATATAAAATCCTACTGTACTAGGGATAACTTTTTCAAAAAAACACGGCTATTAATCAACAAAAAACACATTAGTTTAAAGCTGTGTTCATTGTATATGACTTTAAACAAAATAAAATGCACGACTAGGTCGCACGAGATGACTCTTATCTAAAAAAACTAAAAATTTTAAATGATTCAAACAATTCTCTTATTAGTTCGAGCTAAAAATAGAATACCATGTGCCATGGTTTCTTAAAAAATAATCTTTTATATACAAAATTTTTAAAACATTTCTAAGGAAAAATTTAGTGCATCAACTAAAAGTTTGTATTACTGTACGAATAAAAATTAAATTGCCCAAAAAAATACTGACCCGTTTTAAAGATATCTAATTTTCCAAAAATTAAAATGATTTTGTAGTTTCCAAGATTCAAACATTTTTTTTTTAAGTTTTGATATGCAATGTTTTTCAAACTTTTAAGAAGCTTTTCTATTAAAAAAAATATCATTAAAATCCGTTATGGATAGTAAGAAATTAAAAAAATTATTAAATTATAAGCCATAAAAAAAATTATATTATATTATATTTCGAGAAAAATACGATTTTCGTAAAGTTATTTTCTCATATCTTGTTGATTGTATTAAGAAACTTTTAATTTTAAAGATTAACAACATCGAGCATGGTTTTCGAAATATGTATTCAGTCTTAGACAAAAATCCAAAAAGGGTTTATTTGAAAATTTAATATTCTATTCAATACTATTCTAACTTTTAGAAAACATAAGCATAAACAAAATTGTTTAAATCGGTTGTACCGTTTTAAAAAAAAATCAAAAAACAAAAAAAAAAAATAGTTATATTTCTTTTATATAGTTAATTTCTGAAAAAAAAAATAAATAAATGAAATTGTTTGAACCATTTTTCTGAAGAAAAATTGAACTAAATGAATTTTTTTTTATTTGTGGAAAAGCTTTTGACAAAAAAAAATAATTTATAAAATTTCGACAAAAATCGTTTGGCAGGTACCGTTATTTTTGGTCTTAAAAACAGAACAAAATATATGGGACGGCAAATTTTAGAATATTATTTACCAAGTTTGATGAAAATTGGTCGAGCCGTTTAGGCTGCAGTCGAACAGACTTTATTCGTCTTCGCTATCATCGCAATGTTAATTTTGATCAAAATCTCGAGTTCGATTTTTTTCCGAATGATTAACTTGCCTACACCTATAAGTCCAAAGTTAAAATTATAATAACTATCATTAAAACTATATTGAAGAACAAAAGTTCACTGAATTGAAAATTAAATGAAATTATGAAATATGAATCAATGACTTACAAAATTTCGCAATTAGCTATATAGTACCGTTAATTAATTCGTTTAAAAGATATATTAAAAATTATATTTATGATGGTACCTTTTTATGTACCTTCAAGAATAAATTTAAGTTTTTAATTTTATAATAAACTCCAAGATCCAGACAACCGCCTTCAACAAAAGACAATGAACGAATAAATCAATAGCTTATTGATTTGCTTGTCTTTCAAATGACGCTTGGCTTTTAATGTACCTATGCACAATTTAATGCAAAATAAACATTGGTTCAATGCTGTATGCTTGTTGTTCAAGGGAAAAGTACATTGTTTAATGTATTTTTTACTAGTTTAATATTTGTTTACGTAAAGTAAGAACTTATGTTCATTAATGGAATGAGAAGATGCTTTGTTTGGTTCATCAAAAATGTTTTTTTTTATCAATTAATGCACTAGTACGTTAATGTGCAAGCTTGTTTTTTGATGACTTTAAACAGACATTTATTTCTTGCATTATTAAAATTATAAATGAAGATAATATCTTTCAATAAATATATAGAAAGTGGAACCTTTTGGCCTGACAACCTCCAAAAGAATTGTATAAAAACAAAAATTCACTGCACCAAATAGATATATATATGTATATGTATGTGGGGATATGGAATTATAAAATATAAATCGATTACTTACCAATTTCACAAAAAGGGGAGAGATATTTTGTATAATTGATTCGTTTAAAAATATTTATATGATGGTACAAATTTTATGTACTTTTAAGATAAAATTTATTTATTTTAAATGAATTTAAAGAACCGCACAACCACTCTTAACAAAAGACAATGAACGAATAAATCAATAGCTTATTGATTTGCATGTCTTTCAAAGGACGCTTGGCTTTTAATGTACCTATGCACAATTTAATGCAAAATAAACATTGGTTCAATGCTGTATGCTTGTTATTCAAGGGAAAAGTACATTGTTTAATGTATTTATTACTAGTTTAATATTTGTTTACGTAAAGTAAGAACTTATGTTCATTAATGGAATGAGAAGATGCTTTGTTTGGTTCATCAAAAATGTTTTTTTTTTATCAATTAATGCACAAGTACGTTAATGTGCAAGCTTGTTTTTTGATGACTTTGAACAGAACATTTATATCTTGCATTATTAAAATTATAAATGAAGATAATATCTTTCAATAAATATATAGAAAGTGGAAACTTTTGGCCTGACAACCTCCAAAAGAATTGTATAAAAACAAAAATTCACTGCACCAAATAGATATATATATGTATATGTATGTGGGGATATGGAATTATAAAATATAAATCGATTACTTACCAATTTCACAAAAAGGGGAGAAATATTTTGTATAATTGATTCGTTTAAAATTATTTATATGATGGTACAAACTTTATGTACTTTTAAGATAAAATTTATTTATTTTAAATGAATTTAAAGAACCGCACAAACACGAAACAAAACCGCACTTAGCAAAACACACTGACCGACTAAATCAATGGCTGATTTATTCGCATGTGTGTATACCAAAGGAAAGGACGCTTGGGTTTTAATGTATCTGTTCATAATTTAACGCGAAAAAAACATTGTTTAATGGTGTGTATACGTTGTTTGATAAGCGTTCATAAGTTACTACCTTGTAAACCTAGGTCGAGTTGAAATCAGCATCGTTTGATTCTATTGCGCTCGCTCAGTCGAGGTGAATCAAATTATGGCTATCCCTCTCTCCAAATTCCATTTCGATCTTTCGATTTCGCATATAAACATATAGTAATTACCCTAAGACCCTGTTTAGATTGGTTGTTTTCTTTCTGCAGTTGAGTAAAGTCGTGCATACACTTTGTGGTTTTCACTTCTGTTCGTTTTTGTTGCACAAGAACAAATTATAAATTTACGAAATATTATTAAATGGAGTAGTTTGGAAGTGAAACAGGAAATTTCATTCCAATCTTTATGATTTAATCTTTACTGTCGTGTACCTTTCTACCTAGTTGATTTCAGGTACAAGCTGTCGTGCGACACCAGAATAAAAACAACCAATATTAAAAGGGTCGTAGACGGTGTTCATGAGTGTTATGAATGTTGTATGAAGAAAAAAAATTTCTCGAATTTTTTATCGAAAGAGATATAAAAAGTTGCGTATTAACGAGTAGAATCTGAATAAGTACTTACTTTTTGATTTGAACATAACTTTTGGGCTCTACCGCGGCTTAAAGATCTTAAAATAAGGTAAGAAACTCGTTGTATGAAAAAACAAAATTTCTCGATTTTTTTATCGAAAGGGTTTACAGAAGTTGCGTATTAACAAGTAGAATCTGAATAAGTACTTACTTTTTGATTTGGACATGACACATGAGTAAAGTAAGTAAAAACCTATATTTTAAGATCTTTAAGCCGCGGTAGAGCACAAAAGTCATGCCCAAATCAAAAAGTATGTAAGTACTTATTCAGATTCTACTTGTTCTTACGCAACTTCTGTAACCCCTTTCGATAAAAAAATCGAGACATTTTTTTTCTTCATACAAAGACGGGACACGCTGGTGTTCAGGGACTCTCTTATAAATGATGCAATTCAAATTGCGATTTTTAGGAATTTGGGCTTCCATAAGCCAGCGCCACAACGAAACGTTCGCCTATCAAATTAATTTTAAATTGAGATACATTACTTAAGATATAAATTGTTCAAATGCATGACAAGCACGTGCAAGTCTGTTAGTAAATTCCGGTTGATGTTGCATATACACACATCAAGCATGAGTCTTCAATCTTTTAATTTTACATCTATAGTATGGTGAGAAGACGTTATTTTTTTTGCAAAATTGTGTTCTTTCGAATTTCTTTGAGATTTTTTTAATTTTATCCGAGTGATTTGTTTTATTTTGTCCGTTTATTTCATCATACAATTTGTGTTTGTGTTACTGTTTTATTATTACAATCAGTGCTTAAGTGGTGCTCTGATTAAATTAACTAATAAATGCTTGATCAATCATTAATCTTGCATTTACACTATTTCAACGTACTATACACAAATGAATTGATGCTTGATCAATCGTCAATCTTGCATTTACACTAAAGGTATTCATGTAAGCACGGAAAACCCTGATAAACCTCGGAAACCAGATAATTTTATCTCTGCAAAAACGAGCTGTCAAAATTTCTATGGGAAAAACTTTCTGCAAATATGATAAAATTATCTCAAGAATTTGATACGGAAAGTGAAGAAATAAACCTAATAAACTAAAGAAATATGCATTTTGACTTTTAATTTGATATTTCATAAAATATTTCCCACATTTGCGCAAGTATTTTTTAGGGGGTGTTCATGAAAACATGTTGCGCAAAGTTATATCTTTCTACAAAGTGGAAAATTATCTTGTTTCATGAATACCCTTACTATTTCAACACAGTAAGATAGATTGAAGGAAAATGAAAAGATTGTGAATTTTTCACGTGTTTCTCATGCATTTGAACGATGTACATATATCTGGTTTTAAAGTATCAACACTAACGCGATAGTGTCATCCCGTGATTTTTCATGAAAAAATAGTTTGATTGCCGTAAGTTTCTTTGTCGATATGTCCTTGTCTCATCGGTCTAGGAGAGATAACATTTTATTAAAAATCGCCTGTGCAATCGAAAAGATATCAAAAGAGAAGCAAAGATAGAAAATTGCGAAGTTAAGAAGAAGAAAGAAGAAAGAAGAAAGACTAAACTCCTTTTAAAGCTTTTGGAAAATTGAAGAATAAACATGGATAAGAAAATTGTGTTTGATTTGTCATTTAAGATATGGATTTGTCAAACAAACATAAACCAGAACTCTATACTTACTTTTAGCAAAATGTTTTGAATGTAGAAAGTTGATGCGTGGATATTATTTTCTTACATTTTTTTCGCATATATTTTTTATAAAACACTATTTAATATGACCGCTTATGAATTCAAATAGAGCAACAAACTAACTTGCGGTTAAATGAAAATATACTTTCATTGGTGCAGATTGGTATTAGTTTTGCAGGATTTCCAGTTCGATTATTTTTGTATAGGCACATATTATTTTCATTTTATTTTCAAATTTCAACAGCGAATTAAAAAGGTAAAATAAAAAAAATAGTTCATTTTAACTTGAACAAAAATTATTTTTACTAAAAACTGCTGTGTTTTTAAAAGCATTCCAACAAACTGAAAGAGGAATAAGGATTTAAAAGCGGTCACTCGAAAAATATTCTTGAATGAATAAAAAACAACAGAGAGATTTGTCACGAATATTCCATTGAATAAAAAACGTAAAATTATTATTCAGAATATTTATTTTTGCTGATAACGAGCAAACTATCATGAGTTTTGGTGTGGACTCTGTTAAATCTTGTTCCGCCAATTTGTTATCTCAAGACTTTTCTGCTGAAATCTCAAATTTCGGTTTAGTGTGAGCAGAGTATCAAATCAGTGAAGAGTGTGTACGCAGACTTAATCCATATAGTCAGAAAAAAATACTAATTATTTTCAATAATTGATGAATATTGGTCATGAAGATAATGTAAATTTTACATCAAATAAAGAATTTATAAAATGACTGAGATTAATGTACAATACTAACTTTAAATAATGGAAGCATTCATTAATCAATGCAGGACTAAAAAACATATTGGGAATTATTTTCATTAATTAATGAACTTTTTTCATGAAAATAATGATTTTTTTTTGTTAAATAAGGAAGCGGTTCATTAATAAAATGAATGCCCTTATCTTGAAATTGATGTACAATACTTACCTTAAATAATGAAAGCTTTCATTATTAAATGCAGGGCTAAAAAACAAATTATGAACTGTTTTCATTAATTAATGAACTTTTTTCATGAAAGTAATGTATAATTTTCATTAAATAATGAAGCGGTTCATTAATAAAATGAATGCCCTTATTTTGGAATTGATGTACAATACTTTCCTTAAATAATGAAAGCTTTCATTATTCAATGCAGGGCTAAAAAACAAATTATGACTTATTTTCATTAATTAATGAACATTTTTCATGAAAATAATGTATTTTTTTCATTAAATAATGAAGCGGTTCTTTAATAAAATTATTGCCCTTATCTTGAAATTGATGTACAATACTTACCTTAAATAATGAAAGCTTTCATTATTCAATGCAGGGCTAAAAAACAAATTATGAACTGTTTTCATTAATTAATGAACTTTTTTCATGAAAGTAATGTTTATTTTTCATTAAATAATGAAGCGGTTCATTAATAAAATGAATGCCCTTATTTTGGAATTGATGTACAATACTTTCCTTAAATAATGAAAGCTTTCATTATTCAATGCAGGGCTAAAAAACAAATTATGAACTATTTTCATTAATTAATGAACTTTTTTCATGAAAATAATGTATTTTTTTCATTAAATAATGAAGCGGATCATTAATAAAATAAATGCCCTAATCTTGGAATTGATGTACAATACTTTCCTTAAATAATGAAAGCTTTCATTATTCAATGCAGGGCTAAAAAACAAATTATGAATTATTTTCATTAATTAATGAACTTTTTTCATGAAAATAATGTATTTTTTCCATTAAATAATGAAGCGGTTCATTAATAAAAATCAATGCCCTTATCTTGGAATTGATGTACTATACTTACCTTAAATAATGAAAGCTTTTATTATTCAATGCAGGACTAAAAAACAAATTATGAATTATTTTCATTAATTAATGAACTTTTTTTAGTTAAATAATGTAAATGTGTCATTAAATAACGAATTAGTTTATTAATACAAGAAACAGTATGATTTTCGAAGTAATTAACAATATTTACATTAAACAATGTATACTTTCAATAAATCAATGTACAAATCGAGCATTTTTTTTACGAATTGAGAACATTAGGTAATGAATGTCGTGATTAAATACAAAGACTAAAAACATTTTGTATGAAATGCGATTAATAAACGCGTTTACATTAAAACGATGAACTCAACATTAAAGACAATGTGTTATTAATGATTTTGTACGCTGAACCAATGAATTTGTACGTTAAAACAATGAACTGCTATTGATGAACAGGTATTCATTGTTTTAACGTACGCTCGTTTTTTCAGTGTATGAACTTGCCATAATTGCAATTGATCATATATATAAAAGGTCTATGTGTGACCCCCATGATAATATCCTACTTTTCTGTTGCTTTAACCTCGCTTACCTTAAATGAACCTTACCTCTCCAATCTAAATTTTTATCACGATTCTTCTATACAAACTTCTCCCCCCACAAATATATACATATCTTCTTATGATTTTCATAAAGATACTCACCAGAGTTTCCTTTAATTTTGACAACCTTACTGTAAATTATGCAATAGACATATTTTATAGAGAAAGTTTAATTTTATTTCTTCTAATGTACCGTTTTCTCGAAGTAAAACTTCCTCTTTATCCCCAATTGATATAATCACAAGCCACGATCGTTGCGAAGCAAGAGGATTTCAGGTCAATTTTCCTTTGTTCTCGATTTTCAACAGACTATTCTAATTATCTTATTACTTATCTTAACTTTACCGAAATTTACAACTCCTTCTATAAAAGCTTTTTAATTTAAATCCGATAGTTATCCTCCCTCTCTCTCTCTCTCTCTCTCTTTCAATAACGAAATTTTTAACGAGCCACAAACAATCGCCAACTTTTGTGAACAATCGTTTACCGACGATTCCTTTATACCATTATACCAAAGTTTTTCAAGACCATTTCTTCCACAAATGATATCGCTCTTCTACAACTTGATCCCAACAGTTTTTGTCTAGTTCCTGAAAAATTGCTTCGACCTAAATATTTCCAAATGTCATTCAATCACTTTTTCACGAAAACGCATCCAATCTAATCCCCGTCGATAACTTCCCCATTATCAACCCATATCCGACGCTGATTCAATTCACGACCCTGGTGTCTTATGTGGTAGAGAACTCAACATTTTCACACATATTGACGAGATGTCAAGTATGGTCCCGGTTCCCTTATCAAAAAATGCATATATCCAGAATCGAGAGCATTCAACGTCGTTTCCTGCGTTTCTTACTTCGTGGTTTGTCTTGGAATAACCCTTTTAAAAAAATTCACGACTGGGTCGTACAAACTTGCTCTTATGTTATAGACTAAGAATTCTTAGAAATAATGTTATTTGAGAAAACTGTTCATGAACATAAAATAATTTTTTGAAACTCTTTTAGTAGGAAGAGACAAACAAAATTTTTAAAAAAATTTTTAGAAAACATTTTGGAAGGACAACTTTAAGTTTTTTATTATTTTACAAAAAAGAATTGAATCTCAAAAACCAGGAATGGGAATTTCAAAATTCGAAAAAATGGCCCCATGGTAGGTGCAATCAGTAATATCTTATTTTAAATTTTTTTTAATTGAATTTTAGATCATAAAAATTAATCGCAAGAAAAATACAATTAAATACAAACTATTCAAACTTTTTACTTTAGCATTAAGAAAATGATCAAAATCGTCTGTATACCGTTGTACCATTAATATCCATTTTTCGGAAATTTTTTTTAAACATTACCTGGCTTTAAATATATGAAATTTTTTTAATCTGTGGAACAGTTATTTATCCAATTTCGAATTTTTGGTCTTAACAAAAAAAAAAGAAAAAAAACTTGTGGGAGAAAATTTAAAAATGCTAACCACCAAGTTTAAAGAAAATCGGCCGCACCGTATTGGCTGTAATCGAACAGACAGACAGAATAGCGAGACCCATTTTTTTCGTCCTCATCGTTTTCGTCACCTTGGATCAAAATCTCGAGTTCGATTTTTTTTTACGAATTCATAACTTGCCTTATAGTACCTACAGTCTTGGCCAAATGTATTAGGCACCCCCAAAAAGATGCCATAATTTGAAACCCAAGTAAAATAAAAAAAAAAACAAGTATGCCGAAATGTTGTAAATTTTTTTGTATTAAAGAAAATTTAATGTTTTGTATGGCCACCCCCGCTTTTATGGCTTTTAGGCATAGAGCTTGCGAGTTTACGGGATTCGTCAGAACTTATTTTGAGCCATTCTTGCTCAAGAACCTTTTTGAGCATCTCTTTTGATGTTGTTGGGTATAGTCGGACTTTATGCTTTAAAATTCCCCATAGATGCTCAATTGGGTTCAGATCTGGGTACTGGACAGGCCATGGAAGCAGGTCAATGGCATTTTCAGCAAACCACTTCATTGAGAGGGCGGACTTGTGACAGGGTGCATTGTCCTGCTGGAGTCTCCTACTAACGGTTCTAGCCGAAATCTGTTTCCCACAACGTTGTGTTATGTCAGCAACTAGCTTATTTGATGTTTTTTTTACGTTTTTTTTATAGAGGTTCGTATTAAAAACCGATCCTCTCTTACCGTGGTTACTTTTGTCCTGCCGGATTTCTTACGATTTAGATGGGATCCAGTTTTCTGCAACCGATCTAAGGCATTTTGCACGGCACAACGCAAACAATTCATTCTCCAAGAGAATAGAGCGTAAAATATAGGGTGCCTAACACTTTTGGCCAAGACTGTATAAGTCGCAAAAAAAAAAGTGCGGATAAATGAATTCGCGTTGATTTTTGTATATCATCTTTATTTATGCATAATACAGATTGTCTTTGCAACATTCTGTTCGGTTTGCTCATCACCCACGCACTTTACCATATCTCTCCCCAGCTCTTACAACTGGTTGTTTATTTTTCAAATAGCTAAGTTGACAATTTTTGTGTCGATTAGAACGTCGGAGTTTGGAGTTCGTCCATCTTCACGATTCACTTTGCCTTTTTTTCATACGAAGAATCTAAACAATTTCATTCTTCTATAAAACTCGTAAGGTGAAAGTTAAGCATTCGTAAAAACATTGCGATCGAAATTAAAATAAAGCATGAAATAGTGGTTGTAGGGAACTTTCACTACTCCTGGGATTTCATTCTGAATTCGAATTATCTAAAAGTCAAAAAAAGTTAAATTTATGGAAAAAGAATAACCATCTTAAAAAAAAATTACTGTGATAAAAAAGCGAGTAAGTGCGACTATCGTCAACCTTTTCTCTTTAACCTCCTTCATTGATGTGCCTTGCGTTGTTTGAATGCTAGCTCAACTTATTTTGAATTCATATTCCATCCAGATACAATCGAATATTTTTCAACCAAACGTCCATCAGCTCTAAAAAAATGAGCGGTAAATTTTATAAGAAATTTAGATAGTTTTGTGGAAATTTTAAATTATTAATTCGCAGATATGAACCAAATTTTGCTTGAAGAAGGACGAATTCCAACCCCTAATCCTTCTAATGGTGAAGTAACTTTTGAAGAATTACAAGTATTTGACTGCAACGAACGTTCAGTTAGACAGGCAGTAATATTTTGCTATGTGTTAAATTTTTGTGTTGCGATTATATTAATCGTATTTGTAAGTGCATACAAGTTCCACAAGTAAATTAAGTGTGTGCCAAACTGTTACCAAAATAAAAATATAAATTTTAAATAATAAACGTTTTTATATCATCAAATTACAAAATAGAAGATAAATCATAAAATGTTAAAATGATCGTATAGCTAGTTTTTTGGGTGCGAAACAATAGATGGAAAATTTATATGTATATATAGTCTAAATTAATTATCTAATTATCATAGAGCTTGATTTTGTGCTACCAAGGCTATCATGGTGGTGGCGCTGAAATTAGCGCACGATCTTGCAGTGGAGAGTAGGATTAGATACAAAACAAGAAGTAAAAAAGAGAATATTTCGAGGTGGGTATGATGTGGCACCATTCTGTTGGAACCACATGTTCTGTTGCTGCGTTGATGGTCCATACGAAAATGGTCACTCTGTCCGACTGTCAAATGCCAATTGAAAAATTTGATTCACACAAAAATGGCAACCAAATAAAATCGACTGGATAAGTTAGGTATTACTTTGCTCCGAAACTGGTTGGTTTTCCACATGGGTCAGCGCTTGGCCTTTCACTCTTTTTTAGTTTACATAAATTCTGGCTCTTGATAAGGCTGCAGCCGATACAGTCAACATTAAGCAACAAATCAACATGGACCTTTATATATTTAATATTTGCTTCAAATATCATAACATGGTTCTTAGTAGCAAGGACTTGGAGGTTCACTCTAGTTCTGATATTTCAGGACGGATAACTTTAATTTCGAATAAAATACAATAAATGTTTTAAATATCCATCAAATTGGCTTTATTTGAAAAATAATTTTATATCATTAATATGTATTTGAATATGATTTCGTGAACGCCGCAGCTGAGTTGTGCATGTTGTAATCAGGAAGTCAAATTTTCACACACTTTGCACAGTAAATCAGGCTGTATTACGGCAATAACATAGATGTTGTCGTCCGGCGTATACAGGTGACTTTACGTGCGAACTGCACGAAGTCTGTAAAGGTGAATATTGCAAAAACGATCCATAGTTTCTCGAATTAATTTATCAAAGGGCACGGTAGTGCCCAGCCAAGTTCTGGCACTACAGCCTTTTTACAGAAACAAACTCAGGCGATTTTTGACCCCTCCCTATCTTCACTACCAATGAAGTCAGAAATTTAAAATTCCGAATATTTTCTAAGCTAGTCAGGCACAGCCGCCTCACTAAATTTCAATTTTCTAGCATAAGCGGTTCCTGAGATATAAGGCCTCAAAAATCACAAAAACCGTAACTGACTGACTGACTGACAGATCATCAAAATTATAGAGCACTTCCCGACATCGTAGAATCTTGTTATTTTGCACGATGTAGGTCGTTTCGGTAGGTTTTCCATTCCTTCCGACTGTTGTAAAACGATGAAATTTGGTAGGGCTTAAATTGCATAAAAAGAAAGAAATATAAAATTTGAGGTTTTCCATTCAGGGGCGTGGTATCCGCCTACTTCCTCAGAACTGATGTAAATTATATGGCACACTTCCGATTGAAGTAGAACAATGAAATTTGTTAGAACGGTAGGACTCAAATTGCATATTAAGGACCAAAAATAAAAATTGAGGATTTCCATTCAGGGAGCGTGGTATCCGCCCACTTTCTGAGAAAATGTTTAATTTATATGGAGCACTTCTAATTGCTGTAGAATGATGAAATTTGGTTAAGCGGTATAGCTTAATGTACATTCAAAGCGAAAAATAGAGAATCTAAGATTTTTCATTCGAAGTGTCTTTTTATTGTCATTTTGAAACTATACAATGTATCTTGAAAATTCATGATTTTTCTTAGGGGCCAGTTATAGCTCATCAGAAGAGTCCATCAGAAAAAATTTTGTCTTCCAAATTTGACCATATTGCAACTCGATTTTGAGTAAAATTTGAATGCAATTACACGAATACTTGCTTGGACTAATTTTTACAAAAAGAACAACATTTTGTTGCTAAATTTACTCAGAAAATAGAATATATTTTGAGTTTTGGCAATCAGCTGTTCAGAAAAATTAAATTCCATCAAAAAAAAATATTTAAATCTATTTTCTGAGTAAATTTAGCATCAAAATGTTGTAATTCTTTTTGTAAAAATTAGTCCAAGCAAGTATTCGTCTAATTGCATTAAAATTTTACTCAAAATCGAGTTGTAATATGTTCAAATTTGGAAGACAAAATTTTTTCTGATGGACTTTTCTGATGAGCTATAACTGGCCCCTCAGAACTAGAGTGCTCGATTTGGTACACTCTTATGTTATGTTAACATGAATGAAAAAAGAAAACATTTGCATACCTAAAAAAATTATGAGTTTACATAAAAAAAAACTCTTAACTGTGATGTGAACTATAATCAAACCACTAATTAGGCTATTAATTGGTGGGCTACCTTCATTTAAAAAAAGGAGTTAAAATTGCAACAAAAACATCATCGCATCCTCAACAATTATCTCTTTTTTATGACTTTGAGCGGATGTGTAGGTACTAGTATTTATAATTAAGGTACAGGTATATTAGTGTTAGGTATCTTGCCAGGACAAGAAGAAACAATTGAAGCGCAAATCAAAACAACCAATAACAATAAGAAAATACATAGGTATACCAAAAGAAATAGGAAGCTATAAACTAAGTTGATTTTAGTAGGTAGAGTCCACTCTTCTATATTTCCGTATCTTTGGAGATTTTGACATGCCAAAATACTAAAATCTTTGCAAAAAGTAGTGAAATCAGACCAAAAACATAAATAGGCGTTTTTCTTTTTTAGTTCAGAACAGAACCTGAGTTGTCAAAAAATAAATTGTGTTTCTTTTTTAGTTCAGAGTGTTCAGAGTTTCGAACATGTGTTTCTTTTTTCGTTCTGAGCATGTTCTGAGCGTGTTCAGAGTGCGCTCTATGAGCTCAGAATAAAATAACTGAGCAGACAGAGTAAAATGCTTAACACAAGCATTTGACAGATGGAAATTAAAAAAAATGGCGACAGCTACATAAGTGTTGAGGTGTGTTTCAAAATATACTCAGAGCGCTCATAGCACGCTTGGTTCAGAGAATGTTCGGAACATGCTCGACATGCTCGGACTCTGTTCAGAGCTCTATACTGAACTAAAAAAGAAAAACGCCTAATGTTAAAAAAAGAGCCAAATTCTTCTATACAAAAACTTTTGTGTAACAAGTCAGCCGTGAAAAGTACGGCTTTAGTACCGAATATTTAAAGTAGAATAATATTGAAACAGCTACAATGCAATAGAGAAATTTTATTATTTAATGATTAGCTTACTGACTAAAAATTGATGGGCTTACTTGGCAAGTTTTATTTATGCCCGATTCGAAAGGTTTCAAAAACTTGACCAGTGAACCCATCAAATTTTAGTCAGTAATCAATAAATAATAAAATTTGTCTATTACATTGTAGCTGTTTCAATATTATTCTACTTTAAATATTCGGTATTAAACCTTCATGAAGTAAGAACTTGGCGTACTTTTAGATCTCAGTACTTTTCACAACTGACTTGTAACATAAAGGTTTTTGTATAGAAGAACTTGACTTGTAACACAAAGGTTTTTGTATAGAAGAACTTGGCTCTTTTTTTTTAACATTTATGTTTTTGGTCTGATAAAAATCACAAAACACACGTAGCGGCCCGATGTTTTTTTCCAAATTGAACCATTTTTTTTTTTTTCAAAATAAATTTTAATAATTTACAAATTGATATGTTATAGAAGGTATCTGGAAGTTTTGCAATTGTACATACGTTTTATTTTAACTTACTTACTGATTTCACTTGAACACACATGACACCGGAAAAATACACTTGTATGTATTTATGAATGTGAACGTAACACGATCTTAACTACTTCAATTATTAATTTTATAAGTACAGCTGTCAGGATACTTGGTTCCCAACTTGCCAGGCTACTGGCTTTAGAACTTCCATGCCAGTTGACGAGTGAGTTGATTCGTTTATTCGTGGTAGTAAAAGTGGATTTACATGTTTCTGCAAAGTGGAAGAGAATACACATGTGGTAACTATTTTTTACTTCATATAAACTGCTATAACTTGCTTTCCTGTTAATACGAAACTATGCAATGAAAATTAAACTTACCTCCATTTTCTTCCATTTACATTTAATGTTTTTTTCATATCATGCGTTCGTGAACAAAAATTATGGAAAAATGTGAAAATATCACAAATTTACAAAATGCAGACGAAGCTGCTATAATAAAGATAAACATGTTCGTATTTACTATAATCTTGACTTCTGCATTTCTCGAATTTCCTATAAAGCAGAAATGAAGTTCTTCTGCATTTTGCTCCTTTTCTCTCTATCTAACAAATATGAATTATTCTGTATTTAGCATCCCTTTTTTTACAGAAATCAAATGCAGAGACATGTAAATCCACCATAAAACAATTTTTATTTATTGCAACCTGCGCGTCAGTCAGTCAGCTCATGTGCCCTCGGGGTAAAGGCTCGGTCAAACAGAACGCGTTTTCAACGCCGCGTTAAGATTTTTTAACGCGACGGTAAGATTATTTTGACCCGACGTTGCAACCGCCGCGTCAGAGGAGAGAGGACGTCAAACAGATAGCTTTCAAGCAATGAACAAACGAAACAATAATTCCTTAACAAAGATAATTTCAAGCAGCTCAGATTCGGAGGGGAAATTATTGCTTATTTTTGCTATTTTACGAAATTCCCGTAAAAGAAAAAGAATTTGGGTACATGCCAATTAACAAAAAAAGAAGAGTCGCACATCTCGAAGGCCAACAAACAGAAGACCTATCAATGCGGCATTTATGATGAGAGACAAATTTGTCTCATAACTATTTCAATAATAATAATTAAATATGTATGTAAAACAATGTTCTTATACGATTTATCACCCATATCGTATAGACATGGGTAATTTCTCACCAATTCAATTAATTTTTCCATCTTGAAAAAATTTAAAATTCCTTTGACTGCCGCAGCGTTAGAAATAATCTGTAATTTCACACAACGTCGCGTTTCACCGCCGCGTTGCAACGCCATGGTGAATTCAACGCGGCGTCAAAAACGCGTTCAGTGTGACATGGGACATGTATTGCAATGTAATACAACGCTTCGTTTGAATGCGGCGGTGAAACGCGGCGTAAAAACGCGTTCTGTTTGACCGAGCCTTAAGCTAACGCTCACAACAAAAAAGAATCTCAAGTGGCAAAAAAAAATAACAAAAAAAGCTTTTAAAAGAGATTTATGAGTTATAAAAAAGCTGGATTGGAATTTGTAAACATTAAAATAACTTGGTAATTTAACAAATAGTAATACTAAAACATATTTAATATGCAGGATTATGCGTTTCATGAGTAAGACCTAAACTGGTGAACATTATTTGATTTCGGGTTCCATGAGGTTTTCCATAAGACCAGAATTGTTAGGTATACAATTTTCTCTGCACCTGCGTTTGATGTAGAGCTAGCGAGTTAATAAAAAGGCTGCGCAAAATTATTCTAATTGGAATACACAAACATTCTCAACACCATCCCTGTGCTTTGATTTAACAAAACGGCCATGACAGCTGTTAACAATTTTTCAACTAGTTTTTTCGGCGTCTAGTCTAGTTAAGCAGAACTATGTATACACAGTCACAAAAGTAATTATACAACCTAGCTAATACGTAAATAGACGAAAAAATACCTTTAATATCAAATCCATATCTATTCTCTGCATATGGCACAAGTGTCTTGTCATACACATTACTGCTGTTAAGCAAAATAACGGTACAATATGTATCCACTTCTTTGCTATCTTATTATTTGTAATCACGGGTAAAAAAAATAGGTTACAAAAGTTAGTATAGGTACATACAGTTTTTCTTACGTGATGTTGCATCAATAAAAACTTTTGAGTCTTTTTTTTGTTTTTTTATTAAAAAGGTAAGGCAAAACTACTAGACTAGCCTATTTCAGTTAAAAATATTCCTTTTAAAATTAGAAATGGCACCACGTGGAAAAGAGCTTTCCTTGGACTTACAAAAATTAATAGTTAAGTACTCAAGTGAAGGAAAGTGGATTCGGAAAGTAGCTGTACTTGTTGATAGGAGCCCAGCAACCGTCCAAAAAATATTGGAATAGCAGAAACAATGTGGAACAGTTACGAACACGGCTCGCAGTAGCCGCTCGCGAACGTTCTTTGAACATGAGAAGCGACTAATAATTCGCAAAGTAAAGAAAAATGCGAAAATAAGCGCACCAAAACTGCAGAATGAGATAGAAGAACAGACAGGTAAGTCATGCTGTACCCAAACCATACGCCGCATCCTTCACGAAGTCGGGTATAAGGCTGTGCTATTAGGAAAAAACCATTCATTAGCAAGGTCAATCGCCAAAAGCGGATTGAATTTGCCAGAAGTCATATTCAGACCGATTTGGCTTTCTGAATACCGTTATATTTTCTGACGTGAGCAAATTCAACATCCATGGCTCTGATGGACGTGCAAAAGTGTGAAGTAAACCTAATACGGCGTTAGATCCTAACCACCTGACTGGAACTATTAAACATGGTGGTGGTTCAGTTATGGTTTTGGGGTGTTTGGCGGCATCTAGAGTGGGTAACCCGGTTTTTATTGAGAGTACGATAGATCGTTTTGGTTACCTCGACATCTTAAAAAATAATCTTCATCAAAGTGCACAAAAACTAGGTTGTGAGAGGTCATTCATCTTTCAACAAGATAATGACCCCAAACACACCTCGCAAATCGTGAGAGAATGGCTGCTATATAATGTGCGAAGGCAAATCAAAACAACTCCTCATACGCCAGATTTAAATGTTATTGAGCATTTATGGGATCATCTGGAGCGTCAAATACGCAATCATGAGATAAAATCAAAAGTAGAGATTAAAAGGATCCTTCAAAAAGAATGGAACAAAATAACCCTAAGTGTTACCCAAAAACTTGTTTCGTCGATGCCATCGAGAATAAACGCCGTAATTAAATCAAAATTTTACCCAACAAGTTACTAAATTCTAATATTAAGTTAAAAATGTTGTAATTTCTATTAGTGTATACTTACTTTTGTGATCAAAATTCTGAGTTTTAGTTTTAAGTTGATATCTAAGCCATTTAAAAAAAAAAATGTTTTGATAATTGATTTTACGAAAAGAGAATAAAATTTTCTAAAAAAATATACGCCAAATGTTTCATAACATATGCTTATTAAATTTTTTTCTCTCTGCTTAACATTTTGTTTCCTGCTGTATACTTACTTTTGTGACTGTGTGTAGATACTAGAGTTGTGCGATTTAGTTCATTTGACTGATCAATCAATTTAGTTAAAATCACCCTACTGAACTAGTTCGTTCATTTTAGTTCAAAATAGTTCGTTTAGCAAGGTATCTAAAGAAACACCTTCACTTTTTACTTGCGATATACATAGGTACTATAGAGCAAGTTTTGCATTTGGAAGAAAAATCGAACTCGAGATTTTGATCAGAGTTGACATTACGATGATAGAGAACACGAAAATGTGGTCCGTCTATATGTATATCTGTAGTTTAATTTTGTTTAGCTTTAAAACTAATGGCATCTCCCATACAGCCGTTATGCAAAATCTTATTTATCTTGAAAACGGCTCTAACGATTTTGATAAAAAAAAATTTGGTGTGCTGGTTATAGGCCCGGACTAAATTTAAGTAAAAAAAAAAAATTGTGAAAAAAATGTTATTAACGGTACCTGTCATAGAACGGTTTTTTTGATTTTCGACTCTGACAATTTTGATCAACATTTTTGTACAGGACCTCTATTGAATTTAAGAGATATTTGACCTTAAAGTTTTTGAAAAGGAATATCATACAAATTTGAACGCGTCATTCAAGATCAAAGTGCTTCGTCTTGCACGGCGAAAATGTATTTCAATGGTTCCAAGTTCCAAGCTAATTTTTGCCTATCACAGGGCTATTCACTGAGTCCACCCTTTTTGTACACTCTTTATTGATACGACATCACGGACGTCCTTCCTGGTGGTATCAAATATGCTTGTCTTCTAATTAAGGCATTCCTATTCGCGGATAACATTGGCGAGGCTATTGTTAAGGTATTATGATATAAAAATACTAAATGCGGTGGATGGCGTTCAAGTTATGAAGTCTTTAAGTAACGTTACTTAAATGTGAAAATTGATTATAGATACCTATTTTATACTTAATAGTTGCTTGGAGGTATTTTAAAGCTAAGCAGCCTTTGTAATTTTGGCTCTTTATAACTTCTATCGTTTTAAGGCTATTTTTTAAATAAATTTTTTCCGAACAATTCTAAGACAATGAAATTTCGTGAAAAATAAAAACGAAAAACTGAAAAAACTTTCAACAGTATATCTTATCATAAAAAGTGCTGCTCGTTAGCGCCTTCACAATTGGCAGAAAATCGTAAGTCCCCACAATTTCTGGTAACACGTACCCAGGAATAATTGAAAGTTGTAAGTCACTCGGTTCTGATTCTCTTCGAGCTGTTTCAGAAAAAAATGTATGTATTAAAAGTATTCATGTAACCGCTGAAAACCGTCGTAAGCCTCGTAAACCTCGTTAACCTCGTAACTCAGATAATTTTATCTCCGCAGAAACGAGCTGTCAAAATTTGTATGGAAAAAAGTTTCTGCAAATCTCATAAAATTATCTCACAAATTTGCTGCGGAAAGTGCAGAAATGAACCTCGTAAACTAAAGAAGTATGGATTCTGACTTTTAATTTGACAGTTCACAAAATATTTCCCACATTTACGCAAGTATTTCTTAGGGGGTGTTCATGAAGACATGCTGCGGAAAGTTATATCTTTCTAAAAAGCGGAAAATTATCTCGTTACATGAAAACCCTTAAGACTAGTACGCAGATCGGGAAAAATTTTGTCTCCCATACATTGTTTTTCCTGGGACAAATTTTGTCTCGGATATTTTTTCGAGCAGTACGCAGTTCGCGCGCAAAATTCATACTATTGTGAATTGCTGTACAAAATGTCTCCATTAAATTTTGCCAGGAAAAAGAATAATACAAGCATTATTTTGCGGGACAAATTTTGACAGCCACCTTATTTCTGAAAGTTACTTTTGTCATAACTGGTTTTATGTAAAAGTGCTGATGCTTCTCTTGAAAGCATCGAGAGGAGATTCCAAAAAGGTATGAACGACTTTTGTAAGACAACCCGTTCCAGAGATATACTTAAAACACACACTAAATTATATTTATTCTCTCCAACTTAACTCTTGCGCGAGATTTGGAAAAGTTTTGAGAGATTAAAATTGTAGAGATAAAATTTGTCTTGTCTCGATCTGCGTACTAGGTTTTATTAATTTTTATCTGAGTTTATTCCCAATCGGTAATGTCCCCATCGTTTATTAAAACCCCGAATTTGTATGTGGGGCACATTCAGTGTAATAATCGTGAATGATGATAGATAAAACCAAAGCGAATCGCTCTCGCAGATCAACACAGAACAAATCGTTTTCCTTTTCGCTATAATTGAGCCCTAACACTGCTGCCACTGTGATGCCTATAGTCTTATTTTCATTTGTATCATGAGCGAAAATAAAATACGCTGAGCCTGTTAAATAACACCCCCACCGATACGCTCTTGAAATAAAGCTAGTTCAGTACCATCTAGTGGTGACTAGGGCCAACATTCGCAACACCATATCTGTGTTTTTGATTTGTTTTGACAAAACTTGTCTTCCACGAAACAACCATGACAGCTGTCAACAATTTTTCTGCTATTTGTTCTGGCTTCTAGTCAGAACGTCAGAAGTTTGTCTTTTGCCAAAAATTGTCTGTTTTTGAGAAAAAATTGAATTGCGAAGTTTTGGAAAAACAATTTACAAAATTTAACTAACCACTTCCCTTAAGTGTTAGTTCGTAGACTGGATTTTGAACTAAAGGTTGGTAAAGAGACCAATTAATTGCGTCATATCTGCTTCAATCCAGAACAAAATCCAAAAATTAAGATGCAAGCAGATAATATGTGATAATTAGCAAAAGTTATTAGTTGTTCTTTGAATCACCTGTCTCTGGAATTAGTAAGAGCGCTTCGGGGTCATTATGTTTATCTTGCTGCCTGCTATTTTTATAAATAGATATTTAAATTTGGAAATGCATTCAGAACTTTTGTTTTTATTATTGAAATAGTTTAAATGGAATACTAAAATGTTGCGCATGAAGTTATTCACATAAATCAACACACAACACTATTCAGTACCTATTTTCGAATAGAAATCCGACTCAGGGATATCATACAAGAACACAAGAAAAAAATGACCGAACCAGCAGCCAACATGAATATGCCGCGCCCAGACAATGGCAATGGCAATAATCCAGATGTTATCATTTCACCTCCCGTTAATAATGCTAACAATCGAAACAGGAACACTCAAGTAAGTCGAATAAGTTTTTTCATTGACCAAGTGACCACTTTAAAATTTACTTTCCAGAATGCTTTGATTAACGTACGGGACAGACTCTTTCATGCGATTTACTTCAAGGCTGCATTGCTTTATGCTCAGATATTTCCGAAGTATATGAAATTCATTTTTAAAAAGTCGAGTTTATAAATGCTATTTAATGTCGTTCCCAGGCCGATGCAGCGAGCCTTAGAACTAATAATCCTTCTGAAGGCGCTGGGATTCTTCTTTGCATTGGTGTATATCCATGTGACATTTATAAAAAATCCAGCCACATGCCTGATGGATGTTAAGGATTGGCCTCGAGATGGTGTTCTCCGGTATTTCCTTTTTGTAATATTTGTTTCTGAAGTGGGTAAAATTATTCAAAATTGTTGTTTTAGCGTGGAAGTTCTGCCAAATCTAGATAAACACAAAGCTCAATTGGAGGCGGCCAGGATGGATCGAATGCTTATAAGGAGCCTGCAGGAAAATTTGTAAGTTGATACTACTTTAATACTGAAACACTTGAGCCTAAAAGATGGATGCGGTTTGCCCTTAATCCGTCTTAAATGAAGTTTACTCGGTCTTACCAGCAAATAACAAGTTCTTAAAATATTCCATGGAAAATAGGTATTTTTTTTTTTTTTGAAAAATTGTTTTTCGCAATTTTTTTCAAATCTAAACAATTAGCGTTTTCTTCGACAAAAATAAGATTTTCGTAGAGGCCTAATTGCGGTTAAGTACCGCTATTCTAAGACAAAAATCAGATAAGTAGGTAGACTTGGGACGTCATTACGTATAGCGAATCAAACTAAAAATCTTGCGAATTCGATTGATTCTTATTATGAATAGCGATTCACTTAAATTATGTTCGGTCCAAATGTCAAAACCTTGGCGAATTTGTTTAGCAGGGGATTACAAATATCGAATGTTCGCTAATCTAACCGCTTAAAGTGTAAAATACAATCGAAACAAGTTATTTAGAGAATGCTAGCGAATTGAGAATTGAGGTTCCTTTCTATCAATTGTTATTTTGGAAGTAATGAGCAATAACCAAAAAAGGTAGTTGGAAATAATTATAAAAAAGAAACGAAAATAACAATTTAATTTTTCAAGAAACAATGCGAATCAGTTTCCGAAGCTTATAAGCTTATAACCCTTGTAATACTAAGGGCATATTAGCGTTTGGGTCAAAAAAAAAAAAAAAAAAAAGATTATTGGGAACAATTTTCAATATAACTGAATTTGCTTGGTCCTACATCGAAAGAAAAGAAAACACTGACATGATTCCGCCAATTCTCGGGCGCGTTAATGATTCTATGGAACAAATCTTTTTTCGTACTCGTACCGTGGCAAGACTCCTGAAAGATCTCAACATACATAAATCCGCTGGTCCGAATGGTATCCCTGCTATTATTCTGAAGAGGTGTTCTTCCACGCTAGCAAAACGCCTGCGTAAGCTTTTCTATCTATCCTATTCTTCTGGGCTCGTTCCGAGCAGTTGGAAAACAACATTTGTTCAGCCAATTCCGAAAAAAGGCGACCGATCGTACTAACGTCCCTTCTTTCCAAGTTCATGGAAACGCTGATTAATTATCAGCTTAAGAAATATCTTGAGGAACGAAAGCTTCTTAATGACCGGCAGTGTGGCTTTCGTAGCAATAGGTCCACCGGTGATTTGATGGTTTATCTAACCGAACAGTGGAACAAATTTTTACATGGTTTCGGAGAAAGTAAGATTATTGCACTAGATATTTCAAAGGCATTTGATAAAGTCTGGCACCTTGCTCTCTTATCGAAAATGCGTGTTTTCGGAGTCGACGAATCCCTTCTTCGTTGGATTAGAAATTTTCTTTCGAACCGTTCAATACAAGTTGTATTAGATGGTTTCAAGTCTGAAACCCACAATATAAATGCTGGTGTGCCCCAAGGCTCCGTATTGTCTCCGACTCTCTTCCTCATTTTTATAAATGATCTCCTATCTACAACTTCTAATCCAATTAATTGTTTCGCTGACGATAGTACTCTCAGCTTTTCATATTCGTTTTCAGACGCACATCCTTCTCCTTCAGATGTGGAACTGGAACGACAAAATATGTTAAACTCATTAAATTACGACCTAAACAGCATTGTACAATGGGGAATAAGAAACCGCTTCGAATTTAATGCTTCGAAAACCCAATGCTGTCTTATATCGTTAAAGCGAGATATACCCCACTATCTATGAGTGACACTTGCATCAATGAAACTGAACATCTCGATATTCTCGGTATGTGCATCACGATACACCTCTTGTGAAACGAGCACATACGCGATGTTGCCAAAAATGCCGCAAGATGTTTGGGTTTTCTGAGACGGTGCAAGAAATTTTTCTCTCCTGATTTGGCTACAATCTATAAAACCTATATACGTCCAAAACTTGAGTATAACTCTCATCTATGAGCTGGTGACTTACTTAAGTCTCTTGGACAGTATTCAAAGAAGAGCTTTTAAAATGATTGGTGACAATAACATCATTGACTCATTTATGTCACTCCAACATTGTCGTAATGTTTCTTGCCTCACCTTTTTTACTGTTATTTTAACGGACTATGCTCTAGTGAAATCTGGCTATTTCACTCATTCCTCCCCTTAAACAATTCAACCGTAATACTCGCACTTCTAGGAATGCCCATCAGTTTACCCTTGAAGCCAACTTCGGCCGTACTGTGAAGTACAGAGATTCGTTCTTCAGCCGTACTACGCGAATGTGGAATTCCTTGCCACGCTCTGTCTTTCCCAGTCATTGCAATGTTCAATAATTCAAAACCAATGTACACCGACAGCTCCTTTCTAACCCATCCCTTTTTTCTTAATGCTCACACTGTGTCTGTGGCATATTAAGGGTATAAAAAAACCTTTGAGTGTGCGCTAATTATAAAAAAAATTATAATTTCTGTAGTTACAATTTTATCAGTTTTTTTTTGTTAGGTTAGAATACAAGCTAAAACTTATCAAAAACTTTCGACAAACAGAAAAATGTAACAGATACTGGTGGGGGACCATACTGCCGGAATAATTTGTCCCCGTAGGCGATCTGTAAAGTTTTTCCAATTGCTTGGACACACAAACGGCAATTGAATTAAATTTTTGAGAGCGAATGTTTCAAGAAGGTCTGAAGAATCCAAATTTATCGGAGAGCGAAAAATCACAACCGAAGAACACAAACACACAATCTGAAAGAATACAATTTCACAATGCGAAATACAATTTTATATTGTTTGAAGTTTTGAAGCGAATGTGGAAACTCGCTAACCATACTACCGCGATAAGCAAAATTCGCTTAATCATTCGACTTTAGTCGAACGTTGGATTTGCTATTCATAACAAGAGCCTTAAAGACAATTCATATGAGAGCGACCAACGACCGACGAATAAAAGAACAAATGGAATTTTAAACATTTTATAAGCCAAAATTCTTTACAAAAACTAGACAAAATGGTAGAAAACTTATTGAAATAAATGTTAAGTTATCTAAATATGCATTGTAAGATAATCATTTGTTCAAATATTAAGCTGCATTTAGACTTTGGGTTTTGTGCTCTGTGTAATTTGTTCGTTGTTGATCGCATAGGGAACAACGAGAATGTAAATGATAAAAACGAACAACGGACTAATTCAAAGGAACTCGGAAATTTAGGGGTTCGTTGTTACCCTAACAACGTGTTTTTAAATACGAAAAGGGTTTAAATGAACATTGTTTTGCAGTACCGTGCATCTCGTAGAGACATTCTTGAAGTTTTTTTTTATCAAAATACCAAATTCACTTTATTAGATAAATACAATGACAAAAATCGTTCCAATCCAATTCAACTGGAGCTCCTTAGCGAGCGAGATTGCCTATGTCTATGTATTTTTGCCAGATCACTAAGATTTTTGTAGTTGAAATCAGATGAAGTCTACGTCTTTGGGTTTAAGTATACAGCTTCTTCAGAAATCGTTAGAACAAATAAGCCGTGTTGCATGCATGCTTGCCTATCAAACAGTATCCTGTTATAACGCGCTTCAGATCATGCACTTTTGGTGAGTTCGTCAGTTTTACAATTTCCTATAATGGACTTGTGGTCTGGCACCCAATAGAGATGAATGTTAATGTGCCGCGCCATCACCATCAGAGACGGTCGACAGTTAAGGGCTTTTATTGAGATATCCGATAAGATGCGGATATCTTTGATTGGTATCACGTTCTCTATAAACCAAGATGGGACTTCTTAAATCGCCAAAGTTTTGCCTGAAACACGCAAAAGTGATTGAGAAGACGAAAAGAAAGACTTTAGTGTAATATGTCTGAGTATATACCTCCACCAAACCAGTGGCAGTGAACCGAATGAGTTCAGAATGATGGAGTGTTCAATTTCATTATTGATCCACTGCGAGAAGGCTTTTAGACAAATAGCTGTGTTTGCAGCCGTTTGTTGGGTGAATATATCGAAGGGTGTTATATATGGAACATCATGTCCATTGCAGCGGAGTCGTGCGAAGTGCTCAGCCGATGCACAGTCAAGCTGACTGTTAGACCGAGCTTAGTATTAACCAATTAGTGCTTGTTGGGATGCGGAATTGATCTCGGTAGTAAAATAGAAAAAAGAAAAATACCAAATGAAGAAATAATAACACAGTAGAAAATTAAGATAATCAAAATTTCTTATTTCTTATAATTAGCGACCTTGTCTTACCTCGGAGAGGGTTAGTAGAAAAAGAGAATGAATAAAAGTAAAAGGGCCACAGGAAGGATCGTTTGACTAGGTTATCGCACGATAACAGGTGTATTTGCAAGTCAAACTGCCCCCTGCGGTTTCATAACGTAAAATAAAGTTAAAGCTGATAACAAAATAAAGGTAGATAATGTAGTTTATTTTTGGCTTAAACAGTGTTTGTGTCAAAAATTTAAAGATAAAGTTTCATGCTTTTTGGAGTTTTTCAAATTGTGTCTCAATGTAACTTTAAATACAGTTTCCTACTTTGCGAACAAAAATGACAGAAGGCGAAATAAGTAATAATAAATTAAATTTATGATATTTCCGCACTAATAATATTGAAATTTTTTGTTTTTGATTTTAGCTTATATTTTTGTTTCTGATAACAATCGCGAACCGATACCGATTTGCCTGAGATGCGTACTTTTATTCTTATTAAAATTAAGAGTATAAAACCTAAAGAAAAGTCTTGATTCGATACAAACTATTAAGAAGCTACCAAATTGAGAGAAGTAAGTTTCCGCTCTTACAAAGCCAACCCAACTGAGGAAATCGAAGAAAGCATTAACAAATCAGAAACCATTGCAACTCTGTTATAAAAAAGAACCAGATTCTTACATGTCCAGAAATTAAGGCAAGAAATCCTACAATGTCCCAAAAGCAGTAGAATTTGCTGCTCATTTGTCAAGAACCTGAAAAATTCAACTTCATCTTCCGTTCCAACGCTCATCCAAAACTACAGCTCATTGTACTGCTAGCTTTACGCTGCCTAACAGCAAAATTTCCTCTCATTTACTTAAGAATGTAAATCATTTGATGATATGAATAAATCCGCTGATCCTGATGTTATACCTCTCCATTCTTCTGAAGAAGTGTTCTTCATCGCTGGCAAAACCATTGCGTAAGCTTTTTCATCGCTTCTACTGTTCTGGAATCTTCCCTAGAAAATGGAAAACAGCATTTGTTCAGCTTGTTCCTAAAAAATGCGACCCTTACTCCCCCTATCCTATCGACCAATTGCACTTACGTCCCTTCTTTCCAAGGTGATGGAATCGCTGATAAATCATCAGCTCAAGAAATATCTCGAAGATCTAAAGCTTCTTAATGACCGGCAATACGGCTGTCGCAGCAATTGTTCCACTGGTGATCTGATGGTATATCTCACCAAAGAGTGGAACAGATCTTTACATTGAAAATAGAGCTATCATGGAATCATTCCCATCTCCGGGGGAATGTTTCATGCATTACCGTTTTATCGCTTCTTTAACAAGCAATGCTCACTCGGAAGTAGCCAGTTGCATTCCTCTCCTCAACCAGTTCACCCGTGATACTCGTCTCGCTAAAAATGCTCATCAGTTCACCTTAGACCCTAATTTTATTCGTTCCGTCAAATACAGAAATTCTTTTTTTAATCGCGCAACACGATTATGGCACGATTTTCCCTTGCCATTTCAATTTACAAATAATCAAGACCAATGTTCATCGAAACCTCCTTGTTCCATCTGGAGTATAAGGCAGCAACAAGATCCCTCCATCTGTCACGATTTGATGCAAGCGGTTTTAGCTGTAGACACGTACGAATATCCTTGCTTCTACCATATCAGTTGACTTCCAGGCTATATTTTGGTCTTCCAACATAAATATTAATATCACTTTGATACCTTTAATAAAAACACTCAACATTTACAAACAGGAAATTTCTAGCTTTTATTGTCAGTTTCGTATTTTATTGTTTTCAAAAAATAAAATAAAAACAAATACAAATCAACTAAATCAACAAAAATTTGTTTTTGCTGTTGCCATTCATAATATTTTCATTTCGCAGCTACTATGGTATTGGTCCCCAAAAAAAGGTGTATTACAGTAATATCAAAGAACTCCTTAAAAGAACATCTGGCCAATTTCGTCAAAGATACTTCGCTGCTGGTACAATTTTTGCGAATGATACAACAGTCCAATACTTTGAACATACTGCTCCTGATTTATTGAAAGAAACTGCATCAAATGAAAAAAACACTCAAACGGAAAACGCTGAATATGATGGTAAGCATAATATAATACTCATCATGTAAATAGAAAAAAATAAACAATTTCATCTAATTTAATTACTTTGTAGAAGATCAATACATTGTGGAGTATTCCTTAGAATATGGTCACTTAAGGCTCTCTCAAGCAACACGCCAACGACTTAAAATTCCAGTTAGAGTCGTGCAATTAGATCCAATGAACAACAAATGCTTCGGAGATTCATTTAGTAAATTCCTTCTTAAAGAATTTTTGGGGTGAGCTCTGAATAATTAAACAATTAATATGTATTTAAGAAATGAGTAAATTATTCTACGCAGATACGATGATCTACTGATGGCCTCCGTTCGTGTAATTGCCGAACAAGAGGACAATAAAGGCTATCTAAGGAACGTAATTACTGGGGAGCATTATCGTTTTGTCTCAATGTGGTGGGCCGCATGGAGTTCTTATCCAACAGCATTCTGTGTTATGTTGCTTTTCGTAAGTAATCTTCCCTAAGACAAACAAAAATAATATTAAATTCTAATTGAAATTTTTTCAGACATTCTCGATTTCAATGCTGTTGCGGTTCTCACACCATCAGATTTTTGTATTCATCGGTAGGTTAAATGATGTTTTTTCATGCAATTGGATGACTCATTTTATTAGAAAATTATTTTTTAGTTGACTTGCTTCAAATGTTGGAGTTTAATGTGACAGCCAGATTCCCAATAGCTCCTTTATTGACAGTTATATTAGCGTTAGTCGGTAAGTGTTTGCAAAAAGATATAAAGTGATATAAATTTCTTATTAGTTTAAATTAAAATAACTTAATGTATTACAAGTATTCCTGTGCTTCTATGTATTTCTTCGCTTAATTCTCCAAGAAAAAATTATTATGCATATTTACGAGTACATTAGGGTAGATTTCTGGTGGTCTTCAATTCAATTTTATTGATTATAAACATAATATATAACAATTTTATATTTTCGAAACTCGTAACTTGCTTATAGTATCTATCTTATAAGATTTTCCCAGCCACCATAACCATTAAGGATATTGAACGTTTCTCTTAAATTCATTGAATTCTCCATAAAGTGTAATCTTCTTATTTCTTGTAATAACGGACGTATAGCGGTGATATGATGGGAGTCTTCTTTCTCGTTCATGTTACAAAGGGTGCAATTACCAAGTAGATCCTGCCTGCATGGTATGAAATTCAGATTTAGCATCTCGGTTCCCGCAAGGCATATTGCTCGAATGCTAGTGATTGTAAATAAATAAATAAATTTGGTTGTGCAACAGCTCGGAGTGAACCAGGACCTAGTGACTTACAACTCTCAACCATTCCTGGTTGCGTGTTACCAGGAACGGAGGGGACCTACGGGGGGAACGGAGCAGCACTTTCCATGACAAGAGATACTCTTGGAGAATATATAAAGTGATATACCTTCCGCATGACAGTCCAACACACTAACCATTATGCCAAGGGGTACTACGATTGTAAATGAATCTTTAAAATAGTTTCTGTAACCCAATTGATGTTCCAGAGTCTTATATATTGTGCGGGTTCTACTTGTCTTTGCTTTTTCCAAGTTCAAGGAGCTTGCTAAAAGATTCGTACCATCTATCAGGATTGTCTGCTGGTAGAATAAACTGAATGTCGTGTCTTTCTGAAATCTCTTCTAATGTTATAAATGGTTCTGATCTTTTCCGAATGTACTCGCAAATGGCTTTTAAATTCGATGTGTAAATATGTGAAAGTCCAGACTCAATATGTATGGCATAAGACGGTGTTGTGATAGGTATTTAAAATAGCAGCCTTTTGAAAAAATATCATTCATAACATTTTCTGTGTGTTTAGACATTTCGAGACCAAAGACTTCATTTCCGTAGCATAGGCTCGCATTGACAACAAATTTAAAGACTTTGTATTTACTGCTGGTGGATACTTGTTCATTACAAAAGAATTTTTACCACATAAAATGTATAGTTATTTTTGCTTCTGCGCATTTTTTCTTTATGTGTTTTAAAGCTCATATTAGGCGTAATAGTAATACCAAGATATTTGAATTCATCGACCACCTCTAATGTTTCGTTGTTGAGAGTCCATCTTTCCGCTACTCTTGTGCGGCTGTTTCCAAACATCATTGTCTTTGTTTTCGAAGTATTTACTTCCAGGTTCCATAAATCACAATATCTCAAAGGTTTATTAATCATTAACTGCAATATTAAAGCTGATTCAGCACAAAAAAAATGTATTGTTTGGTCAGCAAAACGAGCTGGTATATATTCTACCAAATCATCTATAAATTAAATAATAATTATAATTATAGGATTTAAAATGCATCCTTGTGGTAGACCCGTTAAAATATTGAAAAATTGAGAAGTTGTATCCCTATCAAATACGGCTGCTCTTGTTTCCGATAGAAGCCCATCGTACATTTTTATAAGCTTTCTAGACAGACCAATCGTTGAAAGCTTGTATAACAATGCTTGTCGGTTAACTTTATTATGAAATCCACAAATAAACAATAAAGTTTCTTTTTGTTGGTTATGAAATGTTTTGCTATCGATGAGATCACAAAAACTTGATCAAAGGTAGAGAACCCAGGACGAAATCCAGCTTAAAAGGCAATTGTTTTCTGTGATCCATTTTATCAACCTAGTGACATAACATGTGCGAAGGTTTTTCTTGAGATGAAGCATCACCTTTTTTTTAATACAGGGAAGATATTTGTATCTTTGAAGGTTCTTGGAATATTTGCTCTATTATAAATTTGGTTAAATAATTCACAAAGTTTCAACTTAAAGTGGTCTGTTGCAAACTTATAGAACTCTCCAGGAATTCCATATGTTTCCCCTACATGTTTTCATCGAGTTTGGTCCAGTTCATCTATTTCAAGATTTGGGATTGCATAATGTAATGAATTATGGGATTCATTGTTACGAAGAAGTATTTCGAAATGTGAAGAAAAGACATCAGCATTATTATACCAGCGATTTCCTTGACAGTTTTCCAAAAGTATTTAGAATTTAAATTAATTTTTTTTGTGGTCTTATCGGGGGATTTTGGAATAAGGTCCAAATCTTTGCGAATTCGATAAATTCTTATTATGAATAGCTTGAATTAAGTTCGCTCCAAATGTCAAAACCTTAGCGAATTTGCTTAGCTAGAAATAACAAATAGCGCTAATCATACCGCTTAAAATGTGAAATCTAATCGAATCAAATTATTTAGTGATAACGCTACCGAATGAAGAAGTATAGAGTTAAAAATGAAAATGGTACATACATACAGTGCTGTGCAAAACATTTGCAACTATTATCATCTATCAAAAATACAACATATTCGTCATTTCTAAGTTGTTAAAACGAAATTATTTCCATTGGTCTAGACTTCATATGTATCAACCTTACTGTACAAAATTCGAAACCACTAATCTATAGACAATTACAACAAATGCAACTGTTCAACAAAAAAATTAATGCATTTGGCTGTGCAAAACATTTGCAACTGACGACCATGACTCATTTTGATAACGGTGAATTTGATTCATTTTGAAATCGGTAAATTTGTTTCTGTAGCTTGGTTCGTTGAGTAAGTGAATCGGTGATTGCTAAAACAACATAAGTGACATTTTTGTTTTTTTACAGGAGAGACAAAAAACCTTATATTTTTGAGGACGCGGCCGCATTGACAATTTTAACTTTAAAACCTGATTAGTGGTAGTTCTGCGAGTTGTAAACAGTTAAAAGTTTTAAAAAAATCTTTATAGTAAAGGAGATTTTTAAAAAACTAACTTTGTTTTTTGTGTTGTTTTAACACCCAACGTTTTGTTGAGAGCCAAAACAACTCAAATACGTTAAGTTATGTTGTTTTTACACTCAATTTGCCACGTTAGTCTTAGCGAAATCAATTGAATATAAAATACAATATAAAATAACACATTATTAAGATTTCAGTATTTTATTAAAAAAAAAAACAAGTACAAAAAATAAACAAAAACATAGCTTAGAGCCAGAAATTCATTAAAATACAAAATAATGAAAAATATAGAATCTATTTTAACATTATTTTAAAATGATATTTAAATGAATTTATGTAAACAAACTTTAAAAAATCGTTTTATTATTAAATAATTAAATTTTTTATATAAGAAATTTCTTTAAAATTTTTCAAGAAAAAAATGTGGGATGCGAATTTTAAGTATTTAATAATATTGATTTTAGGAAATAATTTCAAAAAATAATCGTTCATAGGTTTTGAAGATTTTGATTTTTCAAAAAAAATTTTTTTTTTTCAAAAAACCCAACAAATAATTTTTCGAATATTTTTATACACAATATTATTTTAAACTTAGGGGGACTCCTGCTGAAAATTTTTGGTTAAAATCGTTAGAGCCGTTAATGAGAAAGTCTAAAATCAAAAAAAACGGTTCTATGACAGGTACCGTAAATAACATTTTGCCCCAAATTTTTTTTAACCAAAACGTAGTCCATGTCCATAATATCACCCCTAATTTTTTTTATCAAAACCGTTAGAGCCGTTTTTGAGGTAAATAAGATTTTGCATTACGGGTGTATGGGGGGTACCGTTATGTAGTTTTAGAGCTAAAAAAAAAATTTCAATTTCCCCTCTAGGGAATCACGAAGACCCATAACTAGCGAGTTTGAAGAAAATAGGTCCAGTGGCTTAGGCTCTAGATCGAGGTACAGACATACAGACAGACAGACAGACAGACATACAGACAGACAGACGGAATTGCCGAACCCACTTTATTCGTCTTCGCTATCATCGTAATGTCAACTTTGATCAAAATCTCGAGTTCGATTTTTTTTCCAAATGCAGAACTTACCCTATAGTACCTATATCGCAAGTAAAAACAACAGTTGGCCTACTACGTTTTGCCAGCGTTGGGTGTAAAAAGAAATTAATTGCATGTACTAAATGTGTTTTAGCACTCATTTGTCAAAATGGCAGAACAGATATGTTGTTTTAACACTAAATGCTGATTTCGCGCTCGAATTTATGTGTGTTTCAGGTATAAAATTATGCAAGTTTTGCTCTCAACCTATAGCTCTACCCCTAAGCAGTGCAAAACCATAATAAAAGTGATTTCGAAAAATGTGTTACTTATGTTGTTTTAACAATCGCCGATTCAAGTATGAGCCGCGTGTTTGATCGAGACATAAGCTTTTTAAGATAAACAAAAATAAAAAAAGTAAAAAATAAACAAATTTTAATTAAAATGCCCGAAAACAAGTATTCATCAGAAATGAAATCCAGAATTTTGAGTGACTTCAAAAAGGAATTATCACAGAAAGACATTTCAATCAAATATTCGATACATAAATCTACCATTTGGCGGATAGTTAATTCTGGAAAGTTGGTGTGTTATCAAAGAGGAGGAAGACCACGTAGAACCATAGGAAAAGAAGACAGGAAAATTATTGCTTTCTTTCGGAAAACACCAACAGCATCTTCTAAGGAAGTGAAACTTCAATTAAAATAACCATTGACTCATCTACAATAAGAAGCCGCGCACTTCAGGCCGGATTGCGTGGTTTCCAAATAGTGAAAAAGCCATTTATTTAAAAAAAAAAAAAAATTAAGAGCTCGTTTGGATTTCGCACGAACTTTCATCTCAATTGGAATTTGTCGAAATGGAAAACAATCTTGTTTTCTGAGGATTAAAATATGCACGAATCTGATGGAAGGCAACATGTCAGGAGCCCAAGAGGTGAGAGACTAAATCCAAAGTATACCAGAGGAACAGTTAAACACGGAGGTTGATCTGTAATGGTCTGGGGCTGCTCTATGGCCAAGGAATTGGTAAAATTCGACAAGTAGAGGGTATAATGAGGTCAGGAGAATACGTTAAAATTCTAAGAAACACCATGCTTCCTTATGCGGATTGGGAAATGCCACTTGACTGGACGTTCCAACACGACAACGACCCCAAGCACAAGTCAAGATTGGCCAAAAACTGGCTTTCTGAGAAAAACATCACGGTTTTGCAATGGCCAGCGCAGTCCCTAGACCTAAACCCCATTGAGAAATTGTGGGAAATAGTAAAAAGAAGAATCGGATACCAAATTTTTAAGCGGAAGGGCGATCTTTATGCTGAAATTCAAAGGCAGTGGAATGACATACCAATAACTATTATTAATAACCTCATTGCTTCTATGCCTAGAAGATGTGCTAAAGGATATGCAATCAAATATTAGCATTTTTTTGCATAAAAGTAAGAAAATTATAAGACATGGTTCAAAGTTGCAAATGTTTTGCACAGCAATCAACCCGTATTTTAGAGTTTTCTCCGATTTATAATTTGCTTAAGTGAATAATGTTGTTTTTTTTTTCTAAATTCATAATGTTATAAATAAAGTTTTCAAATTTGTGAAAAGAAGTTTGCTGTTTCTTTTTCAAACACTTTTTATGAGATGGAAAGATCTGCTGGTTTAAGTTGCAAATGTTTTGCACAGCACAGCACTTTAATCGTTCTGTTTTAGGCTTCTTTTGCGAAATTCGTTAGATAACGGCTCAATTGGTATATTTTGAGCTTCTATTCTCCCTGGATCAACTAAGTTGTACCTGCGACCTATGTTGTGCAAAGCACAAGCAATATTTACTATTTTTGTTCCTTTTACTGGCGCGTTATGCAGCTTCCTTTTATTTAAGATTGAACTGAACCGGGCTTTCAGAACTCCTATAGTTCTTTTTACTTGCGACTTATAGGTACTATAAAGTAAGTTAAGAAAAAAAATCGAACTCGAGATTTTGATCAAAGTTGACGTTACGATGATAGCGAAGACTAAAAAAGTAGGTCTCGCAATTCTGTCTGTCTGTCTGTCTTTTGACTACAGCTTAAACGGCTCGGCCGATTTTCTTTAAGCGTGGTAGATAGTATTTTTAATTTCCCCCCATATTTTTTTTTCTTTTTTTTTTAAGATCGAAAAAAAACGGTACCTGCCATGCGATTTTTTTTCGAAATTTTATAAATATTTTTTTTTCTCAAAAACTGTCCCACAGATTTGAAAAAACAATTCTAAAAATTTCATTTAGTTAAAGCTAGGAAATGGTTGAACAAACATTTTCAAAAAATGGTTATTTTTGGTACCCCCCTTGGAACTATTTTTTTGGTTTTGATTTTTTCAAAAACGGTACAACAGATTTTGATAATTTATTTTATGCTAAAGCTCCCCAGCAGTCTAAATATTATTGGATATTAAAATTTTCCAAAAAAAAAATTTGGATTTAAAAAAAAAATCAATTTTTTTTTTAAACTCAATATTTCAAAAACCTCATGCTCGATTTTTTTATAACTTCAAAAACAAAAGTTTCTTAATATACATAAATTTCTCGAAATCGGTTCCGCGAATTTTGCTTAAATTTTTGTTTAATTGAAATCAAGATTATTACTGACTGTACCATAACGGATTTTAATGAAATTTTTTATACAAAAGCTACTGAAAAGTTTGAAAAACATTACATTTGTCAAAAAAAAAATATTTTTTTTGAATTTTTGAAAAAAAAAATTATTTTATTTGATATCTCAGAAACGACTCAATATTTTTTCTGTAAATTTAATATTTATTCGAACATAATAAAAACTTTAAATTGGCTTACTTAAATTTTAAAATAAATTTTTAAATAAATGTCTTCAAAATATTTAAAAAGTTTTGTGTATAAAAGCTTATTTTTTTAAGAAACCAGTACAGACTTATAATTTTTGTTCTTACATAAGCTAGTATTTGCTTGAATCACATGGCATCTTGTTTTTAGCTTCAACTACTACTATTTTAGTCTATTAAAAAATTAATTTTATGCTTATGAACAGTTTTTCTCTAATAACATTCATTTTTAAAATTCTTAGTCGTTTACATAAGAGCAAGTTCGTGCGACCGAGTCATGCATTTTGTTTATAATATTTCTTGCTTTTGAAAACTAAAATTGAAGAATGTTTTTCTAGACAATGCGATTCTAATTGGAGTAAGCAAACACGACTGCAGAGGATAACCAGAATCTTCTATACAAAAGGATTTTTCTTCATAAGTGTGTTTATTAAGACGCTTTCAAAAAAAATATACGAAGGTACTTTCAAAAGGAAACATATGAAACCTTTGAATATAATAACTTTTATTTTTACACAATCACAACCAAGAAAGAATATCAAATCTATCTCGAAAAAATATTCATTTGATATTTCGTCGCTGTAGATCGAATACCTTGTAACCCAGAAAAATCTATTTTTCGGGAGAAACAATAAACTTATTATTAAATTAATGAGAGACAATAAAACTGATCTAGTTTTGATTTTAGATATTTTATTTGATGCGGATTTATATTTCGCTACAACTTATTATAAAAATTATTATTTTGTATTAATGCCGTTGGTTACGAGGTATTACACTTGCGAAGTATTGGAGTTTTCTGGCATACGTGGTATTTTCCTTGTATATGTCTAACAATTATAAGAAGATGAAAAAATAAGTGTAACATAATTTAAAAAAAAACGCATTTCATTTTATTCAAAAATAATGTTTAGTTTTTATAAAGCATAAAATTTAATTCAGTAAGATTTGAAAATTTAAGAAAATGGAATGAAAAATAATGCAAACCAATATTTAAGTTCGTCATATATGTGGGATCCTTTTTTTTTAGTTCTTGCGAATGCAAGATCTTACTCTCTACTCGATACATTCGTGGGCAGGTTGCTTTTTAGGAAGACCATCGCCATCACTTTTATTGGCAGAAACTTCAAGCCATCAGGATCCCTCTCATAGCTTGCATTACAGTCGGCCAAATCTAAATAAGGTTGCACATTTACGTCAGAGTGACGTAAACGTGTAAAAGTCTGGATTGGCGAACAGATTCCTACACTGCTTGTAGGCCTATTTACGCTATCAACGTACTCGATAGAAATATTTCAGATCTGGGCCCCATTCCACAGAACAACTTATCAACTTTTCACTTTGCACTTATCAAATTTTTCGACAATTTGCAAAACTTTGCGCTCCTCAGAACTATTAAATTTGATAAGTGATAAGTTCAAATTGAAAAGTGTAATTTGCAAAGTCTTTGCAATTTTTTATTCTCTTTGCAATTTCTGTTCCACGTACGTTCTCATCTGCAAAGTGAAAACTTAATATTGAAAAGTGTAATTTGCAAAGACTTTGCAAATAATTATGCTGTTTCGTTCCACAAAAACTATACATTCTATTTTTGCAAAGCAAATTTTGATAAGTTTATCAAAAGTTTGCAAAGAAAACGATCGCTTTGCAAATTCATATTGTTATAACTTTTGAAGCTTTTAAAATGTTAAGACGTGAGTTTTATTCATTTATTCGTTTAAATCAAATTCAAGTTGATTTCCTTTTAAATAAAATCAACTGCTACTGTGCTTGGATTGGCTCGGAAATGGTTGCCAGTTCCTTGGAGTTGCATCTATGCATTGGGTTGCAAAATCAACAGTTTGCAGAACCGTCCATAGAGTTGTTGACGTTATAAGAGACGTTTTATTTCAAAACACAGTGCCGTGGCCCGGTGACGTCAAAGGTATTGCGGCTCGTAGCTTTACACCGAAAATAAATTCCAAGGTAATATTGATAAAAACGTTTTTGTTGACCTTCAATAAAACAGTTTTATCGTTTTGATTAAATTTTATCAGTACGAAAGAATGATTTTGTTGATTTCACAAAATTTATATAATTCTGCATGTTTTTTGTCAGTTTAGCAAAATATGCACTACAAATAATATTGTCAGTTTAACAAACCAACTTTTGTTAATAAAATAAAATAAAACAGACATTTTTGTCATATCCACTAATTTTTTTGTGATGTAAACAAAATGTTTGTTGTATCTACAAAAAATCTGTTTTGTAAATGTTTGTCAATATTACAAAGTTTTTGTTAATTTTTTTTGTCAATTTAACAAAAAATGAAAATATTTTTGTTAAATTGACAAATATTTGTATTTTGAGGTTGAGCTATTTTGAAACAAGAAACATTTTTAAATTGAAAGTAAGCATTTTTATTAAGCTGACGAAATTTTGTGGATTCAACAAAATAAATTTGTTAAATTGAAAAAAATTGTTGTTGATTTAACAAAATAATTTTGTTAATCCGATAATGAAAAAAAAAAACAAATTTGTGACATTTACAAAAAAAACTTGTTGATACAACAAAAGAATTGTTAATATGACAAATTCATCTTGTAAATTCTACGAAAAATAGTCATATTGACAAAATATTTTTGTTATTTCAACAAATCAATCTGTTAGCTTGACAAATTAATTTTGTGGATAGAACAAAATTTTGTTTGTTACTTCAACAACTTTTTGTAATTTTTATGAATTTGTTAAAACGTTTTGTTGAACGTATATTGACAGAAGTTTTATCAGCTCAACCTACATTTTTATCATATACAGTGGTGGACAAGAATTTAGCACATTAATAAAAGAAAAAATTAAACTATATTTACACAATTTGTTTCTATTTCAATATTTTCATTTTTATGTTATTTACATTATTTACGGATATAAGTATATTTTTCCAAAATACAATCTTATATTTTTTATATCTGAAAGAAAAAAATGAAAAAAATAACAGAAAACATACTTTTTTGTCTGGACATGAATTTAGCACATTTCATGAAAATTGCTTAGTTATGTTATTAACCGTTACTAAAACTATATTTTCTTTTATATTTTGTTGGAAATCCTTTGTTCTTTAATACTGAATTGAGTCTTCTTGGCAAGCTCTCGTATAAGGCCTCACAGCGTTGCTTAGGTATTGAATACCAAGCATTCTGTATCTCTTGCCACAAATCTGTTAAATTTTTCGTTTTTTGTTTTTCAATGTGTTGCTCAACGTCATTCCACAAATTTTCGATCGAGTTCAGATCGGGTGATTGAGCAGGCCACTTTAAAACATTCACTTTATTGACCTCTAAGGCACTTTTCACTAGTTTTGAAGTGTGCTTAGGGTAGTGGTGGGCGCATTCGAATGAAATAATCGATTATAATCGATTCAGGCAACATCTCGAGATATCTCGATTCTTCACACAAATCATTCGAATACTCAAATCATTCGAATGATTTTTTCTTATCTACTTTCTCTAAGCGAAATGAGGACTCAACAAGAACAACACTTGAGTGCCTATTCGAGACCGAGAAGCGAATATTGAACGAAAAGACAGAAAAGAAAACACAAAATCGAGAACTCGAGAATTTGGTTATTTGCGTATCTCGTGTGTATGTATTCAATGACTGGGTTTATATTTATATTAATTTTTGCACTCTCGATGCATCATCGCCTCGTTGAGGGTTGAATATGGAATTGCAAAGGAAAGACGAGAAGCGAGAACCATTATGTTATGAGTTTTTTGTTTTGTTTTTGATTTTTTTGCCTTGAAATGGAGTGTTTGTTTCCTCCTTTTTTTACTATGATATTCCTTCGAAAATCATTCGAATGATCATTCGATTCTTTAAATCATTCGAATACTAATATCTCGATTCTTTAAATCATTCGATTATGCCCAACACTAGCTTAGGGTCATTGTCGTGCATGAAGCGCCATAAAACCGGCAAATTATCTTCGGCATATGGAATCATATGGTTCGAGAAAATATCTTTGTACAGGTGCTGGTCCATTTTGGAGTCTATCTTCACTATTGGACCAACACCGTTCCAATAAAAGGCAGCCCAGACCATCAAGTTTCCACCACCGTGCTTCACCGTCTTAATGGTGTATTTTGGATCATGTTCCTTATTTTGTGGACGCCACACATATTTTTTTCCATCTGATTTGAATCGACAGAACTTTTATTCATCGCTCCAAAGTACATTTTTCCAGAAATTTAGTAGTTTGCCTAGATGTAATTTGGCAAACTCTAATCTAGCCTTCAGATTTTTTTTCGAAACCAATAGTTTTCTTTGCGCAATGCACCCTCTCAAATTTTTTTCATTCAGGCGTCGTCTCACGGTTCTTCAGGATACATTGACATTGTAATTCTCCATTAATTCATTTCGAATGACACTAGAGGTCTTAAATGGATCCTTTGTTGATAACATGTAAATCACTTTATCTTTCCTCTTTGTTGTCTTTCGTGTGCGAGAGGCTTGTTTTACATGTTTTGTCACTTCATACTTTTCAAAATGTCTAAGAGCATTGTAGATCATCTTCCTGGAACATTCTAGCAGCTCAGAAATCTCCGTTACTGTGCGACCCTTTGACTTCATCTTAAAGATAATACTCCTTTTGTCCTCAGAACACCATTGCCCTTATGCCATGACTATTTAATGTTTTTTTTTTAAATTTTATTTGAATATATAACATTAAGAAGATATAAAATTACCTCGAAAATAATTTTTTTCTCTTAAAAACCCACAAATTAAAAAAAAATAACCAAAATTTGTACACGTGCTAAATTGATGTCCAACCAAAAACAATGTAAATGACAAACTATCAACGATTTTTTCACTATGTAATTGGATTGCATATGAAAATATACAGTTTTGTTTTCTCTGATTTGTTGTCATATATATTAGTTCAAAATGTACCGTTGCTTGGAACAAAACAAGAGAGAAAATTAAAAATATGGTAGTACCCATCTCAGTGTGCTAAATTTGTGTCCACCACTGTATACCTACATTTTATTTTCAGTGTAGACCTTAACTTTAGACAACCAATTTTTTTTACCGATTATTAAGATCTATTTTGGATTTTGGAAGAAAAACACTAATTTATGATGTCATGTCGATTGTCGATTTTTTTTTAAATCGTAAGAAAAACAATAAAAAGAATTTTAGGGTCTATACTGTTGATTTGAGCCTAAAGCATTGTTTGCTATTAATTAAGAGTGGAATTCAAGCAATAGGTGGGTTGTAATTTTTTTTTTAAATTATGAAATTTTTTTATCAAATTTTCAATTTAAAATGTAAAGAATAAAATTGATTTTACAATAAACTTGTTATTTAGTATGGTTATTTTTGTAACTTTTACACAAAACTGTAGAATAATATTTCCCCTCAACGATGAAGATCCGTTAGATATTATTGAAGTTATAAGCTTTCTTAGATAGTCAAATCGATGATTTTCTAAGATTTATTATCAAATTAATTTTTTTTGTAAAAAACCAATTTCTACCGCTTCTTCTGTTGGATTTAGCCCTATAAAACCACTGACTTTTTTGTAGATGAGAATCGGGGCAATAACTTTGTAAAATACTATTTTTCGATATTCCGAAAATTTTCATCAACTTTTACATTTTTAATAATGAAAATTGAATTGAAAACCGATTTACCTTCCCTTTTCGCTTAAAAAGGTACACCCTTCTCCAATTATTTTTATACACTGTCATTGTCATTTGGTGATTCCTTAAAGACCTCAACCTTAAAGATCGGACAATCAGAAGAGAAGTTATAATTGTTTTAATCAACCAACATCAGTCGAATTTTGCGATTTTCTGAATTTTATTCAAATTACAACTAATCTCCCACTGGTGTACGATGATTGGCAATTAACAAAACAAAATCAAACTCGAAACGCAAAGTGAAAAGTGATGAGGCAGAAATGCAAAGACTTTGCACTCTATGCAAAGTCTTTGCAAAAATTTGCTTAGTGAAAAGTGAGATTTGCAAAGAATATTGTGGAACAGAAAAACTTATTACTTTGCAAAGAACTGTAATTTAATAAGTGCAAAGTGAAAAGTTGATAAGTTTTTTGTGGAACAGGGCCCTGATCCCTCATTTTCTCATCGTAAATCAAAATGGGAATGGAATCTACAAGACGTTTTATATTGATATCAAATAATAACTGCGTATTTCAATATTAAGAAGAGCAATGTACATACTCGGTATCAATATCCAGAATCTATCCATCAATATTGTTTTTGGAATGCACCACATATTCCTCACAGGAGCAGGCTCCATTACTTCCCGGTTTCCATTCATATTAATGGTATTAACCAGCGATAACATTAACTTGCCTCTAGAGACTGTATTACGTACCAAATTTCAGAAAATTTAAAAAATTAAGAAACTTTATCTGTGGCTAAAACCCGGACTTTGCTTGGCAAAATTAACTCTTGTGCACGATGATTAGAGACTAAACGTCTTATATTTGTTCTCTTTCTCTTTCTTTGCTTGATACCCTTATTTACTTCTTTTGTACAAAATACAAAGGCAAGAGTATCAAAAATAGCAACATGAGAAAACAAAAGCTTTGTTTTCTTCCGCCTTCTAGATTTTGCTCTGAGATACGAGGTGTTCCAGCAAAGAAAACGCATGGGGGGATACGATGTGTTGTTAATTATGCGCATAGCTCTGCAATTATAGTTTTTAGGTTCACAAGATATTTTTCATTATACTCTGTCCAACAAAAATTGTCAGTACAGGCCTTATGGGAGAGCTTTTTCTAAAGCAGTGGCGCCTGATGCACCCTCACTACAATGCGTTAGGAAAAAAGCCACTAAAAAAAGAGCAAGCCACTGACTTTTCTTAACACCGAGCCTCCACTTGAAATAAATGATTGCAAGAAATGTGTCATGTAGCCAATATTTCTTGTGGAGCCCCCTTATGTCTTGATTTTTGTTATTTTTAGACATAATTTTTTCTATTTATTTCTTGTCTTCGTAGAAGAAATAAATGCAGATATAAATTTTGACGTTTCGCGACACCCCAACTTCACTAGACATAAATTTCTCACAAGACGTCGAGTCTTGACACCAATTCCCATATTTTCATGTAGCATTCCTTCATTTCATTGACAAACTCATGTTATGTTTTCACTTCGTATAGAAATTATGTCCTGTGAAGCCAAGATGTAATTTTTCTACCATTTACTGTCTGTTGAAGTACATATATATTGTTGGTTGGTTGTTTGCAGGTCAGAATTAACATTTAAAGAATTAAACATTGAAGATAGTAAGTATTTTGATTAATTTTTTTAAAATTAGTTAGGGCATTCAGAGACTTTCCATGCTTGTGGGACTACTCAATTAAGTCTTGGAGCAAATTTTCTTCAAGGTCGTGCAAATCTCTTTTGCTCAAAAATGGATTGACCCAAAACCTGTGCTTCCTTTTGTATTCTTTCCGTTTTGTCTCTTCCAGCTTTTCCAATGCGTTTATCGCTAAAATCAAACGACGTGAATTATGGCGAAGAATGAATAATCACGACATAATTTGCCCACAGTGTTAAAGATATATAAACTTCAGATATAGTGTCTGACATAATGTCAGAAATAAATATTGCTAATGGAGGTGCGGCGTAAGGAATTGTTGTTGTAATTCTTTGCAAAGAGTTGTACACCCCAACACGACCGTCGTATCCTACTGCTGATGAGATACTGTCAAGACACAGTGTTGCCGCAAGCCAAAAAAAAGAGTCGTTAGATCGACCTTAAAAATCCGCTAGATATGCTAAAATTTCGAAAAAAGTCACTAGAAAAAATTTTCGGTACACATATCAAAAAAAATATTCAATTTTAACAAAACAATTATTTTGTATACACTGAACCAAATCGCGTAGGTGATACGAGTATTGAAGAAAATATTTTGTTAATTTTTGAAGAATCAATTATTCAAATCAACAATTTTTCATAGTATTTTTCTTCATATTGAAGACTGAATATTCAAAATGAATAAGGTTTTTTCAAATGATGAATGATTTAGTATTTTATTCAAACGAATGAAATTTTGTCATACGAGTATCTACGAAAACAATTTGTTAATTTTTGATGAAGCAATTATATTATTAAAGTTTTTGAAGCAGCTTTAAGGTCAATAATGACTTATGGCTCTCAAGTATGGGGATACCAGCAGTATGAACAGGTAGAAAAGTTGCAACGATTTTTTCTTAAAAAAACTTTTAGATTACCACAGTCCACTCCCAATTACATGCTTCTTCTTGAAACCGGTCTTCCACCCATATATCTATATACTTTAAGAATGCACTTTGAGTATGTTGTAAAAGCACTTTCATATGATGATAGTCGTCTCCCGAAAATATTAGCAAAACATAGCATACACAGGAATGTTAGTTGGTTTGAAAAATGGGATGATATATTCCTGTTGTGTGGGATTTCTGTACAATCTGTAGATGTTTTGAATGTATATCTACGGGAAAAATTAATCAACATCCTTAATTTAATAGATGTCCGGATAAGATCGGATCTAATAGAAGAAGCCCGAGGCTCATCACGTCGATCACTATATCCGAAACTTGAATACAATTTAAACGATCTGAACTACTTCACCGATGGATTAAGCTTGTTTGAAATTTCTAATATTTTTCGTATTAGAGGAGAGCTTCTTGATTTAAATTATAGACCATATTTCAATGACCGGAGGACGATTTGCTCTTTGTGTAATTTACAAGAACAAGAAACATCATACCACTTTTTATCTGTCTGTCCCATTTTAAAAGAACTAAGATTTCTATACTTTCAAAAGTCAATTTTAAATGAAGCTGAATCGATAAGTATACTAAATGGAGAAAACTGGAAACTTCTTGCCCAATATTGCATTGAGACTATTAAGTATCGGAAAGACTTTGTTGATTTTTAACAGATTAATACCATATTATTCCCATTTCATTTAAATTTTATTAGTTTCAGAATTGAATACCATTTTTTGTTGAGCAAGCGATAGTTTATAGTCACTTTAAAAATTATTTCAATATTCTAAATATTTTGTATATTTTTTATTTTTTGTTGGATTAAATTAGTTTATTCTGTAAAAATACTGTAAAACTTTTATTTTATTTTTCTTCTTAAATATTTAAAATTGAAAATAAACAAGTAAAAACTATAAGTTGGCATCTGGCAGACGGTTTCAAACCAAGTCCATATTTTATTTATTATGTTTATAAATTGTAAATTGATTTGAATTAAATAAATAAAAATCTATCTAAAAAAAAAAATCTATCTATCTATCTATTATTCGAAAAGACAAATTTGTATTAAAAGTTTTTTTTACTATGTATGTATGTATGTATGTCAACTTAAAGCACAAAAAAAAATAAAACCAGTTTAAAAAAAAAAAATAATTTGTTGAGGAAATTTTCATAAAGGATACCTACTAATTATTAACTAAATTTCAAGAAAGAAGGATGAAATTTAATCAATTTCACAAAATTTTGTGGATTTAACACTATAACGAAAAATTTTATGCATTTCTTCAAAATGACAATATTTCTTGAATATAACAAAATTTTCTTCAAAACAACGGATAGGTTTCATTGACCGTATATTGATCACCCTTTCTTCAATTCTACCTACTTTTTCTTCAATATGACTACCAAATTTGGTTCAATGTAGTAAAAAAAACTTATAAACATTATGTTAACATAAAAAAACCAATTCAGTCCAGAAAAAATTACTACTTTTCATAATAATACCTATTATAATACCTATTATAAAAATAATCAATCACAAATAATTAGCCATTATAGCATCTTCATCAATTTAATTGACTTCAATATCTATCTCGTTTCTGTCTTCTTTTGTGTGGTGAAGTTTCAAATTCATATCAGTGGTCGTGGTAAAAAAAAGTCAATCGAATATCATTTCATAAGTGTCAAACTCGAATGCCAGGGATGTTACATCAACAGGGGTGTAATATTTACAAAAAATATGTTCTTGCAAAAAGTCACTAGAAAAGTAACTAGAATTATCTAGTGACAAAAAATAATTTTTTGTCGCTAAACTTTTAAAAATTCCGCTAAATATAGTGATAAAGTCACTAAAACGGCAGCACTGTCAAGACAAGAGTGTCAAGTTCACTCAATACGATCGTGCGCTCTTTATCTACATCAAAACAGAGTTACCATTATCATTCTCAATTGCAAGCAAGGAGTTTTTTCAGTGGTTTTTATTAAGGAGCTTTTGGGATTTGAAGCTTTTGAGTACACATTTTAAGAAGATGAGTATGTTGAGTGTTGTCGTATTGCTTTTCAACTTAAAAAAAATGCGCCTATTATCTTACCGCTTGGTGTTGTGGGAAATGGTAAATTGAATATTGTTTTCAGTCGTTTTGAATCGGTAGACGGTAGCCCTACGCGTTTTTTACTCTCATTTGCGGCGATTTATAATGTAAACTACGGAATCCCTGTGAGAGCTTTAAAAGGCGACACACTTATGCATGGCAATGCAACCAGAATGAGAGACAAACGTCCTATCTTCCCTGTACTGACAATTTTTGTTGGACAGAGTATAGATCCGGATTTTTTTTCACAATATAAGTGCATCATTACCTAAAAATCGACTTTTCTGGGTTACGAGGTATTCAATCTACAGCGACGATTTGTGTTATGTCATTTCAGTGTGATGATTTATTTTAAGCGAACGTTGAAATTCGCTGTATTAATAATACTGTGATAATCGAATTTCGCTTAAATATTCGCAATTTATCGAATGTTCGATTCGCTACTCATAATGAGGGCCTTATATTAGAATTTCAAGACCACATTGTTCCAGTACAAAAACGGCTCTTACCTTCCTATGAGCCGATTACAAACTTAATAATCTTTTCATAAGAACACAAAAGTTACATGATCCGCCTACACGCATTAATTTAAAATGTAATAAATCAATAAATTAAATTTACATTAATAAAAAAAGGGCTTATTTAAATTAGGGAAATTGTATCTGATGTTATCTCTTTGTTCGGTGTGGTTTTTGTAATTTTCATACAATTAGAACAAGTCCTTCGAAAATGTCCACCCTTATTAAAAAAAAAATATTTGTAATGATGAAATACCCAGGTATATGTATAATAAAGTAAAAATATGTTTGCACTAATAATTCAAGCGTGGAATTTAATTTAAATTCCCAATATAGTTTCAGTTATTGATTCAATTTGCAATACTAATTTGCGATTTATTGCAAATTGTCACTCCACTCCATCCACCCACCGATTCCACGTTACGAATTATACCAACCCAGCAGGGCCGCTCAATCACTCACTGGAATTGTGGGAATCATTATTCTGACATAAAAGTCGAACCCCATCTCCACATGGAATGGGCCGAGTAAAATTTGAAAAGCATGGGCTATAATAATAATCAGTTTAATGAAAATATTAGCTGGTGCCAATTAAATCAGCGAATTTACACGCTTAATTGTTGTAATAATTTATTTTAATTAAAGCCATGTGCTAATCAGATTGCACCTTTGCCCTCCAGATTTGGGGTTTCGAAATGAAGAGTTGAAGTTAGTGGTGGAGTAGGAGCAGGAGAAGGAGTATTATTCTCGATAAAAGAGAAATGCGTATCACACAGAAACTTTAGCTAATTCTCATGATGGCCGATTACTCAAAACTAATCGGTATTGGTAGTGCTTACGGTTTTGTTTTGAGAAGAGTTCTTTAATCAGCAACGTTCAGCTCTATTTTCAACCGCTGCTGTCGCCACGCTGCGCCGCACCGCGCCTATGATATCAAACATAATGAGATCAAACACAAATACGATAGGGAAGTCTTTTTGAATATTACAGATACACAGTTTCATGTTTAAATGGCTTGGTTTGGTTAATTAATTATTTGTTAAAATAAAACCAAAGCCATTGTGCTGTATATCGCATCGAAAATCGATTTTGTCCACCAGTCAGAGCCTGCGGAGCGACCGCTTTATGTTTACACTCCCCATCTAATGAATATGTTCAATGTTGAAAGTTCGTTTTCGATTTTCAAATTCGTTGTCGGGAACTGCTAACCACAGAAATAATGTCTGCGATTGAGTGTAAACATTTATTTTTTAAGATGATTAAGAAGTCGGTCTGCACATCTGAAAATCGAATTAGGGCTGATAAATAGTACAACTGATTTTGATAATTTTATTCCATCTTAAGGCTTCTTAGAAGTTACATACAGTCTTGTGCAAATTAATTGGGACAAACAAATTTTCTAATGAATTTGGTAGTAGGCTTTGATTTTTGCGTTAACTTTTTGAATATTTTGGTAAGTGCTCCATGAATTAGTTTTATTTAAATATTTCTGATGACTTTTTGAAGGAAATCATGTTACTAGGTACTCTGTATATCAATATTTCGGCTTCAAGAAAAATATGGATATCTCGGTGGAAAACAGAGCAAAAGTCATCGCTTTACATGAAAATACAGGAAAAACCATTAGGGAGATATCGATTGCTGTAGGTGTAGCAAAATCAAGCGTCGTCGGTAGGATAATTGCATTGCACAAGGCAACAGGATCAGTTGAAACACGGAGAAAGGGCAAATGTGGTCGAAAACTGAAAACATAAATCGTCATAAATCCTGGAAAGACAAGTCGTGAGCTTCAAAGGGACATGGAGACAGCTGGAGTACATGTGGATTCATCAACAGTTCGAAGGCGTCTTCTAGAAGTGGGCCGAAACGCTCGAAGACCATTAAGGAAACAGCTTTTGACAGACGCTATGCGCAAAAAAAGATTAAGATGGGTGAAAATGCATAAGGATTGAAAGAAAATCTCCGACCTGGACATATCGTCCAAGCCCCTAAACACCCGCCAAAAATTCTGTTTTGGGGTTGTTTCACGTCTGAGGGTCCTGGAAGCTTAAAGCCGAAGTATGCGGATGTCCTAACGCATATGCTCCTTCTCCTTCCTACTATCCAAAGACGAACTTCGATGCAGGAAACCATTTTTCAGCAAGATCTTGCTCCGTGTCACACGTCCAAAAAAATGAAGCAATTGTTCGCGGAGAAAAATATTAAGGTGCTGGAGTGGCCTGGCAACTCACCTGATCTCAATCCGATTGAGAATCTATGGGCTATTATAAAAGCGAGGCTCAGGAAAAAAGACTGTACGGCTAAAAGCAAACTAATTTCAGCAATTATTGAGGTATGGTTCCACGACCAACAAATGCAAAATATATGCGAGAAGTTAATTTCATCAATGCCAAAGGGGGGCATATAAAGTACTAATTTCATATTTTTATACTTATTTATGAACATTATTCAAAATAAATGCAAAAAATGCTCAAAAATCTGGTTGACACAATTAATTTGCACAAGACTGTAGATATCTTCCGTTATAGCCATTCTTTTCTTTTCATTTTTTACTTGCGACTTATAGCTACTATAAGGCAAGTTATGCGTTCGTAAAAAAAAATTGAACTCGAGATTTTGATCAAAGTTTTTTCTTTTTTTAGGACCAAAAATAACGGTACCTGCCATACGATTTTTTTCGAGATCTTATAAATATTTTCTTTTTCAAAAACTGTCCCACAGAATTTTTTAGCTAATGGTTAAAAAAAAATTTTTAAAAAATTGTTATTTTTGGTAGACCCCCTGGTATTTTTCTCGAAAACGGTTCCGAGAAATTTTGAAATCTAGATATTACTGACTGTACCTACCATAGAACGATTTTTTCGAATTTTGAATTTCTCATTATCGGCATAACGGATTTTAATTAATTTTTTTTATAAAGAAGCTCCTAAAAAGTTTAAAAAATATTGCATTTCAAAACTTAAAAAAGAATATTTTTTCAATTTTTAGAAAAAAAAGTCATTTTTTTTTTTTGAAAAATTCGATATCTCAAGAACGGCTTAGTATTTTTTTTTTCTTGGAAATCAGGCTCTTATTCGTACAATAATAAAATCCTTTTACCTCGAAAACGGCTCTAACGATTTTGATGAAAACATTAGGTGTGATATTATTGACATGGACTACATTTTGGGGGGAAACGTTATTAACGGTACCTGTCATAGAACGGTTTTTTTTTTGATTTTCGAATTTCTCATCATAGGCTTTGACGATTTTAACTAAAATTTTTATGCAGGAGCTCCTTTACATTTTAAAAAATATAATCTAAAAAATTTTTCGAAAAAATAGTTTTTGGATTTAAAAAAAAAATAATAAACTTTTTTTAAAGTTTTAAGGAAAATTTAGTACTACACAAAAAACATGTTTCAGTGTGTCTGTATGTCTGTACCTCTCCCTACAGCCTAATCCACTAGACCTATGTTCTTCAATCCCGGTAGTTAAGGGTCTTCGGTGATTGCTAGGGGGGAAATCGAAAGTTTTTTTTTAGCTCCAAAATTAACGGTACCCCCCATACACCCGTATTGCAAAATCGTATTTATCTCGAAAACGGCTCTAACGATTTTGATAACAAAAATTGAGTTAGATATTATGGATATGGACTATATTTTGGTAAAAAAAAAAATTGGGGCAAAATGTTATTAATGGTACCTGCCATAGAACCAGTCTTAACGGCTCTAACGATTTTAACCAAAAATTTTCACGAGGAGCCCCTTAAGTTTAAAATAATATTGTATATAAAAATATTCGAAAAAAATCAATATCTTGAAAACGTCTGAACGATTATTTTTTGAAATTATTTCCTAAAATCTATATTACTAAGCACTTAAAATTGGCATCCCAAATTTTGTTCTTGAAGAAATTGAAAGAAATTTGTTATATAAAAAATTACTTTAATAAAACGAATTTTAAACTTTATTTGCGTAAATTCATACATACTTTTCCGTAAATAAGACTGCAATTCTATGCATTTAAATATTTTTATTTCATTAAATCCATGATTTATATTTATAAAATGTATTTTAAATTCCAAAGTACTTTTACATAAGAGCAAGTTCGTGCGATCCAGTCGTGCATTTTATTTTTTATGAATTTTTAAAATTTGCTTAAGGTCAGGGATATAATTTTTGCACCCCATTGGGGTCTGTAAAAAACGAATATAATCGCTTACATGTACAGGCCTTTTTTGTTTTGAATCTGTTGAATAAGATTTATAATGCCATGATTCATACAAATACCATTTGAAGAATAGAAAAGTCAGTAAATAATTCCACGAACTTTGGTTTAAGAAATAGATAGAGTCCGTGTCGTAATCCATGTTAACTTGATGAGCTGCTTACATTATCGTATATGTACTTTTGAAGAAAATTTAAAAATTTTATGACCGTTAAGTGGCCTTTAAAATAGCTTAGCTAAATTTTGTAAATTACCCAAATGAGGTGTAAAAGAAACTTTAAAAAATCATTTAAAAAATCTATAGCTGAACAATTACTGAAGCTAGCTGTCCTTTTATATTGGCCTACAGACCTTTTAGGTGCTATACGTGTTTTGCGAAAATCCTATAAAAAAGGTGCCAAAAATCGTTATGAGCTTGAAGAAATTCATTAAAAAAATCTATGGCTAACCAATATGTGAAAATAATTGACCTTTTATTAGGATCTATTGATCTTTCGTATGGTATATAATTTTTGCGAATATCCCACAAATGGGGTGGCAAAAACCAAGCGTGACTTTGCAAAAGTTTGAGCCTTGATTACAAATTTTCTATGGCTGACCAATTTTCAAAAATAGTTTATCTTCTTTGACCAATTAGATGGCATACTTTTGTACGTATGTATATCCCATATATAGGGTGCCAAGATCCTAAAGCCGGAAAATTAGAACGTGTGATAGCATCTAAACTTAAATTATCGAAGACTTGCGTTCAATTATTCTACACCAATTATTCTGTACCAGGAAACTGATAGTTTTAGAGATCGTACACTCTAAGGAATGTGAGAGCTACCACTTACTACAGAGTGAGCATAAGTATATTGTTGTTACCAGGAAACGAAATACGAGTAGACGCCTTACAGCACCAGAAATTCACGTTAAGAAATCTCCATTGAAACCAGTGACTACAGTAAAGCGACGATTAAGTGACGCGAAGTTGTTTTGTCGCATTGCTGTCCGAAAACCACTATTGAGAACCATTAATAAGAACAAAAGGATGGGTTCTTACAAATCGAGATTGGATAGAAGAATATTTTTGTGCTTTGATCTGACAAATCAATGTTTGAAATATTTGGTTCAAAAAGAAGAATTTACGTCCGATATAATACTGAAGAAAATATGATGCCAAATTGTGTGAGGCCAACCGTCAAGCACGGTGGAGTTTCTTTAATGGTCTGAGGATGTTTCTTCAGCGATGGAACTGGAGTATCGAAGAAATCATGAGAAAAGAACAATACAAAATGCTTATAGAAAAAAACGCCATCCCTTCCGGACTAAAATTAATTGGCAGTGGATTCTTTTTTAACAAGATAATGATACAAAGCACAGTTTAAAATTATGTTGAACTTATTTTGAACATAAGGAAGTGGAAAAGGTGTATGGTATGGCCACCTCAAAGCCCCCACCTTAACCCAATTTAACTTTTGGGGGAAAAGCTTGACGGAAAAGTTCGTGATCAATGCCCCTCTTACCATAAAGATATTATGGTTTACAAGAAAGCTGGAACAGTGTATCACAACAGACAATTGATAAATTGATTGCTCGTATGCCTCGTTAAAAAAGTCAGTCAAAAATCAGTTTAGGCTATTTTATTTTTCAAAAATTCAATATTAGAATGCAAAAAACGAATTTTAACTGATATTCTGTATCCCATTTTCTCATAGGCTTTTAAGAATTCATTGGTCGATGTCAACATAATATTGGGACTTTTATTGTTTTACAAAAAATTTTGTCTCACACCAATAACAAAAAGAAAATATACCAAAAGAAATAGGAAGCTACAAACTAAGTTGATTTTAGTAGGTAGAGTCCACCCTTCTATCCTTCCGTATCTTTCGAGATTTTGACATGGCAAAATATTAAAACCTTTGATAAAAGGAGTGAGATCAGACCAAAAAACATAAATGTTAAAATAAGAACCAAGTTCTTCTATACAAAAACCTTTGTGTAACAAGTCAGCCGTGAAAAGTACTTAGATCTAAAAGTACGTCAAGTTCTTACTTCTAAAAGTTTAATACCGAATATTTAAAGTAGAATAATATGGAAACAGCTACAATCTAATAGAGAAATTTTATTATTTAATGATTAGATACTGACTTAAATTTGATGTACCTTCAATATTTAGATTTTGGTCATTGTAATAAATAGAACTACTGACTATGAATGCTAAATGAATTATACGTAGTCCCGAATTGAAATCCGCTGATCTTTCCTTGGATTGTCTACAGTATGAATATTAAGTCGAAATAAAGAAACCGATATTGGAATAAAGAAGAGTTCGAATAAATTGTCAAACCACGAGATTCCCAGAAGATAAAGCAGTATTCAACCGTCTTAACAATGAACTAAAAAAAGAATCGATGAATTAAAAAATGATTCACTTATAAATTCCTGTTAAGTTTGACGATAGGAGCTTCTACAGAGTACTCCATATGGAAAACAGCCAAACCCCAAAAAACGTCGCAGACACAAAACCCGCCAATATAAAGATGGAAATTGGAATCGGAGGCTCGAAACAGAAGGCTGACTTCTTCACTGAACATCTTGCATTATGAGAATGCCACGCTCAAGGAAGTAAGAAGCATGTGTCAACATATGTTATCTTACGAAAAATGACCAGTGTACAATCTAATAACTGCTCAGGTTTTAAGGGAAATGCCTTCAATATCATTAAAAAAAACTTGAATTCGTAAGATAGTCATGCATTAAGATTCGATATGTGCAACATCATTGGAAAATTGCAGAAGTTCCTGTTAAGAAAAAAGACTAATCCGGAATCATCCACCTGGATTTAGAAATAAACATTCGACGATAGACCAAGCGCATCAAATAACGAAAGTTGTAGAAAAGCCACATGGAGAAAAACAGTTTTGTTCATGTTCAGCACTTTTCTTAGATGGCACTTGAGATTTGAGTACAAACTTCACAAGGACCTTCCCAGCCGAAAAACGTAAAACTGAAATCCTATGTAACAAACCGACTCTTTAGAGTACAGTTGACCAAAATTACGATCATTGAAGCTGGTGTCCCACAAGGAAGTGTCCGAGGACCAATTCTGTATTTGTTATATACTTCAGATAATTCAGTAGCCATCAGTGCTTAAACGGCCACCTGACCTGATCCGATACGAAGGTTTCAGAAAAATAGTAAAATGTTGTCGATAAAGTTAGAGATTGGACGCATCAATAACGCTGAAAAGGCAAGACAAAAGAGAAGAACTAAACTTGAAATACAGAAAAAGATACTATACTCTGTCCAACAAAAATTGTCAGTACAGGGAAGATAGGACGTTTGTCTCTCATTCTGGTTGCATTGCCATGCATAAGTATGTCGCCTTTTAAAGCTCTCACAGGGATTACGTATTTTAAATTATAAATCGCCGCAAATGAGAGTAAAAAACGCGTAGGGCTACCGTCTGCCGATTCAAAACGACTGAAAACAATATTCAATTTACCTTTTCCCACAACGCCAAGCGGTAAGATAATAGGCGCGTTTTTTTTAAGTTGAAAAGCAATACGACAACACTCAACATACTCATCTTCTTAAAATGTGTTCTCAAAAGCTTCAAATCCCAAAAGCTCCCTAATAAAAACCACTGAAAAAGCTCTATGCTAGCAATTGAGAATGATAATGGTAACTCTGTTTTGATGTAGATAAAGAGCGCACGATCGTATTGAGTGACACTTGACACTCTTGTCTTGATCTTGACAGTATCTCATCAGTAGTGGGATACGACGGTCGTGTGGGGGTGTACAACTTTTTGCAAAGAATTACAACAACAATTCCTTAAGAAAAGTCAGTGGCTTGCTCTTTTTTTAGTGGCATTTTTCCTAACGCATTGTAGTGAGGGTGCATCAGGCGCCACTGCTTTAGAAAAAGCTCTCCCATAAGGCCTGTACTGACAATTTTTGTTGGACAGAGTATAGCTATACTAGCAAAGAACCTGTAATGCTGGCCTCGTGTCTTCCCTTCATCCTGGTTTTGGTTCCTTATGGATGGATGCATTATGGGTGTGAAAGACCACGGTCCAGGATTCTCATGATAGATCTTGTGCTCCACTCAAATTGTTTATGCTAGCATCATATTTCATTCATGGAGGAATCGATTTGCCTTTTTTCGATAGTGCCGTGGGAGCGATATCAATTGATGTAGGTATTTTTGATTACTCTGTGTGAAGTCGCTCGGATGCCACTTCTGGCAAGATACTTTGCTACACACACTTCGATGATATATCAATATATATGAAAATATATATGTAGATGATATATTAGTTGGGACTTTGGCTGGATGATTGTTGGGAGTCTGGTAGTCAGTTTGAAATCTCCCGTCTAAGAAGAAACAGCAAAATCACTCTTGTTGTTTTTTTACTATTAATTGGAAAAATTATAACTAACCCATCTATCTAGAACAAAACACTGTTAAATAGGGAAGTGCTTAAACCCGTTTGGACGTATCCAGCTATGTCTGTACAACGAAAAAAAATGCTGAACACATCTAAGACTTCCAAAGCAAAGTCCTTTTTGGAACAAAACAAAAAGCGATCTAAATCGGGTCATTCATATAGAAATGGCCACAGAGGTGGTTAAAAAACAAGCTGCATCACACAGTCATTTCAACGTATTAAGACCAGAGGAATCGAACTCTTGGTTTGTCAAACTTTATCAAACTTATCTTAACTGATGGCTCAAAAAGTTTGTTCGGTATTGGATGCGGAATCATTTCTGAGAATCGTTTTTTTCAGCTACCTGACTTTGTTCTTTTTTTTTTCAAAGCTGAATTACTGGCTATCAGGGAAACATACTCAAATAAGAACCAAACAAGAACCGGAACACGGCTATTATTGCAGACAGTTAGGTGGCTGTTAAAGCCATTAATTCTAGTACATCATTCTTCAAATCGGTCGAGCACTGCCGGAATGAACCTGATAGCCTGAATATTAACCTCAGTGTCAATCTTATATGGGTTCCGAGTCATAGAGGCATCGATTGCATGAGCGGGAAGACAAGCTGACTAGGCAAGGATTAGGACTTCATGACTCTCTTGAGGAAGAAGTCAACATTCTGCTCGGAGTTATGAAGGGTAATATTCTCTCAATTTTTGTTTGTGGCTCGTTAAGGGCAGTTTAACTAACTGCATTATATCTAGGAATATTTGGTCCTCCTACAATAAAAATCCAATACTTGATCTGATATGCAGAGTCAGGGCGGACACTAGCCAATAGGAGAACATGTAGAAAAGCTAGTCATTCCTCACAACACTCACTGTAGCTGTAGGGACCAGCCAGAATTGGAAAAAGTTAGAGCACAATCAACACGAAAGACATTTCTTGGCGACACTGACAAACTTTCGGAAATGAAGATAAAAGACTTACACCCCTGTTCTGATTTTCGTTCCGAATTGAATTCGTTACCAAAATTGATTTTCGTACGGATTTGAAAACGACGTTCTTAATTTACACATGTGTCTTCCCCTTCATAAAAGACAAAAAAATAGTCTTAAAGACATATTTTTAAAAATACTTACATTCATTTTTAGCTTTACGAATTCAAATTCTCCATACAAAATCGAAACGAAATGAAAACGAAAGTATTACTTTCGTAAACTAAAATCAGAACAGGGTTGTTAATCTCTTTTCTCATAGCGAGCGTGTGCTAGCCTGTTAAGTGAGTGACCCAAATTCCGGATGATTGTGCAAAAGCAAAGACACGTCATATTACAACAATAAGACACATTTAAACCTATTACATTCTTTCTTTTTGAAAGTAAAATGACGTTTATCAAAACCCTTCAACCTGTATATAAAGGTGAAAACCAGCACAAATGTCAGTCGAACTAATGGGTAATGAGTAGTAGAATTTGTGTACTCTTTAAAATACAAAATTCTGATTTAAACTTTCTTTTAAATCCACTTTTATTATTTCACTAATAGAAATCAATTTCAATGAACAGCTGATTTTCGTTTCTTTAATATGAAACACAATCGTTCCACTGAATGTGTTCGATTCTCTTTCTATTCTCTAATGTCAGTTTTCCTTTCAATTATCAACTCTAACCTCAATTGCATAGAATTGGTTGTAATCAGCCACTGACAGGATCTTTTACTGAAACCAATTTTTCAATGATTGCTATAACTGGCTTGTCAAAATTATAAAGTCAGCATTCCACTGATTTGTTCCCATGATGCATTTCAATGAAAGCTATAACTGGGGCCTTAGACGTCAAATTATTTGTACATTTATCGCCACAGAGATGGTAAGAAAAAAATGTTGAAATCGATTTCGTGAAATATTTTATTTCACGTCTCCATTTGAAATTTTCATTGCATAGCCAGTTTTCTGAAATTAATTATTCCATCTGGAGGCGTGGGGTAATCTGTTATATTAAAATCGCAAACAAAAACATAAAATGAGTGACAACTGCAGCTTAAATGACACTGTAAGTTTATTTTTAATAGAGCAATAAGAGTTTACAGCTTTTAACTTCATTTTAAGACCCTGATCAAATGACCGTGAGTGTATGTGATGAAGCAACTTGTGTATACATATAGGTACATACATTTATGGGTGGCTGCGGTATTTCTGGATATCCTTGTTGTTTCAATGAAAAGCTAAATACAATTGTTCAATAGATGTTTTCGATGTCACGTGATATCATGTCTGATATCAGATTTTAGTCCAATCACCACTTTTCCCCCAAAACCTCCAACCTATCTATGTATCGTACGTTTTCATTTCATTTCACATTACCATATGGGAATTTGGATGCCATTCATGATGGACAAAGATCCACTGCGAATACGTAATTAGGATGGAAATAATATTTTCGAACAGTTTGATTGAATTTTGGACCTTTGTTTAATTTCATAAATGTATTGTCTGAACAATTGGTTGAATCAAGCCCAAACATATTCTTGAAATGAAAGTGTCTGTTGTTGTTAAATGCTGCACTAGGGCTGAACATACCACAGAATAAAAATAATGCAGTTACGATTGTACTGAATATTTTGGATTGTGCTTCTCTTTGAAAAATAATGTCCAAATTGAACTTGTTGTTACAGTACAAAAGATTTTATGAACATATTGCACAAGTTGCATGAATTTATGTTTGTATGTATTTTCGAAATCTAATTAAATTTGAATTTCATAAAGTTTCTTACGGAACTAATTCAAAATATTTTTGTTTTCTTGTGACGTAAATCAGGACTGGAAATTTTAAATACATTTGTTTCGCCAAACAAATTTTAAAAATTTCCTAGGCTTATTCTTCGACAAATCTCCAATAAAGTGTCGTTCGTGGTATTAATGTTTACTCCAAGGCAGATGAGCTCCTTGATTAAGTCTTAGTTCCTGGATATATACTTTGACACTTAATTACTTCTGACAATGGTCTTCCTTCTTTTCTAATTGATGCCAAATAGTTGTAGTGTTTTTCAAAAATCAATCGTTCTGGAAATCATCAAACTCCGATTCGCTACTCGACAGTTCCAAATCCTATTTAACAAACCTTATCGTTTTCTGAATTGCTTTCACAGGCATTGAGAAATAATTTTTTTTTGTGTAGGTAGGTGAAGAATCTTGACAGACACTATGAGTCCGGTACTCATAGTAGTGTGAGATTGTGAGATTCTTACTCACTAAAAAACACCTCCCTTTTGTTCACGCGACTACAACTAAGTAACCTTATGAAGTAGTTTTAATTTCATAATATAATCACGTTTGGCACGTAGCTCTCCACTGAGAGGACCTGCGGATACCGCATTTGAAAGCGGATACTACTTATGGCGCTAGGTCGAACGGTCTCGTTATTTGAAGTCGGCGCACAAGTTTTGGCTCATCAATTGTTTTTAGAATAATTCTATTAATATGGTCATTTAAGTGAGTTCGTAGCTTCCCAGCGAAAACTGCTATTTCATCTTCAATAGTTAGTAATCGTAAGTGTCTGTGTGAGTCACTGTTTCTAATGTACCACGGAGCATTAACGATTTCTCTGAGAACTTTCTGATAAGATTGTACATAATATTTGTCTATTGCCTGGTTTAGTACAACCCCAAAGTTGTATACCGTACGTCCATACTGGTTTTATCACTTGCTTATAGATCAGCAATTTATTGTAGATGCTGAGTTTGGAGAATCTTCCAATAAGCCAATTAATTTCACGTAATTTATTTTCAAGTTGATCTCGTTTCTTTTTTAACGTGAGTTTTCCATTTAAGCTTAGCTTCTAGTGTCATTCCTAGGTACTTTGCTTCATTAGCATATGCAATTTGCACCGAATTAATGTAAGTGGGCAGATTGGTAATTTTTTTGTAAGAAAAAATAACATGAGTGTTGATTTGGACTCATTAAGAACAATTCGCAATTTCTTAGTTCATTCCGAAATTTTATCTAGAGCTCATTGGAGCAGGTTGCAGATTCAACTGAATCGGATATTGCAAGTATGGCCGTATCGTCTACAAAAGTATCTATTATGGTATCTTCTTCTCGAGGAATATCGCTAGTGTATAGTATGAACAGAATAGGACCGAGAACACTTCCTTGGGGAACACCAGCATTGATTTCCTTAAAATCCGAATATTCCCTCCCTTGCTTAACTCGCCTATTTTCGAGTTAGGACTCAAGGATGTAATATATTTGATCCGGAAAGACCTGTCGTAGTTTAAACTTAAGGCCTTCGTGCGAGACCTTGCCGAAGACTTGAGAGACGTCTAGAAATGTGCTTGAACATACATTTTTTCCCTCTAGTGATTTATCAATTTCATTGGTTATTCTGTACACCTGATCAATTGTTGAGTGACTTTTCAGGAAACCAAATTGATGGTCAGGAATAAGCAGCTTTTTTTGATATAGGAAGCAGTCGCTTTAATAAGATTTTCTCAAATACCTTGGAGATCAGTGGTAATAGGGAAATCGGTCTATAAGATTTCTTTTCGTTCGGAGCCTTTCCCGGTTGTGGAACCATTTAAAATTCTGCAACTTTCCATTGGCGTGGAACGTATAAAAGCCTTAACGCCGCATTAATAAGGTGCTGAAGTTTATTTGCTGCTTTTCTATGTAGCTCTTTAAGCACGCGAGCATTTATTAGGTCGTACCCAGGAGCTTTATTATTTTCCGAATAAGAAAGTTTTCAGATTGCCATTAGATATCACCATATTCATTTATCAATGCCTGACCGTCAAAAGGCTTAAAAGTTTCTTTTCCGAACAGTTCTTTTTTCGCGAAGTAGAACTCTTATTTCAGGTGGAATTGTATTAGACCAAAAACATAAATGTTAAAAAAAGAGCCAAGTTCTTCTATACAAAAACCTTTGTGTAACAAGTCAGCCTCGAAAAGTACCTCAAGTTCTTACTTCATGAAGGTTTAATACCGGGTATTTTAGTCAGTAGTCCAATTTTAGTCAGTAATCATTAAATAATAAATTTTCTCTAGCTGTTTCTGTAGCTGTTTCAATATTATTCTTTCTACTTTAAATATCCGGAATGGAAAACCCCAATTTTTATTTTTGGTCCTTTATATGCAATTTTAGTTCTACCGTTCTACCAAATTTCATTGTTCTACTGCAATGGAAGTGTGCCATATATAATTTATATCAGTTCTGAGGAAGTGGGCGGATACCACGCCCCTGAATGGAAAACTTCATATTTTTTTCTTTGTATGCAATCTAAGCCCTACCGTTTTACTAAATTTCATCGTTTTACTGCTGTCGGAAGTGCTCCATTCAATCAACACCAATTCGGAGAAAGTGGGCGGAAACCACACCCTCTGAATGTAAAACCTCAAATTTTTGATTTTTTTCCTTTGCTTGCATGACAAGACCTACCGTTGTGCAAAATTACAAGATTCTACGATATCGGGAAGTGCTCCATAATTTTGATGATCTGTCAGTCAGTCAGTCAGTTACGGTTCTTGTGATTTTTGAGGCCTTATATCTCAGGAACCGCTTATGCTAGAAAATTTAAATTTGGTGAGGCGCCTGTGCTTAGCAAATATTCGGAATTTTAAGTTTCTGACTTCATTGGTACTGAAGATAGGGAGGGGTCAAAAATCGCGCTAATTTCAGCGCCACCACCAGGATAGAGTTCGTAATACAAAATCACGCTAAATGACAATACTATAGGTTATACATATATACAAAGCTAAAACTAATAAAAATATAATTTATAATTCTACGTAAAAGCTCGCAGCCCTATGGCAATTTTAGAGCGTATATTAAAGCTCTTAACTGACAAAATATACTTAAAAGCACTGTTAAGGAGCTCAAAAGTGCTCTCAAACTCAATGAATTAGCTGCAAGTGAGCTCTATTTTTGCTCTAAGGGCGCACCTAGACCGTGTTTTTGAATAAACAAGCTTTAAGATTAGCTCTGAAAGTGCCTTTAAAGCTTTTATTCAGCTAAAAATATTTTATTTTTTCATAACACTCTTGCAGTTTTTAAAACAAAGTTGTCAGGTAAAAAAATCACTTTCTGAAACATTTTGAAATAAGACTTAAGAGCTTTTACCTTTTGGCACAAAATAAATTATTTTTTATAATAAGGTAGTTATTAAGTTACTCGTATTTCTGAAAACTAGCTTAACCTTAGATTTATTCGAGAGTGCATAACTGAACAAGTCCTTCCAACCACTGTTTCCCCCCATAGCTAGCTTAAAGCTCAAAACTATGTTAAGCTTATCAATTGACAAAAATGCCGACGATTTTGTTCTACAAATGTTCCTTCAAGGCAATTGAGATTATGGTCAAGTGTTTCGTGTACTCGGGTACTCAACCAAACCGTAAGAAATACTATTTCTTCTTCTTTGACAAAATTCCCTTAACTAAACCAAAAGTTTCCTTCAAGTTCGTTTCACAGATCATCTAATGAAAACCAAATGAAAGTTAAAGAAGCATCTATACCGTGCTTACTTCAGGTCTTACATACAAAAAGCAACAACACGTTTGTATGGCAAAATGCAAGAAGCAACCTTGCGGTGTGGCAAATCCACTTGGGTAAAATAGCAAAAGTGAGCGCAAAGTTAAATTGAGTGCACGCTTTTGATCTTTTCTGGCACCCTCATTCTTTCACCTCGGATGAATGCCAATGGGCTCTATTCATACTTTGTTGTCTTTGTTCTCATCAAAAGCCGCCCACCTTGGCAACCACTGCTTCTCCCTCCCCTTTAGGTACTTTAATATATACAAAAAAAAATACAAAAAAAAGTAGCAGCAGCAGGACCCATCCAACTTGAATAACAAATTACCGACTTTAAATTATAATTTTCACCGGCAATATTCTTTGAAAGTTGCCAAAGCCCAGCCGGGAGAAGAGCTATAGTCATTCCCCAATGCCCCGCACCCACCACCACCCAACTCAACCCCAATGGTTACCTTCTTCTTCTGCCATTCCGTTGTAGAGATGTTTATGTGTACTGACAGTCATCTTTATCAACTTACTTTGCACACTATTAATTTATACAGCCACTGGAAAATCCTGGTTTTATCTTATTTACTATACGAACAACCGAGACCCGGGTAAACATGCAAACAAGCCATTCTTCAACATGCTTAGTTTTGCTCGGGCTCAGGTCCATTTAAGCTTCCAGTGCGTTGAATGGAAGGTCGGATTGCATCGTTCGTTCTTTTTTGTGTATCCACTTTGCTTGCCCAAGTCAATCGGAAAATGTTAGATACTTGATGAACATTGTCCTCTTAACGATGCTTATGATCTGAATGTTTTCATAGAGATTCGTTTAAAGAGCTATTAAAAAAAAGAAGTCGGGGAACACGGTAATATTTGCCTCCCATAAACCGTCTTGCACTTGAAATGTGTAATTTTATTTTATGAGTTAAAATTATAAAAGAAAAAAAAAAACAAAAACAGTATTTATTTATTCAGCTTATCATCTCGCCGGGACTGTGGTTTGAACCTTCCAAAATGAAGCGAATTCAAGGATAAATATTATGCTCATGTTTTTTTAAATCAATATCATGTAGGGAACATAGGGTAATTTTCATAAGAGGCAACAAAAAAGTAAGGGTATAAGCATAGGTTAGGTCAAGGCTGAAAACGGGACAGAACCTAGTGATTTATACTCTCAACCGTGCGGTGCTTTTTGTAGGTCGGCATAAGTGAATGGGCCCAAAAATTTTCTGTCGAATTCAAACGAAGAAGATTAGAATTATTTCATCATGATAAGAGATGCTCTGATCTAAGACAGCTTTGAGTTTTAGAAGCACTAAATTTCACACGGCTATTAATACCCCATTTTTAAGATGCTACTTAGACCTAAATTTAATTTTAGTTTAGTTTTATTTGTCAGTCAGAATCATTCTTACAGACTTGATATAGATACATATAACACAGGGGC